>JAWNPG010000025.1:7325000-8575000 GCA_035045145.1 Drosophila meridionalis | reverse complement strand
TTCATCCTCATGCGCAACCTCTTCGGCTGGTCCGGGTGTCTGTTCATCGGGTAGATGCGGCCAAAACGTGGGCTTGTTTATAAAATCCGGCGCCTCACAGGGATGGGCGTAGCAGTATTCCTCCATTGTCATTTCCGTATAGGGCTTCATGGCCTTCAAATGTTCGATTTTCTTCTGCAGCTCCTCGATGCGCTTGTTCGACTCCTCCTTGTACTTGGCGATCTCCTGCTGCACACATTTAGTCATCTCCTCAGACTCTCCAAAGTATTTGGAGTGATCAATCAGCGAGTGCCGATTGGTGATCATGTTGTCCAACTGTTCGTACTTCTTTTCGTACTCGTTGACCCAACTCACCATTTCCTTGCGCACGTTATCCTTATAATAAGCCCAATCGATTTTGGGCAGCTCTGATGGATATTTCTCAAGACGGCTGTAGAGAAAGGTGAGAAGTTTAGAGAAAGAAGGAAAAATGCTCGGTTAGGCAGATCAATGGGGCAGCTATCTACTCTAATCTCTACCCTCTCCCCACACTCACGATTTGTATCCATTTGTTAGCTTAGCAAACACCTTGAATTGCTTGTGCTGATCGGGCGGCACTCGCTTATATAGCTCTGAGAGCTCGACTCCGCAGTCTTTACCCTTGTTTTTGCCCAGGCACTTTACGAATTTTTCCCACATTCTGGTGGTTTGAGCGGTGTGTAGAGATGATGTTTAGAAAATTCATATAAAAATATATATATTTATTTCTTAAAATTATAAAATAAGGCGCGTGTGTGTTTGAATGTGAATACGTATTGCTTCTGAATCAGTGTGTGTGAGTGGGAGAATATCGACAATGTCAACTCAGCTACATAGATCAAGGGTAAGCTGACCTCTCGTAGCATACCATCAACATAACATAATATTTTGAGTGCTTCCGGGCAATAAAAGCTGCCTTTTACGAGCTTCGAGCTGCTAAAAATTGCATATTCATGCATTTTCAATTAAATCAAAGTCAGACGCATTGGCATCTTCGACTAAGCAGTTGACAAACTGACAATAAAATCGAAAATTAATTCCATGTCACAGGCAACGCAACTGCCGCCCCTGCCCCCGACAGCAGACGCACCAAAACTTAAATGTAATTGCATAAGCAAGATGCGTGGGCGGCAAAGGAGAAGGGTCACACGAGGGGGCGGGGCAGGGTGGTTGGTAATCGAACGAAATGAAAGTCACACAGCATCCCAGACACCCTGCGGGCCCAATGTGCAGTAGCATCCAGTACCAGGAGTCAGAATAACACCGATGCCATCGCACCGCCACCCCACCTCCTTGCTCTCAAATGCTCCAAAGTGACAATCGCAATTTATAACGCAACGAAAATGGGCTAATGCCAATTCTCCAGGTAATTGTCGGTATCGAAGATGTTCGGCAGGGGTGTGAGGCAGGCAGCAGCAACCCTTGACAGCCCAAAAACCCAACGAGTGGCAATGGAACAGGAACAGGAACAGGACCGTGAGAGCGGCGCCTGCGCAGTGCGCATATACACAAGCCCTCAGGTCAGCTGTCAGTTTGACAGTTGGCAAACTCCGCTACACACCCCCGGCAGGACGTCGGGTCCCAGGACATTCGCAACGAAACAGCTGCGTTGCGCTCTCACGCTCTCTCGCCAGACGGAACGTTGCGGAATGGAACGGCAAACGAACTGAGAGCGCAACTTGACTTCTCTGTCTGTCAACGAAATTAGTGCGGTTGTGAATTTTTCGTGCATATTATTTTTAAGTAAAAACCTACGAAAACCTTTGCAAATTGGCAAATTATTGAACCTCAGTTGTTGTTGCATGCGTGAACTATGAAAAAACCTGGCTAAAAGCGTTTGCAGTGCTCGAATCGGTCCTCCTCGCCTGGACCCAGCGCCCAGAGAGACGCTCGGCGCGCTCAACGCGTCTCTTTGTGGATTTTCTATTTGTGTATCATACAATATTGTGTTTACATTTTTTTCTGCCACTTCCAAAACATTGCTGAAAAAAATGCGCTGCATGAGTCTTTAAGAGGTTATTATATCCAGATATAATATCGTTAATTGCATACGAGTAAGTCTCATATTGTTGTTAAATGAATTTCTTTTTAAATCTCTGCAAGTCATGCAACAACATTGCCCCTGTGTGTGTCTGAGTGAGCATATACGCTTGTGTGTATGTGTGTATAAGTGTGTGCGTGTGTGTATATGTGTGAGTAAGCTGTTCCTAAGTATAAATAACATTCTTGTAGATGAAATCGCAGGCATCTATAAGAACGTCAGTTAGCAAAACTTTTATAAGTATTTGGGGAAAATTTATTGACTTTGTACAAATGAATAACGAGAAAATTAATTTATTAATATTTAAATTTAATTAAATTAATCTTTGAAAATTGAATTTAATTTTAATTTTTAAATAATTTAATTTAAATTATTAATTTAAAAAATTAATAGAAATTTAATATAAATATAATATATTATATGTAAATTATTTTTAATATATATTGTGAATTTAGTTTTTTTTTTATTTATATATATTATTTTAATAAAATAATTTTTTAAGTCATTTCAAATCATCAAATTGATTAAATTTTTATCATTTGGCATCAAAAAAAAATAAAATTAAAATAATTACATTAAATCACATAACAAATAAATTTTTAGTTTAAAACACATTACAAATAAATTAAATTAAATTCAATAAACTATTTTGAATTATTTATCCCTTGTAATCTTTTAATTATCATTAATATTTTTATTCTTTTAGCATTATGATAAATACATTTTTCTTAGCAATACAATTATATACACTATTTCAACTTCACAGGCTGAGCTAGAAAACAACACATTTTTAATTGGATATATAAATAATAATTTTACTATATTTATTGATTATATATTTAACAAAATAATATAAATAAATATATATAAATTTATTTATTTATATTTATTTAAAAATGATTTTAATATATTTATATATTATATTTAAAGAAATAATATTTTTCATATATTTATTTAATTCTATTTATTTAATAATAATTTTAGTATATTTATTTACTATATTTAAAGGAATAATATTTTTAATATATATTATTTATTATTAGTCTACATTTATTCCTTATTCATATTACCATACTATTCCGAATATAAATGCCTATATTTCCATGCAACTCGTTCATAGTCCAAGTTTCTAGCGAAAGAATTTAAAATCTTCAAAATGTACATTAATATGTATTTGCTCAAATATTTTAATGTATTCAGTTCTGACTGCATATGGAATATTGTGTTTCCTCCAAGCAAAGGCCTGGCTTATGGAACATAAAAACTTTGAGATTTCTAACATGCCCAAGCTCGTGTAATTGTTGTTGGTCAGCTTTTAGCAGGCAGTATATGAGGTTAGTGGGCATGTGGGCGTGCCTCATTCATATATATATATAAAGTGTAAAATTTACGGAGAAACTTAATGAAACGCATTAAAATTCCAGCAGCCTAAATGAAATGAAATTGTACAAATAAACTAATTGCCTTGAAGGATACTTTACAACTTTGGTCAGTCGGACAACAACAACAACAACAAGTGAGAGTGGCAACAACTGCCACTAAAACATCAGCTGTTGTTGTTGTTTTTTGTTTATTTTTTTATCATTTTTTTTTTTCTCTTGTTTTATTTTTGTTATTTTGCTGGCCAAGAGCTGCGAGCGTTGCGGAATAAATACAATTTGCGGCAAGCGGATAATGTGCAAAAATAAATTTCCACAGCGCGCTTGCTGATGGCTTAGAATTTTAATGTAATTTATTTTGTGGAAACAAACAGCGCCCAGCGCCCAGAGCCCAACAGAAAATAAAGTATGACCAACATAAAAATTTATGCGCACAAAATTGGGAATACAGCAACACTCCGATAAGTCTAAGCATAGGCCAGCTAACATACATATATATATATCTGTATATATATCTGTTTATATATGTATAATGTATTGAGAGTCTTGGATCGCTTCGTTAAGCCTTTCACGCTCGTCCAAAAACTTTAAAGTGCGCAATTTAAATGTACATTTTGCTGGAGACCCTCCAGCGCGTATCGTGCAACGCCAGCAGACTAAGCAAGTAGTTACACACACACACACACACACACACACACACACACACACACACACACATGCATAGAGCGGCAACTATTTATGAGGCAGGGCGAGGCGGTGCCCCGAACCGGCAGCCAAGTGATTTTATGCTAATATTATGGGTCATTGGGATTTGCGCACAGCAAAGTGCTTGTTAAACATTTCATTAGACTTAGTGTAAATACCCGCGGTTAACAGGCGCTCGTAAAACTTGCCACATACACACACTTGCACACACACACACACACGTGGTTTTAGAGCTCTGCTAAACAAAAGAGCGTTTAACATTCGATATTAGCGAAAGTTTGGAGTAGTTTGTGAAATTGAAAGTGGCCTTTATGATATAGCATATATAGCATATATACATATATAGCATATGTTGCCCACAGCAGCCAAGCTGAAATTCAATCAAGAAGCCAGCATACATAGTATATATATATATATAATTACGCAGCATATGCTGTGTGTGTGTAAGGGGAGGGCAAACTGAAAAGCGAAATTCTAAAATGAATTTATCAAAATCCAATGCCTGACCCGTCCGTCGCAAGGACGATACATACTGTATGCAGGATAATGCCAAATCATGTCAGTCGCACATGTGGCCACATTACGTTTATTAAAATCGTGCTGCCTGCTGCCTGCTGCCGTTGACGCATACTCCATATGCGTTTTTGATCAACTGGGAAATGGGTAAGCGCAAATGGAAAACTGGCAATGGAAAACTCGCTGAGCTCGTTGCAGTTAGTTAGATCTGAAAGCGTTGACAAATGATTTGCGTTTTGCTGAAACTAGGCATCAGAATTTCGACAAGGCGCGCATGAATAATGCGGCAGTTTAAAGCGTTAAATTTACGTTGCGGCTGATGCTGAAACTGAGGCGAGAGTTCAGCGAGTGTCTGCAATAATTGGAAAATTTTCATTTGTCCTTTTGCCCTTGCGAATGGCAAGGCTCTGGCTATGGCCCTGGCTCTGGCTATGGCCTCTGCAGATCGGGCAACAAACGAGCTGTAGGCGCATTTGCCATCTGTCACTCTGGCACTCGTGATGAATGTGTTTGACGTGTAGCCTCGGCGCGCCCACGAGCATGGCTAACGGTGATGTTGCCAGTTGCCAGTTGCCTTGCCTTGCTCCCTCCTCTCCCTTTCGCTCCCAGGCTGAAACGCAGCGCACCGCATGACGTTGCATACTTTGCGGCGCGCTGGCCACGCTATAGCACGTGGGCAAGTGGGCGTGGCTCGACTGATTTTTTGTGCACGTCAGACAGAGGCAGAGAGGACGACGACGACGCTGTCAATAGTCAGCGTTGAAAATATTAATGGTTCGACTTCATTTCGCGCGGCAAATTGCCCAACAAATGTTGAGCACAAGTTGGCGGAGTGTTTGGGCTAATAGCAAAGGCGTGATTGCTTCCTTAACAATGTACTACTACAACTTGGCCAACTTCTGCTTCTTCTTTTTTCTTGCAGCACACACCCACACATCGATATACACATTAAAGAGCGCAAACAGTGACAGGAGCAATGCAAACAACTCGCACTCGACAGGCGCAACACCAGCAGCAGCAGCAGCAGAAGCAGCTGTTCCTGCAGCAACTGCAACATATGCCACACAACGTGTGGCAGCAACGGCAATGGCTGCTGCTTGCCATCGTCCTCATTTTGACACTACTCACGCGCACTATTCAAGGGATTACCGAGGAGCTGTCGCCAGGTAAGTGTGGCCAAGTGTGATTACAAAAACAAACGCTACAAGTGCAACCTCTGCTCTCCGACCTCCCCCTTCACCAACCCCCTTTCACCCAATGCATTTCACAACATTCTGCCCAACAATAGGTTCAATGTTCGCCCAGCCATTGTGGCTGGCATTGCTGCCACCTGCTTCATGGCTGATTGGCCAAATGCTTGGGCAAAAGAAAACAAAACAGAGCAAAAATCACAGAATAAACATTACATAACGAACACTCTGTGTTCTTGCTCGACGTCTATGTCTATGGGACACTAAATGGGTCACAGCATAATCCTGCAACTTGTCATTCGCATCTGTGTCAACTATTTTCTAATCAACAGCACTTGAATGTAAACACAATTTACAGCGCACTGAAGTACGTTCAATGTTTAGAGTTGATATTCTATTTGAATAACTGTTTACTCCTCACAGACCCACAATAGACAACACAAAAAAGGAAAACAACATTTAAATACACATTTTTCTTGATTTATATTTAAATTGAAATCAAACACAAAGTGTCTCTGATGTGGTTTAGGAAACGAAGATTCTGGCCAAGAGCCTGACAAGATTTTTAAACTACATTTTATTTATTTCACATTTAACTATTTAAGTTATAAATATTAAATTTATTTAAATATGACATTCTTTAGATATTCAAAATTATATTTTCTCTATTAAATAATACAAATCAGAAACAAACAAGAGAGATATTTGAGCTCTGATTAAATGCGTTCTGGGACAATATGAACTCGTTTACAAGACTTTTGCCAAATTGAAAAGTAAATAATGAATAAATAATTATATAATAAATAATATCAACTTTTTTAAATAATTAAAATTATGCAGTATATTTAGACTCTACAATCTAAAAATCTATAATATATAATTTCATATTCATAAATAATTTAATTTAGATTGCTTTGCTCTCTATGACTGCAAATTGCTTAATATTAATAACTAATTTACTCAAAATGTTGAAAATGCCACACATCAGGCAATGTGAAATTAAGTTATCTTTTGCCATCTCTCTACCTCTTTCCTCCTCTCTCTCTATGCATCTCTTAGAGCATACTAATTACGTTTATATGCTTTGTAGCACCTTTGGCATTGCAGGTATTGTTGCCGATAATTGATTGTCTATGTATATTCATGTGCTCGAAATTGTCAAAATGCCTTTACATTTGAGTGTTTTGGAAACTGTGCAATTATGTAGCCGAAGAAGTGAAATGGATACGTCTATGCTGTCCGTACTACAATCTATGCCATTGCGCTGTATCAGCTCTGGCAATTCATTTGGATTATTCATAAATGGTTGTCAGGCTGCTGCTGCTGCTGCTGCTGCTGCCGATACTCCATTTCTATTTCTATTCATAATGTATGCCTGTGCCTTGCCGAACTTCAATCAGGCGCAAGGTAGCTCAATTGGCAGTCGCCTAATAAATAAACAATGACTCCAGCACAAGTACATCAATATTAATTATGCAAATGATTGCTTGGCAGGCAGGCAGGCGAGGGCAGCAGCGGCATTTAGAACCGCCTCTAGTTGGAGTCGACTCGAGTCGAGCTCTTGAAATTTGTGTAGCTTAAGCTCATTATAAGTGCATTAGCCAAAAGTGTCAGCCCACGATGCTTGTTAGCCTTCGTCTTCTCCTAACCGACTCCATTAGAGGAGGACGACTCGACGAGCCTCGACAGTGGCTAAAAATTTTCAATTTTCCTGGGCCAGAAAGCGAAATTATGATGAATGCGCCACGCTTTGACCCAAATAAATTTGTCAATTTATCATTTGGGCCCTTGAAATGAGACGACGTTGCCGTCGCCCGGATTTAGCCCACTCGATTCACTCAGCAACAGCAACAATTGGCGAGGCTTTGCTCGAGGTTGCGGCTGGGATTGGGTTTTGTGTTTTGGGTTTTGGGTCTTGCTGCCATCTTATGATAATTTCAGCTACCCCAGCTTATAAATATATGTACATCTTTTGTTGGCTTCTCTCTGTTTCTGCTGCTGCTGCCACAAAGTTTCGAGCACAACAACAACTGTGTCTTTTGGGTCGGATAAGTGTCGGCTTATGCACTTATTAAACAATAATAATTGCAAATCATTTGACTTGAGTCGTGTGGGGCTGCCGCTGATGCCACTTGACTGCTGAGTGTGTGGCATGATTTTGATTTGAATTAGACAACTTGTCCGGGGCAGGCTAATCAAATAAACGCTTACACAACTTTTTTTGAGGGTCGGGGGTTTGTTTCAAGCAAGTCTCGAGCTGAAGATTTCTCATTTGTTTGCTGCTGAAAACATTTAACAAGCTGCCAACAGCAAAGCCGCATTGAAATGATTCTCACTTGCCTCAGCAGCTCTTCTGCAACAATGCAAATTGTGAACAATGAAAATTCGTTAAAGTTTGAGTGTGTGTGTGTGAAGTTTAGATTTTTAGTTATAAGTTTCATGTCAGACAATGCAGATCTAACAAAGATTATTGCTTAAGTTTTATTCATGTGCAGTTGGAAATTGAAAATAAATTTCAAGAAATGATTTATGAGAAAAGTATATAGAAACTTAAACTATATAGAAAAGGAAATCGTGTCTTGAATGAAAGTTCTTTGAGTCATATATCATAAATTGTAGAACAAGATCTGTAATGTTTGCGGATATTGAAGCATTAAGGGCAGCATCTCTAGATAAATTTGATTTGTACGATATCAAAGAAATTTGTTAACTATAAATAATAAACTTATCAAGCAAAGTCCAGCAGTTTTAATTTAACAATCAAATTGGAAAATGCTTGGAAAATGGTTGAAAAATACTTGGCCAACACTTGACTCGACTGACAGCAATTCAGTGCCGACCAATGCAGCGCATTAATAATGCCTGACATCGTTGTTGTGGAATTTATATTAATGATCTATGAGTGTGTATTAAAAAATGAGAATGAAACGGGAGGATGGGAGTGGGGAGAGTGGGAGGAGGAGCAGCAGCAGAGACCACTTGGATATGCTTGAGATGATTAACTTTAAAGACGAAACCGAAATGAGGATAAAGGGCATTAAGTGAGTTTTTGTTTAAGAGCAGAATGCCAGAGAGGAGTGGAGTGAATGGGGGCTTGGAGATTGACAGTCAAATGACGGAAGGGTCGCCCTCTTGTACTTATTATTATTAATGAGCAACGCAGAACAAAAAATGAAATGAAGAGCTGTAAAAGGTGCGTAACGGACACCTTTTACGCAGCAGCGAGAAATTATAAATGTCGAATAATGAGGGGGTGGTCTTAGATATATATATACAGATATATATGTATATAGATTGGTGTTTGTAATGGCACAAATAATAAAAGAGAATTATTAATATGACAAAAGACAAATGACTGAAGCTGAATGAGCAGAGCAATTCAAGCCAAAGGATGCGCCACACGCACACACACAATGTGGTTGGGTGAGGGGGAGGGAGGGGGAGGGGGAGCTGGGACTAACCACTGACAGAGGCAGCGCAACAAAGACAAACGGCCAGGGCATGCCCTGTGACAGGGTTGAAGGATGGGCGTTGGTTAGCTGCGTCCTTTGACTTTACCATCCTGTGGCGAATTGAAAATGTGGTTTAGCTATATGTGTGTGTGTGTGTGTGTGCTGGTCCCTTTTTCTGGCCACTGCCACCCCTCACCCATTCGGAAAAGGTCAAAGACAGAAAATACATTATGTGCTAATGCAAAGTCCATGTTAATAAATGTTTATTGAAATAATGATGATTAATATTTTTGCATTGTGACATTTTGGCTCGCAGCTCTCTCTAACCGGAACTGAGCAATCTGAAAATTGAACTTGCTCTGGTTGTCTCTGCTCCACTCTCCCTCCCTCTCTCTCTCTCTCTCTCTCTCTGAAGATGCGCTCTTTTGTTTGCAATTTTCGCCACTCATGTTGATTTATTGCTCATAGTGTTTGCTGCTCCTACATTGTGACAACAATTTATAGCTAAAAAATTCTTCCATCACACACACACACACTCAAGTCACACTCACCTGCCACGTGCCTTTGCTCACATGCCCGATTTTCAGCTATTTCATGTTTTATTTAGTGCATTTTCTTGCCTGACTGCAATTGTTGGCCCACAACATCCCCTGGCCTGGCTTTCAGCATTCTAGCCAATAATTCCTAAGTCGTGTGCGCTGCATTGGCATTTTTTTCGATTATTGGTTTTCTTTCATTTGATTGCACATTTACACACACACGCACACGAACACACGCACACATTTTTTGCACCTTTTTCGGCTTTGCTTGCACCACAAATTTTTACACGTTCTTCCATTTTTTCCCCCCTCCCAACTCTCGAACCCGGCTTTGGCTGGCTTTGTTTGTGTTTTTTTTTTTCAGCTTCTTTTTTTGGCATTTTTTGGCTCGATTTTTGGTGCTTTTCCTTGGGCTGCTGACGCTGTCAAGTGTTTTGTCGCTTGTCAACAATTTTTCACAACTTCCGCTGCGCAAATGCTTGCCAAATAGTTTGTGTGTGTGTGTGAGTGTGTGTGTTTGCCAATTGCAATTTTGGATATTTATTGCTAAATGCACTGACTGTGAAAAATCGCAAATGGAGCTAGAGCTGGCGCTGTTGGCTGTGGGTGGTTCAGTCAGTCAGGTAGGGCTCCACCCGGGCCGCCTCCTGCCAGAGTGTTTAAATCATTTAATTGGACACTTTGTAACACTGGTCCGACACAGCCCGCAACAATTTTTGACTGTCTGCTCAGCTCAGCTCGGCTCGGCTGGGGCAAAATTGCTGCACATTATTAAATTAGCGGCACAGACACAAAGTGCTTTGCATATGAAAAGTGACAGTAAGTGCACAATTTCCCCCCTCCCCCACCCCCATCACGGGGCTGACAAAAAACAAACCAGAAAAAGAGATGATGCCACGCTCGCATGTGTTAGTGCACCCTTATGCATAGGAACACAGCCCCAGCACACTCCAACAGCCACACGTCCGTTTCACGTAGTTAAATGTCCTTGTGCTCGCCCCTTTCCACCACACCCCCCATTGGCCCCATCCCCCATCAGCTTATGAGCCAAATGAGAGCTGGCTGGCGCAATAAACTTAAAAGCCTTGTCATGTTTACTTATCATTCGTTTTTCACAGCGCGCCACTTAATTGCGTTAGTGAGAATTTTCCATATCCTCTAGCTGAAGCCAAAGCCAACGCCAAAGCCGAAAATGTATTCACGTTTCAGTTTTCTTTTTTCTTTTATTTTTTTAAACTTCATAAATGTCAAGCGTGCTAAGTTGCAAGAGATAATATTGCGTATAATATAATATTTTTGTATATATTTAAGTTAAATTAAGGCAAGGTTAAGAGTAGATGAGTGTTAAATCGGCGACTAAGTTGAGCTTAGTAGTAAGTACATACTCGTTTATGTTGAGAATAGTTAGTTTTTCTAGGGCATCTTTAAGTTAATATTATTATCTTTTGGCGTGCATGTATAAAGTTTTGTTTAACCTTGTTTGGAAGTTTGTTAAATTGGGAACTCTCTTTCTCTGTCTTTCACGATCATTCTCTGTCTATTATATATATAATATATCTTTTTATATTCAACCTATACCACATTAAAAGAAAATTATTTTATAAATTTCATATATTTTTAATGAAGTTTTAACTTATAAAGTAGCTCAGTTATTGCATCATAATTAGAGCTTAAAATAGACAAAATTTGACTGGAAAATAAAAAGCTGTTGCCGCTGTTTCTGTTTCTGCTGCTTCTGCTGCTGTTGGTGTTGTTTCAAGGGAAGTTTGTGTTGCCCGCGGTGCAAATTTCAGGTAGGAAATAAAATAACTTTTGGATGGCCGCCAGCTGTGCGGCCCGTGCCGTGAGGTGCCCCGCCCAGACCATCCGTGCCCAGTTGTGCCGTGCGCTGTCCGCACTTCAAAGGAACTCACGTTTTTCGATTTCAACTTTTTAGCGCTGACGGTCAAATTGTGGCCCAAATAATTAATTTTTTGGCTGTCATATTTGCGCAGCAGCTGCCAGCGAATGCCATCAACATTTCGCTCCACACTATTATAATGTTATTTTAAAGCTCGATCTCTGTCTTTCCATGCTCGACTGGCTGAGACGAGAAATCGCAGGCTAAAAGGAGTGCTGGGAGTACAAAGTTTAGACAAACTCGTACATGCATTTTGCATAAGAGCGCCCCGAAAAGTTGCATCCGTGCCCTGGTAACAAATATGCCAAATAAACAAAGAGACAGGCAGATAGAGTGGGAGAGAGAGAGCGAGAGGGAGGGGCAGACAGACAGCTCGACACACTAGAGTTTGATGTAAAATGCTAGGCAAGAGCAATAACAATAGACAAACACACTGGGGAATCAACACCAAGCAAACAGGCAACAACAACAACAACAACGACAATTGGACAACGAACGGACATATGCAAAGCGTATGTTGCAGCAGGAGGCAGAGAGACAGGCGAGGGAGGGAGTGGGGAGTAAGAGGAGTAAAAGGAAAATTAGAGTAGCAATCGTAGCAATCGTAGCATTCGTTGCATACTCAATCCAAGGCAAATGAGCTAGAAGGGGCGCAGCCTGATATCATTTGAAGATACTCAAACACAAACACACACACACACATAGACAGAGAGTTGGTTAGCACGTCAATTGCAGAGGCATGTGGATATGTGCTCCCAAGTGGCAGCTGGCAGGGCGGAACGAGTCGAACCCAACCGAAACCAAACCAACAAAAAGGCTTATTTTCCAAATACATATATCTATATATATATCAAAAACTATATACACATACATATGTCTATGTATTTTGAGTGAGGCTTGGTGGCTGGATTTTAAGCAGGCAAAACTTCTGTTAAGTGCAATTACATGTGGCTGTGGGATGCATAGAAGCGCATAATGGACAACTAAAACAAGTGCACTGAGCGCTCAAGTAGCCAGTGGCCATACAACAGCCCCAAGTGATGTTGGCATGTGCCACCGAAAGTTTCTAGGGGTTGGCTGAGTTCAGAGCTGGCATATGGCATATAGCATATGGAATGATGATGATGGGTTCGTGTTCTTCTGGTCAACTTCACCTTGTCGAGCGACCGAGTCGCCTGTAGTTAAAGCAAAATTGAAAATGCCAAATGATTTACACACTCGTCGCCTTATTGCTTATTTGCACTTGACTCGAGTGCCGTGTGTTGAGTATATAGCTATCTCACTCACTCTCTCTTTTTCTCTAGTTGTCTCTTAGCCTCTCTAAACCAATTTGTGTCTTTGCCTTTGTCACGGGCAACGTAAACGTCAAAAACAAACCCAGGCGCTCGAAAGTATGCTACAAAAATTAGACTTCAAGCAGCTAGCTGAAAGGGGTTCATATTTCATATTCTCTAGCGGCTATAGCAATGTTCATCTTTAAAACTTTAATAATTTATATAGTATAGTACTTAATAGAAGCTCAGTGACTCACACAGAGTATTTGTTTCAACTATAAAGATGACTCAGCGTGTTTTATATAAGTATATCAACTGTCGTTCCTTTTACCCGCATCTCATATTTGTCTATTGTGTCCTCCTGAAGGCTATAGTCTACTGTCACAAGTTATTTGTCGATTGAAACATTTTGCCAGAGACTTCATTTTTTTATTAGTCGAAAATTATTAATCATTTTATTTATACAAATTATTATACCTAAGTATAAATTATAAGAAACACAGCTATATTTAAACAACTCAGAGTTAGAGGGGAAGTCGAAGTGCTAGTCGGGCTTGCCTAACTAAAAAACAGCCTTAACGCAAATACGGACTGCGAAAGTCTTTGATATTTGCACATATGAAGAATTACTATACATTTGATAAACTGTCCTTATAACAATTAATAATATTTAAATTTAAACTATATTATATTTACATTAAATAAACATTAAAGTATAACTTTTACATTTTCGCTTAACGTTCTTAATAATTTTAATACTTACCAAAAGGCAGAAGAAGAGGAGAAGCACCGCGCTGCACAGGACGACTGACCACCAAAAAAAAAAAAGAATACTACTGAAGCTGCGCTGCAGCAGGCTTGCCTTTATATAGGGCAGCGACAGCGACAGCTCCACTCAAGTCAAGGTCATCTCTTGATACTGACTCAGACGTCAGTCTTCACTCGATCATTAGTCGGCCAATCAGTGCACTTTCTGCTGTTGCTGCTGCTGCTGCTACAAGAAGCAGCTCTTCTGATCTTCAGCTGCTTTTATATAGGGCAGCGACATCGACAGCTCCACTCAAGGCTCTTGAGCCTCTTTCTGAGTCAGTCTTCACACTCGATCATTAGATGACCAATCGGAGCACTTTCTGCTGCTGCTGCTGCAAGAAGCAGCTCCTCTGATCTTCAGCTGCCTTTCTATAGGGCAGTGAGACTTTCACTCGAAGTCGAGCTAGCGTAAACTAAACTCTCTATCAGTTAGCGACCAATCAGAGTATTTTCTGCTGCCTCTGCTGCATACATATGCAAACTAACATCTCTTCAGAACCTTAACTCATTTTCAGCTCTTCTTCTTTCTGCTCTATTGATTAAATTTGAAACTTCTAGCTCAAACGATGTACAAACTACGATTTACGCATATTTTAGTTAAAATAAATTAGGATGTTTAAAATATGTGGTTAAATTAAATATTATTATACATAATTTTTTATATTTTATATTTTATTTTTTTTTATTAAAAAAAAAAAAGAAATAATAAAAATAATATTTAAAATTAAAATTAAACATCATGTAGAATAAATGTGTTTAATTAAATATTAATATAGGATCTTAAATTTAAATTAATTAAGATGTTTGCTAAATTAATTATTATTATATTATTTTTTAATTTAATTAATTTTATAAATATATTTATATATATATATATATATATATATATATATATATATTATAATAAGTTCAATTATTTATATTCTGATTATAATAAATTACAAAATTATAATTTGAATAGGTAACCGTTGTATATTCTAATAATAATTGTAAAAACAGGAAAATGTTCTTCCTTTTTCCCCAAAATCTCATTAAGTATAAGAAAATACTTATATATACTAATTCCAGCTATCAACATAACATAGTTAGATGACATAGCGAAAAGGGTATATGCATACTTATATATATACATAATATATATATATCAGTATATATAAAGCGTTTTCTCCCGTTTCCAGCAATTGTAATGCGCTTAAAATTGAACAATGAATCGTTGCGCTGCAGCTGCAACTTAGTAAGCCTACTTACTTAATGGCAACAAAGGCACAATTCATTGTTTGTGCCAGACATTCAGACAGTTGGACAAAGAGACGGATTGACAGACAGGGAAACGAACGGACGAACGGACGGACGGACGGACGGCAGCAATAACAACAAGCAAGTGCTACTCCATGGGCATCGGAGTCTGTGCAATTAATAATGCCCTGTCGGCGCCCACAATACCGAAAAGACACTCTGTATACACACACACACAGAGAGAAGAGTCGAAGTCATTTCATAATTTCCAACTTTTTTGCTAATGATGCATTGGCTTTCGCATTGTGGCTGAGGAGTTGTCCAGACAATGGCAGAGACTCACCGTCAAAAGGAATTCCGGACCAAGACGAACAACAATTCGAATAATAAACTAAAAGAAAAGCTGACTTCAAGCATTTGCAAATATTCAATTGCTAGTTAAGTTTTTGGGAATTCGGAAAATGCGAAGATGTGAAATGGAAAATGGAAAATTGAAAATGCTAAATGCTAAATGCTAAATGCTTGCTAATGCAGCACTTGAATGTTAAACTTTTGCTCTAATCTGACATAATGAAAATGAAGTATGAAGCTCAAACTCTGCTGCGGCTGCTCAATCAATTATGGGCAAATGTAATAAACTTCTGAGTGTGTGTGTGTGCGTGTGTGTGTGTGTGTGTGTATGTGTGTTTGTATTTGATATTTGCATAAATGCAAGTCGACATGTTTGTTTGCATTTGAGGCAGCAAGGGAGCGAGAGAGAGCGACAGGCGACAGGAACTCTTGTTGCGCAACGGAAACGGAAATGCAAATGGCTCACAAGAGCGGAAATCTATTTCAATAAGCCTGGCGACATTGATAAATTAATAATCGGACATTTTGTGGCAACTTTGTAGTTGTAGTTGCAGTTGCAGTTGCAGTTGAAGTCAGCATTCATTCATATATCTCGGCAGCTGACTTTTTACACAGCTTCACGTTTGGCTATGAAATTCAATTATTATTCCTGGCAAAGACATGGGCCCGACAACATTGCAATTGCCAACCTGGCACTGCCTGCCCCTGCCCCTGCCCCTGTGTCATCCAACGGGGCAATTTGAATACCAACATGTCAGGGCCAAAAATCGAAGACACAAAAACGGCACGCAGAACGTGTTCTATGCGAGCCCGGCGCCTTTGTTATGTCAGTTTGACATTCGGAATTAAAATTCTGCCAGATGATTTATGCATCAGATGTCTGTGCATAGATGGGCGGCTGTCTCTGCTCTCTCTCGCTCTCTTTTACTCTGTCTCTGTCTGCATATTGAAATCTGTTAATTGTTTTGCTGTTGCATAGACTGCGTAACTCCATATGTTGTTGTTGTTGCTGTTGCTCTGCAATGCACACGTCTGCTGAGCTTTGCTCGCTCAGCTACGCAGCTTCAACTTCAGCTGTTGCTGTTGCTGCTGATGTTGCAATTACCCCTGCACCTATGGCCGCCCCCACCCTGCCACGCCCACTGTCAGAACGCCAACTAATTTTCAGGCAGCCCCCGCGTCAAGCTCAGACTGCCAGCTTGTTAGCGTGCGGTTGGTCTTTGGCTTTTGGCTCAGCCCGCCCCCAGAGTCCTGGCTGCTGCTGGACGAATCCTTTGGCAACGGCAACGGCAACGTCTGTGGCGTTGGCTGCGGCATCTACGCTTAAGTGACAAATGGAGGGAGCAGCTGGAGGGGAGCCTTGCTGTGGCAAAGATGACAGCTCTTTGCTCTAGCCAAGAGCCAACCACCACGAGCCACTCGCCACCCATCACCCACCTCGCCACTCGGCACGCCCCTCGACCACTACAGCTTTTGATATTCGGGTTAGCCTTCGGTTGATATTTTTAATTTTTAGTTTGCCACATGTACTAAAATTCATTAAAATTTGTTTAGCTCCGGCTCCGGCTCCGAGAGCCTTTGTGCCAAATTGGAATATTGCCTCTGCCGCTGACAGGCCAGCAGAACCCAAAGCAAATACTGCTCCAAGGTATTGCCCCAAAACAAGAGAAAAGAAAACAGAAAAAAACAAAAAAAAAATAAATAAAACAAATAACTCTTTGAGCAGCAGCAGCAACAATTGCAAAGTTTGCCTAGCAGAACTTTGTTTCGAGTGTGTGCAAATATTTAGATTCCAAATTTATAATTAAACAAAAATCATAAAAGAGCTAACGGAACTGAAGGCGCAGAAGTTTCTGTTTCGGTTTCGCAAAGAAAATCTTATAATCAATAAATTTAATTAATTAGAATAAATGGTTTTTGACAAAGTAAAAATAAATAAATATGTAAAGCAGATTGTTGATTCTTATTTTCTGTATAAATTTGTTGAATAATCTATTATATATTTGTTGAATTTATCTATTTAAATATATTAAATAAAATATAATACTTTCGATTATATGTATTTTTATATATATACATAAATATATATTTTCATAAATCTATTTTCATATGTTATAAAAATATTCAACTTTCTATATATTTAATTATAATTATGTTTCATAATTATATACACATTTTTTTAAAGCTCTCTCCGGCTGTTGGGGCAGGCCTTTTCCGGAACTAAAAACTGCATCAACAGGCAGCTGCGCGTCACGAAAGTTTCGCCAACACTTCTTCTAGTCTGTTGATTCTTTAGAATTGTGTGTGTTATTTGAATGCGACGCTTTTCTATTTTTCCGTTTTGTTTTGCCTTCTGCTTCTTCTCTTCTCTTTCTCTACTTTTGCATACGCTGGCAGCTGGCAGCTGGCGACGCATTTCGAATGCAACGAATTTTACACCGTCTGCTGAATTTGCATTGACTGACACAATATAAATCCGAAAGTAGTTGAACCACGTCGCCCAAATGCTTTTTTAATTATGCACCGCACAAGCACACACACAGTCACACACACACAGTTACAAACAGGAAACTTTTGTTAGATACGTACGGGTTAGGCTCTGTCAGTCGTAGTTGCGACTAGCTGAATGTCTGGCTGTCGCTGTCTCTTTCTATCTCTGCCTGCTAGACTTTTTCCCTCTCTGTCTGTTGCCTGTTTCTTTGTACTTTGATACTCTAGACGGCAGCTAGACAAGATTTGCCTGCTGACTTTTGTTGTTATCGCCGCGGCAGCCCCTCAACTTGACTGTGTCTAGCTGAAGTCGGGAGTTGGACTTGACATAGGCCGCCATGGAGTTGAGAGTGCGAGAGTCCTTCAGCGTTAAATGTCATGTTGTCTGACATTAATCCTTGTCGCGTGCATACGCTGTCTGTCACGCCGCGCGCCACTTTAAGGCACCGCAAATCCGCATCCAATTAAATCAATATTTATGCAGAGATTCAAAAACAGAAAAAACTGCAGCAGTGCAAATAAATCAGAGGTTTATAGCTAAATAAATACAAAATAAACGCTAAATGAATTTTCAACTACAACCGAATTCGTGGCGACAACATAAACAATCGCCGCAAACTACATAAATTTGCGCTTTTTTCTTCGCTCTGTCAACAATTTGTAAAAAATTCGCTTCGTCTGTTTTTGTTTATTGTGCGAAGCGCATTAAGCACAGTCGAAGGCCGCTTAACGAATTACAGAGTTTCGTCTTTTTTTCACAATTCAGTTAACTGCAATGAAATATCTCTTATGCGAAATCAAATTAAGTTGTAAATCTGAACGAGGATAATCATAGTGCTATATGGAGAGATAGAGAGAGAGAGCGAAAGAGAGAGAGAGAGAGAGAGATAGTGTCTTTGGGTCACATGAATTAAAATACATTAAAAAGGTAACTACAGCATACGATATAATTAATTATGTAAATATCTCACATAACTAATTCAATTTTTGATAATCCCAGTTCTCTATTCAAAACTGCCACAAGAAAATAATGTAAATAAAATCTGTAAAAGTCAGATATTAAGACACGTTCATAGCTTTTGCATTTCAAATCTATTTACCAACTTTCTCAGTCTTTCCTTTACGCTCTTCTACTCTTTCCTTCCATCTTTTTTACACCTTTTGTGTCTCCTTCTTATTCTCTTTCATTTTGAATTCTCAACGAGTTCAACTTATCTTCACTATCTCTCTCACTCACACTCTGTGCGCCACCCTCTCACCATCTTTATTTCTAGCTTTCTATCTGTCTTTCAGCCTCGTATCACTCTGACTTCTCTCTCTTATCATTTACTCCACCTTACACTCCATGTCTCATATTCTCACTGTAATTTATTGTCTCATTCTTATCGTCTTTGCCCCTCTCCTTCGTTTTTCCCACCATTTTCGTCTTTCTCTTTCCATTAGCTTTTTGGGTCCTTATCTCACTTCTTACCTTCATGTCTATCTACTGTTTTCCTTTTCGATATATCTTCCTATGCCAATTTCTCTCTCTCTCTCTCTCTCCCCCGCTTATTATCATGGTACTGCCTCGTCCCTTCTCTTTGTCTTCTTGATTCTCTCTCTCTCTCTCTCTCTCTTTCTGTTTCTCTCTCTCTCTCTCTCTCTCCTTCTCTGTTTCTTTCTGTTTTTCTCTCTCTCTCTCTCTCTCTCTCTCTCTCTCTCTCTCTCTCTCTCTCTCTCTCTCCCTTTCTCTCTCTATCATTGTATTGCCTTACTCTCCCTCTCTCACTCCATTATTTCATACTTCCTCTATCCCAATGCTTTTTCGCGTCTCTTACTCTCTCTCTTTCTCTCTCCCCTTCATTAACACTCTCTCTCTCTCTATATATATATATATATATATATATATATATATATATATCTGCCAATCTCTCTTTGTCTCCCTCGCTCTCTAACTCCCTCGCACTCTCTCATTCCTCTCTCTATCCTCATACACCTTCTGCCTATTTCTACTATCTCCTCCTCTCACCCTCTCATTTCCTCGGTACTTCTTTTTCCCCCTCTCTCTCTCAATTGTTACATAAATATTTCATAAAAATCGTAAACACATATTATCTAATTATAGACACAAGACCTTCATGTAATACTTGATAATTTGATGGATTGCATGTGCGCTCAAGTACCCCAAATAGTTGGTTTCACAGGGTATATATTCTTGAGGGGGACATCGGGCAGGCGTACCAGGTCATGGGTCACGGGGCACGGGCTGTGTGTGTGTGTGTGTGTGCAGCATGCAATTAGCCAAACTTTGCGTTGCGGTTGCATAACACAAGGCTTTAACTCGAACTATAACTATATATGTATATAGAACCGACTCGCGTTTATTTGCTTCGATGTATTTGGTCGAGAGTCGAGAGTTGTCATTATGCAAAATATGTTGCATTATTTATAGCATAAATACAGGCGCTGACATTGCATGTCTGCCCCAACTGGCGAGCGCAAGTAAACAAACAAACAGCCGAGCTGGCAGGCAACCGCAACAACAACAACAACAACACAAACAACAATAACAACAGCAACAAACATGTGCAACACAATGGCCGCCGCACTTAAAATTAATTGAACTTGAAATAAGTGCCGCATGGAGCACAGTTTGTACTAGCTCATGAGAAACTCTGTGGTCGAGCCAAAAGGCAAAAACTTTGGCAACAGAAGCACATACACAGAAATACACAACACACACACTCACTCACACACACACTCACTCACACACACACTCACTCACACGCACTTACACAAGGTTTTCATTAGTTTTGGAGTCCTGCCCAAGCAGTTTACGTTTTCTTCTGCCTTTTGGTCAAGTTGCAAAAGGCAAACTTAATATTTAGTGCCATTTGCTTGCTCTGACAGTTTGCAGAAGTCAAATTTGTTGCTGTTGTTGCTGTGGCTGCGGCTGATGCCCGCTCAACATAGGTTAAAGCGGGTATATAGGGTTCTAGTGAAAATTGTAATTAATATAAATTGTATTAATGATCTATATGCAGTGTGAGTAAAGGGATGTAAAAGAAGCTATATGTATCTATGGGAGATATAAAATAGATTGATTGACGCATTAACTGTATGATTGACAGATTGATTGATAGATTCATTGACTTAGTATGTAATTAACTGGAGTTTTACTGAATTTGTTAAGTGACTAGAGGACTGAATATAAAATAATCTAACTACATGATCTATTGATTGAGTGATTGACAGATAGAATGATTAACTGACTGACTAACCGATTGACTGATTGAGAGTTGTTTAAATGATTGAATGCTGACTGACTGACTGATTGTCGAATTACTAACTCATTGATAGTTGATTAACTTGGCTGAAGCATTGACTAACTGATTGACTGAGATACTATTTGAATGACCAACAGATTGAGTTGCTGACTGAACAACTGTCTGATCGCCCGACCGATCAACGATAAGACTGTCTGGATGATTAACAGAATGTTTGATTGATTGATTAACTAATTGACAAACTGACTCAATAACTGTTTAATTGATTGAGGGAATATTTGATTGACTGATTAGCTGATCAGTCAGCCGACTGATTGATTAACTGACTAATTGAATGATTGACTGAATTTCATTGAACGAGCTTATCAGTTAACTCTGGAACGAGTATCACTCAGTCGTTGCTACCCAACTATGCACTATGCTTTGTTGTTTTCCTGTTGCTGCTCAGGTTTTCCATCTCCCATATTTTGTATGTTTTTTCTCCTTTTTTTCGGTTCGCGAACAAGTTGTGGAGTAAAGTGCATTGAAATCTTTGTAAGTAACTTGAGTAAGCCAACTTGGCACAACAATAACAAACACACAAAACACACAAACAACAACAACAACAACAGCAACAATTGGCAAAGAGCAAGGACAACGACAACACAACAAATGGTTTTTATTGCTTTTCTTATTGTTGTTGTTGTTGTTTTTTATATAGTTTGTTTATTTGTGCAACTTTCTAGGTTTTTTTTCTTTTGCTTTTGCTTTTTATGTAATGCATAAAAGTTGCTTTCGCCGCTGACAGCTTGAGTGACCACAGCGAACAACAACAACAACAACAACAGCAGCAACGGCAACAGCAAAACAACATTGTTGTTGCTCAAGCATCAAGTTTTCTAAGCTTTCTTTTTTAGTTGATATCATCAAAATGCTATTTCAGCAGCTTACGGTATTAAACGGTCATGTAAATTAGGCGAGGAAACTAATGGGAGAGAGAAAGGGACAGCGACAGAGACAAACAGCCAGGCACACATTGACACACGTAAGTAGAGTGAGTGAGTGAGAGTGAGACAAAGAGATAGCGGGCGGAGCGTGTGTCCCTGTATTGTATTGTGCTACGTGTCAAAGTGTGCCCCGAGAAGTGCGCTAAATTAAGCTGTCATTAAGGACTTAATTAAAGTCCTTTGTTGAAAGTTGACATTGTGTAAAGAAACATTTTGCTGCTGTATGCGAAAACAAATGACAATGGCAACAACAACAGCAACAACAACAACAGAAAATTGCTGCACTTGAAAAGCTGCCAAAAAACACCAAAAATAAAAGTTGGGATTTTTAAGGGAAAAGGGGATATGACATCAAAGCAGCTTGCAAAACGATGTGTGCGTGTGTGTGTATCAAAATGTTCAACAGTATCATGACAAGAGAGTAAGCGAGAGGCAAACACTCATTGCATGCAGCATAATGAGGCGAGGCGATGCTGCAAAAACTCATTAGCAGGCAAACAGACAGACAGCGCGAGAGAGTGAGACAGACAGACACAAAAAATGACACCAAGACAGACAGTCTGCTGAGTGACAGAGCAGCCAGGCTAGTTCCATTGACAATTGCAGATTGTATTAAATAACACACACGCGTAGCGTGAAGGAGGCACTTGGCGAAAATGAAAACATAAACGACTTGGCTTTTAATTAAATATATATATATATATATATACAGATATACAGATATATATACGTGCGTATTTCCTCTTCTGCTGCTTATTTAACAAGCGGCACTCGCTTACTTTGAAGCTCAAGCACAAATTCAATTGCAGCAACTGTGACTGCCAAACTGTTTTTAATTGCCGCCCAAAGGTATGCAACGGAAAGCAGAGCTACAGAAGTCTGGCAGCCTCGCCGCCAGACCAGACAAGAACCCAACTCATATTCCTTTGGCTGTGTGTGCGCGTGTGTGTGTGTGTGTGCAGGTGAAGCAGGTTTCGCTTTGAGTGCGTTTGTCTGCTTAACAAAATGACTTTTATTTTGAGCTGCATTCAAAATTGTTATGTCGCCGGCGTCGTCGGCAGCATTTAAAATAATCACATTGTGAGCGCCAAGCTCAGACAGAGCGTGAGCAAGAGAGATGACAATAGCAGAGGCGCTTTAAAATTGCCCAGCCTCACACGTACACACACACACACACACACACACACAAACTACTTCCGCACGAGTTTGCATTCCAAAATTGAAACTGTAAATGCAATGGGAAAATCAACCAGACGACGACGACAACGACGCGTGCTGCAATTTTTGCATACTTCTCTACGTTTTGAAACAATTTTGTCTAGCAAACGTGTTAGAACGTGTTGCCGGACGCCCGTTCTCGCTTTCCTTAATAGCTGCAGAGTAGCCCTTTGTTCTCCCTGCAGCTGTCTCACCCCCCACCCCGCCACACCTCCACACTCCACTCAAACTGAGATTCTGTGAAAGGTGTCCCGCAACATTCCGATGGGCCACCCCGTCTGGGAATTATGCGCTGGCCGGCCGCATTTCGTTGCCGTTGGGCTTTCCAAATGTGGCCAGATGCCGCAAATCGAGCAAAGGAAACCCAGTAAATACCGAAGGAAAAAGCTCTGCGGCAAATTCCGAGAATCAATGCGTTTAGCAAATGAATAATAAATTCACATTCAAAGCACACAAGCTAAATTCAAAATTGTTTCAAATAAATAACGCCATATATCCAATGAAACCGTAGAGCATTTTCACGAAAAACTATTTGTATGTGGAATTTGAAAAATGTATAATTAATTGACAAATGTCATTCCATAGCAGAGTGGCACATTGCAAATAAAATTCAATTTGCAAATGCTAACAGTAAAACTATTTCAAACTAACTGTCAATATTGAAAAATGTTGAACGAAATTAATTTGATTTGAAGCAGCGTGAAGTATCAATTAGGTTTTGTCCGCTGCCCAATTGAAATATTCTGGTATATTTTTTAGGCAGCACGAACTCTCTTTAAAATAGATATTATGCTCTTCAGTAAATTCGGTCACACTCGCCAGCGACGCAACCAGTGATCGTGTTGTTGTCTTTTTGTGAAGTTTGCGCGTTCCTCTTTGTTTGGTTTTCTTTATTGTGAATTTGTGTTGTGAAATATAGCTGTCGGCCGCTGACCAATTGTAATACAATCGCGCAAACAATGAAAATTTAAAGTGAATTACATACATACAACAAATTGAAAATAATATTTTTATACATTGCATTCGATTTTTGTTAAGCCGTTTCAGTGTGTATGCATCTTGACCTATGTGCCTGTGTGTGCGTGTGTCTGTTTGCACTTATACACACACATATGTTAATGTGTGTATTTCTTGCATTAAGTGCAAGCAAATCTGAGCTGCCAGAGCCATAAATTGTGTGGCACACACGACACAGATGTTTTTAAATGAAATGGATCCGTTGATAAAATATTAATTAATAGTTTGATTGCCGGGTGCATCCGATACACGATATAAGATTAATACTTTTTTGTTTTCAATAATCTGCAAAATAAAAATAAAACGCCGTGCGCCGACGCTCTGGCAACCTTGTTGCTGAGCAGCTTGTTTGTATGTTACACCGCTCTCTCACGCAGGTCGCGCGCTCTCGCTCGCACTGGTCCGATCGCCTGGCGGAAATGCTGAAGAATTTGTCGGCCTGCTCTTTGTAGTCGCAGTCGCAGTTGTTGCTGCCGATGCGTGGGTAACAGAGCTGAAACCAGTTTGTCGCTCGTTAAATATTTTATTTTGTGTACCTTCTTTTATTCTTTTTATCAATTGCTGAGTGCTAAATGCCTCGAAAATTGAATGCACACCAACGCGCCAAACTGTAAAAATGCAAAATATATGTGCATATGCATGTGTGTGTGTGTGTGTGTGTGTGTGTTTGTGAGTGTGTGCCTGCATTTATAATTAATCAAAACGAAATTGTTGGGCACAGCGAAAAGAAATTTATTTAAAATCCATTTGCTGCTGCTGCAGTTGTTGCTGCAAAATCAATTTCATCGCAATTGCAATGCAAGTGTAAAAATATTTCGCGAACATTCAAAATAATACAACTTAAATGTGTTAACAGTTATTTAAAAGGACTTTTTTCTGTGCGGCTTGGCGAGTAAATTGCCAGCGGTTGCCAGTTGGATCAACAAACTCGCCGTCTCTGTCTCCCTCTCCGTCTCCCTCTCCCTTTCTGTGCCACTCGTGTGTCTGTCGGCAGGCAATAAAAAGAGTAATAATCCAATTGAGGTTTGGGCAGTGCGCAGTGTGCCCACACCCAAAAAAAAAAAACAAAACCAGAATGCAAGTGCAGTTGATTCCTCTGCTGGCACTGCTGCTGCTGGCCTGCGCAGCACGACAAATTGCTGGCGACTACGAGAACACATGGAACTTCTACTACGAGCAGCCCTGTTGCGCCTCCAGCGAGCCGTCGAGTCAGGCGCGGCACAAGCGAGGTAAACTAATTCCGATTATACAGTTATGCAATTAACGCTTAAATCATTAACTGGCGATAACGTTTAACTGGCATTTGCCCGACTTCTGCGGCGATTAATCGCAATTGTCTGTCCGAAGTTTTGCTAATTCTTAATTGTTTATTTATGAGAGTTGCGCTTGAGAGCACTTTTAAAATAGCATAAATAATATTTAATCTGCACTCTGTGCATTGATATTATTTTTCAATTTACACGCAAACAAAAAGCCCAATAAAAATAAATAATAATAAAAAAAAAAAAAAAATATTCAATGAAAAGTAATTGTAATTTATTTGCCACAATATTGCTTTTGTTATTTATCTTACGTTTTTGTCATTATGGAGCGTGAGCTCTTTTTAAACATTTATTCTCTGCCATTGTGCATTTTTATTTATTAAATATTTTTTTTTTTTTTTTTTAATATCATTTCTGCAGCATCAACAACATTTGCATATTAATATCGCTTCCAATTGTTATTCATACAAAAAAAAAAAAAGAGAAGAAAAAAAATGCATTTTTGCAGCTTTGTGCAAATGCCCAAGTAAATACATAAAATAAATTTTAACTAGCTGCAATTATTAATAGTTGATTCATATATTTTTTTAAAAATATATTTGCAATAATGAAACCGCTGCGCAAAGTTCAAAAGCCCCAGATCAAGTTTCGCCACGAGTTGATTTCAAATTTCTCCTCATTCAGACAATGAAAAAAAAAGATATATATATATATATATTGCTTACCACCTGATTGAAAAACCGGTTAAATTATGTATGATTCGCTTCCAGGTGCTTTATTGAGTCATTTGCATTAGCCAAAAACCAAAACTTGGTCTATGCGGCACGAGGAACCAAAAGTCGAGTCCACAAATCGTTTCATTAATCAAATCTTGGATCAAATTGAATTTTACCATAAATATTACAATATTTCTACAAATCAAGAGATAACTTTAAAGGCAATTTGCCGTTAAATGCATAAAAAGACATGAATATTATAAAATATTGATGATTTTTATTGCTATAATATAAAATTTTTATTTAATATTGATGATTTTTATTACCGAACTGCCTCTGGCATATCTTTTATTTTATGGTAACTTGCAAAACTTACAATTTTTTATGTGTTTCTCTTGAGTATCAGTCATGGTTAGATCATCAGCAAACGTGATTATCTTTATTTTTACTATTATAGTAATTATCTCAATGATCTATCTTGATGAGGTTAGGATATTGTTCAGACATAATTATGAAAACTGAAGAAAATTAAAATTTAAGAGAGATCTTTATCTCTTTCTTACTTATTATCATTTTATTATTCCATCTTTCTCTTATCTAATGTTAATTTATTTGATTAGATATAGAGAACCATGTTAAATGAATAATCCATTAATTCCAATTGATTCGCGATGTTTTCTTATTGGATTTTCACACTGAACTTGCCGCATATTTAAATGGCTCGAAAATGTTTTCTATAAACAGTTGATTGGCACCTTTTTTGCTGTTGTTGCCAAAGTCTTTTTAAATTTCTTGCCAACAATTTTTTTGTTGTGTTCTGCTTGCCACGAGAACGGGGAAACATGGCCAGAGCCGGTGGCAGGTTCATGTTGCATGTTGCATGTACATGTCCAGTAAACATTTTCTAATAGTTCACGTTCAAAGATGCTGCCCAATGGGGGCCAATGGGCGGCCATTGTATCTGTATTAGTATGTGTGTTTGTGTGTGTGTGTGTGTGTGTGTGTGTGTGTGTGGCATGCAACACAGGGCTGCTGGCAGCGTTAGCAGCAACCGCAGCATAAAAGTTCACGTGCCGTCTAAAACGAAAGCAACGAGCAAACAGCAGCAGCAACAACAACAACAACAACAATAAAGTGATGTAGTTGTTGCTGTTGTTGTTGTTGTTGTTGTTGTTGTTGACGCATATTGTAGTAAACTCGCCGGCTAAGCACTTGTAGCCGAAACGTGAGGCGATTAAGGAAACGCTCAAGTTGTTTGCGCATACTTTTAAATATAGAATGCATAGGTGTCCGTACGCCGTACACCGTGCACTGGAGTGTCCTGCATCACACACACACACACACACTCCATTGACTGGCCATATGCCACGACGTTGCCAGCTTCCTTAAAAACTGGAATAAAAAAAAAAAACACTGCAGCAGCTGCTTTAGATACTCGGCTACACAGGCAAAAACAAAAAATATGACCTGGTCCTATTAAGTGTTAGATACTTGACTTTTTGTAAGCCAACTTTACAGGCAGATCATTTTGAGATGAAGTCCGTTATAGTGTGCTGGAAGAGATACACATAACGGGTAAATACTGTAATCAAAGAGAAATAGTAGATATTTAAGAGAATTCTACATATTGAGATTTGATGTGGATCAGAAGTGTCACGTCCCGAGGTGGCTTCAAATGTGAGGACTAGAATTCATATAGAGATTTCAAATATACTTTCCTGTATTGTTATACGCTTACAGATTGTTCCATAACTTAACATAAATAGTAAGGATGTGGGAACTTGGAAAGCAGACACAGTTACATATATAGATATAGATTTAATGATCCAAAAAGATAGATATTTTCTAGTCAGCCAGTTTCAGACAAATAGATTATAGTGCTCTGGCACAACAAATTTCAACAGGAATATCAGTTATACAGAACTCGCGGTATCTGTTAGTCGTGCACTCTTATTCTTATCATAAAACTTTAATATATTTTATAATCGATCCTACAAACTTAATTCTATATCACTATGCATTTTTGGGAGCGCACTTGATAACCCGCATGAAAATTCATTTTAATTCAATTAATATCGAAAGACTCAAGCTAAATTGCTTGCAGCAAGAGTAGATTTTCCCCATTTTCCGCACAGTGTATTCACCCGTGTGTGTTTGTGTGTGGGTAAATATTTTGTTTGCTGGTCGTGTTTTAAGCCATAAATTAGAGCTAAAGCCACAGAAAGCTAAAACTATACAACATAAAATGTCAACTATAAATTTTCATGGCCAAATAAAGTTTCTGTCTCGCTTTTCGGTTCGTTTTTTGTTTTTTGTTTTCATCCACATGCAATGAAAAATTGCTATTTTTATTGATTTAACGAAATTAATTGCATTCGAGCTAGATCACAATTTATGCCTGACTATTGGCCAGTCCCAGCGTCCCAGTGTCCCAATGTCCCAATGTCCCAATGTCCCAGTGTCCCAAACTGATGCACAATTCCACCTATTTTTCACGTTACGCGCCGTTGCACTTCTGTTGCCTCGACTCCATGTGAAATGCCACATTTCATTTCGTCAGTTCATTCGTGTTGACTCAGCGCGGCGGCAGATGCTTCGTATCTTTATTTTTAAACTCTTCGCCTCTGTCGGGCCATCTGCCTGGCAGATAAAAGAGAGAGAGAGAGAGAGAATGCCTCGGCCTGTCAAATGTCTGTTGCCCTTTGTTTCCGTGCACTACCTTTTCAGCACCGCCACGCCCTCAAGTTGTTCATTATTATTAGAATGACTTCATTAGGCAGCCGGCAAATGCGAACAGAAAGGTGTTTGCCAGGTAGCTAGCTGGTTTTTTATCTTGTGTTAGAGTATACAAAAATATATATAATAACTTCCATAAGAATTAAACAGTGTTGGTAAATACAATAAATATCAATAGCAGAAGATACCATTGAGTTGATGATGTCAAGTAACTTGTAAATTGGCAGAAATATGAGATATATAAATATAGAAGTGAAATCAGTAAGAAATATAATGATTATATTATTAATAAATTAAATAGTTAGACTAAAGAAACGGATTTCTAAATATTGAATCCAATTTCCTCAAAGTCGTCTTCTGAATATTTTTTATATAACTATCGCAATCGTTTTCATATGAAAGAATATGTCTATAAGATAAAAATATATATATTGTATTTAATCTCGACATTTTATATATACATCTGAAGATATATTCAGATATAAAATATATATACACTATATAAATATTTTTATATATTTTTATTCATTTTTGTTTAGATACAAATTTTATATATTTTTCTACTTTTAAGTTTGGTTTTCATATTTATTAGATTCATTGGATATTTAAAATACTAAAACTGATAGGGTTTCAAATCTTATCAATTTAATATATTAACAACTCATTATAACTATCATCATAATTTATATTTTAAATATAATATTCTTAATAATATGAGATAAATATTATTTTAAATAGAGATTGTTAATTAAAGTATAAATGCAATACACATCCAACATCAAATAAGTTAAGCCAAGCTGTTTGACATGCACTGAACTGTATGTGCGCATTTCAAACTGTGCCTCGAATGCTTGACCCATTAAATGAATGCGATGATAAGCTGAACAACGTAGGCGTTATCCAAACACTGACCACGCACAAAACTTACATAAACCCAACAACAACAACAACAACAACAACAATGTTCTGTATATGTTCCTTTTGATATGTGTGTGTCTGTGTATGTGTGTGTGTGTATTTAGTGTATGTGCAGCTGTATTTGTATTTGTGTTTGTGTTTGTGTTGATGCTCGCGCAATTAAAACTCAGTGACACGTTTTCATTTAAGTGCTGAAGCATGTGTATGAGTGTGTGTGTGTGTGTGTGTGTGTGTGTGTGTGTGTGTGTGTGTGTGGAGTGTGTGTGTGTCTGTTGTGTGTTGTGTATGTTTGACTGGGGCTCGACTTTTATGAGAATCACATGTTAGGTAGGGCACATAATGAAAGTTTCTTGCCGCAAATTGAGTAACGAACTGTGCAGGCGTCGGCCCTCATCCTGGCAGCGATTGTTGTTGCTGTTGTTGCGGCTGACAAGCTGGCAGAGCGGCGACGCGTCCCCAACTGGCGTTAATGCAATGTCAAAAGCTGTTAGCTCAAAAGCTGAGAACGCACAGCAGAAAAGCTGTTGGCAGTGGCCGAGGTAGTCAGACCCAACACCAACTCTGTGTGTGTGTGTGTGAGGGTGTCTATGTATACCTCCCGCTCACCCACTCCCACTCCCACTCTCTCTCTGTGTGTCCCAGATTCGCTTTGATCAGCCTCTTTGCTGTATTCAGGCCGGCCCAAAGTGTGTTAACGCCAAGTTTGCAATAAAGCTCACCAAATTGAGTTCCAATCTGAACACCTGACGCAAGAATTAATAATGTTAGGTGTTCGCGCCGCTGCCACACACAAAGCACAGAAAACACAGAAGTCATCATTAAAAGTGTGCTTTAAAGTTTCTATGTCCAAGTTTTAAGCGACAGCAAAATCACGTTTCTTCCTTGGCAACAACATTGCAACGGAATTTATGAGCGAAATAAGTAGTTGCAACTGGTACTTCAACTACTTGCTACTTGCCACTTGCTGCAGACTTTCCTGCAACTTCCTTGCAACAGCTCAACAGCAGTTCATTGTCATCGCCCATCGTGAATTACTCTAAGTGTGAGCATGTCAACTATGTTAGACACATTTCAAAAAGGAACTTGATATTAGCTGCATATGTTTGAACTTTATCTGCCTGGCAAATATATATTCTGGCATTATAACTGTTAGTAATAATGAAATTTAGACAGACAGTTAAAAACTAGGTTAATATTAGCTGCATATGTGTGTCAGAAGTTATTGTGAGGTTTATCTGCCTGGCGTAAATACATATAGGCATAATTTATGTAGACATCGCAACTTTTTATCAGAAATCACAAAATTATGCAAGACAGCTGAAATGGAATTTCAGAAGTTACAATGAACTCTATTTGTTGTCATACAAATCAAATAATGTTTTTAAATGAAGAATACTTCATAAATTAGTTTGCAAAAAATATGTATATATCCGCATTGTAAATTTATCTTTCAGTCAGTCATATTGCTGTTATACCTAACAGTTGATGTACATCAAACATAGGTTAGTTTTGCATACAAATGTATTTAAGTTAATAGATCACTTTCTATATGCATAGAAATTTGTAAATGTAAATTTGTGAATAATGAAGTTTATGCTCATTGTAAATTTTGCACTCGTAATACATGTATCTAAATATATATTACTCATAATGTTACATACAAACATGATTTATAGAAATGTCTTTTCAAATTTACTTAATTTCTTTTCTATCAGAAAGTGTATTTAAAATTCGACTTTCTGTTGAATTTCTTTTCCTCGCTCATTCTTGCTTCATATTTACAAATCATTAAGCTGCAAAGTTTTTAGAATAAATGCGCTTGCCAAAGTTTTATAACATTTGATTGATAAACTCTCAGGGCTCAAGCGTTGGCGCGTTCCGCTTGCGGCTGATTAAAGCAGATGGAAGAGGAAATGAATGGCTTTATCAGCAGAGCACTCGATGAGGGAGGGAGGGCGACGGAGGAGGCGAAGATGAAATGGAAAACTATTAAACATATTACAGTTCATTAGAATGGCAACAAATGTAAGTGGCATGCAACATGTCGCCAGCAAAAGTAATTATATAATGCAAAATGCAATCAGTGTCGTATTATTAACAGGCATTCAGAGTGGGCTGAGTTCTCAGTGTGTGTGTGTGTGTGTCGTCGTTAGCATAACTCAATTATTAAAACTAAATGCCAAAATGAAATTTGTGCAAGTAATTACACAATGAGAACAGAGGCAGGCCAAACAAGTCACTTAATGTTAATTTGCATTTGTAATTTTGACAGAGGCCGAAGTCGAGCTGAATCGCTAGAGCCATAAATATGTATGGCTGCATTAGTTTTGGCCACTTTAATTGAATTGCATTACGACATAATTGATTTAGGCCACGTGTGTCGCAATGCAATGCACGAGCTGCGCCTGTTTGCATTGTTAATCAAATTGAGGCTCGTTTGTTGTCGATTTGCTGCCGTCTGGAGAGTGCTCACTGTACCCGCTCTTAATTATGCAAGAGTCGCATTTAGGCAGCATTATACACAACTAAGTACGCAGCGCATCAGCCGCATTCGGTTTCTGTTTGCCTCTTAAGTGCTCGTTCGGCTGCCTCGTTTCGCCACTCGGCGAATGCATGCGAAATTAAGCGCACCGCAAAATGTTTATGTATACCCTTGACTGAAGCCAGTTGCTGGTATAGGAGGTGTATAGGAGGAGTGGAGTTCAGGAGTTGTCCTCTGGCAGCTTAGCTCCTGCAACAAAAAACTTTAAATGGCTTGTCCTCGTTTATGGCGCTCCAAATGGACACACATACAGGCAAGCAGCCTGTCCGCCAGCCAGCCAGCCAGCCAACCTCTGGCCGTAGCCACAAAAACCTGCACACATGTGCTCTATGACTCTAGCATCGGGCTTCAGGGTCTGGGATCCATGCTGCAGGCTCATCAAATGAAGTTGCCATTGCCAAAGCTCGCAAAACACCAAAAATGAAACGGTTGCCGCATTTGTTGCGTTTTTGTTGCCTGCTTTCGGCAAGTGGCAAAAGGGGGGAGAGGGGGGACGGACGACTGCGACGGCGACGGCGACTGAGACCTGTTCCACTCAGTGTCCTGCCAGCAGCAAAGCGCATAAATGCCAGGCGCTTTCAGCTCCTTTTTGTTGCTGGTGATGCTGCTTTTTATGAGTACTGTTTTTGCATTTGCTATTTGGCAACAAAATGAACTCAACTACTGCTGCAACTGCCCGCAACTGTCTCTCCCGCCCTCGCCAGCCCCCGCTCGACCCCACACATAAAATGAACTAAATAAAGTTGAAAATGCTTCGCACTCCACCAGCAAAAATGACTCTGCTGCAACTTTAATGCACTGCATTTGCAATATTTACGCGAAATTTGATGCTCAGTCAACAGCAACGCAGCAGAACAGATCTTAAAGATCAGCTATTTTGCCCGATTTGATGGCAATTCCATAATGCTTTGAACCAAAACGCAATAAAAATCAGCTGTATAGAAATGAGAGAAGTAAAATAAAGTTAATTATTTGATTAGAGTTAAAGTTTTATTTGAATGATTTATGATAATCATTCTGATTGACTAGGAGATACCCTGTGTTCTATGCTGTTCAAAATAAGTTGTGTTTATTTAATGTAAGAGAAAATTTGCTTTTGATAACATACATGTATAAGAACTTCGGACTTGGGAATTTTGACTCAGGGTATTTTCTAGTTGGGCATATCTTATTTCTCCCGCATATATTTACTTCTAGTATAATTGATTCTTATTATAAATTGTCTTACATTTATTTGGCTTACATAGACTTTAGTGCTTCCCTCAAGTTTGTCACACCCAGTAAGAGTCAGAGCAGTGATTATTGTGAATTGCCTAATTAGAGGACAGTCCAGTTAAATTTTAAGCTCCACTTAGCCAATACAGATAAATGTAGGTGTGATGCAAGAGATAAACCCAAGTCGCTGCTGCGTTTTAATTATTGTTATATGCAATTCCTCGGCAAATGAAATGGCAACCACTTGAATGCGGTCGCTCCTTCGGTGTCTGGCAACTGGCGGCGTGCAGCTGGTAAATGGTGACTGGCAACTGGCAACTGGCAACTGGCAACGGCAACGGCAACTGGCAAGTTGATCCACTGGGGCCGCAGGCCACGAATCAGCGCACAAGTGTGGATAACAACACGCCTAGACATCAGACGTCTAGACAGTTTTCGAGTGCTTTATGCTGACGTAGTGCACACACACACACAACACAGACACACACACAGACAGCGAGAAAGAGTTGCCGACAAGCAACACAGAAAGAGGGAAGCCATTGCTCATAATTAGCCAGCAAAATAATGGGAAATTTACATACGCATGCATGCAGTCAACAGAGATTAGAGACTCGAAGTATGTTTTATAAAATGTCTGCATAGCGAAAAGTGCACCGCAAGTTATATGAAATGCCAAATGACAAATGACAAATGACAAACAGTTCCCAAGAATCTTAGAAAACTTTAATTAGTTGAGAAGAGATAAAACTTCACATGCGTGAAACTGATTTAAATTATGTTTGGGGAAATTTGTCAGAATCTAAACGATGCATAAAACTTATAACTCACAAACGTCTCTTAAATCTTATGAGTTCCTAATGTTTATTGAGAGACGTAAAATATTGAGAGTATAGATTAATTTAACAACTTTGCGCAGCATTTTCAAATTTTATATGCATATTTTATGACTTTTTAACAGCAAATAGGATTTTATTTGAAAAATAAGCACATGGAACTTGAGTCAAGGATTCAGTTAACGATGTGATATTAAAGGTCTTGATATTTGATGTGAGTTTTTGAGGAAGTAAAATTGGGCTTAGGTATTGTTCAGAATACTAAATGCTTCACTAAATATATTAGACATAAATTTATTTTATTTTAACTCAAACTTAATTCGAATGCCAAATAATATTTGCCTATCAAATTACACACACAAAAATATTTAAAATACATTTTTAAAAAATCCTTTAATATTCGTCTTCTTTGATAACCGTCATCAAGTTTGCTTTGGCAAACGTTTTGGCTAGCGACTGCTTTTGGCATCTATGAAACCCCTTTAGAGCCGAACCGAACCCTATGCAAGAGTAACATTTCAAAGGAAACTGTCCTGTCACCAAAGGCTGCTCTGCTAGTGTGTGTGTGTGTGTGTGTGTGTGTGTGTGTGGCATGTGCCCTGTGACATGTCTGTGGCATGTTGGCCTGCGGTGCAGAAGACAAATTCGCAATATGTTTACTGCACTTGAGTCTCATTATTCTTTTTGTATTTGATTCGATAATAACGTTTTTCAAAATGACATTTCAGTCGACTCTCGAGGGGAGCTATAGAAATTGATTTGACTGCCAGGGCAGGGCAGGCCTGGCCCTGCTCGTAAAGACGTACGCATATTTATGAAGCGCATAAAAATTATTGACATATATGGAGTCATAAATACCCACGCATATATGTATGTACGTCGGTAAGCACTGTATGTCCATAATAAAAAAAGAATGAAAGAAAGAAAAGCCACCCGAAAATCTCGAAAGCATTTTCTTTTTGGTTAGGGAGAAAAGCGGAAAAGCGAGGCAGCGAGTAAAAATGTTTGGCTCCCATAAAATTGTGCGCTTTGAAAGGCAGCTCGTAAATGCAATTTGATTTTGATTGGACTTGGATTAAAAGCAAATAAAGGAGACGTCTTCCCTCAAATGCCAAGCTTCGATGCTTTGCTGAGTAAAACACATTTACGACTGCTTTTTGGCTTAATGTGTGCGTCCCGCTCTCGAATTGGATGGCCCGCTTCGAGGAGGGCCAAGCACCTGCAGCTGCAACTGCCACAATTCATATGCTCCTAAACGCATTCAGTGCCAGCTGACAGCTGACAGCTGATAATTTCTGCAGAAAGTTTGGCGACCTTCCGGCGGCCGTAACAATATGCCTGCGATTAGCTTCCGTTCAATTTGCAATTTATTATCATTCATAGAGTAGGAGCAGGAGCAGGAGCAGGAGCGGGCCATGGATAGGCTTCAGAGCTGACTGCCAGTCCGCCAGTGGCAGTTCCGGAAGACTCATAACAATTTATGCTGTCGCCGCTCCGCATGTTTCAGCAGCAGCGAAGCTGCCTATCCGGCGTTGTCTTTTATGGCCGTATGCATAATATTTTTATAGACTTCGCTCCCAGTCGTGAGCAATTGTAGACTAGCAAATGGAACTAGCGAATATGTTGTAGCAATTGTCATCGTAAATATGCCGCAGATCGTTTGCCTGGTATTGAGAAGATGTTTTTCCCCCTAATAAGGGTCCATAAAGTACTACAGCATAAATTTGACTACAAATCTTAACAATATTGAGACAGCCAATTAATATGTATGTGCATATGTTAACTAATTTGTGGCCAAAACCATAATGTTTTCATTGGATTATTGGCAGCAGGCGCCACAAAGTAGCCAAAGATTTTTGCAAAAGAAACTGAAGTAGAGAAATTACTAATTTAATTCAATTAGGTTTCAGAATTAACGCAGCTGAAAGCAAGGTGTCAAAACTAATTTAATTATTGAGAAACCGAATCTCTGCTAAAATAAAAGAAATCCAACTCAATCAATCAATTAATTAATTTGTATATCAAACTGAAACTGAAATAGATTTGCTAATGAAATGCAGGTTGACTGAGAAAATAATAATAATAAAATGAAATGAAATAAAATAGAAATAAATTAAAGACTTTTAGTTGCAACTACAATTCGAGCTCGTTCTTGGAAAAATGTCTTGAAAATTAAAGATTTTATTGTTGATTTTTATTCCATTTCATTTTACTCTCATCAAGTATAAGCTGCGCAAAGCTCTAATAGTTTTACGCCAACAATTTAAAGACTCTTGTGAAAAGATTTAAAAACCATAGACTTAAAGAAACGCCTGAAAAAAAATATATATATACAAATATACAGAAAAGTGGCCAACAACTAACTAAAGAAGAAAACAAACAAAAAAAAACGAAAATATATATAAAAAGCATTCAAAAAAGAAGGAAGAAAAAAAATGTACAGAATGCGGAAAAAGTTCGACAGCGAGCGGCAAACAAAATGCGAGTACACAGCGTGCGAGAGGTATGGGCCCAATAACAATTCAAGCGTATACAAGTCGACTTCCGGTTTGGCAAGGACATTTACCCGAATTCAGCGCAATATATGCAAAAGCACACACACACACAAATACACACGCACAGAGCCTAACATGCATGCATATGTATTGTCGCCAGTGCTTGTAGTTCCTGTTGTTGTAGCTGTTTTTCCCGTTGGCAAACAAAAGACGCAGCTGCCTTTTTCCTTTCCTTTCCTTGCCACTCGTTTTTTTTTTTTTTTTTGTGTTTTGTTTGCCTTTATTGACGCTGCTGGAAAAGCTTCAGTGTTTGCTTTTGTCCAAAATGTTCTTTAAATCGGAAATCAAAAATAGCTGCAGAGCGGGCGCAGAGGCAACGCGCAGACAATGTCATTGGTACGAGCCATTTGCATTTGCCATTGTTGCCGTGCGAGTTAGTCACACACACACATGCATAAGTACATATATATATATACATGTGTGTATATATGTAAAATTGATATGATTGACTGACTGACAGATCAACGCAAAGCCCAAACTTAATAATAGGAAAATGCATTTGAAAGCTCTTTGTGAAAATTCATTTGCTGATTTCTTAATTTTACTATAGCAATTCAAGGCATTTCATTCACTATATATATATTGTAGATAGAGATTATTTGTTATTAAATAAATGTTTTGTTTTTGCTCTTTGAAGATTTTAAAGCACGTTTGGTTCACATTATTTAATGGGCTGCGGTTGACAGTTTAATGGAAAATGCAATTTATTCAAATACATATGCAACTCGTGCGACAGCTGACAATTTGTTCGCATTGGACATACAGATATGAACAGCAGCAGCAACAACAGCAATAATAATAACAACAACAACAACAACAGCAACAGCAACAACAACAATAGGTGCAGCTGAAAGCGCATAATTGTAAGAAGTGTCGGCAAATTAATTGGACATGATATCGAAGTTGAGAGTTTACTGGCTGACAGGCACATTAAAGTACAGTGTACATGTGTGTGCGTGTGTGTGTGTGAGCAGCACATCAGGCAGTCTAAGCAAATATTAATTAGTTTAATTAAGTAACTGCGTGCTCAGCGCTTTGCGTCTCGCTTTCAATCTGTCTCTCTCTCTCTCCCTCTCCCACACACACACTCACTCATCCAAAGTGCAAACAACGCGCAGACAACGCGTCGTCGATGAAATTAACATAATAAGTATGCGTGTACATACACACACACACATACACAAACACAAATAAACAAACAGATACACGCACACATACATGTTTGCTTACATAAAAACATGATTACATACAAATAATCAGAGCTGCTCGAAATACCAAATTGTGGCCTAAAATTTACAAAACAGAAATTGATTAGCTTTTTCAGTCAAGGAAATGCAAAAATTAGTTAAATTTATATAATATATCAATTAACGAGCTGTGTTTTTAAATTCAATAATTTCGGAAATATTTGAAGACAATTAAGATGATAAAAAATAAATAAAAAACTTATATAAATTTTAAATAAAATGTATTGTTTAGTATATGAGTTAAAGACAATAGGATAAAAAATAATAATTTATTGACAAGTATTTAATCAAAAGGAATTATATTTTAAAGATTTAAATTATATTTTAAATACAATATATTGCTAAAAATTAAATTTATTATTATTATTATTTTTCTATTCTATATTTTATTATTTATTAATTTAAAATATTTTAGTTATTGTATATAAAATATAATTTAATATTAATTTATAAAATTTCTTCTGTAAATTTTAATAAATATATAATTTAATAATTATTTTTCAGATTTTTTTTCGTAAATTTTAATTATTTTCATTTATTTATTATATATAAAATATAATTTAATAGTAATTTATCAAAATTCTGTAAATTTTATATACTAAAAAATTCTCGTTTTTTTTTGCCTGAAATTTTCATAGCATACTTTTGCGGGCTGTCAAGTTGGCTCGCCCTTTAGTCTACTTGGTTCACATATGAACAACTTTTACAGATTTAACAATTTTAACTTACAGTTTAACGGTAACGTGCACCGTTAAAAGTTGATCAAAGTTTTTAAATTGAAATAAAAAATATTAAGTTACTTTCGCAGCGAGAGAGAGAAAGAGACAGATACAGAGACAGAAAGAGATAGAGAGAGAGTGCAGTTCTTTGCCTTTTACGCACTGCTCACAACATTTCACTATCTAAGCAAGTCTCTGTGTGTGCTTGTGTGTGTTGGTGTTTGCAAGTGTGAGTGCAGCGTATTTGTGTTGGCCAAAGTTAAAAGTAAATAAACAACATTTAAAGCTTGCACTTTGGCTACATTTGCCGACGCCGGCGATAGTGTCCAGCAAAGAGAGAAATGTCAAAATGTCATTTGATTGAAATGGGATATCTCACTCACAGGCGCCCGCCAGCTAGCTCCTCTGTCTGTGTGTGTGTGTGTGTGACTGTCCTTTGTGCCATAGAGCAGACACCCTGTACTCCAGCCCCTCTGCATTTCGGCTGGACTGTTTGGACTGTGTTTGCGTTCTGTCAATGTCTCTGCATAAACTTTGTTGACAGGCGCTCATTTGTGCCGGACTTTGAGTTCAACTCTGACTCCGCCTTCGACTCGAATTGCAATTCGAGTTCGAACAGGGCAGAGCAGAGCAAAGCAGCCCCACTTAAGAAAATTTGTTGTCTAAATATTGAACGAGAATAAACTATGCTAACTATTTACACTAATATATGTGGATGTTCTTCTTCTTCCTCTTTCCAGATCATGTGCGCGAATTCACATGCGGCAAGCTCTACTACCGCACGTTTCACTTGAGTGAGGAGCGCGACTCGCTTTATGTGGGCGCCATGTAAGTATCCGGTGTAATCCAAAATCCTTAAATGCTGACCATGCTGAAATCGGATTCTCTATTCTCTCTAATCGCAGGGATCGTGTATTCCGTTTGAATTTGCAAAATATATCCTCCTCCTATTGTGATGTAAGTATGAATGCATTTATTGCTACCTATTAATTTATAATAAACTGACAACAACAACAACAACAACAGCAACAACAACTACAGCGAGAGCAACTATAGCAACAAGAGCAACTATGCAGAGCAATAACAATAAGCATATATAATCCTGGCATTTGCTTTTAGGCTAAGCTCCCACGAGCTCCGTTTGTTTTGCTCGCTTGTCGAGTGGTCTGCTGGATGTTGCTATTGTTGTTATGTTCCTGTTGTTATGTTGTTGTTGTTCGCAATTCCCCTGGCCACAAATCTAACAACCAGCGAGCGCACATAAAACGTGTAGCACGCTTTTAGGCAAACAAGCTATGCCACGCTGCGGCACATTTTTAAAAATTCATTACGCGCCTTCCGCACAAAACTTTTCCATGTACACACTCACACACGCACGCAGACCTTTTTGGTTGTGTGCGTGTGCGTACACTAGTGTGTAGTTGCCAAACAGCCGCTGCTGGCTTAAGCCGCCTGTCCTTTTAGCCTAATACTTTTTATCGTCGTTCGTTGTCAACACACTCGGCTCACAGGGTCAAAGGGCGTGGGGGCCGCGCGCATCAAATGCGAGCCACAAATCTTCGATTCCCCGATGTAAGCGAGTCAAAAATATCTGTTTTAGTTACTCAGCTACCAAAATCCAACTGCCAACTGCCAACTGCCAGCTGCCAACGTGTCCCTGTCCACCTACCGCAGCCGGAAAACAAAAAGAGCCCAACCAAAAAGACGAAAAGCATATTTAATATGCGCTCTGGGGGCTGCATTATGGGCATTCCGCTTTGCCATGCACGAGCCCAGATTCCACGTTTCGTGTGGTAATGGCTCAGTGCCGCATAATTTATGTACACTGTGCGAAAAACATTTAACAAATGTATGCTATATGGCATTCAAGATATATAAGAGGGATAGTTTTAGAAAGCAAAAAAAATCTGTTAATAGTAATATAATAATAATCTAAAATATTTAAAAAATAATAGAAGTAAAAATAAAAATAAAATGCTAAATAATTATTTATTTTTAATTTTAGAAAAAATATAAATAATAATAATTATAGTATAATTAAATATTTTAAAAACGAATATTAACATTTAAAAAATACAAAATATAAATAAAATTTTGTAATTAAATAATAATAAAAAAAAATATATATTTTTTTATTATTTTAAAGACTTATACTAAAAATTTAAAATAATATACAATATTATTTGAATTTTGTAAAATGAATTTTAATAAGTTCAAATATTTTAAATACTTTTATTAAACAATTTCTTTCTTCTGCTTGAAGGACTCTCCATTTCATTCTCATCACATAATTTGATTGCTTAACTAACTGCCAGCTAACGGTACACCTTAGCCAGTGTGTACACACATTAAAATATTTTGGCAATCTTATAAATAAACTCTGTTCTTTTTTGCTTGTATCTTAAGTAAAATTTATGTTTGTTTCAGCGAAACAAGCTTTTAGAAATATTAAAAATATGATTTATATGCACTCAAGCATATAGGAGACAAAAATCTTAATAATTATGCACACTTAAGATTAAGCTGGGCTCAAATTCGATTCATATTTCTGATATATTAGATGAACAACTATAAAACTATAATTATGTGGATAATGATGAAATTGTCACGCAATTACATGTAAAATATATGAAATGATATTTTTTGCAATGCTGTGTCTAGTTGTTGGCTCAATAGGTGCAAGTGTGTGTGTGTGTGTGTGTGTGTGTTGGCCATAAATGCCAAAACTTGCGAATTATCGAAACTCGTGAAAGCCGATAACAGACAAACACACACACACAGACACATGCACTCACAGCATTATGCGCGCCTGTGGGAGGCTGTTTATGAATTTATGTCATACAAAAGCTTGTTTTATGAGTGAAACGTTGCGCGCGGCTGTGGCTGCTGCTGCGTCTGCCTGCACCTGCAGCAGCCGAAACCTGGTCGCAAACGTATCATAAAACCGAAAGACGCCACGTTTTGCTGCCATTTCGAGACATACGCCTGCCCACCTGCCCATTTGCCCACCTGTGTTCAAACCATATCCATCCCAGCCGAGCAGTCAGCCAGGCTTGCCAACCGGCATCTGTCAATATATTTTATGTGTTATTTCGCACACTCACACACACATTGCGAGTAACTGCGTTCGCCCTGGGCATCATTTGGTAGTGGCCTACAGGAGTTGGAAGGTGCTCGCTGCGACTGCGGCTGCGGCTGCTTTATGCGGCAAATGCAAATTTTACTAAATAATACATGATTTTGGTTTTATGTGGACGCACAGCGCTCCGCTCTACTCTATATATGCCTGCGATAGGTGGTGCGATGTGGTTTGGTGTGGTGCGTGCGCGCATTTCGCTTGAAAATATTTCGTATGTGCTCGTTACATTACGTGATTTATAAATCAATTTGCTTGAAAGCATGCCACAGGCAGCGCTTGGCCTGCTGGCGGCTTCCTTTTCGCCCACAGCCACCGCCTCTAGTTGTAGTTTATGCGCGCACCACCAGCAAATGTACAAAAAAAAAAAAATCTGAAAACCATTTTCGCCCAAGAAACTACTCCTAGGCGTCTCCAGCGGAAACTGCATACAAATGTTTTTAATATTAAAATTTCTGCTTCGAGACTTATCCCAGTGCAAAAGCCATTAATATGCATTTTCACAGTTTATATTCAATTGAGTTTGTAATTGATTAACACCTGTTAAGGAAAGCTGATCAGGATTGGATAGGATTCAAGTTAATGTTAGCCAATTTGTAGTGCCAAATGTTTGCAGAGGCAGTTTTCTTACTATTGTATATATAATGTGAGAAAAATGTTGTTTAATTTTTGAAATGAAATACAATGAAAACCTAAGAAAATAAATACAATATATGTAATATATTCTATTGATTCATGCATCTCTCTTTAAGTAAAATCATTATTTACTAAAGAGCTCTGGAACTCTGCCATATAATCACAATTATATATAATATATATTTATAGAATGCTATATCTATATTAAAGAATATTACAATTGTATAATATAATATTATATTAAAAAATATTTTAATTATATATAAATTCCATATAACCTTAATTTCCTCTTTAAACATTTAATAACATAATTTCTCTTTGTTTTGTAGCGCGACGTCATAAACTTGGAGCCGACTCGCGATGATGTCGTCAGCTGCGTGTCCAAAGGCAAAAGTCAGGTAAGCACACAACTATTTACCGTTATAAATATATATGTATATGAATATATATATTTATATGGTAAACAAATTCAATCAACGTTCTGCATTTGCATCGACTCTATTTATGGCAATGCTCCATAAGTTGCTAATGGCAGCTGCAATGTGACATGCTCAATGGTTGATTGATTTTTTTATCATATGGCGGCATCGCGGCAGCAGCTACTGATTACACACACACACGCAAACACACACAAATATATATACTTAATATATATAATATATGTATACTATGAAGTAGCGTCTGTGCTGAATCAATTTCTTTCGGAGCGCGCACGCGAGTTGCTCCAATTTCCAAACCGAATCCGATTCCGCCGACTCCTACTCGAGAATCCTCTGACGCATCCAGTTTCAAGTGCTGCGCTTTGCAAATGCAGCAAATGCGGCACGGAACGGCACGGCTCTGAGGCTGACGCTTCTGTTGGCTGTTATTGTAACTCGTTTATAATGTGACAGCAAATCCTTTCATTTGAAATCTCTTTCAATTTATTTGTGGCTTTTCAATTTGTAGCGAGTTTTTCGTGCGCTTCAGTTTCAGCTGCAGAGTCGCCAGCCCTGCCATATGCTATTTGTGTGTGAGAGAGTGTGTGTGTGTGTGTGTATCTGATTGTGGCTTGTATCTAGATGTCAATTGAACTGTTTTTGGTGCACACTTGCGCTCTATCTGCCAGTGTGTGTGTGTGAGTGCGTGTGTGTGTTGCTTAAGTCATCATAATGCTGCTGTGCGTCTGTGGCAGGGATTTACCAGCATTGCATTGTTGCCAATTGATTTAGCGGCAGTGGCTGCAGCGACGCGTGCTATTACAAATTGTACTATTTCTGCAACACACACACACGCACACACACACAACTATCAAGTTTTGATTTATTTTTATGTGTGTGTTTGTGTGTGTGTGCGTGTAAGCTTGTTGCAGAACTTTTGTGGCAGCCACGCTGCGATATCATCTCTTTTTACAATTATTTTTCAATGCTTCTTTCCAGGTCTTTGATTGCAAGAACCATGTGCGCGTCATACAATCAATGCAGCAAGGCGATAGGCTCTATGTTTGCGGCACCAATGCACACAATCCCAAGGATTATGTCATCTATGTAAGTACATAACATGCCTTCTTTCATTCTTTCTCTATATATGTTTCTGTTGCTGCCGCTGCTCAAGGACAAGTTTTGTTGCAATGATAACGCAGCTACGCAACTTTTCAAAAGACTTTCCACAAATATCAAGCGAGCCCTTGTGCTAGTCTCTGAGTCTCTGTGTGTGTGTGTGCGTTTGGCTGTTGACTTTAGATCGCAATCCTGGAACAACCACACACAGAGAGACAGAGAGAGGAAACACAAAGCAACGCGTATGGCCTTTTGTATATATGAACTGAATAGAGCTTGTTCTTTTACGTCGTCCTTACTTGTTCAGCTAGTGCCTGGCATATGAACTATATATAGATATATAAGTTATATAACTTTTGTGTTGACTACTTGTTGTGAAAATAGTCATTAGTGTGCAGCAGGTGCAGTCACAGCGCATACAAATCACACACATACACACTCACAGACAGATACAGAATCATGTCAGGTGCACTAACTGTGCAATAAACCTTGCATTTTGATTTGGCGCAAACTTAAAACAGAAACTAAAACGAAACTAAAAACAATATTTGGCAAGTTTTTTGCACTTTGTATTCAGCCTTTCGGTAGCTGGCATCAGCATCAACAATTAGCAGAAACTTATTCGGGCTTTCGTAGAACGTGCTCGGACAAGCATTGAGTTCTGTGTACAGACACAGTTCATTGCAGGGAACTGAAATAAAATAGAGAAAATATGAACGAAAATACTATATATAATTAAATGATTAGAGTGTTGCTGCAGAAGTAAGTAAACAGCAGTTGAAATATATAAAATGAATTCATATTTTGAATGATGCGATAGATGGAAGCAGATTTATGTTATAGGAAAATATAACATAACTTCTCTTTAACGTCATAGAATTTCGAAATTCTTATAGAATGAAGCATTCACATATAAAAATATATACAAAATATATATAAAAAATAAAAATATATAAATAAAAAATATAAAAATGAGTTTAAATATTTAAAAAAAACCAATCTTCACTTATGATTTAGTAAATTTATAAATTTGTATTTTCTATATATTTAATCTTCCCGTAATCTTCTCTTCAGTCCAATTTGACCCATTTGCCACGCTCGGAGTATGTGATCGGAGTGGGGCTCGGTATAGCCAAGTGTCCCTACGATCCCTTGGACAACTCAACGGCCATTTATGTGGAGGAAGGCAACCCGGGCGGACTGCCTGGCCTGGTGAGTAACCTATTCATATGCACAGTTCCCCCGCATTACCATGCAAAATGCGAAATGCAAATAAATACCACACGCAGCTCTGCGAATCAGTTTGTCTCACTTCTTGTGTGTTTTGTATCTTTTGCACAGTACTCGGGCACAAATGCTGAATTCACTAAGGCTGATACTGTGATCTTCCGAACGGATTTGTATAATACGTCAGCAAAGCGCCTGGAATACAAATTCAAGCGCACGCTCAAATATGATTCCAAGTGGTTGGACAGTAAGTAAAAAAAAGGAAGAAAATGCCACGAGATACTGCGGCTGCTGCTGCCTTTGCCTCAGCTTCTGCTTCTGCTTCTGTTGCTGCTGTAGATAAAATTGAAAAAAAGAAAGGATTTTGTGGCGCGTTGAAAATGATTTCGCGCATGGGATTCATTGTTTGTATTGGCACGCACACACTGGGGAGTTATTCAGTCCACTGATGCGATACAGAGCACTGGCAGAGGACTGAGGCTAAGCGGCTTAGGCCATCCAATTATGTAGATCGTTACTCACAGAGGGTCATCAATCTCCTCCATTTGCAGAACCCAATTTCGTGGGCTCCTTTGACATTGGCGACTACGTGTACTTCTTTTTCCGGGAGACGGCCGTGGAGTACATTAACTGCGGCAAGGCGGTCTATTCGCGTATCGCGCGCGTCTGCAAGAAGGATGTGGGCGGCAAGAATCTGCTGGCCCACAACTGGGCCACGTATCTGAAGGCGCGTCTAAACTGCAGCATTTCGGGCGAATTTCCGTTCTACTTCAATGAGATACAATCGGTTTACCAACTGCCCAACGACAAGACGCGCTTCTATGCCACGTTCACGACCAGCACCAATGGCCTGATTGGATCAGCCGTATGCAGTTTCCACATCAACGAGGTGCAGGCCGCTTTCAATGGTGAGTGCGAGACTTAAATATATAAAATGTATAAAGAGAGAGAGAGAGAGAGAGAGAGAGAGAGAGAGAGAGAGAGAGAGACTGTGTGTGTATGTTAAGTGCTGTGTGCAAAATGGATGTGATGAACGAACGTTATCCTGGCCACAATGTTGCCAACTGTCAACGTCAAGTGATGTGCAATTTTCTCTTTTGTTTTCCGCCCACTCCCCCAAGTGCTCCGAGTGGAAATAGAAGTTGAAACAGAAACTGAAATAGAAATAGAAATAGCAAATGGCAAATGCAACTTATCGGCAAATTTTATTTGCAAACGCCAGCACCTTGGCTTACAGCTGGCCCCTATGCGATTCACAGCGCACACACCGGACGGGGACAGTTCGAGTTGAACAATAAATCCAATAGTAACAGAGCTGAGCTGAGCGGAGCACACATAGCACTCAGAGTGTTGAGTGTTTTGTAATTTCGCTTGCCGTGGAGCAACATAAATCGTATTAGAAAATCCATTTGAATGGATTATAGCCCCAACACACCCACACTCACACACACACACACACTCCCACACTCGTTCGCTTAACGCTTAGCTGCACAACAGCTGACACTTTGGGGTCGCAGATTTAAAACTTCATTGCAAACACTTGCCACACATACAACACAGCACAGAGCACAGCAGAGAACTGCGTGCACCTGAAGTATCCAACTACGCTAGTTGCTACTGCATAACTCTTAGCCATAATCCTTTTCACATACACACACACACTCACACACACAAATATATATGCACATATACATATTCATTTTTCTTATCTTACGTCTGTTTGTTTTGCTCTTTTTGCAGGCAAATTTAAGGAGCAATCCTCTTCAAACTCCGCCTGGCTGCCGGTGCTGAACTCCCGCGTGCCAGATCCGCGACCCGGCACATGTGTCAACGATACCTCAAATCTGCCAGATACCGTCCTCAATTTCATACGCTCGCATCCACTTATGGACAAAGCCGTAAATCACGAGCACAACAATCCGGTCTATTATAAAAGGGATTTGGTGTTCACAAAGCTCGTTGTTGACAAGTAAGTTTTATTTCTACTTGTTATCTCTCAGTCTCTTGTACAGTGGCATACATATATACTATATTTGTACATACGTACATTCATTCACATTCATTCAAAGTACTCATACACACACTCACGTCCTCTGTCCATCCGAGACTCAACTCAACTCTGTTACACTTTTTATTTTTTAATTTATTTTTGTATTTTTCGTTTCGTTTCGTTTCTTTTTGTGGCTTTGGCCTGTTAAAGTGAAAATCAATGTACGAATATTTATTTTTGTTTATTCGTTTGCTTTAAATAAACCAAGTATTGCTCGTTTGCAAATTGAATACAAATTGCGAATTTCCCACATTTTCTACACCTTTCATGGAGCAGAAAAAAAAACAAAAATATATATCCTTTGTGTTGAGTGAATTTCGTAGTATTTCAAGTTTTGTCTATTGAAAAATTAATGCTAGCATGAAAGAGTAAAAAGAATTTCGATAAGATCTGATATCGAATAACAATGACAGAACTGTATTTAATTAATCAATTTTAGTCTGCAAATATATCGAGCCAAAGCAATTAGCTAATGTATCAGCTGCTACCGATTCCAGAAGATCATTTGAAAAGTTAACAGAGCTGACAATAAAGCAATTATTTAGCATAGAAAATTATAAACAAAAAGCAAAAATAGTTGAGTAAATAAATCAATATTGATGGGATTACATTTATTTATTTATATAGTTTTCATACATTTGTGAAGAGTATAAATATATTGTGATGAATGGAATGAATCTGTTTATCTTAAATTAAGAATTTTTTAACTCTTCATTTCTTCGATTCCCTTAAATTAAATACTTTTGCCACAATCAATCAGTTATTAACTATATTTAAGCCCGCTTCGCCCAAGTCCAACTCATCTTCGTCATTTTTTTGCCTTTTGCTCAATTCATTAAAAATAAAAATAAATCGTTTTTAATATCGTAAATTTATTAATATTGACAACATTATGACAGTCATAAATAAAATATATATTAAAAATTATTTATCTATTTTTAATATGTGCAGAGTAAAAACTAAAAAAAGAAACGAATTATTTAAACATTTATATATTTTTTTTATAAATATTTCATACACATTAAACAAGAAGTGAGTTTCTATGTGCATTAATTGCTCTGCAATATTTTACCTGAAATCATGCAATGCATTTTAATAACTGCATTTACAACAGTTCAGGTGTTGCCAGCACGTTATTAATGAAAAAGAGATAGGGAGAGAGAGAGAGAGAGAGAGAGAGAGAGGGAAAGAAGATTGCACACAGATGCGGCTATTTAATTCGTTAATATGCAGGCCATTTATCATATTAAATAAGCATTTAATTTCCATAACTGAAATCCAACTGAATGCGACAGCAGAAAGCCATTGATACACGCACTCACACACACACTCACACATACACTCACACACACATACACATAATGCATATTTAAATCTGAGCCTTTGCGAATTTACGACTTTCCTTTGTCAGAATCAAAATCGACATACTGAACCAGGAGTACACCGTTTACTACGTGGGCACCAATCTCGGTCGCATCTACAAAATCGTACAGTATTACCGGAATGGGGAGTCGCTGTCCAAGCTGCTGGACATCTTCGAGGTGGCGCCGAACGAGGCCATCCAGGTGATGGAAATCAGCCAGACACGTAAGTCGCTCTATGTGGGCACCGATCATCGCATCAAGCAAATCGATTTGGCCATGTGCAATCGCCGTTACGACAATTGCTTCCGTTGTGTGCGTGATCCGTACTGCGGCTGGGACAAGGAGGCCAACACGTGCCGGCCATACGAATTGGATCTGTTGCAGGTAAGTGGCCCGCTGCAGCCGCATCGCAGAGCGCAGAGCTCTTACACTCCCAACTCTCGCTGCAGGATGTGGCCAACGAGACGAGCGACATTTGCGACTCGAGTGTGCTGAAGAAGAAAATCGTCGTCACCTACGGCCAGAGCGTGCACCTGGGCTGCTTCGTCAAGATACCCGAGGTGCTGAAGAACGAGCAGGTGACCTGGTACCATCACTCTAAGGACAGGGGACGGTAAGTCGCATTCACTGTGCGCCTCTCTCTTTGCTGCCCCCACTCTAATGTATAATTATTTTATGGCCAGCTATGAAATCAAATACAGCCCCACCAAGTACATCGAGACAACGGAGCGCGGCCTGGTTGTGGTGTCGGTGAACGAGGCCGATGGCGGGCGCTACGATTGCCACTTGGGCGGCTCGCTGCTATGCAGCTACAACATAACCGTCGACGCACACAGGTAAGTGCCCCACCCCACCCCACCCAACCGCCATCACTAGTTGGATATTCCTAAATTGACTGCTAATTACCAAACCATTTCTGTCGCTTCGCTTGCCCCTTAGATGCACGCCACCGAACAAAAGCAACGACTATCAGAAAATCTATTCAGATTGGTGTCACGAATTCGAGAAGTATAAAACAGCCATGAAGTCCTGGGAAAAGAAGCAAGCGGTAAGTTATTATCCTGATTGAAATTATCACCGCAGGCAGCGCTAATGAGCGCCACACACAGACCGAGGCACGGACGGCGGCACGGAGACAGACGTAGCGCCAGGGGCAGGCACATGCCATAATAAATGATTTGCCCGGCAATTATTTTAATAGCCTGCTGGCTAACTGACACCACAACGTCAAATCACAAACAGTGTAAAGTAGTTAAGCTGTCATTATCTAAACACCAACGTCCAGCGGGGCACGATGTGGCTTGATGTGGCTGGCAGGCGCAGCGGTTGCAACCGGGTCGCGTCTCAATATGGTTCGATTGACCGGAGCAACAATTTTACATGTGTGCGTGCGTGTGTGTGTGTATGTGTGACTGTGTGTGTGCAGGTGCGACCTCAATGGATGGTAATTGCCTACGTGGTGGCGGTAGCGTCGGCTTCGGCTCCGGCGTCCGCGTCGGTGGTGTTGTGTGGCAGGCATTTGGCGCCACATGCCCCGGCACAAGCAATTAAAATGCAATCATTTGCCGTCCGTCATATCGGGCTGCGCAGTAATATGCTTATAATTCTTAACACAGCTGTTTACGGCACGCATTTAATACGACATTTGTCTATTTTCGACTTCTCGTTTCTTCCAGCAATGCTCCACGCGCCAGAACTTCAGCAGCAATCAGCATCCCAATGATATATTCCGCAAGAACAACGTTTGATACCAGCACAATAGCATCACGGTCACCATGCCCAAATCCATGTCCATTAAGCGTTTCTACTAATCCGTCAAGAGTTCCCATAAAAACAACAAAAACACAAACAAAAACAACTGCATCAAATCAAATCAAATCGAATCGAATCGAATCGTATTGGAGTTAATAAAATATAATAGACCGCCTACTTTGACTTAAGTTGCCACATAGATCAATGTCCATCATCAATCGTCATCAATCATCAATCATCATAGTTAAGCATGAACTCCTAGAAACTGCATTTATACGAATATCTACGTACATATGTATAGAGAAACCACTTCCAGTACAGTGCATTTATTCAACATACTCGATTAAACGATGAGAGCTGATGGGATATTAATAAATAATTAAAGAGACACTTGTCTATGGCATTTAGAGACACACATACACATACACATACAGATACAGATACAGTTACAGTTACAGTTAAATCTAGCTAGCTACAAAAAACAAACAAATAAACAAACAATTTACAACTGCCGCTCGCAAACGCAAACAATATTCAAGTGGAAATAAAATCACTTCATATCGTTATTATAAACATTTAAATCTAATTAAAATAAATACAATTAATTAAGCATACTTATTGCAACTAAAAGTAACGCAACGTTTCAAAATGTTAATATGTAATTCTATCCTAGATTACGACTAAAGGCAAGGCAAACGGAGGGCGAACAAGTATTACAAGTACATAAACCTTAACACATACATATAAATCACATTTCAAGCATTTGAACTCATTAACAAATCAACAAATATATATATATTTAATATTGTATCGAACTATAAATCTATATATGTAATCGGAGAAGCAATGTGATGTTAAGTTTTGATAAATTTATTAATTGCCTACTCGAACGATATCCACACACACACATACATTAACAATTATCATGAATGCTAAGCAGCTGCCGCATTGAATACGCACACGACAGACACATAGTCGATGCTTTAATATATAGATACACATCTATATATATACATACATATATTAATGAGAATCTGCTTTTCAACTAAATGAACTTAAAGAACGACATCAATAAGCAATATAATCGTATAAAACAAAACAAAACAAAACATGGAAGCTGAATTATTAAAAGTAATTTACACATTAATATAATAAATATAGCAAACAATTTACATCAAATCGGTCCATAGTTTATACACAACATAATAATAATATATATACATTATATATAATAGCAAAAGCATTTCGTCATTTACGCAGTTTCAATTTGAAAACTAAATCTCAATCCTCGATGAACTTTTCTCGATTTTATTTTACAATATTTCCACTGACTCTTGCCGAGCGCAATATATGAAATTATGAAAACATGAATTTTTAGCATACTTTTCTATCTGTACTTAAGTTAAATCGACGACATTTTAGTTTCTAAGCGTTTAGTTGTAAAAAAAAAATTAAATTTTAATAAAAAATTATCTATAAAGTAAGCAAAAAATATGTTTATTTACTCTGGCTCTTGTGGGCAAACCCAAAACATAATCAACTTTATTTCTAGATTAACTTTAAATGCAGAATATGCTGGGAGTTGAATAATTAAGAGGGTATATTGGTTTGGTAGTGCATATAAATATATTTATTGATTATAAATATGGTATTGATGTAAAATGAGTAGATGGTTTTGTGGTTGCAATTGTAGTAAGTTGTTGATCTAAAAATTTATTAAACATATTGTTGGAAGCAGAAATTCTATGATATTTAAAGACATTTATTTTACTATGTACTTTTATTTACTATGTACTAAAAAGAAGAAGACAAATAAATATATATAAATATATGTCTATTAATATCCAACAGTCCTAGCAAACAGCACCATACAGAGTATCCCACAGTCAGGCATTCAACCTGCTGCTTGCCTACAAATTCTTATCAGAATCGCACAGACCAACGGCACATTTTCATGCGCAACTACCCCAAATTGTTGGCTTTGCAGCAACAAAACGCCAAACACATTGAAATGGCAATAAGGAATTAAAGACAAGAAGAGAAAGAAAACAAGTAAAAGCGCTCTAGTCGAGACTGCGCGACTAGGAGATACCCCGAGCCCTGTGATTTTTGCCAATAGGGGACGAATGGGGCTTGACATCCAAAATCTAAAGATTACGTAATCTCCGTATTTCTTACACGCAAATTCGCTATGTAAATAGCATTTAGTATGTTTCCTACTTAATTTATACAAATTATATACCTTACTATAAATTATACAAAACACAGCTATATTTAAACAACTCAGAGTTAGAGGGGAAGTCGAAGTGCTGTCGGACTTGCCTGACTAATAAATAGCCTTAACGCAGAAACGGACTGGTAAACTCCTTGATATTTGTCCATATGAAGACTTGCTTTGCATTAGCTAAATTATTCTTATAATAATTAATAATACTTACATTTAAACTATATTATATTTACATTAAATAAACATTAATAGTTACTTTTAATAGTAACTTTTACATTTTCGCTTAACTTACTTAACTATTTTAATACTCACCAACAGACAGAAGAAGAGGAGAAGCACCGCGCTGCACTGGACGACTGACCACCAGAAAATGAAAAATGCGACTGAAGCTGCGCTGCAGCAGGCTTGCCTTTATATAGGGCAGGGACAGCGACAGCTCCACTCAAGTCAAGCTCAACTCTTGAGTCAGTCTTCACACTCGGAACATTAGGCGACCAATCAGGGCGTTTTCAGCTGGTGCTGCTGCTGCAAGAAGCAGCTCCTCTGATCTTCTGCTGCTTTCATATAGGGCAGCGAGACTTTCACTCGAAGTCAACTCAACTGTTAGACCTCTTTTTAAGATAACGTAAGCTAAACTCTCTATGAGTTACCGACCAATCAGAGTGATTTTTGCTGCCTCTGCTGCATACATATGCAAACTAACATCACCTTTTCAGACCTTTAACTCTTTTTCAGCTCTTAAAAACGAATTAAAATTACACGAATGGACGCACGAACGGACAGACGGACAGGGTTATATCGACTCGTCTTGTCGCGCTGTTCAAAAATATATATACTTTATGGGGTGTGGCACGCCTCCTTCTGCCGGTTACATACATTTTCACAAAACCATTATACCCTGATTTCCCATTTTCAATGGGCTCAGGGTATACAAAGTTAAGGCGCAAATAACAATCACAAAAGAATTAGAAAAGTTGCCGAAAGAGAAATTAAATCAGTCTGTTAAAAAAAAAAGAAAATAAAAAATAAAAATGAAAATGAAAAGAAAATAAAAATGAAAATGAGAATGAAAAGCAACAACAAAAAGTACTTGAAATAATTTGCCACAGCTAATTTGACAGCGCGCCAAATGAAATATTACATCAAAATATATTATATATATATATATATATATATATATATATATATATATATATATATATATATATATATATATATATATATATATATATATATATATATATATATATATATATATATATATATATATATATATATATATATATATATATATGAAATCTGTTTTTTCTGGGTCCACTTTGACTTAATTTCAGCACAATTTTGCGCATTTTAAATTTTATTGTAATTTGTGTGCGTTTGATTAGAAATTTTCGAGCTCGGCAGAAATTTGTGTCCTTCGTTTGGCCGGAGCTAATTAAAGCGCTTTGGCTTATATAAAGGTCGACTTCGCAAACCACGCGAAATAAGGGCAGGAGAGAGCTCTCGCTCTCGCACTCGCCCTCACACTCAAGTTGCCCACTTTGCTGAAGCTCTAGGAAAATGTTCGTCTTTGTTCTTAAAAATTATCGCACAGCAAATAAATTTTGCTGGAATCTGCGCCTGTCATTGTCGTTGTCTTTGTTGTTGTTGCTGTTGCCGGTCCCTGCCAGTCCTTGTAATTGTTTTAGCATCCTTTTGCTCCCAGCAGGCAGCGCCACAGCCTGGCCAGCTCGGCCTGCCTGCCTGCCTGCCTGCTTGAGCATATTACCAAAAATGGTTGTCAACACTTTGGCGCAAAAGCTTTTAGAATTCATTTCGGCGCCTTCCACTCGGGGGGCCCGGTTAATGGTGCTCGCGGCCATTTTTCCACGCTTTGTGTAATTTCGGCGCTCATTATTTTATTGTGTCCAGCGCACGTTGAATATCCAAATTGCAAAATTTTAGCTGAAACCCCTCGAGCAGTTAATCTCTTTTTGTGTTCTGCTTAGAGTTTTTTTTATTTTCATTTCGATTATACGGCAAATAGCATTAAAAAACAATTTCAACTTTATCGCACGCCGAGTGAAAAGTAAAAGAAAAATAATCGTCTATGCTATCTAATTGAATTTGGCGTCTGCAATTGCATTGAAATTTGATCAGTTAATATGGGACCGAGGCCGAGGCCGAGGACGAGGCAGAGGCCTCCGGGCTTACGTCAGGTACAATTAATTCAGGTTGTGCGGCATTGTTCGCTGGCTTGGTTGGCTGCTAAACCATGACAGGCAACTGATGCGCAACAGACCGTAAGTGTTTGCCTGGCCCATGTACTACACTGAAATTTACTTAAGAGACACCGACACACACGCACTCACACACGCACGCACACACATGCCAAATAAGCCCGCAGCAGTCTATGTCACATTGCGCATACGCAACGTGGCCCCCATGTGTGCTACGTGCTCTTCCACTGTTGTTGTTGTTGTTGTTGTTGCTCTGCTCATACTATTCGACTTCTTCCGTGCAGACAATTAAAATCTGGCAGCATTTTACTTGTAAGCCGCTTAATAGGACTGCGAGAAGTCCTTTAGCACAGCTGCAGCAGCCAGTGCGACCCGAAAATGTGTTCATGCGTGAGCATCACACACACGACTACTCACACACATACACATTCACACACTCACTCACACCCACATGGGTCACAGGGCAGGGTTCAGGCAGGGCGGTTACACTCGTTGCGAGCGTGTTAACTGAAGCTAGACAAAGTGCATGGCCAAAAGTTGAGAGCGAACCAGCTAAATTATGGCTTAAACTTTGCTTTATGCCATTTCGCATGCTACCTGGCCTCAGCTGCCTTAAAGCTGCACTTAAAGTGCATTTAGCCCTAGATTTCAATTCCATTTCAATTTGGCTAAACTGAGCAAGCAAAAGGCAAAGATTGCGCCTCGGGCGAATCGCTCGCAATGAGCTTATCGGCGACCACATTGCATAATTCCAACTGAGTGCGCAAAGACAAATGTTAATTTAAAACGAAATACTTTGAACTATTCAACTTAAGCAAATATTTTATCATCCAACAAGGCGACATTTATGATTGTACGAGCAGTCGGACCCAAAAAGCTAAGCCACAATCGTCTCTCTTGCTCTGTCTCTGTCTCCCTCTCTCTCTGTTGGCCCTTTGTCTCTGTTTGCATTTGCCTCTCTGCATGTGTGTGTGTGTGTGCTTAGCTGCAGGACATCCATTTGCTGGTCTATCTGTCTTGGTCGTGCGTCTGTGTTATCAAGCGAGCAGGTCAAGCGCAAAGGTGAGAAATAACAAAATTTCAAATTTGGTTTCGGGCATTTCAGCTGCTGCTGCTTCTACTGCTGCTGCATCAGGATTATTGGGTTAATTTGCACACCCTCAACGAAGCCCTGTTCCAGATATGTCCACACACATACACACACACACACACTCGTTTGCTTGGCCCATGCAAGACAAATACCAAGCTACAAATTCGTATTTCCATTTGAACACTTTTACGCTTCTGGCACTTGCCAGTTGCCAGTTCTCAGTTCTCGGTTCTCGATTCTCCGTTCTCGTTTCTCAGTTGGCAGCTGGCAGTTGGCCGTCGTTTGTATTCGTGTTCAAACATTTTGCCAAAGATAAGTCCACACTTTGCTGAACTAAAATTGAATTCCATTTGCTGCTTGACAAATACAAATCGTAATTATTTGTGCATGGCCAGGACGATAAGCATTATTAAAACTACACAAATTACATGTGAGCACAGACGATGCTCAGTTTTAATTGCAATTTTCGAGCAATTTATTACTCTGCGCTCACATGCACGATTCTGATGGCGTTCAGACAGTTAGTTTTGAAATCGAGGCTTATAGATAAAATACAGATTAATTAGTAAAAGTAAATTTTATTATATAATTAAATTGAAAGCATTTTGAATAGTATTTGAGAATTCTTTTGGCTGGTCACAATATGCAAATTCTGGGAAATGTTTTAAAATAAATAAGAAGTCCTTATATAAGTATACTTGTATATTTAAATATAATAAATGTATATGTGAACTATAATAGGTATACTATAATATAATATACTAATAGGTATACTATTTAGTTTTCTATTTGAGCCTAATCATATTTTGTAATTTTTTTTCCTTTGAACACAATATTATATATATATATATATATATATATATATATATATATATATATATATATATATATATATATATATATATATATATATATATATATATATATATATATATATATATATTATAATCACGTATTTATTTATAATTATTGTAATAAATCAAATATATTTGATTTAGAATTATCACAAAACTTATTATACCCTGAGACCATTGAATATGGTAAATCAGGGTATGATGGTTTTGTGAAAATGTATGTAACATACAGAAGGAGGCGTACCACACCCCATAAAGTATATATATTCTTGATCAGCGCGACAAGACGAGTCCGTCTGTCCGTCTGTCCGTCCGTCCGTGTGAACGCTGAGATATTCTGAAGTATGCATGCATATGTATGCAGCAGAGGCAGCAGAAAATACTCTGATTGGTCGGAAACTCATAGAGAGTTTAGCTTAAGTGAACTCAGAGAGAGGCTTAACAGTTGAACTCGACTGGAAGTGTCGCTGCCCTATATGAAAGCAGCTGAAGATCAGAGGAGCTGCTTCTTGCAGCAGCTGCACCAGCTGAAAACGCCCTGATTGGTCGCCTAATATTCCGAGTGTGAAGACTGACTCAGAGTGAGGCTCAAGAGTTGAGCTTGACTTGAGTGGAGCTGTCGCTGTCCCTGCCCTATATAAAGCCAAGCCTGCTGCAGCGCAGCTTCAGTCCCATTTTTCATCTTCTGGTGGTCGGTCGTCCAGTGCAGCGCGGTGCTTCTCCTCTTCTTCTGTGTGTTGGTGAGTATTAAAATAGTTAAGTAAGTTAAGCGAAAATGTAAAAGTTATATTTTTAATGTTTATTTAATGTAAATATAATATATTTTAAATTTAAATATTATTAATTATTAATTATTATAACGAGCAGTCTGGACTAGAGAACTCTTACTTGTTTTTTAATATTTTTTTATATATTATATAATTCATATATTATTTTGTTATTTGTAAAGAAAACTCTAATAGAATATATTCAATAATAATATAATAATATTTTACTATAATATTTTTTTAACATATTTTATTTAGATTTGTAAATAAAGCTTACTATATTATATATTGTTATATACATATTTGTTTTTTTTTTATATATATTAAATTTTTAATATATATAAATTTTTATTTATTTTTTGTATTTCTTATTTATTTATTTATTTTATTTTTTGTTAAGAAAAGTAAAGTTTATTTAATTTATATTATTTTGTTATAATAATTTACATATATTATATTTTAAAAACATTTTATATAGATTTGTTATTAAAACATATTTTTTAAAAATATAAATATATATCTAAATATATATTATTAAAATATATTATTTACTTTGTATATTATATTTTTAAAATAAAATATTCTTTTTTTTTTGTGCACGGAAATATTTGAAAATATTTAAGAATTCTGGTCAATGAGGAGAAGAAATCGCACTGATCTGTTCCCTTTTACAAATAGCTGAGCTTCCTCAATTCCTCACGGCTTTCCTTCGGCTAATCGCATTTCACATAGAAATATTGGCTATATTTGAAATTATCTTTGCAGCTTTAACTAAGGTTAAAGGATCTGCCGATTAGCCCCCCTTTTCAACTCCCGTTAGATGCACAAGTTTAAATGTTCTTTTAGCGCGTCCTGGAGTCCTGCGGCTCATGGCGCGCTTCAAGCGCATTTTTCGCACCAAAAAATTAAGCCAAATTATGCCCGATTCACTGGCTTGGAAAATTAATTATGTGCACCTATTATAATTATATTTATTGTTGCCGTTGTCGCTGTCGCTGTGGGTTGTGCACTTGGCCAGCGGCATCCGGCGACAAATTAAAATTCATACGATATTCAACAAGGACATGATGCAGTTTGCATAATAAGTCCAGTCCACGCTAAGCTGCTTAAATGTCGAAAGACCTCAAATACAATATATTTGAAAAGTTCGAGCACAAAGCAGCCGTTGCTTTAACATTCGGGGACTCGGCCAGAGACGGAAAGCAGCAGAGCCGGAAAAACCTCACTTTAGTGCTGCTTGCCTTATTGAGCACAGATATAACTTGGTTAAAAAAAATATTTATCATTTATAAATTGGGACGTAAAATTTTCGCACGTATTTTTTTTTTTTTTAAGTAAATTTTCTGTGAAGTTAAATTGAAGAGTAAATCATATATAAATACTAATATATATATATATATACACGCTGTGAGCCTTAAAGATTTCGAAGAACAGATTAAGATGCCTCTTTATCGCGAGCTGCGTATTTTCAACTCGGCCCGTCGCCTGATGGGCTACGAGCAGGCCGCCATTGGATGTCGCGCCTTCTCGAGCAAGTGCGACAAGCCCAAAGGAGTTGTGATCGGCGTCTATCAGAAGGACGGCGACAAGCCCATCAAGTCCTCGGAGAACGGAGTGCTGCTGGACGACGCGGTCGGCGGCAAGATCATGAGCCTGGTGCGCGAGCGCGGCATGGACGGCCGGCCCGGCAAGGGGCTGCTGTTCAATGGCCTGGAGGGCGAGTTCCAAACGGTGGCCGTCGTCGGCATGGGCCCCAATGGCGCCGGCTACAACGAGGCGGAGGAGATGGACGAGGGTATGGAGAACACGCGCATCGCCGCCGGAACTGGCGCACGGGCGTTGCAGCTACAACGCATGAGCGAGGTGCACGTCGATGGTATGGACTTCTCGGAGCAGGCGGCTGAAGGCGCGGCGCTCGCCGTATGGCGCTACAACGCAAACAAGCGCAAGAAGAACCGCCTGCCCACACCGAAGCTGCACATGTATGGCAAGGGCGACCACGACGGGTGGGTGCGTGGCCTATTCAAGGCCGAGTCGCAGAATCTGGCTCGCCGGCTCTCCGATACCCCGGCCAACCAAATGACGCCTTCCATCTTCGCCCAGGCGACCGTGGACGCGCTCTGCCCGTGCGGCGTGTCCGTGGAGGTGCGCTCCATGGACTGGATCGAGGACATGAGCCTCAACTCCTTCCTGATGATTGCCAAGGGCTCCTGCGAGCCGCCGCTGCTGCTCGAGTGCACCTACTGCGGCACCGCGCCCGAGGACAAGGCCGTGCTGCTGCTGGGCCAAGGCCTGACCTTCCACAGCGGCGGCCTCTGCCTGAAGAAGAAAACCGGCATGGACGAATTTCGCGGCTCGATGTCAGGTGCGGCCGTCTGCGTTGGCGTGCTCCGTGCCGCGGCAGCCCTCTCCCTGCCCATGAACATCTCAGCCGTGTTGCCGCTCTGCGAGCACATGCCCTCCGGCATGGCCGTCAAGTGTGGCGATGTGGTGACACTGCTGAACGGAGTCACGCTGGGCATCAAGAACGTGGACAAGGCACCTGTGGTCATGCTGGCGGATCCATTGCTCTACGCCCAGGCGAACTTCAAGCCGAAGATGATCGTCAGCGTTGGCGCGATCGGCGACGGCGTCAACTACGGCCTGGGCGGCAGCGCCACCGGACTGTGGAGTAACTCGTCGTACGTGGCCAAGCAGTTCCGCAAGGCGGGCAGCATCACTGGAGATCGCATCTGGCGCATGCCCCTCTTCCGCTACTTCAAGCACATCGTCACCACGAACACCACCTACGACATGAGCAACTGCGGACGGGGCCCGGCCTCGTCCTGCCTGGCTGCCGCCATCCTGCATACGATGGTGCCCTGCCTGGACTGGGCGCATCTGGATATCCGCGGCACCGGCATGCTGACCAAGATCAACCCCCTGCCCTACCTGCTCAAGGACAGTATGACAGGTCGGCCCACTCGCACGATCATTCAGTTTATGTACCAGCTTGCCTGTGCCCAGACCTAACACAGACGTCTCGATAGTTAGTGTTCTATTCGTTTTCATATGTATTCTCTCCCGATATGTACGTTTGGCTCTGGTGTATTAAATGGACAAGTTAGCGCTAGGTAGGGTGACAATTGAAAGTCGAAATCTACGAAATCCACGAAAATTAACGATCTGACTTTTAGAAGAAACTTGGACTAATTCCGGCTACCATTGCATATGTAAATTCCTTTTATAAAATCACTATGTATAAATTAGATTTAGATATTTATGTTGTATTTGGTTTCAAACAGATTTCGTCACTTTTGCCTCAAGCAGCATTTTCTTAGAACGATAAATAAAGAAAATTATAAGTCTTTCAATATTGAGTATTTAATTCTTTAAAAAAATATAAATATAAATAAGTATATACAGGGTATCTGCTATTCGGATACTCCCCATCCCAGCACTCTTGTTACATTTCGTAGATTGTCAAATTTCGAGACATTTGTAAATCAAAATTGATTTGTTTTCGTTTGCTTTGATAAGCCCACGAGTTATGCCATATATGTGCGCAATATATTGAAGTATTTTCGTCTAGCTTACTTAAGCTTATTTACTTATTTACAATTTGTTGTTATTGATGATTTTTTGTTCTGCCTTTTGCTTATTTCTTTGGCGCTTGTCAACCACGCTGCAGCTGTCAGACAGTCTGTGCTGTCATTTTCAATTACGCAACAGACAATTTGCCTAGTGGAAGCTGGAGATGAAGATGTGGATGAAGCTGGAGATGAAGATGTGTGCAGGTGTTGATTGAAGCGCAAATCGAATTTACGGCCATAAACGTTTCGCAGCTCCTCAGCTAAGACGCTGTCAGCGACGCGCAAAAGTATGCAAAGCATATACGAGAGTGCGAGTGTGTGTGTGTGTGTGTGGCTTGACAGCTCCATTTCTATTTTTCGCTTTTTTGATTTGACGTTCGACTAGCAGCCATATAAATGTTGTCTGATTAGCGTGTGGCAGCAATTGATTTTCACATTTGATTGAGTGTCTTAAGCTGTGCCTGATCCCCACGCAGCTGCTGCTGTGAGTGTGTGTGTGTGTGTGAGTGTGTCTGACTGCTAGCTTACCTCAACTTGGCTCAGCTTGCAGCACATCATGCTGAAGCAAAGCTGCCAAAGCCAGCCCGTCCGTCAAGCAGTCAGTCAACCAGTCATTCACTCAGCTTGAAGCTCTGTGATTGCGCTTTGATGTTAGCTGCTGTTATTATTGAGCATAAATTGTTTGAGTTTTTTGTCAATGAAATTAGCTTAAGGTCTGTCTGCACACCTGCTGCCCTTAGCCTTGCCTGCACTGTTTGCTCATCCACATGGCATTAGGGCTAATCACAGGCGAGGCACAGCCAGCCGCAGCACCGAAATGCCACATGATCTGGCTCAATATTTAATTTGCCAAAATGCATATGTGTGTGCGTGTGTGTGTGTGTGTGCGTGTGTGTTTGTGTTTGTTAGCTGTATTTGCAAATGCAGATGCGGATGCATAGTATTTGACTGCAAGCAGCTGGCAGCTGGCAGCCCGGCAAAGGTTTACAGAGCCAACGGAGCGGCTGCAATTGGAGCCCAACATTGTCCTTGCCACCAAAATTCCAAGCTTCCCAGTCTGAGTGTGTGTGTGTGTGTGTGCCTCTGGCATTTGTGTACAATCAAATTTAATCTCGCTTTCAAATGTCAAATCAGAAACTGCTTGATTACACTTCGAAAGGAGGCAGCGCTCAGCTGCGCTGGCTGGCTGACTGAGGCTAAACAAGCTGAGGCTTTTATTTATTTAATGACCTGGCTGCTGCTCACCTTGGACAAATCTGGCTTACAAATTCATTTGCTACATTGATTAATTAATGCTAATTTACGAAAATTCCATTTGGCCATTAGCCGCAACCGGAGCCACAACACATACGCGCAGACGGCAAGGACTTGGCTGCGTCTGCCTCAGTATCCTGTCCAACTGTGTGTGTTTAATTTACTGCCACACAAATACTGAGAGTGTGTGAGAGAGAGAGAGAGACTGAGACAGATATCTACACATGTTTCTGGTTGTGCAACAGCCGCCCGCAAATTTATGCCTAGCTGAGATGCGACTATTGTTTCCGAATAACTCAATTTGCTAGTTGTGACCTCTAAACTAATCAGGATTAGTTGTAGCAAAAACAAACAATTTTCATTTGTACCTGCTTAATGGCAGTTACTTTATTCCCATTGCCAGAGGATAATCGCCACAACACAACTCAAGCAACGGTATATGGTATGAGGGAATCGCTTGATGAGACTGACTTTCAATTCTTTATTTATTTATAAATTTCATTTTATTATACCCATTTAAATGGGAAATCAGGGAGCGGTGATGTTTTTTTTTTCTTATATTTATTTTTTTTATTTATTTATTTATTTAATTATTTATTTATTTTCAATAACTCATTCCATTTCGATTTTATCAGCATTTATCGAGAATTTAAATTCGGTTTCAAATATAATAAATAAACCAGAAAGAAGAAGAGCTGAAAAAGAGTTACAGTTCTGAAGAGTTTGCATATGTATGCAGCCGAGGCAGCAAAAAATACTCTGATTGGTCGGTAACTAATAGAGAGTTTAGCTTACGCTAACTCAGTTGAGCTCGACTTCGAGTGGAAGTCTCACTGCCCTATAGAAAGGCAGCTGAAGATCAGAAGAGCTGCTTCCCGCAGCAGCAGAAAGTGCTGTGATTGGTTGCCTAATGTTCCGAGTGTGAAGACTGACTCAGAAAGAGGCTCAAGAATTGAGTTTGACTTGAGCGGAGCTGTCGTTGCCCTATATAAAGGCAGGCCTGCTGCAGCGCAGCTCGACTTCGAGTGGTAGTCTCGCTGCCCTTTATAAAGGCAGCTAAAGATCAGAAGAGCTTCTTCTTGTAGCAGCACCAGCAGCAGCAGCAGAAACTGCTCTGATTGGTCGCCTAATGATCGAGTGTGAAGACTGACTTCAGAGTCAGTATCAAGAGATGACCTTGTCTTGAGTGGAGCTGTCCCTGTCGCTGCCCTATATAAAGGCCAACCTGCTGCAGCGCAGCTTCAGTCCCATTTTTCATCTTCTGGTGGTCGGTCGTCCAGTGCAGCGCGGTGCGTCTCCTCTTCTTCTGTCTGTTGGTGAGTATTAAAATAGTTAAGTAAGTTAAGCGAAAATGTAAAAGTTATACTTTTAATGCTTATTTAATGTAAATATAATATAGTTTAAATTTAAATATTAATAATTATTATAAGGATAATTTAGCTAATGCAAAGCAAGTCTTCATATGGACAAATATCAAGGAGTTTACCAGTCCGTTTCTGCGTTAAGGGTATTTTTTTAGTCAGGCAAGCCCGACCAGCACTTCGACTTCTCCTCTAACTTTCAATTGTTTAAATATAGCTATGTTTCTTATAATTTATATTTAGGTATATAATTTGTATAAATTAACTAGAAAACATAATAAAAGGCTATTTACATAGCGAAGTTTCGTGTAACGCATACGGAGATTAGGTAAGCTTTGGATTTTGGATGCCACCGCCCATTCGCTTCACAGGGCTCAGGGTATCACCTAGTCGTCCTAGTCCTGCTGGAGATGCATCAGCATTACCACATTTCCAGACATATAAATATTACATTTTTATATAAATATATATACATATACATATTTATATAAATATATATATATATATATATATATATATATATATATATATATATATATAATATAAGAACTCATCCATTGTTTCAGATATAAATATATACTCCATATTCTTTATACATATATTAAAAAATAAAAAATAACAATAAAACTCTTTCCATTGTTTCGCTCAATTTGAATATGCGAACTTCATAAAAACACAATTTTATTAAGTGCTCGTTGTTTATTTCTTGTTGTTAACATTTCTAAATGTTTCTCTCTTATTTTTAAGGAACTGCAGGGCCTTCAAGGCGCTCTAAACAACATGCGGCGTTAATATTTAATATAATTTATACAGATACTTATTTGGAATGGCTGGAATTGAAGGATTTTATTGGCCATTTGGTGTGCATAAGGACATCAATGGAGGCAAATTAAAAAACATACTCGCAAGCAGCTCGCAATTGGCTAAAATCGTAACAGGCAATTGGCTGTTTGGGTCTGGGCTACGACGGCTCAAGCCGGAGCGAGAATCGTACGGATTTTATTGCTTATTTGTTAAATGACTTGAAAAAGTTAATCAAGCGTGATTTTGATACGCCCCAGAGATAACGAATTATTGTTGGTATGAGTTGGTCCTGTGAGCCTGTTTCCCGGTTCCCTGTTCCCAATGCCCTGTACCCTGTTCCCAGTTGTTTTGTTTGCTTGCCGTGTCGCCTTTGTTTTACTTGATCCTTGCGCTGCACACACACACACATACATACATACCCTACCCCTACCTTGCTACGTGCATTTGCTTTGGCTGATTTTTTTCAATTTTCTTTGGTTTTCTTTTCGGTTGTAGAAACTGGGAGCTGGGCACTCGCGCGACCATAAACGCAACAGGAAGAAGCCAACATATAGCAAATCGTCGGCGACACCTGTCGACGCCATTTTATGAATTAATAAAGACGCCCGAGAGCCCCCAAATCTTGCAGATGTATGAGTGTGTGCGGCTGGTATGGGTTTTTGGTAAGCCTGAGAGCAACAGCAGAGGCAGCTGGAGAATCAGCGCCAGCAAGCAGGCGTCTGATTGTGCGTTCAGCTTATTAAACGCATTTTTACAGCACGCTTAACAAGAATTTTCACTTTATATGCAAACATGTGAAACACTATAAACAAAGGACACCAATTTGCAAGCAAATACGCACACACACACATGCACACATGTTGCCATATAAAGTCACATGCGCCAGTTGTGCGAAAAATTTCCTTTCTATTAAATTTTACAGTAAACTGAATTTACACCCAAGCAGCAAGAAGAAGAAGTAGGAAGAAGCAGAAGCAGGAATACGGCGCGTTATTAAACAGCATGAAAATTGCCAGGACATTGAAATTGAGGGAGGGCTGGGCGGTAGGTAGTCATGGGGTGGCAACGCAGCGAGCTCTTTTGGCCTCTCATATTGCCAATGCCAGAGACCGTGTTATAAACAAAATGGCACAAAATGGCGACACCTGCTGTTGCAAATTAGAAAAATAAGATGTTTCATAAAAAATGAAATGTCAGAGGCAAATGCGGAAGGCGAACAACAACAACAAGAGCAGCAACAACAACAACAACTGGCACAACAGGTGAGCCTGGCAGGGTGACTGCCAGCAGCAGCCGCGGGGGTTCTGGCACATTAGCAAACAGATCCGTAGCCAAAAATATTTCAAATAAAGTAAAAACAAGCTGCCGACACGGATTTTGGTTTAATGTAGCTCGCCCTTAAATTGCTAGTTGGCCTAAAAACTGAACGGCATTAGCTAACAGCCAAAAGCAATTGAGGGAAGTAAAATAAAAAAAATATATTAAGAAATGACATTAGCTGAAAAATGCGATTAAGTGAGGCATTTATTTGGGCATAAAATATAAATGTGAGAGAGCACTCTGCTCTATCATTATCTTATATATCTCTGGTTGTTTCTTTTTTCTTCCTCCTCTTTTAATCGTAATCTCATACAATAAGACTGAAACAGAGAAAAAGACAGAAGAAGTGAAAAAGCAATGCGAGAGATAGTATTCTCTATTCGATAATAGTCTCTCACTCTCTCACATTTATATATATTACCATAAAAATTCTTTAAATAATCTTTTTTCAAATTATGTTAAATAACATTTCCATCAAAAACTAATCAAATCCTATTTCAACTCGTGTCATTCAGTCTGCTCTCAATTTTAATAGAAATTATGCTAAACGCAGTCAACAACTGTGCTTGACCCTTGAACCTGGTGGTGGCCCGATTGGGGTCCGATGTCAGAGGGGGGACAAAAGGAGGTTGCCTTATCAACCATTTGCTTACAGCGATTGGGCACAAAAGTCATTTAAAGTTGGCCAGGTTTACGTTACCGTTCACGTCCATTCACTGCAGCCACAGACAGTCGCTGGCTCAAGAACTCAGCAGTTGCAGCAACAGCAACAGCAGCAGCAGCAGCAGCAAACAAACAGAGCAAAGGAAACAAATCTAATAAAATCAGCAGATGATGGTCATTAGACCGAAAAGTAATTTCATTTATTCGCAAACTCGATTTGTTGCTTTGTAGACCGAAGAGCGCACGAGTGCGCCTTGCGTTCGCTCTTCCTCTCTCCCTCTCTCTCACTCTCCTCACTCTCTATCTTTGACTCTGTCCAAGTAATCGGGAATTGGAAACGGAGTCGTTGATGGCCCAGGTCCCGGGTCAGGACGGGGCAAAGGCAAAGACACTGCTGGGCAAAGGGCAGAGGCTCTGGAACTGGCAAATCAAAGCAGCGAAGCGTTCAACCAATGGTCGCGCATAAAAACAAACAACGGCTGCAACAAAAGAAACCGGAGCCAGACAAAGTGAAAAATCGCTGAAGGAAACACAAGCACACACACACACAGACTCACACACTCACACACACTCCCCTTATAGATTCCTTAAACAAATTCCAAAGACGCGTCGTTAAAATTTTCGGCACTAAAAACACAGACGGATTAGTGGGCAGAGGCAACAGGATCTGGGAGCTGGGCACGCTACGTCCGGGTCATAAAAATCGTTGGCGCACACACACCTGAAATAATGCTAAAACAATAAAATGGCTAACAGTGCGCAACGTGAGCGGCTGCTGGCCAGAAAGTTGTTAGCCCAAATTTCAATGGCAACATAAATGGACAAAATGTAAATGAAATGCTTTTAAAATGAAATTTACTGCTCAACTCAATACTCGAACGACGGATGGTGGATGGCAGCAACTGCTCCATTGTTGTGCCTTCTGCACAAAGATGACCAGAGATGAGGACGGGGCGCCATTTGTAACGGCACTTAAACGGAAATGAAATTAAGCGCAAAATGTGCCGTTGCCAGTTGCCAGTTGGCAGTTGGCAGTTGGTTTCTGGCACAGCTGCCGTGTAATTGAAATATGCGCTTGGCGCATCATCAAATGCCAACACCCACACACACACACACACCAATACACACCCTCACACACACCTATACACACACTTTCACTTGGCTCATTCAAAATGCAACATGCACTCAGCAGTTGCAGAACTTTCTGCTGTTGGTTTTTCATTTGCCGAAAGTCAAGCACAACAAATTCACTCACATGTTACACACTCACACACACTCACACACACACCCACACACACTTGTGAATATTATTTATGGTCGTAGACACACGTTAAGTGAATTTGTCAAATATGCTTGACTGACTCTCGAAAAAGTTGTGATGTGAAAATTTGTCTTCGGTTTCTGGTTTCCTTTGCAACTTGTGGCGCTCACTTTTGCTTGCACCTGATTTGATTACCAAGTTCGTATTTGATTTAAGTGCGACAAATTGCAGATCATTGCGAGCAGAGGCAACTATCTCCCTCTCACTCTCCCACTCTGCATATTTCTTTAATAATTATGTGTAAATGGGAAAAGTAATTGCATTACCCACACGAAAGAGTATCATTAATGATGACACGGCCACTCCAGGCCAGCCGCTGGCCGAAGGACTCTCAGAAATATCGCATTTTATGAACAATTCACGCTTCACAGCTAGCAAAAGCGCAGCGCAAAGGAAAAGTTTAGCACGCAGCTGAAAGCGAACGGCGGACGGCGAGCAGCGGACGGCGGACAGCGGGAAATGAAGCTGAACAAAGCTGAAGAAAAAACTAACAATATCTTTTCTTCGCTGAGCAGTTAAGAGCGCAGCCTGCTTGCACAGTTTTTTCTGGCCATGATACCCTTTAAACAGGAAATAATAGGGTATGCTCATAGCAGAACTAGATGAAGTACAGTTGGTAAATGTGGAAAGACAAATTGTTTTATAACTTTAATTGATAATAAGGAAGAGTTGCTCACAAAAAGCAGCATATTGAATAACGATCCAACCATGATGAGCGGTCAATCATCTTCCATCCATAGTTATCCAATCACCACACTTTATTCATTCTGATCCATCCCGTGTCAGTTACATATCATCATCTATCTATCTATCAACATACATCCATCATCATATATACATTATCAATCAGCAATAATCGTCTATCCACCATCATCCATACATCACCTTTTTTTCGTCATCAGAAGCCATCTATTATCATTCATTCATCATTACTCAATAATCCCCGATCAGCATCTATACATATTCATTCAACCATCATCATCATTGTTTATTATTATCTGTACAACAATATGCATACATCATAACACATATGTATATATGTTTCATCATCTAAAAATCGTTCTCTAGTTATCATCATCCGTACATAATCATCCGTACATTATCATCGAAACATCATCGTTAATCTATCATCGTAGATTTAATATTCATCCATTCATAACCCATCTCATCAATTAATAAATTCGAGCTCCACATTTTCTAATCACGAGGTATTCACTAAATCGATCATTATAGTTACTGACAGCTTTGCTAGGTTTTTCCTATTCTCCCAGTTCGCTATTCGCTATACGCTGTTGCTGTTTTGCCTCGTCGCCCGCACTTCTATTAGCGGCATCCTTTTTGGTTGAGCTGCATTTCTTTTTCTTTTTTTTTTTCATCTTTTGCGGCCGCTCATTCATTCATTCGTTATGGCCGCGCAGCAACAAAGCGTGAATTACCGCCATTTTGTGCACTTTGAACGCCATGTTGCCGTTTTTATCGTTCGCGTCGCTTGCAGGGCTTTCAGCAAAGTAATTGCCCGGTGCCAAAGCTAGCGCCAGCCCGTATCCTGCTGCACGCTGTTAGCTGCCCTCTGCCAGCAGCCCTCTGCCTGCTGCACGCTCCAGGCTGCACGCTGTAGCATCTTATTGAATCTGATAATTGATTTATGTACTTATTTATGCTCATTTTTAATTAATTAATACGCTTAGCAGCAAAGGCCGCCAGATGCGCAATTTTGCGCATGGATTAAAAATGCGAGTGCATAAATCAAAGCGCTGTGAATGGCGATTTTTATTTGATTTTCAGCAGAGTCAATAAAATATGGCATAGAGGCGCACTGATAACAGTTTCCATTGCATGCAAATATGCATGCATTTTAAATATTAACTAAATCTGCGGTCCGGCTAACGGCCATAAAATGGACAATAAAGGACATTGGAAAAGGGAACGGCCACACAAGTGCGCTGCAGCACAAAAATATACTCATCAAATTTTCATTATTCATAATTAACAAACCGCAGTCGCAGCCAATACAAAACGTAAGCGAAATGAAACGTAATACAACGTAACGAAAACGAAACGAAATACATATGAAACGGCAAATGGGAAATGTGAAATGGGAAATGAAACAAAACCGCCAAAATGCAATTATGGCGTTTGCTGTGCGGATGTGATTAAAATGCAGCCAGTGTGACCAGATGCACAATCAAATGAATAGCTAAATTTAATACTAGATTCATGCTAATAGCTGCAATTAAAATTCATTCAACATTAAATGGCTGTTAAGCATTTTTTTTGTTATATAATCTATATTTAATTTATGCATGGCTTTTTTTTATAAATTATTTAACAACTGGTTGGATGCGTTTCTCAGTGAAATAATAAGAATGGTGAATTTATATTAATGGAGCTAATTGGTAATCAATGAGAGTTTGCCTGATTGATATAAAATAGCTATTTAAAAATACATTTTATAATTACATTTTTTTTTAGTTTGAGAAATTATGCAAATATTGTTGATAAAGTCATAATTTTTATTAATTTGAATAAATTATTAAAATATGTATCCTATTTATATTTAATATTTGGATAAATTAAAAAAAAAAAATTTTAATTTAATGTTGATATTATTATTCAAATTATTTTTGTATTTATTTATATATATAATTTTTTGTTTTGGTTTATTTTATATATGGAGAACTGCTTAAAATAATTAATATTATGATTTGTTTAATGAATTTTAAAATACGCTAAAAAGTAATTTATCTGATTAGCTCTGAGGAAGTAAGAAATTTTATATATTCATATACATATGATACCAAATATTTTGAAACATCTATTAGAATTGTTGGACTCCTGCTTGGAATACTTTTTTTTAAATTAATGTTTCAGATTATTTAAATTTTTAATTATTTAATTTATTTTATTTTTCATTAAATATTATTTTTTAATTATTTAATAATTTACAATATTAATTAATATTTTTTAAAATTAATTTGGATATTAAATCATTTTTATTTTTTTAATATTTCAATTGTAATAATATTACAAAATTTACTAAATTAAAATGTATATAATTTTTTAAAAAGACAACTTGAAATCAACTAAATTTTGACCTATAATTAAATAATTATAATAATAATTATTTAGAGTACTCCAAAAGTTAGAAGTTTTTAGTAAAGCCAGCAATCGAGTTCGCACTTCATCCAAGAGTAGCACGAAATTTAATTAAAATCAATGATTAGACGCAGCTAGTTATTTCCCTAAAACTGGGGATTGACAGTTTTTCATCTCCGCTGAAAACGTCGCGGCTTTTGCCGCGCAGATAATGAATGCAGTTGAAATGCAGCGCAGAAATCAGTTGCAAAATTATTTACCCGCAGTCAGCTGCAAAATGCGGTCAGCTGGACCGGACATGGCAAACGATAGGCGGACAGCTGGACAGCTGGATGGAGGGACAGTGGGTGGGGGTGGGGTGGTACAACAGTGTTACAGTTACGGCCGTATTGTTCGATTCGGACCAACATGAGCTCATAAACTTCCATTACCAAGGCTCTAGCTGGAATCCATTTGTATATTGCATATGTATGCGCATGCATATGTCTATCTGTGTGTGTACGTGTGTGTGTGTGTGTGTATGTGTGTAGGCTATAGAGCGTGCTAAGGCCTGCGACCATTGTTATAACGCGAATGTTATCCTTGTTGTTGTTGCTGTGGCTGTTGCTGTTGTTTTTTCCCCGTGGCGTGTATATGAAAATTAAAATTGTTGACAATTGTCATTTTTTGCTGCTGCTTTCGTTGTTGTTGCTGTTGTTGTTGCTGTTGGCATTGTGTGTTGTCAGTGTTGTTACCGCGGTTGTTGTTTCTGTTTCTGCGTCTGTTGTTGTTCTTGTTGTTGTTGTTGTCGGCAATGCCACACGCAACTAACCGCATTTTGATTGCTATGCATTCGCCCGAATCGTGCTCCGCGCCAAATTGAATGCATTTTCCGTGCCGTAGATTCGGATAAAAAGCCGTCACCAGCTTTGCATGTGTGCCAGAGGCACTGTTGATGGTGCTGCTGCTGTTGCTGCTGCTGGTGCTGCCACATGCATGCCACTCTCGGTCGCAGCTTCAACTTCGACTTGGACTACAGCCGCTGCTTGGGTTGTTTGCTCTGCTTGTCGCACGTTTGATTTGTTGCCTTGTTTTGCACTTTTCCCCATATCTCACAAATGCTCAGCATGTTTCAGTTTATGCCAGACTTCATTCACTACAGGTGTAGAACTATAGCTAGGCAAGTGTGTGTGCGTGCCTCGTTTCACTTTGCAGATTATATTCAATTTGCAAAGACACCACATCGAATTAACAAAAACATTTTGCAAAATCTATGTGGCTTTCATAGAGACACACACCCACACACACACACACATACATACATATACTATTATTATATATTTTGTTTATTTGTGGCTGTGCGTGATTTATGTCGTCTGGTCAAACGACACCTCCCACACCATTTAGACACGCCTCGGCCGCTCATTACACATTTTTCGACAGTTCACAAATGCTGGCCCAATGATTGTTGCATTTGCATGGTCAAATATTTTGATAGGACAGAACGTGCCGGGTCTGGACTGCGGTCGTACAATCAAAATATGTGCATGCATTCGGTTTTTGCGGTGCCACTTGCTTTGGCCTCAACACATCGAATCGTTTATATAATTTCGGGTGAATTTATTTAGTGCTTAGCACAAAACCAATGCCAATCACACTCGATTGAAAATCACAATTATTCGCTCCAGTCTCTCTCTGTCTCTCTCTTCCTCTCTCGACTAATTCAATTCTCATGGCGAGCCATTGAGGCGTGCTGCAAAAACTGAATCGGGCTTAATTAAATTCTTATCCAGTTACTTCAAGCATATTTTCTCTAAAGGGTCGTCGTGCTTCCAAATTAGTAGAAAATGCCAAAGAGCCGCGGGCTGGCCTCTGTGTGTGTGCACAATGTCTGCCCTGGACACCCTACAGGGGCCTTCCACATGTGGTCAGCCATAATAAAAGGAAAAATATTTGCGTTGGAGCAAAGAACATGAACTTAGGACAGTCCTAGAGAGAGGCTGAGCGGAATACTTAACAGAATATTTCAACGAATTACCAGGGAGTACAGAGAGAGAAACTGACTGAAAGTTGACTGTTTCTTGATGATGAAACATAAAAAATATAACTAAATCCATAGTGAAAACTCAGCTGCCTTTTTCATGCTTGCCGTTCCTGCTGGGTGGCTGGTCTGGGCTATGGATATAGAGGGACAGGACACGATATGTCTAGGCTGCCAGCGAGCGCTCTTAAGTTCATTAGGGCCACAGAATATAACATAATTATTCACTTACAATTTGCGCCACGACGCCTTAGTTTCAGCTTGTTTATGTGTGTGGCGTATACGTAATTTTATTTAGATGCCTGAGAGTTACCTCTGAAAAGATTGTAGCAGCAGAGATTGCAGGGAGTGGAGAGAGTGGAGGAGGGACTGTGCAGAGTGTGCATCATTTTTGGCTTTAAGGGCGTCGCATTTGCAAAGTCAATAACAGACTCAACAAAGTCAACAGACAGGCTGCTAATGCCATTAGAAGACCTCAAACCGCCTGCAAAAGGCGCACAGCAGTGGGATAGGGAGAGGTGGGAGCTCTCTCCCACAAAATGAAGAAATGGTAAAACGTTGGCTTGTTAAACCGCAGCTCATTGCTGGCAAAATAAAACCAACATTGGCTCAGCTCAGCTCAGGACCCGCCCGGCACAGGCCCATAAATTCCAACATTTGCCAATAAGTTGAAAGGCTAAAGTTTTACATTGGTAACCGAAAAATATGCAAAGCAGTCATAATTTTACTTTGCAACGAAATATTTTTGTATAAAATTGTTAGCAAACAAACTTTTTTATGCTTCAACTAATTTCAATCAGCTAACAAAAATGTGTAGCGCCCGACGCCTCCACCTCTATGCCGGATTCGAAAAACACACGCAAAACTTTTGTCAATAATGCCGACGCCTTAAACCCAAAACTCAGAAACCCAAACCCAACACCCAAACCCTAACCGATTGCTTTCTCTGCCGGAGTAGCGGTGTCAAGACAAAGGCGCAAACACAAAGAGCACAAGCTAGAAATGATCCATGCACCTGGCGGCTTGCTTCGGCTACTCCGGATGCTTCAGCTACCCAGGTTCCGTCTCCGTCTCCGTCTCTGTCTCCGGCTGCCTCTGCTGGCAGAGTTTATTAAGTTGGGTGTCACCTTTTCTGTGTTGTCGTTGCCGGCATTGTGAACTTCTCAGCACATTCCCTTGGCCCCTGGCAATTTTTGTGTGTTTGCAAGTTTGTCTGTCTTGTTTTTGTTGTCACTTCATCAGCACGTTGGCTGGTCCTGGTCCTGGTCCTGCTCTGGGCCACGATTGGTAGATAGATGTCGCAACTGGCAGAAGTGCGAAGGCGATTGCAAATCAAAAAATTGATCATTTCAAGTTTGTGTCAGCTTCTTGCATATTATTATTATTATTATTGGCAATTTGCATAATTGTCAATTGCCATCAACAGAGTGTTTATTAAAAAGTTTTGCCCGCTTCTTCACATGTGCTCTTCGACAGACCCATTCGCCACTCTCCATTCTCTCCCCCTCCCTCTCTCTCTACTCAAATGGAAATGTGTCTGTAATGCCAAATCTTTGCAACTTGTGCTAACTCATTAATTAACTTTGCTGCCATTGTTTGCGAATGCTATTTATTCTCGGCTTATCACTGAGCCCCGAGTGCCCGTTGCGCAAAAGAGGACCGAAAGGAACACAATAATAGGACTGGGCCGCGTCTCGAAATCCCAAACTTTTAATGAGCTGGCGGCACACAGGTAAGTAGGCGCGGCTCGCCTTTTAATTAACATTTAACGGAAAATTCGTATTCCATTTAGCTTTCCGCATGCCGTGCCAAAGTAAGACATATGGCTATTACTGCTGGACTAGTCATCAGAAAACAGCGAGTGCGAAAACTTTTCTATAAGAATAGAATATATAAAGGACAATAATCATCCTAGATCAATGGCTAAGCAAACATGCTTAATAATTCATTGAACAGCGCCATCTGTGTATTTGTAAGGGAACTACGCCTGCTCAGCGAGGACAGGGCGCTTTATTTTGGCACAGAAGCTTTCACTTTACATGCCGTTACAGAAAGCTCTCTATATGAATTACAAATGAGCAGCAAAGGATAACTAGACTAAAGGCAAATAAATTTTTTATGAATTATACAAATATTTAATTATAAATAAATAATAGCTCATACATAATTAATAAAATTTATCAATACATTATTATTAATTATTTGAATAATAATTTAAATTATTAATAAATAATTATTATTAATTATAATAAATATATTGTAATGTTAATATTAAATATTAAATATATTACTATATTATATTCTTATATATAAAAAGAAAAAATATTAATAAATTATTAAAAATATATTATTAAATATTTATCTTTTTTATATTTTAATATAAATATATTATTATTTTATTAGTATATTTTAATATACAATATATATATTATCACAATATAATATTTTCTTATATTTAACTATATATGTATATAACATTAATTAATATACATATATATTTAATGCTATACTTCTTATTTTCATTTTCTAATAACTTTTACCGAAAATTGCTGATAGAAATTTATAATAAGCTTAAATGCTATAATATATCAATGTGCATACCAAAATTTAAATTATAATTTACTTTGCTAAACAATATTATATTCATACTATTATAACATCGAAGTGTATGCTAAAAGCTTTTATATTTCTACAGCTTTTAAAAATCCTCACACAACTCACACAAGAAAGCTTTATAAAAAGTTCGCCAAGCTCTGCTGTCGTAAGCACAAATGCTTTCGGGATTTTTATCGAACAAACACAATTTGATTGACTAAATATAAAAAAATATAATTAAAATTTATTTATTTAAAAAAAAAAAATATTATAATAATTATAAATTATAATGCAACTCAAATATATTTACAATAATTTCATATTTATTTAAATAAAATCCCAATTCTAAGGTCTGGCAACGCCGACAGCTTTTAATCATGTGCGCTGCAAGGCTGCAAAGCTATCATGTGCATGGCGTCTCTCTCTCCACATATGTTTGTGTTTCTGTTTATGCGATAAGCAAGTGTGTGTGCGTGTGTGTGTGTTGTGTGTGCGAGAGAGAGGGAGAGAGAGGTTGTGCCCGAATTGCTCTCTTGGCACGCATTTGACTTCACTTGGAATTGAATTTTAGTGCGTTCGCGAACAGCCTTACAATACGTTGTGCTATGAGCGGAAGCGGATGCCAGAAGGAAAACTACATGAGCCAAAGGCACAGTGAGCGCTGAGGCAAGAGGAGGGCAGAGATAAAGAAAAGAAAACAGTGGAAAATCCAAAAATGTTAGCATACTTTTTCGAGTACTTACTGCGCTGAACAATGTTAGTTAATCGCATAGCACAGCGAATCAATGCCCAGCCACAAATAGTCGAACGGAAAATATGACCCAGTTCCAGGCGGGATTATACGGCGTGCACATAAAGTAAATTTGACTGGCAATAGAATGTCATAAATGCATTTCAGCATTTCAGCATTTGCATTTCGGGCGACATGCGACACGAGCAGTCGCCACAATAAAACTTAACAATTTTGATTGCTGTACGTGAAATGTGAATTGCTCAACTTGTGTGCATTTGTCGCAGTTTAGTGCACACTACAACAATTACAGTGGAACATAAATATGTGCGACAGTGAGTGAGTGTGTGTGCGTGTAATACTTCAGTCGAGCAGCAGCCCCAAAAGTTACCCTAGCGGGCTGCTCTTTTAACCAGCACAGCTGATTGTCAAGCGAGAGCAGCATAGCTTTCAGCGAACATGTTGGCTTGTTTGGTTTGAGCCAGAGAGCAGCACCACCCACAACTCCACCCCTCTCCCCACTCTCTCTCTCTCTCTCTGAGTGAGTTTTGCCTGCTGGCTAACGTAACGAGTTTCAAGACACGCACGCCACACGACAAAGTACACGTAATACAGCCATAATCAAAGGTAGCCCGTGCCGTAGCCATAGCCGTTGCCGTTGCCGTTGCCGCAGCCGTAGCCGTAGCCCAGGTCAACAGCTCCAACTGGCACGCACGTGTGTGTCTGTGGTAAGTGCATAAATTGTATCATCTCGATGGCACTTGGCTGCTTTTACGGGGCCAGCGAACGGGCTCAAATGAAATATTTATGCCGTTTGGGTTGGCATCTCTGACCCGCGCTTGATAAAGCAGCAATATATACGTATATGTCATTGAAAGTTGGCTTATTTGTTTTTAAAGACGGTTGCCAGGCATGGTGAATGCGGGGTAACCATAGTTATGAATATATATTCATTTGTTTATAGACATAATTCGCTGGAATCGAACAAGCAGAAAAATCACTCACTCTCTCTCTGTCTATATTTATTTATTTATTTCCGCATTTGTTGGGGAACGTATGGAATAACACCTGTTTTACCCAGAAACAATTTTAAACACAAGCACTCAAATAGATTGAGGAGATCTGTTTTCAAACGAGTGTGAGTGGGCGTGGGGGTGTGAGTGTGTGGGTGCGTTTGGGAAGGGTAGTGAAAGTGTTCTGCCATACGGCAACCGTACATATCAACACCTCTCGGTGCACATACATATATTTATGTATTTATGTCGGCGCTTGTGTTCTTGTTGTTGTTATTGTATTTGTATTATTCATTCCTTCGGCAGCTGCAGCCACACTTCAAGCATCGCCGGAGCACTTAAAGTGTGTATGAGTGTATATGAGTATGTGTGTGTGCGTGTGTTGTTTCAGTCATTTTTACTACAATATAATGCTTTCCGGTTGCATATTTATTTTCGGCTTTAATTGAAAACATATGCACTTACACATTTGTAAATACAAATATTTGAATTATTCTTAAAGTATTCATGTAATTTCTGATTAGATAGCGTGGGCCGAAATGTCCGCAAATATTCAGTGTATTTTTGTTTCCCTATTCCCCTGTCAGTTGTCTGGCATATTGTGGTGAAACATATTTGTGAATTTAATGCGCAAATATACGACGTGACATTTGGCTGATTTGCGCCCGCTATAAAGTAGACAGCAATTAAATTTGTTATAAAATTAAATTAAATATTTAACCACGCTGCACCTGCATAACTCTATGACTGAATCACAGATGTCGTGGCAGAGTCGTATGACTTTTAATTATAAATAAATAAAAGTAATCAAATATGTATGTATATGTATATGTGCGTATTTGTGCCCTATTAACTAGGTCACAACTAATTAAATTTGTAATCAATGCTTAGTCAATTGGCATTCAAGACTCTCAAGAAAATTCAATTAATACTAATATGATTTCCTTTTAATGACATTGAAGCTTATATTTAGCTTTTTATTCAAGCATTTCTTGAAGCTTAAGTTTCAGAATTTAAATAGAAGTTTAAGTCTATGGAGTCTAATATCAAAAATAAGGGCGAAGGGACTTTGTAGAGTATATTCACCTAGCTTCTAAATCTAAATATACCACATGGAGTCTAATATCAAGGGCTGAATAGAATAAAGCTCAGACACAGATCAGAATTTAAGTTCTTGAAATAAGAGTTTCAACTTAAGCAAATACATCACCATTTTTAAGTATTTCTATTATATATTTTACATACCTTAAACATATTTGATATATAAACCCCTTTTTTCTATCACCCCTTTCAATTTCCATGCTCACTTCACAGTAATTTTAGTTAAACAAAAAAATATGAAGCTCTCGGACACAATGGCGACACCGATTGAGGAAAAGCTCGATCAAAACTTAAAGGTACGAAAAAAAAAAATACAAATGCTAACAAATACAAATGCCATTAATCATGCCTAAAAAAAAAATAAAAAACAAATTGAAATTACGTGCAACAGGTGAGGTCTGGCATGGTTCATGTCAGCGATGGCAAGAGCAGACCAGAGCCCCTCCGACTTAGCCTAACAATGGAATTGTTGACCTTGCAAAAGTTGGAAATTGTTACGCCAACGAGCTCACAGCACAATGGGCCGCCAATGGAATCCAAGGTATGTTAATAAACTTTGGCTTCATTAAGAGCACTTATCCCAAAAGTGTTGCCGTAATCTCTTTGAGCATGCTCAACGAATCCTCGAATGCCTGCCCTTATATATGTGGGTGTGTGTATGTGTGTCTGTATGTGTATTGGTATTTTTCGTTGCAGGAGCGAATGGTGCAAATAACGAGACAGAAACAGGGTGGCCTGGGACTGAGCATAAAGGGGGGCGCCGAGCATAAGCTGCCCATATTGATATCGCGCATCTACAAGGATCAGGCGGCCGACATAACAGGTCAACTGTTCGTGGGGGATGCCATCATCAAGGTGAATGGCGAATATATAACGGCATGCCCGCACGACGACGCGGTCAACATACTGCGCAATGCCGGCGACATTGTTGTCCTCACTGTGAAGCACTACCGCGCCGCCACTCCGTTCCTGCAGAAGCAACGTGAGCACTAGCAGAAACCTAACAGGAGCTGACCCCACATGAATAACGTATTATCCATTAACATCCATTCAATCAATATAGTAACAAAGGATACACCCGATTCCGACAACGATGTCACCTGTGCGGAGCTAAAGGCCGACGAGGGCTACAAGTCATCCGTGAACAGCGGCACCATCAGCCGCAGCTGCAGTCGGCCAATGTCAATCTGCTCGGAGCCCGAGAAGCGCTGGACCGACGTCGTAGCAGGTATAAGAAAGCTGAGCTAAAGATACTTTTCAAGTTGGCCTCGCTAACACCTCTCTCTCTCTCTGTCTCGCTCTATCTATTTTCACTTGTAGTGCCCCTAATGATGGCCTATGTCACGCGCTACATCTACGGAACGGACAAGCTGCGTCCCAACGCCTTCGAGGTGCGCGGCCTGAACGGCGTCACCACCGGGGTCATACACTGTGATGAGCTGGCGATACTCAGCCAGTGGCTCAAGCTAATAACGGACAATGTTGTCGGCCTCACACATCTGCAGGTAATACGACACTCCAACTAGAAACTCAAGTGCCTCCATTCACCTTAAGATTCGCTTGCAGATGAAGCTCTACAATCGCAACTTTGCGGTGGGCGAGCGCATCGAGTACATGGGCTGGGTCAACGAGGGCGTCATCAATAACAATATATCGTGGCAGAGCTATAAGCCGCGATTTCTATTGCTCAAAGGCACTGAAGTAATGCTATTCGAAACACCTCCAGTAAGTAGAATGATTCAAATTTAGATTACGTATGGGAGTGGAAGCAAGATATAGCTAATAGGGAGTGTCCGACTAGGAAATACACTGAACACTGCTTAGAGCGTCAACAATCCATACAGTCTTATCTTTGAAGGAAAAATCTAATATTAAAGCATTATAGAATTCTTTAAAATTTAAGCGAAAAGAACTTCTTTGGCAGGAATATCTAGGATACATAGTCAATACACACAGAGAAATGTATGTAATTCGCACAACTTGTCTTCAGATATCCAGAAGAGAACTGGGGCTGAAGTCATTTTTTCAATGAGCTAAACTGGCCAAACTTTAAACTACGAATATATATTTTATAATTCTTTATAAATACTAACTATATATAAAATATATTTTCAAGTATTATTGCCCTCTCTCAACTTAATTAAATATCATTTAAAAAAACTATTTAAAACTATCTTTAATGCAATGCCTTACTATATAAACCTTTTTAACCTAATTAATTTAGTACACAAACCGCGCCTTATTTGATTAGCTGATATGAGATTTATTCACTTGCTTGGCTGAAGTTGTCATCCCTTTTATGAAGTCAGATGTAATTGGATATGGAGGCATTTGCAGTCAGCTTTGTTCCGTGCTCGTTTGCTTAAAGTTGTTCAAAGCAACTGTGCGCTGTATGCTGCGCTAATTTTATGTGTCAAGTTGGAAGTCCCCCACATAGCGTGCATCCCCTGCCGCCGCACAAGCAGCTACCCTCAGCCCACCCCTGCACTCACACACACAAAGAACTGCACACGTGCATACAAATTGTACTTTTGCTCTAATGAGCAGCCTTTGCAACAGCCAAATGCAACTTTCATAAAAAATGTTGGCCCCCGGCATACGCGATGTTGGCCTGGCCGGGGCGCCCTCTGCTTTTGGCGGCGGCATTTGTGCCCCGTGATTGCCAGCAGAGATATGAGCACTTAATGCGCTTTAAAATAATATTACTCGGCTAAGTTGGTTGGGTTTATAGATCTATAACATAGACAATTTGCCATAACTGATTCGTTTGTTTTGTTTTTTTGTTGCAGTTGAATGTGGCTGGCATTAGCAAGGCTCTGGTGGTCTATAAGGTATACCAGACCATGTTTCGCATCGTCAAGGAGTCGGAGACCGTGGACAGTCGACAGCACTGCTTTCTGCTGCAGAGCTCCGGCCACGAGCCGCGCTATCTGAGCGTCGAGACGCGCCAGGAGCTGCTGCGCATCGAGAACAGCTGGAACGCGGCCATAGTGACCAGTGTTATTAAATTAGGGGTAAGTACATGCACACGACTGTCCCCATGACCTCCATTAACGGAGCTCCATACCTGGCAGTATATAAACAGTTCGCATTCGTTTCTTGTTGATAATTTCGCATGTTTGTTTGTAATTAGCCGGGCCAGGCCGGGCTAGGCCGGGTTAGTCACAATGCAAGCGGCCGATTATCGTGATTGCCAATTGCTTGTTAATTTATAAGCACGCCCCCAACTACTCAGCCTTGAACTGAAAGGTCAGGGCTGCGTAGTGCCCTAGGATAATCAATATAGACAGACATATGTAAGCACTTAAATGTCTTCTTATACGTATGGAAATGCAATTATTTTGATCGGCAATCGAATTACTGAAACTAGCAGCTAGGCTAATTGTATTCGTAGTCAATTTCTATTTCAATATTTTATTTTATTATATTTTACAATTATTAATAATTGATTAACAAAATCCCTCAACATTTACGCTTATGTCTATCGAACCAGGCAACGCCGGGTAGTTGCTGTAATTGCAAACATAAAAAGACTCATTCATTATGAATGCTTTTTAATTGCTTTTTGCTAAGCACAACTTATAAAGGATGTCGTATTGATTTTCCAAGGAATGAACAAAACAAATTTCTGTGCGCTCCCAAACAAACATTGCCAAAAAGTTTTGCGATATTTTGTTTAATGTAACTTTGCTCTGTCTGTGTGTGTGTGTGTGTCGGAACAACACTTGCTAAATATCTCTCTGTGTGTGTGTGTGTGTACACAACACTTGTTAGCATTTAGAAAAGTCAGCGCAAAGCCAATGACCGACATAAGCGACGCACAAAGTTGGCAAAAACAAAAAGAGGACGACAACAGAAGAAAGAAATAGAATTTGGCCAACGTCCGAATCGATATGAATTTGTTTCGCAATTTTGAGCGTTTAGTCGAGCACACAGACAGGACATAAAGGGATTATTGAACCTGTGTATGGCTCTGTTTGGCCGTAGCTATTACGGAGACAGCCAGAGGCTATTGTTGGTCTTAGGAGTGCGTCAGCACACAAACACAGAGTGTCAGATGGGGCGTATACTTAATGATATTAGAAGCTTCAATCTAAGCAGCTGTCGGAATGGGCACAGAACGGTCTCCCTCTCTTTCTCACATGACTGCTAATAAATACAGGCAACATTTATTCCTCCATATACATACATATATTTATATATATCTATCACTCATACCTGCAGCGCAAGACTTTTGCCGTTTCACATCACGGCAAGAGTGGCGGACTGACACTTGACTGGCAGGCGGGCTTCTCACTGACAGAGGGCGCCGATGCCACCATGGTCTGGCAGTACAAGTTCTCGCAGCTGCGCGGCTCCAGCGACGATGGCAAATCAAAGTTGAAGCTACATTTCCAGGACAACGAGACGCGGGCCATCGAAACGAAGGCAAGTGCTATAAATAAATATCAAACTTCAATTAGCTAACCCAAATCAAAGTAGAACTTGGTTATATAATCCATATATCTCATTCGCATTTAGGAATTAGAGTGCCAGGTCCTGCAGAGCTTGCTCTTCTGCATGCACGCATTCCTCACCGCCAAGGTGGCATCGGTGGATCCGGCCTTCCTCAGCTCCATACAGCAGACCTAAGCTTGGCTAGACCCCACACACACACTCACATGCAGAATCAAAAGTAATCTTTGTGTAGGCTAAGCAACTGAAAGTCGTATTTCAAAAATACACATCAATTATATGAGAACATAAGTAATTTATCGGATATACAATATATATGCAAGCTATAATTATGCAGTTGTAAGTACTTATATATACATACATATATCTATATATATACAACTTGTATGCGAACGTAAGTGGAATTAGTTAAATTAGCTTAAATATTGAGTTAGATTTGATATACAGATATAGTTACTTAAATGTACACACACACACACACACACACACACATACACACACATATATATAATACAATATGAAATGAAATTGTAGAACGAAACGGAATGATAAACTTAATGTGAAATCTCTTGGTGCAACAGATGTAAATTTAAGCGTGCTCTAGGCTTCTTTCCTATATAATCAGTTAAAGTTGTCAATATGATTGAATACATTATCTCTATATAAATATAGATTTATATATATTGAACAATTAGAAATTACATTTAGATACGTATGTATTTGATTTAACAATATTAGGCTTCAGCAAAAACTAATTCACAAATCATCTGAAATCGAACTCGAAATCGAAATCGAAATCGAATTGAGTAAATCTCATTTTTGGTCAACTACAACATTTTAAATGAATGGAAACGATGTGCATTATAGTGAAAATATAATTTTCAATTTTAATGAAAATGCTATTGTTAGAACTAGATAATTATTCAATAAATGTTGCGCTTTTTAAATCGAATCGAATCATTTTATTATATTTTCTTTTTAGTATTTCATAAGCAGAAACATAAAAGAGTTCAAATTTCATTTAATTTTAATCGACTTGAATAACAGCCACCGAAATTCGCGATTCATATTTTAATAGATTTTTAAATCGAGTCATAAATATAGTCAAGCTCACATAATACTCATTATATACATACGGTACATATATTTAAGTAATTCCATTGTAAATACTATATATACATACATAAATGTGACGACTCATCAGCATATGTCATGTCAATTCAAATGTGTCTTTCAAGCGAGCGATCACTGTACACAAAACAACAACAACAACAACAATTTGTTGCTATTATATTGATTAAGCTTTTCCAATGGAACAAATGGTTGATTTACTGTACACAAATCAGTTTTACGAAAATACTTAGCCCAGCACAAAATGTACTCAGACAGACAGCAGCAGCTTACTCATATTAGATATAGTATACTCATATATATATATTATATATATTCGTACTTGAACTCATACAACGCAATCATATCAACAATATCAATTATCAAGCCCACGTAGCTGTGCACACATACATGCGCACACAGTTAGATACATAGCGAACCAGGACAAAGCTCTCAATGTGACAGAATATTAAAGGATTACACAGATTAGACTACACATAGTATACACCAAAGCCACGATCCACAGAAAAGAAATTTTCGGCTTGCCGAGGAGTTACATACCAGTGCATAGATTCTATATATTTTATGATCTTAGAGATAAACGGAAGTGTCAAGTGGAGTAATACCCTAGGAATGTCAACAGGCAATTTGATATACTAGCTAGTCTATAAGAAAAGTAGAAGTTCTTGTAGATTTCAGTAAATTTATAAAAACATTAAATTGTGAGTTATATATGAAAAATTTGACTAGCAATAATTCTACTCAGTTTAAAATTCTGAAAGACTTTCATGAGAAAATTCTTGAACTTTATAGATACAGTCCTTTGCCTAGGGTATCTCCTAATGGCATACTTTACGTTTTTCTTTAAGATCAAAAATCATTGTCCGTCCTTTGCTGCCTTTTTTAGTTGATTCACATAACAAATAGTCCGTGTTAAGCTGCTTTAATTTGGCATTGGTATTTTAATATGCAGTTACATACATATATATAGAAGAACTACATACATACAAAAACAAAAACAAAACAAATACAAAGTTATTTAAGTAGATTGCAAATTTACAACCAAGAAATAAGCAAAAAACCAACGAAACAACCAACAAATGCTAATGTATAAACGCTAACTGAACGATCAGATATTATAGCAAGCTTCAAGCATATTTACAACAAAAATAAACTGAACAACAAATATACTACAGTATACCATGTTACGAAAAAATATATATATTAATATATACATATGTATATAAATACTAAGCATATACTATATGTGTATTAAATCAAGCACATTCAGGCATTTCCAATTCGTAGTTTCTATAATATATATATATATGTGTTATATGACATGCTATATGTATGTATATGATTTATATATTATATAATTATATACATACTTATATATAAATACATACAGAAGAAGCTAAAATTCGCGTTCGTTGTTCACTCCTGTGGAATGTGTACCTAATTTCTCCCTCAAGGCACCTAAAACAGACCAAAAATACGTAATATGCACTACAAATAAATATTAATACCAAATGCACAAAAAGAAATACATAAGTAAATAAATAAATAATTGTCCTGACATTAAATTATTTGCCGTTTAATGCAGAAAAGAAATGCAAAATATTTTTTAAAAGCAGAAATTGAATTTATTTTCGGCATTCCGAATATAAAATACCCTTGCAGACAGTTTACATACAGATTTTATTTATTTAATTAATATTAATTATTTAATATAAAAATTATCCCCAAAATGGGGTTTTTGGTGTATTTAAGTATAACAACTATCATATATATTCAGAGCAAAGAAGCATTTGATGGAACATGTTAATGAATATACCTTAATTCAATTGCGGCTGAGTTTCTAATTCGATTCTTTGGTAAATCATAAATATATGCAATATTTTACATATGAATATCACAAAACCTTCGAGAAAATACAAAAAAATATACATCTATCTGCAAGAGCATTAAATAAATTCAAAATAAATACTACAAATTATACCAGAGATATATACCAACATATAGATACATACATACATACATGACTTGACATACATGCATAACACTCACACACACACACCACACATAGGTATTATGAGATACACAGTTTATCAATACAAATGCAAATATCAGCTTTACCCCTTTGCAAAAATCACGCACAAAATCTAGCTCGGAATGATGCTGCTTAACCATTCATGTGCATTGCCATTGATAAAAGCTTCAATTTAAGAACTCATTAATTCTCGTATTACATAGCGTTCGTATTTCGTTGATATAAATGTCATGTTTAAACCATTAAAATTTAGTTATTTATAAACATTTCTAATTGTTTTGCAATTTTTATATTCAAAAAATTAAAAAAAAAAAAAAACAAATATTATATAACTTTATATATGTAAAAGAAAATTAAGCGTAAATAAATTATGAAATAATAATAATAATAAAATGCCCTTAAATATGCAAATGAAATGTTTTCTTGTTGGTTTAGAAGAAGAAGTGCTGAAGAATTTTATTTTTATTTACAGAGTAGCCTGAATAGAAGAGTTTACTGGATAGCAAAGTGAGAAAAAGGACCATGCTCATATAATAAATATTACAATATATAATAATTAGAGTAAGAAAGTAGCCTTTCTTAATGTTTGTAATATTTAATTCATATTATACATCGACAACATAGCAAAGAGTCGAATTAGCAAACGTCAGAGTTACTCCATTCTTTTGCACTGCAGAGCTTTGTCGCCGACCACGTCACCTCAGCCGACGCCAACTGCAAGACATTTAGTCTAACTCAGATTAAAGCAAGCATAGAACAAGACAAAACATATCACCAACCCAACAACTTCAGATGTCAATTGTCTAGCTCCACACACAACAAACCAGGAAGTTATTCGGCAACAGATGAACTCTTGTATACAGCTGCAACCAACTTCACTACTCACCTCTTCCCATTATTATCAGATTATACCTCCACAGTTAAAACACACTTTAGCTTTTTTTTTAATACCAACTTAAAATACATTTATTTAATTGAAGTTAACCGAGTAAAAGTAGTTTGTAATTTGATTCCCGTTCATCACATTGCACTCCCACATGGCTGCGTGAGACTGCATTGGAAATGACTTGGATCAACTTAGGCAGTAACGAGTCAAAGCAAAGTTGATGGCTGCCAACTTTGCTTTTGTTTAAACATTAAACATTATCAGAGGTAACACTTAGGGATTAGATGGGTTTTGAATTCAAACAGAAACAGACGAAACTGATGGAATATATAATTGTGTTTAAATACTATAAGTTGAGCAAAATCTTTTTATGGCTGTGGGAAAAAGACTTTGCTCGACCTTTAAGCTTATAAAGTATTTGGCAGGGATTCACATACAATATATGTATGTATATGTATATATATTTGTTCCAATTATGTGGCATAAGCTATTGATTGCACAGACACAGACTATATAATAAAGCTATTTATGTGTGTATGTCGGTACATATACGAACTCTGACCTCCAGTCGAGGGTGCTGTGAGCTGCTAATCGTACCTTTAATTCCCTGTTGCATGTGCACACAATTACATATCGAACAATTACAATCGTTTACTTAAATATTTCTGTATTATCTACACAGCGTTTTGGTAAATATACAAACATACTTTAGTATGCATAATATATATATGTATGTGTATATATGCCTATATATATATGTGAGTAGAGTGTGGGTGTATATTTATTGGCATCACTGTGAATACAGCGCACTATGAAACTACTGGCTAGTCTTAACGGTAGGCTTATGGTTTTGAGCTACAACATTGTTTGGTGTCGAAACCTAAGTAAGTACGTTGTATGCGAAATTTGCATTAGATTCCTAGTGCCTGTTGCCTAAGAGCTAAGCTGAAAGTGTAACATAAATCGATCGATGCTAGCTGCCGCTGCAATAACACACATATTGTAGATTCACACATTCAAGTTAAGGTTAATGCTAATGTTGAAGTTGTTGGTAAATTTCCAAATCTCTACACGTAATAGATCTGAAAACGTGCCGTGGGTCGAGCTCAGACATCGGCCGCATCGTTTGCCTCGGTGTCGGCCAGACGGACCAGGGTGACCGTCACCTCGGTGGCAACGCCGTTCACCGCCAGCTGCTGATCCCGCCACGGAGTAGTGAGAGTGCGCAATCGCTGCCTGAAGCTGCCGGGCGTTACAATCAGCTTGTAGATGGCCACGGCCGGTATCATTGTGACCGAGGAGCCGGCTATGCTCCAGCCCAGGGCGTTCGCCCAATTCGGATAGACGTAGTCGCCATAGGTCAGCGGCTCGTAGCCCAGCAGCCCGTAGACCGTAATGAAGAGCAAGAAAATGGGCGCCACGAAGCGCCAGCACACCTGCCAATACATGCCCGGCGGAAAGCCAATCATGTCGCGAATGTCATCGCTGAAGCGCTTCGTGCCATAGATCCAGGAGACGGCAATTGCCTCGAAGAATACCGCCACGAGTATGGAATAGCCGGCGGCATAGCGATCCAGCAGATGGAAGAAGTAGAAACCGCCCTGCGTGCAGCTGGCCAGGCCCACGACAAAGTATAGCGAGAACAGCCCGGCCACGAACAGCTCACGGTTCTTCCGGATCTTGGGAAACTCGTCGCTCAGTGCCGTGATTATGGCCTCCGAGCCACCGAACTGTCAGCCAGAGAGAAAAGCAAGTTGAGTTCGCTCAAATATCTCCCACTCAAACTCAATACTCACCGAGCTGTCCAGCCCCAACGTGAGCAGCATCATGAAGAAGATTAGCGCCCAGAAAATGCTGCCCGGCATGGTGGCAATTGCAGCGGGGTAGACGACAAACACCAGGCCTGGTCCCTCCGTGGCCACATCCTCGATTCGCACACCCGACGTGTGCGCCATGTAGCCCAGCACGGAGAATATCACGAAGCCGGCGACAAAGCTCGTTGCGGAGTTGATGAAACTAGTGAGCAGCGCATCCCTGAGATTTACAAAGATCACATAAGAGAGAGGAGTGTTGGATTCTCTTTGAATGTCCCACTTACTTGTACACATTATTGTGATATTTGTTGTACGATGCGTAGGCGAGCAGCACACCAAAGCCCGGGCCCAGGGAGAAGAACACCTGGGTGGCAGCATCGACCCATACCTCGGCCTTATAAATGGCATCAAAGTTGGGACTCAAATAGTACTGAATGCCCATGGCGGAGCCCGGCAAGGTGATGCCGCGTATCAGCAGTATAAGCAGCACGGCATACGGGAAGAGCGCCGTGAACCAGACCACTTTACCGGACGTGCTTATGCCCTTCCACAAGGAGAAGTAGCAGATCAGATAGACGATGAGCAGACACAGGGCCATGTCCCAGCGTATCTTGCCCAGATCGTGAATGCCCTCGCTCTGATTCAACTCAAGTATGTAGCGGCTGAGAATGGAAGAAAGAGTGAGTGAGTGTTCATACACACTCATGTGTGTTAATGTATGAGTGTGTGTGTGTTTGTGTGTGTGGCACTTACTTGAAGTACTCGGAGGCAGCCGACTGGAATCGCTCGACGGGCACAACGGGCGCCAAGCTGGCAAACGTCACATTCGTATACGACTCGTTGGCAAAGAACAGACTCTGATTGTTGAAGGCATAGAAATCGCTAAGATTGCCAACCAAAGGACGCGTGTTCTGGCCCTCGAACTGTGATACATACTTCAGAGTGAATAACGTGAAATGGAGCTACAATCAGTGGAATTTACCGGCTTGCAGTTGGGCGTGTTCCATGCATTGTTGCACGATGTCCAGGGCAGCACGTTGGTGAAGGAGGCGAAGAAGAAACGCAGCGACCACGCAATGATCACGTTGTAGTAGAAGTCCACATAGAAGGCAATCAGCACAACTGCATAGCCAATGCCTGAGAGATGGAGTTGTGATTAGGCTGGATCATGCTGAATCCCGTTTATAGTTACCCTTGAACAGCGGCACCAAACGGCCCCAGCATGTGATGGCGCCCTTACGATTGTGCTGACCCAATGCCAGCTCCATGTAGAACAGAGGTATTCCACCCACAACCAACATGATGCAGTAGGGCACAAGAAAGGCGCCTGTAGCAAGGAAATATAATATATAGTTTATTATATTATATATATATATATATATATATAAATATAATATATATTATAATCACATAAAATATTTTATAATCACTTACAGAAGAAAAGAAAAAGGAAGCAGTAAAAGGTCAGCAGACTCCCTCTATATAGAATGAGAGCCTCTCAAAGACCGAACTCAACTCTTGAGCCTTGCTCTGTATTAGTTTTTACACTCGATTAATTAGCTCTCAAATAAGAATACTTCTTGCTGTTTCAGGAACTACCATATGTACTCTTTGCTAATATACTACTCTCTGCACTCTTCGAATATAGAGAAACACTTTTAACAGCTCTTCTACTCTTCTGCTTCTTGGTTCTATAGGAATGCGCTATGCATCAACTTCCGTATGAGATTCCCGATGTTAGATATTCGATCACAAGGCAAATAAAACAGGCAGATAAAGACACAGACAGAATTGACATCAATTGGCAGCTAATTGCCCTGAATAAAAATATATATCATTCATACACATCTAATCACATCTTATCTAACATCTTGTCTAACATACCATGTCCAATTTGTTTTCCATCTATAATAATATTAGCAATCATAATCATGACAATAATCTTATTATCATAACATATTTCAATATCTGACCGCTCTTAAGTTCAATTATTGAACAATCATTAGCCGGGAAACTGAATTTGCCAGCAACAAAGTTCGATTGGGCAGTGCCGCTTTGATTAAAGCGCAATCGAGTTTTATAATATTTAACAACACCCGAGGCACTATAAATATTATGAATAACAATGTGTATGATGGGTGTGTCTGTGTGTGTGTGTGGGAAAGAGTATGAGTGTGTGATTGACCCGTGTCAGTGTCTGTTTCTGTCGCCCTATACACACACACACACACACACACCAGCTCACAGATACACACAAAATCAAATTGTTTCACAAGTGCCACTCTAAGGACATTTTAAAAACATTAACAGCATCCCGGCTGGCAATGGGACAAGCATACACACGTACGTACATAAGGACATGGTCACAGAGAGAGAAAGAGAGAGAGAGAGAGAGAGAGAGAGATAGAGATGTCTCTCCTTTCGGCACCACTCCACTGTGCTCTGTTCTGGCCTGGTCTGCTCCGGCTCCGGCTCCGGTCCGACTTGGCTGTCTCATGCAGTCGACGTGGTCGGTTGGCTTCCTGCTTCGCCTGCTCTGCCTGCCCGGGCAATTGCTAAAGTGCCATCGATACTTTGTTGAGTGACAGCGGGGCGTTTTATGATTTGATTATGTCTATTAGCAGGCAAAGTGGGCGACAAAGTCGTCGACAACTACGACGACAACGGCCATTATGCATATATTCGCACACACACCCACTCACACCCACCCCACACCCACTCACACCCACCCCACACCCACCCACACCCACACACCCCCACTTACATCTATGTCTGTATAACTGAAAAAAAAGTAGCTTCAACACTGTGCTGTCAATTATGTAGAAAATGTAAAACAAAACGTAAAATAATACCTCGCAAGATAAGGATCTTAAAATCAAATGCAGCTCTGCCGCTGAAGCTGTAATTTCCGTCGCCTCGCCCGCCACTTCCGGTTTTCCCATGGCTATTTTTAGCGTCAAACACAAAGAAGTGTGTACCAAATTGATTGCCCTAATAAACTTACTATTAAAGAGCGTTTGCAAAGTAGAATTCTATCAATCTATTCAAGTTGAAGAGAGCAAATATTGTGACATTACATTAAGTGAATGATTTTAAATGACATTGACATTTAATAATCAAAAAAATATAAATAATAAGGATAAGTTCTATAACACTAACTTAGATCTACTTGGGATAGTTTATTTAGTTTATTTAAAAATGCTCAAGTCACTTATATGATATAGACTGATATTACATTTTGATTATCTATGAATTACTGTTAAGTTGATCATCTAATATAACTAATATAACTGTCAATGTTAATTACAATGGTGTTTTATATTCAGCTATAGAATGAACGTATCTTTTGGTCAGACAGAAAAAGATAACTAAATTTCTCAGTTGATTTGATTTGATTTAATGTGATTACACTTACATATCTGTCAACAGAAAAGAAAATCAGTTTGCTGCATTAAGAATAAGTTTTCAATAATTATACATTATTTATTCATTCAGTCATTCATTCATTTATTCAATCATTCATTCATTTAGTTATTCATTTATTCACTTATTGATGTATTATTCTAGAGTTTATTTTTCATTTATTTCTTCTTTCTTTCAGTTAGCTACTTTCAAAATGCTTTCTTTTTTGACTAAAATACATAAAATTATATTCAGGACGGAGATTCTTCCTTCTTATTCTATCAAAAAATATAAAACAATTTAATATGAATTGCATTGAAGTAGCTTTAGAGTAAAGCCAACAAAATCTAAAAACTGTTTAATTAATGTTGATTGGGCTAAGGATAATATGATTTTTAATCAGGATAATAGTTAAGTAAGAAACCAGCACAAGCATCATAAATAGTTTAAAAATCTATTCGGCACTTTGTCAATTTTCTTCTCCTTAAACAACTAAAACTAATGATCGCCTTTAACAAATCACAAGTTTTACTCTTAAACAAAGCTGATATGAAGCTGTCTGTATATATATGTATATATATATATTTAATGTATGTCAGCGCACAGTCAACTACACGGAGTCGAGGTATTTCATCTGTTGCTGAGCTGAGAAAGGAGAGGAAAAATTAAATGCCCACTAAGCTGGGAGGGCATTAAAAGCTAATAATCGCAACCTGTGGACGACGCTGCCACCGCCGCTGCCACCGCTGCTGCCACCGCTGCTGCTGCTGCAACGTGGAGCAAGTTAAGCCTGGCAACGGCGACGGCAACGGCAACGGCAACAAAAAATGATATAAAATGAAAATGAAAATGAAAACTAAGCTGTCACTGATTGAGTGCAATGAAGCGTATGAAATAACAATTTATTTTTTAAGAGCTGAGAAAAAGCTTGTGGCAAAGGCCAGCGCAACAGCAGCAGAGGCAGCAGCAGCAGCAACGACAACAAAATACTATATGAAATAGTCATAAAACTATAAAGGAAAAGGCAACCAGCAAAGGCGCACACACTCAGAGACCACATATATCCTGATTTACGAATGGAAAATTCATTTCAACGCCTAAGTGCCGCCGTCAAAACGTGTGCCGCACATGAATTTTCCACAATGCGTATATATGATTTTGATGTGCTTGATACATATATGTCTGTATGTGTGTGTGTGTGTGCGTGCAACACAATAAAAGCCTAGAAAGCATGTCCTGCCCCATGCTTAGTCACTCGCTGTCAGCTTGCGGCAAAGGAGGTAAAGGAGCCCAAATGCGATTATGACTGCCAGATTTAGTTGTCATACAAAAGCACTTAACTTTGAAATTGTTTTGAATGATGGCGTTGCCAACGAAGATCACAAGTCTAAGCATATGTATCAACTTATGCTCGCTCCCTCACCATCTCTCTCTCTCTCTCTCTCTCTCTGGACTCTGGGTAATTTCGTCTAGGAAGTACGCACTTAGCACCCCAACCACTCGCTCAGGCCCAGCCAACGAGTAGCCCGCATTTAATGGCAGCACTTCGCACGCATTTTCCCAGCACTTGTCAAAGTGTTAACAAGGCCAAGTCACTTGTTATGCGGCAGCTCGGGTGTCGAGTGAGTTCCTTGGCGCTCAATGATGTGTAAAGCCTTATAAATGATTTTGTGGCATTGTTCGTATCCCTAATTGGCCACGGGGCAGTTGGGTTAAGTGAAACTCTCCCTCCCTCTCCCTCTCTCTCCCTCCCTCTCTCTCTCTCTGGCAGATAAAATGATTTAGACATCAGAGTATGCACACTTACCACCGCCATTTTTGTAGCACAAATAGGGAAATCTCCAGACGTTTGCTAAATCGACGGCGAATCCAATAACCGATAATAAAAAATCCACCTTGCCGCTCCATGTTTCACGCTGATCGTTGTTGCTATTGTTATCGTTATCGTGTGGCGTGGGCGTCTTTGCTATTTGTCCGGTCGATGACATCGCCGTTGCGACGATGTCCTAATCCCTGGCCAAAACGTCGTCGTCGTTTTAGTTGCCGTCGCCCGCCAGGTCTTGAAATTATCATAGAGAATAATACATTTTATTTTATTATAATTAGTTAGATTACATATGAATTCATAATGCTCTAGATTAAACCTCAATCAGGCTTTTCACCTTTTGCCACATATTGAAAATATTTCGCATGTTTGTGGCATACGACAATTTCGATGCGCTGCTTAAGTGTTTAAGCCGACACTTGATGCTCAATTGAGCTCGGTGTGCGTGTGTGTGTGCGTGTGGGAGTGTGAGTGTGTGTGTGTGTGTTGGTGAAATGTCCATAGTACTTGAATTCTGTTTGGCCACGACATGCTCTCTAGCCCGAGCTTCAAGTGCTTGTTCGTATATTACGCATACGACGTGTGGCCGCCGCACACACAAACACTTGACAATTACAGCACAAAAACCAAACGATTCGAACATAAAGCATCGCCTGGCCCATCGACAAATCTCATTTTACTTTCATTGTGCTCAAGCATGTTACACACCATATTTGATCTATATATAAACACATGCATATATGTACGTGTGTGTGTATGTGATTTTTTCTCTTTCAACTCTTAACGTAATTAATTGCTCCAATTTAATGTTCGCGCATTAGCTTAATTTCATGCCCAGAGCTGAGCTCAATTGAAGGCAAGCAAGTCTCACGATTCAATTAAAAGAATTAGCACAGCTGGAGCTCTGAAGATCTCTCTCGCATCTGATTATAAATCTGACTAAAAAAAATGTTAAATCTGCTGTTACTATTTTTGTAAAAGTGTAGGACTTCATTAAGTTTGATGCAATTACTGACCCCGTTAGATAACATACATATATCATTGAACATTTTTATTGCTAATATTAAAAATACAATTTTCACTAAACTAAAATGTTTTTTTTTTACAGGATTATAGAAGACTTCTTATTAATTATTAATAAAAAATATATTTTTACGAATAACAGAATATAAAATAAAATAAAAAGAAAGACATATTCTAAAAATATATGAAAAAATTGAAAGCTTTTCTCTAATTTGAATGATTATAAATAATTAGAAGGAATTGTTCTAATCCTTTAAAACACATACTATTAACTGACAATAATGATGCTGATGATAATTTATTTATTAAATATTTTTTAGTTTTTTAATCAATCTATTTATTTTATTACTTATTATTTTTTATACTTGTATGATCTAACAAATGTTAATTCATTACGGTATAAAATATATTTTATTTATTGAAATTTTTTCTTCTTTTAATTTGATTTGCAAATAGGTATTTCATACTATAGGAAACTCTAGTGTTGCGTTCTGCGATGAAGATATTATAGTCAAGAAATTGTTTTTATTTTGTTGATAAAAAACAGCTTGTGTTTTAAGGGGAATTTAAAAATAGAATTAATATATAGAATATGAAAGATAATAAATATATATTTTATTTAAATAAACTGTGTTTTACTTTTTATTCACATTCTCTTCATATAAAACTACAAATATTGGGTCAAAATAAAATTGATTATAAGCGAATAATAATTGGGTCAAGAGTTCAGCTCTAATTTTAATTATATATATTAAGAGTATAATCATGTACATATAAATAAATAAAACATATACAAAATATATAAAAATATATAACTATAATATATATACATATATAGGAAAATGTGGCTTTTTACTGCACAATTAAAAGTTTTATAATATATTCACTTAATATACTCAGTCTTTCATTAACTCATCTGAAGTAGTAGAATTAATGTTAATACTTTACATTAAACTAAATAAATTGATCAACTTATGCTAATTACTCGCATTAGCTTAAGCACACCCTGTGCATACATACCTGCTAGTTTCCAAATGTTCTTAAATCACACACTTTTGCCAATCCATATTTTGCAACAATTCTAAAATTCGCTAAGAAACTATGCAGAATGAAAATGTGACTGAGAAGCGCCTCAAAATGCCGAGCTCTTTGCACACTCAATTCAATAACTACACATATTTTATTTTTGCACTGTCCGTAGAACCCTCTAACCTATTTAATTTAGCTCACAGAACTGGGAATTGGGCAACAGCAACAGAGAATCAGTTGTTGCGCTAACGGTAACATTCAAACGTATGCAGGCAACTGCTCTATGCCAGTGACTTTTATAGCCTGCGACAAGTGGTTGGCTGCACCTGCACCCTCCCCACACTCACACACACACACACACACACACGCGCATATAGCTACAAGTGTATGCGTCTGTGTGTGTGTGTGTCAAACGCAGCAACTGCTGAAGTTGAACGTCGCATGCGCCAAGGAAACGTCTTCAAAACGGAAGTGACCAATTAGAGTTGCCTTTGTGCGTATGTAAGCAACTATGTACATGTGTGTGTGTATATGAAGCTTGCATGTGCTGGTGTATGCATGTGTACATAATATGTACTGTGAGCTAACATGCTTTATGTTAGCCGTGAAGCTTCTGCCCGCCAGATGCTGAGCTTTTTAACAGCGCTCTGTTAACCAGCTGTTGTGCATTGCTCTGCCACTGTTAACGTATAGAAAATGCATTAGAATGAAATGTTTTCAATTAATAAGAGAACTAGAAAGTAAATTAAAACTATTCTAATATCTAGGCATGACTATAAACTGTTTTATGTTTTCAAAGACAAACAATATATAAATAAATAATCAGTTTATAAATATTGACAAAGGCAAACACAAATATTTGTATCTATGTGGAACATTCACGATTTGATCAAAAGTCTTGCTAGATCAACGATCAACGATCAACGATCCACATATACATGAGTGCGGCATGAGAACTATTAATGTTTTGCTCTCGCAAAGCTCAAGAATGTTTCGAAAAAACTGAAAATTATTTCGAAAATGCTCACACACCTAGAATTCAAGTGAAAACGGCGTAAACAAAATGTCTTTTTTTAAACATTTTCAATACATTTTGCTGGCCAGCGACAAAAGCCGCGAGAGCCGCGACTCGGAGAGCAGTTGGCAACGGGTTTTCATCGAATGCGGCCACGGAAAATGCAGAACTGAAAAGAAGAACTAAAAAGAATAAAGAAAGAAAAACGCATTGTGATCCGTGCAACTTACTTAATAAAAAGATCAAGAGAGAATCATCCTCATCAATATCAGATGCAGTTCCAAATGACAGTTAATAAATGAATAAAGTGCATAAAATGATATATGAATGATATAGAGATATATCTGTGCCTGTCGGTTTATGTTATTTTATATAAGAGGCAACGAGCATTATTTTTAATTTCGCTGTTGATAATATGCAAATGTGTAGGCAAAAGAATAGAAAAGAAACGAAACGAATTTCGCAAAAACCAAAATCCTAGGCAAAACGTTGTCTCAACTAAACAAAATACATTTCTATTTGCAACTGTAAGAGACGGATCAGTGTGTGTGTGTGAGTCAGTGTGTGTGTGTAGACGGTTCAATTAAATATTTGTTTGACAACAACTACAACTACAACAACAATAGCTGCGGCAGCTACAACTATATATCTATATATATCGGCAACGAAATAACATTGAACTTAAGCCGATTGGCAGCTAATGTGAGCTACATGTATATATATATACAATACAATCGTATATATAGCTTTAAGTAAATATGTTGTTAAATGCAATTGATTAATAAAAAATGCAATTTGGCGCCCATTTTCCAGGAAGTGCCGAACAATAATGACCAAAGCTTCAACAGAAATTTATCTTTTGCATTTTTTCTTAAAACATGCGCAGCCAATGCATAAAGATACAAATAGGCCGACAAAGATATATATATACATGAGTATATATGTATATATGGGCTGGTCTATAAGCACTGTGATTGCCTTTGTGCAGCCGCTATAAATATTTACTGTTAATACGGAAAACCAAAATTAAAAAAAGAAAACAAAACAAATAAAATTACATGCAAATTTAATGCGAAAATCGTTTCTTTATTTTGTTGTCTAGTGTATGTCTGCTGCACAAGTCTTTTAAGCAAAAACTAATGGTCCACTAGCTATAACAGACCGGCACACTCCAAAAACATTCGCAATACCCTAACTAATACAACCTATGTGAACGAACTGCAGTCAGAATGTCGAAGAGACCACGAGGGCATATACACAAGATTCGTGAATTCGAATTGGAAAAGGTAAGGTGCACACTAGACTAGTTCTATATTTATATATGTATATATTGTTGTAAATGTTTGTTTCAAATGTGCTCGTATGAAATTATGCAGAAACAAGCCCCCCATAAAGGCAAGATATATTTATGAGGTAGTTAGAAGCAGCGGGAGAGTCATTGAAATGGGATTTTTCTAATGAATGTTTTCTTTTTTTTAAGCCTTATGAGTAATTAGAAATTCGTCAATTTAGGTGAGGTTAATCATTATACATATATAAATTAAACTATATATAATATAAAAGTTATATATTTATCATATTTTTAGCATAAATTGTATTAATCATTTGAATTTTGTAATAAAAATATATATGTTTCTCAGTTAACAAATAGAAGATTCTTACTCTAAATAGAGTATACTATTTTATATACTCTCTAATATACTTATGAGCATATATAAGACATATAGCTTATTCTCACTCAAATTTCAGCCCTATAGTCTTTTAATATAGTTTTATATTTAGTTCAACCATTATCTATAGTTTATCTATCATCTATCATCTCTAGGGCTAGCTTTTTTGGCATAGACATGTCCTTCTGGCGGCTTATCGAATATATACATATATAGCCGTCATATAGCTGTCATATATTTAACTAATAGGTCTAGTACTTTCCAACCATAATCATAAATTAAATACATTACATTTTTTTATTATAATTTCTGATTAATATTCCTGTCTACAGTTAATTTTTAATTCAATTTATCTGTCTACATTCTTCATCAGAAGAATTGTCAATATTAGAATCGATAGACTAATGAGTTTTTAATATGAAAGCTTTAGTTCTTTTTAGAATTGCTTAAATAAAAAAATAATATATATGTATATAAGAAACATATACATATATGTATATCTCAAAAAATAAAATAAACCATAAAATAATGCAAAATATTGAAAGACAACATTTTTGCTTGTTGTTAATCTATAAAACATATTAATAAATAAGCACACACATACATACATATCTTATTTGAATCTTAGTTTATGTCTGATTATTACTTGAAATATATCTATCTACATATATATACATATATCATATATATAATTAAATTTATTATATACATATTACCCGCATTATATTGTGCTTCTGAACTTCCTTATGTATTCATTTGTCTGCAATAAAATTGCGTAAAACAAAGCATGAGAAACATAATAATCAGGCGGAAAGATTGATAAATGAATAACCAGACAGGCTAACATATAAATGTATTGACTCAATCCATTGGCCAAAGAGAAACATTTTGCATTTTCAGTAATTCAAATAATACAAAATATTTTGAATACGCTTGAATGGGATTTGAGGCAAATTAAGAAGAAAGGCAAAGAAATATACATATATATATAATTATTTCTCTATTGTTTTTGACACGTGTTTCGGCTTATATTGCTTTCCACTCAATTGTTGATATTTTTATGAAAAAAAAAAAATTATAAAATATATAAAAAATTAATATTATTTTATACATATGTTTTCAATTAATTTGTCTATTTTTAAGTGTAAAAAAAACTGGTTTGAATTTATTTTTATTAAAAGATTTATTTCCCCCACTAATTGCATTAGCCTATGTAGGGCATTCGCACTTCGATCAGGCTATAAATTTTGAATTTTTGTTTCTATTGGCACAAGGCCAGAAATCTCTTCGCTCAGCTAATAGTTAACGCGGCCCGAGCCAGAAGGAAGGCAGAGTATAGGAAAACGAACTCATTTTATTGGGCAGCAAACGGCGAATGTCAAAAATAGAGTAACATTAAATATGTCTGGTCTCACGACTGCGATATATGTATGTATGTATGTATGTATATATATATATAAACACATATATTGGGCAATTATCGAACCGTGTCATGGAGGTGCAGTTAGCCAGTATTTGGGGCAGGTACTAAACATCTGCTCTAACGCAAAACACACGCCAACAAAGCAAAGCAAATCAACGTAATCAAATCCGTCTAAATTCTTGCCTGCATTCAGATCCAACTGGTGGATGAGTTCGATATCATACAAATTGTTGGCGAGGGCTGGTTCGGCAAAATACTGCTGGTGGAACATCGCGGATCTCAGACGGAAATGGTACTCAAGGCAGTGCCCAAGCCCTACGTCACCTTGCGCGACTTCTATCGCGAGTTCCACTACGGTCTCCACCTGGGCGTCCATCGGCACATTGTGACCACGTACGACGTGGCCTTTGAGACGGCTGGATTCTATGTGTTCACCCAGGAATATGCACCACTGGGTATGTACATATGCAGCTGGTATGTTTAACATGCAGTATTTACAGGGTATTTGTATTTGCTATTCAGGTGATCTTACTTCAAATGTGACTGAGACGGGAGTGGGCGAGGTGTACAGCAAGCGCATAGCCAAGCAGTTGGCCTCCGCCATAGATTACATGCATTCAAAGTAAGTAATACAAAATTTCTTTCTTTCTTGCATTCTCTTGTTCAGAGCTCTAACAAACCCTAATTATCATTCTTTCCCTCTCTCTCTTCTTCTCCCTTCTTACAGAGACATTGTGCATCGCGATATTAAACTTGATAATGTGCTCATATATCGCTCGGACTTTCAACGCGTGAAGCTCTGTGATTTCGGTGAGTCCTATCAAACTGGCACCGTAGTGGAAAGACGCAACGAATGGCTGCCCTACAGTCCGCCAGAAGTATTAGAAGTCAAGCCCGAAGGCACCTACAAGTGAGTAATATTGTATCCCCATAAGATCATATATATAACTATACATATTTATATTCCTATCAAAGAGCCGATCCCAGTCACGATGTTTGGCAGTTCGGCATCGTTATATTCGTCTGCCTGACGGGCTGTCTGCCCTGGCAAAAGGCATCCTCGGAGGATCCGCGCTATGTGCGCTATCTGGTGTGGCAGGGCAGCATAATGATGATGCCGCTGCGACGAACACCGAAACTATTTAAGGTAAACTACAGGAATTTCTTAATCCCAATTTCTCTCTATATATGTATAAATCCTTTCTATTCCCCAGCTCCTTACGTCCCGTGCGCAGCGCATGTTTAAACGTTTTCTGGAGCCACGCAGCGGGAACAGGCCAAAGAGTCTGGGCGACCTGACCAAGTTCATGGACGACCGCTGGCTGGCCAAGACGGCGGAGAAGGAGATGGCCGAATATGAGACAGACGAACTATGCCCCTCTATGTATTCCTTCCACAGTAGTCCCGACGAGAAGAATCGCCTGCTGTACACATTGGCCGACTGTGGCATCGAGACCAATGTCGATCGTATGCAGAAGAAGAATCGCATAAAAGACTGGATCGAGTCGTCCATAATCACAGAGGAGGATGAGGTAAGCGTCAGCAAGCGACAGCCATAAGCACATCATAATCCTCATTTCACTTTGCAGGAGGAAAACGAGGAGACAAACTCGGCATCGCCATCTTCGTCAGTTTCGCGCGAGCCCGTGCCTGGCCACATCTCCTCCATACGACAGCCCCAGCAGCCGGACAAGCTCAAGGAGATCAAGAGCACCCTGAAAGATGCCACACAGAAGCACTTTGATCCGCGCACGGGCGCACTGCAGCAGGGACCCAGCGAAATGGGCATGGCCATGCACTCGTCCAAGTCTGTTAACCTGGCCTCAACATCGACGCTCAACAATGCGGACAGCATGCTGACCCTGGGCTCCAGGCAGGACATGCTGGCAAGCAATCTGACCATTTACAACTCAATGGAAATGGAGCTGAACCGCCTAGGTAAGGGTCAGCCAGCACTTCTCCAAGTCGACGGCTTTCTAAACCAGTCGCAGAGCAGCAGCCTACTAACCTCGCTCGATGAGCCGCACGTCGTGCACTCCTCCACTCCTGCTAAGAACTCCATTGGCGTTGGCACCCGGGCGTCCACCAAGAGTATTCTCCAGCGCTCCAAGTCCGACTCGCTGCAAACGGCCATGTATGCCAGCATGCCGGCCATTGACAACGCCAACTCCTACACCGCTTTTAACACCAATAACCAGAGCCTGCCGCCCCTGCAGCCGCTGCAGAGCAGCCAAGTGCCCAATGGCAGCGCCTTCTTTATGGGCGGCACTAGCAATATGGGTAACAGAACTAATCAGATCAAGACGGTGACTTTCACGGGCTTGACTAATGCCTTCCAATCGCTTGCGCAACTCCCAGTGCTGTCTAATCCCGTGGCGCCTGCTGCGGTGCCTCCTGCAATGCAATCGAGTTATTTTAATCGCTTCCACAATGATTCTCAAGTCAAAGACAGCGCATACGGATCGGCCGACGTGAACGACACCCTGAAACCAAGTCATCTCCATGCCAGCAATAACACGCAGCGCCAGATGGTTTACAATGGAGCACGTGAATCGGGCTCAAATATGAAGGACACGGCCTACGACCGTGTGGTGGTCACCAACAGCAACAGCGCGCGAAAGCGAAGATAGCTTCAACTACACATAAATCCATACAATATATATATATAATTTGCAAGTTCCAATAAATATTAAACGTAAATTTGTTAACACTCCGGTTTACTCTGTCTGTGTGTGGTAATTGAAAGGCTGCATTACGTTCTTAAAAAATTACGTTTCCTTTATTATGCGTAAAAATCCAAAAACAAGTCCCAGCCCACAAGCACACAAGTACCCGAGGACTCTGCTGCAGACGAATCGCCGCTTACTTGAGGGGAATAAAACGTGAGCTGTGGGTGGCACCAATACCGGGCCTACCGTGCTTGACGGGCTTGTAGGTCAGCGCGAATTCACCCAAGTAGTGTCCAATCATTTCTGGCTTAACTTCGACCTGTTTGAATAAACATTATTAGTTACCTGTCAATTATAAATATACTAATAATGTCTCACCTGGCCGAAGTCCTTGCCATTGTAAACGCCAATGATGGAGCCAGTCATCTCGGGCACGATGATCATGTTTCTCAGATGAGTCTTCACGATCTCTGGTTTCTCATTTGGGGGAGCCTCCTTCTTGGCCTTGCGCAGCTTCTTGATCAGGGCCATCGGCTTGCGCTTCAGACCGCGAGAGAAACGCCTGCGGGCGCGGCTGTGCATCAGCTCCACCAGCTGGTTGCTGCGCACGAACGGAACAGAATACACAGTGAGGTTAGTTTTGGGACGCCGCTTAATACCAAATACCGCTACTTACTTGGGCATATCCAACAGCTGGTCCAAGTCGACACCACGGTAGGTGAACTTCTTGAAGGTACGCTTCTTCTTAAGAGTTTCATCAACTTGCTGTTTGTGTCAAAATAAAAAGAAAAACAATGGAGGTTTGTTAGCACAGTTCTTATTGCCAATTTTGCATACAATGTAGCACTCAAAACTCTAAAATAATATTGGCAACCAGGCGCAGTGAGTTGCGTAGTGTAAATATTATAAACTTTTGCTGTTTTGCACTCGGATGCTTAATATTTTTTTAGATTTTTGCACAAAAATTACATCGGCCATCTTGACGATTGCAGTCTACGGAACGGAAAGAAACACAACGGGCAGCGTTGCCACCGGAGTCAAAAAATGGAGCTGCCAGATTTTATATTTTGTGAAAGTACATCTGGTCACATTGTCATATACCAAAGTTGCATTCAGTTATTCGTATATTAAATTGATTAAATATATGCTTAAAATGATCCAAATTATTTAGCAAATTTTTTCTAATAATAAACGTTAGTATACTGTTAAATATTTAATATAATTGACCAAATTTTGTATAGCCGTCCACAGATACTGCTGTTGTTGCTGTCACTATTAACGTGACTCGTAAAACAGTGTTTCGTCACGCAGCCATCCATAACAGCATCAGCTGTGCAGAGTTGAACGAGCAGAAACCCAAACAATGCTGACGTTACCAAAATTCTGTTTTAAAAGACAACCAAATTCCACATGCGTAAAATGTGCACAACTGCGAATCGAAATTTCCAAATGAAATAGTATTTAATGCGTTTCGTTAAACTATTCGTTAACCAGCCAAATCAAACACCAACTGCCTTAGACATCAATAATTTGTTTCTGCTTGAACAACTGGCGCCTTCTATTTGTGATAACAATCGACCCCCAGGTATGTAAGTGTGTTTGCCCCTGTGTTGCGGTGTGAAGCTATCTCTTTGTTTCTTTTGTTTTGCCTACGCACACAGATACCCGGTTTCGCAGCTAACAAAAAACTAGCTGTTCTACTTATTTAGCAACTTCACTGAGCTCATTACCAAACCGAGGTGAAAGCGAATTGCATCATGTTCTCGCATTCGGGCCATGTTATGACGCTTGCGAATAGCATAATTGGTGTCGGCATATTGGCGATGCCTTTCTGCTTCCAGAAGTGCGGCATTGTCTTGTCGATTGTATTGCTGATACTCAGCAATTGGATAACGCGCATCTGCTGTCACTATCTGATCAAAACATCGCTGCTGACACGTCGAAAAAGCTTCGAAATGCTGGGTCTTCACGCTTTCGGCACATCCGGCAAACTTCTGGCGGAACTCTGTATAATTGGTTATCTGATTGGCACATGCATAACATACTTTGTCGTCGTCGGCGACCTGGGACCGCAGATTGTGGCCAAGCTCTTCACACTGGAGATTGCGGAATACCAGCATCTGCGCACCTTGGTCATGTTCGCTGTCACTGTCCTATGCATTGTGCCGCTGGGCATGCTGCGCAATGTGGACAGCTTATCGGCTGTCTGCACTGCTTCCATTGGATTCTACGTGTGCCTCATGCTGAAAATTGTGCTCGAGTCTGAGTCGCACATTGTGGCCAACGACTGGACCGAGAAGGTCATCTACTGGGAGCCGGCGGGTGTGCTCCAATGCCTGCCCATCTTCAGCATGGCCTTGGCCTGCCAAATGCAAGTGTATTTGAAAACTGGCTTGAATTATATATATAATGGAAACCTTTTCAATTGCAGGCAACTGTTCGAAGTCTTCGGCAGCATCAATAACCAAAGTCTGGACAAGCTGAATGGCATTGTGCGCAACGCGACTTGGATTTGCACACTGGTGTACATAGCTGTCGGGTTCTTTGGCTATGTAGCCTTCTGCACGCACAGCTTTTCAGGTATATAACTGTGATCCCTCAAATGGAATATATGTATATAACTTATTTTAATGCAGGCAACATCTTGGTGAATCTGTCGCCTTCGTTCGGCAGTGATGTGATCAAAATTGGATTCGTGCTTTCAATTGCATTCAGCTTTCCTCTGGTTATATTTCCCTGCAGAGCCAGCATTTACTCCTTGCTCTATAAAAAGGTGAGCAAATGAATATATTTAAATAACAATTATTCAATATATTCTTTACACTCCCAACAGGGACACATGGAGAGCAGCAATTATATACCCGAGCAGCGCTTCCGACTGATAACACTCTTTATTGTCTTTTTCTCACTTTGCGTGGCGCTCGTCATTCCCTCTGTGGAGCTAATCATTGGCCTAGTGGGCTCCACAATAGGCGTTGCCATATGCATAATGTTCCCTGCGTCGAGTTTTCGACAAATCATCAGAAAGGAGTCCACGGAACGCACCTTGGCACAGCTTGTGTTCGTCAGCGGCTTTTGCCTGATGATACTGGGCACATATGCCAACCTGAACGCCATCGATGCTAAGAGCTCGGGGCCGCAATTCGACGGAGTTCAAGTAGTCACACCATTGTTATCCAACGAAATCCCACCACCCCCTGAGGTTCCTAATTTACAAAAATCTGAAATAATCAAACACCTAGTGAAAACCAACGAGGCTGAAGTTAAAGAAGTATTAGGAAAGCTGGAGGAGAGCAAACGTGAACGGGTCGCAGATAGCATAAATCTTGTCGAGAAGCCGAGCAATATAATCGCTGTTTCCGACAATCCACCGATGCCGCCACTGCCTGTTGACGAATCCCATGGCGTGGATTCGAAAAACGAACCGCCACCAGAAAAGTCTGAAAGTCTACCAAAAGAAGAACCGAAACCCGTTCCAGTTGCAAAAGAAACAAAAATCGTTGTCAAGAAAAACTTGACAGGAGTAAATGATGCGGCGGCTGCCGTGAATGTGGCACCCGCCAAGAAGGAAGCTTCGCAGCCCATGGACATAGCTGCACAGCAGACCATAGATGGAGCAGCCATCAAGAAGGAGGAGGAAATCACGGCCGAGGAGCAAAAGGACAAAGCAAATGCAGACGAATTGCTTAAAACAGAAAAAGAGCTTAAGGAGAAGATGGAGAGGTTGGGTCGCACTGTGGACAAGCTAAACGCGGAGTTGGCCAAGCAGAAGCCACAGAGTGCAGATACAATGAAGTTCTTGGAGCGCAGCGTCGACAAAATAAACGACCAATTGGCCAATCAAAGCCCCAACGATCCGAAACCTTTGGCTGTGAACGAGCTGGCTGAAGCCCTAAATCAGGTCAAAGAAACCAATCGTCTGCAAGACGACAACAACAAAAAAGAACAAACGGCGCAACTGCAACCACAGGCGGTACAACAGCAGCCACAACCACAACCACAGCCCCAACCACAACCACAACCTCAACCACAACCCCAACCTCAAATCCAGCCATTGCAACCCAAAGAGCTCAACGACACAATAAAGGAACGAAAGCCTGCTTCACTGCTGGAAATACTGACGGAGAACGCTCACGCGCGAGAGGAGCAGGAGGCGCATGCTGGCGTCTTTGAGCCGCTCTCTTATAAAACGGGCGAGCTGCTCCGAAATGCAAGTGGCGATGCGCCGCCACTGGCCCAACGGCTGCCGCTGCCTCTGGCGCTGCTGGCCAATTCCACAAAGACACGAGCTAACAGTACCTTGGCTGGCGAGCTGGCGGCCAACAAATCAATCGATGCCGAGAATGTGGAAGCCATCCGGCGCGAACTGCTGCAGTTGAAGGAGCAACAACAGATGACGACGACGGCGCAGCCTGCGGTGCGCGTCAAACGCGACGCCGATGGCAATGGAAACTGTCTTCCGAAGCCCAAGCTGAACGAGGTAAAAAGCGGCGGACTGATTGGCCTCGCGCTGCAAGTGGAGAATATGGGGCGGGAACTGAAGTCCGTTAGAGACGATGATCTCGAGAAGACGACCTCCACACCCAACGCAGATGCAAGCACAGATAACAAAAGGCGATGAACCGAACCGCAAGTACTCTGAAGGATCAGGATCAGGATGATGCAACCAGATGTATAGACATGTACAGCTCCAGTGGAATGTTCACCGGGCCAACAAGCTTTATGTACATATATTATTAACTTATTTATACGGAAAAGAAAATGTATTAATTTAGCATCGAGCAGAAGATGCGCGTATATGCTTAGCATTATATATACTTGTAGTTATATAGGGATCTATTTATACGAATTGATTGTTTCAATTGAAAAACTAATGAATATTGTTTTAAGACTTGATTTGAAATAGATGATATATATATATATGTATACCTATAAGAACGGAACACGATACAGGTTTTCCTTATTTTATGTAACTAAAATTCCAAGTAGACTTTGAATTTCCATTCATTCATTCATTTTTATAACCCATTGATTGGAAAATCTTTGAATATTCGTAGATTTTTTTAAATATGCGTACAGTTAGTTTCCTTTTTTAACATTTGGGTTCAATCACAACTAAATATACCTTATATAGTATCATTATTATTAAATGAATTTGCCGCGCGATGTGCTGTAGGCAAACTCGTTTAATAATTAGTCAATGTTTATTTCAGATGTTGAGCTATAACCCAAATTTCTGATCAAAATTACACAGTTTATATCGAAATAGAGGTATCAGCATGTCGCTAGTTTTGGATGTTGTGCAAAAGATAGTTTTATATAGCGCCTACGAGCTGACCTGCGCCGCCGCCGCTCAACTTTTGAACAAATGGCGAATCGTAAGTGGGATAGGAGATTGGATTTAAATGTAATTAATGTGATTATGATTATATATAAACAGTTAAACGCAAGGAAAAGTGCGAAATTTAAAATCGCAAAAGCAATGGATAATGAAATGATGGCCATAGAGGAACCAGACCCGCCCGCTGCTCAAGATCATTTCAGAGTGGAGGCCACGCCCAGCAGCGAATACCTCGACTTCGCCTACAAGAATTATGGACCCATTTGCCAGCCGAAGAGTTCGATGATGCGCATCGCCCGGGACAGCTACTTCTCGTAGAGCCGCGCATATAGAAACAAGAGGCAACTGATCGCATAGATAAAATAACTTTAATAGAGAGTATGGATGATCCACAACTTGGATAACAAATTGAACAACAAACTTCATCCTTAGTAGCGGCTACCGTTTAAGTGTGTAATTGGATTTTCCTTTTCTTTTCTATTTTTGTGTATCAATTAGAATAATAGTTTCTCTGCTAACGAGAGATTCGTTGAGTTCGCATTAAGATCATTTGCCTAGCAGTCCGCGCCGAGGGCGTGCAGATCGTGCAGCACCTCCAGCACGGTGCCCACGCTCCAGGCCTGCGTGCGGCAGGAGTCGTGGCAGTAGCTGCCGTTGTCGTTGGTCAGCTCGGGCAGGCCGCGCCAGTGCGACGTTTGCATCTCGCGCAGATGAGCCCGCAGTATGCCCCACGTCTCGGCAATGGTCTCGTCCAGGCGGCCGCACTTCTTCGCAAAGATGAGCCGGGCGCGCAGATAGAAGCCGATGGGCCACACCCACTCGGGTCCCTGATGATAGTTGGCGCCGTGCGCCACCGTGCAGTCTGTCGAGTCGTTCGAGTTGTCATAATTGGCTCTGTAGTTCCAGTCGTCCGGATCCAGGGTCTTCATGCCCAGCGGGCCTAGCAGATGCTTTCGCGCCTGCTCCAAGGCCAGCCAGGCGTTCCTCGGGTCGCACAGCTCGGGCGCCACTGTCAGCGTAATGGGGAAATTGCAGCGCAGCTGGAAGTCGGTCCAGTCCTGCGTGGCCCCATAGCTGTCCTTGTAGATGCACTTCTTGTTGGCCACCGCTGTGGTGTCCGTCTCCTTGACGAAGAAATGCGCATCGAAGTTCTTCTGTATGCGATCCGCCCACTCCTTGTAGCTCCACTTGGTCACCTCGCCCGACGGCCCCTTGCGCTCCACGCCGCTGTGCGGAATAATCTTTCGCTCACTTAATCCTTGCATGAATCGCAGTGAGGCGTACTGCAGCCCAATCAGCTCCACGGCCGAGCCGTCTCGCGGCGTGCTGGGTCTTCCACGATTGCCCGCCTTCTCGGACGACCCCATCTTGTCCATCCAGGTGCCGCAGTTGGCGCTGTTGCCGCCGAACACAAAGCCAGTCTCCGGATGCACGCCGATGTGATTGTTGAATCCCTGATCGACCATGTGGGCGTCTATTTCATGACCAGCATTGCGCTCACGGTACTGCAAGCCCTGGAAGTGCACTTGCAGCGCCTCCTGCATGACGTCCTGCAGCAGCTGATCGAAGGCGCCCGGCGCATGGGGTTCGGAATCATCGTACGGGAATATGCGCGATACCTTGTCCTTGAGTATGTCAGCGCCCTTGGGCGCCTCCTCCACGTACTGGGCAATGCTGTAGAGCCACCACCAGACCGCATCGCGGCAATTGAAGCGCGGCTTGACGCCATTGTCCAGCAGATTCGGTATCAAGCCATGCCGCATGGCCGACGCAAAGCCAATAATGATAAAGCGCGCCTCCGTGAAGCGTCCGGTGAGCAGCATTGTGCCACGCAGGGCGATGAACGTGTCCCGACCCCAACAGCGCATATAACCTACAGGGAAATTCGTAAGAAAAGGTAAATAACGAAGTCATTTTCTGCTGCTCACCTGTGGAGAAGTGAGGTAGACCCGCGGACAGTGTAACGCACTGCTTGGGCGGCTTTGGTGGACTTAGCGCCAGGCTAAAACCGGGCAGATTGGCCGAATTGCAAACGGCGACGAACTGCAGCGTGGACACCGCCAAGGATTGGGTAAAGTTGTGACCATCACGAATAAAGCTGTAAGAGAATGGAATGAAAATGAGATAAAGGAAATTATAGAAATACTTTAAACTGCTTCAGCACCTACCTGGGCATCAATTGATTGACCTGATTGACCAGGACATTGTAGACACCGCTAACAATGGCATCGAAGTAACAGGGTATGAGGTAGCGTGGCACATTCTTCAATGGCTCAAAGGTTGCCTTAAACCAAGCGGACAAAGGCTTCAGATCATTGAAGTTGTTCAGGCGATCAGCAATGTAATCTATAAAGAGCAACAAGGGATATTATAAATTCCTAGTTAAAGATTGCCTATAATTTCTAGCCGAGCTCACCCATCATCCAGTTGCCGTCACGCAGGTTGTTGCACAGCGGATGGCCGAGATCGTCGCGCGGTGAGATCTCCGTCAGCAACGAGACAAAGCCCTGCAGTCCACAGTAGACAATGGCTCCAAAGTTCGGTATATCGTAGGCGCTGCCGCCCAGGCCCATGTCGCGCTCCTCCTGGTCGCAGCTAAACAGTGCGCGACTCAGCGCAGTCAAATCCAATTTGGAGACAATCGCCTTGAGGTCCTCGCACTCCGCACCCGGCACGAGGCGCAGCGCGTTTGTCACCTGCTGCAGGCGATCGAAGCTGAGCCGTGCACTGGGACGCATGGAGACACGAATGGCCACCACAGTGCCCGGACGCAGATTGACAAAGTTGAGCTGCGTATTGGAGCCGTCGGTGTACTGGTTCGTCTCGAACACCTGCGACTTGCTGAGCGGTATGTGCTCCTGCAGCGACAACTCGAACTGGGTGAAGCCGTTCAGCACGTGGTTGTCCTTCTTGAAGGGCGCCGGACGATCGAAAGGCTTGTCACTCTTCATGGTCAAGTTGGCCTCGAGTATGATCTCGTCCAGGACGCCTTCGAAGCGCAGCGGCTTCACATTGGTGGCTCCAGCATTGGGATGGGGATAGCCAAAGGCTGTGTGGGCCACCAGGATGACCGTCTGGTGTGTGATGGGCGAGTGCCGCGTCACTGCGACCACATTGGGATCCATTTGATCCACGTAAACCTGGCTGAAGCCCTCCTCTGCCAGCTGGCCGTGCAGTATATTCAAGGCGCGCTTGGCGGCGACGATGCCCGTCTTAAAGTCAACGGCTTTGCCCCACTCCTGATACGGACGCTCCTCATCGACCACGTGAATCTGTGAGGTAGAGGGAATACATTAGTATCTATATATTTAAATGTAATTCAATTGCAGCCTCACGTGGTGCGGAACCAGCTCGTCGTAGCCGCGGTTGCTGCCCGTGGCACAGCAAGCCATCGCGACCAGCGCCGAGGAGGGCAGCAAATCGTAGACCGTTCGCTTCTCAATGGGCGAGGGATTATCGTGCGTTAGATCCATGAAGAGAGCATGCGCCACGCTGGGCGCCACATCACGATTGGGATTGGCATAAAAGCCGCCCACAGGCGCGCCTCCATAACGATAGACCAAGCGGCCCTGCTCGTGCGAGTCCCAGGCCGAGAGAGCTTCCCGGATCAGCGACGTAATGCCCAGCCGGTTAACGAACACGTTGTCGGTGCCATCGGAGTTGGTGAACAGCTCAGCGACCACGTACAGCTCGGGATTGATTTTGCGGGCCGCATCCAGCAGATACTCGGCCACGTGCAGTGGGGTCGAGTGGCAGTTGTCCAGACGGACGCCGTCGAAAATGCGCGCTGTTGTCTCCACATAGTCCGTCATGTGCTTCCAGAGATACGGGCTGTCCTCCGGGCGCTTGCCGAAGCGTAGCTTCACGCTGTCGCCCCACGCGATGAGCTCGCGCTTCAGATAGACATTGGCACGGCCTGGCTGCTCCTCGGCAAAGTCCAGCAACGGATCGGAGGAGCCCATGACCCAGCCATTGTGGGCCATGAAGAATTCGCCCACTTTTCCATACATGTCCGCCTCGATCTCCTTCAGCGACTTGCCCTCGGTGTTGGTGTGCGTGAAGTAGGTCATGAAGACCGAATGTTTGATCGAGATTTCACGCACGCGCGGTCCGTCGTGCTGGACGCGCTCGTAGCGCACGCCTGCCAGACAGTTGTCGATGGCATAGGTGAGGTAGCCCTGGAGCTCGGCGCGCACGCGCTCGTTGAGCTCGTCAAGATGGTGGCGCAGCGTCTCGGCGCACTTGCGGAAGCGCGACTCCTCATCGAAGCAGTCGCCATGAAAAGCATTAAAGATCTCCAATGCCAGCTCAAAGTTGATTGTGCTGCCCAAGCGTCGATATGCCGGGTCCTGTATCAGTTGGATCTCCTGGAACCGTGACTTGTTCGCCACGTTCTTCGGTGGCTCCCGAGTGCGCACCTGCGACATGAACTCGGTCACGTACTTCATCACGTCGCACTGATACAGCTCGTGTATATTGACCTTGGGCAGGTAGACATTATGCAGTTGGTACTTTAAAGCTTCCAAATGGCACTCCTGATCGATGACAGCCGGCACGCCCACATGCTCCAAGCTGCCCGCGGCAATGTCCGCCCCACACTGCGCCAGCATCGCATCCAGCAGGAAGGCGGGACGCAAATAGGGGCACGTTGCGCACGAATAGGTTGCGTCCGGATACTTAAGCAGCCACTCGGACTCGTTGGCGGTGTGATTCAGGACGATATCACAAATAGAAGCTACCTAAGGAACAGATGGAGGCATTATAATTGAAAGCAACCAAATGGAGCAACTCAGACACTTACGCCCCACTCCTGGCGGCACTTCTTGATAACTTTCTCCACATCCGCAAACGTGACCTTCTCTCCCTTCTTGGCCGCAAAGTGCGAGTTGACGCTGAGCTGGTCGCGCAGCGAGTAGCCGGACCGGGAGCCGCCCAGCTCCTGAATGGGCGTAAAGTGTATGACATTGTAGCCCGACTCCTTGGCCACGCGCAGCTTTGCCTCCCACGTGTTCAGCGGACCCAGCAGTTTGGCCATCACCGTCTGGCAGCGCACCGAGTTGAGGGGTATTATCTTCTGGGCACCCACGGGTCCCACATGCAGCGTGGGTTCCACCTGCACGTACAAAGCGCCATCTGGCGGAGAGTCCGCCTTGCGTTCCCTGCAATGAACAAGAGAACAAATTAGACGAGAATTTTATAGAAACTAGTCAAGATTAGTATGGAGCACTCACACATCGGCAAAGCTGAAGTAGAAACGGAATGTGCCCGACATGTTCAGGTGTACCTCACTGAAGATGTCTGTATCCACGACATGCACATCCGGATGCCCGTCGCTGGTGATTTGCTGGCCATCCTTCAGCTGCCAGCTGAGCACACGGTATTCCGTGCGCACGAACTTCTTGCCCTCGGCCGGGTAGTTGGTGTGGAGCAGGATCTTGCGACCCAGCAGCGCGACATCCGGATGGACGCGCAGCTTGGAGCCGCGCTTCAAACGGTAAAGCACATGCTCAGCATTTGTGCCCTCCGCAATGGGTATGCTGTGCGAGTCCGTGTCCTTGCTCATGATTAAAACCTGAGAAGAAAGATTGCTCAAATATAATAAGTGTATGTGTATGTGTGTGTGTGAGTGTGTCAATGTATGTGTATGTGTGTGTATGTGTACATAGATGATCACAGAGATATGCCCCATTATATAGAACTGTGCATTGGGCAATCAATTTGATTCGACTCGATTCAATTCAATTCGTTTTCAATGTCACCCCAATAAAATATGATGATCGAGTTGAAATGTTGAAATACATTCTTCATCAAATACAATTAAACAATGGATATTTAACGAAGATCTAGGTTGAATAATATAAAAAAAAAAAACGATTAAATTATCGATAAGCTTTAAGGATATTTTCACAAATCTACTTAAATAAACAGGACTTTATTGTGCAGCTTTAATTTAACTTGAGGCAGGCGTCTGGCTATTTATAGCAGATATTTAACGAAGATCTAGACTGAGTCATAGATAAAAAATATTTAGTAAATTATCGATTAAATTATCGATAAGCTTTAAGGATAATTAAGGATACAAATCTACTTTCATAAACTATTTACAGGACTTAATAGTGCAGCTCTAATTGAACTTGAGGCAGGCGCCTAGCTATTTATAGCTGATAGATTGATTACGGCACCGGAGATTAGAATTACTCAGACACTCACACACACACACAGGCAATCAGTTACAACACCACAGTGGAAGCGACTTTCAAAGTATATATACAATATATATTTGACTTTTTTTTAAGTAACTAGAACACGAGGAGCACACGGCACAGACTGAAACTGTCGCTGGGCGGCTGCTTTATTAAGTCGGGGCTATGATTTTCGCCCGCAGCACTTACATAAATATGCACAAACACACATACACACACACACACACACACACACATGCATACACAATAGACACACATGTATACAGCTGTGTTCGTGTGTCTGTGTGAGTGTGCATATTCACTACATAATTACAATCAGAGATTGTGTAAATACCTCACTGTGGCGCTTTCGTACAGATTCGCTGCGTATGGCGCCGGAGCCGCTGATGCTACTGCTGCCTGCATTCCCCATAACTCTCGTGGCACTAAGCTTATTCGCACTAATCTTAATCGCCGGCTCAGCTACTGCTTCTGCTGCTGTTGCTGCTGCTGCGACTGCTGCTGCTGGCTCTTCTTCTTCATGCTCAGCATTCGCCGGCGCCGTTAGCTTATCAAACCCTTGCATTGCCTGCATTTGCATCGCATTAGTGTGCGGCGCGGTAGTTACTTGTGCATAGTACTCGATCAGCCAGCGAAAGAACTGATAGCCCATTAGGATCTGGATCAGTGCATAGAAATTGCGACGCGTGCTCTTGTAGAGCCATCTCAAGCCCTCGACTAGCATTGTTCACGTTATCACGAACTGCAAATGTGAAGCGTTTCTTGAGTTTTATTTTTGTTTTTTTTCTTTTTCTTCTTTTGTTTTGTTTTTTCTTTATTTTTTTTGCCTTTTTCTTTTGCGAGTTTCGCTGTCGACTGCTGCCTTAAAGCTACTGAACGCTGGCGTTGGCCAAGCCACTTGCAATCTTAAATAAACCATTCTAAAGATTACATACTAAATAAAAAAACGAAAAAATAATTAACAAGTGCGAATACTAATTACGCACACACACACACTCTCGCACACTCGCGCACACACACATCGAGACAGGCGCAAGCTTTGCAATGATTAGCAGATTACGCAGGAGCTTTTCATCCATTGGCTTTGATGCATTTCTTAGCACGCAAAGCTTACATGATAACTGTTAATGCTCGTTATCGATTCAAAGTCAAAGAAAGCATTAAATCATTTTATTAGACCCGAGTCAAAGCACAGCCAAATACAGCGGGTTGCTAAGTAAAACACGCTATTTTTAACGCTTTCAGCTTTAAGCAGTGCAATTAGTTTTTATTTTTGTTTTTTAGCAATTAAAATCAATTGCTGAAAATATTAACTGCTGCAGATTATATTTTAAGAAAACAAGATTTATGAGAAGAAAAAGCTAGAAGCTTGGATTTGCATATATAATTTCTAATTAATTGTTATATTTAAGCCGCTTTATAATTGTTTTTAATGCACATTTGACCCTGCTATAAAGCTTTCTAGAAAAGTTCAACTTTACTTCCTTATTCATCTATTTAAATTCCCGATTTCGTATGTTATTATCTGCCATTTATTTTCTTTTGTTAGCAAAACTCTTGATAAACAATTTGTATAAATATTTTATAAATAGAGCTAGTTGTTCGCGTCCATTGACCTACATACATACATACAAAAGCACTTATCTATCAACATATGTATGTACATATGTCTCTATATAAATTTAAGAGCACCCTTCAGATACGTTACAACTTATTCTTCGATCAACATCTTAACATCAGGTTTAAAATTACAAAAACTAAACAAATTCTGCACACATTTATGTTGCTAATACTATGCCTGTGATTCATTGTTTTATTGTAAACACTTAGATAATATTTGTTTGCAGAAATTTCAGTTAGTGCTTCGCTGAATTTGTATGAACACTTGATGAATTTGAATTTAATTTTTAATAATTTTAATAAATAAAAATATTATATGCGTCACCGACTATTTTCTTATGATTTTTTCCACCAATAACTGTGATCTGCGGCCGACTAACACTTTACCAGAAAATAAATTCCTCAATTCTTTTTTTATTGAGCTCAAGGTGACCTTTCAAGTTTTCGTGCGCGCACCAGCTGCTGCGGCTTGAGAATGTTCGCACCCTCTGTTGCTGGTAAACAAAAATCAGCTGTTCGCATCGCAACTGGTTTGTTTTTGTAGCATTTTCCCTCAAGTGGGTTACTCAATGCACGCACACGCGTGTGTTTGCTGTTTGTTGTTTGTGCGCGTAGTACGCGCTGTGAATAATTTGAGGCAAATGTTTACTACAGTGCAAACATATATACAATTAGTTTTACATTCCCACTTTCCATTCACTATTTATATTTGCACATATGAATATTTAATTACTCACCTATAGGTTATTTATTAGCCAACACTGTGTTATTCAGCAAACATAAATGAATTAATAATATATCGCTCATTTTTGAGCACTATAGTTTCTTTTACAGGTACATTGCTTTATTATTTTTGGCGCACACACGAGATAGAAAATTGACTGCAACATTTTAAGAAGTAAACAAGAATTGGCTAAGCACACTGAAGTGTGCCTTTTATCGATAAACGAACAGTTATCGAAATTGAACTAGTTGAATTCTTTGGTTCGCCGAAGCATTTTGTGTTACGTAGTCGCTCATAACGGTATTGGTATTGTGAAAAGCCGCCAAAACGTAACACAAAATATATTTGAATTTTATTCTTTCAATCAAATTATAACACATTTTCTTTTGGTTGTAAAGTTTGTTTTTGTATTAAATTTATTTGTCTTAATTGTCGTATGCATTTTTTCATATATAGAGCGCATATTAAATTCATTATAGTAAGTGTACATATTTAAACAATTGATTCTCTAGCAATATTAAATTATTACAACTTTGAACAGTGACACGCGTTACACGAACTACAGCCTATTTGTAACTTAATTTAACTGGCACTAAGTAAAAAGCACATATTGAATCTTCTGTTGTAGTTTTGTTTGTTGTTGTTCCTGCTGCTGGTCGCAGTTCTTGCAGTCCTATCATTTGCGCACCGTAAACACCAAAGGCGCCGACTCATCCTCCTGCTGTTCGAGCAGCGTGGTCCGAATAGCACGTATGGAGGCGCGCTGCTGTGCCTCGATGTCCTCGTATTCAATGGACGTGGAGCGCAGCAGCTGAAATTGTGAATTCGAATCATTTTTGGTAATGATCAGGGAGGCGGGCCGGGGACCTAAGAGAGGCACAAAAGAACGAAATTAATAGGGAATATATAAAGATTATATAGATAACATTACCTGCTGGCGGCTTTGTGGTTAGGCGCCCTTTGCTGCTGCCCGGCCCACTCGCCAGCTCCATCTGTCGCTCCGAGACGTATTCCACTTTTGAGGCATTATTGTTATTGTTGTTGTTGTTGTTGTTGATGTTGGCCAAATTGCTGCCGCTGGGCGTTTGTTTGATCGATACGCGCTTCTCCGACTTCACGCTGCCCTGCTGCTTCAGGATGGAGTCGCGCCGCGGCTGCACTGGCGAGCCCGAGGTGAGCAGCGTTGGAGCAAACATGGCGCCGGCGCTGGACAAATCAAGGTCTACAAATTTAAGATATATAGTTAGAAATATAGGCAAGGGAAAGGATTACAGCTAGAAGAAAGTACACAAAGCGAACACAATTAGCAACCAGATGATGCTTGGGGCAGATGGACGACTTGATGGTAGTGCAGAGCTCCTTTTCCACAGAGTATATATGTGTGTATCTATCTATATAACGATATCTTACATATGTATGTATTATTTTCAGGGAGTTTTACCCAACACCTTTGGTTAATTAATATTTACAAGCTAAGCTAAGTACGCATGCATTAATTCAACGAAACTCAATCAAAAGCAATAGAAGCCATTTATTTATTATTTATTTTGATTGCCGAACATATAAAAATGCAATTGTAAAAAGTTGTTCGTATGATTATTTATTTAACATTTCATATTATCAAGTGGAAGCCGCTTGGGTTAGTTGTTCATTTTAATTAGGATTGTTTTCTCTTTATGGCAACTTAAAACTAATTTTAAATAATCGTGCAGTCGTTTTTTGGTTTTTGTTTTTGTTGTAATACATTATGTAAAAATACTTTAAATCAAAATACTGTAAATAATCAAACACCTGAGCACAACAAGGTTTTAGAGTTTGGATTAGGTTATTTATGAATATATATATTATATATTGCCAAATTAACAGAAACGTCAACACAAACGAATAAAAAAACATAGTAAAATGCGTTAAATAGTGTATAAAAGCCATTTCTATTGAAGAACTGTTTAAATCAAATTGCAAAAGCGTTTTCAACTTATCAAACAAACCCCAGTCACATGTAGGTTTCTCTAATGGCACATATATAGTAAATATATATATAGTATATAGTATATATAGGTAAGTGTATATGGTTAGCCAACTAGTTGATTAGTTAATGGTTCTTATAGACTATGCCAGACCTAAAGGTACGCCAAATACACGTGTGTTCCTTAATACCTATGTTATTATTATATGCTATAATTATTCTTACACCTAGGCACATACATATACACATAAATATATATGTATATATATAATTATTTCAATTGTTCAGCTTTCGAATCGTTTTTGTAGGAAGCTCGTGTCGAATACAGATATGTCTGTTAGTTGATGGTAAACATAGAGTAGAGGAATTTTATAATTTGGTATCGTCATAGACTTGATCAGAGTTGGGCACCACCACCACCGTTGGCACCTGTGTATAGGGCGTCATGGGCTCGATGAGCAGCTCGTCGGCAATGGAGCTTGGACGCGCACCGTGCGCCATGCCGTGCTGATTATAGAACATACTACCAACACCACCAACACCGCCACCACCCACGTTTATCAAATCGGCGTTACTGCCGCTACTATTGCCATTACCCATACGCATCTGCAACCCGCCGCCGCCGCCGCCCACGGCTCCAGCAGCGTTCAGAGATTGCAGCGAGTGCGAGCTGGCGCTGCGATTGTATTCGTTGTTGTTGTTGTTGTTATTGTTGTTGTTGTTGTTGATGTTGTACTGCAGCAGATTTTGAATCTTCTGCTCGTCGGATGGCGAACCAAACTCGGAAGACTCGCGAATGGGTGCTAATTGCAGCTGTGCGGCAGCGGCTAACATCTCACCTGTGGGCAAACCAGACGGACTGGGTCTCTCACTGCTAGCCACATCCTCGAAAGCCTCCTCGTTCAATGTTTGCAATGCGCCGCAAATCATTTGCTCCTCCAGCGTAACCTGTGTCGGACAAAGATGACAGATTTCATTTATATATAAAGTTTTTTATCTAAGTCTAAAACAGAGTTAACTGTGGACATGACAGCTCTTTTACCTGCAGATACTCATAGTCATGGATTTTCGACTATTTCGGTAAGCGTTAGACAGAGACAAAGATAAACACAATTATGTACATAGCTGAGATCCTATTCCTTAAGCAGTTAAAGCCCCTTTATTAAACTAACCTGTTTTTCCATATGACTAACGGAGTTTCGGCGGGACAGCGAAGGCGCTGGCATTGCTTCTGGCACCTCCCGCATCACGGGCACACTGACTGGCGGCTCTGCAATAGCGGGCTGTGGCCGTATCTTGCGTGGCAGTCGCTCCACATCGCGCAGCGTCGTAATCAACAGACGAAACAGTTCCCAATGGCCAAAGCTCAGGCCAAGCACCTGCGAATAATTAAGTCAAAATTATATATATATAACTGTATATATCATATATCTAAGCTATATATACCGCTTTGAGGTCCGTCAGTTCACAGTGCTTCAGCACGCGCCCATTAATCGCATTCTCACGCAGCACAGGCGCCAGTTTCTGCAGCGTTGGCTTGAGATCCTCGATGCGCTCGAGCAGACTTATGATACCTTCGACGGTGAGATCCGTGAGCTTTGTTTGCAGTATATCATCCTGTGTGCATCAATTGATAAATAATAGTACAAATTTTTATATGTATTTCAGTCTTACACCAAAAGAATCGCTGGGCGATGGTATCAGCGGCGTTGTTGGCTCTACCACGCTCAGATGGCGCGAACGCAGCTCGTTGGGCGCAAAGTCATTCTGTAGCATTTGGTAAGGCGGATAGAGCTGAGGGGAAGGCACATAGGTTGTGGGCGGCGGATGCGGGCGCATGCTGTGCGTGATGCTGGGACGTGTCTGCAGCACCAGTGAGCCCTCGTCCTCGATGATTTGTTGATCCTCTGTGGCAGTGTGAAATGAGGTTAAAGAATGACCATTGTAATATCAAGCAAACACTTACCTTTGAGCACCTTTCGGAGATACGGATCTAGATTGATTGTAAACGGTAAAAATATGCGCAAATCCGCAACCAACAGATCCGATTTGTGCAGCTGCAGAAAGGCGTCCAGCTTGCGCTCATCGCGATCCAGCTCGAGCAGTGGCGCCGCCTCGCGCAGACAGGCGAGCTTAGGGCGAACCCTGAAAGAGTTTAAGTTAGTTAGTTACTAGATAATTAATTAATTACACCCATGAGTCGCTCACTTCTCGTAGACACTCTGCAGCGAGATGTTCTCGTCGGCATTGGTGTCCATAAACTGATCATGGTGCAGCACAATCATGCTGGCCCGCAGCGGCCATTGCTCGGTGAGATTTATCCAGGAACTGAGTCGGTACCAGCTGAAGTCGATCTGGAATGCTTTGAGTAGACGCACAGTGATGTAGATGACGTTCATGAGGCGGCGCATGCTGCGCGGATTGACATCGCTGAAGTAGTCATCGGTGAGCACAATGCGCGACAGATCAAGCACACCCTGAGGATTCTGGCCCAGTCTATGCAGATTGGAGCCAATCGAGCTGGCAACGGATTCGGACAGACGCAGCTTCTTGCCACCGCCTCCGCCGCGTTGGGCATTGTGCGGCGCACGCAGCTTCTCCTGGCTGGACATGATCTCGGAGGCATTGGACAGGCGTCGCGCTGAGACCGAATGGCCCAGCGAGGGTCCGTCGTCGACTTGATAGTCCGTGCCGCTGCGCTTGAAAAGCAGCGCCGTCATTTGGGCACGCTGCACCTTGCGCAGTCCGGAGTTTTGCAGATAGACAGGCAGATGGACCAGGTTGCGCAGGAAGTCATGGCCACCAATGCCGCCTTCGGTGAACAGCCGACGGCTATTGGCCTCGGCGGCCTTGGCAATCACATGCGGATCCACCGAGATGAGCAGCACGAAGGGACGATTGGGCGAGGAGAGCAGCGTTTGCACAGCATTCAAGAGCGTCAAGATGCGCTCCGTATCACAAGAGTCCAGGGCATCGATGACGCCCACCAAGCGACTCTGCTGATTGGTGAAGGCATCCAAACATTTGACCATGTCCGTCAGCACAGCCACCTCGGCGCCCAGCATGGTCAGCGGCGCATTCTCATTGGAGCGCACGGCCCGCTTCAGCTGGCGCTTGTGCGAGATGAACAGCGAGCCGCAGACCTTGGCCAGCACATGCAAATGGGTACAGATGAGCGTCACCAGCACCGCAGCTATCACATAGACGGCAACCAGAATCTGCTCACGCTCCACATCATTGGCGTGCGTGAAGTAAGCGACTATCAGCGCCACGCCTGCCACCAGGGTGATTAGACCCAGCTCGAAGAGCAGCACAATGGGCAGGCAGCACATGCGACGCCAGCGCCAGCCCACATCCATTTTCAGGCACTTGGGACGAAAGGCACGATACAGTCGCGTGGACAGCCAGCCGTAGTGGGACTCTGAAAAGCAAATAGAATTAAGAGATTAATATATAATAGAGAGTATCATCAGTGTCTACCCACCTATGGCATCCAGCAGTGCTGCGAGCATGTGCGCCACGGCGCCGTCGCCTGTGGGCGAGGCGCTGCTCGCTTCCGCAAAGTGAAAGCGCACGGGCTTGGGCTGGGAGTCGGCCTGCGGTCCGGGCGGATGGCAGAATGTGACCTGCAGTATGAGACGCAGACGTGTCATGCGCTTCTCCAGCGCATGCAGCACTGAGTAGGCCCAGAACATGTCCATTTGGTAGTTGAAGTACTTCGTCGCCGCCAGCAGGAGGTAAGCCAAGACCAGGAAGATAATTGCAGCCAGTGCGCCCCACAGCACGGACCACGTGGCCAGTCCGACAATTGTTCCGATCAGCAGCGATATATGCAGGCACACCATGAACAGCAGGCTGCCCGTCTTAGTCGGCGGCTCCGCCCACTGCTTGGCAAAGTTGTTCATTTCCTCGCGCAGCTTGTTCAGCAAGAAACTCTTGCCGCTGCCCCACTTGGCGTAGAGGCCGACGGTGATGGGCGTGGTTAGGGTGGGTTCGCTGAGCACATCGGCGAGCGCAGAGGAGTACAGCTCATAGCCCAGCATGCCCTCGGAGTCCTCGTTGGTATTGAGGCGCCGCGCTCCAAACACTTGCCCCAAAATGGTCTTCTGATGCAGTGAGTCGATGTTGTAGGGCGTCTCGCCGGCCTTGTTGGCGCGGTAGAGCAGCTGGCTGTGCTTGGGATTGCGCAGTAGCGCCTCGACAATTGCCTTGGAGCGAGCACGCATCGCTATGTGCAGGCAGGTGTCGCCACGCTTATCGCTGGCCGTAACCTTGGCCTTGCGATCGAGCAGCATGTGAACAATCTCCAGATTTCGGTTGCGAACGGCGCGCAGCAGCGGCGTATCGCCATCTTTGGTGGACGACTCCAGGTCGGGATTGGTGAGCAGCAGCAGTTTGACGATCTGTGTGTGACCCTTCTCCACGGCCGTGTAAATGGCCGTCTTCCGGTCCTTGCCCTGAATATCGACATCCGCGTGCTTCTTGAGCAACGCTTCGACCACTGTGCGGTGTCCGCCTTTGACTGCATGAATCAGCGGCGTATCCCCACCACGATCCTGAATATTGATGTATGCGCCGGCAGCTATCAGTGAAGCGGCGATATCTTGGAAACCCTCGCGACTGGCTATGCACAGTGCTGTCATCCCGTCCTTGTCCAGGGCATTCACATTTGGCTTCTTCTCCAGTATTGAGCTGACGCAGTCCGTGTGCCCGCCGGCGGCAGCCACCAGCAGCGGCGTCCATGAGTACATGCCGGCGGTGTCCACATTGGCGCCAGCCTTGACCAGCGTGTCCACGATCTCAACGTTGCCACGGCGGCAGGCCCACACCAAAGCCGTGGTGCCGTACTTGTCGCCCACGTTGACCTTGGCACCCCGCTGCACCAGTAGCTCCACGATGTCCTTGAAGCCGCGGCCAGCTGCCCAGAGCAACGCGCCCAAATGGTAGTTGCCATGAGCATTGCCATCTGCTCCCTTGTCCAGCAGCAGGCGCACCAGATCCGTGTGTCCTCGATACGCAGCCCACATCAGAGCAGTCCAACCACCCTGAAAGCAGACCGTGAATATCTTTTATCTTTCAGAGGCTTTACACGCTTACCATATCGCGATGCTCTATGTCAGCGCCGTGATCCAAGAGCAGTTGCACCACATCCAGGTGGCCGTTGCGCGTGGCACACAACAGCGCTGTCCAGTTGTCCAGATCCTCCGCCTGCACATCGGCGCCACGAGCCAAGAACTCACGCACAAACGAAGTCAGACCACGTCCGGCCACGACCATAAGCACCGTAGTTGAATTCTAATAATGGAAATTAGCTTAAATGTAGCTGATATATTATATATTATATTATATATCACTCACCTCATCGCGATCATCGATGGTTAGATGACGACTATCGAGTATAGCGCGCAGACCGGATATATCATTATTGTCGATGTATTGCAGAACCGCGCGATGTCCGAGTGAACCCATGGAATCTCCGTATCGATTTATGTTCTAGACGAAGACAAATGGGGTAGAGTTCATTATCTCTTAGCAATGGAAGAATGTTTTATTTGATTAATCAAACTTCATGCAGTTTTCTTAGTTTTCTTTTTATTTGTTTAACTTAATTAGGGGGCGTGTGAGGGGCTGAGGGCGGGAGTTCTTGTTTAATTGCGTTACGTTAGAGCAAAACATATTTTAATTAAATATAAATCAACATACAAGATGTGAACACGCAAGTCACATGCTCAAATAAGAAGTGGAACAAAGTCTTGTTTGATAAATCGAACACGAACCAAATGAACTACACTTAAAGAAATTTAAGTGCACTAAGTGTAAGGGATTGTGTACAGGGTGTATATATAAAGGATATAATATATTTCCGACTTAACCAACACTGCATGTTATTTCATAACTGTAAGATAATAACTAAATGATGTTAGATTATTTAAGGTATTTACATCTTTACATGAATTAACGAGAAACATTTTAGAACTATTTAAAATTTCCTTCTTTTCCTTATATTTTCTATATATGTATATTCCACCCAATTGCTTATACTAAACTGTAAGACTTAAGCGTTTAAAGCGGAATTTATAGCTAGAATCACAGCAATCATTGCCAAATAAGTAAATATATAAAGATCGATTACTCCAATGTCAGAGATATAATGCCAGATTGATAAGGCACGAGTATCGTGTGTTTAAGATCAGCAAATTTAATTGATAAACTTGCACTTCGTGCGGATCACTTGCGACTGTCAATTCCACTGAAATATGTCATGTCATGACCGATGGAAGACAGCGAGCTGTCAAAATTATTAATGTGTGGTCTTAGCTAAAAAAAAGGTATTGATAGTGGCGCCCACAAAAGAACTGAACTGAGGACGATTTACCGAAGCTAAAATGCCCTTTTATGCAGAGGTTCAAGAAGTGCGAGAAGGCAAAGTTAGAAGAGTGTATTCTGAAAGATTTATGTTTGATTATAATATCTTAAATAAATACTCTCATTTGTTTTAAAAATTCTTTTTTTTTTTTTTAATTCACAATATTGATAAGACTTTGTTTAAACAAATAAATGCAGCTCACCACGTTTGTTCAAGGAGGTCTTACTTTTGAAACGAACAATCCTCTGACAGTTCTATGATAAACATTTTATGTTCCGAATCATATACCTAGATTAAATATATGTAGAAAAACAGACAGACACTTCGGTGAACACCGGTTTATATAGATCTAGAACTTGATTCCGATCAAGCATATATAATATATGTATATTAAATGAGAACTTTACTCTAATCAAATATATATTAAATGGATCTTCACAATCATATTAAAAATGTCCTTTCAACACTATGAAACACGCATCCTCTTGAAAATTTTAAATGTTTTCTCTGCTTTTTATTAAATTTATATAGAAATTAGTCTATGTTTGTCTTTAACTTTTTATGACACCGCAAAAAAGAACGAGATTACGAGTATTTGCCATACTAAAATAGGCATCCACTCACGTTTTGCAGTAGCTTTACTCTCATAAACGTATCTAAATATTGTATAAATCTTGTAAATTAAGGTGACAGCTGAGACGAACAAAAAAAATCCATTTAATAAACTAAATAGATTCAGTAATTTGTATCGCTTCAATTTGCTACTCATTTTTGAGGCGTGAAAATATATTTTATAAATAAATATTTTGTAAACAGTGAAGCGTTAAGGTTTCATCTTAGTAAATGTGTAAGGTTTTTTCGTTATTGTTAACTAGGCATGTGTGTGTGTGTGTGTGTGTGTGTAAGTGTAAGTACATCTATAGACATGGCTATTAAATAGCCATAAAGTGCTAATACGCATTAAAGCGGCACAAACAAGCGTTTTTCCTTCAATATGCACAAAAAACGGTAAATTATTTTTTAGTATTCGCAGTTTTCTTGAAGTTAACTGTTGTTTTCGTTAAATGAAGTAGTTTCCATTTTGGAATATATACATTTTTTTATTTTATTTATGATTAAAAATATAATAAATATATTTTTTAGCTTGCGTTTATATTTTTCTTAAATAAAAAACTTTATATTGTTAAAAATTTAATTTAAATATATATATTAATTTTTTCTTTACTTCTAACCTTAAATCATATTTATTAAATATTTAATTCATATGATTACTGAAATTTAAATAAATATAAATTAATATAGTTATTTAAATTTTGTTTTACAGTAAAAAAAATATACAAAAATATTTTATAAAAATAAGTCAAAAGAAAAGACTTTATATATTTTAACGGTCAAAAATAATAGTATTAAAAATAAAAATTTTATTTTTATTTTATAATAATAATATAATTTATTTTATAAATTCTTGTAACTAAAACTGTAAAAATTAATAACGAATATACTTCTTTTCATTTTATTTTTAATAATACTTTTTTTAATATTTTATTATTAACTTTTTTGTTTATTTTTTATGTTTATTTATTTATTTTTTAATTTTGATTTATTTTTTAATATTTATTTTTCTCTTTGTTTCGATTATTTTTAGAAAGTAAACCTAGTAAATTTGCGTCACTTGCTGAAAATCAGTTGAATATTGCACGCTTAAATATTGATATAAATTTGTGTTTTGTTAGCTTAGCTGTGTTTAATTAATTGTGATTAAATACGAACATTTTTGGCCTTTTTCTTTGTGGGGGAGCGTAAATTATTTAAGCTCAAACGCGATGCGCTTAAAATTAACTCATCCAAACTTTTGGATAGTTTCATCTTGCCGACACTGCAACGCGAGCACGAACTTAGCTTTAGTTGATCTCAAATATTTGTAAACGAAATGTTTTTTTTTTATATTTATATTTATTTAAGACAAGTTCTCTGCACTTCTGCTTCTGCTTCTTGCTTTTTCTGTTTTTATTTTATTTTCTTTATCAGCTCATGATTTACAATGAAGACTAGATACACGTAATACAGAACCGCCGACAGTTTTTTAATTAACTGTAATAAATTGCATTGTTTTTATTATTATTGTATATATTTAAGCTGTTGCTTATTGTTTTAATATTTATTTAACTATCTCCCAAAGAATGCTTCTGCACGGCACGACGAATCGCCGTTGAATGCGAGCCATGTGCAAGCTGCTGCTGTTATTGGATGGTCGGGCGGTGCGTCGAACGGTCGTGCTGCTTGGTTAGTCGGGTGCCTGGTGTCGGGTATCGTCGCTTATCAAGCCAGCCCCACTCTCCCACTCTCCCACTCTCCCAACTCCGCCCGCTCGCCCGAAAACCCGTCACTGATTACAAATAGCAACACATGTAAGCAGATACTGTGCACAGAGTTAGAGATCTCTATCTGCGGATGCTCGAAAAGCGCGCGCGCTCTATGAAATGCTGTAATTTAGTTTGTTTTTGTTTTTGTTTTCGATTTTGGTGTTGGTTTCGTTGCCACTTAAACTTGTTTGCCAATTTGGCTAGAGCTATTGATTGCCGTTGCACATTTGCCGCGCACGCTCTTGCCACAAGCACGCACTGCCACCGACTAACTGACTAACTGGCTAAAATGTTGCGGGAGATGTGACCAATGACCAGGTGACCAATGACCAATGCTGTTTAGCTGGAATTCTGCTCTTAAGCGTAAGCTTCAACTTAAGCTGACGCCAGCGCTGCCTCAACACTGTCGGACACAAGAAAAAGTTTCTCTTTAATTTACGGCTTTGGCATTGCAAAGGCCAACTGCAACCGCACAGTTAGTTGGCCGGCCAAGACCAACCTTAGTGTTAGTCTCGTTGTTTAGTATTATTCCATTGCATTCGCTAATTGTTAATCAATTAAAAATACAATTTCTGCCTGTCCGTCCGTTGGCATACTCCATTAGTTAATTGAAGGAAACATTTCAGCCAAATTGAATAAACGTAGACAATAAATTCTTTGCACTGAGCCAAGAAACTGCATAAGTTATTGATATTGTTATTGCTGTTCGCATGAAAATGGGGATTTTTTTTCGCTTTGGTCAAGAAAAAAAATCACCTTAAATTTGGGTCAACTGCATACAAATGCAGCTTGATTAATGTTTTTGAAAACTTCGGAAACCAATTAAAAGTTAAATCTTTACATATGTGAAAGCCAAACTGATCATTGATTGTTATTATTGCTTTGAGACTTTATTTCCCTTTACAGTCATCGACAGATGAGTGAGCTGCATTGTTGTGACAGCTCGAGCAGCGAGAATCGGGTTTCGAATTTCAGACTAGTTTATGCTAATAGAGTCTTGTCTATGCTGAAGGTCAATGCAGGCAGTGCAATGTAAGGAGAGTTCACTTTATGCTATTATACTCGTTCACAAAGTGAAAAGAGTATATTAGTGTGATATTAAAGATGTTAAATTTGTGTTTTAATGCTCGCTCACCACGTGAAAAGAGTATATTAGTGCAGTATATGCTAAGTATAATTAACTTTATCTTTGATACTTGCTCAATAAGTGAAAAGGGTATATTGGTTTAGTTCAATGTCTAATTCGTTGTAAAACTAGAGATATAATAATAATAATAATAATAACAATAATAATAATAATAATAATAATAATAATAATAATAAACTGATAAAAATAATAATTAGACAAATATTAATTCTTGAAATATTATATATGATAATTAATAATATATAATAATATGTAATGCTGAAAATTTCCCACCACTTTTAGCCATATTTACTTAAGGCCAATACATTATAGTCTTCGCGTTCCACGCGTCAAAAATAGCCCATTGATGGACAGTTTTAGATAGCTTGAAGACATTTCATAACCGATTACCAATTAGAAGTTAAGTTTGTTGCTATATCAAGTGGCTATATTACTATTACCCCGAGAACTGGCAGTAAGTAAGCCTTAACTAATGTTTGTTTATCGCATGACGCTCTTAAGTATATTTAATATGTTAAAGGTTATTTCAGCCGGCACGCACCTCAGGCATTCAGTTGCATAATGGCTAATGGCTAGAAAAGCTAAGCCCAGTTGTAAAAATGCCAAAAATAGATATCATTTTAGTTGTCAAACTTCATTAATTGTCGCAAGTTAAAGCAGCTGTTATATATATATATTAATTGTTTCATGATTCGCAAAAAGTTATTTGTTGATATTTTCGGTTAGACAAGAAGTTGAATGGCAAGGCAAATAAAAACAGAAGAACATTCAACTTGTTTGGGATCATAGGCAACAGTAGTAGAAGAAGAGGTAGAGCAGGAGCGCAATGCAACAAACAACAAACAACAATGAACAACATCGACAACAACAACACCAACAACATGAAGAAGAAGCAGAAAAAGTTGCATAGCATGTTTATTTTTAGATGTTGCATTTATAGAACCAGGACGGGTTATATAGGTATAGAGAGGAGTAGGGCATTAGAAGCAAAGCCAGCCAAACAATGAGAGGAAGACAGACAGAGAGAGAGAGAGAGAGAGAGAGAGAAAGAGATAGAGAGAGTGGGTATATAAAAGTAAAAAGATATCAAAACTGAGTACATTCACATGGATGTGGGAGAAGCGACGCAATGCCAGATTAAAGTGACTGAAACGTCGCGTCGTATTGGGCGTAGTGCTGAGCTCCTGATGATCGCTGCAACTGCCGCTGCACGCATCTCCATTCAGCTCCCGGCCATGGCTGTCCGGCGTAAGTGAACGCGTTGGCGTAGGCGAAGGCGAAAGCGTGTTACGATTGCTGCTGCTCGTAATATCTGGTGGCATTGTCTCGGAACTCTCAATGTTGATGACTAGACGCGGCAGCGATCCGTGCGGCGCAACCTCTGTGCTGCGCTGTCGATGCAGCGTACGGCTGCTTGTGTTTGGCATGGATTTGGAGCTGCGATAGTCACGACGATCGTCCCATTCGAGCAGCGGCCGCTGCAGCGACTGCAGATCATGTATGCCCGTATCGTGCAGGCCACGCACCAAAGCCCCAATTGTGCGCTGCTTGCACGCTTTGGCGTCTGTTGAACTGGTTACGGATGCTGCTGCTGCTGCCGCAGTCGCCTTTGGGTCAGCTGCTGTCGTTGATGGCTTTGCTGTTGCCTTTTGTTTAAGCTTTGGCGCTTTATCATTCGGCTGCATGGTTGCTGTTCACTTCTGTACTTCACGAGTTTCGAGTTCTTTTCTTTTTTTTGCTTTTTTATCGCTTCTTTATGAGTCGACACAGAAATGACGTGGGGCCCCGCGGGCTATGGAAAGAGAGCTGCAGCAGCTGCCGCCTGGGCCAACTGATTAGTTATTAAGTATGTTCAGCTCACATAATACTTTTATGTTCTTTGTATGTTCTTTCTTGAGTTTATTCTGCATTTGCAGCAGTTTGTTTTGTTTTCTTTTATTTTATGATTGAACAACAACAATTGAACGGTTGGTGCTTTGCCTTGTCTAATTGACTGCATACTCAATTGATCAAGTCAAAACCAATTGTCGATTCAACACAATCAAGTGAAATGACATTCAAAAAGGGAATAGAATCTTGGATTTGTTTTCTATATTGCATATAAGTCGGTGTATATGCGTATTTAAGGGTTCAAAGTAACATCAGATGATGTGATAGAGATAGATAGTGTGTGAAATGTAAGATAGATTTGCTGCTTGAGTTTCTTTAGCAATTTCAGATAAAGAATTGTCAAAATTGGTTCCAAAATTTTGTTTATATAATATAGTTTAAGTTTTTAACATTATTTTGCTATAACCCTAAATTTATTAAATTCATTATTTTGTTTGTTTATAAATATTGACTCTTTTCAGCTGCATAAGATCTTTCCTCTCTGTGAGCTAAAACGCAGCCTAAGAACCTCCCTGCTTTAAATTTCAGCCCATGATAGATATATCTCTCATATATGGAGTTAAATTGAATAGATTGTTTAACCTCATTTACTTAGCCTTTAGATCACTTTTCAGACAACATACCTTAAATTTAATTTCCTTTCTTTTACACTTGACAAATGGATAGTTTATAGTTCAGTTTCACTTTAGAGTCGTCAAACCAAATCCATATAAGCATACCACACTTGAAGTCCTGTTTCAATTTTCCCTAACCCAAACACAAACCCCTAACTAATCAGCTTAAACTGCACTCATCTATATTATAATCTTCAACTAGTATATCTACTGCACTTATCTTATAGTTTATCTTAAGCAAAGAATACATACATAACTCTATATATATATACATATACCAAATGCAGTCATCATTTTGTTATCATTAGCTTATCTCATATATATTAAACACAGATTATAACTGGAAAGAAAGCTCTCAGCCTTCGCGAAATATAACCTAATTGCATTTTTAGTTAAATTAAAATTAAAGTATTTCTCTCACACACCTCGGATTCGCCCGGATGCGTTTTCAAACGGGCTTTAAACATTTTGGTTAGACTCTCGCCGCTTAGTTCCGTCTTGAAGGTATTTTACAGTTTCCAGTTAATTGAGAAAAAAATGAAATATATAACTATCAAACACTTTAGCTCGACCGCTTGCCCGTGGCGTTCTTAGTGAACTGTCTGCTGGAGGCTGCATGCATGTTCCATATATGGATGGAAATGCACAGCGCCACACAGTTTACATTTGACTTTTAATTAATAGAACAAACAAATGAATTTATCAGAACACGCTCGATAAGCGCACAGATAAGCGCCGGATATTAAACCCGAGTGGCGAAACAATTTCTATTTCCTATTTGCAAATTGAAACTTCTTTTTTGGGTAATTATTTTCACACTCCGGGAATCATCGCGACGAACCATTCCAGACTGCGTAACAAATAAAACTGAATCAAAGACAGCGACTTCAAGTGAAGCGGCCCGTGGAGGGCGATTGCTTTGAATGTTGCCTTCCATTATGACAGTCCATAATAAACTTTATTACTGCTAACAGTGTGTGTCAATAGTAATTTACAGCCACAACGAGCTGGAAAGACTCAGTGCGATAAATTAACAAAGATTCATTACTTATGCTATTGTTTATGGCTCTGCTATTCAAATCAACATCCTTAAACTAACTCAAAAATATCTGAAACTATAGATGATATCTATAGATACTATCATTGGATACAACCTACAGATAAGACTTATGGAAACTCCGTAAAGTTAAATGCTGATTTTGCTATTACTACTAATTCCACACAGGTTCGACAATTCCGAAACATATATAGTATAATAAACACTATACATAACATTTCTAAGTTAAAGAAATTTAAATAAAATTTTTATTATTTTGTTTTTAATTATTTTTGAATTTAGCCCACGATCAATAAAGTATATTAACTGTTGCATACTTTCAGGCTGCATGAAAAAACCATAAAATCAGGGCTGGATAGCTCTACTACTCGTATTAATTTTTCATATAAAATATCTAAAAAACAAACTTTTTGTTTTTGTTAATAAGTTAAGGTAAAGACATTTATGAACAGACTTTTTACAGTCCTAATTACATATGCGAAAAAAATTAAAATACACATGTCTCTGACGGAGGTCTGTCACTATCGACTTACATTTTGTAGAATTCTAATCAGCATACGATTGTGCACAGCACATATATTTATATATATAAATATATATGTAAACTAAATACAGATGGAACATATATATAAATATATATACATTATATAGATATATACTAAATATATACTAGAACATATGTTTATTTTGACTGCTGCCAGTCTGGCTGGTTTAGTTTACCCAAAATACATATCTTTGCTTATCAGATAAGCCAGCCAAAACATATGGTCGAGTCGCGACGCTGCGACAGTCACCCACCTGAACCGAGTTATTGCTGCGCCCAAAGGAACTGCGAAAGAAGCCAAACGGAAATATGCTGCCATAGCCGCCGGAATCGTGACGCTCGCGTCTGGAGCTCGTCGTGGCGCCGGAGTTCGGCGACGATGGCGGATTTAGGGGCGACATTTCCGAGTAGGCGCGCCCCAATTGATCCAACTTGGGTGTGCGAACCATTTTGCACAGGTATTTTACTGGATTTTTGCGCTGTTCTTTTGTTTATACACTTAAGCGTACATTTAATACACGACAAACAGTTAAATTGCGACACATTGAATAGAAAATTGTTTCCGTTTACCGCAGCTTATTCGGTTCAGTGGCAATTATTTGCATGCGGTGATCAAATATTTACCGCTGATAACCTTTTTGATACTAATTAAGGTTTATATTTTTGCCAGCACACACAGATTCAACGGATTTAAATATTATTTCTAATTCCGTTTTTATTATTTATACTATTTTGTAGCTCGTCGCGCCGTTTTCGAGCTGTCGAGCGCACGCAACGCGCACTGCTGGAAAACTAACCGTAGGCAATGCCCGGGTTCTGGACAGGCAGCGACAGCAAATAATGCAGCTCGCAACATGTGCGCCTAGCATTCTCTTCATTTCGTATACCCTGTAAACATGCCATGGTGGGTATGACCAACTACAAACTTCTGTACTTTGATTACATTTTATTCTTCATATATGCTATAGATGTATTATAAATAGCTATGACAATTGTATATAATTTTTCCTAAGACAAACTTGGTAAATGTAAGTATTTTCTATATTATTTCTCATTCTTCTCCTTTTATATGCCCTGCTCAATGTAGTTTTACGAAAGAAACAGTGGAAAAGTCTAAATTCTTTAGATTGACCAATTATGGGGAAATCTTCCACTCTCATTGCGATCAATATGGTATTAATTTATATAATTTATATATGCATATTCTGGAACTATTTTTATCAATTTTACATTTATTCAATTAAAGTATGTTTATATTATTATTATTATTATTATGTTTTCTATATCAATTTTAATTACAGGTAATCTGTTAGTCGCCCACTCGCTTTTAGCTGATCCTTACCTATTCATTTTGATAAAAATACAAGAATTTAGCAAAACATTAACGGCGCTTTCGTGTTACTACACTTGTGCAGAAACACACCCACACATACACACACATACACACACACACACACACACACACACACACACACACACACACACACACACACTGCACACTCCCACACTCCCACACACTCCAATTACTGGCGCCCAAAATGAGCAATCACAACGGCTAATAAATGCTTTTGTGCCTGTGTTTAGTTATCGTAATAACTGTTGTCTGTTTGTGGAACGATGAGAAAGGAACGTCCAAATTACGCACAGCAGCTCTCGCAGACAGTAAACAGTGAGTGCATAGACTCACACTCACTGTCTCTCTCTCACACACACACATTTGTGCACTTGTATTCGTTAAGTTAAGTCAGATCTCGTTGACTGATAACGCCGTCCGTTGACTGTCTACTCCCAGACCAAAGCACACACAAAGCAGAAAAACATTTTATGTTGACATAGCGCACATTAAATATGTACTCAGTTATGTTTGAACGTATGAGAGAAATTGAAGAGAATTTGACTGCAGTTTCACACGTATTTAATTGAGGTAAGATAACAGACTGTTAAGTGGAATATTTAGTTAACAATTTCAAAGATATTTTTGCGAGAAACTGATTCCATTTCCTGAATCTGTGTGCATAGGTAAGTAACTTGGCGTTGGGTATAGCCCTATTACTAGTTGCCATGGGAGTGTGCAATTGAGTGTGTGCTTTACACAAATACTAAATAACAAAAAATAATAATCTATAGGAAATCACTCGACCAGAAAATATCTAAAATGTTGCAGAAAATACTATAATTGAGGCATGAGTGCAAAACGTAAAATATAATATAATACTACAAAAATATTGCTATATCAATCATTGAGATAGTAACATTAAGACTACGTTAAGTTGTACGAAGACAGCTTTAAGACTGGCAAATCTATATAATTCATTTTAACAACCTTTAAAGAGTTTTTGACGGCCGTTTTTCTTGAAGTTCAAATAAAAAACTGAAACATACTTTGAGGCGCTGTAATTTTAGAGAGTGAGAAATAGTAAGGAATCTATAAATGCGCTATAGAGTCTACGACAAAAGCTGCAATAAAACTATATTAAAAAAAAAAAAAAAAAAAAAAAAAAAAAAGTAAGGAATAGGTTTGGGAACTTCTTTAACTTTAAATAAAACAGATACGCCTTTATGCATGTAGAAATAAATATTCATATATTTAATAAATATGAATATACAATACTATATATAATTACTAAGCTTGCCTTTATTAATACATATTATGTTTTATATATACTATAAAATATAAAAAAATTTACATAAAATATGATTAATATCCCAGATGCCATTTGATATTAATTACTTCAAGTTTGCTGCTGCACTAAAAAAATACAGCAGTTCTAAGTAACATCAGCGACACTTATTAACACAAATATTCACACACGCTCATAGGAAAGAAATATAAGTATACATATATTTATGTATATATGTAAGTGCACAAATATATAATTATTTTTATACAACTTGCCAAGCAATTTGTGAGTGAAATTTGTGTCTGTCTGCCATCGGTCTATCCACAATTCCCAGAATAGCCAAAGCAGAGACAAAAAATAACAACACCGAACAAAGTCGAAACAATGATGTAGTATCATAGACTAGCATTTAACTTAGTTCATTAAACTTCAGATTTTTATTGACTACAGCAACCGTTGAAACCGTCGACAGGTGAATGGATGGAAAACAGTCATTGTTTTCAGCTTTTCCGGTTATCACAATCGGAGAATTGTCGTCAGGGAAACTCAAAGGAAGAAATATCAGTTCCTGGTTTATTTATTTTGTTTATTGTTTAATCTTTAATATTCAATCATCTTTCTTTGCCTGATATCCTCAATTTTCTATCTTCCATCTTGACCCTCTTTATTCAACTTCTATATAGCATTAACGCGTCCACCTCCATACACTTTGTCTATATTTCAAAAGTTTAGTCATATAATTCCCAAATAGTTATGCCACTGAAAGAATGCCAAGACATGACGAAGTGACCGATAATGGGATTATTTACAAAAGCTACAACTAAACGTTTCTTCGATCTTGTTATTGTTAATTATTATTGATATATCAACAAATTTACGACCTTGAGCGAACCAAGTTAAGACCAGTTGAAACCCAATTGTTATAGTACTTGCGTCCCATATAAAATCTCATTACTGCGAAATTGGACACGTAGATAAAAATTCTGAGCTCGTTGCCTAGGAAAGTATATAGTGCATCACTGACGAGGTTTCCAGTTCACAAATTTTGTTGCAATTGCAGCATTCTATATAAAAAGGCATATATACTGATATATATGTACATATATACAGACAGTGTATCAAGTAGAAATGTGCTTTTTCGAGCAATTGTTGAGTCATCCGTATAATTCAAAAGCTGACATTGAATAAAACTTACTTGCGTAGTATATGTGAAGCCCGTTTCTCTTAGTGCTTGGGATTCCAGAAAATGTGATATGGAATAAACTGGCAGATTGTCAACCATTCTAAATTTTGATAAATCACTAGAAATCTATGTCAATATCACTAAACCGCGTACATCTAATGTATCTCTGTCACTCTCAGAGTTTCGAAAGCAACTGCCAAAGTTTTCGCCCAATGCTTATCTCAAGTTGGTTTGATTTATTAATTTTAACAAATTAACATCAATTTGTGATTTGTTGTTGATCGTATTAATCTGATAGGATATTTAATAAACATGTATTTTGAGAGTATCAAATATGCTCAATAGATTGATTAGGCACAACTAGAAAATCGCAAATAATAAACAATGTCCAATTTAACTTCCAACATTCACGTCGATGGCCCTCGTAGCTAGCACGTTTATAATTTTTAGATTTATATTTTTTATATATTATCTAATAAATAAATAATAATAATAATAATAAACAATGTAAATGTAACCCTACTATGCGATTCTCATAGGAACTCATTTTGAGTACGTGTACATGTTCTCTGAATACAAACAAAGTTTGTTGTATTACACATAAACCTCTTTCCAAACACAGCTCTCCTAGGCGATTCTCATAATAACAAATAAACTTAAATACCTTTACAAGCTTTGTTTGCAACTGTTTTATAGGCTGATTTCTTGGCACTCCCTATAACTATTTCTATATACATAAGTATGTGTATAAACTTACACAGGGGTGGTTTGAAAAGTTGCTGACTTTGAGGTAAAGATACAGATGAGGGGATGATAGAGATATTTAAAAGAGGACAAATTGATATATTTACAATTACATATTTTGTAATTATATCAGTTTATTTATAAAAAAATCACTATCAGTTTCAAAAGTATTCGAATCCAGCTTTGTAAACAGTTCAAAACAAAATAAATACTATTACTTTCTGTTTTATTATTATAAATATATTCATATATACATATGTAGAAAATATTGACAATGGCAAATTAATCAAAATAAGAAATTGCAATCTTAACAATGCATTGGACATAACGAAACGTCGCCAGATTGATAGGTAGCAGAGTGACATATATAAGCTGTGTACATATCTACACAACTAGCTTTCTTATCGTGCCATTTGTATGTAGATAAGCCCAGTTAACAAACAGAAACTGGCACAGAAACAAAGATAAAGTGCGCTTAGTTTCGAGTGCGCTGGCATTAAGACGTATTCATTTCAATTATGACGAATGACGACAAAGGCGTACTCTGTGGACTTTGTGGAGTACCCCAGGCACCGATGGCAAGTAATTCATTTCCAATTCCGTCTATTAAATACTCGTTAGCCACTAATGACTGGCAAATAAGCTGAGCAGAAAATAAATTTCTTATGACAGAAATCAAGGTTAAATGGACTTATGTAAAAACTTAAAATATGCAAATTGACTTTTTTTTCGTTTAAACTAAAAAATAATAAAAATTAACTTAAATATATTTCGAAAGTATTTCCACATTCCTACATACAATTCTATGACTTGCACTACTGTACTTGATATTTAAAAATAAATATACTACGAAATACAGAGAATCTCTAAATTGATTGCTCACACAAATGACATTATTGTTAAATTAATTAGAGCCTCTTTAGTCAATGTGAAATTCTACAAAAGTCGTGGTAAATATCGTCTAATCGTGCCTGTGGAATATTTGCTGTGGATTATTGTTTGGATTTAATGTCTCACTAAGTATTATTCAATCAAATTAAATCAGAAATCAGAAAATTAGTTAAAACTTGGATCTGTTTCATCAATACTGCAAGAACAGAAGTTGATTTTATATATCTACCTATAGTATATGTATATCAATCACTCACCGGTTAAATCAATCAATTGTTGTTGTTATTTTGTTATTGTAAGAGCGATTGCCAGTTATACAAATTTGCCGCGCAAAAACAAAACACTCTGGCAGGATCAGACACATTGACAACAAACGACAGCTGAGCACAGCTGAGCGCTGCCCTGTGTGTGTATGTGGCTCTGTGCTTGTATATATATATGTACGTCGCTGTGTCTGTATGTATACACGCACGTGTGTCGCTGTATGCGAGTTGGTGTGTGCGACAATGAAACGTCGATAAAAACTGATTACAATTCCGCCCGCATTAGCTCTTACACTAGTTTCAATAACATCAGCACTTTAACAGTTAAAATTGAATATGTCGGTTATAAATAATTGAAATAAACTGTCACGAACACACAATAAAAAATATATATGTACACATATTCACGTACATATAGACGAGCAGCCAGCATTCGCAGCAGCACACTGCGCGAAAAATGATTCTTTCACTATTTGCATTTGAATTTCAGCAGCAGATATTCACTGTTTACATAATTGGCGATTTGCATATTAAATACAATTATGAAACAATATCTTCACACTCTATTATAAATTGTACTATTATTAAATTAAGTTACATATATGGCGACCGAACCAACAGTTCTACGTTCGCTGCCGTTTGCTACCCAACAAACAATGGGCAACGCGTTTACGAATTTTCATACAATTGGCTAGTCGCCGAAATGTTTGCTTGGCTACGTCTGATACGAAACGAACGTTGCCAGATTGACAAATGCCAAAACGTGCACAATATGGCCAAGCGCAAAAACAAAAGCGCGCAGTAATTATCGATATACAAATAAACCCCAATGTTTGCAAATTGAACTTTTTGGATATTTAAAAACTGAAGTTTAACAAATTAGAGCTGGATTCTACTAATATTAGACATTTTTCTCGATTCTATGTTGGAACACATCCAAGCACAAATTTTCAACCCACTTAGATTTTATCCAAGTGGCTTCTTTTAAAACTTTGATTATTTGCGTGTATTTACTTTGCGAAGCACTAGGAAACCTGCATAAGCTTGTCACTAATACCACTTCCCATTACTAATCGGCTCTGATCGAAAACAGAAGCATAAATAAAATTGATGTACACTCGTTAAATGTTTTTTCCTTTATTCTAAGACACAAGCACTCAAAACAATATCGAATGCGGCCTGGAATTTACAATGTAACGGGCTTGGGCTTGCCTTGCTGGGCAGCAATGCGCTCGTTGTAGCGCTTGACTGCCTCCTCGCGGGAAAGGTTGCCCTTGCGTGCATATCGCTGGTTGATCAAGAACTTGACATCCATCTGTGAAGCAATATCGAATATGTCAGATTATTACGATCCTGTCACATTGAGGATTTCTACTTACGCCCAGGGTGGACTCGTGGCGTTTGCGCATTGGGCGCTTGATGCCATTGCGATGAGCCTTCTTGTTCTGGTTGTGATTTGTGTGATTCTTGGACTTGGCCATTGCGAATTATCAAACTGTTTTTGCGGCAGAAGTCGGCGACCAGGCAGTGAATGGCACAGCATGAAAACAAAAAATATCCATTATAGTACACAATTTATAGTTTACTTTATGCATTTTTCATTTAAACAGTTGCCGATGGCATGGGAAAATCCACTTTTAAATTATATTAAAATTGTTATTTAGTTTCTTTGCGACCTACGTTTTTGACAGCACAGCGGAAAAGAAGAGGAAGAAGAAGCGGCACTATCGATAGCCACAGTTATATCTTTAACGCCAATCGATATTTGTGGAAATCAGCTGTTTGTGGTTTTAAATACATGTGGCAACATCAGAAGTACTTCACTGTGAATTGCAAAAGCAACCAAATACAACGCAATTGTCTTTACGTTTAAATTGTTATTAAATTTAAACTTTTGTTAAGAATTACGAATTTATAGATATATTAATTAAGAAAATTGAACAAAGTTACCACTTAAAGTGCACTGTGTTAGAAATAGGTAAGTGAGGTCAAACCACGGGCACGTCACAAACGACATTTGTACTTGTGATTGTATCAAATGCGGGCGGGTGGGGAAGAGGAAGCGATGAGTCATCATCTAAAAACAAGTTATCACGACAAGAGCGACCCAGTAGTAAATGCTTTGTTGTTTCTCTTTCGCTTTTTGTAATCAGTCTGACGTCATATTCAAAGGAAAAAAAATGAAAATTTCCGCCGCTTCCGCTGCTGCACTCGCCAGTAATACGAACAGTAGTAACGCAGCCGCCGCACCGATAGTACCTAAAACGGAACCAGATCCAATTGGCGCCGAAGAGTCAATGGAATTTCAGACACCCAACAGCACGTCGACTCCCAACGTTAGCAAACGTCCTGCCTTCCTGGACCTCAACAAGAAGAACAAGCGCGCAATGGCACCGCTGCTCATAGACTCACCCGATGTGCCTTTGAAGACACTCAATACGCCGGACCTTGAGAAAATATTACTTTCCGGTGGCATGCTGCAAACGCCACAGCCGGGCACAGTATTCCCAACTAAAGTGGGTCCCATTACCTCGGAACAGGAGGCCTTTGGCAAGGGCTTTGAAGAGGCCCTCCAGAATCTGCACACCAGTAAAAACACGCAGGCGTTTCTGGGCAACAATACCAACGCTCCAGCAGCTGCTACCAATCCAGCTCCAGTTGTCCCAGCCACCATGACAGCCGTGAACAATGGCATCAGTGGGGGATTCACCTACACCAGCGTGGGTGAGTACCATTTACTTGTATATTACATATACTAGCAGAGTCTAATCCGCATTTCTTTATTATAGATGGCTTTCCCGTCATTAAGGATGAGCCACAGAATGCCGTGGCTTCCCCAACAGTCAGCCCCATTGACATGGCGGATCAAGAAAAGATTAAGCTGGAGCGCAAGCGTCAACGGAATCGCGTGGCCGCCTCGAAGTGCCGCAAACGTAAGCTAGAGCGCATATCAAAGCTGGAGGATCGCGTCAAAATGCTTAAGGGCGAGAACACGGATCTGGCGGGAATCGTAAAGACGCTGAAAGATCACGTGGCCCAGCTGAAGCAACAGGTCATGGAGCATGTCGAGGCGGGCTGCACCGGCCTGCTGGCGGGAAAATAACATAGGGATAACACCGAGGAGATTGTGCAGCAGTATATGTCGAGCTTAATATCGGACGACAATGATACAGAAGCCGAGACGGAGGAGCTAGCAGAGCAACAAAATCAGGAAATAGAGGACACCATCGAAACGGCTGTGGATGCGGAGAGCGGCGTCGTTCTGCTGTCAACAGTGGCCTTGGAGCAGGAGATATCCCTAGAACTTTTACTTAATGCATCATCGAATACCTTCGACTTGGACACGCTTCCAAGCAATCATGTCGTAATCGAAACAATTGATCAATTGACGGACTGCAGTGAGTCTACCGGCTGATTAATGGAAAGGAAATAATTTAACTTGGAGTGCCTATTCTTATATAAATATATATATATATATACATAGATACATTTAATTTCTACCTAAACTTTAATTATACTAACGTGCAATGCCTTATTTGCTGCAACTCTATTTGATTGCTTTTGAAAAGTGCTTTTTATTTAGTTCTAGATGTACATATGGTTACCCCCATGTTTATTTATAAGACGAACAAGTATTCTATATATGTAGTTTTTAAGAAGAAAACAAATATATATATATATGTATATTATATAAATTAACTGAAATCTGTGAAATGCTTTTATTGCTTATCAATTTCGGGTATTTTCTGGTAAATTTATGGTTTTATAGCAGTAATTGAAAGTTAAAGTTCAGCATATAGAATAAAGCTAACTTTATTTGAATTGATTTCTATTATAAAAAACATTTATTTTCATACTTTTACATATAAATATATTTTTTATGAATTTACTTATAGAAACTCTAATTGATTACATTTCGCATACAAAATTCTAATTCTGATTCAAGATTATTGTTCAGTTTTTTCATCTTATTTATTCTAGTTATTGTTCGCTTAAAATTCGAAATGTTTTTAGATGTCGTCCGCAGACGTTTATTGTCACCTTTTGCCATTTGTTATTGTTTTGTTTGCTTTGTCTGTCACGTTCGATACTGTTCTAAGGCACATAGCGGAGCTAATCACGCTCCCATCTCTAATTTGCATGCACAGTGAAGCAATGTTTATGTATTTATGCTAAACATTTTTGAACGAAAAGAAATCATTTCAAAATAAATATATCTTAATTATGCATCTTTGAACAAAACCTGAGCAGAACTAAAGGAAAAAATCATATTTATTTGTAAAAGAAACAACAATAAATAAATATATGTATATAAAAACAACAATAAAAGAAGGAAATAAAAAGATAAGTGATGTATATCTTAAGAGTTGCACAAAAAGTTACCCAAGACCTAGCCAATATTCTTCTAGTAATTAACGCCGATAATTAAATTAACTAATTTGAGCCCGGAATCTAGAGATTTGTCGAGTTAATGGAGACCAGACTACTTGGTCAGTGGATAGCCATCGATGAGCAGGCTCTTCTCGTCGCTCAGCTGCTGAGGACCCTCGCCTATTTTCGTATGGATTATGTATTTGAGCATATTCTTGGCATTCACATGCCCAATGGAGGCATCCCGCAGACCATTCTTCACCTCAACCGGCGGCACTGGAATCCCCTTGAGATACTCAACACTTTGCGAGGAATCGTTGGGAAATGCCAGCTGGATGGCAGCCAGCAGACGCGGCACGTTCTCGGCCAGCACATAGAGGCAGGCATTCGGGCCCGCATCGAAGGTGTACGCCGCCTGCAAGGAGCCCACCGTCTCGTTGTAATCGTGCACGAAATTCGCGATGGCGTGCGACACGTCGTTCATGTAGACGCACGGCGGATAGGTGTCCAGGCAGATGGCGTGCAGCTGGTTAGATTCCTTCATGGTGATCTCGGCGAAGGAGTCAAAGTCGCGCGCATCGATGGCCGCCATCAGATCCTTCACACGCTGCGGCACAACCTCTTTGGCGCGATGCTCTATCAGCGAGGATGTCTTGACGCCCAGCTGCATGCCCTTGGTCGAGCCGGTCTTCTTGCGGGCATCGTTCACGACCAGTATCAGCATGTGCATATTGGGCCAGTGCTCAGCGGGCGCCAGCTGCACGGCGATGGAGTCGCTGCCATCTGCGGATGAGCCGCGTTGCCAGTGCACAAATCCGCCGTACAAACTGCGACACGCCGAACCGCTGCCCTGGCGAGCGATTGTAGTTAGCTCCTCATTCAGGGGCAAGTCGTAAAGACGTGCCAGTGTATACACGAGGCACGCATAGCCCGCTGCACTCGACGCCAGCCCAGCGGCAGTCGGGAAATTGTTGTACGACGCAATGTGCACCTTCCACGACAACGGGAATTTGTGGGCACCATTGGCAAGGGCCAGGCGGTGCACGCCTTCCACGCAGCGCATCAGACGTGCGTTCTCCTCGAAGGGCACCACCTCGCCGTTCAGCCACATTCGATTCTGCTTGAAGCTCTCCGATGCGCTTATTGTGGTCTTTGCACACATCTCGTTAGCATCTAACGTCATGCTGACGGAGTCGTTGATTGGCAGTATTAGTTCCTCGTTTCGTTTGCCCCAGTACTTGACCAGGGCCATATTGACAGGCGCGACACACGTTGCCGTAAACATTATGCTTTAACACTAATATAAATAATATTCTTACATTAAGTTTGAAAACGACTTTCCCCAGCTTTCACCGTAAAGTGCGGCAGTCAACCGATAGACGTTTTATCAATTTATCGAAAAGTCTGGTATAATAATATAAATCTAGTATTTTTCAAATTTTGTTTATTTAAATATTTATTTTAGTATTATATTTAATTCATTTGAAAATAGATTAAAAGTTTTTGTAGTACCTAAAGTATCGTGACTTTTTCTGCGCATAAATAAACAAAATTATTAGCATTAATTTATAGAAATTTTAGTATATTTTTGTTAGTTTACTGCTTTTTATACCTTGAGCCCGTTAAAAATGGGAAATCAGGGTATAATGGTTTTGTGAATGAGACGTGTCACATCCCATAAAGTATATATATTCTTGATCAGCGAGGCAAGTGCACAAGCTTATAAATTTTTTTTCCGATAAATTATTCCATTTCGATTTTATCAGCACTTATCGATAATTCAAATTCGTTTTTAAGGCCTAGTTTGTACATCGTTTGAGCTAGAAATTTCAAATTTAAACAATAGAACAGAAAGAAGAAGAGCTGAAAAAGAGTTAAAGATCTGAAAAGGAGATGTTATTTTGCATATGTATGCAGCAGATTGGTCGGTAACTGATAGAGAATTTTGCTTACGCTAACTCAGAGAGAGGCTTAACAGTTGAGCTCGACTGCTGCCCTATATAAAGGCAGCTGAAGATCAGAAGAGCTCCTTCCCGCAGCAGCAGCAGCAGCAGAGAATGCTCTGATTGGTCGCCTAATGATCGAGTGTGAAGACTGACTCAGAAAGAGGCTGTCGCGGCCCTATCTAAGGCAAGCCTGCTGCAGCGCAGTTCGACTTCGAGTGGAAGTCTCGCTGCCCTATAAAAAGGCAACTGAAGATCAGAAGAGCTGCTTCTTGCAGCAGCAGCAGCAGAAAGTGCTCTGATTGGTCGCCTAATGATCGAGTGTGAAGACTGACTTCAGAGTCAGTATCAAGAGATGACCTTGTCTTGAGTGGAGCTGTCGCTGTCGCTGCCCTATATAAAGGCAAGCCTGCTGCAGCGCAGCTTCAGTCGCATTTTTCATCTTCTGGTGGTCAGTCGTCCTGTGCAGCGCGGTGCTTCTCTTCTTCTTCTGGCTGTTGGTGAGTATTAAAATAGTTAAGTAAGTTAAGTGAAAATGTAAAAGTTATACTTTTAATGTTTAATGTAAATAAATTTAATTATTATTAATTATTATAAGAATAATTTAAAATTAAGTATGTAAATGTTATAGTTTTTATGTTTATTTAATGTAAACACAATATATTTTAAATTTAAATATTATTAATTATTATAAGGATAATTTAGCAAATGCAAAACAAGTCTTCATATGTACAAATATCAAGGAGTTTGGCAGTCCGTAACTGCGTTAAGGATATTTTTTAGTCAGGCAAGCCCGACTAGCACTTCGACTTGCCCTCTAACTCTGAGTTGTTTAAATATAGTTGTGCTTTTAGTAATTTATTCTTATAAATTAACTATAAAACAAAATATGAGTGCAGATTTGATATTTGGCACTTCACATGGCCCAGGGTATCTCCTAGTCGAGCAGTCTCAACTAGAGCAGTCTTATTTGTTTTTATCAATAATGTGCTACAGCACCCAATCAATTTTTTTAATAAAGAAAAGTGATACCTTATAGTTTCGGCATTATTTAGTACATTTTATATCTGCATTATAAAAATACCAACAAGCTTACCTGTCATTCCACTATACTCAAAACAAAAAAGTGCATCTCTTCATTTATGTACACAAATAATATAAACAAATAAGTGAAAATTAAATAATAAATAAATACACAATGCCACTTACTGCAGAGAGTGCTGCACAACAAATACAGGTAAGCAATAACATTAACAATTTACTGCATTCGAAATATACTAAACTTTTTTAATAACATCCATTTTCTTTACAGGATCGCCTGAAGGACATCCAACAACACATACACAAAGTGGACAGTGAACGACGCCGTGCTGAGAATTCTATTGCCAGCCTTGTGCGCGCGCAACAAAATCCAAATCCCAAATTGAAGACGCTGCTGCAGTCGAAAATTCTGGAGGCAACACAGGAGGAGGCAACAATACGAGCGGCCCTCGCCAAAATACATGAAATACGAAATATACGAAACGAGCGACGCATTCAGGTAAAGAGTATAGATGGGCATATTTATGATGCACAATGATATTATATATATATATTCATATACAGGCTCGCAATGCCGGCAATAAGGAAGCCATTCGTCGTGGCGCTCTCATGAAAATGGTGCAGCTCTCGGCCCAGACGTTGCCGCTCTTCGTGGGCAAGCCGGGCGAGCGCGCGCCAGCCTTGTGTGGCGCCATACCTGCCGAGAGCAGCTATGTGGCCAAGGTGGGTGACAATGTGGCTGCACTGGCCAAAGGCATTGACGAGGAGGAGAACTGGATACTGGCCGAGGTGGTGCAGTTCCTGCATCGGCAAAACAAATACGATGTCATCGACATAGACGAGGAGCAGAAGGATCGGCATGTGCTGAGCAAGCGCAAAGTTATTCCATTGCCATTGATGCGCGCCAACCCAGAGACAGACGGCCATGCGCTCTTCCCCAAGGATACAGTTGGTACGTAGCTAATGATTCCCATTAAATGACTTCAACTAATGTCGAGTTCTCAATCTCTAGTCATGGCACTGTATCCCCAAACCACCTGCTTCTACAAGGCCATTGTGCATCGCCTGCCCCAAACTGCCACGGAGGAGTACGAGGTGCTCTTCGAGGATTCGTCCTATTTGAATGGCTACGCAGAGCCGCTGCCGGTGGCGCAGCGCTACGTAATTGCCTATCGCACCACCAAGAAGAGCGCGGGCAGCGGCAGCGGCAATCTCTCATCCGCCTAATGAAGCAATGGTGGAATTGTAATAGCTACATATATAATTATTATATACATATTGATAAAACTTAATTTCTAATTGAAGTCTTAGCCAATTACTCCTCATCGATATCCTCATCTGCATTGTCGTCATCATCCTCATCCTCCTCCTCTTCCATTGGGACATCTGTTTTCTTACTCTCCTCCTCCTCCTCCTCCACATCGTCTTCAACGTGCAGCTGGAAGCCATCGGCCTTGGTCCATGAGCACTTCATGGTCAAGCGAAACTTGGCCATCGGCTTGCCCAGCAATTTCAGGATTCGCGCTTGCTCCGGCGTCAGCACTTTGCCCTCTTCACAGACCGTATAATCACTGTATATGGTCACAATGCCCTTCTCCAGTTTGGTGGGCAGACCCAGTGACCGCAAATGCGGCTCCATCGAGTGTGCGAACTCCTCCAGAGGTCCAGCCGGCAGCGTAACTGTCTCCGTTGCTGTGAACCCGCTGCGCGCGTATTCCACGGCCCAATAGTTCTCCGCCCACTTGAGTACTTCTGCCTTGGTCTTCTCTGTGAACAGCAGACCCACCTGGCCATTAAGGCGTTTTGACAGCTGCAATAGATCCTTGTTTATACTTTCTGTCTTCAATTTATCTGGATTATTTGCCATCGTACCTTGTGTATTCCTGTTTCCACTTCCTCAGCCTCTGTGCGGCCCAAGCCGATTTGCATGATGCGGTTTTTGCCAAAAATGAAACGAGAGTTCTGTTTCCATTCTTGTCGTAGATCCTTCAGCAGATTGTTACGCATGTTCTGCACCTGGAACACAAATATATTTGGATACTTCTCCACACAGAATCGAATGTCGTCGATGATGCGTTGCTTCCACGCGAGGCCCTTGCGATCGGTTTTGGTCAGGGAAACTACAAGTAAAATCCATAAAGAAATAAAATATTCTGATCTGTTAGTAATAGTTAATCTGTTTCTTACCTTTCTTATCACGTTTAGAGCGCGGCATTTTGACTTAAATATGTAATTCCGAGCTTGATTCTTGTCCAAGTTTAAACACCGTAGTAAACACGTGCGACCGCTACGATGAATGCTTATCGATGCACATTGTATCATTTTTCAACATATCGCTTCTTACTGGGCTGCCAACTTGCTTCACTAATTAAGCGCAGCCACACTTACGATAACCTAGGTTTATTACGTTTGTCTAATCCGGTCACACTGCAGCAATAGCCGACGAAAGGTGTGTTTACGTAGTAATTTTATTAAAAATTCTTACAAAATAAAATTAAGTTGAAGAATTGTGTTAAAACTGTGCACCTGTGTGATCTTTCAACATTATAAACTTTTGTTTTTGTACGGGCGCAGTGAGTAACATATTTCGCCTCTGCACAATTGTGTTACTTGGAGCGCCATGTTGTCGGCGAGAGATTGAGAGACGGCATTTTTCACATGTATCGATTTAAAACGCTAAATGAATTGATTCATAATTATAAATATTTGCAACAAATATAAGACTCCCCGCCCCATATTAGATATTTGCTGTGAAGCATCGAGGAAAATACATTTGTAAATGCGTCTGGACAAAATTTACTGTTTCAAGTAGGACGCTGATGACGTAATTTTGTGAATAGACGAGGCAAACGATGCAGCATTGCCAACAACAAGAAACTTTTTTAATCAGTTAAATTTCAAAAAGCGTTGGTAGCGCGACGTCTGCCTCGACTCGGATATACTTAGCGCAATTCAATGAAAATCAACATTAGAATTAAGGCAATAATTTACTGGAGCTTATCAAAAGCACATAATTGCTGATAAGGCGCCGTCACAGCCCGTGAAGTTGAAAAATAAATTTAATCAGTGTGCCAGAGATAAGAGCTGGAAGGTTTTAACAGGTACAAATTTGTCTGTGCGTTGAGCGCAATTCAAGGGCTTAGCCAAAGGCGAAATGTGTAATGGATTTTCATTTTAATTGGGTTTTTCTAGCATTGCTAGTAATTGTTGGTCGATTTTACAACGCACAAAGAGACACGTACAAGGCCGCAAATACAACTCGCGTAACATTCGAATTTAAAAATTTAACATACGGACGTTCGTCTCATTCAAATTACTCAATTAAACGACAATTGCGCACAATTGACGACAGCAACAGCAGCAGCAGCAGCATTCGCTGGCCAAGCTCCTCCCCAACATTATTGTGGCATGCGTCATACAATGTACGAAACTGCAGCTTGTAATGGCCAACAGAAAATTTGTTTCTGCTTTTCTGCACTTAACGTAAAAAGCTGCAATTCGTCATGTGTATAATTCAGAAGTAATTTGCGCAGCTGTAATAACCTAACTTAATCAACAAGCTCCTTTGTGAATTGATGGATCAGGCATGACAACAACAGGTCATTTAAAACTTAACGAATCCAGCTCACTTGTGTTACACCTGGCAACTCGGTATTTGCAGCCAGGTTGGCAACACTCATTCTTACCTACAGTTCTCTCTTTGTTCTCTCTCTCTCTCTCTTTCTTTTTCGCTCTCTCCTTTGCTGTAGCGGCATGCGCTGCCGCCTGTGTGTACGTGTGTGAAATCTACCAACACATGCATATACACCAAATAGGCGTACACAGATACAGGGCTTACTGTGTGCAACATTTGCCGTCACTTTTAGTCGTTCGCCGTTCGTTGGTAGTCGTCGTTGTCGTTTCGAGTGAATCGAATGTAAGGTAACCAATTTGCATTAGTAATATGGGGCGAAATATGTATATGTACCCACATATGTATATATTAATTATAAAACCTTAAGCGACTTAAGGCGATGCAATAAACATGTGCATTTCGGTAGTTTATGCAATTTAGAATTCATTTTTCAACTCGACGAGAACATGTGCAAACGCCGCATGTATGAAAAAATTTTCTACATGCTTCCATGGAACGATCGATAAAAATACTACGCAAAAAGACGAAAATGTTCAGAACTGTGAATTTGTGCAAAAATACATATGTACATGTGTATGTAGAAATGCCCGCTGTGCATTAGTATTGGTATATTTTGTATTAGTGTGTGTCTGTGTGTGTGTATATATATATGTATATCTGTACATATATGTATGTGGACGTGAGATTCGTTTGTAGCTTCGTATATTTTCAGTGCTTTTGGTTGATTGTTGGCGGCCGTGGCAACAACTGACTTGGCTAATGCGAAGGCGAATTGTGGTGCTTAAGTGTGTTCTGGTCGCTAGGCGTTTTAGTCGTCAATAGCTAAAATACTTGCATACGAACGTCCGAGCGAACGACTGTGTGTGTGTGTATGTAAATATGTACGTACGCCAGTCCGAATGTATTACGCATATGCACATTTAAAAGTGTGCTACGGCGATATTCGCTTTGTAAAAAAATTAATTTGTTTCTTATGCATTGTATATTTTAAAAATTTAATCCATTGGATTATTTTTCAGTTATTTACGGACTTTCATGCACGTACATCGTAAACTTGGTTTTTATTGGATGTACTTTGACAATTCACCACATATATATATATACTTTTGTTTCCACAGATATAAAAATATATATAACTTACATACATATAAAATAGATATACTTATGAATGTACATATATATATGTGTATGTATGTACGTATGTAAGTGGACGACACACGCGGTTACGTGTTCTTTTATGCCGCACTGCTCTCGCAATCGCTGCTGCCTTTGGTCGTTTGGAAGTGTGTGTGCTCTCTTTGTGGTGCTCTCTCGCTCTCCGGTGGGATTATTTTTATACTTTTTGTTGCGCGCTCTTCACAGCCCTCCCCCTCACTAAGAGGCAGACACACTTGTTTCTTGTTAGCTGATGTACGTTCATATACATACTGTGCGTAAATTCATCGGTTAAGATGTACATACATATGTAATTTGATTTGTTGCTTTTCAAACTCAAAACACAAATTGTACATTAAAAAGAAGAAATTTGAATAAGGTATGTCTGCAATAAAGCTGTTGAAAGCTCCCATTACTTGTGTCTAGTTTTGAAAACGCTGTGTATTGGAATTTTCTGCTTATCTGCATTTCTCTATAGTCGTATTTTTTCCCTCTGTACTGCGCATGTAGCCGTAACGCCGTGTAGCCGAATCTCTGTCGTCGCGACCTCATGGGGCCGGTGTGGTGAATTTACACTTTGCCGCCCGGTGTGGTGTATTTTCAACATACTCGCATACTCACACACTCACACTCTGACACACACACACACACGCTTGTATTCGCATGGGATAGCGCTGTTTGTAGCAGTCAATGTTGCCGTCATCGCAGAATTCAACAAACGGTTTCAAATTTTATTTGCCGTTATCTTCAATCTGTACCAGTGACCGAAGCCAATGCCGCCATCGTTGTCGCACTGACATTTCGCTAAACTATTAGCGGTTTCTTCTTCACTTTGTATAAGACACTCACACAATTGCACATAAAAGCGACACACATGCATGCATAAGTGCACACGCATACTTCTATATAAAGAAAAATAGTTTTTGGCTGACTTGCAGCCGCACTACTTCCTCATTGTGAGGCATGCCCAAAAAATGACGCAGTCCATGACGCATACAATTCGCTCCACCATTGAAACGGGAGGGAGTGGCTGATTGGATTGAAGCTATAAATGCGCACCCATATATCTATGCATATATACACGCATACACACATACACTTATTTGTTGGAATTTAGAAATTAAAATCATACTCAATACTCCGCCGTTGCGCTCTGTTTCGTTAGTGTTTTCATCTCTTTTATTTATTTTTGTTGTCAATAACTGTACGAAAACATGGCAATTGACCTAAAAACGAGCAACGCACAAAAGTTGCTATTCTCACTAGTGTGCACAACCTAAGGTTCAATGTTTTTTACAATTTGACGGTCGGATGCGATCGTTTAGAAGCGAAGATAACAAGTGGGTGGATGGGTCATTGTGTCTATGCATATTTGCACGTGCATTCTCAAATATGCATATGTATGTGTGTACCTAAATATTGTATTATAATATAATATTTGCTTAAGTTGTGCTTACATTATCAGATTTGTGCATTTGGGGTTATTGTGCATTCATCTTTGACATCTGAATACACACAAGTAATATGCTCGTACATATTTATACATATGCTTACTCACGTACCACAAACACACAGCTAGCTAGATACATACAAACACACACAGTCACAGTCGCACACCCATCAAGCCACAGATTTCTCTCTCTTTTATTTCATTTTCAATTTTATTCATAGTTTATTTATAACTTTTTCTCTCTGTGCATGTATGTTGGTTTATTTCATTGTTGCTGTTGTTTTTTGTTTCTTTCATTCCATTCGCTTGTCGTGTCGGTTGCTGCTGCTGCTGCTGTTGCTTTTTTGCTCTTTTAACATTTCCATTTCCATTTCCATTCCCATGTCCGTTTTTTACGTATCCAATGTGCATCTGGCAGTTGGGGCGCCCAAAAGAAGTCGAATGTCATGTCATGTCTTATAGCATTGGCAAACAGAGTAAATCACGAGCACAAATTTGTATTAACAATGTGCAAACATAATTTGGAGCACGCCCGCCCACACGCAAGCAAAACTCAAATACAGCCCACGTACACACACACACACTCTCACTCACTCACCTTTTTTGTTAGCTGTCAAAAGCACATTATGGGCCCTGGATCCTTATGCGCAGCGGACTAACAAGGCCGCCTTGGGGGATTATAATTTTGTCGTTATTATGTTTCTATGTTTGTCCCCAAGGATAATGGAAAATGTATCAATCAGCCTCACCTTGCGTTTATTTATAAATATAATAATCAATCAATATTTATGTAATACCTGCAAATACAGCCATGTTGGCGCGGGAATCATTCAGCCGTTGTCTAAAAGGCAACAGGTTACCCTTTTGCATCATAATATGCTTTGTGGTGAGCATGTGTGCATAGATATATATGCATGTGTATGTGTATGAATATATACATATATGTAAATATGTATTGTGTGCAGTGAGTCACAGCTGTTTAACATAAAACGCAATTTATTGACATTAAGACGAGGCAAACCTTTTGTTATTTTATTATTAGTTATCATCATCATTGCGAGTTTAAGTAACTTCTCTCGACCCTGTACTTAATATTTTCAACACTTTATGTGCAAAGTCGATGAAATAAAATGGAATACTGATACGACGCGGGCTCGATGAATCAGATTTGTATTAATGCTAATTGCAGCATGTGTGAAGCAAAGATGCTAAACTTGACTCATTTGCTGCTAATTGCAAATTGAATTCTTTTAATGCAGTTACACATACATTAATGTATATGCCTGTATATATACGTCTGTGTGTGTGTTGCGAAACCAGTTTGTAATGTGTCTCATGTATACACATATTGATGAGGGCGCGATATATATCCTTTGATATCCTGTTGCCCGCCCATTGACACCGCCAGCATATTTCAATATCAGCAGAAGTTTGCAACGCGCAGCTGCTATTCGCATGCGACGAGCGCTGCCACCGGCGGCAATCCTTGCTCCTTCGCACCTCAGCGCAGCGTTTTTAGCCAGAGACGGAGACAAGTTCTCGTTTTAGTCGAGTTTCGGGCCTGGTCGAAAGAGCAACACAGCAACAGCGGCAGCGGCAGATAATTATTCGGGTTTTGCAGCTGTATGTGTGCGTGTGTGCGTGAGTGTGTGTATATGTGTGTGTGTGTTAAAGGATATTCGTGTTGAAAGTTGGCGAGAGAAATAAATGAATTAATCGTAGCTTTCAATTAGAAGTGGGTGGTGGCTCACAGTACAAGAAAGTGAACTCACATAAATACATATACATACAGACATACGCTCTTGTTTGTTGGCTGTTTGAACAGGTTGCCAATTAATAAAGTGAATGTGCCGCGTGGGAAATTCAATAGAAATTCAGTGGCAATCAATAAATATTTCTTTCTTTCTGTCGTTCTATTGCAGATAACCATTCACACACTGTGAGCGACGCTTTGAGCTGTGGATTCCTCCTACTTTAATTAATTTTTCTGCTGTCTATCAACTGCAACAGAGATCGTGCGTGGGCCAATACACACACGAACACACACACATACAAATTATTCATATTCTTAGTTTGGTCAAGTAACTAAAACAACAAAAACCACAAACATGTCGACAGTCGATAAGGAAGAACTGGTCCAAAAGGCAAAATTGGCCGAGCAATCAGAACGGTAAGTGCACACAGTTATACGATCAGATCAAAGGGACACGTAATTAATTTGATTTACTTTTATGTGTGCGTGTGTAGCTACGATGACATGGCCCAGGCCATGAAATCAGTCACAGAGACGGGCGTCGAGCTGTCAAATGAGGAAAGAAATCTGCTCTCCGTTGCCTACAAAAATGTGGTTGGAGCGCGCAGGTAAATTGCAAATATCTAAATAGAGTTATATATATGTCTATATGCATGACTTTTTCTACAACAACAGGTCATCGTGGCGTGTAATTTCCTCCATTGAGCAAAAAACCGAAGCATCCGCCAGAAAACAACAGCTCGCCCGCGAGTACAGAGAGCGTGTGGAGAAGGAGCTTAGAGAAATTTGCTATGAAGTTCTGGTAAGTACAGCTGCTCGCTCGACTCCATTCCCACTGTACTCTCTTGCCCATGACCATGAATATGGTTAGGCCCCCGTCCGAAACCCACCATAGAGTAGGCAAATTATGATGAGTTCTTCTGCTCACTGCGCAAGTCCTGCTCCCAAATGCCAGTGGGCGGGCGGTGGTAGCTGTAGCTGTAGCTCTGTGGCTGGGCATCCCAGTTTTTATGTAAAAATATAACTCTAGCATGCATCTATATAAGCCAATTGCTGCGTTAGTTTGAAATAACAATCGCCTTAGCGGAGGGCCCACTGTACAGGGCTCTGTATGTGTGTGTGTGCAGCAAATTGTATTACAATCAATAAATCTATTTTTAAAAAAAGAAATTTTCCAGACATGCTGCTGCTGCTGCTACACTGCACACAGCAACACACAAAAACACACACACACATACACTCAAGCAATGTACACACGTATATATTGATATATATATAGAAATAAACATACAGATTAGATAGCAACAGCGACCAACAAAGGCCCAACTTGGCTTGATTAATGTCAATTTAATTAGACTTTTCGATTGAGCCATATATTTTAAAGCTGTGCTCGTTTGACACACTGTTGACCTATTAAGTAAACCACCTTTGGACAGCAGAGCCACTGGACTTAAAAATAAATCAAAAGGTGCAACCTACATATGTGTAGCCAATGTATATATATATATATATAAACAGTTGTTGCTGGGGGTTGGGGCTGGGTGAGCGGGGCGACTCGCTGTTAGCTGTTAGCTTTTCTTTCTTTGGTGACAGAAAATCGATAATACTTTGAAGTGCCTCAGTCGACTGTAAAATTGGCATACATACAAACAACCACAGAGACGATATACACACATACATACATATATATACGCGTGTTGCTATTTCAGGCTGTTTCAGCGTAATATATTAGCCGAGCAGCTTTTGCTCGCTTAATATTGGTTTAATAACAGCTTATTGTGCGCCCAGCAATTAGGAATGTTTATTTATATGCACAAGTCTGTCTGTTGATCTCTTATTTACATTTTGACATCTTGTGTCGTTTAATCAACAGGGACTTCTGGACAAATACCTTATTCCAAAAGCCAGCAATCCAGAGAGCAAGGTTTTCTATTTGAAGATGAAGGGAGATTATTACAGGTATTTAGCTGAGGTCGCCACAGGAGACGCACGCAACAGTAAGTATCTAAATCCTATTAGCCATAAGCTCTTTTAATATAGGCTTATAATATAAAATACAACCAAAAAAATTCAAATATATCTCAAACATAAACGTAAACTCTATCTCTTTGTGTGTCTCACAATGATGCTGCAGCCGTTGTTGACGATTCCCAAACCGCTTACCAGGATGCATTTGACATTAGCAAGGGCAAAATGCAGCCAACACATCCCATCCGCTTGGGTCTTGCACTTAACTTCTCAGTCTTCTATTATGAGATTTTGAATTCTCCAGACAAGGCTTGCCAATTGGCTAAACAGGTTAATAAACAAACAAAATAGAAAGCAAATGAAATGTCCGGCAAGCGAGCAAAGCAACAAGCAAAAAGTGCAACGAAAACAATTTCAAATCATTAAAACTATATTTTTTTTATATATTTAAGTTGATTGTTCATTATTCAGTATCTATATCATATTGAAAACTAATTGTGAACTTTGGTTCTTTTTTTCTTTTTGTTTCATTTATTTTGGTACCCACATATTAACGTACATAATTTAAGACGTCGTTGAGGACTCGAAAAAAGCTTATCAAGAGGCATTCGATATTGCCAAAACTAAAATGCAGCCAACACATCCAATCAGATTAGGTCTTGCACTCAACTTTTCCGTCTTCTATTACGAAATTATTAATTCACCAGCGAGGGCTTGTCATTTAGCTAAACAGGTTCAATCTCTTTCTACACAAATCTTGTTTTCTTTGTTTCACATTAACTATTTAAATATTGTTGTTATGTGGCTAACTAACTAACTAATACAGATAAAGACAGACACACACAGTCCACACACACAGTCCACACACCCACACACAAGTCCGAGGAACGTACGATATAAGCATACGCCTACGGCCATCGCATGTTACGTAAATTATAAATTGGCTTTATTAATTCATTGCAAGCCCGCCCGCCCGGCTTATATGCCCTGTAACGTACGGCTTTTAACCCTTTGTAATGCAGTCCATATCTTGCTGGTGAAATTATTAATGGTTGTTAGAGAAAGTGCATTAACCGTTAGGTCACAGAGTTCCATATCGTATATTAGTTTATAGTTTTCTTATTTTTGCCAGATGAATTTATGATTTTTGATTATTTTGCTTAGTTGCTGAATGAAACAAAAAACAAAAACAAAAACCAAAAAAGTATAAATCCGAATACTAAAACAGTTTTTTTGATTTAACTGAAATGCTTTCGTTTTGCACCTGAACAAGAACTTGTATTTGCATATTTACCTTGCCGGCCTTTTGCATTGTTATTGTTGTAATTTATGTGTGTCGAATACTAAATATATATTCTTATATCCACACAATCTAGGCGTTCGATGACGCGATAGCCGAGCTGGACACACTCAACGAGGACTCATACAAAGACTCAACACTCATCATGCAACTGTTGAGGGATAACCTGACTCTTTGGACCTCCGATACCCAGGGCGATGGCGATGAGCCACAGGAGGGCGGTGACAACTAACCAAACAACTAAAATGTTTCCTTTTTGACTATGCAAATATTATTCAGTAATACAAACAAACAAACAAACAAACAAAACAAAAGAAATATAAAAGAAATCTTTGAAGTCGAAAGCAGCAGAGCAGTAATGTAATAATAAAAGCAACATCAAAATCAACATCAGCATCGACACAAATCCAAACAAACAATACACCAACAACAAAACAATACAAAACACAACAACAAACAACACTACAACATTAACAATTCAGCAGAATAATGATTCAGCTTGTGGCTGTGTGATGATAGTTTAGAGGCTGAGATGAGTTTAGGTGAGAAGACTATTGTCATGCTGCAACTGTTTGAAGAAGAACAAGAAGAAATTGAATCTGGTTTATAGACAGTTTATATATTGTATACAGGCGAACGAACAACTGTTGTTCGACGAGTCAAATCCAATGAATGTAAAGTCGATTAAAAAGTCTATGAAGAAGGAAATGAAATAATATGAAACCAAATGTCTTAATTTGCTTCACATGCCGTTCAAGTTGTCTTTGTTAGTAAAATGCTCTTGCAAATATTCACAAATGGGACTATCTGAGTCAAAACTTATAAATACAAAATATGAATATATATAAATAAATATATAAAAATGAAGAAGAAATAAAAAAAAAACTATCAGCTATCCAGAACAAGAACAAGCAGAAGAACAGGAACAGGAACAGGAACAGTGTATTGTATGGCAAAGATGTGAATTTTGTTTTGTGTAGTTAATTGCTATTCCGCTGTTTTGGCCAACTGCGTACACTATACATATGCCTAAAATATAATATTATTTATTTTAATTATGTTTTAATAAATAATTATCATACTGTTTTATATTAACACATACAAACAGCATACAACAAACAAACAAACAGAACACAAGACACAGTCAACAACAAATTTATTGTCTTTTATTTTTGTTTAATGCGCTGCGCCGCTTTCCTTAATAAAAAACAACAATAATAAACAAAGGCTAATTGGTTTATACAATATAAATAATGTAATTACAAATAATGCCCTCTATTTTTCGTCGTCAAAGAAGAAGCCCATGCGAACCAAAACAAACAAATTATGTATTATTTGTAATTATCTTTTTTTCTAAAATACAACAAATAAAAACAATATAAACCTAAACTTTTATTTTTAACCAATTCATGTTCTCTTTTTCGTTCTTCACTTCCTCTGTCTCCCACACACACACACACACACAGTGTCGCATTTACAGTGCAGTTATCGATAAAAGGGTAAACTGTGTGTTGAATTGTTATAAATTAAATAAATGGTTATTTAGCCTTGCAGTCTAGGAAGTTGTGATTAACGTACACAAGATCTATATTTGAATATAGATATTCTCTGTCTAAATCGATGCACATTACTTGTTCCGTTGCGCGGATAGCTAAAAAGGCATGAGTTCTATTGTGCCGGTTTGAAGAATTCTTTTTGTCCTTCTCCTTGTATGTAAATCAATCGGTTAATCGGATTCGAAGAGTAAATGAACCAGTGATGTTGCCATCCTGGAACTAGTATCAAAATTAATCGTACGATCGATGCGATAACTATTTATAACGTACTTACATATACATATATACTTACTATATGCAATTATGCAAAAGCAACAGCAATAACAGTATCAATGTGCAATTGTTATAACTAAATGTCTCAGTGTTTACTTTTTATATTTTTATTATCATCATCTATATGTTTAAATGTAAACCCCCAGTCCAAAAACAAAAAGAGAAAAATTAAAAAAAAAAAACAAACAGGTGTGTGAAGCAATTATATAAAAAACAAAAAACAGAAAACTAAATCGAAATTGAAAGCTAATTTTATTTTTCGAATGATGCCAATTGTTGCTAAACTCAACTAATTCAACATTCTGCTTTATTGTTGATATTTAGTTTGGTTTGCCAGGGCATTTATTTGCAAAAGAACAGGAAATTGATAACTAATCAAAATGCAAAATACAAACACAACAGAAATTACTTATATTGACAGCTAAATAGATGCAATTTTAATTCCCGATGGCGACAACACCAGCAACCGCCAAACCAGGAATTTCAAAATCATCTATGCAAATGTGTATAAAAACTGTATAACTGTATATTTTCGCAATTGAATTTACGCTTACAATATACATACAAAAATCGAGTCGAATAACCAAAATGGAAACTGCAAATACATAATACACATACATTAAAAAAAAAAACAAAAAAACATTCAAAATGTGTTGAACAACAACAACAACATTGAGCACACATAAATTGTATGTGTGTGTGTGGAGGCAAAGATTGATGTGAAAATTTAAGTTTATTGAAATTACAGTTTCTTAATTACCAAAAAAAAAAAAAACAAAAAAATAAAAATACAAAAAAAAATTAATGTGTTTTTTCATTTGCTGTTTGTAAAGTTTTAAAAATGTAAGTATAATTTTTCATAGAGTTTTTGACTTAGACAACCAATATAGTTTTCCAGACATAATATAACTTTTGGGAAGAAGAAGGCGTGGCAGACTTGAATGTGTCTATTATATTTCCCTTCTTATTTAAACAGTTCTCTAAGTATAACACTTAGCCATCTTTATTCATAAGATAATAAACTGCAATCAAATGTCTTATGTCTTACAGACTTATAGACTAGATTTACACGTATTTCCACAATCCAATCCAATCCAATCATCCAAGCACTTCAAAATAATGAAATGAAAATTTCAGCTGGTTGAGTTGGAAACAAAGTATGCCATTTCTTTTCGGACCTTTATCAAAATTACGTAGTCAATTTTTTTTTTAGGAATGCATAACTGTAAATTTCAAGTTTTGACGAAGTGCATAGCACGGTATGTACTGAAGGGTTGGGATAGTCAAGGCGACTTAAACAACTATATCTATACCATATATCTTCAACAGCAACATCGACCATGCTTTTCACTTCCTTAACCTTGTGCCCATATGCCGTTATTCTTGTCGAGGTAGAGCCGGTATTGGGAGAATAGCTGCCGCTATGCAGCTGCGGGGCGTTAATTCGCAGGACCACAGTTGTATCCTTTTCAGTCGACGCAGCGATAACGAGAAACTGATGGCCTTCAAAAACCGAATGACCAGTTGTGAGGATATGGCCAGGAAGTACGATTGCCTCATGAGTCTGAAGGAGGAGAATATCAGTTTGTATTATCGTTACCTGTGCGACAATACGGCTGAGGTGTTAACCGTGATCAATGCCATCGACAGCACGCTCGATGATTTCTGTAATTTGGGACTGAATGTTACCAAAAGGTAAGCAATGTATTCCATAATATATAATAAATATAGCTTATGGTATGCCTAAAGTCCGAATATGCAAAGATTGGTGCATATCACCAGAAGTTTGGACTTCGATCGTACTGTGAATGATATACGACAATATATAAATGCCGAGAACAAGAGGAAAGCTCAAACACGTGTTGGATTCGCCCTGAACAAGAAGCATAAGGAGCAGAAGAAGGTGAAACAAAGGGAGAGGGAGAGGAAGAAGGAGAAGCTGGTGCATGCGAAGACGGTAAACAATTTTCAAAAAAGTGTAATGAAAACACCAAAACGAAAATATATAATTTACCTGAAAAAATTGAAGAAAGTGCCAACCAAATGATCCCTAGCAATTACAAATTGAAAGTAAGTTAATCATTAATAGCCCTTCTCTGCGATTTTCATGCTAACTAAGCCACACCTCCTACGTAGGCAAACGTTACGATATGATGGCTCAGCATATCATAAGTACACATACGATATGTATAAGTTGCACTCATCAGAAATCATGGAAATATTACATCTAGATTATCTATTGGACTGGTGGAATGGGATTTGCTTTGTTGGTCACTGAAACTATTTTAGTTTGTAATATTTTTTATTTAATTATTCAAGTCAATAGATCAAATCGACTCTAAGCGGCAATGCTCGACTGGTAGATACCATCGAGCTGTTTTATACCTTTATTGTTCGAATTATTCCTAAAAACTCGATATATGTTTTTATTTACTGTTGATATTAGGGAATGGGTTGGTATAACAGAGTATGCTACTCTTTAATTGATCGGACTTTGACATATCATTTAAATTGTTTGTCTCACACGTAGTTTAAAATTGAGTATGTTTTTTACAGATAATAGTGATTTTAGTGTTTTGTGGCTTTAGTAATTGATATGAATGCATTAAAATTTCGAGTATTTTCAAAATTATCAGCCCGGTATGTACGAGCGAATGCGGTATGCCCAGAACTGATTGAAAACGATCTCCCATAGCCTAGTCGAAACACAGGAGCTATTGCCTACGAGCCAACACTGTCCCAGCAAACGGCACTTGTCCGAGCCGTCTCGATCGGATTCTAAACTACAAAATGCTCAACTTATTGAAGTGAGATAAATATATATTGAATATGCCATATAAGTATATATATATATTATAAAGTATTTTCTTTGTAGCATAAAAACAACCTGTGGCATGGTCAACATGGCTGCTCCGATAGATTAACGACATTGAATATGACGATCGCAATCGGTGATAATCTTGCGAGAAAGTTTGACTACTTGGCTGAGATATTGGCTTTGAGCTTGCTAATGGATTCAATCTTTCTTTATAAGTAAGTTCGATTGCACATACAGCTTAATAACTACAGGTAATCCAGTTCAAGTCCTGAGCTAGAACATCAGCTGTGGAGGACTACGCAACTGGATAAAGCTTTCTGTGCGAATTTGCCGCAACGGCACTATTGTAACGGTCACCCACAAAGCTTAAGTGAATTAATGATTTTAAGAGACCAACTATCCGTCATGATAAATGGTGTGCGTTTTATGGGCTATGATGATAACGAATTGATAATCTTTAACGAAGAATCTTATGGCCAGCCAGAACGTCTACGTCTTACCAACTACACGAAATATAAAAACAAATATGTAAGTAATATAATTACAATTAAATGCACACCTCGAAGTTTCTCTTTCAAAAAGCTAACGGCTATGCGCAAGTAGGTGTGGTGAAAAGCTAGTGGTGCGGCATGCAGAAGCTGGCTGGCGCGGCAGAGCTTTTGTCTGCCAATGCGCGCACAGCTGTTGCACAGCTGTCAACATGACACTCACTGTGTGTGTGTGGGGTAAACAAAAAAAGTCCAATAGGGTAATCGCCCATTTTCGCCCACAATAGGGACAAATTGATAGCAGAAACTTGGCCGCATTACTGTTACAATTTGTTGCATTAATGAAACATATTATCAAAAGTCGCGCAGATTGCAAGAAAGCATAAAACGTGACAGTGCGACGCGATAAAAACGCCAGGCAACCAGTTCATTGCATCAGTGTGCCGTGTAGTTGCGCTTAACGCAAAGCGTTTGCTGCGTTTAAAGGTCACCTTGAAACGTCAAAACCGAAACTTCTGCGCTCGACCGCCGCTCTCGCGCCCAGTTTGTGAAAATCGTCTCGCAGGCACATAGCCACGGCATCTGCGGCCAGCATAAGATTTGCGCAGTTCATTTGGACAACTCGGCTTCCTCGAAGCTCCTCCAGTTCCGCTGTGAATCATTCTCAAAGTATTCGCCGTTGGGTGCATCCAACTTGAACTTCGATACGTGCGTTCCGTCTCACTCTCACTCTCCCCCCACTGCGTGCGTGTGCGTGTGTGTGTGCGTTGCCGTTGCCGTTGTTTTTTGAATCGATTAACTTGTGTTTGAAAAACTTTTGAATAAAAGCGCTACTTGGCCAAAAAATGAATAGTGATACTAATCAACGTTTCCTGGCACGCGGCTCCCAGCGCGACAAGGGCCTGGCCGTCTTCACCAGCGGTGGCGACTCCCAGGGCATGAACGCGGCTGTGAGGGCATGTGTGCGTATGGCCATCTACTTGGGATGCAAGGTGAGTTTTGACCTCTGCCAAGTGCTTTTGCATTGGTATTTATATATAATTTGGAAACACCTACACACACACACACACACACATACATATTATTCACGAAAATGTTCTTATCGGTTACCGGAACAAGTTCAGCCATTGAACTTTATGGTCTACGGACTGTGTTATGCATATATTTATATATAGCAAATTTAAATATATATACATATTTATTCAGCTGAACTTGCAATTAAATCATAATGAAAGAAATTAAACAAATTAGCTTGTTGTGCAGGTGGTGTCAATTGCCGTTAGATAACCCAAGGGGTGGCAAAAAAAAAAAAGAAAAGAATATTCAAATAAAAGCGCCTCACACTCACACCAATACATAGACGATACCAATACACCAATACTTGTATCTGTGTGCGTTTGACATTGAGTTTATTTTCGGGCAACTTACAGACGATCACGCAGATATATCTGAGCAAATGCGGTTATTGTTTGAAAAGTGAATTACTATTTGCCTATTTATTGGCTTTATTGATCGACTGTGTGAATTTGGGGTTTGGGCGTCCAATATGCCAAATTTTGGGCACACTCATCGAGGGCAAAGAGTTGAAATTTTAAATATTTGCAATTGAAATAAATTATTCAAAATTGTGCGATGATGATGATGATGACGATGATTTTTGCAATGAATAAATTGTCGCAAGGCTGATGTTTCTTTTTGTCTAGTTTCGTTCAAAGTCACTTTCATTTTCTTTTATACATATTTGATTTTTATGCTATGAAATTATGTGTATATGTAGATTTATTATATAAAAACCAAATCAAGCAGCGATTAAGAGTTCATTTTTTGAGCAAAGAATTAAAAGCGAAAACAAGTTCAATGTGCTGATTCGATGAGTTTGTTTATTTTATTTAATAATTGTAGATATGCTTAACTTCTTTGTTTATATGACGACATCATATCGATTAATAATCTCGTTTAGCTCATTCAATTATACATATATGAACAGCTTTAAAGCTTTATCGCCTATTAAGCCTGATAAGTGCTGAGCCATAGACAATATTTTATATATCGCTATATATAGATAGACATACTTGTTTTATCTGAGTGCCTGACTAAGCTTGTCAAACATTTGATACATTTAAATATGATGATAATTTTATAGTTCTATTTTGATGAGCAATAAAAGCTTTGCAAAATATTTATTAAATATTAATAAATTAAATTAAATTGAAATTACATATTTTTTTATTAATATGTTTAAAAATGAAAAAAAAAATACAAATATATAATATATGTAAATATATATAAATATTTTTTAAATGTGTAATTTGTTCTACAAACACTGCTTTCTTAATAACATAAATTAAATTATGCGAAAGTATTAATAAATATCAATTAAAAATTTATAATATATATTAACATTTATACGCATACATATAAAAAATAATCTCTAGTGTTTTTTTTTATTAGTTTTTAATTGATATTTTTTAAGTACGAAGATTTGTAGAACAAGCAATATGTGTGTTTTAAATATTTATTTATTTATTTATTTATTTTTTGTTTTTTGTAAATCTAATATATAATATATATAGTTTTTCCATATTTTTGAAATATCATTAATCTGTTTATAACAAAAATTTGGAACAATCCAGCTTCCGGCCGAATGATGCAAAAATGAAACAATATTCTGAAATAATTTACATCATACAAAATTACTTGAAATATGCTGAACACTCATAAAAATGATTCACATTAAGTGTTAAGTTTTATCAGAAATGTTTATATATACTATAAATATTTTCTAGTAATTTATATATTTCTATTATTCTATAATCTTCGACATCAGGTCTACTTCATTCGCGAAGGCTACCAGGGCATGGTTGATGGCGGCGATTGCATTCAGGAGGCATCTTGGGCATCCGTGTCGTCGATCATTCATCGTGGCGGCACCATCATTGGCTCCGCTCGCTGCAAGGACTTCCGTGAGCGTGCTGGCCGGCTAAAGGCGGCCAATAACTTGGTGCAACGTGGCATTACCAACCTGGTGGTGATTGGCGGCGATGGTTCGCTAACTGGCGCCAATCTGTTCCGTCAGGAGTGGTCCAGTCTGCTGGATGAGCTGGAGAAGAACAACAGCATAACCAGTGAGCAGAAAAACAAGTACAATGTGCTGCATATTGTTGGATTGGTAAGTCTTGAAAGGAAATCTCTCTCCCGCGCTCTCTCTCTCATTCCAACTCTCTCCTCATTTACCTTGCCAGGTGGGCTCGATTGATAACGATTTCTGTGGCACGGACATGACCATCGGCACGGATACGGCCTTGCATCGCATCATTGAGGCCATCGATGCCATTGCCAGCACTGCCTACTCACATCAGCGCACCTTTATCATGGAGGTCATGGGTCGTCATTGCGGGTAAGCCATTTGTTGTCAGTCGATCCTCGTTTTAGTTAGCCTGTCTGTGATGTGTAACTACTTACGTATATATAGTGTTAGATCTGCCGTATGCTAAATGCCTTCAATACTTATAGTTATTTACCAGTTGTAGCTGGCGTTATATCCGAGGCAGACTATGTCTTTCTGCCCGAGTACCCGCCGCCACAAGATTGGCCCGATAGACTGACCCTCAAACTGGACCAGGCAAGCGAACAGCAATCAGCCCATCAGTTCTCGATCGTTGAATGTGTCTCCACATGCATACAGAAACTCTATATCTCTCAATATATATACATATATATCTCGCTCAGATCCAAATCGTTTTGTGTTCTCAAACATTCAATGTTTGTGTTCTATATATGTATGTCAAAACCCTAATGAGTCAACGATCGCGTGATGAAATAAGTGATATATAAGATGACATTAGAATAGGTTTCATTAGATATCTAAAATTATTGTACAATAGGTGTTGTTATATATCAGCTGATATTACAATGGATCTAGTTATATATCAGCTGATATTACAATAGATCTTACAATAGGACTGTCGAGATAGTTTAAGTTAATTGAATCATATTTTAGGGGTAATATCAAGTGGAGACTTAAGCTGACGTAAATCCCGTTTAATCGTATTGTAAATTACACAATTATATAAATGATTTCAGTAGATAATGATGATGAAATTAAATTAAATGAATATGAAATCTTAATGCAACATTATTATAAATAATATGCCTCTTATCTTTAGCTCTTTTATCTCTCATTGAATTGATGCTCATTTCGCAATGTGTCCTAAAATGTCGCTCTCTTTCTTCCTGCCCTTTGTTGACCTTTCCCTCTTTTCCAATTGTTTATACTATACAGTTTATACCATATATATATATACATACATATATATGTATAACCAAATAATACAAACACATATATTTTTACAGTTATTTAGCGCTCGTTGGTGGCCTGGCCTGCGAGGCCGATTTCATATTTATACCCGAAATGCCGCCGAAAGTCGATTGGCCAGATAGGCTTTGCAATCAGTTGGCCCAGGCAAGATGCGAATCTATATAATTTTTAATAAAAAAAAAAAAAAAAAAAAACAAAACAAAAAAGAAAACAAACACAATATTTCTCACAGTGTGTTTGCTCTCTCTCTCTCTTTCTCTCTATCTCTCGCGCATCATCTGCTTTTCGTTGTTGCAAGACACAACAGCAGCAAAACATATTATAAACATTGCATTTCACCTACACCCACACACACACACACACAGACAGACACACACACTTTCGAGCAGGCACTGGTCGGATATTCTATATATATATATAAATACATATATCATGCATCAAGTTTTGAGTTTTTATACTTTGAAAAGAAAAAAGTATATTGGTTTCGTTTTGTATATATTTTTGCTTTGGCTTTATTTTGTCTACAAATCTTCGATTCCAAAACTGGATGTATGATAAACCCCAGCTGCCCAACCCAAACCCGCCTTACGTCTTATCCTAAGCATATTGTAATTAATAAACTATCAACTTAACTTAACTTCATTCACCCGTGCGCATCGTGTCTTCTTCGGTGTGTTTGATTTATTTTCGTTTTTAGCTATTTGGCGATTTCAGCCGCCATTGCCACAGAGGCTGATTTTATGTTAATACCCGAAGAGCCCGTACCAGTTAACTGGCAGGATGCTCTATGCAAAAAGCTAGCTCAGGTCAGCGCACTGCGAAAAGGAATTCCTTTTCCATTCCATTCTATATAAGTCTATGCGATATGGTGTTTTGTTTTTCGGTTCGGTTTATTACTAAATTATTCAAATTGTAAATATAGATATTGATAAAAAAACAAAAACTTTAATTTAATCTTAACTTTCTCTAACACTTCTAACAGCTGTTCAAAGAGCAAGCAACCTTTTTGTCAAAAACTGATTCTAGAAAATACTAATTGATTGGCTATTTAATTGGTTTTTATTGGGTTAAAGTGTTGCCACACGCACACATACACACATACTTATTTATTTAGTCTTTGCTGGGCAATTTAATTGGCTTTTATTACGCCTTCGTTTACGTTTACTTTTGTTGTACCTTAGCTTGATTAGTACATATCGAAATATCTATATACTCTTGCTTATTTATTATTCTTCTTATGTTCAGTTTCTGTTTTCTTTTCACATTCATCGTTTGAGCTATACATAAACAAACAAATACACAAACATACACACATCTCTCTCTGTCTCACCTGTATTTAATCATAGTTTCATCTTGTTTATAACCTCACATTTGTCGTCTCTTATTTACATCGAAACATATATACATATATATATATTAATATATATCACTATCATTATCATTCTGTAATATACGTTCGTAGCATTTTGTATATATTTTTGAAGTTCTTCATTGCTTTTATGTACACACACACCGTTACTAACCTGTTCATTTTTGAGAATTGCATAGAGCAACGCAATTTCTAACAGTTATTGCTTTCGTTGTCAAACAGGAGCGTTCGGCCGGTCAGCGCCTGAACATCGTCATCGTGGCCGAGGGCGCCAGCGATCGCGAGGGCAATCCCATTACCGCTGAGGATGTGCGAAAGGTTATCGATGAGCGTCTCAAGCACGATGCTCGCATCACTGTGCTGGGTCACGTGCAGCGTGGCGGCAATCCCAGCGCATTCGATCGTGTCTTGGTAAGTCAATGCAGTTGTATATAATTAGACAGAGATTAATTAGAGAGTCGATAACTAGAAAGTATTAAAAGTATTTAAAAAATACTATGTAATGCAGACAATTAAAATTTCTAGTTCGATATCCAATTTAAATATCAATTCAAACGAATCACATAAAGCCGATAGATTTTTATCGATAATTAATTTGAAACCAAAACAGGCCTGTCGTATGGGCGCTGAGGCCACTTTGGCTTTGATGGAGGCCACGCCGGAGTCCGTGCCGGTGGTCATCTCGCTGGACGGCAACCAGACGGTTCGTGTGCCACTTATGGAGTGTGTGGAGCGCACTCAGGCCGTGGCCAAGGCCATGCAGGAGCGTCGCTGGGCGGATGCTGTGAAGCTGCGTGGTCGTTCCTTTGAGCGTAACTTGGAGACCTACAAGATGTTGACGCGCTTGAAGCCACCCAAGGAGAACTTCGACGAGCAGGGCAAGGGCATCGAGGGCTACAGGCTAGCTGTGATGCACATTGGTGCGCCCGCCTGTGGCATGAATGCGGCTGTGCGCAGCTTTGTGCGCAATGCCATTTATCGCGGCGATGTCGTCTACGGCATCAACGATGGCGTCGAGGGTCTCATTGCTGGCAATGTGCGCGAGCTGGGCTGGTGAGTATATGATGGGAATATGATTAGGATGTGCTCATTAAACTCCTCTACTCTACAGGTCTGATGTGTCTGGCTGGGTGGGTCAAGGCGGTGCTTATCTGGGCACCAAGCGTACGCTGCCCGAGGGCAAGTTCAAGGAGATCGCTGCTCGCCTCAAGGAGTTCAAGATCCAGGGTCTGCTAATCATCGGTGGATTTGAGAGCTATCACGCCGCTGGCCAAATCTCCGATCAGCGCGACAATTATCCAGAGTTTTGCATACCCATTGTGGTTGTGCCGGCAACCATCTCGAACAATGTGCCCGGCACCGAGTTCTCGCTCGGCTGCGACACCGGCTTGAACGAGATTACCGAAATCTGCGATCGCATTCGCCAGTCGGCCCAGGGTACCAAGCGCCGTGTGTTCGTCATTGAGACAATGGGTGGCTACAGCGGCTACTTGGCCACGTTGGCTGGCCTGGCCGGCGGCGCCGATGCTGCGTATATATTTGAGGAGAAGTTCTCCATCAAGGATCTGCAGCAGGATGTCTATCACATGGCGTCCAAAATGGCCGAGGGCGTCTCTCGCGGCCTGATCTTGCGCAATGAGAAGGCCAGTGAGAACTACACCACTGATTTCATCTATCGCCTGTACTCGGAGGAGGGCAAGGGTCTGTTCACCTGCCGCATGAACATCCTGGGCCACATGCAACAGGGCGGCTCGCCCAGTCCATTCGACCGCAACATGGGCACCAAAATGGCCGCCAAGTGCGTCGACTGGCTGGCCACCCAGATCAAGAACAATATGGACAGCAATGGCGTCGTCAACTGCAAATCGACCGACACAGCAACCCTGCTGGGCATCGTTTCGCGGCAGTATCGCTTCACGCCCCTGATCGATCTCATTGCCGACACCAACTTCGAGTGAGTGGACGACAAGATTAATGCCAATATAGAGTTAATTTCAATATTTCCATCTGCCCACAGTCAACGCATACCGAAGAAGCAGTGGTGGCTCCGCCTGCGTCCATTGTTGAGAATTCTGGCCAAGCACGACTCTGCCTACGAGGAGGAGGGCATGTACATCACCGTCGAGGAGGAGTGCGCCACAGATGCCGTCGCCTAGACAGCTCAAGAGCAATACAACAAACACTTATCATGCCCAGTGCACGTAGAAAAGATCGTAGAATCAATCTCAATGTTTATTTCAATTTCGATTTCAATTCTGACAGTTGCAACAAATTTGAACGTTGTAAATTTTGCGTTTTTCCGTTTCTATCATTTACATATTAAACATTTTAGACATATTTACACGATAAACATGTCTCTCAGCTCAGGTCAAGGTTAAGCAGCTAATATTTACTGATATCTAGCCAATCTAACAATACCCCCGAGTGAAAGTGTGCACTCCAACAAAAATCCATGTCAACTAAGTGTATTTCTAATGTATACATACACACATACATACGCACATACATATATTTATATGTATATATGTATCAAATATGCCGCCACAACGATTATTTATAATTTTGTTCATAACTCTCTCTACTTTGTAAAATTTTCCTTATTCACCTATTCACTTACTGCTTATTTATTTTAGTTTACGTTTTGTTTCTTTCTCGCTTTGAATATATTTATAGCACATACATACATACATACATATATAATTGTTTATTATTGCTTTCACTTTGCATGTGTATTACACAAATACATGAATTACAACAAAACAAAACCGTTAGATGTTTTAACTGGTAACTCTACACTCACGACAATTAAATGTATTGAAACACACTATTAGTATGCTATCGTCATTGTTGCAAGAATACATATATATATATACAAATGTTACAAATATATATATATAACTATTATATATACACACAGGCTCCATAGGGCATAAACGAGTTTTGCTAAGAGAATATAGAAAACAATTGTTAAATGATTACAAAGTCTAAGCAAAATAACGCAAAGTGCGTCGATATCCAACTTTACAACTCAAATAAAAATCAAAAACACACAATTTTCCAATATTTAATTACTTTCGCATTATATTCTGTTTTTTCTGTCTATTTCCGTTATAAATGAACGCGAACGACTCGAATGAGCTGAGCTGCCTCAAAATGTCTGGCAGCACTGCTAAAATTCTGATTGCGACGATATGGTAACACCACCATATAAATATAAATAGTATAAGAGAGAGTACAAAATAATTTAAATACACCAAGAGTTTTTTTTTATGACATCTTCACAATCCGCCTCCAGCCCGCTCGACCGGACACTCGCTTTTCTTGCGCCGTCGGCGACTTATTGCCGAAATCTTCTGGTCTAAATGCATCTTGGCATAACGTAAATAGGCCGTGTCGCCGTGCACAATGGCCGACATGAGCATGAGGAACTCGTAGAGATTCACCTTGCCCTGGGCGTGACAGTCGATGTCCCGCAGCACGTCGTGCATCAGGTCTACCGGCACTTCTTTGACGCCGAACGACTTCATGGCCGCACAGCATTTGTTTATCGATACGAAGCCGGTCTTGGCTTCGTCGAGACTCCTGAAATGCTCGGCGTACTTTTGTACCTGATGCACGGACAGCTTGAGGGGTATGTTCATATGAATTGGATCGAATTCGGTCGTATTGCCCATTTGAGTGCTTAGAAATTGTTTTGCTTCTTTGATTTCGCTCATGCGCTTTGCCCGACTCCACTTCAGTTCGCGAGCCATTTCGTTGGCCACTCGCGGCAATATATCCTCGGCCGCCTGGACATTAAGAAAGGCAACACGCAGACGGCGTGCCACCATGTCGACCAGTGTGCAGGCATAGTCTTTAACACCCTGACGCACTTCCGCCTCGATGTAGGGGAATTCGGAGTGCAGCCGTTTACCTATGATGGGCCACACGCTGCCACTGGAGTTGGCACCGACGGCCACCTTGAACGCGTTCGAACCGTACGTGTCGGACAGGTGTTTGGCCACATCGCGCTCCAAGCCGAAGTCCTGCACCAGCCGTATAAACATGTTAGGTGTCCAGCCAATGGCGCCGTCCAGCTTGCACGAGGTCGCCGTAATCGAATGCTTGCGCAAAGGCTGCAGTCCGCCATTCATGATGGCAGCGTCGATGGCCTTCTCTGCTATCAGCCGGAACGATGTCCATGTGCCACCCACAATTGACACCATCTTGCCCGGCCCGATTGAAATCACATGATTCTTCAACGTCGAATGGGCCAGATCAGTCGACGGAGCGGGCAGTGGTTTATAGCCACCCCAAGCTGCGAGCACGTCGCATCGGCGCACATCGAAATTGGGATTAATGTAGTTTCTGATGGTATCCAAAAGATACTGAACCTCCATTTCCGTTGGCTGTTGCCCCTCGGCGGCCTCGCGTGATTCATCCGAGGTGCCCATTATCGTGTGCCCCAGCCAGGGCAAAAAGAATATTGAGGAACCGTTTTCTGTGTGGGGATCGAAAAGCCCCACATCTTGGGGGCAGTAGAAGGGCGGCAGCACAATATGCGAAGCCCAGGTGGGCGTGCACTGCTGCGTCGCATGGGCATCCTCCAGGCGAATAATGGAGTCGCTCATGGGGCCCGTTGCATTGACTACCATTTTGGCGCGGATCGTGTAAGATCTGCCAGTCAGCTGGTCGACAGTCTTAGCTCCGACTACAGTCTTATTATTGTCACGTATCAGATCGACCACCTTCATGTGGTTGCAGACATCGGCGCCGTAGCGGGCGGCGGTCAAAACGATAGCTAGACACATTCGGGCGTCGTCGTGCTGGCCCTCGTAAAAGACGAAGGCGCCAGCCATGTCGCGGCGCATCATTGGAAACATTTCGAGCGCCTCACGTTTGTTGATGAACGTGAAGCCTTTATTTGTGCCCGGTGCCATCAGATGATACAGACACAGTTTCATCCAATAGACGGGCAACTGCCACCAAGTGTGAACGGGCAGCATTATGGGAACCAACTGGTTGAGGTGCGGCGCCAGCTTGCTAATGTTGCTGCGCTCCTGCAGCGATGAATGGACACGCCGAAAGGCGGCTGTGTCGAGATGTGTGATGGCATAGTCCAGATCTCGCAGACCGCCGTGCAGCAATTTGCTGGACTTGGACGAGGTTCCACTACCAAAATCATCGGCCTCGACCAGAGCTGTTTTCAATCCACGCGTAGCCGCGTCCAGGGCACAGCCAGCGCCCACCGCGCCACCGCCAATGATCAGAACATCGTACTCGGTGCGACGCAACGAGTCCAAGTTCATGTTGCGCGTGGGCAGCTCACGTTTCATCTGGGGCGCTTTGCTCCGATCCTGGGACGTTCCGGCCGAGGTGAATGCAAGCATCGAGCTGCCGGCCAGGACAGCTACGTGAATCAATTTTGACATTCTTACATTAGTTTTGATACGAAACAAAAGTTAGAAAATTAATTTAGCTCTGACAAAATAAGAAACAAAGCAATTTCGAATACATTCATATTTAATAGTCTATTTAAATATATGTGTATATTTCTGTTGCGTGTTGGAAAGTTAAACAATTATCTAGTTCATAAGAAAACTCAAACCCACTTACTATAGCAATTAGTACAAAAACAAGATGCCAAAACATTCACATTTTTATCTTTTAAACTTAGCACAAACTCTCTCTACAAATTCCGCCAGCTCCAACGGCAAGCGCGCAGCCAAACGCCTCCAGCAAGCGTATGGGACACCATACCGTATTAGTATTAAAGGCAGGGTATTTCTGTGTGTCCCTCTCTCTTTCTCTTCCTATCTCTCTGTTCTGAGGCGTCCAGTGGTCCAGCATTGAGGCGAGTGGAACTTATTTACTGACTTTATTGCTGCTTAGCATTGCCAAAGAAGAATTTGTAGAAGAGTGTGGCGAAGAGGCAGAGCACCAGGGGCACCAGCCACGACTTCATCGAGCTCTCATCGTTCTGTGTGTCTGAGCTCCAGGTGGGTTCCGATTTCTGTGCGACTTTCGTGCGCTCGTGGGCGACCAATTCGCCGATTTTGTACTTCTTCATCATGTCGCGCGCGTCATTGCTGTGGCCAACATCCTCAAAGTTTTCGGTGGCATCTTTGCCCGCCTGCTCGATGAGCACCTCTTCGCCGCCGGGATGCTGCAAGAAACCAAACGGAATATTCAGTACGTCATTCACATATGCTAAACTATGCAAATGCCTGCTCTGACCGTGAAACCCTAATCAAATGTTTAAAACATAAAGTGCCAACAGCCAATTCGCTTGACGAACGGCCGTCGGGTAAGGCATTGCTATTTTTAACAGTGTGCGTAAACGCCGAAAGGTGTTTAATGCAAGCCAAGGTACTACTTTCATCATACACAAACTTTAATTGCCTCGCTCACATAAACTGCAGCGTAATCATTATAACACAAAAGTTCTTTAAGTGGTGGGCGCTCTTATCAACATTAGAACTCACAAACAAACGGGCATAGTGACTATCATCTGTTCATTTGTCTAAGGATTTGATGCGGGCGTGAATACTAATAATGAATAACAATGAATATATATATATATAATAATGAATATACACAATACTAATGAATATATATAATAATTTATAAATTTGCATATTACTACTGTATATATTATAGATGGAAATATATCAATTACTATATATATTTAATATATAATAAGTTACATTAACTGAAACAGAGACTTCTAAGCACATTTTGAAATCAATTTAGCATTTTCTAGTTCGTCGACTTTAGAAATTCGTTAAGTTATTTAAAGTCGTTCTGAACTTTTCAATATACACATATATATATATATTTATATATATATATCTTTGTGACTTTCGCTTAACATTGATTTTCTAATTTCGTTCCACTTACAGTTGTACTTATATACAAAATAGTTGCTTCGTTTCGTAAATGAAACGAAATGAAATGTTAATTTTTCTATGAACAGATTTTGCTTAACTTTTGCCCCATTTCCATTGATAATGAAAAATAAAAAAACATTTGGAACTGCGCGCTGGCACAAAAAAGTATGAAATAAATATGAATATAAACATGAACGTTTCGCAAAAGCAACAAATACAACATCTTCACAAGTTCATAGTAACTGTGAAAACGAGTAGGTCAATCATTCATTCATGGATCGTAGGTCAAAGTACAGGGGCAAGTGAGTTCTCGTGTTTTACAGGTAATATATATAGACTCACACGCCATAAGTGGAAATATATACATATGTATCATATGTACACTGCTAAGACGAGTTATAAAACCTAAGTAATGATGATAAGACAACTTGTTCCCCCTCCTCCTCCTATAGCAGCTATTCACTCAAGGGGAAATTAAATTCCATCGCCCGCGCCCTGATTCCGACGTGTACAGCAGGCGTGTTGTTGTTGCTGCTGCTGCTGCTGTTGTTGTTTAATTGCTAGTCTATGCCTACCTCGTTCAGGAATGCTGTGACATCGTAAATGCTGTTGTGAATTAGTAGCCACGTATCCTTGTTAGTGTTGTGTTTAGCAACCTCGGCACGCGTATAAGTTTTCTCTCCTTCGCTGGACATGTTGATGACTTGTTGAATTGCGTTTCTATTACTAATAGATTGTGGAATAAGTTCGATCGAACGACTCGCTGAAACTGAATGAGCGAACCAACTCAAAGATTGTCGTTCATCTAGCTCGTTATTGACTCTGTTATGAAAAGCAATTGATTAACATTTGTCCACGCTGTTAATAACAGCAAATAATTTATTTGCAGTGAACTAGCGAATTATTTATTTTAATCGGACTGAATAATTAAGAAAATTATCTAATAATCACTTCTGAGAACGTAAACTATTATAATTTTATAAATTTTTATTATTAACAGCAGCTTATAAAACCTAACCGACTGTTAAACTAACATTCATTCACAATAGTAACAGAGCCATAACAGAGCCATTATGAGTACTCTTATATTGCAATAGTCGATTATTTATTGAAATTAAATTTGAAATTTTCAATGTATTAATTATATAAAATATAGCTTCTACATTATTATTATAATTATTATGTTATTATATATTATATAATGCTTTCCAGTATTTGCTTTAGCTCTTACCAAAGAACTGTTGCTGCTGTTGTTAATCAGGTTAGCGCGGGATTTTTAAATTTAACTGTCGTATGCAAAGGAATTTCTTAAAAACTTTAAATCTACTCATAATGATGTTTGTATATATATGATATGTAGTGGAATCCCACTAATCTGAAATGGCAAATGACAAATTATCTACGATACGATGGCATAAACATATAGATTTAGACACAACCTTATCGACATGCTGATCTACACTCAATCACTGCATCTTAAAAACGTGACTTATTCATGATCTATTTGTCATCGATTTTTGCCAACAGTAAACAAATACTTGCATTATTAATAAACTGGTATGAGTCCATAAGATTACACTCCTTATAAATTTGCCGTCAACTTCTTATCGCTACCAGACTTGTCGCTCTCTCAACTTTAAAGTGCTGATATCATGAATACGCAGCGCTAATGCCATTTATCAGCTCAAGAGAGTGGCCGTACGCCTGTCTATGCATTCCATTAATGAACAACGACGTTTATGAAATTAAATGTTTTACGCTTTGCCAGGCAATAATGAATGTTTGATTAAAGTTAATGTACCTTTGCACATGATATTCTAATGATATTGATAATTTTGTTTATATCTTTAAGTTATTGATACTTTATTATGGTAATTCTTAATTATTTTGAGCTAAAGTATTTATATTATTTATAACCCAAGGAAAAAGAAAATATATTATGATATCATTATATTTATGATAAATTCGTACTTAATAACATTAAATTTAGTGATAAAAGAATAAATAGAAATATAAAAAGTATCTTTGGTTCCAGCGCACTCGGCAAAGCTTTAGAAAACAGTGAGTAATATTAACTTAATTTTTTTATCAGTCGATGCCGTATATAAGACTATAACAATTTCTAATTTCAGTTATTTTAACAAGAAGGAAATATCTCGAGCTAAAAATCAAACATAAACCTGAATACAAAACAAAAGCGAATATACTTCTATTACAATGCAAGCGAGTATAAAAACCTGTTCAGATTAATCAGGATATATAGTATATATGAATATGTCTGGTTCGAATTAGATGAGTATCATGGTAAAAGCACGAGTACACTTATTATATAATAAGCAAAATTGATTGTTTTTATTTGTTTATATTATTTTTACACAGGTTTTTTACAAGTGCCTCATAAACCGGCGTTATCTGCTGGAAAATACACATTGGCTGTCTTGAACAATTTGCAAACGATAAGGTAATTTAATATGTAATCAATAGTGTTGGCAATTAGTAGGCGCGAGTGTGAAAGAGAGAGCGAATGATATTTAGAGAGATAGATATATAGACTGGGAAATTTGGCTCTCTTTATTGGTAATTCAAAAACGAATGATGACATTGCCAATAGAATGATTAAATTGTGCGAGTTGTTATAAGCTCTAATAAATTGAACAAACCATTAGAGTAAGCCCAATTTTTATGAATTGGCCATAAAAATCGATTAATCAAAAACTGAGGATTTCCAGCGTATGTTAAACCATTGAAGCCTACCTACTAAAAACCACTCTTCATTCGGCCTAGGCGTTGCTCTCTTCCTTCGCATACTCTTGTTACTCTTAACTTGTTCATAGCACAATAAATTGATAAGCTTTATCAAAAACGAACCGATATCGACTAATTTTTATTTCGCTGCCTAGCGATTCAAATATAAGCCCATATGTTTTGGCCAATTTCATAAGTCTCTTTCTAGCAGTGCTTCCATTTAGTTCGCGTGCCCCAAACGAAAGAAAATTAGCCAAAACACAAATAAGGTGCTTAATAACCCATCAAAATGACCGCGTCCAACGGCAATGTCATCAAGGACGAGGATAACAATCGATTGTCCCACTACAAAACGAATATTGTGTTGGCCGATTCCTTCGCGGAAAACGACAAAGATCGCAAAAGCTTGTGAGTTAAATCAACTTTGAACTTGGCATAAAGGAAAAAATGAAAATACTTACGTGTAATTTCATATATTTGTTTAATCAGTTTAGAAATATAAAATGATACGCGAAAGCTTTTGAGCCCTGCCACAATTGTGTACAAATTAGGGTAAAAAAAAAGTAAAAACAACAACAACATTCTTAGTACATATATTAAATATAAATATATCAGAAAATATAAAATTGTGATAAGGCTGGAATCTTTTAAAATATTGTGTAACTATGTTTGCAGAAAATGTTTTTTAATTTATTAGCTTGATAGAAATTATATATTTCGGAATTAGTGAAACAAAGAAAATATATATGTTGTTTTCAAAAGAAATCTTTAATATCAATATATAATAAAAATAAAAACCAATTATTTTTGATAAAAGAAAATATTAAAAGAATAAAAAATTAAAAGCATATATTTATTTATTTTGCGTATCTCACAAATTAATAAAATAACTAAAGTATACAAAATAACTGATTTAAAAATATATTTTTGTATATATTTTTAATCATTTTAATCATTAATTTCTTATAAACATTCTTTAAATTTTTTTATTTTTTATTTTTTATTTGTGTATACAAAGTATTGTTTATTGCTTAGAAAATTAAAAAAGAAAAAAAAATTAAGTTATTTCATTATAATTTAGTTTTTCTTAATTATAATAAAAAAACTTCTTTTTTTTTCTTCTAAAAAAAAAAAAAAAAAAAAAAATTAATTTGAACTATTCTATTGAGTTTGCTTTACGTTATTTTGTGATTCATTTTATATTGTCAATGATGAAAATTCATTTTTATATTATAATTATTTGTTTTCCTTTTTCTTGAATGCACTAATTTATTATTTAAAAATATAAAAAATCCAGGCAAAGCTCTTAAGTTCTTTAAACCCACACACCCATCAAATACAACCTATCTATATCTTATAAATCCTTTATTTCCATTTTATAAGATATTTATACTAAATAAGGTATACAATTATCAATATGCAATTTACATATGTATAATCACCTGTCAACATATCATTTATAATCTCCTTTTTCTTAATATGCGCAGTTTATCCACCTCTTGATAGGTCTATCAAAAATGGTGGTAACCATGATCATGCATTTTTGTGATATTCCGCATGACTTCAACGACGAAGCGTGCACAATATTTCGCTTTCGAGCGTCATAAATTTTAGTGCTCTAATGGTAGTTAAAGCAACAAAGAGCAGATATATACATATATATATATATATATGTATATTTATACTGTATGTATGTACACATATTGTAGAAACTAAGTGCTGCCTGGGAATCTTGCGATACGAACTCTGATGACGAATGCTATGATTTAAATGATATCAAATGTTAGACTCGAACCGATAGTGCGATCCAATGCGGACGTAACGTGGCTGCCACTTCGACAGCCTTGATTAGGTGCCTGGGGTCAGCGATAAGGAATGTGCGATTAGTCTTAGATAGAATATGGCATGCGAACGGCAGTTACGCGCCCAATTTACGACTGCGATAGTTTCACTTGAGTGTACTAATGAAATGGCATGTGCTTTGCGTATTCTTGCAGTGAGCCAAATAAATCGAAGAAACACTCCAAGAAGCATGACGAGGATGAGGCCGAGGATGACAAGCCGAAGGACGACATCAAGCCAGTCGGCTTCTTTACAATGTTTCGCTATGCCACGAAAAAGGATCGCATTCTCTATACCATCGGACTGATCGGCGCCGTGGCAACGGGCCTGACAACGCCAGCGAACAGTTTGATCTTTGGAAATCTCACCGATGTAAGTATTATATAGTATACATATATAGATATGTATATTGGCAAATCTCTATATCTATATGCCTAGAATCTGAGCGGTTCCCATTGGCTAGCAGAAATTTGTTTACTTAGTCCATATTCGATTGATAGCTAGATAAGAAAACCAGTCAAACAGCAGTAGTTGGGAGTACATGACTTAAAAATACTCTGCATTTGGGTAAAAGTCTTAGATATAGCTGCAATTTAAAGTAAAGAGAAATTCAAGAGAAATTATATAGAAGAACTGCAGAGTTGATTATGTTTTAAGTTCAGATTTTTTTGAAATGGACAAAGTTAGAAATCATTTGAAATAAAAGTTGATCTGTACTATATCCTTTCTTTTTATATGGAGACCTAACTCTCATTGCTTCTGATATACAAAGAGGTAGATTGACAAGGCTAACTCGAATCAGACTTATTATCCTAATCAAGAATATATTTATATATTCTATATTAGCTCTCTCTCTCGCTCTCTTGCTCTCTCTCTCTCTCTCTCTCGCTCTTGCTCTCTCTCGCGCTCTTGTTCTCTCTCTCTCTCTCTCTCGATCTTGCTCTCTCTCTCTCTCCCTCTCTTACCTATATTTCCGCCTGTTACAAAAATTCTACCACAACCAGCATACCCCAAATTCCCACTTTCCATGTGTACAGGGTGTCATAACAAAGCAAAGCGCTTTGAAGTGTTTACCCCTTGAAAGTACCTAGCTCTCGCTCTCCTCACCTCTCAATATCTACTAACATTTCTTTTGATATACTTTCCACTCCTAGGACATGATTGAGAAGAGTGGCGCATTGGAGAGGAATGTGTATATTAAGGATGCCGCCTCGGACATGTTGCTGGACTCAGTGCAGGATTTTTCGCTGAAAAACACGTACATTGGAATTATCATGCTCGTCTGCAGTTACATATCCATCACGTGCTTCAATTATGCTGCGCACTCCCAGATTTTGGCCATACGCTCCAAGTTCTTTCAATCCGTGCTGCATCAGGACATGAGCTGGTACGACATGAATCCCAGCGGCGAGGTGGCCAGCCGCATGAATGAGTAAGTAGAACAAATTCCATCAATTAGTCACTTATACTCTAATGCCAAATGAAACCCACAGAGATCTTTCGAAAATGGAGGACGGCCTGGGCGAGAAGGTGGTGATCTTTGTGCACTTCATTGTTGCATTCATCGGGTCTATTGTGCTGGCCTTCGTCAAGGGCTGGCAGCTCTCGCTGGTCTGCCTGACCAGCTTGCCCGTCACCTTCATCGCCATGGGCTTCGTGGCCATCGCCACGTCCAAGTTGGCCAAGCAGGAGGTCAACATATATGCCAGCGCCGCCGTCGTCGCCGAGGAGGCCCTGTCCGGCATCCGCACAGTCAAGGCCTTCGAGGGCGAACACAAAGAGGTCGTCGCCTACAAGGAGAAGGTCATTGCTGCCAAGTTGCTGAACATCAAGCGGAACATGTTCTCCGGCATTGGCTTTGGTCTGCTGTGGTTCTTCATCTATGCCTCTTATGCGCTGGCCTTCTGGTACGGCGTTGGCCTCGTCATCAAGGGTCGCCACGATCCCTACTACGAGAACTACTCGCCCGGCACCATGATCACCGTCTTCTTCTCCATAATGATGGGCTCCATGAACATTGGCATGGCATCGCCGTATATTGAGGCGTTCGGCATTGCGAAAGGCGCCTGTGCCAAGGTCTTCCACATCATTGAGCAGATCCCAACCATCAATCCGATCGAGCCGCGCGGCAAGATTCTCGCTGAGCCGCTGACAACCATCGAGTTCCGTGACGTCGAGTTTCAGTACCCCACCCGCAAAGAGATTCCCATTCTGCAGAAACTCAACCTGAAGATCCATCGCGGCCAGACAGTGGCCCTGGTCGGACCGTCGGGCTGTGGCAAGTCCACCTGCATACAGCTGATACAGCGCTTCTATGATCCCCAGGGCGGAGACGTACTCTTCAATGGCACAAACATCAAGGACATCAACATCAAGTGGCTGCGCGAGCGCATCGGAGTGGTCGGACAGGAGCCAGTGCTCTTTGGCCAGTCCATATACGAGAACATCCGCTATGGCCGGGAGGATGCCACCAGGGAGGACATCGAGGCGGCTGCTGCGGCAGCAAACGCTGCCATATTCATCAAGAAGCTGCCCAAGGGCTACGACACACTGGTGGGCGAACGTGGAGCCCAGCTGTCCGGCGGACAGAAGCAGCGCATTGCCATTGCCCGTGCTCTGATCCGTGATCCGGATATTCTGCTGCTGGACGAAGCGACCTCTGCCCTCGACACAGCCAGCGAGGCCAAGGTGCAGGCTGCCCTGGAGAAGGTCAGCCAGGGTCGCACCACCATCATTGTGGCCCATCGGCTGTCCACCGTGCGGCGTGCCGATAAAATTGTGGTGATCAACAGCGGCGAGGTCGTGGAGGCCGGCACCCACCAGGAACTGATGGCAATCAAGAATCACTACTTCAACCTAGTGACCACACAGATGGGCGAGGATGATGGCGGTATACTCAGTCCCACTGGGAACATGCTCAAGAACTTCGATATTAAGGACGAGGACGAACAGGAGATTAGGGTATTAGACGAGGATGTGGACGACGAATTGGATAAGACAGATAAAAAGAAGAAGAAGAAGAAGAAGAACAAGGATGACGAGAACGATGGATCGCCCATGATGGGCGTGATGAAACTGAATCAGCCCGAATGGATCCAAATCGCCGTTGGCTGCGTGTGCTCCATCATTATGGGCTGTGCCATGCCCATTTTCGCGGTCCTCTTCGGCAGCATTCTGGACGTGCTGCGGTCCGATGACGATCAATATGTGCGCGATAACACCAACGAGTACAGTCTGTACTTCCTGATCTGCGGCATTGTCGTCGGCTTCTCCACCTTCATGCAAATCTATCTCTTTGGCATCGCCGGCGAAAACCTAACGGAACGCCTGCGCGGACTGCTCTTCAGTGCAATGCTCAAGCAGGAGGTGGCCTGGTTCGACGATCGTGCCAATGGCACGGGCAGTCTCTGTGCTCGTCTCTCCGGAGATGCAGCCGCCGTGCAGGGTGTAAGTATTATAAATATATTTGATTCGTTTTTATATATATCCATATATTTATGTATATTTCTATATCTAGGCAACTGGTCAGCGTATTGGCAGCATTATCCAGTCGATCGCCACATTGGTCCTGGGCATTGCCTTGGCCATGTACTACGAGTGGAGCTTGGGTCTGGTGGCCATGGCCTTTATACCCTTCATTCTCTTTTCCTTCTATATGCAACGGATTGTCATGGCGCAGGAGAACATGGGCAATGCCAAGATCATGGAGAATACAACAAAGCTAGCCGTTGAGGTGGTCTCAAATATACGCACAGTCGTGTCCTTAGCGCGCGAGGACATGTTCCATCGCACCTACATTGAAATACTGACACCAGCCGTTGTGGTAAGTAGCATGATGTTAGCTATATATTAATTATACCTTGATCTCTTTGAAAACGAAAAATTCGAGTAAAGGAGTTTCGCTAAAACTACGTAACAGACAGTAAAGTTCAGCTAAGTCTCTTAACCTTTGCCGTCTGGATCAAATGAACTTGTGTTGGTTCATATATCATTAACTAAACCGATAACTACTCTCCTTTTAAAGTTATCGACTAAAACATTATCGGAATTTCGCTCTTAAATTATATATCGGCTATCTTTGGCGCCAGCTTTTTCTTACTTGTTCTCCTTCATTTTTTTAGAAATCGAAAAAGAATACGCACTATCGAGGCATCGTCTTTGGTCTGGCCAGATCAATGATGTTCTTTGCCTATGCCGCCTGCATGTACTACGGCGCCTGGTGTGTGGTCAATCGGAATCTACAGATGGGCGATGTGTTCAAGTAAGCACAACTAAATTTTAATAAAATCTCAATTAGCTAACATAAAATTTCTCTTGCAGAGTATCGCAGGCATTAATCATGGGCACTGCTTCCATTGCCAGTGCTTTGGCCTTTGCGCCCAACATGCAGAAGGGCATTACTGCCGCGCAAAGCATCTTGAAATTCCTGGAACGTAAGCCACTCATTGCCGACAGTCCGGGCGTCTCTCTGCAGCCTTGGCACTCGAATGGCAACGTAATGTTCGACAAAGTGGAGTTCAGCTATCCGACGCGCCGCGAAGTGCAGGTGCTGCGCGAGCTGGTGATGGGAGTGCAAACGGGCCAGAAAGTGGCATTGGTTGGTCCATCGGGCTGTGGCAAGTCCACCTGCATTCAGCTGCTGCAGCGCTTCTATGACGTGGACGCAGGCGCTGTGAAGATCGATGACCGGGACCTTCGCCAGCTGGCCATGAGCAATCTGCGCATGCAGCTGGGCATAGTCTCCCAGGAGCCAATCCTGTTCGATCGCTCCATCAAGGAGAACATTGCCTACGGCGATAATTCGAGAATAGTTACAGATCAAGAGATCATTGCGGCGGCACAGAAGTCCAATATACATCAGTTCATTGCCAATTTGCCACTGGTGAGTGGGAGCTTAGATATGCTTCGGAATGATTGATAGAGCTTTATATATATATATATTTCACAGGGCTACGAAACACGCATGGGCGAGAAGGGCACACAGCTATCTGGAGGACAGAAGCAACGCATAGCCATTGCACGTGCTCTAATCAGAAACCCAAAGATTCTCCTATTGGACGAGGCCACATCCGCACTGGATGCCGAGAGTGAAAAGGTAAGCTTGGCGAGAAAAACTTCAATTGTTGGGGGGAAAATTAATTCTTATTTTTTTTGTATATCTTTAGATCGTTCAAGAAGCACTAGACGCCGCTGCCGAGGGCCGCACCACAATCAGCATAGCCCACAGATTGTCCACCATCGTCGACTCGGATATAATCTACGTGTTCGAGAACGGCGTAGTCTGCGAGAGCGGCACACACAAGGAGCTGGTGCAGAGCCGCGGCCTCTACTACACACTGTACAAACTGCAAACTGGCGCCATGTAAATATTGAGATAAGGATATTTCAATGTTTATCAGTTAGAATAACAAATTTCGATCAATGATTAAGTATTTAAGAGCGATTAGTATTAGCCTGTAAATACAAAAACAAAAGAAATACAGACACATTTAATGTAGATATAGGAATATTTTAGTAACTAAGATGTATTTATGAATTTACCGACTTGGTTGGAATTGTAAAATAAAAATAAATGAAAAAAATAAGTTAAAAATAAAAAAATTAAAAAAATAAAGAAAATTTAACAAGATTACAGGTGTTCCTTTTCCCTTTCGGCACGTACAAAATGTAATAAAAAACAATAAAATAAATAACATTAAAAAATATATAAATTTAAAGTGAATCAACTCATTGCAAAAAACTCAATTTCCAGGTGCTCAAATACCTTTTGCCAAGCAAACTTAAATGATTATCTGTCACGTGAAGCATAATCTTCAAAAATGAAAAAAAAAAAAAAAAATAAATAAAAATTAAAAAAATAAATAAATAGAAAACTTAAAGAAATGTATACACATTGTGTGACTCATTACGCAGCACTCGATTTCCAGGTGCTACAAATATAAAATCTTTCGCTAAAGAGAGTTTAATAATTATCACACATGTGATTTCTTAAAAAAAATTAATAAAAACAAAAATTAAATTAAAAAATAAAAAAGAAAACGTAAACAAGTGAATGATTCATTGCGCAGCAGTCAAATTTCAGGTGCGACAAACATAACATCTTTTTGCAAGCAAAGTTGAATGATTATGAAGCATGTGATCCCTTAGCGATATTCCAAAAGAATTTCTGATTACGAGGGGGATCTCTTTAATAGCAGTTCAAAATCATTGATAGTGGTACAAATTCAATTGCGAAATTAATAAAATATTATGCTTGTTAAATGGCCAAAAAATACATTCACAGAAACTATGGCGAGCTGCCAACCACATCAATCTTACGATTATATTGCTTTACGTAAATATTCGCAATTAGTCTATATACCATACATATATATATAATATTTTGATAAGTCAAACCATAGATATGATTATAAACCTTATCAAGTATTCAGCCGGCGTGAGTTAAAGCTGATAAAGAATATCAGAAATGCTTGCTGCCTTTTACTATCATCGAATACAAAGGAATTATTTATAGCATGTCGGCGACAGTTGTCAGGCATGCCTAATATCTTATACCTATATACACTCGATTTGCAATTTTTTGACAATTAACAATCTCATCTATAAGCAACAAAGAATTAAGCAGTTGTTCAGTTTGTAAATAATATATTTTATTTTGTTCACGTATATTTAAAGTTTACAAATGTAAAGAGACTATGTAATTGCATTTTACCCAGTCAATTCTTTTGATGTTTGGTTATCCACTGGAAACCAAAGAACAATTTTGCTTAAATTATAACTTTCGATCTGCCAACGACTCTGCAGGATTTGGGCTTGTGCTGCTGTGCTCGTTATTGTACAACTACAGCTAGTTTTAAAATAAACGTAAAGTAAAAGTAAGGAAAATCTTACAGTAGGCACAGCACAACACAACACAACTCCATGTCACAGATTTTACAATAGCTTTCGACTCAGATACACTTGAGAGCATTATAAACAATAAAAACTTAATGCAACTGATTTTGACTGAGTGATGATCGTATGTCGTTGGTGTTTGCATCTCGTAGGTTGTTAATGTCCACGCATATTACTACACAATTTGGGTAAATGCTTTTTGCTTATGAATGATCGGGATCATTTTATATGATTTAGAAGAATCGGGAATATGATGGGCTTTGTTTTGTTTGTTTAACGTACAACTTAATCCGAATCCAAATGTGATTATTATGAAATAAGGGAACAACAACTACGACTATGGTTGCCTAATTTAGTTCTTCTCCTCCTTCTTGGCCTCGCCGGAAGAATCGGCCGAACTGCTGCTGCTGCTGCTGCTAGCGCCGCCGCCGGAGCTGCTCTCGCGCTCAGCGGACATCTGTTAAGCAAATCAAAGTTTGATTTGTTAAATATACTAAATATTGTAATTATTATTATTGATGGTGGACCTACCTTTTTGTATGCCATCTCGAACAGCTTCAATGAGGACTGCTGCAGCTGGGTGGTGGCCTTCCTGACCTCCTCTGGATCAGCGGTCTCCTTGTTGGCCAGCAGAGTGCGCAGATCAGCAATTTCCTTTTTCAGTTTTTCGCACTACAAAAAATCAAAATAAAAATTATAGTATTTATATACAAATATATATAGTCATTCGATTTACGCACTTCTTCGGCGGGCAACTGGCTCTTGAATTCCTCCATTTTGGTCTCTGTGTCGTGCACAATGCTCTCGCCTTGGTTAACGATTTCAATCAGTTCGCGCTTCTTCTTATCGGCAGATGCGTATTCCTCGGCCTTCTTGATCATGTTTTCGATTTCATCCTTGCTCAGACCACCGCTCGACTGGATGACAATCTGTTGCTCCTTGCCGGTGCCCTTGTCCTTGGCGGACACATGGACAATGCCGTTGGCGTCGATATCGAAGACCACCTCAATTTGTGGAACGCCGCGGGGTGCTGGTGGAATGCCGACCAGTGTGAAGGAGCCCAACAATTTGTTGTCATTGGCCATCTCACGCTCTCCCTGGTGCACCTTGATCTCCACCTGAGTCTGACCATCACTGGCCGTCGAGAATACCTGCGACTTCTTGGTGGGAATGGTGGTGTTGCGAGAGATGAGACGTGTGAAGACACCTCCCAACGTCTCAATGCCCAGCGATAGGGGCGTGACATCGAGCAAGAGCACATCAGTGACATCGCCAGCCAAGACCCCGCCTTGAACAGCGGCGCCGACGGCCACAGCCTCATCGGGATTGACCGAGCGCGAGGGCTGACGTCCGAACAGTTCCTGAACTGTGGACTGCACCTTGGGCATGCGTGTCATGCCGCCGACGAGCAGAACTTCTCCGATCTCAGACTTGGATACCTCGGCATCAGACAACGCCTTCTGGCAAGGCTGAATGGTGCGCTTGATCAGATCTCCGACCAGACTCTCCAGCTTGGAGCGAGTCATTTTCAGATTCATGTGCTGGGGTCCAGCAGCATCCATGGTCAGATATGGCAAATTGATGTCGGTTTGCTGGGAAGACGACAACTCGCACTTGGCTTTCTCTGCAGCCTCCTTCAGGCGCTGCATGGCAATGTTGTCCTTGCGGATGTCAATGCCGCTGTCCTTCTTGAACTCAGCCACCAGGAAATTGACAATGGCATTGTCGAAATCTTCTCCGCCCAGCAGAGTATCACCGTTGGTCGACTTTACTTCGAAGACGCCCTTCTGGATTTCCAGAATGGAGATATCAAAAGTACCGCCGCCCAAATCGTATACAGCAATGCTAAAAGATAATAATGAAATACATATTAGTATTCATTCAGATATTATAGAAATCAGTGCCTTCACTCACATCTTATCCTCGGTTTTGTCCATGCCGTAGGCCAGAGCTGCTGCTGTTGGCTCGTTAATCACACGCAGGACATTCAGGCCAGCGATTTGACCGGCATCCTTTGTGGCCTGACGCTGCGAGTCGTTGAAGTAAGCGGGCACAGTGACCACGGCGTTCTTCACCGGAGTGTTCAGGTAAGCCTCAGCGGTCTCCTTCATCTTGATGAGAATGAAGGCGCCAATTTGCGAGGGCGAGTAGACTTTGCCGTCTGTCGCCGATACCCAGGCATCGCCATTGGAAGCCTTGACCACTTTGTAGGACAGATTGGTGATGTCCTTCTTCACCTCAGGATCATCAAAGCGGCGTCCAATCAAACGCTTTGTGGCATAGAAAGTGTTGGCTGAGTTCGTGACTGCCTGACGCTTGGCCGGCATTCCAACCAAACGCTCGCCATCCTTGGTGAAGGCAACATGTGAGGGCGTGGTACGTGCACCCTCCGCATTCTCAATAACCTTCGCCTGCTTGCCCTCCATCACGGCCAAGCAAGAGTTGGTGGTGCCCAAATCGATACCAATAACAGCGCCTTTAACTTCGCCAGATCTGGAAGTAGAACAAAGCATTGGAGCACGTGTTAGTGGATATTTGCAAATCTGATTAGATTGCGAAAGTCAGAAAAATACGAGATAAGACATAGGACAGAGTCAATAACTGAAGATGTGCAGTTCCGTTCAGCAACAATAGTTAGGCTGATGTAATTATTTATAAAAATTATGAAAATGTCTTTGTGACTTAAAAATATGGTTATATAATCAATATTAATATTATAAAAGTAGTTCTTTGCGAACAATAAATGCAGTTACAGAACTGAACTAGTTACAATTGAACCATTCCGCTCAGCACTGACGTTAACTGCATGTTTACGTATATATGTATGTCATGTAATGGATGTCGCTTATGTATCTGCAGCATATATTTACAGGACATTTTAAACCCACTAATGCAATAGTATGTAACAATTGATAATATATTTTCAATATATTACAATTGTCGAAAATATCTATTACATAAGTAGCGGCATATTTGTTTTATTCGAGACTCTCGCGCCGCAATGCGACTAATCAACATGTGTAATAAGTGCTACGGTATCAAAGTTCACTTACTTGTAACGCATTTGGCCGGACAATCCATTGCAGACACCAGGCAGATTCTGTAAATAGGGCAGAGTATGTGTTTAAGATGAGCGAAAAGTAAAAACATTACTTAGTCCATCAATTGCTAGAACATGCCGCGCGGACTATTATGTAAAGCGGGTTTGTACTTACGCGGAATATGCTAGAAGCTGCCGACATATGCGATGGGGCCGCGAGACTGACCTGGCGCGCTAGGCGTGGTAGGAGCTTGGGTACGCGCAACATTATCGTATTTTACTTTTTAAATTTCACACTTGCACTAATTATCAAATAAAATAGCTGCAAAATGCACCGCTATCGAGTCGAAAATTTCGTCAGAGCGAACCACGAGCACGTTTCCCTTACGAGGGCTGGATAAAGACGACAGTCAAAGATGTGAGCAGCACACAGAATAATCGCCAATTGGTGGAATTGAAACAGACTACCCAGAGTTGCATTTAGTGTACGGTACAGGTGCTGCCAACGCGTTTAAGTGGCAAGTGTACGTGTGATTTTTTCAATTTATTTACAAAGCTTTTCAGAATTGATTTGAAATTTGTGTATTTAATGATTCGGCAATACAAACTGTATTAGCTGTTTTGTGAATAGGTTTATTTATGACAGTAGTTGCTCGCCTTCTCCAAAAGATCTGTCTGAGCCACCCTGTGTGAGTGAGTGTTTCCCAGCGTTTCGTGTTCCATCACACGTGTTGTTATTATTGCGTAAAGTAGTATAAAAAATCGTTTCAAAATTTTCACCAAAATTGAATAATATATCGTCGGTTCGACCGATGCTGCTTATGCCGTTAGTGTACAGCCGGTACATTAGACACTCTGAGCGTAATCTGTCGATTGTCTAACTTTCAAATTCGGCGTTATGGCATCGGACAACGAATCCGACGCCGAACTCGATGAAAACTACTACACATTTCTCAATTTGCCGCGAGATGTAAGTGCATCGCAGTCCTATAAATCTATTGGAATCGTTTAATGCATAACCTTTGAACTGTCAGGCCACCACGGAGCAAATTAACACCGCCTACCGGAAGCAGAGTCGCATTTACCATCCGGACAAACATATGGACCCGGACAGCAAGAAGAAGGCAGAGATCATGTTTAACCGGACGAAGCGCGCCTATGAGGTCCTTTCCGATCCACAGCAGCGTGCTATATACGATTCAGTAGGCGAAAAGGGTCTCAAAACAGAGGGCTGGGAAATCGTACACCGAACAAAGACGCCGGCAGAGATCAGAGAGGAGTACGAGCGCTTGGCTCAGGCGGCTGCGGAGCGTCGCCTGCAACAGCGCACCAATCCCCGTGGCAACATCACCATCAATGTGAATGCCACCGAAATATTTACGCCCTACGATGACACGGAGATGCCGCGAGTGGAAATCGGTTCGATGAGCATTGCCCAATCGATTGAGGCGCCCATTACGCGCAAGGACATGATCATCATGAGCGGCAACCTGTACTCATCCAATGGCACCGGCACTGGCGGATTCATGGTGGCGGGCCGGCGACTGCTCAACAAAGGCTGGATGGAGATTTGCCTGGGTGCCGGCAATGGCTTTCTCCTAGGTCTCAAGGGTAAGCGACTGGGATTATGAAATAGTGAAGATCGATATATATATATATATGCAACGGCAACAGGTGGACGCACGCTGACGTCGAAGCTAACGCTGAATGGCGGCACCAACATGAATTTCCAGGAGAATGGAGTAATACCCGTAGTGTTCTCTACGCTCGCTGTCCAGCTGGACAAGCACACCGTAGGCAGTCTGACCCTCAACGTCGGACCGCAATCGTCCATGTCCACGCAGATCGATCACTCCAACGATCAGCACGCCATCAGCACGTCCTTTGTGATAGGCACCCCTCACATGTACTTCGGTGTCTCCTACACGCGCAAGATGCTGGAGAACGAGATGAAGCTGAAGCTGGCGACCAAGTGAGCTGGGATAAGATTGGGATAGGTTGGATAATGATGTCATCTAACGCATCCATTTATTGCCATTTTCAGAGTGGGCACATTTGGATTCCTGGGCGAGTATGGAGTGGAGAAGAAAGTTTCGAAATACAGTTCGCTGATAGCAACTGTTTCCATCGGCGTGCCTTCCGGAGTCATACTCAAGTTGAAGTGAGTGACGCACCCGTCTGGGCAGACTATTGAAGTATTGAGCTTAAATCCAAATCATTAATGATTCCAGAATAATACGTTCTAACCAGTCGTATGTGTTTCCCATCCATCTGAGCGATGAAATTGTGCCCGCAGCTGTTTTCTATGCGACGGTGACGCCGATAATTGCGTGGTTCTTCGTCAAAAAGACGATTATGGATCCCATGGAGGCGGATCGCAAGAGCATCGAGGTGGAGCGCTCGAAGCGGCAAAATGAGCAGCGTTTGGCTGCCAAGAAAACGGAGGCAATGGCAGCAATACACCTGATGCAGAGCACCTACAATCGCATCATCAACGAGGAGCAGGCCCGTCGCGGGCTGCTCATCAAGAGAGCGATCTATGGATGCATCAACGCGGACACCTTTCAGTTCAAGCCCGAGGCATCGCACGATGTGACAGTGCCCGTTCAGTGTCTAGTCAGGGACGGTACATTGCAGTTGTATGAGTCGTCGAAGGTATGTGACACAATTGATTATATTTTAAATAAATAATTAATTAATCTATATCTTGATTTCCTTTGCAGAGCGATTTACCTGGCTTTTTTGATCCTAGCTTGGGAGACGATAAGATATTGCGCATAGAGTATACATTTAATGATGTATTAAAAACGGTCAATATAAAGGATAATGAGCCATTACGACTGCCAGGATAAAACGCATTGCAATTTGTAAAAATCTTCAGTTTTTTGTTTAAAATTGTTTTTATAATTAATAGTAGCCGTAAAAAGAAACACAAATATATATAATAGTGAATGAACTGGCTGATTTTTCTAAATTAGCATCATTTTCTGCTAAATGCTTATGTAATTTTCTAAAAAAAATCATTGTATTTTATTAAATATTTTCTAGCTAAACTTGTGCATTTGTGATATTCGCAAAATAAATACATATATTTTGAAAAGTGCCGGCAATGGGCAATCGTACGTGAGTCACCCTGTTGCTTTTCGCAATTCATAATCAGCTGTTCTGCGATGGGTCCATATGGAATCGAACAACAATATTTGTAATTTGATGTTGAAAACGATGCAGTAGCATAATAATGCTATTCAAAATAGCAACTCGACACGAATAAGGAATGATGCAATCCATGGACCATGACCATATTTACAAAAGCGAATCTCATACGCTTCGTGGTCGGCGCAATATGTCTACTGTTGGTGCTCAACTTCTTGTGGACCTCAGAGTCGGACGGAGCCAGCGGCTCGTCGCTGAGCAAGCTGAGGTAAGTGCGAGTGATGCATTCACTTATCACTTTCTGCATATATGTACATATATAATTATGCTCTCATTGCAGCATACGGCGTGTGCACAAGTATGCACACATCCACAATCGAAGCGACAGCGCAAATGGCATCGGCAGCGATAAGGGGGTCAACACGAATATTTCGGGGCAAAAGTTGCCTGCCGCTCCATTGGCGCTATCTAAAGAGCGCGACCAGCACATCGGTCGCAACTCAACCTCAACGACTGTGATTGCGATTGCAAACTTTACTTCCATTCCACAAGACTTATCGCACGCGCATCCGCAGGATTATGCAAACAGCACACTTAAGCCGCAATTGCACCTCACACAAAACTGCACTGATCCCGATCCCAGAGATGGTGAGTGAAGTGAAATAGATATATGTGTGTAACAATAGTAAATGAATCTCTTCTCATTTAGGTGGACCCATCACGCCCAACACAACCCTTGAATCTCTTGATATTATTGAGGCAGAGCTGGGACCTTTGCTGCGTCCTGGTGGCGCCTATCAGCCTGCTGATTGCATTGCTCAATATCATGTTGCCATTGTCGTGCCCTTCCGCGACCGATACGCACACCTCTCGGTCTTCCTACGCAATATACATCCGTTCCTAATGAAACAGCGCATTGCTTATCGAATATTTATAATAGAGCAAACCAATGGGAAGCCTTTTAATCGTGCTGCCATGATGAATATTGGTTACTTGGAGGCCTTAAAGCTTTATCAGTGGGACTGTTTTATATTCCACGATGTCGATCTTTTACCTTTGGATGAACGCAATCTGTACAATTGTCCACGTCAGCCGCGGCACATGTCCGTTGCCATTGACACGCTGAACTTCAAGTGGGTTGCATCCATCATTAACATTTGATTGACTGACTGATTGATTGATTTATTGCACAGGTTGCCTTATCGTTCAATATTTGGCGGAGTCTCTGCCATGACACGTCAGCACTTCCAGGCTGTAAATGGCTTTTCGAATTCGTTCTTTGGCTGGGGCGGCGAGGACGACGATATGTCTAACAGGTAAGGTCATTCTTACTATCTGACAATATAACACATTATTAACATAATCTCATTTTCAGATTAAAGCATGCCAACTTATTCATATCACGTTATCCGATAAATATAGCTCGCTATAAAATGTTGAAACATCAAAAGGAAAAAGCCAATCCCAAACGGTCTGCACTCTGTTTGCAATTACTTTAAACTGTTATTATATTAAACTTATCATCTTATTTACAGTTACGAAAATCTACAGAATGGCATTAGTAAAATCGAAATGGATGGCATTAATTCGATCAAATATGAGATTTATAGCATCAAGGATTTTCCGACCTTCACTTGGTACTTAGCTGAGCTAAAGAACTCCGAGCGAAAGAGTTAGCCAAATACAGTCGAAGTCTGTTTATAAAGATCTTAAACAAAAGACAACAACTTCGCATAATGCGAATCTCAATTTCGTACAATATTTACTTATGTATGTACAAATGACAAGATTACTTTTTCGAAGTAGCCTAAATTAACTCGAATAATAGACACACAAATATTGTGTATGTAGCATGTCCAGTCAATATAGAATTACCATATGTACTTCAGTAGTGCAGCTAGCCCCATTTAATATTCTATATATTCTAATGGATATGTAGATTTTGTTGACTTTTGTTTCTTCCTCATAATTTTTACTAAAAATCTCTTCAAAGCAAAAAAGAAAACAAAAAAAGAAAGACAAAAAATTCTACACCAATTCCTACAAGGTGAAATGTAGATATTACTTTTGTGATATACAAATTGTTATTTGATCAAACAAAACGATAATTAAAAGAAAATGGAAAATTCTCGAATCTTCGGTGCGCCGAATCGGACATATACCCTTGCAGACGGCCCATAGAGTAATAGTCCGATCTACTATATATGTATTTAGGTATTCGATATCATGAAAGGCAACTTTTCTGACTGATTAATCCAAGAGGAGCTATATTTAGTAATCCGATCCAACTAGCAAAGGGCAGCTGCTGCTGTTCCATTAGGAACGACTCTCAAATTATATCAAAACTCTGCAAGGGTGTTTCTTATCTACCATACTTTAATATACAATACCAAATGTAAAACTTATTAAAAATACATTTTACTATACCAGAATAAAACTTTTACTATATTATCAAGCGTGAGTGGTTTTACCTTTCATATCGTATATATACCCATTAGTCCAATTAAAGAGTTCAACTAATCGTTTCGTTGGTTAGATTTCGTTTTTATTTAGGTTACTTTGTTGTTTCATTTTTTTATTATTAAAAAATATTTATGGCTTCGTAACGACTATGTTACCATTTAAGTCTGGGTTACGTATTACTTTGTGGGGCAGCTAAGTGGCCGCCGATGATTAGTAGATAATATTCGATGGGTCGAGGGCGGGGGCGGGGTAAAACACGTATATAAGTATGGCGAGTGGGGAATTGAATTCCGTGGCTCATTTATTAGTTTGGTATGCAAAATACAGTTAAAACAATTGGCTTTCAAATAAAAACTTAAAGATATTCAGACCTTTTGAGGCCTGCTCGGGGGTTTCACTGGTCACGTTGTAATATAAATGCTTTTTGTGTTTCTCTTTTGGATAATGAGCAAATAATTTTCTTTTTTTGGGAGCAAACTAGGTTAGGTGCAACTACTAGCAAATCTAATGGGCCTGGACACATAAAAAATATATGTATATATACAAATAGATAATATAATAGATATCGATTTGGTCAACAAAATTACAACAATTAGAGCATCCAGATGAGAAGCGGAACCGATAAGTGGTTAGGTAAACAAAAGTATATATATATATGTATATAAACAACGACAAGCTGTGCGCAGGAGGGGCAGGAATTAGCGTTAGACTTATTAACGGCAATATTAGAGAATCCTATATACAAGTGTGAGCGATCCGATGCAATGCTCTCACATTATGGAGCAGGGCATGGCGCAGCAGAGGGGCAGGCAGAGGGGCACGACTGCGCCGCCGGACTTGGTTTTCGTCTTTGACTTGGAGCCCGATTCGTACTCGTACATGCCCGATCCCTTAGCCCAGCGACCCTATAAAGTGGAACAACATATGAGTAATTTGGAACAATCCTCAAGGGAATTCAAACACTTACACCGCCCGCAGAGCCTGCGTGCATCTCCTCGCGCCTGGTGATGATTGTGTCGTGTCCAGGCGGATAGTAGACCTCCTTGCCAGCCTTGTTGACGGAGGGCACGTGCTGCTGCTGTGGCGATGCCACGGCTGTCTCAATCTCGCGCTTGCGCACTGGCGTCTCAATGTCCACGCGATCCACGTGATCCGTCTAAAGGAAAAGGGCAAAGAGATGAGAACTCGACTTTGTCTTTGTCCTTTGTCTACTCACTGTGCCAAAGGATTGCATTAGATCGTCCACGCGCTGTGGCGGATTGCCATTGCCCACGGGATACTCGATGCCTTCCACGGGGAAGGGCGAGGGCGTGCCATAGTCTGGGCCAGGACCACGACGATTGTTTGTGTTCGTTGTGGAAGAGTATTTGTATGAATAAGTGGTATTATTCGGCGGATACCCATTGCCGGTCTGGAGCTGTGGATAGCTTGAGCTGGGTAGCTGCTTGAGTGGTGCCGGATGCGCTGGCTCCAGCGGGTACGGTGCGCCACTGTTGGGTGGACCGTGTATGGTGTTGATGGTGTTTGAAGTCTCGGTCTCCTTGAAATAGTAGCGATTGGTGCCGCCGGGCGGCAGCTGGCCGGGCTGGCCAGGACTGTGGGGCGAGCCGTAGTTGGGGCTGTGCGCCGGACTGTGCGGATAGCGCACATCGTTCACCGTGTTCACATTATCCGTTTTGTGTATATTGTAGACAATGGTGCGGCTGGAGTTGGGCGGCACGCCATTGGGGCTGATCGCCGGTCCCAGCGGCAGCTGGCGAGGCTGTGGACTCAACCCGCGCGTGGTCGTCTCCTTGTGCTCGCGAATCTCATACGACTGGTTGCTCACCAGCGGCCGATCGTTGGGCCTGTTCAGGGTGGAGTAGCTCTCCGTGTTGTAGACCACCGTCTGGGGCACGTGCGACGGCGACAGCTGCGTGTAGTTCTGGCTGCTGTTGAGCGTTTCGTGGTGCTTGTAGCTGCTGCTCAGCGTGTTGTTGTTGCTGGTGCGATTGATGGTGCTGGTGGCGCTGCCGGGGCCAGTCGAGGGTATCTCGTAGGTGTAGGTGCGCACCGTGGTGGTCACCTTGGTGCCCGGCGCCGGCAATATGCCATCGCTCAGCGCAATATCCTGCAGCTCCTTGTCAATGTTGACATTGCTGGTCAGCGTCTGGGTGGTGCTCAAGCTGCTCGGCACCAGCTCCACGTTGTTGTTGAGCGTGCGATTGCTCTCGTAGATCTTGGTCTTGCTCGAATACTGACCACCGGGTGAGTGGGCTGCCATAGAGGGTAGATCAAGAAGTTACTCAAGTGATTTGGAAAGCTCTTCGCATGGGTCTTACCTAGCGTATAGGGCTTCTCGTTGGTCTGGTACTCGTCACGCTTTAAGTTATCCTGAAAGCTGGAGTACTTAGCCGTGGACTGCAGTGTGCTGTAGTCGGTTGGATTAAAGGTTTCCACATCATCGTTGATGGGCTGCTGGCCACCCGAATGCTTCGTGGTCTTGATAACGCGCGTTGTCTTCGTTACAGTGCCCGATGGTTCAGTGCGTTCGCTGTAAATGGAAAATGACGAATTTTTTATATATATTTTTTAAAATGTATTATCTTATATACATTTTTTTTTAAATTTTATAATTGTTTTTCAACACTATTTTGATTCACCCTAATCCTAATCCAACTTACAGTGTTCTATACGTAGTTCCAGTGGGTAGAATCTCCCGATCCCTTGTCGTATGTTGGCGCTCCTGTTTCAGGTCCTCAAGCAGGGCGTCCAACTGATCGATGTTCTGATCGGCGCCCTTGCTCTGATAGGATACATTGTTGTCGCCAGAGCTTGAATATTGATACGATGATTTCTTGTACGCATAATTCTTGTCGTTCTGCGGATATCATACATTTTTGAAAATTAAGTGAGATCTACAAAAATATTCAGAATGTTGACTTACACGTCCGTTCCATTTGGAGGGCGTATCTCTCATCGAGGATGAGTAATTTTCCGAGCTGCTCGAGTACTGCATTTCCAATTATTGTTTTTGCTGCTTGAATGACATCAAGCATCATGAAAATAAACACAAAATATTTAAATTTTATTTTATATTTTTATGTGAATGAGTAAGTGAGTGGTATTCTAGTCATAAATTCTGGCTAGTACGTGGGTGTAACTGTAAACGTAAACGGCTACGAACAGACAGGTTGATTCGCAGTTCATAAGAATTTCAAACATCTTTGTATACATTACACCCACACCCACTCGATATTTCAATCTGTACAAAAATGGTGCTCGCTCGCATTCTGAGGTGATATTTTTGGCGCATTAATGGAGCTGAAGTCGTTTCAAAGATGGCCAGCACTTGACCAGATGATGTGTCAATAGCACCAACTAAATTAACCAAACAAAGCTAGAAAAAGAGGCATAAAGAACCATAGACTAGCAGATACCCCACATATAATATAATATGCTTAAATAAACAATTTCTGAGGAATACGCAAGACAGAAAACTGTTTCTACTTAATTGATGACATAAATATGCCTTAAAAACTATATATACATATATTTATGTATTCCAAAATTTGGCATTGGTTTTCGGAATTGACGACACACAAAAAAAAGATATAAACGAGCTGCTGGCAAAGTCAATGTCAAACTGGTTTTCACTTTCAACGTGTCCTTAGTTCCTTTTTCGTCGAATGAAACAATTCAAAATGCAAAAAAAATAAAACCTGTATATTCGTCTGATGAGCTTTTTTTTTATTTTATGTGATTTAGCGATAACCTTGAGTAGAGATCTCAATGAATGACTTTGTATAAGGCGCATGTGAGAGAATCGCCGATGCAAACACAAGGATGACCAAAGATGATGTCATCCGAGTCGTAAACAAATAATATTCGACTAACTGCAAATACACACACACATAAAAGCATAAACTCACACATACACTCACCCACACACACACACACACACACATGCATGCATGCATACATCACGTCAGTAAAATAAATCACAGCGTCTAGGCGCCTAATCAAATCACGGCAGATCCAATCAAATGAACATCAAGTTTCTTACAAAATGATCTTGATATTTCGTCTGCCCGCCATATGGTCAAGTCTTTTTTAGCTAATCAAGAAGCTCACGTAAGCTAAAAGCAACAACAATAAAACGTTCATAATATAAATAAAAGGCTAAATCTAATTGACGCCTGGATCACAAAGAGCACGTTTTTTCGCCTATAGTGGCGCTTCGAGGCAAATTGATTTACGTATAAAAAAAAATAAAACTGGTCGACTAAGAGAGAGCGAGAGAGAGAGAGAGAGAGAGAGAGAGAGCGACAGCAAGTTGTAGCGTGTAATGCGTGTGTTTGTTTTTGCATACGCTTTTTGTACAATTCAAAATGATCTCATATAATCGGAACGAGAGACGAAAAGTGGGAGCATGTTGCTGCTGCTGCTGCTGCTGCCGTCTGGCATTGGAGTGGGCGTGACGAAGAGGCGGGGGTAACAGCAACTCGCAAAAATGCCAGCGATCTACATGTGAACACAAATACATACATACATATGTATGTGTGTGTATGCATATAAGCAAACATAAAATAAACAAAATAGCAAACGAACAACAAGCTTGAAATGGCCGAAAAGAGCAAAGCGAAGGTGTTGTTGTTGTTCAAATTTCCGAAAATCAAATTGAAAACGTAGGCGAAAAGGCAAAGAACATGTATAGTAGTATATATGTATGTGTTCGTGTGTGTTTGTTTGTTTGTATTCGTGTGTGTGTTGTATTCTAGCGCCTGAGTTGGATTGCCAATTTGTGTAGCTGGTGACGCTGCTGCCGCCGTTGATGTTATTATTACCCACCTACGCAGCAGCAGCATCACAGTTCAAGCTAGTTTATACACACATATGAACATATATGTATGTATATATACACAAACACACACACACACACATAAACTTTATACATTTGCTTTGCACAACGTTTGAACTTGGCTAATTTAAATTGAAAATTTTATGTATGAAACGCAAATCTACAAAAATGAATATTGATGTGCTCTTTATTGCGTTATTGCTTTGACTTTTTCTTTTCTCCTTTGTATTTAGCCGAATTTACGCTTTGAGCGAGCAGCGCACAATGAAGCGAAAGAATAGGTAACGGTTGTCGTCGCCTTCATTGTCGGCGAGACTTTCGCCTTTTGCTCTTGTTGTTATTGCTGCTGTGTTTGTCTTTACCGTACGTACACACACACATATTGATGTATGAAGAAAACAAATAATTCTATAAATAGTTCACTGCCACCGTTCTTTTTGGCTTTCGATTCCGAATACTGTTTTTTTTTTTGCTCTTGATTCAAACAGAAGCCAAAAACCGAACAAAAAACGAGTGCGCCCCAGAAATGAATCATCCTCGAATATATACAGTTAGCCATAGGATGCGGATGCAATTGATGCGTATTTTTATTGAACACCATTTGAATTTCTCTTTGCGAGTCTGTATATCCACACACACACACACATAGTTCATAGATACTCGCATGAGCAAATGAGAGTATCAGTGGATAGCGTAGAGAAAAAACAAACTGAAACTCGTTTCTATGTGCGTTTGTCGCCGTCATCAGTTTGTATTTTGAGCTTGTCTGCCAGTTCAAGAGATAGCTAGATTCCATAGATACACACACAGAGACACACACATGCATACACACGTATCCAATGTACATACGGTAAATAGAGTCATGCATTCACAATATCATTCACTAAGCACTCACTGTGCACTTTTCCAAAACCCAAAATGATTGGTGCAGACTATTTGACCCGTTGTATTTGTTGTTGTTGCAGCGGCGACGGCGGGTTCAGTGTTCAGCCAAAAGAAAATTGCTACAATGCGCGGGCGCGTTAGAGTCTTAGAAATTCGTTTGTATATGTATGTAAGTGTTTCTGATTTGTTAGTGTGTTCGTGTGTCTACTACAAAACGTAACGGTAACGGGGAGCAGCTTTGCTTTCAATACGCGTACGCGCCTCGCTGGTTTGTGCAGTACTGAGGCTTCACAATTTTGCACTTGCCACGAACGGAGCACGATCGAAACAGATCAGACCCCCAATTGACTTGATCTATAGGTTGCGCTCGCCAGACGCTGCTCTCTCTCTCTCTACTGCTCACTCTCGCTCTTTAGCTCCCAAAGCTTTTGCTTCTCATATTCAAACGAGCTATTTGAAAATGAATAGACATTTCTAATTATTGTTATTATCTGTCTTGGCTCGAGTGCAATTTTAATGAAGCATTTTAATTGCAAAATATTTCAGGCTTCACATATTTTCATCGCTAGAAGTCCCCAAACATATTATACTAAAATGAACTCAAGTATGAAGCTCGTTTATTCAGCATAGCATGCAAAATGAATATACGCATTTGATATTGTGACGTCATCGCTGCTCATGTAATGAACCATGAACTCAACCTGCTGCTGAACTGCTCAGCAAGTGTTCACTGAGCGCGTGAGCATCCCCATTGACGCCGATTGGTCGCACAACGCAAAGCTCTTCGCAGTCGGGAAAAAGCTTTTTTGCTTTGGCGGCGAATTTTGTTAATAACCTGCAGGTGCGTATCATTCAATAAACACAGAAGTCAAGTGTTTGTTTTATTTATTCGTTTGATTTTTAGCGGTGTCCATGGATTTTATAAAAGATCAAAATTATAGTTTATGTAATTAGTCATGCTTCTTCTTTATCTTTCACAATAGAAAACGGTAACTTAGTTCACTCATAATAGCGTTACAACTCAGGGCGTGTTTGCAGTTTTAAAGAATTACTGTACTTAGGATAAGGAGAAACGTCTAGTCCTTGGCGGGCACCTCGATGACGCGCGGTTTGTCAATGATGCGTGCCGTCTTGTTGCCCTTCTCCACGATGCCAATGATCCAGGCCTGGTAGCCCTCCTGCTTCTCAATGTCTTTGCAATAGGCAGCCGCCTGCTCCCGGGGCAAGCAGATGAGCAATCCGCCCGAGGTTTCCGCTGAATGTCCCTGCAGTAGCTGGAACATATTGCCACAGGCCTTGGCCACAGCTGCCATTTTGGCAATCACTGGAAGATTATGAATAACAAAGGAAACGTCCTTCTTCTGGTGAGCGGCCAGAGTTTGTGCATGGCCCAGCAGGCCAAATCCGGTTATATCGGTGGCTCCATGGGCGTTGTACTTGTGCATGAGACGAGCGGCGACTCGGTTCAGGCGCGACATGGAGTTCATGGCACGGTGATATGCCTTGCGCACATCCTCCTCAGACACAACCAACTTGATGCGGTTCCAGCGCTCGGGCTGATCGATCCACTGATGCGCATTCACAGCCACTTGAGTGCCCAACGGTTTCGTCAGCACTAAAACATCTCCGACGACAGCGTTGTCCGGCACTATGTACTCGTTCGGCTGGCATATGGTCGAGGCGACGCCTCCAATGGTACACCATGGATTGACAACGCTCTGACCGCCGGTCACAGTGGTGCCCGCCTCCAGGGCCGAGTCCTTGAAGCCCCGCATTATCAGTGGGATGACAACATCGCGTTCCTTCTCCGTCATCTTCGTGCTCACGGCCAACAGCATAAGCATATTGTCACAATCGGTTACGCCCATGGCATACAAGTCGCTGAGTACATTCGCGCAAGCTATCTTTCCCATCATGTAGGGATCGTCCACAATTGGGTAGAAGAAGTCAGTGGTTTGCACCAGGCAAAGACCTCCGTGGCGCAGAGGTATGACGGCACAATCGAGACCAATGCCAATGCGGGGTATGGCCACGTTGAGGAATTGCGGCTCCTGATCCTGAGCGGAGTAGTCTTGCTGCAGCGCTGAGACGAGCTTGGAGAGGACCTCCTGTGGCACCTTGCAGCCACGACCTTTCAGGTCCGCGAAACGTGTCAGGCGGAAAGATGCATCCAAGTCGTGTGCAGTTGGGTCGAAAGGCCGGCGTAGCTCAGCGTCTCCGCCGCCGTGCAGTTCGAGATGAGCAGCATTTAGCACGTCCGCAGCGTAGCTCATTTTATGATCCAAATAATCTATGTAAATAAACGTAATGATTTCATTAGTCAACGTCTTCCAACTAGAATTACGCACTTTTTGCCGCCAATAAAACGGGTGGCAGCAAATAACTCGCGTTCTCCCTGGGCACGAATACACACGCAAACAGACGTGTACATATACAGATTTTCAGTCCGATTCTATGTGTGTGTGAGTAGTGCGCGCTGCCATTGGCTGTTTGCTCGATGGCGGCTGAATCGGGCGAAGTCAGTATTTCTCCCTGTCGTCAAAGAACAAAACGTGAACAATGTCCACTTTCTTCAATTTACAAAAGCCTAATTCTGCCTTGTTTTTCAAACGGAAAAATGACCCAGTACATTAACAGCAAAAATTACTTACGTTTTCGCGTCAAAATGTGCAATAGAATATTAAAAAACCGGACAATAATTTTTTATTTAGCGCGTTGATTTTGCTTTTGCACCGCTGTCGCTGTCTGAATAGAGTTGCATGCCTGGTATATCGATATCTTCGTCGACACAGTGGCAAGTACAGCGCTGCCAACTTGTTTCAAATTTGGTGGCGCGTCGGAAAAGTAAATAGGAATGAAAATAAAATGAGTAAATTAAAGGCGAAACAAAGAGTTACATTACTTTTAAAGCTACTCAATGCTAAGTCATGTCTTAAATGCAGTGCTGGTAGCGCTGTATTAGCAAGTGGCCTTGATGTCGATTAACAACAATGGTCGCTTTTAGCCAGTGGCAAATCAGTAACAAAACCGAGAGAAAGGCAAGAAGAACCTGTTGCGCGAGCGCAGTTTAAAAGTAAAAGTGGAAAAATGTTAATACCAAATAAGAACTTCGATAATAATTTTAATTTGTTTTAGGTCTACATAGATGAGAAATTGTTGCAAGAAAATATTTGCGGAAACAATAGACTTAAGCAACAAACTCTTTTCTCTTGCCATGGCCAAAATGAATCAATGACGACAGCCACAAAGACACACACACAAACAAATAAGACGTAAATAAACAAGTTATAATTTGAGCATGATTCAGTTACGCTTGCGCCCAATCGTCTTGTTGCTGCTGCTGCAGTTATTTGCCTTAGTCAGCAGCGAATACATTTATGGCGAGCCCAAATTCAAATGCCCAAAGAAGTGAGTTCTGATGGAGCTGGAAATTGAACTGATTTGCTTAATTTCATATTATTTATTAATCCACAGACCTCAAGTTTTGTTTCCCTGTCTATGCGTGAACGGCAGCGATGTGGGCATCTATGTTCGCTGCGAAAATACAAACTTGGCCACGCTCTCGGTGGCGCTGCAGAACTTGGCCTCGCTGGAGCTGCCAGTGGAGGAGCTGACCATATACAAGGGACATTTTGGTGTGTTGTTGAAATATTTAATATAATATAATGTATTTAATTATGATTGTCACTCCCAGTGCGCCTCTTCGGGCCGCTCTTTGCGCACATTAAGGCGCGCGTGTTGACCATTGAGGAGACGCCACTGGCCACTATTGAGGATTATGTGTTTTATGGCATGAACAATACACTGGAGCAGGTCAATTTGCTGCGAACGAATCTAAGTCAAGTGGGGCAGTTGGGCTTTGGCGTAAGTAATTACAAAATACATTTCTTTTACAAATATTATTAAATATTTTATTACAGATCTTAGGCAAAACCCGTGAATTGGTCATCGATGGGCATGCGTTTGAGCAACTGCCCAAGGATTTGTTCTTCGGCCAAGAGATTACCAACAAACTGGAAATTATACGATTTACAAATGGCCTGCTGAGTGATCTGCCCGTGGAGACATTCCAGCCGCTGCGCAAACTAAAAACCTTGGATTTGCATGGAAATCAGCTGGAGAATCTGAAGCGCAATCAATTTAAGAATCTGCGTGAACTGGAATTGCTGGACATAAGCCATAACAAGATCAAGAAGCTGGAGGCGCAACACATCTCGGATCTGACAAAGCTGGGCTGGTGCAATGTCTCGCACAACGCGCTCAGCGAGCTGAGCCGCGGCACCTTCGCTCGCAACTCGGTGCTCAAAGTGCTCAATCTGTCGCACAACAGGATTGGCAAGCTGGATGCGAACAGCTTTCGAGGCATGCGTTTCCTGCGCCGCCTCTTCCTGAGCGACAATGCCATCACAGATGTGGGCCGCGGCACGTTCGGCTCTGTGGCGCGCATCGGCACAATTGATCTGGCGCGAAACAAGCTGAAGAAGATTGAATACCAGATGTTTACGCAAATGAATTATGTAGAGGTGGGTGAAAGCGGAAAACAGATATATTCAATATATATATGTATAGATATATCATTATTAATCATTATTCTTCTAGCTGCTCGATTTGGCGGAGAACAACATAACGAAGATCGAGAAGAACTCGTTCAAGGACATCTACCAGGCCGTCATCAATGTCTCGCACAATGCCTTGGAGCTGATTGAGACGGCTGCCTTCGAGAACTGCGTGAATATAACCACACTCGATCTCTCCCACAATCGTCTGGTCAACTTCTCGCGACGCAGCTTCGATGAGACGACCTTTGCGACGGTGTTCCAGCTGAGCTATAATGGTTTTACTAATCTGGCACATGTATTTGGATATATAATGAAATCTTGATATAGTTCAAACTAAACCCACTTCCTTTCCAGATACCCTTGCAAAATATGTCCGGCCTGCGTGTGCTGAATGCCTCACACAACAACATTACGGAAATACCCAAGAACTGTTTTCCCAAACTCTACGAGCTGCACACTATCGATGTGTCGCATAATAATATATCCCTAATATTCAATGGCGTGTTTCAAACGCTTTTCTCTCTGCGCTCCATCGACTTGAGCTACAATAGCATGCAGGAGATCAAATCCTCGACATTTGGCACATTGCCAACACTGCTGGAGATGGACTTGAGTCACAATAGACTGGTTAACATTGTGCGCGGCTCGCTGGCCAAGCTGACCAGCATGCGGCAGCTGTATTTGCATAATAATCAGTTGGAAAAGTTATTCCAACTGCCCATCTCGTTGAATGAGCTGCATCTGAGCCACAATAATATAAGCTCCATACCAGCGGGCACTTGGCCAGTTATGAATTCCTTGATTTACTTGGATCTCAGTCACAATCAGCTGGGCGACAACCTGGATGGACAGAGCTTTGCGGGACTGCTGGTGGTGCAGCGTCTGCTGCTGCAGTCGAATGGGATTAGCAAGCCGCCCCTGGAGGCGGTGGCTGTGATGTCAACGCTGCAGTATTTGTACCTGGAGGTGAGTATTTGTGGGATGGGATAATTAGTATAATTAAATTGTAATTAATGCTTAATGAGTTTAGTGAGATCTAAGACTTATCATACCCTGAACCCATGGAAAATGGGAAGTCGGAGTATTCTATTTGTTTTTATCGACATTAATCGATAATTTAAATTAGTTTTTTAAGCGTAGTTTCTACACTGAAAGAGCTAGATATTTTTAAATATGTTATGTAGGTGCATGTAATGGATATGAAGATAGAGTATTTTATTATTTTTGATATCATGACCCCTTCGTCTCATATTTGCAAATATCGTATTTCAAATACTAGACACTTGTGCTTTGGCAAATAGAATCATTGGATTATTAGTTTCTCACAGTGTTCAGGGTATCTTCTTTCGAGCTATCTCGATTAGAGTTCTCTTATTAGCTCGCATATACTTTTGTTTAATTATTCTTCATTCTATTTCCTTTTATATTTTAATGTCTCGCATTCATTACTCATTCACTTGTCTCGAACTGGTTTATAGCATGATTCATTTCTTGAACACTTCTCATTTAAGATTTGTATTCGTTTAGCTAATTTATGCTTAATTTAATCTATTTTTAATGAGTTTCAGTTTTTAATGTTTGTTTTGAAATATTTAACAAGTTCTAGCCATTTTAGCTTAATTACTTATTTACTTTTAGTGATTTGGCAAAGTTTTTCTGAAAAACTCTTGAAAATTTATTCGCAGAACAACAACATCAGCACGTTGGAGCGCAGCGCCTTTGGCAAGCTGCCAGTTCTGTTCGAACTCAACCTCTATGGCAATCAGGTGTCAGACATTAGGTAAGTGGATGCTTCGCCTTGGCGCTGCAGTCAAACAGACGCATTCAAATGAATAATTCGGTTACGTAGCAAACGGGCGTTCGAGGGTCTGCTGCAGCTGCTCACACTCAATCTGTCCAGCAATGGGCTGAGACAGCTGCCAAATGATATATTCATTGGATTGCCGTCGCTGCGCACGCTCGACCTGTCGCACAATGCCCTCTCGAAGCTGGACAATAAGACGCATGGCGTGCTGGACGATTTGCTCAGCCTGGAGACACTCAACTTGAGCCACAATCGCATCAGTTTCGTGACCAAGAAAACCTTTCCCTCCCACCAGTATATACCCTACAATTTGAAGTACCTGGATTTGAGCTATAATCAGATGCCCGTGCTCACCTATGACATCACCTTCGGCACGAAGAAGCTGCTCAAGCTGAATGTCTCTCATAATCAGATTAACGAGCTCCGCCGTGGCGTCATATCCAACTTTACGTCACTTCAATCCTTGGACTTGTCCCACAACGAGCTGGCCAATCTGATGTCAGAGGAGCACATTTTCGATCTGCCCAAGAATCTGAGCAGTCTGGACTTGTCGCACAATCAGATCTACCATTTGCCCTTTGACAATCTCGTGAAGACATTGTCGCTGAAACACATTGATCTGCGCAACAACAGCCTGGAGGATATACCCGCCTCGCTGGTGGCCACCATGAGCAATGGCAGCCAGGTCTTGTTGGCCAATAATCCCTTGTATTGCGGCTGCAACGTGCGCCCGCTGAAGTATTTCATGCTGCAGCAGACGGCGCCTGGCGAGGATCTGAGCAGCGTTAGCTGCCAGACACCTAGCCTAGCCAAGGATCAGCAGCTGCTGAACATCGAGGATGAGTACCTAAACTGCAGAGAGGACGAGCTGGAGCTCTACGCCGGCAACGAGTACAAGCAGCTGACGGATGTACGCTTCCGCGAGGTCCAAACGTAGGTCATAATCTTATGAATACAGTTAACGAATCATCAGCTAAATTTCCCTTTATTTATTTCCAGCAACAAGGCGGGCAATCTAACTCTACGCTGGTTCGTCTCGGCCATTGCGGACGTGGCGGACTTCAATGTTTACATCCGCAGCAGCAGCAACGAGATGCTGCACCAGGCGGACTACGCCTACAATCAGCGCACGGCCGAAATACCCACTGCCGAGCTGCTGGCGCAGGGCGAGGCGAAACTGGTCGGCGCTGAGATTTGCATTGTGGCCCGCGACAGCGACGGCAACACGCGCCGCTGGTTCGCCGGCCAATGCCAGGCGCTGCCCTCGCTCAGGCTACCGAGGACCTTCTTCTTTGGCAACTTTAACGTAAGAGGCTCAGCCAGCGCCACAAAGTCACGGAATACCTGCCTTTTGTACATAGCTTTAACATTGTTTGTTATACGTCTACAATATATGCAATAAATGCACGCGTCCGCATACTGCCAGCACGCACTGTAAGGACACGCTCTGCTCTGACCTTACACAGCTACAGCTGAACATGTGCGCGCCGCGCGCTGTGCACATGTATTTGTTTACTTGGCCGTTGCCGTTGTTGCTGGAGAGAGGGATGGTGAGCGGGGCGGGGGGCGAGCAAGCGGGGTTCCCGTTGAGCACAATTGAGAATGTGTTAAAGCCCTACCAGCTGATGCTTTCGAACTTTCATTCACAGCGAAAACACAAAAGCAAAGCAGGTAGCAGGCAGCGGGTAGCGAGCAGCCAAGCGCCGGAATTTCGTGCGTGCTCGGGCCGAGCGGTCGGCTCTGTGTTCGGCTTTCGGTTATTTGTGTTGTTTTTGCACGAGCAAACGTCACAGAATGACGACGACGCCGACAGCAGCCAGTGTGAGCGCAAGGACTTTGAGCAAAAGCAAAGCTTGCCAAACAAATGCGCACTCGCATGCTCACGTTCTCTGCTTTAACTTAGATGACGCTTATAAGTGCGTATACAGTGGTGGCCAGCAAATGAGTACGCTCTGAATATAAGTAAAAATTACTAATATGAGCATGATCATAATGCGTATACGTAATATTTAAATAAAATCTGTGATGCTTTAATATAAAATAATAATATGGTATTTGGATTAAAAAATATGTTAAAATTAATATATATATATATATTATTTTTATAATAAAACTATGTAAAAAGTAAAAGAAAATACAATTAATAGATAAATTTATTAAAACTGGTAGAACTTTACTGATATATTAGTAGGATATTTTAGATAATGTTGTACATCTTACGCATACGCAATCCTTATTTAATAGTTATAATTGAAACCCCCTCAAAAGTAAAAGAAAATTAATCGAATATAGCAATAAAAATATAACAAGTATAGATATTCATTATCTCCAAACCAAATATTTGATCATATATATTTTTTAAATTCTTTTAAACAGAAAAATATCAAGAAAACGTACAATTAATTTATAAACTTCTTAAATAAAAGCTTTATTATTTTAAATATATTATTATCAATATATAATTCAATTGTGCTTAACAAACTTAACCACAGCTAGCACAATGCAAATGCCGCTCTCTTTGCCGCACCGTACCCACTATTGTTGGCCACCAGTGTAGCAGCACGTTCAGGACATGTGCACTTTCACTGGCAGCGAGCGCTCTCGTTTTCGGTGTATTGTGCTTTTTTAGTTTTGGTGACTTTGCGCTGCTTTTGCATTTGCGCTGGTTGTGTGGGTGTGTGTTTGCGTGTGTGTGTGCGTGTTTGTTTGTGTGTGTGTGGCCCGTGTGTGTCCTTATCGATTTTCAGCGAAATTTCACAGGCTCACGGCGCACGTCAGTGCCAGGCGAAGATTCACTTGTCGCGCTGAGTTCGTTCGTGTCGTGTTTCGCACAGCACAGCAGCGAGTAACAGAGTACCAGAGTACCGTTATGTAAAGCGATTTTCAGTTGAAAGTACACATACAATAAGTGAAACGCTGCTGTGAGCAAAACTAAACTAAGCGCCACTCTCACACACACATTCATAATTTGTTATAAATCAATTGATTCAAGCAGCATTGTGATAACGCAGCGGACGTGCAAGAAAAACGCGCTCAGAAATGTTGTACTTCACAATTGAACAAAAGCAAATCGAAACACGCTGTGCCCAACTGTGCCGTAACACGGGACATTGAAAATACGAAGAAGCAGAGAACGAAGAAGACGAAAAAGTTCCAGGTAGCAGGCGAAGGAGATATGAAAAGCGAAGGCGCAAGCGAAGACGAACGAAAATGTAATAGAGGTCAAAAGAAGCATTGATTTAACGTGCACTTTCTGCTTCTGTTCCGTTTTCTTCACTTGTTTCGCTTGCGGTTTCTGTGCATGTGTGTGCGCGCGCGTGTGTGTGTGTAGAGTCAAATTGTGTTGCGTAAAGAATTTGTTAAACATTTAACTAACGCTAAACGTTTCATTCAATAAATACACACGCACACGCTAAATCTGCGTGAGTGTGTGTGTGTTAGTTATATACATACATATAGATATATATTTGCATGTATATATGACTGCTTGTATGTTTGTGTGTGTGTGTGGATGACGAACTACCTCTTACTTACGTCCTTTTTCTTTGCCAAATTTTGAAACGTAGCTAAACGGAGCGCAAATGGCATGTAACACAGTTCAATATAACAGTAAAGACCAAGCATAATTACATAATCAAATAGAGAAACGAAACGAAACGAAAACAAACGATATAAGATACAACTAGATCAAACTCCAAGTGCAGCATTACTTAATCAACGACCCCGGAAACGCCTAAAATCAAACTAAGAAAAACCACAAAAACCTAAAAACAAAAAATACCAAAAAAACCAAAAAACCTATGTACCTGCAACAAAGAAATTGAGCAAATACACAAATACATATAAACACACACACACACACACATACAGCAAAGCGCAGCAATTATAAATACTTAACAAAATTTAGCAAGAACAAATTACTTTTAAAAATATACAACAACAAAAAGGAAAAACCGAAAAAAAAACCAGAAAATTATAAACACACTCGCTACATACATATATATATATAAAGGAAAAGTGCTATAAAATATATACAATACAATTACCTATAGAGGCGTTATATACTGACATACATAACTATTAACTATAAAAAAAAAACAAACAAACACACACACATATATACATATATATATATGTGGTACTTATATAAAAACGTTATGCGATTCGTTCAGCAGTGAATGAAATAACTGATATAACTAGAGCTATAGCTAAAGGAAACCTCGTAGTTTGTAGAACAAGCGTCTTCTTCATGTAGCAAAATCAAATTAATTATATATACATATATATACAATAATATATATGTAATATTAATCGCACTTAACGACTAAACTAAAACTACCAAGTAGTTGCCTCTCTCTCTACATATACAAATTGCATAAAATACAACTAAATATATATATATGTATATGTATATGTATATGTATATGTCTGTGTAAATGGATTTATTTTTATAAAACCGCAAAAGGAAACTTCAAACTCCAAGAATTACGAAATAAACGCACTAATTAAGGACGTGCAGGACGACAAGGACGCCTACAAATTCGCCTCGCGTGCTGCTTGTGCAACTTTTATAGCTTACATTTAGAGATATATCTAAATATATACATATATATATAGATATATATATATACCTGTGTTTGGGTTTCTTGCATTACGCGCCTTGACGTAACTTCAGCACAAGCCACGCCACGCCCCACGGTCGCCCGGCCCACCACAAACGGCCCGGTTACCCAAACGAAAAGACCCGGACCACAATATAGCCACATATATATACATATATATATAAATATATATAGATTTATATATATAACGGTAACACCATAACGCCTTAACTTAACTCACAACAATTTCCAACAAGCCATTAGCGAAGCGAAAAGTCATCGCAGATAATACGTTGCGTTCATTGAACTTTGAAGAAGAAGAAGAATAAGAAGAGGAAAAGGAAGAGAAAGAGAAAGAGTAAGCGAAAGACGAGACCAAAAACCCAAAAAGAAAAGGAGCCGAATCGCAGCAGCTAGAAATTCAATTTGTAATCTTTTGCCGTGGCCTAGAAAAAAGTGATGCTAAATAGTAAATTTATTATAGCCGTTCTTTGTGATATTCTAAACATATGTATATTTAACGATCTTAAACGATAAAAGACACAAATAAAAAAGAAAATAACTAACTGTGTGTGCTCTCCGCCTGCTGCCCACCATCCTTCAGTTTCGCCCGCCCCGCCTATCATCGCCACCAACAACTCCACCTAAAACAACCGACAAACAAACAAACAAACAAAGTACTATAATAACGGTATCCCTTAGAGTATATAAAACGACGTCTATAATCCAAAGTACAAAAGAACACGAGAAAACACTAAAAATCTACATATAATATATTATATTGTAGGCAAATATACATATATAGATACAAGTCAATAAGAGCCTAAATAAAGATAGCAACATATGGTATTAATATATATACTCAGTAGTCAAATACGTTAAACATAACCTCGAACTCAACCGTAGCGAGCGACCCAACTAAAACTCAACCCAAGCCCAAACTCCAATTCTAGTTCGAAAGCGAAACCAAACCCAACCAGAATCATAAGCAATACAACTAGTGCTGTTAACTATTTTAGTAACTACATTTTAGACAGTCAGCCTGCGTTACTTAACACCTCCAACTATAACCCACCAAAGACACAGACACGCACACACTTAAACCCACATGCACACACACCTAACGGAGTTTAGCAAGTGAAAATAGTAAAACAATAAGAGCAAAAAGCCGCTAAAAACGTTCAGCATGCGGCCGCTGTGAGTGAGATAGACAGAGACAGAGACAGACAGTGAGGACGAGAGTGAGGGAGTTAGCGAGGAGGAAGAAGTTATCTAAGCAACAACGAAAAGCAATTATTTTTGTTTATGTGTTCGTATATGTCGTGTACTTGTATTCGTATTAGTTAATTCTCAAAAATCGAAACGCAACTTGCGCCCACACACACACACACTGAGAAGAAAGCAAACGACAGTGAGAGGCAGGCAGAGAAAGAGAGAGTGAGGGAGAGAGACAGACTATACATATAAACAAAACACACACACAAACATACAGACACAACCTCGATTACCATATGCAGCAAATACACCATGATAAAGTCGAGCATTGCGACAGGCCTAACGGGTTGTGCTCTATGGCAATAACAACAACAACTACTACTACAACTACAACAGCAACAGCAACATCAGCAACAGCAGCAGCAGCACCGACAGCAGCATAAAAAAACTCAACAGCAGCAGAGTGTGTGTGCCTGTGTGCGTGCGTGTGTGTGTGCGGCTGGTGCCTGTGTGTGTGTGTGTGAGTGCGAGCGCGCGCGTTTTAATCTGAGCAGAAGGCAGGCAAGAAGGAGTAGCAGCCGTGGCATAACGGCACAACAAACTAACGCAGAGCGAAAGTAAAAGTACGCAATTTAACCGTTTCCATGCAGAGGAGCTGCGTTCGCTGGGCTTTCGTAACAGAAAATGCACGTTAAACACACACAGCGCCGAGTTAGCGGTCCTGGAGCCTTCGGAACATTTACCAACGATCAACGGTATGTGATTACATATATATATATGTGTATCTATTCAAATTTATTTCTTTGAATAATGTTGTTGATTAATCGTATAATTGTTACATTACATTATGTTATGCTACGTTACGCTACGTTGCGTTGCGTTGCGTTACGTATACATGTGTTTAAATGTGCATGTATGAATGTATGTATTGTATTATTTATATATTACATTACATGACGTTACGCTACGCTGCGTTGCGTTACGTTACGTATCGCATACACGTGCTTGTATGTACGTATATATGGTATGTTTGGTATGTTTGGCATTTTCGGTATGTTTTGGTATGTGTGTGTGTGTGCATGCATTTGGTATGCGTGTGCGAGCGCGTGTTTCAATGTGACGTTGAAGCTGTGCTTATGGGTATGAACGACCTAAATCCCAACATTTCATCAAATATTTAAGAAAACGTCTGCTTATCAATAATATAGTAGAGCTGGTACGTCCCGAAACACACGCACACACACACATGCCTTCCAACATACCTGCCCACACATGCATAAATACATACATACATACATACATACTTGAATGTGTGCATTTTAAAATATATATACGTACATACATACAGACGTGCATATATGTATTTACAATGAATGTATTTCCGTTTCCGTTTCATTTTCAGCATTCCCATTCGTTTGTGTTGTTTCTTTTGGTTTGTTTGCTGTGTTTGTTTGTTTGTTTGTTCGTTCGTTTGTTGATTTCTTAAGTTTAACTGTTGGCATTGTTGTTGTTGTTATTGCTGCTGTTGTTTATCTGTGTATGTCTGTGTGTGTATGTGTGTGTTACGATTTGAAAGCTTCAATTTGAAAGCAAATGAAAACAGCTTTTAGGGTCAGTTTGTTGCTGTAATTACTTATATAGCTATCTGTCTGTGTGCGTGTGTGTCTGTGTGTGTTTGTGTGTGTTCAAGTTTCACTTGTTCAATATTCTTATTTGATCCCATTTTGCTTATTTCCTTTGGCTTTTTCGAGCACAATGCAACTGATTTCCGTCCATTGAACGGGGGAGGTGGCCCACGGGGCCCATAGCGGCGGCGGGCAGCGTTAGTCATCCGTCACTCAGTCAATGCAATTACGAAACTAGATTAAAAGCCAAGCGGCCAGCACAATGGCGACAATGGCGACAATGCCAACAACAGCAACAATGGCCAAACAACAATGAGCAACCGTTCGAAAAATAGTGTCAAAGTACTTTAAGTGCACTTGTATGCAGTGTGCAAAAAGCGTTGCCTACACACAGGCGCCATTCAATTACTTTAGTGTGTGTGTGTGGGTGTTTGTAATCGTGTTAGCGTAACTGTGTGTGTGTGTGTACATGTCCAACGACAACATCAATGCAGGCAGCGGAAGCTTTCGCTTTTACTTCAATGATTAAACCACTGACCGAATTTCGGCTTACCCTGCCACGAGGCGCCCCTGTACATAGGACTGCATATGTATTTGTGTCTGTGTCTGTGTATTGATAAAAAAAAGGCTTGCTGTCGTTATTGTTGTTGCTGTTGCTTGCACATTGTAGCTAACACACACAGACACATACACACACTCACTCACATAGAGCGAGATAAACAGTTTTGTTGGCATTTTTGTGTAGGAAGCTCGATGTTTCCAATTGAACTAGTTACAGATTTTTGTATACTGTTAGCAGCTGCACATAGCAAGTACATACACACACCCACACACACAGACACATACACACACACGATCACATTCGTATTTGTATGTGTGCCATAGACGGATTCCGCAAAACTTTTCCAGTTAAACAGAACTTTGCTTCGTGGAATCTGACTATTAGTTGATTTTGAAATTAATTTGTTTTTATTTTAATCCCGTTTTTTTGTTTCGTTGCCATTCGTTTCAAGTGAATATTTACATTTACAAATTATGTTTGTCATTGTTGTTGTTGTTATTTTTACAGAAAACTTGCTTAAAAAGTACAAAACTTGAAAAACAAAAGCAAAAACTTTAAAGTAACAAAACAAAAACGAAGCGCTAGCGAAACAAGTTTCGCACAAAAAAAAAATACCAAAAAAAGAAAAATAAAGAAACAGAATCAAAGTGAAATCGAAATCGAGACAATCAGCGTGAAACACTCGATTCCGTTTCATATTAACGCTGTGGAAGCCAATTTTTGCGTACGTACTGACATCATCAGTGAAGGTACTCACAATTTCAAATTGCCTCTCTCTCTCTCTCTGCCTCTACCTTTCAACTACTAATACTACTACTATAACTACTACTAACTACTACTACAACAACCACTACTACTACTACTATACTAGTTATGTACTAACTATGTACTTGCTACAGATTGTCCCACAACACGTTTTAAATGCTATTAACTTGCTATTCCCTAATCCCCTACTGCAAGCTACCCTAAAACTTAAGACTATGAACATAAACAATGTTTCTCGTTTCAATGAATTTACTCTAATTAATCATAAATAGTTGTATTCAGCACTCAGCTATACTTTTCTTCTTCTACTACTTTTTATGCATTCCAAACGCTACTTAGTATTATTGTTTTTTTTTTTTAATATTTATTAAGTCCCTTTTGTCAATGCCAATGAACTTTATATATACATACATATATGTATATAGAGATATATACACGTGCTCGTAAAATCCTGATCAAAAATGTAAAATATATATATATTATTTTAATATTATTATTAATGCTCTTGCAGCGAGTATTTTAATTCAATTATTAAGTGTTTCTTATCTTGAACAAAATATACATCTGTCTGCCTGTCTGTGTTTTCCCAACTTTTAAGCTAAACTTTCTAAAAAAAAAAATACATTTATATTAAAATCTTTTAATTCAGAATTTCCTGCTTCAAATCTTGTAGAATAAATCTTTTTCTAAAATTGTTTACACACAAAAGCTTAAATTGAGTATATCTCAAATTATTTGAATACTAAAAATAGTTTTGAGAATTAATACGATCTATATTTAGAATAATACCATATACTGATTTTCTGATTTTTGAGTTCACCTTAATTAAAATGATCAATATATCAATATCTAAATACTTCAATTTGATACAAATATTTTGTAAGCTTATTTAAAAAGTTTAAGGAATTTTTTATAAAGTATACTCTAAAAAGCTTGTTCAACAAATATTAAAAAATTAAATAAAATTATTTTTAAATATTTATTATTTATTTTTAAATATTTTTAAAAAACATTTCTCTGTTTTCAAATTTAAAAAAAAACTCTTTGAATATAAGCCTATCTTTTGTATTATTTTAATGATATAAAGACTTTTCTCTGGAATTTTTGGAGTTCCCTTTACTAATTTTTAATAAAATTAAAAATATATGTACATTTTTAGAACATCTTTTATATTCTTATAAATTATTTAATCTTTTTTTGGATTTTAAACGAATTTTTTTTAAAGTATTATATAAAAAGTTATATATAATAATAGTTAAATCGTAAATTGAATTCAAGTTTCTGCAAGAGCATTTGAACTTCGGCCTGTTCGATGTGTGGCTTATTTGAATGTCAAACCTTGCTTATGTGCCCGTTCGTAAGCGACTTATGAAGTCTACCTGTGAGTTTCTCAGGTTATATATTCACCTGTACATATATATGTATGTACATATATGTATATATACAAATGCTTAAGTAGCTATATCTCACTATAATTTAATTTTAAGATCAACGACATTAATTTTGAATTGGCATGACGTTTGAATATGACGTAGATTTATTTTCAGCTCAATTCTAATTGCAAATTACGCTCGAATAATTAATGTTCAGTCACTTTTGTTGTCAAAATATGTATATACATACATATATGTATGTGTGTATATATAGTTGATGAATCTTTTTATGAAAGCATTAATTCACTGCGTGTTCTATTATTAAGAATTATGACCTATGGCCGAAAATTCATATTAATTACAGTTTTGACAATGGACAATTCAGCACAGTGATTGGTTGATCCTTTGTCTATCCGGTTTTATTTGGTCATAGATATACTATATATGTGGATATGTATATAAATATAGTTTTTGGTTGATGGGCTATCAGATTTAATTACATTTCAAAGTGCGACAGGTATGACTCTCGCCAGAGATTGGCATAATGCAAAGTGATTGGCAGTTGCATTGATTTACATTCTATGGATATATATAGATAGATATATCATATATATATATATATAGCTGCCCATTTCCATTACTCAAATATGGCAGCAGTTCAAGAAATTATTGTTTTTGCTAAAATTAGAGCAGATCAATTGTAAAATTCATAAGCGGCACGCGCTACAGCAATTGCATACAGTTAGAGGCAGATATATATAGCATATATATATGTATATATATTTCGATTTTTCTATATATAAGTTTTCATTGTATACAAGACACATTTGTGCTGTTGCACTTGTTGTTGTTGGGGGAAATTGATATAATTTCGATAAACGAAATGGAATGCAATGCAACCGCCAACCGCCAACCGCCAACCGCCGGGTCCGGCGCAATTACGCTTTTCGAATTTACGCTTAATGCCTTCAATTGGCTCTTGAATTAATAATTGAGTCATATTGTGTTTAAGAAACTGGGTCTCTTTCGCATCGCCCGAGGATGGCAGCACGTGCTCACTGAACCCCCACTTGTCCTCTGCCAATGCGCCAAAAAGTTGACATTGGAGCCGTTGAGTCCAGCAGTGAGTGAGCAGTCAATACAATCATCTGGGGCTGAGGCAACCTTGTCAATTGTTGTTTGGATGCTGCTCGAGGCACATTTGTCCGCAGTGCGAGATTCGAGTGCTTCAAGTCCCCATTCAAATCAAATCCAAAAGCAAAAAAAAAACCTGTCTGAGCCGTTGCTTTCCCTCAGCATCTCAGGTTAGAGACTTGAAAGCGGATTAACATCAGTTTTATCTGCAGTCATTCGTATCTGATTTTCGCTCTTTGCTGAAGGGCCTTCGTGTGCACAATCATTACGCTAATGCGCCAAATGTTTGCACAGTTTCACAAAATTCCCAATTCCAATTCAAATGCAAATTCAAGTTCGAATATTCATATTCAAAGTGGAGATAATTGCATTTGGTGCACGGCCTGCAATAGCGTGAGCGCTTAATTGAGTGAAATTGATTTTCAGATTCAGATTCCGATTCCGATTTTTGCACTCAAACTGTCAATAGAAAATGCTAAACAAATATTTGCATTGGCGCAACAAAATTGTGTGTGCTGTGTGCGCCGTGCGCCGCTTGCGTGCCAAACGAGTTGAGATTGCGACTGAAGCAGAGCCACAGATACAGCACCACTAACAGCACCACTAACAGCACCACGAACAGCTGCACCACCAGCAACAGCCCTTCTCTCTAATATCTAAATGTGAATGACTATATATATATGAGTATATATATACATTTTTTTTTTTTTTTTTTTTTTTTTTTTGAATTGTTTATCTTTCATTCACATATGAAATTATTACACTAAAAATATATATATACATAAATATATGCATAAATGCTTCACATGCATATTTCTGTTTCGTACTGCTGCTGGGCAATTCGCGTAATTCCAGTGTGCACAGTGTGCTTGACTTCATTTGTATGGGCCCTCAAATTGAACTTGAAAACGTATAGCTGCCCGGCGAATTCATAAATTATAAAACGTGTTTCGCACAAGCTTAATATATGAATGTAATGCAGAAAGTGGGAAGTGCAGGCAGATTAAAAAATACATATATATATACAAATATGCAAAGGAAATATTTTAGGAATTTTTATAATTATTATCAAGTCTGTCTGGTATTTGTTTTTATTTTTTTCATAATATCTGAAATGGGTTTTAAAATATTAAAAAAATGTAAACTTCCTACATTGAAGTTAGATTGTAAAATTTTTAATCTATTCGAAGTTTAAGCTCAAAATGAATTTTATTTTTGTATATAATAATAGATCTTTTATTAGGGTTTAAGAAGGGAATCGAGAACAGAAAGTTCAGCTCGATCTACTAATAATAACTTAGTTTGAATATTCTGCAATATTTTTATAGAGTAAGGTTTGATCTACAATTTTTCTTTTCTTCCACCTTCTGTGCATTAACTTCCACTGCAATATTTATATGCACATGTGTTTGTATATTATCTGCATGCTAAAAAAAAGTTCTGCGAACCAGACAACAGATACCCGATACTCAAAACCCGCTGCCCGATACCCGCTGCCCGATACCCGATACCATAAATAAAACATAAATGTTCGGCACAATCTGTCGAGGTGTTATCTTATCGGTAGCTTTTAGGAAAATTTGATTTAGAGCACTTCCGCTCCGACTCAGCGAGGGCGATGCGTGTGGGCGGGCCTTCGTGTTAAGGCTTTCAATTTGTGGGGGGCAAATGCTATATATCTTGGATATTTGCTTAATGTGCACGCCTGCCCAGACACACACACACACGCACACAGACACACATTTGTATATATATATGTATCTGTAGCTCTATATCTATATCTTTATCTAAGTGCCATGCGTGTTTCTAAGCATTAATTTAGTTCAATTTTTCGCGCGATCAAAAGCAGATGAGCATGTCGACTGCTCGGTCGCTACATTGTATATATATCTCTCTATATAGCTATAAATACTGGTGTATAAATTGTATCACATGTACAATGTATATATATGTATATATATATGTCTGTACAGTTTGCTGATGAACTCAGATACCGCTTGGGCTCAAGCCCCTAGTCACATGCCCCCCGCCTCGTCCCGCCTCTCGCACAGCTGCACAATCAATATTTATAATTAACAATTTCTTTTGTTTATTTGTTTTTGTCTCGGCGTGTTTTCCACACCGTTTCCTGCTCACTTTAGCGTAGCCTCTGTCCAGTTTCTGCCCCCGCACCCGCACTACAACCCGATCCCGCTGTATAAATTTCGATTCTTTCTTCTTTATTTTGTTTTTTTTTTGCCAATTTCAAATAGATAAATTTGTGTGTTTGCCGGCGCCTTTTGGCATTCATTCTGTATCGTTTACCCGGTTCTCATTCCTGTCTCTGTGCCTCTTGTAGCGCCAGCCGAGACAACTTGTACCCGGACGATCAGCAGCAGCAGCAGCGGCACTCGCACTCGCATCAGCACTTGGTGCGTCAGTCTCTGATTAGCCTCAGCTACGCACAGGCGGGCACGAACTCCGCGAACTCGGCGGCATCGGCGGCGGCGACTGGGCCCATACCCATCCACTCGCACTCCTCGGCCTCGGCCTCCGTGCGCAACAGTCCCAGCCCCAGTCCGGCGGCTGATCAGCATAGCTGCAGCAGCGGCAGCGTTGGAGTCGCCCTTGGCATCGGTCGCAGTCGGCGCGGCGAGGTAGCGGACCGAGATCGGGATAGGGACGGGGATAGCGTTTCGCTGCTGAGAGGAGCCGCTGGCTTGGGCCAGCTGGGCCTGGATGAGCCGCGCGCCCAACGGCAGCGCAGCAGCAGTCGGCTATCGAGCGGCATCTCGAAGCAGAACTCCAGCGACAGCCGCAGCGGACTGCGCATACTCGATCCGGCGCCCTCTCACAGCCACAGTCCCGTTAGCTGCGGCACCCAGAGCGTGAGCAGCACCGGCGGCCACTCGGCTCTGTACGATGCGTGTCACGAATACACGCGCAGCTTGAGTGCAGCACCCGCGTCCGAGGATCAGGCGTCGGCCGTCGGCGGCGTCGCCGGCCTTGGCATCGGAGCCGCAGCGGGCGGCCTGCTCAAGAGCCACTACAGCGAGCAGCAACTGTCGGAGCCGCACTTCACCAATCTCAATCTCAACCTGAGCAGCGACTACGACACGGGCAGCGACAAGCAGCAGCTGGTGAATCAGACGTACATCTTCAAGTGCATCGCGAACAGTCCCTCGTTCCTGCGCACCAACAAGATCAAGGAGCAGTCCAAGAAGCTGCGCAATCTCTCCCTGAAGACGCGCACCGCCAAGAAGAAGGGCCAGATCATATCGAAGTCGAACGCCGTCTCGGACAACTCGCTGCATCCGGGCGACAAATACCTGAACTTGTATCTGGTGGAGAAGAAGCATTCGCTGCAGCCCCAGGTCGCTCCCAGCGCTGCCCATACGGTGCCCTCGTCTCTCTCGGCGCCTGCCACAGCAGCTGGCTGCTCATCGTCATCGTCCTCAGCAGCGGCGGCGGCGGCGGCGGCAGCAGCAGCAGCGTCCCGCCAACAGCAGCTGCCGGCGCTATCCGCAGTTGCTGCACGGCAACAGCAGCTGCTGCTGAACGGATCGCTGAAGGGCAAGACGAAGACATTTCCCGCGTATCGAGCGTCGGTGCGCAGCGAGAGCGACGACAAGGAGTACAGGGCGGCCAGCAGCAGCAGCAGCAACACGATACCGACGACGGGCAAAGGTCCGCCGGTGCCGCACTCGCTGGCGGCGAAGATCAGCGGCAAGAACTGCAACAGTCTGCTCCAGAGCGCCGGCAACAAGCTCAGCGTGAGCAGCAACTCCTGCCACAAGCTACATGCGCACAGTCACAGTCACGGCCAAGGACACGGTCAAGGACAGCATTCGGCCTATACTCAACATCTGGCATCATCGCCCAAGAGCTCCGTCTCGAGCAACGGCCATCTGAACAAGTACTGCCTGACGGATCTGACGCGCCGCAAGGCCGAGTTCAATCGCCAGCTGAGCGCGCCCACAGACTACACCCATCACTCGTCCAGCAACGGCTCCCAGCAGGGCTCCGAGGCGGCCAATGAGGCGGTGGGCGAGTCGACGATCACAGTAGCCAGCGCCGGAGTCGTGGGACACACGACTGGCCCGCACGGCCCGCATCACGGACACCTGCACGGCCAGGCATCGACTGCGCCGGCCACACTCAAGTCGCTCCAGCTCCACAACTTTGGGGTGCATCATCCGACGCCAAGGCCAACGTCCACATCGTGCACCAACAGCTTCAATCGACGCCACATACGCAGGCACAAGAGCAAGCTAAGCGAGCGGTGAGTGTTACATACATATATATATCGAAGGTATATCTATATATAGTATATATATGTATTTACTATTCTTATCATCGACCATTAACCAGTTAACGAGCTAGCCTGTTGGCCAATTTGGCCATTTGTTCGGTTACAATGTCTTGAGCGACGCGACGCTCCAATTGCTAAGCGAATTACGCATGCAAAGTCGTCGTCCGACGTTGACATACCCTGTACTCAATTCAAATGCAAGGGAAGTGTATATTGATTTGGTGCATAGGAATGAGACGGACAAAAGGGGACGTGTTTTAATATATATTATGCATGATATTTGCCTACTATATATTGTATATGATATTTGCATATGTTGAGCCTATTTATTCCTCTTCTTTCCATCTGTCCGTTCAATCGTCTTCCTAGTCTAAAATCTGCTGTAGTAAGCTATACTAGATTATAGATGTATAGCTTATTTTAAATGATTTTCCGAACCTTCATAATATCGATGGATTATTATTTGTCCCAACAACTCTCTATCCAAATATCCGTTCGATTATTCATCCGACTATCCGTCCTACTATCCGTTCGATGCTTGTTCGACTGTCTCTTCCACTGCTTCGTGTAAGTCCGACTATACCTTCGTCTATCCATCCGACTGTCCATTACACTATACGACTGATCTTTCAACTGGGAATTTTTCCCTTTGTTTTCTATATTCCCCTTTAACTCTCAGGGTATTTGCTAGTCGCGCACTGCCGACTAGAGCACACTTAATTATTGCTGCTGCTGCCGTTTGTCGTTAAATTCGCGTCTCATGTCTTTTACCGGTTTTTGTTAGCTGCTTATCGAGCAGCATTTGCATACTGCCATCAGCATCGTCTGACTCTGAGTCTGAGTCGCTGTCTGAGTCGCAGTCAGTGTCTGAGTCGGGGAGTTACTTTGGCCGGGGTCTGGCCGCATAATGATGAGCTGCTACTAAGCCGCGGGAACAGTGAACTTTTCATAATTAAAGCGTGCAGTGATCGATCGGTGATCAGGACTCCTAAACTAATCCCTCGCAGAGTGTGATCGGAGTGAACTTTTTAAATCGGGCATTCGCGTGACCGTGAATGCGGTATTGAGCATTGGGACTCGATTGCTGTACGTGCTGATTGCGTTGTTGACACGGAAAACTCTCGCGCCATTATCATAATATCAATTGGCTCGGCTCAGTGACTCAAATCGTCTATCAGTCTATAATTTACTGGACTAGATTGTGACTAGGGGCAACCTCTCTCCGTCTCCAATCTCTGAGCCCCATCTCCAGCTCAATGATCGTTCATTTTGTTGTTAGCCTCCCAGCTCGGGCTCGGTAACCCGTTAGACCAATTCATTTACATAAAATCTAGAGGTAATTTTCGTACCCGCTGATAGTTTTTATGTTTTTTTTTTTCTGTGCTTTTATTGGCGTCAATTTTTGAAGAATAGCAACAAATTATAGACGAGCTATAATTTGCGACGCGGCTCGCCGCAAAATCAATTAAAAGGCAAACGCAACACAACAAAAATATTGTTTTTATTTATTTATTGTGCAACGGCAGCGCGAGAGCCTCAGAACAGGTTATCTAGCCGCCTCGGCAACAGCTCACAGCACAAAGTAAACTTACACAGAATAAAAAACCCCAGAAGAGGAAGAAAGAGAATAAGAAAAGCTTAAATTAATGCTCAAGCGAGCACAGTGTAAAAAAATCATCAACAGCTTCAGTTGATCAATTATTTAATTACGCGCGAAATTCCCTTTTCGGCATTCCGATTGCCGCAAATTGAGAGTCGAGGTAACGACTGCAGCAAAGCAATAAACAAACAATCAAACAAACAAACAAACATTCGAGCAAAGCAACAAACAAAACAACAACAACAATAACAAACGGGAACAACTGGAGGACGCGCACGACACATGCTCAAGCAGAAGACGAACGCAAATTCCCGATTCCAATTCCGATTCCGAATACGAGCTGCTTTCGTATGCGCATTCGGTATTCGTCGGAGACGATATTCGACAGCGCGTTCGTTCGGAGTGTTTGCCGGCGCTGGCTGGCCGCGCATTGCTACTTAGTTGCGCTCGGTTAGCGGGCTTGTAATAACTGAAAGTGATAAATTACGGTATATAGAGCAGACTGCATGCAAATACACAAACACACAAAACACACACACATACACAGACATGCACATATGCATGTGTTTGTGAACAGCGATAACATTAAGTTACGGTCATCAAATCAGTGCGAACAGCTGCTTTAACACGTTTCGAGTTTCCACTAACAATTAAACGCCAACCGCAAAAGAACGAAACGAAACGAGACGAAAGACAAAACCAAAGCAAAAGCAAAAGCACAAAACTGCAGAGCTCAACATGTGTAACATGTGAAATGTAGTGGATAACCGCGGATAACAGTGGATAACAATGGATGGCAACGGATAACAGTTATCCGATCGGCTGTGTAGAAATTCTAAACGCTTTTGTTGTTGCGGCGTTTTCGTGGCTATTTTTAAATACACAAAAGGCAGACACACACAACATAATAATAATAATAAAAATAATAACAATAATAATAATGTTCTATCGTAATAAATTCATTAGGCTAATGCGCGGCGAAGATTAAATTAAATCAGCTTCAACAGGCTTAATTAAAACGAAGCTTTCCCATTTAAAAACTACACTCAATTGAGTGTGAAGCAGAACAGCAACAACAGCAACAACAAAAAGAAAGAAATAACAAAAAATACGAAAAATACGAAAAAAAAATATCATTGCACGCTTCTACTTTACCAAACAATAGAGACAAACATCGCCATCGCCGGCGAGAGCGCGGAGCACGGACCACGCGATTTCGTTTCCGCAACGAGCCGAAGACCTTGACAATCACCGAATGCAAGGTGAGAGATCTGGATGCTGCAGCTGCGCGTCGTGCATTGTGCGTGTGCAACAATTATGAGAATTAAAAAATTAAAAAAAAATAATGTAAAAACCCGGCATAAGCGTTACTTTCACTGGCTTACCTTAAGCGCGTACTTGTAATACAATATATATATATATATCTACTATATATACATATATATAAACATATTTAGTTGCATTTCCTATTCATGGTTATTTATTATGATTGTTTTTTGTTTTTGTTTCTGTTTTTATCAATAATTGTTTTGCAGCCTGCTGAACGGCGATAGCGAAGAATCAGTGCGCTGCTCATACTGCTCCGTATTGAATGTGAATGAGAACGACTTGCGCATTTCATTCGAGAACACCTGCACCGACTCTCTGGTCACCGCTTTCGATGATGAGGCGCTGCTAATATGCGACCAAGGAACCGAAATGGCAAGAGCTAAGGTTTTTCCTAAACAACTAGAGCAGGCATTAGCTAACCCGACCAACTCATCAAATCAATCTAACTAATCGAACCATCCACTCATTTGTGAAAATCATCATCGTAATGCATTACAGTCAGGGGAATAGATTTCTTGAGGCATTAATTATACCTGAATCAGTGTGAATTAATCGAATCTTGAATGTTGCAGGTACACTTTGATGATGTGTCGTTGTACGGCACTCCGAAAGAGGAGCCAATGCCCAATATACCGATAGTATCGGAAAAAGTCTCGGCCAATTTCCTAAAAAGTCAATTGCAATCATGGTTCCAGCCGACGGACAATCGTCTGGCCATGAAATTATTTGGCAGCCGCAAGGCCTTGGTCAAAGAACGCATACGTCAGAAAACTTCCGGGCATTGGGTAATACACCCGTGCAGTTCATTCAGGTGAGTTACTCAATAGATATTAATATTTATTATTCATATATCTGATCATTTCTTTCAGGTTTTACTGGGACCTTTGCATGCTTTTATTATTAGTAGCAAATCTTATTATCCTGCCAGTCGCAATATCATTCTTCAACGATGATCTGAGCACACGATGGATTGCCTTCAACTGCCTAAGTGATACTATTTTTTTAATAGATATTGTAGTCAATTTTAGAACAGGTAATGTGCACACGGCAATTATAGATAGAGTGGAATTGCGAGATTCCTCCACCTCGATTGAAATTCCTTTGCTAATCGTTCTCGCAATTACAGGAATTATGCAACAAGACAACGCTGAACAAGTAATATTGGATCCAAAGCTTATAGCTAAACACTATTTAAGAACCTGGTTTTTTCTCGATCTGATTTCGTCGATACCCTTAGATTATATATTTTTAATTTTCAATCAAGTAAGTTAATGTATTTGAAGAAACAGTACGCAACATTTTGATTAAGATTATGAAATTGCAGGATTTCTCTGATTCTTTTCAAATCTTGCATGCCGGACGCGCTTTGCGCATCCTCCGTCTAGCTAAATTACTTTCCCTAGTTCGCCTGCTCCGTCTCTCCCGCCTCGTCCGCTACGTGTCGCAATGGGAGGAGGTCTATGTAAGTATACAATTCCGACTCTCTTCCGTTATTATTTCTGCAATTTGTTTGACTTTTGGTTTGCATAGTAAAAAATATGTTGAAAAAAAATATATATATATTTATTTGAGTCATACTGAATGATATATGCTATATATATTTTTTTCGATTTCGATTTCGATTTCGATTTTATTTGTTTCGTTTATCAAATCAGTTTTTCAGTTCGCAACACAATTTTTGTTCTTTACCCGACCCTCAAAATATATATATATTCATACTACACAAAAAATATAAATAAATTGATAAATATGAAAAAGAAAAACTAATGTGAAAACCTAGTTCTGGGTTTTTAGGCTTTAGTACAGTCAGTCGAACAGCTCACAGTGATCCAAGTTGTCTATATATGTAGTCCAAAGTGCTCAGTCTTCTCTGATTCTGTTTTAGGCTTAAATGTTCTATATTCCATAGGAGTAATTCGAATAATACATTTTCAGTTGTTAAATGTTTTAGAATATACTCGATGTCTTTGATTTCAGTTGATTTCAGTTCTTTCCCTTCCCCAAGTATATATATTTATGTCCAAACCAACGCTGTACAAAAGCCAAAATAAGAAAAATAAAACCAAACTAAAAACCAAAAGAAAAATAATTATAATAAAAAAACATAATCTAAAGTTTTGTAAATCTTAAATGTATTTGTTTTCCAACTTGTGTTGCGTTGTGCTCCAAGCCCAGTTAGTCCAAGTCCAAGTCCACGTCCAGGTCTAATACTCCCCATCAAGTTCTGCAACAACAACAACAACTACAACTCACAACAAAGCCAAATCGCGAGCCGTCTCTCTCTTTCTCTCTAACGCTCTCTCTCTCTCTCTCCACAACATTCTCACCAAGACGCTTTAAACTTCGCTCTGTCGCAGGGGGAAATTTAATTTTTATTATATGTTTTTAGAAGTTTTTATGTTTTTCTCTATTTTTTTTTTAATATATTTTTTTTTTTTTTGGCTTAAATTCATATTTAATGTCTCTTTTCTTCATTTTAATGTTTCATTTCTTGCTGACTTTATAAAGCACTGAAAATTCAACAAATTCTTCATTGCACAATGTACAAAAAACCGAAGAAAATCTAAAAAAATCTTTGAAGACTTTCTTACGAGTCGCAACTGAGAAACATTTCAAATAATTTTCAAGTGTTGAAAAATGCTTTTTTTATTTCCTCAACACTTACTTTACTTGCGCAACGTCACCAAAAAAAAAAAAATATATTAAAAAAAAAGAAAAGAACAACAGAAACTTGAACTCGATTTATTGTTTTATGATTATATATACATATGTATTTATTTAAAAAAAGAAAAAAACCGTCAACTTTATACAAACCAAAATAAATATATATATCTGTAATAATATATATATATATAAGTATCCGAGAAATTCTCAAAGAAAAAAAAATAATTTGCTTATCGAAATCAGACAACAACAAAACTTTTTAAAAACCTTAGCCAATCCAGGGCCTATAATACCTGTGTATATATATGGTTTTAGATTCTCCAGAATCTACAGAAAAAAAGTGCTGATCGCAGAGGGAGAATGCATAGAAAAGACAAAGATGGCTTGACTAAAAGCAACCTAATTCTCAAGGTAACAACCAAAAACAAAACAAAAAACAAAAAAAAAAAAACTTAAAAAATTTTTATCAACTAAAAATCAAAACACTATCAAACAGACAAAAAAAAAAAAAAATTATTTTGATAAAAAAAAAAACAGAAAAAAAAAACAAAAAGCCTTGATTGATTGACATTATAATTATGTATTATTGGTGCAACATAGATCACATTCTTTTTGAGATATGATTGAACCAAAATTGAGTTTTAGTGCATATTTCGTTCGTTCGTTCGTTCGATTGTTCGATTGTTCGTTGATCATGTTTGCTTGAATTTTAATGTTCGTTCGTACATTCTGTAAATTTTCTAAGACTGCCTTTTTATATACATACATATAACTAAATATTGATATACATACATATATTTTCTTGATTTGATGCATAAAAAAAAAAACAAAAAAAAATGAATAAAAACTGAATAGAATTTTGCGCAAACTTCGGTTAAATCGAAGTTTGTTTTTATGCACTTCACGAAATGAGGTTAGAAATGACTTGAGATGCTGCAGCAGTTGTCCGATTCGAAAGCTCTGTCGAAAGCTGCTGAAAGCTCCATTTAGTTCTAACAAGTATTCTCCTCCGACTTAACTATCTCTAGTCTAGCAGTAGACTTCATGCATGAGCATGTCTTTAGCCAAAGATTAAGCTTAAGATTTTCGTTCTAGTTTTGTCGCTCTTCTTCTTTTCTTTTTTGCCATTATTTCCTTTCCTAGCTAGTACAGTGTATATAGTAGTTGAAGAACGCCTGTGAATTGCATCTAGACACAGTACTTGCAAAAAGTATTATGCGAGCCACAAATGTTGAATCAAATGCGAATTTCCAAATACATGTAAAAAGAGTTTCCAATATATAATTTGTTCAATGCTTTTTGCTTAAACAAAGACCGCGATAACAAAAGATATATAATACTCGTAGACATTTGAAGAATTGTATATATATCGCAGCAGCAGCAGCAGCAACTGTTCAAGGCAATTTCCAATAAACCAAAGATATGCTGAAACTGCTTACACACACACACACACGCAGACACACGCTCAGTCACAGCAATACTTATGAAAATAATAATGAAATAAAAACATACAACAACAACAACAACAACAAAAGCTCTCAGATTGCTGTCCCGTTGAACAGCTGTTGAACAACGAACACGAACACTGTACTACATAGCCGATACAATACATACGTACATATCCAGTAGTTACTTGCATACATAGCTATATATCTATATATATATATACATATACACACAAAGTCTTATACGTATTGTATAGCATACATTTGTGGGCAAGTGCAAATGCAAATGAAGTAAAAACGCTTTCGCTATCGCAAACACACACTCTCTAGTGCATAATATAAGCTAATACGTATAAGAGTAACAGTAATAATAACAATAACAATAACGCTACAGCAACAATAAACAAGATCAAACAGCAACAACAGCAACAACAACAACAACAACAACACCAAACACAACGTAATCAATGCTTTTGCTTTTGTTTCGGCGCGCGCTTTACGCTCTTACGCTCTTATACTCTCTATCTCGCTCTCTCTCTCTCTCTCTGTACTTCTACTCTCTACTACTTACTGCTACTACAACAACTACTACTAATAAAACTCTGCTACTGTTGCCAATTACAAATATCTTTACCGTTACGTTTGTTACTATTTTTTCGGTTGTTCTTGTTTTAGTTTTCTCTTGTTTATTGTTTTTGTTTGTTTGTTATTTAATTGGTTTTGGTTATGGGCTTACGTTGCGTTACGTTTTTTCTGTCTCTCTCTCTCTCTCTCTGTCTCTCTGTCTCTCTCTCTTGTGTTTTCTGTTGTACAAAAGATTTCAGCAAAAGACTCGCGTGGCGACCTCTTCGTTCCGTAAGTCTGTGTAAATAAAACCGCGAAGTAATTGAAGATGGCAGCCTGGCCTTATGAATACCCTGTAATATTTAATACAAATGCTACACATGAAAACCAACAACAACAACAACAACAACAACATGAAAATACTTGAATGCAACACAACTGTTTTTGCTACTCTTTACTCTGTCCATGGGTTGAATATATTTTATTTAGTTTCCGTTTCTGTTTCCGTTTCTGTTTCTGTTTCTGGTTCTGTTTCTGGTTTTCGTATTACGTTTTACTTTCTTCTTGGTTTTCGTTCTAAACTTTTCTGTACAGAAACCGTAGCACTAACAACTGAGATAAGAAAAACGCTTTTGATTGTAAATTACTTCTGGAATAGTGAGCATAACTAAATATATATATATATATTATGTGTTTATATATATATTTTCTTATAGTTCATATATATATATATTAATCGTTTTACTTAAGCATCAATTTATTTTTGGAACTCTGAGCAAAGTTAAGATGAGCACTTGTACCATAATAGCAGCTGAAATGCACTAAACAAAAACAAAAAAACAAAATAAAACTACGTAGAAATGGTTTGATTCATTGCGCTCAGGTTGTATTACACTTGCCTAATATTAGACTCACAATTAATTAATAATTCTTTAGTTAATTATGCCTAATTTGTGTATGGATTGATAGCGATTTTCCACTGTCTGCATCTAATACTACAGCCAGGCCTGTGCGTGTGCGTGTGTGTGTGTGTGAGCGTCTATTGTGAATGGCCAAACGAATTGGCAGCTTATGCTGAGCCCGAGTGTTGCATACTTCTGGGCGCCAATGTGAGGCGAGCATAAGCTGCCAGCACACAAAATTCCTTAGTTTCTCTTTATTTCTTTCTCTGGCTGTGGTTTGATTTATTTATCATTTCGCTTTGGCTCAAAGTAATTGGCAGCTGGAAGTCCAAAAAGCCTACCAAAAATATCCGTTTTGGTTTGAATTATAATTATGATTTGGTTTGTTGTAATTTAAATGTGAAACTCACAATTGTAATACACACACACACACACACACACACATACACACACTCGAACACACACTTGAACACACACACACACACATACATGTATAGACAATGCGGTGCTGGGCTTAAGTTGATGTGCACTCTTATTGATAAATCTGGTTACAGTTCCTCAATATGGCCTCGGTTTTTATGAGGATCTTCAATTTAATTTGCATGATGCTCCTGATCGGACACTGGAGCGGCTGTTTGCAGTTCTTAGTGCCAATGTTACAGGGTTTTCCATCTAATTCCTGGGTATCCATCAACGAATTGCAGGTATGAAATTTACAGATATATGAATACACAATATTGAAAGAAATGGAACAAGTATTATAACTTTTATTAAATGCAGGAATCGTACTGGCTGGAGCAGTACTCATGGGCATTATTTAAAGCCATGTCACATATGCTATGCATAGGATACGGCAGGTAAGCAAAGATTGGCAGATACAATGGGTATAATATTGGAAAAAATATTGTTTTTAGTTCGAAACTGAAGTAGTGGGAAATAATATAAAAAGTAAAATACTATATTAGACTTCTGATAAGCTTAAAATTATATTATTAAAATATATTTTTATACATGAAAATCTCCAAAAGGTCAGAGCATGAGTATAATAATTCAAGTTAATGTTTTTAATATATAAGGTTGAGTTATCGATAATTTGTAATATATTTAATCGGGGAGGGGAACAACATTTATATTTTCACAGTCTGAACTTATTATAGTTGCTGAGATCTTTGTGGGAACAGTGTTTTGCTTGTTAGATATATTTGGGAAATAGAAGTTTGATCTTCAACAAATGTGAGTAAGCTTACAGCAGCTGGAGTATGGGAAATACGTGATATCTTAGCTATGCATTATAGTGCTTAGTAATGTCTAAAGAAGAAATGATAGATAGATGATATTTCGATCTATTTTAAATAGAAAACCATTTTTATAATAAATAAAAAATTATTTAGAAATTCGAATACATGACTAACTTTATAATTCGATTTCTAACTCTCATATATCTTATATTTTTGTTTATATTATATATGTTTTTCATTATAAATATTGCATTTATTATCATTTTCCCTTTTTCAGATTTCCACCACAATCACTGACGGACATGTGGCTGACGATGCTATCGATGATATCGGGCGCCACGTGTTATGCATTGTTCCTTGGTCATGCGACCAATCTAATACAGAGCTTGGACTCTAGCAGGCGGCAGTATCGCGAGAAGGTCAAACAGGTGGAGGAGTATATGGCCTATCGCAAGTTGCCGCGCGATATGCGACAGCGTATAACGGAATATTTCGAGCATCGGTACCAGGGTAAATTCTTCGATGAAGAGTTGATACTGGGCGAGTTGAGCGAGAAACTGCGCGAGGATGTTATCAACTATAATTGCAGGTGGGCGATCTATATAAATAGCGACAACCAACAGGCTGAGTGTTTGAATAATAGATAATAAACATCAGAAACTATATTCAAATATAATTTCCTATCTATTTATATGTTTATATAATCTTATCTCCACAGATCCCTCGTGGCGTCAGTGCCTTTTTTTGCTAATGCCGATTCGAATTTTGTTTCCGACGTAGTTACCAAACTAAAATACGAAGTTTTCCAACCAGGTATAGTAATACATGCTAAAAAGACTTACAAATTAGAGATCTAATCTTTAACTCCTCTTCCACTCAGGTGATATTATCATAAAGGAGGGCACGATCGGTACAAAGATGTACTTCATACAGGAGGGCGTTGTGGACATTGTCATGGCCAACGGCGAGGTATGAGTCGTAGTCTTATATACTAAGAAGTAATCATGTTTACAGGGTATCTTTGTATTCACTAGGTTGCCACCTCACTATCGGACGGATCTTATTTCGGTGAGATCTGTTTGCTGACCAATGCGCGTCGTGTGGCCAGCGTGCGAGCCGAAACCTATTGCAATCTATTCTCGTTGAGCGTGGATCATTTCAACTGCGTTCTGGATCAGTATCCGCTAATGCGCAAGACCATGGAAACCGTGGCTGCCGAGCGGCTAAACAAGATTGGCAAAAATCCAAATATAATGCAACAGAAGGACGAGCAACTAAGCAATCCAGAATCGAATACAATTACGGCGGTGGTCAATGCATTGGCCGCCGAGGCCGATGACTGCAAAGATGAGTAAGCAATGTCAAATAACTCTTATACAATGCTCTTATAAGAAACTTATATATAATAGTCTTAGAAGATTATGTTACACAAGAGTCTTATATAATGATACAATAGTCTTATATAATACTCTTAAATATTACTATTGTATAACATTCTTATGAAACAACCGAATATAAGACTCTTATATAAAGCTCTTTTGACAATCCTTTTGAATAACACTCCTATACAATACTCACACTCTTCTATAATTACACTCTAATACAATATTTTTATATAATAGCACTCTCCAACAACACTCTTATATAATACTCTTATAATGCCCAAGAGTAGGATTCGTACATAATACTCTTAAGCACAACTTATGTATAAAACCTGTAATACTTGTATAAATACTCTTATACTCTTATATAATAATCATACACAATATTCTTATATTATACTCTTATACAATGTCTGAACATAAAACTACTATATATTCCTGTTATCTTATGTAATACTCTTATATAAGACCCAGATATAATAGTTTTATATACGACTCCTTTCAATATTACTTATACAACACTCTTATATAATGCAATATTCTTAGATAAGGCTCTTACATCAGACTCAGAAATAATACTCCAATATAATACTCTCCTATACTACTCCTATTCAATACTCCCGCACACTCTTACATTCTTATACAATACTCTTATACAAAATGCCCTTATATCTCTTACAGTGACATGGATCTCAAGGAGAATTTACTGCATGGGTCAGAGTCGAGCATTGCTGAGCCGGTGCAAACGATACGCGAGGGTCTGCCCCGGCCGCGCAGCGGCGAGTTTCGAGCTCTATTCGAGGGCAATACTCCATGACACTGAGGCATCATGATTAGCCCAACTGGCACGCAACGAGCAACCATCTGAGTAGCGGTTCGCACAACTCAAAAACCAACAACCAACAACCAACAACAACAACAACAAATAGTAATACACCCATAGACACAACAAACATCAAACACACACACACACAGACAGACACACACACATGCGTATATAATAATTAGTGAAAAAAAATAATGAAAAAAACAAAAAAAAAAACAAAAAACTACACTGAATCAATTTACAGTAGTCTACATATATATGCAATTGCGATTTAGTAGAAGAAAAACAATGAAGACAACAACAAAAACAACAACAAGAAGAGAAAACAAAAATGAGATAGAGAAAACGTATTACACAACAATGTCCTCAATAATTATTCATAATTTCAGCTCCGCTAACTGTGATGAACTTTAATATAAGAATCGAAAAAAATGAAAAACTAAAAAAAAGATGAGTACATAAAAATAACTTATACGATAAAAAACAAAAACAAAAACAAAAACGAACAAAATTCAGCAGCCTGTTAAAGCATTCACACAGATACGAAACACGGCCATAGAGAGAAAACACACACACACACATATACAGACAGCGACACACCTACAGTTACATACACATATAAGTATATAAGTTTTATGCCCACGATATTGTAACGATAACGAAGTGAATAGACTTTTGAATTTGCTACATAGGTGTTAGTCCTATGGACCTACTACTAATACAACAAACAAACACACACACACACACATACAGACTCAAACACACACCTGTAGTTAAACATACACCCACACACACACTCGTGCATAAACTTATGATATAATGAAAACTTGTTACGTTATGCATACAACAAACAAAAACAAAGAGAAGCAAGAAAAAGAAACTAAAACAAAAACAAAAACAAAAATATAAATGCGCGTAGCTATTATGTACTCAAGAGCAACCAACAAACAAACAAACAACAATTATGTATTATTGCGATTATATAGCATATTTAAATACGCATTGCAAAAAAAATGAAAAAAAGAAAAAACACGACAACAATATTATGATAATGAACAAAAACAAAAAAACAAAAATGAAGAAGCAAAAGCAAATTTAACGAAATGCATTAGTAGTTGAACTATTAGTTTTTCACTCACTACAAAACAAAACAAATATAAAGAGGAAGAGAAAACACTGACACAATGTAGTAGAGCAGCCTCAAACTAAAAAATTAATTAAATTAAAAAAAAAAACAAAAAAAAAAAGAAGAAAAGAAAACCTCAGGTTGCCGTCAACGACAACAGCAGAAGCAGCAACAAGCAACATACATACATAAGCATTGACTATATACACAACATACAATACATACATACAATACACACATACATACAATACATACATACATATACACACACATGAAAATGAACTACATTAATAGATAATGTTGTCTTTTATAGGGAATTGTTATAACGATTCAGTTAAACAAACAAAACAAAAAACAAAACAAATAATATATTTATTGCATAAAACTATAATTTGAATTGAGCATTATGTTTCAACAAATACTATTTAGTTGCGAGCGAGATCTTTTTGCGTAGTTTGTGCGTCTTTGTTTGTCTTATTTTCAAGCATAAATCAAGCGATAAGACAACAACAACAACTTGTTTCAAGATTTATGTAACTTAGTATTTTATTATACGTAAACTAATAAATGAAAAGCAGAAGGACAGCGTTTGCCTTAACATAAAACTTAAGCAAAGTCTTTCAATTAAAAAAAAAACAATAAACAAAACTTAAATAACTTCATTTTTACAGCGCTATCTTAAGTCATTAAACAATCCTATGGCTTGTAGCAGCGACGCACCCAACCAGACTCGATGAGCGCCATGTTAATGTTCTTCGTGTGCAGCGTAGAGTTTGGATCAACCAGTATCATAGTGCAGGTATTATCCTAAAATATAAGAATATCATATTAGCTTTACAATCACATACATTATTCATAACTCAATTCCCACATTATCGTTTATCTTTTCAATCTTCGCATACAGTCGTCGATAGCATACTATGTCGTAAAAGTAGTTGCTCGCCTCCATGGAGAAGCAGGGACCCTGCCGGGGCGTAATGCAGGCCAGTCTGCCGGGCCAGCATTGGGGCGGCAATATGGCAAAGTCTTTGCACAAATACTTCAGATCGGTATGGCATATCCACACTCGATCGCCCATATCTACAAGTTCCACCTGTCAAACAAGTTCCATTAATATAAGATATATAACAGAATCATTTTAAGTGCTTGCCTCCACATTCATTCTGGCGCCAGCTTTGATATCCAAGACCTTAGCGCGATGCCAACTTTCGCCACTCAAATGCACAGCACCCAAGTGACCCACCATTATTAAATATAATGGTATCGTATAGTTGTGATTAATATTGTTGTAAAACCGTCTGAAAAGGTGTAAGTATAATTAAATTTATGATTTTAACTATGCAAACATATTATACGCACTGCATGTTGCAGGACATGCCCCTGTATTGTTCGTATTCCTCGTCGTGTAGCCAGAAATTGAAGCTATGCGGACTGGCGACCTGTTGATATAAGGCATACTTATTATAATAGTTATATATAGTATATAGTTGTGATTTGCTACCATCACAAGCTGCACTTCGAAGCGTTCTTCCAAATTAAGTTTTTTGTGAATATCTTGACGAGGCAATTGATAATCAAAGCGAACCGCATCCTTGGGATACTCCACACTCAAGACTTTTTCGTCCTGTAAACAGACAACTTTGATATAGTCTTAATATATTGATAGTATTATATTAATATTATCTACCACAGCAAATGTAGGAACTGCATCCGATTCACTGCCTTCCTCCGAGGAGCTGTAATCAATATGCTGCTCTGTCCACCTTGTTTGAAAGTTGGATTTAACATTAACCATATTGGTACAGGCCGCATTCTCTGCCTGTTTGTAATTCAATATTTCCTTATTCTAAAATAAATATTTAAATTAGTATATGAAGCTAAGATAAAGAAGTTTTGGTACCACAGCATATGTCGGAATAGCATCTTCATCGCAACCCTCATCAGATGATATATATTCTATGCGAGAATTCTGGTTTATTTGATTGTTCTTGCAGGGAGCTTGCTGTGGCAGATTGTCAATTGTACATTTTGCAAGAGAATTGATTATAGAATTGGTTTCCTTTGTCAATTGTTGTTGGCAAACAACCGAATTTTGATTTGGCGCCTGTTGCTTGATATATTTGCCAGCAGATAAATTGGAATTGGAAAGCGAGCGATGACTGTCATTATATTGATTGTAATTGTTGTAGTTATTCTGTTGCACATTATGCGATCTGTGTTGCTCATTGACAAACACAATGTCCGATTGTTCCGAGGGATAGCAGAATTTGGGCTTGGCACGTTTTTTATTTTTTGATCTGTTGCTCGAACTCTTTTGGCACTGCACCAGCGTTTGTATGTGGGCGGTTCTGGCGTGCCTCTTCGCCAAGACATGGGCCATCGGTCCGCTGCCTAATAACTAATAAATAAATAAATACACTTTAATATTCATTATCAATTCTTTTAAATCAACAATTACCTCAACCGTGTCGGGAATTGAGCGCAAAAAGCTTTCGATGTCTTTGAAGCCGAGCCTGTTGAAGGGCACTGGGCAACCTTCTTCGCTTTTATAATCTCGCATTAACCTTTCTATTGTTACGCGCTCCTGCGTTGATACTATTAATGAGTGAATAACTTTTTTAACGTAACTTAAAAAGCCTTCGTCAGTCATTTTTTTGATACGTTGTCTACAAATGATCGCAGAAGTTTAGAATCTTAGCGCGTGATTAAAGTTGGCTGCGGTTAAAAGCACACAGTCTGCTGATCATTTGGAACTAGCAAAATTAGTTCGATTGTAAACATATATACGAAATAATAATTTTATAAAGAATTACATGCAAATTATGCATACTGTGGTACCGTCAATAAGAATAAATAGAATATAATATATATAAACATATATGAATATATATAAGGGCATAAAAATAAACAATTTAAATCTTAAAAATTTCGTAAATAAAAAAATAAGAATATGTATTTATTTAAATAGTTAGACAAATAATAATAATTATTATATATAATAATAATATAATAATTATTATTTCTGCGTTTTTGTTTTTATATTTTTATAAAAAGTGGCAACGCTTGCATAGCGTAGCCGAAACTAGTTCATCTTCTTTCTTCTGGTGGTAGCACTGTCGATTCCGATTACGATTCGAGCTAAGTTGGCTGTGGTTCGGTAACCGAACTAGCTCTTTCTTTTTACTTCCTTTTGGTTCCGAACAAGCAGCAAAATGTCGAAGAGAGGTATTTTCCAACAAATTAAATCCGAATAAATAGTGAAAAATACGACCAATCAATGCAAAATAACAATAATGCAATGCAGTGTATAATGCAAGATAAGTGTTTGACTAATTATTTGTGTTTTTCGTCAATTAGGACGTGGTGGTACCGCGGGAGGCAAATTCCGCATCTCCCTAGGTTTGCCCGTAGGCGCTGTTATGAACTGCGCTGACAACACAGGTAATGTAGAAAACAAACAAATTGCGAATGCAGTGAATTTAATGAAATATATTGTTTCGCAGGTGCCAAGAACCTGTACGTTATTGCTGTGCACGGCATTCGCGGTCGCTTGAACCGTCTGCCCGCCGCTGGCGTCGGTGACATGTTTGTGGCCACCGTCAAGAAGGGCAAGCCTGAATTGAGAAAGAAGGTGAGTTGAGTGGGGAAATGTGTATAAAGTGAAATGTGCAAAATAAACTGCGTATTGCAACAAAAATAAGTCAATGTGTGTGGGTGTATTTTGTGTATGTGTGCGTGTGCGTAACATGTGCGAAAAGCGGCTATAATTTGCACAATTCCCATTGATTTACGAGTTACTAATGTTTGTTTGTTTCTCTTTTTGCAACGCGTGTTCATTTTTAGGTTATGCCTGCCGTGGTCATTCGGCAGCGGAAGCCGTTCAGGAGGAGGGATGGTGTTTTTATATACTTTGAAGATAATGCGGGGGTCATTGTAAACAACAAAGGCGAAATGAAAGGCTCGGCCATAACCGGGCCGGTTGCCAAGGAATGCGCTGATCTATGGCCCCGTATCGCATCGAATGCAAGCTCTATAGCATAAGCAGTTTCCAAACATGAAATAAACCCACAATAACGGAACACAAGATGTTATTAAATTAGAACTGACTCTAGATTGTTTTATTTCATGGCACTAACACGCATCTACAAGTGGATGAATCTCGTTCGCTCGTCCTCTACTTGGGTGCCTCCGTTCGCAGCGTGGGCTTTGGCCGTGTCACCTCCATGGAGATCTTGCCGTTGGCGCCCTTGAACAGCGCATAGCACACCTGGAATGGCAGACCCTCCAGCGCATCGCCATTGAATTTGGTTATGATGTCGCCGCGTTGCAGCTTGCTATCGATTTCCGGATATTGTCCTTGTATCTGCAAAACGAATCCACTTATTAGGTGCAACGTTCACGTGTTCCACCATTTATACATACGATTTCGGAGATGGTGCAGCCACGTTCATTGGGAGATAGTGAAAGGCCCAATTCCTTGCCGCTCTTCTTCATGAAGTCCACATTGAACTTCTCCAGCTCCGGCGGATCGGCTCGGTAAACTGTAAAGTTGACATTCTTCTCGTAGGTCATGTGAAACAGCTGATGCACCTTCAGCGTGGTCATGCTCTCGCAGTGCACCGGATTGCCGTTGATGTCGCAAATGTGATCGAAGATCTTGAGGCGATTGTCAGCCGCGACGGCGCCCTCCGGATAAATGTGTGTAATGACACAACCAGTCTGTGAAGTGGATAGGAGTAGTATATATATATAACTATATATATATGTGTGTGTTACGCACCTTGACGAAGTTGTTCTTGCCACCGGCTACTATAACGCCCAAGGGTTTCTTTTCCACCTTCACCTCGATGAGTATCTTTTTGTTTGGCTTTATTTCAGCTGTGGCTGGCTCTTGTGGTTTTTCCTCCTCCTTTTTGGCTTCTGTCAAGTGAAGGCAAATGTAAATTATTCCATTCCATGTTGGGCGTGACTTTATTTACCTTCTTTTTTCTTTTCCTCCGCCTCGCGCTCGCTCTTGATGGACTCCTCGCTCTTGAGCGTGAGTAGTATCAAGGTGACCACGCCCTCGGCGCGCTTTATTAAACCAGTTGCCTAGGGGAATATATGGGTATTACAATAGCTCCAAAGATTCATCTGCTATCTAGACATACCTCATCGTAGTTGGACTCCAGTGTCACATCCTGATTAACAGCGAGCAGCATATCACCGACTTTGACGCCCGCCTGGCGGGATTAAAAGAGAGAGTGAGATCATGAGGAGCACAATTCCTTACTGCCTGCCAGTCTAGACTTACCAACTCCGCATTGGAACCCTCACGCAAGTCGGAGACGAATATGCCATTGCCCACCTCGACGTGCTTGCCGTAGATTACCATGATGCCCAGGAATCCCTCCTTGCGCACCTGAATCGAGCGCGCCTTGGGGAACTGATCAAAGATGAACTTCGTCTGCAAGAATGACCAAGAATTAGAAGCAGGCATGGGCAAGCTTAATCCTCTCTCTTGCCTCATCTGTGGACGCTGGAAACTTCTTGATGGGCTTGACGCACATGCCCTCATCGTTGGGCTTGCGGCGGGATGTGATCAGCACGATCTTCTCGCCCTCGATGTTCTTAAAGACGGCACTGGCATTCAAGTGGCAGCGATTCTTCAGCACATTGCCATTGACCTCGACGATCTCGTCGCCCGGCTTCACATCCAGTTTGGCCAGCAGACCATTCGGATCCACGCCCGCCACGAAGCAGGCCATTTTCTGTCTGTCCTTGTGGCCGGCCAGTGCAATGCCCAGCGGCACGTTGCCCTCCCGCTGGAACTCAATGCGACGCAGATCCTTCATCATGTTATAGCGCTTGTTAATCTTCGCCATGGTGTAACCGAACTCATCCTCCTGCTCCTTGTCGCGATCCTTTTCCTGCTTGTTCAGCTTGCAGTTGCCGGCAGAAGCGCGATCGATCTGAGGAGAGGGAGAGAGAGAGATGGAGAGATTATGTGGGATGGAGAGTGAACTCTTTCAAGGACTCCATGTGATGTAGGATAGAGTGTGAAATGTTCCAAGGATATCTCCTTATTAGGGACTCCACTGCATGTCTTACATACCTCAAAGCCCGCTTCGGTGCGTATGCGTCCGGTCATGTCACGCGTATCCTCATCATCCTCATCGTAGTTGAGCGGTACGTGCTTGACCCGCGTGGATGCCGAGAAGTTGGCGCCACGCTTGGGATCGTTGCGCACCGTTGGCTGCCTGGTCATGCCCATGCCGCCCATGGTGTTGCTGGGTGTTTGCTCTGCAGGGAATCAGAAACTAGGGATTTGACTCTATTATAAATATAAATCCTGCTCACCTTGATTGAATTTGTTTTTGGCCTGCATGTATCCATTGCTGCGCGGATCGTTGCTTTTGCTGGCCTCGTCGCTCTTGTCGAACGTTTGTATTTCCAGCTCGATCTTGAAGTCCGCATCCTTGATTAGATCAATCACCGCCTGTTCCGTGGCATGCCGCACATCCTTGCCATTGAGCGACAGAATGCGATCGCCCACCTGCAATTGGTTGAGAGGCATAATCCAAGATCTTTCATGATCTTCGCTACAGACCTTTAGTTTGGCACACAGATGCGCCGGACTGTCGGGCACGATGCCCTTTATGAATATGCCAGTGGTCTTCGTATTCGGTGAATCCTTCACCTCGCCGCGCACAATGCAAATGCCAAAGGATTTCTTGCCCGTCTTGTCCAAGGTGACCATGTGAATGTGCTCTAGAAGACGGAGAGGGTGTTAGAAAGAGACGAAATGAGAGAGGGTTGATTTGAGAATGTGACAAAGTGAGATAAGGGGTTGAAGGGGGAAAGAAAGAGAGAGTGAGAGGGGGAGAGGAAGCGAGTGAGAGAGAGAGAGAGAAAGAGAGTAAGAACAAAAATAGACGGAGGAGGGCGAGGTAATGAGAGAGAGTGATAGAGAAACGGAAAAAGTAGAGGTAGAGTGAGAGAGAGAGAGAGAAAAGCGGAAGAAGGAGAGGTAGAGTGAGAGAGAGAGAGAGAGAGCGGAAGAAGGAGAGGTAGAGTGAGAGAAAGAGAGAGAGAGATGCGGAAGAAGGAGAGGTAGAGTGAGAGAGAGAGAGAGGGAGAGATAGAAATAAAGATAGAAAGAAACTTAAATGTAAATTTGTAAGCGTGTATACCCATATATATATATAAACAGAAAGCGAAATCGCTGTCTATAGAGAAAGAGTGTCATACGTATTCTGCATCTCAATACGTCTTTATACATATGTACATATGATAGAATCATACGATTTTGACTTTTCTTATGTGCACTGTGCCAATTCAGAGCTAACTTGTCTATTTTTAAGACCCGAACAGCTAAAATCATCTTCTATTTTATATTTTGTATCGCATTTCTTTATCTTTCTGATATGTGTTCTACTTAATGATATTTAATTTATAAAATCTGAATTTTAAATTAGGCATTTCAATTTATCAGATGTTAATAATATACTCTGATTTTGATTTGATTTGTTTGAAGATTTCTAATCTCATTTTTGTCTTCTTTTCTGTTTTCGCTTATTTCTTTTTGAATGTTGTGTTTTGTAAGTAAAAATTAATTATAATTCAATTCAATTATAATTCAAAGAAGACAATTCTCGAGCTTTTCTTGTGGCATCTAGAAACCAATATGATTACATTATATTATTTTTGCTAAAAATAATATACAATTAATATGACATGTATGTCTATAATATATACTATATTTATATATATGTAGATAAACATTATATTATAGTCTATATGTTATAATTTGCTATTTTGAACTTGATTCATCTATGAAATTCTCAAGAATTCAAGTAGAACCTACATAAATATTTAAATATTTATCACAATTGAAAAATAGAAAAGCAGAGTATCATTATTATGTGGGTAGCTGCTAGACGACCGCTCTCAATTGGAGCAGTTTTACTGGCTTTGGAATCTATTAACTTTATTAATATATTAGCACTCTTATTTCTCTTTCTGTCTCTTTCTCTCGTTACATATTGAATTATTTCATCCTATTTGCTTCAGTAATGTACAGAAACTATACTTTTTATAATATTATCCAATATTATCAACCAAGCACAATTTACACTTTAGCAGTTTGTTATAATGTCGACAGCTTGAAAACTTTGAAATTAATTAAATTAAATTAAAGAACAACCACGTAAAATCCACTTTAAAATGCACATAATTTATTATAATCCATAACTGTAGATTGTCAACTTATAAAAAATATTTTAACATAGTTTTGCTTCCCACTTTCATTTTATAAAACTATTTTCAGACCTTATGTAACTAGTTTCAGGCCAAATTGAATAAGTTAGCGTTAAGCTGGAAGCATTTGTTGCTTATATAAAGTACAAATTAGATTTGAGCACACTCTGTTGTGGAATACTAACCACCGCCGCCGCCGGCACCGGAATTGCCTTGGAATTGAACCATATTCAATTAATATATGTGTATATTTCGTATTTATTTACAATAAAAATTATAGTTTTTTATTTTTAGTTGTGAGCTTTTTGCAGTGAGCCCATTGAAAATCGCGCCTAAACTGATTTTACAATTAGCTGTCTGGCATTCTTGCTAACTGACTTAGTGGCCATTCTATTTTGAGTCTAAATTTCGTATCGATTACACTGCGCAACAAGAGTGGGCCACACTGAAAACTGTGTCAGACAGCGAGTGTCAAGCGAATGCCTTGAAGAGTTGCTAAAGTATAAAGAAGAAGTTTTAATGACATTAGGTGTTTGTATTAATCTAATTCGTTAACTTGTAGCATAGTGTTATTGATTTACCAGCGCATTTTCACATTGGCTTCAATTGCATTGAGTAACTTTCGCTTGGTAGAATGACGCAAGGCACACACATACACACACACACACACGCACACACACACATACATCTCAGTCATAATATTTAGCACAAAAAGAGTGTGTGCGCCTTTATTGGGCATATTACAATATTAATTTGTTGTTGCCGATTTGGCGAATGGAAAAAGTCAACACTCCGCCAAATGGAAGCCCATCAAATGCTCTTCCATATGCCAAATGCCCATCGATTTTAGCTGCTTCAGTGCACTCAACATGCGCTTAAGTACGTGAGCGACTGTGGAAAACTAAAAGAAAATATTTACATGCAGCCGGAGCGAAGGAGTTTCGCCATGGCCCATGGGCTAATGTACTCGATTAATGAACGCTCGACGCAAATGAATTTAATTTGTCTGCGGAGCTTAAATGCATAATCAAGATTTGCATTTTAATATCAAGAGCAGACAGCGGAGGTGGGCTGAGGGAACTGGGCTACAAAGCTACGCAAACATTTCTATTAAATGCTTCAAGGGAACTGAAGAAATATGAATATTGTGCGAGGGGCCAGAGGAGAGGCACGCCAAAGCGTTAAGTTGAGTAAACAGAGACGCACAAAGAGCGGGAATTATTCATATACATATGTATAGCGATATATGTATATATATACGTAGAAAAAGGACCGACGACGGCGACGTCGGCGAAACGATGTTGAAAATTAATTTCATAATAAAAAGCGTAAGGAAACCCATTTGATAAAACAATTTCCTTTTTGCCTCCCAACAGTCATGTTTTGTTAGTAAAGTAAATTCAAAAGAGAGAACAGCGCCCGACCAGAGCTGAAAACAGAAAGCAGAAAGCAGACAGCAAAAACAGTTAAAAAAGCAAAAATATGGCAATGAGCTTAACTTTCAGCGCTGCACGCATCTGCAGCGGCAAATGGCGGCCGCAGCCACTGCCGCTGCCTCTGTTTCTGCTTCTGCCTCTGCCCTGTCTTTGCCTTTGCCTCTATCTCTGCCTCTGCTCTCACACCAGTGGCTGCGCTGCTGGCGTCGCAGCTGCTGTCGCTGCTGTCACATAGCGCTGCTGAGCGCTGATTGGCTATTGTAGCATAGCTGGCACGCCTTTTGCAATGGCCGCTATCAACAGTGTGCGTGTGTGTGTGTGTGAGAGAGAGCGCTCTGTTGCTGTCTCTCATTTTGGCAGCATCGTGCTGTTTGCGCTGCTGCGTCGCAGTCGGCGCATGGTTGTTGCGACGATTTAGTTAACTGAAGTGATTTTCTACTGTTTACTGTCACACAAACACACGCACACACATATACACACCTATAGAGACAAGAGCATCGCGCTAAGCTCTTATGTAAGTAGCTACACGTGTACATACATATGCATGCTGTGCGCCTGTGTGCGCCTGTGTGTGTGTGTGTGTGTGAATTCGTTGTTGACTTGTTCTCGTGTTGTACTTACATGCAGTTATATCAAATTGCTAATAATCGTTTAGCAGCCACTTCTGAGTGCGTCCTGGAAATGAATAAAAATTACAGTTTTTGCGCAAAAACACTTCAGCTGGTAGAAACTCGTTATGAATTTGGTTTTTAGCACGGCCCATACTTACACACACACACATACAGTCACTTTAATGGCTTTAACTAAACTGATTAATGCTGACAAATCATTTGCAGATAAGTTAGTGAGTTTCTCTGTTATACAAAATATTTTTATTTATTTTTTTTAATAAGGCTATTATTTGAAAATTTAAATATTAGAATATTTCAATGTGAAACATTAAAACCATTTTATAAAAAAATGTTGGGCACATTTTTAAGATAACGAGTTTTTATATATAATATAATGAGCTAAAATGAGTTGAAGGTAGGAGTCTCTGAAAAGAAATTAATATAAAGATTAAGAAACTCAATTGAGCCTTAAGAAACTATACTGACTAAGGACAACAGTATTTATTTAAAACTAGTAAAACCTACTCGCAAATAAAAGTCAACCCTTTTAAACTCTCTACAAATAACCTTTTCTCACTGACACTTTGAAGAAAACTCCGCGAGCAACCGATCGCAGCGGTCGCCGAACGTTTTCGCTCGCGCTCAGACAGAAATAGTTTTCTTTGAGTTTTTTTCGGTCGCGTCGGGATTTTTATGATGCAATCGCCGAAAATAAAACTCTTTTGAGTATGCATGCATGGACATGCGTGCGGGGGTTGCTTTCACTAGCAGATTAATTAAACCTAATGTATAATACATATTAAACATATACTTTTAATCAAAAAATATAATAGATTAAAAATAATATTTTCCTTACAAACGCAATTCGTGCAATGACCGTTTGAAAAGACTCTTATTTTGTCTCTCAGTTGCTGAGCAGAATTGCGGGACCGAAAAACGTTTCGGTCCCGAGGCGACGCTGCGCAAAGAGAGAAACGAGAAAGGCTCAACGCAAAACGATCAACCGAAAACCGAAACGACTCAAAAATAAAAATCTTGCTCAGAGCGAAAGCGAGTGTGTATGCATTTTTTCGGTTTCTCTCGTGATCGGATCGCGTGAGTGCAAACGGATAACAGTTATTTGCGAGCTCTGCTAATAATTAATCTAAACTCTCTGCATATAACCCTCTCTCGCTGACCTTTTGAAAAAACTCAGCGAGCAACCGATCGCAGCAATTGCCGAACGATATCGCTCTCGCGATGCGCTCGCTGGAAATAAGTATTTTGCGTATGCATGCATGGACATGCATGCGAGGCTTGTTTTCGCCAAGGAGATCAATTGCGCTTGCATGTTGCAACTTGTCAAGATCTATGCTGATGCGTAAAACTTCTACTTAATGCAAACTTCTAATTAATATTAGCCAATAATGTAAATAAATATCTATGTAAGTAGAAGAGGCCTAGTTCTTAGTCTAATCTCTTAAATTATTGTAAGATACCAATTATTATTATTATTATTTTTTTTTGTTTATATATTTATTAGGATGCAGCAAAGCTTCTTATTGCTCCGAAATCTACCTTGAAGCTCATTAACAGATTTATATTAAACATAGATTATATATTCACACACAGTTAATCCACATACAGACACCTTCAGAACAGCTGCTCTTCCAGTAGTAGGCATTGCATCCTGTGCCCAGCATTTCATCTGTAGTCGAGTGTGCCATACGCAACAATATTATTATTATTATCAGCGAGCAACCGATCGCAGCAATTGCCGAACGATATCGCTCTCGCGATGCGCTCGCTGGAAATAAGTATTTTGCGTATGCATGCATGGACATGCATGCGAGGCTTGTTTTCGCCAAGGAGATCAATTGCGCTTGCATGTTGCAACTTGTCAAGATCTATGCTGATGCGTAAAACTTCTACTTAATGCAAACTTCTAATTAATATTAGCCAATAATGTAAATAAATATCTATGTAAGTAGAAGAGGCCTAGTTCTTAGTCTAATCTCTTAAATTATTGTAAGATACCAATTATTATTATTATTATTTTTTTTTTGTTTATATATTTATTAGGATGCAGCAAAGCTTCTTATTGCTCCGAAATCTACCTTGAAGCTCATTAACAGATTTATATTAAACATAGATTATATATTCACACACAGTTAATCCACATACAGACACCTTCAGAACAGCTGCTCTTCCAGTAGTAGGCATTGCATCCTGTGCCCAGCATTTCATCTGTAGTCGAGTGTGCCATACGCAACAATATTATTATTATTATCAGCGAGCAACCGATCGCAGCAATTGCCGAACGATATCGCTCTCGCGATGCGCTCGCTGGAAATAAGTATTTTGCGTATGCATGCATGGACATGCATGCGAGGCTTGTTTTCGCCAAGGAGATCAATTGCGCTTGCATGTTGCAACTTGTCAAGATCTATGCTGATGCGTAAAACTTCTACTTAATGCAAACTTCTAATTAATATTAGCCAATAATGTAAATAAATATCTATGTAAGTAGAAGAGGCCTAGTTCTTAGTCTAATCTCTTAAATTATTGTAAGATACCAATTATTATTATTATTATTTTTTTTTTGTTTATATATTTATTAGGATGCAGCAAAGCTTCTTATTGCTCCGAAATCTACCTTGAAGCTCATTAACAGATTTATATTAAACATAGATTATATATTCACACACAGTTAATCCACATACAGACACCTTCAGAACAGCTGCTCTTCCAGTAGTAGGCATTGCATCCTGTGCCCAGCATTTCATCTGTAGTCGAGTGTGCCATACGCAACAGGCGCTCTCCATGCACACGCAACGCAGTAAAACAAAACAAAAGCGAACTGGGGGGGCAGCTGGGCGTGGATGCTGGGGCTGGAGCTGGGGCTGGGGCTGGGGGCGAGGCAAAAGTGAATATTCTCACGACAGTCGAGGACATCGACAAACAATTACGCGTACATGTGTCGCACTGGGGGCTGGGATCAGGCATGGCTAAGGATTATGGATATTTGTGTTTACTACGAATATAATGGGCTCATAACTTTTAAATGCGAACGTGCCAGAGCAAATAATGGCGCCCACATAAATGCCATTGCCGCCCACTGGCAGCTGCATGGAGGTAAATGTGAGGCTGTATCTGTAGCTGATTCTTTTGCCTATAACTGTAACTGTAACTGTAGATATATATGTAGCTGTAACTGTAGCTGTATCTGTATCTGTGCATTGTTTGTAATCACAACGGCACACAAACATTCGAGGCGGGCTCAATCGCCTCGTTTTTTGGTCACTTTGTTGTACGTTGTCAACATTAAAACTCAATTTAAATGACAACGCATAAACAAATAATTGTCCTTTTGCTAGAACGCCGGACTCGCTGCCGTCGATGCCGTCGCTGCCGTAAGCCCTTGGCTCGAGTACGCCTCAAAGTTCACTCGCACGGTAGTAAGTTATTCAAATATTGAGTTTTTAACTCTCAACCACCACCACCATGGAGCACCACCCGCCGCAACCCTACGGCCGGAATGCTGTAGCATGTGCGCAGGGTCGCAGATGCAGATCCTGCTCATGGTCCTGTTCCTTGTCCTCAACCTGGGCCCATCATCAGTTTACATCAAGTGCCGAAATAAAAAGGAAGTAAATTTCATTTGGCTGTCGACATCAGTCGACGTCGCAGTCGACGTCGCCTTTGCCTCGCATCCCTTTGTTTGAGTTGAGCTGCTCCTAAATATATTTGATTTGTTTACCATGCCCTGAAGCCCTGAAATCTTAAGCCGCATGTAAATGCGTTAAATTAAATTTCAAACGCTTGTACTTTTCACAGCAGCAGCGACAGGACAATTGAATGGCTGCGACCAGGACGAATAGATTTTATTTGATTTTATTTACTCTGCCCAAGGATGAGTTTAAATACCTAATGCGATTATGGCAATGAGGCTGAGGCTGCCGAGCGATCCCAGCTGCACTTCACATGCATCTACTCGAACTAACTGTAGAGTTCAGGTGGGGTCGGGCGTCCTTTTGCTATTTATATATATATATATAAATATATTTTATATTGCGCTCGATATTGTTGATTTTGGACATTGATAGCGAACGCACGTGTTCACACTTCAAGCGTCGCGGTTCGCGGCACGTGCTGATGTTTTGTAATTTGGTCATCAATGGCGATGCTGCTGTCAAATATTTGCAGCACAAATTGATAATATCATCATCATCACCATTATCATCAGCTTCGTCACATATTTTCTTTTCATTTGTCGCCATGTCACCTCTGCTTTCTCTCTCTCTCTCTCTCTCTCACTTTGATCTAACAAATTGATTTACACTAACGATTATTTAATGAAATTCCGGCAACGCACAACATATCCGGCCGTTGTCCTGGCAGGAAGTGTGAATTACCCAACACCCCTGCAACGACGTCCGTCCGCCACGTGCCCCACAACAAGTTATTAGATGTCTCCATAACACTCCTTAACACTTCCAGATTCTTTGTTAATAATGTTTGCATTCAATTTCAACACTTTTCCAGCGGCTGCACTGGGAGTGGGCAAGCGGAAAGATTTCTTTATTGCATAGTGATTTTTTTATTAAAAACTGCACAATTAATATATAGATGGTGTGATTGTATCTTTTTATAGATCAAATCATACATTTTAAATAAATAGAAATGGGAAATATAATAAATATTATTTAAATTCTAAATCATATTATTAAATATGAATATTAAATAGTAAAAAAAGAACGAGAGCAAAAAGAAAACACATAATTAAAGAGCTTATAGTTAGTAATTCGGTTTTATTACACATTATATTAATAATATTATTGTAATTGTGATTAATTTTACTGAATGCATTAATATTAATATTGTTGTTATTACAAGTATAATGATTAATTTTATTTATTTTGTATCAATATAAATATCAAAAGTGAAAAAATGTTTAATATTGTTTTTTTGTTGTCTTTAGCTTTGTATTTATATATGCTGCATTAGCTAGTTCATCCTCAATTAATTAATAATTGTGGTTGATTGCATTTGCTGCTAATTGACTAATAACCGTCTCTCTCTCTCTCTCTTTCTTTCTCTTTCTCTGTCAATCTCTCGCACCCTTGTTCTCCTGCATTAACCATCAATCTGGGGTCCTTCTATGCGCTCTAATGGAGTACTTTCCTTTGTGTTCTATTTCTCTCGTCATCTAACTCTTTCAGGAAAGTCCCAAAATATTTTGCAAGCGTCTTTGTCTTTGTACATTTGTTCTATAGCCATTTTGATTTCAGCAACAGTTTTTGCTGGGTCGGTCTGATCTTCTATCTATTGTCACACTAGTAGAGGGAAGTAATGCTCTGTGTTTGCTGGAGACCATTTGTTTCCGTATTTTAAGCAGATACTTTCGATAATATCCATAAATATAATTACGTCTCATCGTGTTTTTATTTAGCCACTGCTCTGGGTTGGAGATTATTTTCATTGTTCAGCTGAACTCTGAGATTCCTTTCACCATTTTGCCTTCCCGAAGGCCGATCCTTTGCTTACTGCACCGAAACTATGCTATTTATTGAAGATCCTTTATCTTCTATTTGTATCAATTTCTTATTATCATTTTCATGGGATAGATCATAGTTATGGATAGGCCATAGTTATAGTAACACCATTTACATTTATCTAATGCAATTATTATAGTCCATAGCCCGCAGATTCTCCTTCCGCAATTGCCCAATTAACTGACTTCCACAGCTTCAGTCTATAGTTAAATATTCCCCATGGACAATAATAGTTAATGATTCTGCTTGTTGACTTTGGCTCTTTTATCTCTGGCAGCAGTCAAAACAAATAAATGATAATCGGCGTCCGTGCGTGCCGCAGTCAGCAAGCCAAAAGATCAGTGCCAACTATTAACAACTGTCTAAATAATCACGCCCCACAAATTGGAAGCGAGAAATCCAAGCCAGCCAAGGCTGAAGGAAGACACGGAGAGGGGCCTCACGAGGAGAGTGCGATTGCGATTGCGAGTTTATTCCGGTTTTGATGGCATACGGACAAGTGACAATCATCCTACTTAATTGAATTCTTTGCTGCATAATAAATCAACTTAATGCGATCCAAGTGTGCCTGCGAGCATGCAAAGCAATCCAGAGCGAGTGAGAGCGAGAGAGGCAGTCGAGGAGTGAGCCTTACCCCATTCATGCAGCGCCCACAGACGCGCAAATCCTTTGGCTTATTGCAGGAGTAGAGGGCGGAAGGGAGGGTAGGGAAAATATGTGGTTTAGGCGGCAGCGGCGGCAAATAAACAACAATAACACAGTGCAGTCGAACCCACCACGCCCACATTCACATGTGCCGAGGCCTCTCCAATCATGCCCATGGCATGGGAATGGTTGTAATTTCCACACTTGTGCTGACACATTCAAAGGGCTTTGGGTTTTATTTATGAATTGAGAAATTGACATCCTGCACGGGCAACGGGCAACGGGCAACGGGCGGGGTTGGTCTCGATTTTTATTGCCGGCAAACAAGGAGGCTTAAGCGCACCAGAATCATCGTCATCAAATGAACAAATGAATGAAATGAGCCTCGAAACAGCGCCAGGCACTTGCCGACTGCCTCCCCTTCGATTCCGGCGGATAAATCGAGCGTAAAATATTTCAGCTCGGACTCCTTTGTTATACTTTGCCACTTGTTTTTGCCGCGCCGTGGCAGGTTGCAGCGATTTGTTGCCCGGCGAGCTGAGCTGCGTTGAGCCGAGCCCGAGCCCGAGCTCTGCCCTGGGTTTGCGGTTGGGATTGAGGTCCTTCTGGCAGCAGTCGCTGCTTGTGCTCCTGCTGCAGTTGTGCAATGCTCGCTGCCTGCTGTGATTTTTCCCATTGAGGGTTGATTCCCGATGCTTGTCCATCAAATTGAGCGTCACTCGAGTATTCAAGTGTGTGTTGCTGTTTTTTATTCCGCAGATACTTCAAAGATTTAATAATGACATAAGAAGAGCTGCCATTAAACCTGCCCAGCATCCATCCATTGAGGTCTCTCTGCGTGTGTGTTTGCCTTTGCGATTTCTGTGCCGCAGTCAGGTGCGGCAGGTATTGAAAGGGACAAATTAGTGGAGCCCAAAGCCTGCTTGCATTGTCTGTCATTGTGTCCTGGCAACACAAGCGCAAGGACTCGCATCGCCTCAAAGCAATTCGAGTGTCAAATCTTTTATTTGCCTTTTGCAGATTTCGCAATAAAAATTGTGTGTGCGCGCCCAGCCACAGCTATCTATATACATATATATATATATCCTTATATATCCTTGGCATATCCTTTTGGGCGGCGTGTTTGTTTGCTGGCAATAAATTTGCTGACAAAAGAAGGATTATTGCTGGCTCATACCGCTGCCCCCCGCCTGTTGCCTGCCTGTCTCCTGCCCGGTTCCTGTCAGCGTGCATTCTTCGGCGTTATTGTTTGCGCATAAGTTAATTGTTCCCCTTCAAAGCTTAAACGCATCGCATCCTTACGCTCAACTTGAGCGCCGCCCCTCCCCGGCCGCAGTCCCATGCTGTGCTTCGGCGATGATTAACCGTGGATTGACAGGGGCTGCCGCAGCGGATTCGGCATGGATATGGGTCGTCTGACTTAGCCAAAGCCAGCCAGCAGAGACCCGAAGTTGGAGTCGCTATGGCAGCGCGATGTGTGGATAAAGCACTTAGTCGAGTGGAAAAAGACCATAGTAAATCTGTAACTAGCTACACTAATCACTGACTAGCCTTAAATATTTATGTTTAAGTTGTTTATATACACGAATGACATAAAGTGAGTCTGCTTGAGTTATATATTGAAGGTGTTTTGGTCCAAGCAGTTGCTGAAGTGGTTCGATTTATAATTGTATGTCTCTGTCTTAATTATTAATCGTCTGTCTGTTACTTAATTATCTGTAATTAATTATAGATGTCCTTTATTAGTCTGCCAACTGTCTAATAGATATATGAATATTTGATGATTTTGATGGAGTAGATCTGGAGCATTGAATATATTAGCTGTTATATTAAGGAATACTTCAATTTTCTAGATTTATATATAACATATACTTAAACAATATTATAAATAATATAATATTATATATGATATTATGAATAGAATTTATTTATTTTTATCTAGTATTCCTTAATCTAACAGCTAATATATTAAATGCTTCAGACCTATCCATAGAATAGATCTATAAAATATATATAAAAAATATTATAAATAATGTAATATAATATAATATACATTTTATTTATATATTTTTATCTATTTGATTGTCATAACAGTATAAAATATATATATAAAATGCGATCCTTATTTAAACTATATTTTAAATATATTTTTAATATATTTGATTAAACATATATTGAAATTTGGTTCTTATGGAGTTTTTGACAGTTTTTGCATTCAGGAAAAAATATATATGATATATATTGCTATTTCAGTTCCTAGCCGGTTCGGTTTGTGTTCGCGTAGAAGTTTTGTTCTTTGATCTGACTTATACATTTCCCTCCGATATATAATTTATTGATGTAAATTACAAGTTAAAAAGGTAAATAGAATCATAAATAAGTTAAAAAGGTAAATAGATTCATAAATAAAACTAAGTAAATATATAGTATAATATATCTATTATGATGCCCATAAAAAATAAGGTTTCCCTATTATACCATTTCAAATAACTTGAATCACTTTCATTTACATATCTTTTATTATACTTTTTATCGAGATCTGATTTATCTCACATACATTTATAGCGCATTCTTCAAATTGCGCCTGGTCATCGCTTTGCTATGCGAAAATCACATTTATAATAATTGCCATTAAGGATGCAGCCAAATCAATAGCTTTCGAAAAACGCTCGTTTATTACTTCTTTTGAAATGGAAACTCTCGGTTTGCTTGGATGTCCATCTGAGCTCGTAAAAAGACAAAGGAAATCCGCAATAAATTTACCACAAACAAAATTGCACAACCAGAGCCGGAGCCGGAGCCGGAGTCAGAGCCAGAGTCAGAGCCGGAGCCCCAAACTCCCCAAAAAGCTGAATACACAGCTCAATATATATAGATATAGTTCTATATATGTACAAATGTCTGTATGTATGTTAGGCGGGCGTAACCACGCCCACTCGAAATCAGTGATTTGTAAGTGTAGCCAAGTGATTTTTGTATAGCGATGATTGGAGTGGGTTCTGGCTGGGATGAGCAAAGAAAATAGAATAATGAAAATCATGCAAGGAGAATGAAACGATATCAATATTGTCCTGCACAGGGAGTGTATCTGTGTATATGTGTGTGTGTGTGTGCTGGCAACTTCCGCAAAACTGAAAACTAATTTGAACAAAGTACAACAAATAAAACTGACTACTGAATGTTTAATTTGAAAAGGGAAGAAAGCGAGCAACAACAGCAACAATAATGTCTAACAACTAGAGAACAAAAACAGCGAAAATGAAAAAGAGAAATAATACACACACAGGCGCACACACACACACACATACACAGGCACACTCTCACACAATAGACATACATATGTATGTATGTTCAAGTATACCAAATATCCCCCCAATTGTGTTAAGGATGTTGCAAAAATGGCGCATTGGCTGTGAGCAAGAGTGTGAGAGCGAGCGAGAAAGAGCGAGAGAGGTAGGTAGGTAGGGAGTGAGAGCTGGCGCAGGCAGAGGAGGTAGCGGAACGAACTGAGCTGTGCTGAAACGAGAACGAGAACGCCCGACATACGGTTAGAAAAACATTCGCACATAAAAATGCTAACATTTGAACGAGAGCGCATACTAGCACAACACACACACATACACTATGTATGCCTGTGTGTGTGTGCGTGCGGCTGACATAATGAAACATTATTAAGAGCCACGACGTCAACGCAGCAAAAGGTATCTAAATTTGAGAAAATGTTGCCCGTCAGCCCTGAGGCAGCTCGGCGAGGGACGGTGGGACGATGGCACGGTGGGAGGATGGGACAGTGGGACGCGCCATGAGTTTTGGCTTCTGCAGTCGCTGGCGTCGACGTCGCCTGCCAATTTGCGTCCGCGCCCGCGTTACACAATAGATGGAGAGGAAAACACAAATATCACATTTACAGCAAGCAGCACTCCACCATTTTATGTTATTACGTTGTCACTGTGTGAGTGTGCGTGTGTGTGTGTGTGTGTGAGAGTGCGACGAGCTGCTGCTGCTGCTGCTGCCCCCTGCTCAGCCTCTGTCTCCTGATTGGGGGTGCACTTGGCCGTAGATTGGTTTACAATCTCAGTCATCCCCTGCTGAGAGCAGAGACGCACCAGACTAGCTCCATCTCTGTCTCGCATAAACGGGGATGCTGATGCGCTGACGCCGACGCTGGCAGCGCAGCACGACGCCAGGCAAAACGGCGACGGCAACGGCAGCGGCAACGACGACGTCGACAGTAGAATCACAGTTATTCGAGATACGAAAACATAGCAGCGCCGACAAAAGCTCATGGAAGCGAGAGCGGCAGCGGTTTTGATAAATAAATGTTTGAGTTATGTAGAAAAACATTTCGGGCGAGAAGATTTTCGTTTTCGTTGCGATTCAGTTAACATTTGGCAAAAGGATTCCGCCTAAAACAGACAAGCCGACGGATGATGCGCCAGCCCGAAGACTCAAGCTCGTAAGATCTAACAGTGTTGCGCGTAGTTCAATAAAAACGGAAACGTAAACGGTAACGGTAACGGCAAACGGTAAACGGTAACGGAATCGGAAATAACATTGCAAGCTTGAAATTAGTGTTGAAAAGTATCCAAGAAAAATCTAGTGAAAAGCAAAACGAAAGAAAAAGAAGCAAGCATAAAGAATAAAACATAAATCAGTTCCTGAGAAATAGTCAAACAAGTGTTACGTCCTCTTCATAAGTTAAGCATTTGATTAGCATATAGACAGATCCTTACGCTTAGAATTACAACAGCAACAACAACAACAACAACAACAACAATGCACACCAGCACAGATCCTATGCACGCCCTGCACGACTGCTCCTCACAGTCGCCGCCACTGCACAAGGCACAGCGCGGCGGCCTCACATCCTCTCGAGCCTCGATTGCCGCCGCCGCCGCCGCTGCGGATGAAATGTCCATGATCTGCGATGACAGCGACTTTGAGTCTACGGCCGCCGGCGGCAGCAGTAGCGGCGGCGACAACAACGGCAGCAACGGCGGCGGCAGCTCCAGCACCGGCGGCCCGCTGGTGAAGCCGCCGTACTCCTACATAGCCCTGATCACCATGGCCATACTGCAGTCGCCGCACAAGAAGCTCACGCTCAGTGGAATATGTGATTTCATAATGTCCCGGTAAGTTGTAAAGATTGTGATCTTGCATTAATAACTAGCCCAAAATGAATATGCCAATTGGAAAGGTTAGAGTTTGGATTCTAGCAGGGTTATTTGAGGTAGAGGTTGCTAGACTTAATATTTTTATAGATATAAGAACAGAGTTCATTTATATTTAAAAGAGTTTTAAATATATTTATGTGATATTTTATGTCGTATGTCGATGGGATTAGGCTACATCTAATTATATTTATCATCTATTCCGAGTGGGCAATCTAATTGAATTAACTATTAATTAAATTTGATTTTTAAATTTAATTTTCAATTATTTTGATTTTATTTTTTTTTTTAATAAAACTAAAACTAAATGCAAATAAAATAAAAAAAACATCAAATAAAATAAATGAAATTCATATAACAACAATGGAATATAATTTTATTTATTTTAATATTTTATTTATAGTCATTTTTTGTTTATAATATATTTATTATAAGTTTTTTATTTATATTAATTTTTTATTTATAATATATCTATTATAAGTTTCATTAATTTATTTAGTTTTTGGTTACCTTATTTTAATTTAATTCATTTTCTTTTATGTGTTTAAATTATTTTTATTAATATTTTTATTTTTAAATAATATTAATTTATTTAAAAAATTTTATTTATGTTTATTATATTTAATTTATTTTTATTTTATTATATTGTAGAATTAATTCCATTTAATTTTTTTTAATTTTATTTTATTTCATTTGCATTAAATATTTGATTTTTTTTCTATAAAAAATAAATAAATTAATTTTTGTAAGAAACTTAATAGCTTCTCTCTCATTGTCAAAAAAATATTTATATCTTATCTCCTCAAGAAATTAGCATTATAACACAATTGGAATTGATTGAAATTTCACATTTCAGAAATATATTTATTTTATATATTTTTTTTAAATTAAATAGAATATTTAATGATCATGATATATTTAAATTTTTTCATAAGATAAGGATTATACAAGTAAATCTAGGATTCTATTAATAATATTAATATAATCAATTCTGACAATAGTAATATATTTGATATTCCATCTGTGCTACCCATGTATTACACACAGAGCTGTTAATTTTTCCATTTGAATGGAAATTCAAAATGGGTTTTACCTTTTGATTACACATACATAATTCTAGGATATTCCTATATTATCATCCATAAGTATCATCAACCAGATCTTGTAGTATATAAAACCTTTGATATGCTTGCAGTTTTCCCTACTATAAGGATAAGTTTCCCGCTTGGCAAAACTCGATTCGGCACAATCTCAGCCTGAACGATTGCTTCATCAAAGTTCCACGCGAGCCGGGCAACCCGGGCAAGGGCAATTTCTGGACACTGGACCCGCTGGCCGAGGACATGTTCGACAACGGCAGCTTTCTGCGCCGACGGAAGCGTTACAAGCGGGCGCCGGCCATGCAGCGCTTCTCGTTTCCGGCTGTCTTTGGCACCTTGTCGCCGTTCTGGATCCGGAAGCCGGTGCCGCTGGTGCCGGTGCACTTCAACGTGCCCAACTTCAACGGGAGTCGCGACTTCGATGTGATGCACACGCCCAGCGATGTGTTCGACACGGCGCTGCGTGTCGATAAGAAATTCAACTTCTTTGCCAATGCCGAGGCTTCGTTCTACCAGAACAACAGCGACAAGTTCGATCGGCTGTCGTTCATCAATCGCAGGGCGGATGTGGTGGACGCACTGCCTCACAGCAGCAGCACCGGCGCCGGCGCCGTTGCCGGCGATGCCAGCAGAGCCAACAAGTACAAAAATCCCTATGCGTTCGATGTGTCCGCAGCGGCGGCCGGACTCGGCGCAGCCGATTATGCGGACCGATCCAACAACTATGCCGATCTCAATGTGTACAACGATGACGTGGACGCCGACGATACCTCGTGCGACAAGATCGATGTGGAGAGCGCCAACGAGCACGAGCAGGACTCGCACATATCGGACTCCGTCGACTCGGTGTGCACGAATCCAACCCGATTAGAGGTGGCCTCAGAGGCCACCACACGCGATCCCGATCCCGAGCCGGAGCGCAACTCGCCCTATGCGCTGCTCTTCGAGCAGACCGAGGCCTCTAACAGCTCCATCGCGATAACGTCCAGTCCCAAGACACCCGTCAGGTCACTGACCAGATCCACTCTGCTGCACATTGAGACGGAGCCCGCGAGTCTGAGATGCGCCAGGCAGACAATAGCCAAGGACTTTCGCATCGAGACGTTGATTGGACATGGGCATAGTGATGGGGCGGCCAGTGATTAGAGAGTTGAGATGGGATCGATCTCTCTCTGTATCTCTCTCACTCTCACTCAGTCTGTCTCCCTCTCTCTCTCTCGCTCTCGGCATATGCTGCTATGCGCGCATTTTTAACACTTCTTCTGTACGTTGTAAACTTTAGCTGTAGTGAAACACGGACCCATTGATGTACCCCCATCTCCGACAGCACCCAGTGTAGCATCCACGCATCTCCCAGTTACTTCTAAGCCCAATGCCATTGCACGAACATTTTAATGCGACCAAATAAACGCGCCAGTTGCGAGTCCACATCAATTGTATAAATTATATAGAGAAACGCGCACACATCAACAAATATTTATGCCCGATTGTAAGGAGAATATATGCATATATATATATATAAAGAAATTACATATTTATAGCATACTTTTAAACGATTGCATATGGTGTATGTGTATGTATGTATGTATGTGTGTGCATGCATGTGTGAGTGTTAGGTGCACCATGTGTGTGAGTGTACCATAACTACATACATATGTATATGCACTTCTCTTTACATACATACATATGTATATACTGTATGCCAATGCGCTCAGCACATACAAACACTATTAACTTTAGACGTAGCCACTAAGAGATTTGCTGATGTTATTGAAAATTTAATAAAAACTATAATTAGAAGATGAAAGTCTGTCAATGGAGCATGCAAGGGGTAAGTAAATGGGATTATTTATTAAATATTTTAAGTAGTATAATGTTATATACTTATATTAAATATCATATATTATATAATACATATTTGAAATAATGTTTTTAAATAATTTATATATATTATTGTTGATTATATAATTTACACATAATTTGAGGAAATATTGTGCAACTACATATCTCTTTTGTTTATTTTTTTATACACTGAGACCATTTAAAAAGAGGAAATCATTATTTGTGCAGATGTATGTAACAGGTAGAAGGAGGCGTGGCAGACCCCACAAAGTATATATATTCTCGATCACGGCGACGAGCTGAGTCGATTTAGCCCCGTCCATTTGTCTGTCCGTCCGGTCGTCCACTACGTGGTTTGTACATCGTTTGAGCTAGAGGTTTCAAATTTAATCAATAGACCAGAAAGAAGAAGAGCTGAAAAAGAGTTAACGTTCTGAAGCGGAGATGTTAGTTTGCATATGTACGCAGCATAGGCAGCAGAAAATACTCTGATTGGTCGCTAGCTGATAGAGAGTTAACAGTTGAGCTCGACTTCGAGTGGAAGTCTCGCTGCCCTATATAAAGGCAGCTGAAGATCAGAAGAGCTGATTCTTGCAGCAGCAGCAGCAGCAGCAGAAAGTGCTCTGATTGGTCGCCTAATGATCGAGTGTGAAGACTGACTCAGAAAGAGGTTCAAGAATTGAGCGTGACTTGAGTGGAGCTGTCGCTGCCCCATACAAAGGCAAGTCTGCTGCCGGGCAGCTCGACTTCGACTAGTAGTCTCACTGCCCTATATAAGCGCAGCTGAAGATCAGCAGAGCTGCTTCTTGCAGCAGTGCACTGATTGGTCGCCTAAGGATCGAGTGTGAAGACTGACTCACAAAGAGGCTCAAGAGTTGAGCTTGACTATAGTGGAGCTATCGTTGTCCTATATAAAGGCAAGCCTGCTGCAGCGCAGCTTCAGTCGCATTTTTCATCTTCTGGTGGTCAGTCGTCCTGTGCAGCGCGGTGCTTCTTCCCCTCTTCTTCTGTCTGTTGGTAAGTATTAAAATAGTTAAGTATTTTAAGCGAAAATGTAATAGTTATACTTTTAATGTTTATTTAATGTTTATTTAATGTAAATATAATATTTTTAAATTTAAATATTATTAATTATTATACGACAACGATCATTTAGCAAATGCAAAGCAAGTCTTTATATGTAGAAATATCAAGGACTTTAGCAGTCCGTAACTGCGTTAAGACAATTTTTTAGTCAGGCAAGCCTGACTAGCACTTCGACTTCCCCTCTAATTCTGAGTTGTTTAAATATAGCTGTGTTTTAGTAATTTATAGTTACGTTCAATATAAAATATATTTTTTTATTTATAAATTATAATTTTTAATATTTAATATTCTTGTATTTTGTTCTGTTATGATTTATTATAATTTATTTATTCTTGAACTCCTTTTTATATATAAATTTTAATATTTATATATTATTTGTTTACATATCTTTATACCCCAGATAGACTGAATCAGTTTATGTAAATATAATTGGAAATAATCTTCGATCTCTATTTATAAAGAATATGAGATGACAGCTAAACAATTTCAATTCGGGACTGTACTATTTTTAAAATATTTATGATAAGATTTTTATATAATTTAAAGTTTATTTCAGTTATTCAAGTGTCTTGGGTTGGTTGATATAAAACCGATTGAAGGAATTCATAAAAGTTTTAATTTTCTTAACATTCAAAGTAGTCAGAAAGAAATCGTCGGTTTTATAATTATTAAAATTTCTGAATAATATGTATATAGAAGTAACTAAAAACTAGACTAAACTTAGTCATTTCCATATATATTATTCAGAAATTATAAAGCCGACTATTTTTTTTATTTATTTTGAGTTTAGTATTACATTCTTTGGAACTCAAAACACTGCTGTGATTACTGTCAAATGATTTGAAAACTTCCCAGTTAAGTTGAGTAATTGAAGAAAGTTAGAGATCTTAATTTGAGAAACAATTAACTGTCAACTGTACGCCTTGACACTTGCAACAAGTTCAATGCAAGTGCAGCTCTCTCTTTCTTGAGCTCTCTCTCTCTCTCTCTCTCTCTCTCTCTCTCTCTGCCTCTCTCTCTGTCTCTGTCACTCGATAGTCTGATAACTTTTTGCCAACTGTCAAGCCGGAACTTCAGCTGTCAAAAAGTTGGCGCATGCGCAGATTGCAACGGCGCGGCGGCGTTCAGCTGTTCGCGTTGAGTATGCGTCGGCGGAGGAAAGCTTTGCGGCGCTTGGCAAAAGCTCTGCGCGTTCAGTGCTCAGAAGTATTCGTAGCGTGGTATTCCAGTGTTAAAACATTAAAAGCTAGGCTGGAAAAAGGACAACAGTTAAATAGAAGATACCAACACTATTGGTATCCAGCGGTACGGAGCTGCAAACTCCATTTGGCATAATTCCCCACACACACACACACATACACACTCATACTCTCTCACACACACGGGCGCACACACAGCAAAAAGTCGATTTTTCACCAACATAAAGTTGTATATGTGCAAAACTTTCGAATCGCTGGATATATTCAATGCAAACGCGTAAAAATTTAGCTTAAAAAACTGCCGTAAAAAAATATAGAAATAGATTTATCAAAAAAACTATGCAAAATGTGTGTGATATAGAAGTGTAAAGCATTTAGTTTTCCATACCAAAATGCTGAGCTCATCATAGAGCGTAGAAAAGTTCTGCCAGCAGCAGCAGCAGCAGCGAAAGGAGCCTTTGCCTCCCCCCACCCCCCACCAAACTGTCCCTTGCCGAGTGTTGGCCTGTTGTTTGTGATGTTATGTTTATGGTAATGAGAAAGGTGATAATTTGTGTGACTAAACGCCTTAAAGGCTGTTGAGCAATGCGCAGCGGCCGGAGGCAGACGACCTCAGCCTTACCCTAAGCCAGAGCCAAAATTCAAATTGGAATTTGGAATTGGAATTGGAATTGCGACTACAGGCAATAGCCAGGAGCTGAAAGCCCAGAGCATAATTCGTCCAGGTTAAGATAACATTAAGCACAAGCTACGGCTGCACAACGACAACAACAACGACGCGGACGACGACCAGGACCAGGTCGACGACTAGAAAGCGCACATGGCGAGCTGGAGCTGGAGCATCTTGTGCGCAACGCTGTTGGCCGGCCTCACGTTACTCACGGGTAAGTGAAGACAGGAAGACAGACAGAGAGAGAGAGAGATAGGGGGGGAAAGACAGTTAGCTCATTCTAATCCCAATCCTAATCCCCGTATATAGTGACCCATACGGTGCGCATTACCAATCTCCGTGTGCCGCACACTTACACACTCGAACGTGATAATGAGCCCGATCCTTTGGTGTTGGACTGCGAGTACGAGATGGGGCCAAGGGAGAAGGGCTTTGTGCTCAAGTGGCTGTTCAATAATCACTCCATCTATCAGTGGATACCATCCGTGAAGGGTTTTGCCATGGTGAGTCATCGTCGTCACCCCATTTCGACTCGAAAGGGGCTAAAAAACACAACAAAAATTAATTAACATAAAATTTGCTTTCTTCTTGTTCTTCTCCCATTTGTAGGGCTTCATGAAGGCTAAGATAGACACCAAAATATTCACCATGGAGGGCAGTCCCGGTGTTATATCGATAAAGAATCCCGACTGGAACATGACGGGGGAATACACCTGTGCCGTGCAAACCTTTGAGTCCACGGATAAGCGAAGTGCCCGCTTACAAATAATCGGTATGTGAATGCGAATGTGAATGTGAATACGATTGCGAGTGTGGATGGGTTTGCAATTTACATATATGTATATAAAGCTATTGTATTCTTTTTTTTTACTTCAATACACTATGAAGCGTAGGCGGTTATATTGATGTGTGGGATCAGGATGAACAGATTTGTTGATTAGGCTGAGTTGATAGATATTCATGTATTGAATGATTTGTGTAGTTCGATTTCTTATTGGAAGTAGACTGGGAATTATAATAGATGTATGGAGTTGTTGAATGTAGTTTTGTTATTCAAACTGATTTTAAAGAATATATGTGTAAATATCTATGCATACATATATAGGGATATACATACATATGTAGAGGTATACATTATCGGATTAAAAATATCAGTTGCTCTTGACTTTAGTTTTATTATCCAAGAGGGTTTTAAAGGAAATCTAAATTCGTTACATGATGTCTTGATAAGAAATCTATTGAGCTCTTGGATTTAGTTTTTTGCTCGATTTGGGCGAATGGGATATCTGAATATATTCACAAATAATATGTAGTAACGGTTTTCTTATTGGAAGTATGCTAATAAGACCTAGGCGGAATTCATGGATTTAAAACTAATCCGAAGAGTTCTCCAAGCTGAGCCTCGTAGAGTACAGAATAAGTCGGCTCCATTGAGCTCTGTTTAACTCACCTGTTTATGGCGTGAACTTGTTTGCATAGGTGTTGGCTAGGTGTGCTGCTACATGTGGGTGTGTGACTGTGTGTGTGTGTGACTGTGTGTGTGTGTGTTTGTGGCACGTGCGACTCATATTTGCATGCGTGTCATGTGGCAGTCGCTGCGGTTATAAAGCGCCCAGCCACCAGCCAAGCGCCGCCTCTTGTTTTTGTTTGTTTTTTTTTTTTTTATTTTATATCAAAAGTTTTCTTGTTGCTGTTGTTGGTTTTTTCTGCTTTTTGTTTAGTTTGACACTTGATTAATTCTCACGGATTTTTTGTTCGCTACATGTCCTGTGACCAATCTACCCACACCTGCCCCGGCTCGATTGGCAAACAGTTCCTGAGTCGGATTTCATGCTGGAGGCACGCATGGGTGGCGAGCAGACAGATGTGGACATAATGTGTGCGGTGCAGAATGTTTTCCCACAGCCGGTGCTATCTGTCATGTAAGTAAAGATCAGCCTTTGCCATGGACAAATAATCTAATGTGGGATGATGTCTCTGTAGCTTCGATACACATATACTGGACTCGGTGCTGACGCAATTGGATCAGAATCCCAGTGGCCTGTACAGCATGACAGTGCGAACGCGCATTCCTAGAGATCAACTCGAATCACCCACACCGATCACATGTGCGTTTTTCCTGCTCGGCACTAACTATACCAAGCGCAGGGAGACTATTTTCTATGGTAAGTAGAGGTAAGCTGGCAGGCAGGCGGGCCCCCCATCCGCACGAGCAATGCTTAATCGAATCCTCTTCTCGTTGCTCTTCTTCTTCTTCTTCTTCTTCTTCACTGGGACACCAATTGCCATGCAGATAAAGCCACAAATATACAACGCAAATGGACAACAGTCGCCGTAGTTATGTCGATCGCATCTTTAGCTTTAAGCAGTTAGTTTGGTAGTGTTTTTTGTAGGCTATGTACGTATTTGTTTTTATGTTCGTATAGAATGTTTAAAGAAAAATTTCATTTTTAAATAGAATTTTAAAACGATAAACGTAATTTTTTGCGGTATTTTTAAAAAAGCGCTTATTTTGTAAATGCATGTAAATGTAAGAGAAAACGAATGATACACACACACATACATACACCTATACACAAATATATACACACATATACATACATTCAAAATTAAAGAAACAAAAATAAAAACCAAAAATATATACACTGAACATTCGACAGAACACAGAACAAAACAGAAAGCAAGCAGAAACAAACAAACAACAAACAAGAACAACAAAAACTAAAACAAATTATTGTATTCATATATTTACCATATAAATTTAAAAAAAATATATATATATAATAGTTATGTATGATGTATAGGTCTAATTGAGTACAGAAACGCTAATAAAAAACGAAAACATTAAAAGTGCATTAAATTAAATGTGTTGTCTAAAATTTATTCATACATAAATCATTTATAATTCCCTGATTGACAGTTTTTAAATTGCCATAAAAATCCATTCAAATATAACGCACTTTAAATATTTGGTATTTTTTGGCGCATTTAGCTATTGGCGCCTTACACTGCCAGCCCTGCACTCTGTGCTGTCTCTTGACTGTGCAGCCCTGGCGCGCATGTACTTACGCGCACTTCCAGTGCGCCTTCCCGTGTGCCTATGAGTATGCAGTGAAAATGACAGCACTGGCAGCAGCAGCAGCAGCAGCAGCGTAATCAACATCATTGTGAACTTAAATAGTAAAAAGTTGACGCCATAGGCCAGACGATAGGCAGAGCCAAGGTTTCTGCTCCCTTGGCCCATTGATTGGATAATCCGCGAGCCATATTAGCAACACTTGAGCTGCCCCACAAACGAGAGATAACAATTTTTACACAGCATGTCCTAGTATTAGTAGCTGGAAACGTGGACGACTCTCAGCTAAATTGTTGGCCGAGCAACAGCAGCAACAGTAGCAGCAGCAGGAGCAGCTAATGCGGCAGCATGGCGTCCGCGGACGGCGACACCATCAACACCATTGACCTGGACAGCTCCTCGACATCGCAGGCCAAGCTTGCCGAGCCCAGCAATGGTAATTAACAACACAAAAATTTGCAATAAACAAAAGCAATTTTGGCATTGCGAAAAAAAATAAAAAACGTGGAAAACAAAGACGAATTCGCTACGAGCGCAGACAAAAAATCAATGAATGGCAAATGGAAGTGGCCGTGGCGCATGTGTCTCAAAACTAGGTGGGAGGCGGAGGCGGAGGCGGGGGCGGGGGGCGTGCCCCATTTGACTGACTGGCTGACTGCCTGACTGCTTCACTGACTGCCGAGATACTTGTCCGAGCCAATGCCAACACATTTCCAATTGATATTTATAAATGCAGCAGGATCTAAATCAAAATCAAATGAAAACAAAAGAAACTTTCAAGCGGCCAACAACCTGTCAACTATTTATGGATGCGCGCGCGTGTGTGTGTGTGTGTGTGTGTGTAAAAAGTTTGCCTGTGCGTGAGTGAGCGTGTGTGTGCGTGAATGTACCTAACCCAAGTTCAAGCTCAAGTGGATTCGTTTCCCACTTGGCTCATTCGCTATTCATGTCCAGCGCATTATAAATTTTATATGAGTCCAGCACGTTAAGTAGCCAACTAACTAATAATATACTCTCCCCCACTTGTAGTTTCCACCGACCATGTGGGCAACTCATCGCCCGAGGTAAGTGCACTCGAGTGCTGGTTTATATATAGCACTCGGCTTGAATATTCTATTCTCTATTTGACTCTCAGCTGGGCAGTCGGCCCCTGCGCTCGGCCAACAAAGCGGACAAGGAGCGGAAGATTGGACACAGGCGCGTCGGCGAGGGCGGCGAGATTACCTACAAGAAGATACAGACGTCGCAAATTATGGGCTCCATACAGCTGGGCATACAACACACAGTGAGTGCTCCACGAAAACCTCTGGGAATATATTTATATAATATGTGAATTCTTTCCATAGGTCGGCAGCCTGGCATCGAAGCCAAAACGTGATCTACTTATGATGGACTTCTGGGAAATCGAGAGCATTACGTTTCCGCCAGAGGGTTCTAGCCTTACACCTGCCCACCACTATAGCGAATTCAGATATAAGATCTATGCGCCCATAGCATTTCGTTACTTTCGAGATCTGTTTGGCATACAGCCCGATGATTTTATGGTAAGTATTCGATTGCTCTCCTTGATTGATTGTTTTATAAAATCTATTTTCCCTTCCAGATGTCTATGTGCACTTCGCCATTGCGCGAACTATCGAATCCAGGTGCTTCCGGCTCTATATTCTATTTAACGGACGACGATGAGTTCATTATCAAAACCGTGCAACACAAAGAGGGTGAATTTTTACAAAAACTACTGCCTGGGTAAGGGAAACACCTGCCTGGATATATATGTCCAAGGAACAGAGAGAGGGCGGGAGGGAGAGAGAGAGAGTGGGCGTATGCTAATGGCTTCATTCCCAACAGTTACTATATGAATCTCAATCAAAATCCGCGCACTCTATTGCCGAAATTCTTCGGCCTCTACTGCCTGCAAACGAGCAATGCCAAAAACATTCGCCTGGTGGTGATGAACAATCTGCTGCCCTCGTCGGTGCGAATGCATCTGAAATATGATCTCAAGGGTTCGACGTTCAAGCGCAAGGCATCGAAGGCGGAACGGGCCAAGAAGTCGCCCACGTACAAGGATCTCGACTTCATGGAACAGCATCCGAATGGCATCTTTCTGGAAGCGGAGACCTATGCGGCTCTGATCAAGACCATTCAGCGGGACTGCACAGTGCTGGAATCGTTCAAGATCATGGACTACTCGCTGCTGCTGGGCGTGCACAACCTGGATGTGGCGCTCAAGGAGAAGCTGAGCGAGCACCGCAAGCCACTGAGAGCACCGCTGGCCGAGGACTCCGATGTGGATGAGCCGCTGGAAGCGGCCGAGGGCGATGCCAAGGATCGTGATGCGGCCACGGGCATCAGTCGCAACAAGTGAGTATTGAGCAGGGAGCATTGCAGAGGCCAGTGATTAAATGCTAATCCAGTGTGGCATACAGATCGGTGAATCGGCAGCGTCTGGTGGCGCACTCCACGGCCATGGAGAGCATACAGGCGGAGAGCGAGCCCATTGATGACGAGGAGGATGTGCCGTAAGTGCAAGGAGTTGTAAGAGAATTATATATAATAATATGTATACATATTCCCAACAGACCTGGTGGCATTCCCGCACGCAGCGAGAAGGGCGAGCGCCTGCTGCTCTACATTGGCATCATCGATATACTGCAATCGTACAGGCTGAAGAAGAAGCTGGAGCACACATTCAAAAGCATTATACACGACGGGGTATCAGCATAATATTATAATAATATATAATTCCATAATAATTAATTTTGTTTTTGTTTTTCCAGGAGACCGTTTCGGTGTGTCGGCCCTCGTTCTATGCTCAAAGATTTCAAAACTTCATGGCCAAGACCGTGTTCCGCAAGATACCATCGCGTAAGTCCGCCGGATCTGTCGCAACTGGGCTAAGTAGACGTACTATAAGGCATTTTTGTGCAATTGGCAAAACGAAACAACTTGAACATGTCCGTGCTGGCATTTGACTTAAGTAGCTGCCACTCACACACTCACACTCACACACACACATACACACATCTATATATGATTGATATGTCCTTACGCTAATTTAGTTTGATTCAGTTTTTGTGCAGCAAAAATGCAATATGGTACACACACTTAGCCAGCCAGTCTTAACTTATTTTAGTCTAATTAACTAGCTAAACTCGATTAATCAATTTGTAAATTTGCTCTCTGTTCTCTGCTTTCTTTTCGATTACTTTCGTTGGCGCATTACTCTCACTTGTACGCATAGTGGATCTCCCAGAGATCAAAGGAAATCACAGAAAATTTCGTACCTTGGTAACCAGTTATATAGGTAAAGGAGCAACAATAATCACGTATCGTATCTTGATTTGATTTGATGTTGAACTAACTGCGATATATTTCTATATATATCTATATCTATATCTCTATATATATATTTATTGAGTTCTTAAACTTTGGTTTTATTTTACATATATTTAATGCACTTGGTTGGTTGATGAAACCGGACGCAAAGCATGCCTCTCGATCACACGTTAGTGCTCATCTCTCTCTAACCCACATATCCAACTAATCCAAATGCAATGAGCTTCTGCTTTAAGTGCTGCGCCCACTCGATCATAGCTCTATCTATGTATATTCTAGCCTTAAGAGTAATTCCGCGATCTTTTACAGCTCTGAAGCATTCGCCGTCGAAGAGAAAAAGCCTCTCCAAGGCCATTCAGCGCTCCATCGACAGCGACAACGAGCCTACGCGAGGTGAGTGAGGTCAGTTAATGAGTCTCAGCTCCTTTCTAATCCTTCCATCCACATCTCAGCTGTGCACGCCTCGCACTCCCACAGCAGCGGCAAAATCCATCAGCCATCCAAGCCGTCTAATTCCGAGCCCACGTCTGCAGCAGCTGCAGGTGACAGGGAACGGGAAAGGGAACGTGACCGTGATAGAGACCGCGATCGAGATCGAGATCGGGAGAGTGGGCGTCACTCCAGCGCAGCTGCCCAGAGCTCCCACTCAAGCAATGTGCCACCGCCAGTGCGTCAGCGCGTCTCCACCTCGTCGACGGGTGGCGCTGCTGCTGGCAGCAACTTGAAGGCGCGCGTTCCTCCGCCAGTGCCACCGCGAGGCTCGCCGCGCCGCAAGGATGCGCAGGACAGTCGGGCGCACTCGACCACGCCAGGTACAGCAGCCACACTTGATATCCATTCACCCACAGGCACAGCTCAGGTCGGTGCGAGCAACACGTTGCAGGTGCCCGGCGAGGCGAATCCTCGCTTTGGGGAGCGGCGGTCGCCCAGCAATGTGCAGGATTGGCTGGAGCTGCACGATCTCTTCGATGTGTCGGACAACTTCACAACTCCTGCGCCCGTGCCCGTGCCGGTGTCCGTATCCGTGTCCGTGCCGCTGCAACGCAGCCGCTCGACTCGTCGCCGGGAGTCGTTGCAGTCGGGCTACTCCACGGCGCGCTCGGAGAGCAGCCAACGGCGGCAGCAGCAGCAGCAGCAGACGCGCCTGCTCAGCCACGTGGACATCTTCCAGCGCCAGAACAGCTTCATGGCGCGTAGCGAGCGCTCCTCGGTGGGCTCCATAGTGCGCAACTTTCCGCCCATACGCGCCGAGAGCTATCGCACCGCTCAGACCACAGTGAGCGGTAGCACGGAGTGCTCCCCCAGGCGGAGCAAGCAGCAGCTGCAGCGCCAGCACAAGCGCCAGCGCTACCTGCACTACGTGGACCTGGCCCTGGGCGACGACAACTGCGAGTCGCAGGAGGAGAATCTGCTGCAGTCGGTGAGCACGTTTCTGGAGGTGAAGCGCGAGTTCGAGGGCGCCAACCGACGACCGAGAGCTCTGCCCGTGCTCCAGGTGTCGCCGGACGACACGGATCACAATGTGCAGCTATCTGTGCCCGCTGTGCCGCCCCAGCGGCCCAAGCGCAAGAGACGTGCACCCAAAGCGGCGCCTTCGACCATTCCGGAGAGCACGGACACACAGTCCAATGGCGCCACCTGCCGGGACTCGTTCGAACTCAGACGCAATAGTTGTGCCTAGACTGCAGCCTGCTTCCATTCGCTTGCCTCATCCGCACCCATTGCTCTCTCTATTTCTCTCTCTCTCTCTCTGTCTTTGTCGCTCTCTCATTGCATTCTCTCTTCTGATTGTATTGCTAGGCACGACTCCATCATGCAGTTCAACACCTCCCCCTGCCTTTGACGACATCTCCGAGGACAGCTCGAACAAGAACAGCACCTCCTCGATGGGGCGCAGGTCACATCATCATCATCACCATCACCACCAGCAGCAGCAACAGCAGCAGCAGACACAGCAGCAACATTCCTATTATCAGCAACAGCCACAGTATTTGGAACGCAAGATGAACATTGGTCCGGCGTATAGAGGCTCCTACAAGGAGGACATTGTTAGGTATTGCTAGAGACTCTCAACGGGCCAATCTTAATCCTCCACTGATTGCCTCATCAATTCTGATTGCAGCGTCTCTGAGGTGCATCTGGACACGTTTCTAGCGGTGGACACGTCATCGAGCAGCCACTATGGGTCACGTGGCGGCCTGGCCTGGACGCCACCGGCTTCAGGTGAGGGCTCAACACCCACTTGGACAGAGGGCACACCCAGTTTTACGGACTCCAGTTCGAGTGGTGATCTCGGTAATTGGCACTTGACATATTCTTACTGCAATCCGCATTTGTTTGTCTTCCGTTGGTTTTCTATATATATATATATTCATTCATTCGCTTACAATCGCAGACAACTTCTCGCCCATAAACTCATCCAAACTCGATCGACACAAGCCGACAGTGGAGGATGCCATCAACTCGCTGTCATCGGGAATGGTAACTATGCGTGCCGATGGAGTCTAAAAGTAGATACTCCATAGGACCAGTTTGACCAATATAATCCCCAGACAAGACAAACACTGAAACTCGAGCGACCTAAAAACCCATTCAAACTGCACTCACACACACACTCACACCCACACACACACACACATACACTTATTATAATCTTGATATATCTATTACATACTTATAGATCAACTAACATAACATGTGATGATGGGAGGATACACAACACAGGACAACAACAACAACAACAACTACTTCTCGTTTACATGATGCAAACAGAATCGGAATAGAGAGTTATAAACATACACACACAGTTATGATAGAGGAAATGCTTGAGTGTTCAGGTGCATACTGTTATATATATATACATATATACCTACATATATATGCATATGTTACTAGTTATGCCATATATATCGGATGTACACTGTACATATTCGTGTGTGCGTGCACTTGTATAGCTAGGATATAATCAAAAGACGCCCTCGTAGAACTCCATTGATAGAAGACACAGCAATATCTACATGCATTCGTATATACAGGATACCAGCAACAGATATCGTTCAAGTAATATATATATTTATCTATATATATATATATATTCTATATACAATAAATTTATCAAGCAAACAATAATTATAATTGATATTATATACATACAAACATCAAAAATTACCTAAGATCAAAGTTGACAGCAAAAGATAAAAATAAAGTTAAAAAAAAAACAAATTTGAAATGCAATTACGATTCCCGTTCCTTGATCCGCGTTTCATATATACGATGATATGAATGCATAATATCGAATTATACAATACCTTAAAATTAAAGTTACAAATTAAAAAACAAATTATAGTTATATTTAACAAACGTTTTTGCGATACTTTCGAATCTCCGATATATCCACGATACGTATTACGTACTTATGTATAATCAGCAATCGCGATATTACAATATTGTTGTAAAATATATTAAAATTGATGAACGGAACAGAGAAAACAAAAAGCAAAATTCTATGCATATTATTCATTTGTATTTATTATTATAATATGGTAATTGTAAACATGTTTAGGTTTAAAGGACGAGCACGACATATAACACAGACGACACGGACGACGGACGACAGACGGACTCTCACGGTACGGATAGGGCTAGGACTTGTACTCCAAAAGCAAATACGAATGAATTGATTATTTATTAATTAGTTGAATGTTATTTAACTTATATGCATTATTCTAAAGATTACTGAAATCCAATTGTAATTACATACAATAAATTAAATTGCAAGGTTGAAAATCCGGCTCTGGTCTCTCATTTGGAAATGCACACGATTTGCTAACAGCTTTAACGTACTTAGATAACGGATAACATTCGGGCTAGTACAGCTTTTGCAGATCCTTGAGGGACTGGTTTAAGAACTGATTGGTCCAGTCGTTCTCGGGATTGTCCAGATGATTGTCGAAATCAATCACATCCCGCATGGCACCTCGCTTCAGCAGCAGCGACACTCCCTCCAGCGTTTGCGACGTGTTCACCAGCGAGTACTTGGCCTTTGACCAGCGGTTCGAGTCACTCGCATAGCCGTACACCTGCAGCGCCGCTCGATTGTGCTCCAGTGAGACGAGCTTGTTGTCGACGATGGCAAAGCAGGCGTTCTTGAAGTTCTCCTGTATCTTGTCCGCAATTTTGGCAGCTGGCGCCTTATCGATTTGGTTATCATAAAAGTTCTCCGGCGCTGCATAGTAGCCGGCAATGACTAGTCCTTCGCTGTCGGCGTAGGCATCAATCTGCATTCGAAACATTTTAGATCTGATAAACTCTCAATAGTTTAATAACTTACCTGCATTAGGGCTATTTCTGCCATGGGAGTAACACCCAGGCACTGATGGAAAAGAGGAATTGCATCTGTGATTTGGACTATAGAACCTTTTGTTTTCTTCTCGGCCAGCAGCAGCCCGTTTACAGCTTGGTGTGGGTATTTGGCCGCATGAAATATAATTTTTGTATATGCGGTTTCAGAAAACTCATATTCGCACATTTTAACTTATTATTTTTGTGAATTTTCCTAGACGAAAAGTTGACTTGTAAGTTTTTACAATTTATTAACTATAAGTAAGACCGTAGCCGGCAGATCAGAAAATACATATTGATTCTCCTAAAAATACCAAAATACTACTGCTGGCAGAATGTGCACAAGTATGAAGATAACTACCGCTTTCAGTTATTATAAGCATTTAAGGCGGATTTATTAAAAGAATATGTGAATTTTCATTGATTATTAAGTTTTTGTTATCATTTTAATTCAGCTTTTCTATAATAGCTCTTTTAAACCAGTAGCAGTGCTCAATCGATAACATAATCTTGCGGACTGTTAATAACGTGCCAGCTGCTGTTACTTTTTGGCTGGCCTGTGGTCGTCGCATACGTGTTGTTACCTGAGAAGCTGAAATAACAGAACACCTGATTTAATCAAAGTAAAACAGATTAAAAAGGAATTTGACTTATTCATTATAGTTATTCCGTTTATATGAATGAATAAGAATACATAAAAAATATGTATAACATTTTATTACTTAACTGCTCGTCTGCGTCCCGATCTCTAATGGTTTTCTGTTTCAGAGTGTTTACGTTTATAATATTGTAACTAAAATATATGTAATTATATGTATATGCAGTGTACGCCCATCTGAAGCCATTCTGGAAAAATACTACTGGTTGTCATTTAAAATGGCCTTGATATCGTCAGCATCCAGTGTTTCGTATTTTAGCAGCGCTTCTGCAAGCGCCTTGTGTTCCTTCGCATGCTTCTTGAGAATGGCCTTCGCACGCTCGTAGCTATCACTCAGAATGCGCTTGATTTCGGCGTCTACGGCTTCAACGGTATTCGGTCCGAGGGCGTCGCCGGTGCCCAGGCCCTTGGGCGACTCGATTGTTCGCAGACCGACCTTCTCCGACATACCCCAATCCTTAACCATATGCGTGGCGATCGATGTTGCCTGCTTCAGATCACTGCTTGCGCCTGACGTAATTTTTTCCGTACCAAAAATGATCTCCTCGGCGGCACGGCCGCCCATCATTGTGTCCATCATTGCCAGCAGTTGCGCCTTTGTCACATGATAGCGTTCCTTCTCCGGTATGTAGGCGGTATGTCCCAAAGACGGACCTCGCGGCATGATTGTCACCTTATGCAGAGGATGCGACTCCTTTGTGTAGAAGGCCACAATCGCATGTCCTCCCTCATGATAGGCGGTGATGGTATTTGCCTCCTCGTCAGGCAGGCGCGCTTTACGCTCTGGACCCATTAGTACTTTGTCTCTAGCAGTTTCCAAATGTTTCATATTTACAGTCTCGGCTCCATCAATGGCGGCTCTGAAGATGAATAAAAATTAGATAAATTAGACTAGAATCATAGGACTTACCTCAGAGCTGCCTGATTAATCATATTCTCCAAATCTGCGCCCGTAAATCCCGAGGTGCCACGTGCCAGCATATCTAGGTCCACGTCATCGTGCAGAATCTTCTCCAAATACAACGAAAGAATTTCTTTGCGGCCCGTGAAATCGGGCGTGGAGACTACAACTTCAACATCGAAGCGACCTGGACGGAGCAATGCCTGATCCAAATCGTCCCGACGATTCGTCGCACCGAGCACGATGACGCCAGCATTTTGATGGAAGCCATCCATTTCCGAGAGCAGTTGATTAATGGTCTGATTCGCGTATGGATGGAGAACGGAGTTTGTGCGCTTTGCGCCGACCGAATCAATTTCATCGATGAAGATGACGCAGGGAGCGCGAGCCTTAGCAGCCTCTGTTGACGATGCGAACAAGGATTAGTTAGAGCAATCATTATTAGTTTATTATACTTACTGAATAGATCTCGTACGCGTCTGGCGCCCTGGCCAACCAGAACTTCATCAAACTCCGGACCGGCGGCGTGGAAGAAGGGAACGTTTGCCTCGCCGGCAACAGCGCGGGCGAGCAGAGTCTTTCCAGTGCCAGGCGGGCCAACGAGGAGCACACCCTTCGGCAGCTTACCACCTAAATTTGAGAACTTGTCGGGATTCTTGAGAAACTCCACCACCTCCTTAAGCTCCTGTTTCGCCTCATCACAGCCCTTGACATCATCGAATGTGACGTGAATTTCCTCGGGATCAACTTCAACCTGATTTCCAAGTTGTATGCTGCTAAAAGACGTGATCTTAGCATTATTTAGCACTGAGGGAGCCCGACAGAGGGGGCGAGGCTTGAATACTCACCGGAATACGGATCCATTTGACGAGGTGAAGAAACTCATGAAGATTCCAATGAAAACGACGATTACAATGAGTGTCTGGAAAATCTGCGTGACAATTACTGAGCATTATTCATAACACTAAGGAGCGGATGGGGGATAACGCACTACGGGGTAGGCCAGAAGCAAAGCACTCTTTGGCGGGATCAGGGATCTAGGGGGGCTAGCTCATTACGTGTGCAACCTACCTTCAGGTACTTCATTGTTTTTCCCGACTTTTGCGAATCTTCCGCGTTCGACGCCGCCAAGTATCCTTCAGCAAAAGCAATTTTAATGTTCTCCTGCAAACAGAATCATTCATAATCAGTGAAGGACTCGACTATATATAAGCGTAGTGCGTACCGCATTGTGGGCATTTCCCTGCTCCGCAGATTTGGAGAGCAATTTCTTAAGCTTCTCTGCCTGAATGTTCAGTTCACCATCTGCTCTATGTGGCGATCCCTGCAGCGCTGACTTCAGTCTGGTTGTCATTGTGGGATTACGTTTCTGCTCCGCCTCAATGGAACGATCTGTCTTGAATCCGCGGAACTGTCTCCTGCAGAAACGATGAAGAATCTTTAAATCAATCTGTCCCAGCAATTCGCAATTCTACTTACAACTGATGGCTCAGTAACATGGGACTCAGCAAGCCTCTCAACAACGTTGATTGCATGTTGCTGCAAAGGAGAGTTATTAGTTAGGAAATGAATGGGATTTAATGCAGTTGATACGCACACAAGCTCAGCATTTTTCACTGAGTCCAGCGACACTTTAAACTTGTAGTTAGCTTGTTGCCTGCCAGGAGCAGCTGCTGGTATCGCTGGCTCCTCCAGTGTGACATGGACATTCCGCATCGAGGGCAGCATGCTGGTGACTCTGATGAGAGCATTGTTGACCAGCTCCTTGTCCAATATACCATTCAGTCGCGCTGCCCTCTCCACAATGCTCTGCAAATTTGCTCCCGATTTGATGAGCAGATTCTTGAAATCCAACACGAGGTCGTAGCTTCTGCCTTGGGCCGGTGTAGTTTTGTTGCTGTTGACGCTGGAGCTGGAGGACCTGGATTTGTCGGCAAAGAAGCGTGGAACACCGCCATTTGTTTGCAGTTTGGTTCGCTTCACTGTGTAATAGTGTGGTTTTCGACTAAAATTACCCAGATAAAGGTAGGGCTGACATTGAATAAAAACCAAAAAAAGTCAGTGGTTGTGGGAATGGAAGCAACGGAGAATCGGGATCGTAGTTGGCCTACACTTACCACTGAGTGTGTGTTGGCAGAAAACATTCTCAGAATATACAAAAATTTTATTAATTACAATAACAGGCTTAGATCGGGCGAGCGGACGACAAAAATTTTTGACAAGCGAAAATGTCATAATCTTGTTGCGTCCGTGTTGCATCCCTGTTTGTTTTGTGGTAGCCCTCGATTTTGGTAGCCCGCCGAGAGAATTATTTAAAATACTGCAATTTTGGATATGATGTTATAGCTAAACTATTTTGATTATAAAGTCTTGGAGTGCTTTCGTTGCGAGTTGGTTGAGCCAAATTGTTGTTTATTTAAAGTAAAGTCTACTTTAAATGTGTTTGAGCCAAAAGTTATTACGCCATATTATTACGGTCACACTGTCGAGTGATATTTTGAGTATTTGTGTTAAACAAATGATATAAAAATAGTATTATAAATAAAGGATTAGTAATGTTATTGCTTTATAGTATTTACTTCACAGCACGCTTCATTTTTTATTTATAAAATGAGTATATGGTTTAGAATACTTAATATCGATAACTAAATATTGCTATCGAAATAGGCCTAAATTATTTCAAAACTGTGCCAACAATTGAATCAGATTTCCTCGTAAGAGCATAATAATGATGTTAGTATTGATTATAGAGTGTCATAAATAACAGAGAGTTACAATTTAATATGCATAAGAAAGCAAATCAAACTAAATTCGAAATAACCATCTATGGAATGTTATTTCATGCCACGACACAAGCACAAATCTCACAATCAACTGCTAATGTTTATTGCATAATTTAGAGCATTCTATATGAATATTGCATACTTTTATGAAAAAACAAAATGCCAAAATTAAATAACGCAGAAAATTATGCCATAAATTAAACGTAATGTTTAGGCATAAAACCTAAACTCTATTGAAACGGTTGTTAAGTCATACCAAATACTCGGTAGATGGCGCTAATTGTTTGAGTTCATAAAATCATCGACTTATTGTATTGTCATCGATATATTTAACAGTGGGTTAACAGTGCAGAGCTGCAACAGCAGATCTTCGGAATGTTTAACTTCGACAGCGCAACGATCAGTCGAGTTTGAACTTCAACAGGTGTTAAAACGAATTCGTTACGAGAGAAGCGGTACTTGAACCGCACACGAGATATCGGTAACATAAGGAGCAACTGCTTCACTTAGCTAATAACAAACCAAATAAATTAGCCATATACTCAACTTGTTGAGAACGTGACAAATAATTTCAAATTTATAATAAATAAGCAGAAAAATTTCCATACACATACATGCAACGTAGTAATCTGCAGTGCTAGACAAAACCTTCAGATAAAGTTTGTGTTTGTTTTCGTTTTTGGATAACGTTTGTGTGTTTATTTTAGAGATCATATCAAAGTTTGGATTACTTCGCTTCATTCGAGAGCAACGTATTTTACGCAGCCCACAAACGCACGGTAAGTGTAAACTGTATGAAATATGTATGTGAATATTCATCTGCCAGACCACGATGCAAAATTGTTGGTTGCAAGTGCAGTTCGAGCCAGAGCCACAGACAGAGCCAGAGCCAGAGCTAGACATTGAATTTGAATGAAAACGAGGGATGAGATTTCGTCATTTGCGGGCAAGCAAACAGAGCACAAGTGCGAGAGCAACAACATGCGAGCGGAGATCGGGCAACAAGAGTTTACTCGCTCTATCGCACGTGTTTCTCCAAGTACAACGAGTCGCTCATGCCAGTACGTGAGCGCCAGTTTGCAAGTGTGTGTGTGTGAGAGTGTATGAGTTTTTAGTTGTTTGTCGTCTACCTACCTGGCTTCATTACCTGCCCGCTGCTGCCTTTACTGTGCCATATCTAAAATACACTAAAAACTTACACACACACACATACACGTGCAACAGTGCGTGTGAGTGTGTGTGTGTGTAGTCGATCTAGTAAGCGTATTAATGACATATAAATTTTCAACTTAAGTCGGCATTATCTAAACATTCGCCGTTTTTTACCATTGAGCCAGCACTGGCCCAATTCTCGCCGCCAATTTGGCAGCTTTATCAGCAAGAGACCAACTGTAACCTCTTACAGCGAGCACTTACTTTCCTACCATCACCCATACAGACAAAACAAAAGTGCAGCAGCCGCAGATCGTGGCCAGGTGAGATATTGCGACTTGGCTTGCTCTGGCTCTGGCTGTGGATCTGACTCTGGCTATTCGTGGTAGACAAACATTTGCAGACTGCCATGACTAAATCGCGGCTTAGATAAATGTTAGGGTTACGTTAATACGAATATGAAATACTCTATTTATTTATTTAAAAATATTAATAATAACAAATTATAGCAGACAATTTTAATTGAATTCACTTAAAATGGACAAAGCTGAAAGTTTACATTTCTAAATAATACAAAACCTTCTTCTGATGCCCGCTAAACGTTAGCTTACACCTGTGTGCGTGCGTGTGTGTGTGTGCGTAAGTGTTTGCATTTGTATGCACATATATTGCATTACTCTTTTCCTCAAGAGTGCGATCAGTTGCACAGAGAGATAGAGAGTGAGTGAGGGAGGGAAGGGGCCGAGTGGAGAGGGGCGCAAGAAAAACCGGTAATAAAGAAGTCACCTTCATATAAAAACTTAACTCGTTGCCAAGTCGAGAGACAGAAGCATTGTAAACTCGACTAAAATCGTAAACCCGACTGTCTCGAGACTTGAGACTTGAGACCCGAGACCCGAGACTCTCGACTCGATGCCCTGAACCCCAGTTGGAAAATTGGCTTTAGCATTTCGCTGACATTCGCCGGGGACTGCAACCGCGACAGCGACAGCGACAGCAGCTGCAGCTGTCCCATTATCAGCCCTGGAATGCTATCTATCTTATAGATGCGCAGTTATCGGACCAACTCTGAAAGCTTTCTTTGCTGATGTGAGGGAATGCATTGAGCGCTGAAAGGAATGTGGATAAAAAACCAAAACCTCTATCGATCACAATATCAAATTCTGTCTACATCAATAATTCCAAACAAGTTTTTTCCCTTTGCCACAAATAAATATATATATATATATATACATATGTATATGTGTATATATAAATATATGTACATACGAGTCTAGAATTTTTATCAATCTCATGGCTGAGTGAAATATAACAAAACTTTTTTTGTACATGCTCGTAAAGTAATGGGCTATATATCTATATACACGTCTATATATACATATGTACGTATATTTTGTGAGCAGATATGAATTTATGTGACTGTACAAACATACATAAATACGTCATTTGGACACTTAACTGTGGAGGTGCGACATGATTACGTTAGCTAGTCAACAACGTTCACATAGGTGTGTTGCAATTCCTCGAATACTTTGAGTATTTTTTATGCAAATTGGAACAGAGTCGAGCCAATTGCGCCAGGGGAGCTGGCAGAAAGTCCTCGCGATATCTCTTTGAAATGCTCAGCGTGCATTATTTTCTGGTGTCAAAAACTGAGACCTTTCCATCATATGCGTGGCGATAGATCGCCTAGGCTAGTGCCGACATTATCTTATCGCGACATGTTGCCATAAGCCGGCCCACAGATAAAAGATAACTGTCTCGAGCACAGCGACAACTCCGTCTCCGAGTTTCGTGTGTGCCGAACTAATGGGGTCAGAGCACTCGGGTCTGCGAGCGAGCGAGCTGCAGCTCGGGCCTGTTGTTGGTTGCCCCACCTCCACTCCCCTTAGTTAACAGCAAACAGTGTAGCCGGGGGAGGGCGGGGCGGAACGGGGGGCAGGCTAGTTGAACTCCGCTTTCGGAGGAGGGCAACAAATTGTGTGAGTGAGCACTCTGCCTCAGCTTTGTGAGCAGCTTAACGAATTCGTCAAAGTGCCAGACAAACATTTGGCTAAAAATTAAATGTTGTTCAACGAGCTTTGCCACTAACAACACCAATTACAACAACAACAACAACAACGGCAACTGGCAGCTGTCGCTGCTTGTGTGTAGGCAAACTCGGTTAGATGTTTTCGCATTCAAAAAAAAAAAAGGCAGAAACTTAAGTGTCGGCACATGCGGCGTATGCGTAATGCCAACTACATATACCCTGTAGCAGCAGCAGCAGCAGCAGCAGCAGCGACAGCAGCAGCTCAAATGCCTCTGAGATGCCTATAAAAAACAAACGTCTTAACAACTTTTTCATTTTAACAAACATATCACGACTTTTCGCCTAGCCGAATGACGATAAGAAAAAAACACTTAAGAAAACATCTATTTGAAATGCAAACGAGCCGGATTTTAATTGAATTATATATAGAACTTTTTGGGTGTTGTTTATTATATAACAAAAGTTTATTTGTCTATTAAATATTTAAGTTTAAATTTGTTGAAGCTCAAGTTATGTGAATTAAATGAGGTGGGCTTAAAAAGTTAACCAAATATTTGTTATATTTTTTCAATATATAAATAATAGAAATAATATCCAGAAATGTGAAACTGTTAGGACTTCATATAAATTTGCTAAACTGCAATGAGCTTTCGAAGTAACTTCAATTATATCAGCCAGACAGTATAGAATATGATCATCTCATTGTTCAAGCCCAATTAGTTATATATACAAATACAAATACCATTAGATTTAAACGAACTACTAGCATATCTCATAGCTGAGCAGCCTAATGTATATTATTAACTGATTTGCCTATTGTTGCTCTCGCCTAGTTAACGAATCGGCGCATGACTGACATGCCAAAAAATAGAATAAAAAACCAACTGCGATTCTTTAAATAACAATTTTCGAGTGATTTTCGAGTGTGTTACCCAATGATGTCATGTTCGATGTTAGATGCCGAAATAAAAACCCAATTGCAGGCGCTGCGGCGACGTCAGGAGCTGAGAAGCGCGTGAAGTGTATAAGCGTGTAAGAGCCAAATGCATTATTCAGATAGTTTATTGCTCTGGCTTGGCTTAAGCGTGTTTGTTTGCCTAATTGAGCGTGAAATGTTCGCTGTGACATTTACCTTAACCCTGAGTCGAGTCGATCAAGCCTGACCGAATGCAGAGCGCGATCAGCGACAGAGATCGTTAATCAGCTGCTGTTGCTGCTGGAGGGGGGACTATCTATCGACTCTCTCAGACCAGATGCCATTCTCCACTTCGCTGGCCACGGATCAGATCAAGGCAAGTGACAAAACCAAAGCTTTGACGCTGCATATTGCATGCCGAATGCCAAGTGCTGCATGCCGCATGTCGCATGTCGCATGACGCGGTCTTAACATACTTTGGAGCTGGCTATTGGTGCCACCATAATTGAATTTCAATTGCAATGGATCTTAACTTTCACTGTCTAACTAGGGGCAGGGCAGACAGAGAGAGGGAGAGGATGGGAGAGGCGGAGAAATAGACACGTTTCTAGACCATATGCATAGCATGGCGTATAGGGTATCATTTAGAGGGTATGCAAGGCATACCAGAGTTGTTGGAAATTATATGCTTGCTAAGCAATCCAATACATATATAGAAGTGGGTTTAGTAAACTAATTACTATATCATCTGTGATCAATCATAGCCTAAGCTCTGATTGCTCAACTCAAGCTCAACTTTTCTTAGCTCTATCAACTGTGACTACTATATATACTCTATCTACTATATCTGCTGTATCTACTATATCTGCCATATCTACTATATCTACTTTATCTACTATATCTACTATATCTACTATATCTACTATATCTACTATATCTACTATATCTACTATATCTAGTATATCTACTATATCTACTATATCTACTATATCTACTATATCTACTATATCTACTATATCTACTATATTTACTATATCTACTATATTTACTATATCTACTATATCTACTATATCTGCTATATCTGCTATATCTACTATATCTGCCATATCTACTACATCTACTGCTCTTACTCTTATATAAATGAATTTCTAAACTCTCTAAATAATACACCTTAGCTCATTTAATTTATGTTACCTGTAAAAAGCAGCTTTACTTTGTCTAAAATCTCTTGCATATGATCAAAAACAGTTCGAATTGAAATGTCAATTTATGTAAATGCTTTCATGACAAATGCATAAGCCAATATATTTTATTTAATGTATGTATCTCTATGTGTGTGCGTGTCTGTATGTATTAGTCGCAATCATAAATTACGTATTAGGCCAACAACAACAACAACTATAAACATATGGCTGACTGCGTTTGTGGTCTGCGTTTGCTGGCTGATGGCTAATGAAATGCAACGACTTTGATTTGCCCAACGCAGATCCAGACTCGGGCCCAAAAAGTGAGTCAGAGTGAAGTAGAGAGAGGAGCAGGAGGGGCATGGAGGGGCTGTTGTTTCCCCTCCCGCTGCTTACGTACGTCTACAGCTACGTGGTTGGTACGAGGAATGTGGACGTGGCTAGCGTTTTGTGTTGGCTTTTTTTCTGAGTCTGACTGCGAATGTGGTTGGGGCTGTGGCTCTGTCTCTGTCTCTGTCTCTGTCTCCGGCTTCGGCTTCGGCTCCGGCTCTGGCTGTGTCTGTTGGTTCTGCCTTGGTTGGTTTTGGGGCTGCGGCGCACGCCTGCGCTTGCAGCTATACAAAAATTCACATTTCAGATTCCATTTGCTGCACTTAATTAATTCAGAGATCGACGAATTTGTGTCTCATGTTCGGCATTCAACTTCGCAGCATGCCAATGGCCAAGTAAGGGCAGGGTCTGTACCGTACAAATCTGAATTTCAAGACCGCGCGCAGCGATAATAACGTCAGCAATTTGACAAGCCCAAAGCTAATGCTAGTCAATTGGCAGAACATTTTAATATCGCGACGTCGTAAATATTGAGTGCATTGAGTGCGAGTATTAGCACGTTGACAGTTTCACGAACTGAGTGGCGTTAAGGGGGCCTTCTGCAATCTCCTGGAGAGACTACGTGCCGACAGCCCAGTCAAGTGTGATGTGTGTAGACAAAGGCAAAGGTATGAGTCGAGTCGAGTGCAAAGTTGAATTTGTGTCATTAGCGACAAAGTTTGAACTGAGAAATCGCACTCAGGTGTGGAAAAAGCAACAGTAAAAACTATTTGTGCGCAGCGCAGGCTGATTGTAACTTCAAAGCGATCCGTGTGGGGGATCACTCGACGTCATGGCTTGACGAGATTCTTTCGAGCACTCGCTAATGAGCCGCTGATCTGAGCCGTAAGGAACTGAGAGCCGGTTTTTTTTTTGGCATTCACTTAATTTATGCTCTGCTTCCTGCAAATAATGCTATATATGCATACGGCCGAAATGAAATCAAGAGACAAAGCACAATCATATGGCGCACTTAATATGGCTATATGCAGGGGTAACTCGTTACCTGTCCGGCCAGCAATTACGGCCCACGGCAAGGAAACAAACAAACATAAATTGTGCATTAAGCTGACGAATATTGAAATAAACTTTCTGCCAAAAATAAAGTAAAACTCAGGTAAAGCCTGCACCTGAGCAGCTCCTGCACAGCTCCGATAACAGAATACAACTCTCTTTATCAGCAGAAACAAAATGTAAAAAGAGTTTGCAATCAGAAAGCTCAAAATGCTGGACAATTGAAATTTTAAGCTCGATTAATCACATGTCTAGGGGGCCATGGACTCGCGGCGCGGGATCATTCAACGATAAGCAAAGCCTCTGTGTTGACAGCTGCCAGTGTCTTTGTCTCATAAGCAGATACTCGTATTTTTATACAATAATTTATTTACCTTATATATGTATATATACCGCTCTCTCTCTCTCTCGCCACATGCCTTGCACTCAAAGTTGTTTTGTCAGCAAAATGCAATTCTTTACTCTTCGATTGCAGTTCTTGCCTGAAGACAGCATATACATATATATGTATGTATATATACTTATATGTTTTTTTATGCTCTTCAAGCAGCTCTTTCAGCTCTCTTTCATCCTGATTAATTGCAGAAATTTTTGGCAATTTCATCAATTGTATCCACTCAGAAATTCCACTTTAGCTTGACCCAAATTACACAAAATTATTTATTATTGCAATTTTCAACCGGAAAGCGTATTTCGTAGTCCTCTATATGGGTGTTGTGATAATTCCATTTAGCCAAGAATGTTTTCGAAATAAAATATTGCAAAATTCACGTATTATTGAACTATAATTAACATATTGCTATTGCATCATCAATTTTATAACAATTTTATGCATGAAACGTAAATTCATTAAATTGATTTTTAACATTTTATTTATTCATATTTATTAAGCTTTATTGAATTGTTTTTTATTTATTTAACATATCTTGTTATTATATATACATTCTTTTAATTTTTTTCTTTTATTATATATGTATATTTTAACAATCTTATGCATGAAACGTTATAATATAATAAATATTAAAAGTAAATTTACAAATGCATTTTTGTAATAAAATTTTTTATATTTTATTGCTTCAAGTTCTTTGAACTCGTGCTCAAAATTATTTAATTATTGTATATTTTGACCTCGCTTCTAGTCAAAACAAAGTTTGTCTAAATACTAAAGCAGTTTTATGGCTTATGATTTTGTTTATGATTATGCTTTATTCTGCTTTTTAGTTATTCATTGTTCATTTTAATATCAAGAATGTTATATTAAAATAAACTCTTTTTTTTGAGTATGCAGTAAAAAGTTTGCAAAATGTTTGCAGGTTTTTGTTCAAGTGGAACTTTTAATTAGAACAAGTTCAATATATGTATATAGAGAGGAAGAGAGGGGAGTAACGGGGGAGAGAAAGAGAGTGAGAGATGATTGTTTGTTAGCCAGCTGAAATCACGCACGTGCTATTATTATTAAATAATTTTTGTTCATTAGCTTTGCTTAGCACTTTGCTAGCTCGCCGAGGTATATACGGCTGTATAATGTCGTTCCAACGAAATCGAATTGCGAAGTCACTTTTTATGACACTTTTTAAATTCAGCACATGGCTGCTAATCATGAAGATCATCGTCAACTGAGAGCGGCGAGGACGAGCTCAGAGTGGAGCTTCAAAGAAAGAATCTTTTAGTTTCGGTGTTTCACTGTTTGCCAAAGTAAATGGAAATTGTTTTACTCAGAATTTAAAAACTCGAAAAAATCATCTTTGGGCCTGGCTTACGACTGCGGCTTGGCTTGACTTCGCTTGACTCCGACGTTGGCTTGGAAGGTCTGTGACGTTTTTTATTTATTTTTTTTTTTTTGGCATCGACAGCAGCTGCTCGAGAGTTGACTGCGGTCACCACTGCCGCTGCTGCTGCTGCTGCTGCTGCTGCTCCAAGTCGCAATTTCCAGTCGAAAACCAGTCTGGCCATCTCTTAAAGCCGCTTTTGTTGTTGTTACTGCTGCGGCCACTCAACAGTTTCCCCCTTTTTCTCTCTGTGTGTGTGTGTGGTCAAATGTCGGCATTTTTTTATGTGCACGCCTTGAGCAATTTTTCCACTGTACGAGCATGTTGTCGTTATACGCTTCTGCAACTCTCGTATAAAACACTTTTTAGTGCAAAACTTAACGTCGCAGAAATGATGAGCAGCAGTCGAAATAATGAATAAACATACAGGGATACACATATCTATAGATATATACAGTATATAGTGTCTATATACTAAACAAAACGTCAGTCAAAAGTCATTCAGTTGCATTTGGCATTTCAAACCCATTTGATCTATATATTCATAGTTATCTACAATATATGATACGTATTACGATATTAAGTTGCAATCAGTCCCGCTTTAATCACAAATATCACGCAGTCTGTGGCTGCTAATGAACTGTCAATAAACGGGATTAAGTCGTGATCAAGGTGCGCCAAAAACCTGAAAGCTAAGCACAGCTCGGCAGCGGCGTGTACAGAATTAAAGCTCTCATTATTAAGGTATATAATGAGGGTTTTTACTCTATATGTATAACAGTGGATGTGTATGAGAGTTTTTGATTTTGTCACACAAAATTCGATATGTACTCAAGGGAGTTAACTTTAACAGCTGATCAGTTGATCATATAGGGCCTGAAGTTTGATCAGTATAAATATGTAATGAAGACAATGAGAATTCTAGAGAATTCTGACAGCTGATCAGCCAACCCCACATAGGGTGCTTAGAGTCGGATTAGTATAAAAATGTAATGTCTACCCAGATGACAACTATGACAGCTGATCGACCGATCAAATAGGGCATAGATCAGTATCAGTCTGATCAGTATTCTATAGCAGTAACAGATCGATGTAAGTCTGGCAGTTACTATGCCAAATATGGACAGTATTTTATAGCTATTGCCCTGAAATGCTCTATTTGTGTTACAGATAGAAAACCATAGACAAATTTAAGTATAATTTAATTTCTGGAATAAATATTTGATCAATTTAATCTGTTTTATATTAGTCTATATGTTATATATAATTTAGTTTTTCTTTCATCAAACTCTTTATAGTACGCCAAACATCTTAAGCTGTTGATGAACAATATTTCCCTCAATACCTCTCCGTCTTCATCTCTTAGCTAAACCGTATTCCAATTTAAAGTCCTATTAATCTTCAACATGCTGAGAGTATAATACAAACATTTCAGTCTTGTTTCAATTAATTTTACAAAGAGTCTTGAAAGACTCATACATATGTGTGTTACATGAAATCACCCTCGTTTTAACAACATTGCCAAATTACTTCCGCTGCAGTTTTTTCTCTGTTCTTTAGTGTTTTTTTTTTTTATGATCTTAAAGGAGGAACATATTGTGTCCTTAGCATTGTCTACCTGCTGTGTCTACCGGAGCGAACACATGTTGAGAAGGTGACTCGAATCTCATTTCACTTCCTGCTCAAAAGCAAATACATCGCATACCCTGGCTATTTTTAACGTGACAACAGCTCAATCGAGAGATCACCCACGCATGTGTGTGTGCGTGTGTGTGTATTTCGAATGAATTTCTGTTTGGGTTCAAATGCTAAAAGTTTTGAAATTTTAAGCCACTGTCAAGGTGAAACTACCTAGAGTCAAGCAGTTGGCCGTTGGCTCTTGGCTCTTGGCTCTGATCACAGTTCAAGTCTTAGAGACCTTGTGACGCATACGCAGATCGCTGAGCGCTGAGCTGGTAGAGAGTGTAGCAACTGAGGCGCAACTGTTACCAATTTCAAAATTTTACCATTTCTTTAGCCATTTATCATCTCGTCTTTGGCTGGCTTCAGGGCGCGCCCAAAAGCTCATGTTGATAACTTTCATGGGGCAGTCACCAGCAGCTGGCGACAGATGACATTTTGTTATTGTCTCCGCTCGGCTGTTCGTAACATGAGACTGTTTTTGGCTGGGGCACGAATGCGGGTGCCAGCCGAAGCCACATGGGAAATGTCTATCGGTCAGACCGACCGCAGTCTGTTGACAAACCCAGCCAAATGCCTGATAAAATAAATAACTGAAAACTCGAGCCCATCGATTTTCTCCACTAACAAAATGCAGTTTAGTCAATAAGTTTTTGGTAAGACGATACTTTTTGGCCATAACTGTGATCTATGAATTTCCGGCATTAACAGACGGATACCCTTAAATGTTATAATATATATATGTAAATATGTTAATTAAGTTCAAGCTGTGCCTCGGCCCACTATATAAACAAATATTTAATGATATTAGAGAGACTTGGAATTTGAGTATTGTTTCACTAGGAATGTTCATTTGAGTTGTGTTCTATGACAAATGTTGTTATTCAGGAAGTATATACATACATCAAGTATCAACTCGAGTGCTCCATATCTCTGAATTAGAAGTGCTTCAATGAAAGAAAGTTAAACAAAAAAATAAAAAATAAAATAAAAAGCTTGTTTGCCGTTGACTTCCGTGCCTGGCGAGTGTTTGTCTATTAAATAAATATTAACCGGCTTGAAGCTGAAGTTGGCTAAATGTGTAGCAGGCCAAGTTAATTATATGCGAGACACAAAAATCCACTCGGCTCTATTTATTCACATCATCCAGCCAGAGAGGCAGATTAAACAAATGCGACGTATGTCGAGAGCAAACAGCAACAGGTTCACAGTTTATATCGATCGGGGTTGTTGGGGGCAAGGTGGCGGGGGGCGAGGGGGCGTGTGTTCAGGGCTTGACCGAAGCGCGTATAAGGTTGACAGAGATACCGCCGCTAGTAGTAGACTAAGACAATCGAACACATGGAGTATATGATGAATTGGTTGACTCATGATTTCCGACTCGCTGCTGATTTGCATACACGTCGCTAGCATGGCCAGGGGCTGTACCGGTTTTATCTAGCTAAACTTGAACGCAAACCAACAGCGACTTTATTGCAATGGCAAATAGATTTAATTATGGTAGTGCCGACGTGTACGGCGCCTGTGATCACCTACAGCCAGGCGCAGGCGCAGGCGCAGCTCGTGAGTCGATGAAAAGCTGTGGCCCGTCTTAGACCCAAAAGAAACCTAAACACGTTTAAAGCCAATGCCGGCTCAAAGAGCTGTTTTCCCTGCCAGTCATATGTATACATGTATATATATCTGTAACTGCATCTGCATCTGCATCTGCATCTGTATTTGTATCTGTGAGTGACACCCACGCAAAACTGGCTCAGAGCGATCTCATGGATGCACTGAGATAACTATCTACAGCCGGAGCGAGGTGTGTGCATTCGTCTGTCTAATTAAACGAGTATATATACACACACTCAGATATAGATATAGTTATAGTATAGCCCCACTCAATATGGTCATACATTATAGATATAGATAAAAGCCATTTTTGTTTAGCTCTCAATTGCGCATTTGCATTTGCGACAAAAAAAAAGTGAAAAATATTCCTGCTATTCGCGCCTCGCCTGCCCTACTGAACAACAAATTGAACTTAAGAGCTGTTTGTTTACCACATTGCTCGACTCCGATATACATATATATATATATATTTGTATATAGTATATATAATGACCGAAAACTCGTGCAAAGACCATTGGGAATTGGGCTCACTGCGACTGACAGAGCGCGAAAGAGAGAGAGAGAGAGAGAGATAGAGAGGGAATACGATCTCCGTTTGGATCGAGTGCTTGACTTGGTATTGGCTGGACTTAACACACTCACACTCACACACACACACACTTATGTGCACAAATGTCACTCGGGGTAATGTTTATGCATATTTATTCATATGTTTATGGCTCTGGTCTGCGTGCCAAGCGCCTTTTGCTATACGAGAAACTAGAAATCTAACACGAGTTTCCCAATCGTCGTTAATAGTTTTTGGCCTGTGGCTGGAACACGTCTCGACAATTGACAATCTATATGCATGTATGCAATTATATACATGTATGTATGTACATAGATATATATAACATATGCTGTCCTTTTGAAGCATTTGCAGCTAGATAACTTATCAATAGTTCGCTCCGATTAAATGTGATATAATCAAACAGGAAATTGAAATAAGTAAGAGTGCTCTAGTCGAGACTGCACGACTGGGAGATACCCTGAATCCTGTGAGCAGCTATACGTATACGAACGGACGGGCGGACGGATAGAAGGATTAGAATATACCGGTTCGTCTCATCACCTTAATCAAGAATATGGGGTCTGTCACACCTCTTTCTGCCCGTTACATACATTTTCACGAAACCATCCTGCCCTGATTTTCCATTTTCAATGTGTATAGGGTAAAAAAAAACCAAAATAAATTGTATTAAAATAATATGACTAAAAGTAATTGGGAATATTCCATTAGGAACTTTCTTTAAGCTAATTTTATGCATTATCAAACGACTGAGTCAGTTCAGAAAGTGCCTGGAATTGCAATTGTTGAAAGGAAAGTTATTGTTCGACAACGTGTTGGCAAATAACTGAGTAACAAATTGAAAATATCTAAAGATTCATGCGTTGTTTATCAACAACAGTTCCGTTCGCTGATAAGTAAATAGTTCCAAAAATCAGAAGTGAGTAAAAAGCCCCCTAAAACTTGGATCGGATCGAGGCAGTGGCTGAGTTCAGCAGTCGCGTTTGACTGCCATGATGTCAACGCTGGGCTGCGGCAGACGCTAATTGAGTTAATCAACAGAAAACTCACCAACGCCATATTAGCCGGATGCTGAGATCAATATATCCATATACATATACATATATATATATCTCCCTCGTGAAGATCGGCTGGCTGCCTCTTAAAGAGCTCGATCCGCACTGCGCATTGCCCATTTCACGGTGCGTACTCACCTGTGGAGTCGAGTTGTTGATTAAATAAACGCATTTTCGTTATCTCCTTGGTGGGTTGCGATAAGATAAGCTTTGGTTGGGTCTGGCATTCTTGGTATCGGAATGAGTTTTATGGCAGCCTCGCATTCACCTGTTACTAAATTCATATCATTTCTCTTCATTGCAGTTAGCGAGCTATAGAAATGGGTCGCCAGGCGAGACTGGTGTGGCTGCTGGTCATCTCACTGGGTGCACTGCATGCGAGTCACTCGATCGAGCTGAAAGCCGCTGATCCGCTGAGCAATGAGCTGTTCTCCGAGGAGGAGCTGGATGCCAAGCAGGCTGCCATCAAGATATCCACGCCCAAGGTGAAGGAAGCGCCGCTAGATACGACCACGGCCAAAGCTAAGGCCAAGGCCAAGTCATCCGAGGTGAGCGAGGAGACGCTGAAGGACCTGATGGAGGCGGCCAAGCACAGCGTCGCCCTGGCCGAGGATCCACGCTTCAACAAGATGCTGCCGGATCGCCTGAAGCCGGAAAATGCCACAGTCAGCAAGAACAGCACCGAGGAGAGCTACGAGTATGATGACAACTATGAGTATGATGCGTACAACTACGACAGCTCCGAGAGCGAGGACGAGGAGGATGTCAAGGACACGACCAGCGTGCGGCCCAAAAAGGCCAAGCCGACAAAGACGGCCACGCCCAAGCTGCATCCCATTGAGGAGCATACCTCCAGCAAGCCCAAGGTAGGCACTGAAATATTTCCCTTTGTGGAATATTATAATCTTATATAATCTTGATTCTTCTCCAGGTCAAGGACAGCAAGGATATTAAGGAAAATTTAAATGAGAACGCCATCGACAGCGAGTATGATTATGATGAGGATGACGATGACGATGACGACGATGATGACGATGAGTAAGTCTTTCGATAGCAAATGAGCTCATGAAGCGCTTTATCTTTAATTTGATAATGGCCACGGGCTGAGTCTGTTCCATGTTTCTGTTTCTGTACAAATTGAGTTCCGCTTCCAGTTCCGACGATGACGACGAGGTGGACAAGATGACGGATGACGAGCAGGTCGTCTTCAGCGAGAATGTGCCATGCCCCAGATACTGCACCTGCTCGCGCAACATCAACAGCTACCTGGTGGCCACCTGCAGCAGGTGAGTAGATCCATTATAATCCATTATATCAACTGATCTTTTTATTTCTGGACTTTCTAGACTGGACCCCGGCACACAGAAGTTCGGCTCGGACATCACCGATCTGGTGGTCACCAATGTGGGCCCGAAATATCCCATCTTGCTGGGCCCCAAGTTCTTCCAGCAGCTGGGCCTCAAGCTTGTCGCCTCCATCAAGATCGCCAACTGCACTATTGAGTATGTGGACTCAGAGGCGTTCCATGGCTTGGACGATCTCTACTCGGTCAACATGACCGATGTCGGCCTGGGCATCATTAGCCCAGATACCTTCGCCCAGAACAAGAAGCTGCGCATTGTGACCATTTCCGGCAACGATCTGAGCCTCATGTCCACGTTCCATTACTTGCTGAAGGTATGTTCGAGATGATCTTCCAGTTCAATTCTACTTTTCACTCACCATTCACTTTGCCTTTGCAGTCCTCCAGCATTGAGGAGCTGGACTTTTCGCGCAACAACCTAATGGAACTGAACCCAACAGCCTTCTCGATGCTCTCCAACATTGTCTACATCAATCTGTCGCAGAATAACCTACAGCAGATACCCGAGAAGGTGTTCGCGTCTGTTGAAACAATCGAGGAGCTCGATCTGTCCTACAACTCGCTCAAGGAGCTCCCAGCGGGCGCCTTCAATGGCACATCGCTATCGATACTGCATCTGAAATACAACACGTTCACGGGCGACCTGCACTTCGGAGTGCCGGAGCTGCAGCAGCTGGACCTGAGCTTCAACTCCATTGTCCATGTGCATCACAGCATGTTCGAGAAAATGCCTGGCCTGACCAATCTGAACCTCAAGGGCAATGGCATTACCAAAATCCAGACGGACTCGTTCCTGACGCTCAAGAGCCTGCGTCACATTGATCTGTCCATGAACGAACTGGACCAGGTCTCCAGCATGCTGTTCTTCAAGAACTCCGAGCTGGACGTCATCCGCTTGAACGACAATCCCCAACTGAGCCAATTGCCAACTGACGGCTTCTTGAGCTACAATGGCTACTTTACGGTCTACTATTTGGACCTTTCGAACTGCGCCATCGGCGCCCTGGGCCACAAGACCTTCTCGACAATGCCGCACCTGACGACACTGAAGATGGCGTGGAACAACATCAACAACCTGCCCCGCGACACCTTCGCCAGCCTGACCAAGCTCATCGACTTGGACTTGAGCAACAATCTGATTGCGCATCTGGACGAGCTCGTCTTCAGGGAGAACAACGAGCTGACTAAGCTGAACCTGGCCGGAAATCCTATTACCAAGCTGTCTGTGCGTCTCTTCATGCCGCTCCGCCAACTCCGTTCGTTGGACGTGAATGACTGCGAGCTAACATCGTTGCTTACGGACAAGGAACCCGGCGTCAGCTACGCCTTCTTCGAGACGCTGCGCACCTTCAACGCCTCGGGCAATCTGATTAAGCGCATTGCCACCTCGGACATTAAGAGCTTCAAGAATCTGCGCTCGTTGGACATAACCCACAATCCACTGAAGTGCGACATCGACTTCCAGGACTTCATCAGCTATGTGTCGTTGCACACGCAGACGATGCCTAAGAAAATGCCAGTGATGTCCAACCTGGAGGATATCGCCTCGCTCATTGAGATCGAGTCCGAGGTAGGCTGGACGCAGCTGGCGCAGGAGGTGTGCAAGCACAGCAATGCCACGTCGAGCAATGGCGAGGCGGATCTTGAGAAGCGCATCGTGGAGAGCGAGAAGAAGCTGGACGACGATGAGAAGAAGTTGCTGAGTGTCTTGGACAAGAGTGTTCTGGACAAGACCAAGTTGAGCAACATGCAGAAGATCATGAAGGGCTCGGCAAACGCTGACGATGACAAGGAGAAGGAGGTGGACAGTGCCGAGGAGGAAGACTTGAACAATGGCGGCGAGGACAAGGAGGATGCCGACAAGGAATACGACGACGACAATGACAGCGAATATGATGATGACAGCGACAGCGAGGACGAGGACGAGCCGATCAGCAAGAAGAGCGACAAGGCGAAGGCCGTGAATGCGGTGAAGAAATTCATCGAAAGCGAGCTGAAGCCCAAGGTCAAGGATCACGGTCTGAAGGTCGAGGAGGTGGACATGTCCAAGGAGACCAAGGACAAGTTCCTGATTGGTAAGTCCAGATCTTGATCTCTTATCAAGCCATTCTCTAATCGCTTGTGATTGCAGATAAATTCGGCCTCGACAGCGACGAGTTGAATAGCGACGAAGAGGAGATCATCATTGAGCGCGGTCGCATCTACTACAACAGCTCGAACTTCCTGATACCAACCATCTTGGCAGTCACCTGCCTGCTGGTCATCCTGATGGGCCTGGCCAAGCTGGTCGCCTTGGTGCTGCGCAAGCGCGGCGAGCGCTATCGCATGGCCATATTGGCATCGAAGAACTCCTTCGTGTACCAGAAACTCAGCGAGGACATTGTGAAGCCGACTACCAGCAAGGAGCCAAAGCAACCAAAGGTGCACCGATACGCGCCAATCAATCAGGTCTAAGTCCGTATCGCACAGCAAGCAGCTCCAAGGACTTTGCTTCGTTTCGTCTGGATGGGATGGAGCGCAGTGGAGTGGAGTGGAGCGCGGTAGTCGAGTGTGTTGCGCTGTTTTTTTAATTTATAAGTTAATTCATAGTTGAACACGTGGAAAAGCAAAAGCAAAAGCAAAAACAAAAGCAAAGCAAAAACAAAAGCAAAAGCAAAACAACAACAGGTCATCAAATACTACAAATACACCAGCTTGAGGCAGGCTGAGCGCGTGAAAAGTATTAGCTAAAATGAAACAAAGGAAACAAAAGAAACAAAAAACTGAATGAAATACTGAAAAATTCCCCACTATAATATCTAACTATCTATTCGATGTAGCACATAGTTGTTGTTCTGCTGCAGGCAGAGATCGAAGGAGCATCAGCAAGCCGTTTCTAGAGCAACGGACACTTAACTGATTGAGTCCGCCGTACTCTATATATATACATATAAATAAATTTCCATATCCTGTTGACAGATGTCAGATTTTTTTGTATACTTTTCTGGAACAGTTTTGAAGATTTAGTGCCATTTTGCCGAAAGAGAGAGAGATAGAAAAAGAGAGAGATAAAAAAAAACAAAAACAAAATAATGAAAACAGTTGGGCAAAATATGGATATATATCTGTAGATCTGAACCTGTTACTCCTTAAGAAATAACTTTTGATTTGAAATCTGGGCAAGATAAGAGAAACGCAGAGCATATTAATTACTACGTTAAGTCTTTTATTTTTATGATACTATCAATCCAATCAATTTCAATGTTGAACTTGCAAACATATTCTGAAATCAATAAATTATTTTAACCAAAACAGAACGAACTTAATCTTTACATTGTAGTACGAAACATACTAAATATAATATAAATATTTACTTATTTATGAATTGGACGTGGATGGACTAATTGTATATCAAATAAACATTTGCTTCATTTTAATCAATTTCACAACAAATTTGCATTTGATTATTGTTAAGCAATCAAAACTCTCGTCTGTTATTCGTCTGGCATACAGGGTATATTGTGCACACACTCCATCGGGTTTGTTTACGTTTCAAATTCAGCTTTTGCCAAAATATTTGTGCCAGCTCCACAATCTCCTGCTCCCTCTGCAGATCCTCAGCTATCTGTCGCCACATCTTCTCGAATCCACTGTCACATGGACTGCCGATCTGATTCTGTTGAAATAGTTTGCCAATGCCAGTCGATGCATGCTGCAGTCGCAGCTCATCGGCAATCTCCAGCCACATTATGTCGAACTCCTTGTCAAATGTCTTGCCCTCAAATTTACACTCACAGCTGTAGTCGCTCATTGAACTGGGCTACATACAACTTGAAGTTGTATATTTTCGTATTTTCTGTTTCACAACAAATATGCTTGCATAACGAACAAATGTTAAGAGTCAACTGAATGTCTGCTGAAATGAGAATTCAACTCCATCTCCTTCACAAACCCAATTTTAAAATATGCTGACTCTGCAAATGCTCAAATGGAAGTTCAAGTGAAGGCGAGTATACATACATATGTATGGGCGAATCCGATCCGTTCAGAGTTTGTTTACTTAAGGCGACTACAAAATAACATAGAAAGAGCCTAAATGTTGACAATACTGTTTGTTGAGCTCTAGTGAAATTAGTTTTAGGCAAGAAACACCATAGCTATTAAATTGCATGAAATTTCAAATAAATGTTAGATGAGTTGAGTTAGTCAAGGAAACCTTACAGAAGATGAGGATTTGAGTAAAACTGCTTCCAAATGAAGTAAAAATACTCATAATATAAATTAACTATTTTGTATATATTGAGATATATTTTCAATTTCAATTTTTAATTCCTTAAACATATAATAGTTCAAATGTATTCTATATTAATATATTTTAAAAATCGCCATTTCGCTGTTCAGCACTTTTGAAATTCAGTTAACAGCATTTTTAGCACTCTAATAATCGATATCCTTTCACGAGTGCTCGTTTTCTGGTTCAGTTTCGATTACATTTTAGCACACAAGTTATCGAAATCCCTATGCGCCTCGCCAATGCAGCCAACTTCATTAAAAAGATCCGTTAGCTCGGCTTGCATTGCTGCTAAGTGAAAAATTTTAGAGGTAAATGAAAAATTTAAATTAATACACCTGCATTGAATTCTCAAAGAGTTGAGCCAGATCTTCTTGGGTTTGTGCACGTGGTGCCATTTTGGTAATGCGCTCCTGGGGCAAAGCTCCGTCAACAAGAGCTGGAATGTCGCTGCTGGAGAAGCCAAGCTCGCGGAGGCCATTTTCTATGCCCGCACGCTGCATGTAGCCGCGCACTGTGTCCGCCAAGAGGCGGCCAGCGTCAGCAGCTTTTACGCCACTCACATCGGCTCCAAGTATCTGAGCTGCCTCCAAGTGGCGCTCGGGACAGGCGGATGCAGTAAATTCAAAGACAGCAGGTGCACTGACCACAACCGAGAGACCGTGCGGGATTAGGGCATGGTCAGCAGAATAGCCAGCGGGCTTGTAGTCTCGCACATGGCCCGATATGGGATACGATAGACCGTGGCAGAGATGCACTCCTGCATTGCCAAAGCCAACGCCGGCCATAGTCGATGCCAGATGCATGTTGGAGCGTGCCTTCAGGTTGTCGGGCTGGTATATGGCGTCTATGAAGTTGTTGCGAATTATGTCCAGAGCAAATCGCGCCCACACATCTGAAATGGGATTTCTTCCCTGATATGTGGGGCGCAGACTCGGATCGGCAGGCGCTGGACCGCGCTCGCGGTAATCGACTGCCGTAAAGCTCTCCAGGGCATGGCAAAACACATCGAATCCAGCAAAGGCCATAACCCGCTCCGGCTGCGTCAAAGTGTGCAATGGATCAACAATAGCTGCGCAACGGAAACAAATATTAGCTCAACAAATTGGCAACTCATGTGTGCAGCTCCCACCCAAGGTTGGCTTCAGCAGCTTGCTGGAGATGCCAGTTTTGGCGTGCAGCCGCTTGTAGTCAAATATTGCTACTCCAGTGGTCTCCGAGCCTGTGCCGGACGTCGTGGGTACAGCAATGAGTGGCTTCAGCTTCATGGAAATCTACGAGTGAAATGGAAAGTGAAACGAATCATCTATATGTAAACAGCTGTCGCTTGCCTCTTTGGCTCGTCCAATGGGCGCATTGACGTAGTCAAGCAGCTCTGCCTCCCGATCACAGCAAAAGAGATTTGCCACCTTGGCCGTGTCCATGCTTGAGCCTCCCCCAATGGCCACGAAGGCATCGAACTCGTGGCGGCGCGCGAATTGGGCAGCCTGCCAGAAGCTTTCATCCGTGGGCTCGACACGCGTCTCGTCGTACACCTGGTAGTTGATGCCATGACGTGCCAAGGAGTCCAGGGCAACCCGAACTGAAGGCAGCTTCGCCACATTCTTGTCCGTCACCAGGCAAACATTGTTGGCACCCCAGTTGCGCAGATCAGCGCCCAGTTCTGCGCTTACACCTGGACCGAAGCGCACTGTGGACGCAGACATCTGTCCGGAGAAGACTATGATAAGATTTTATACGCTTTGGACTTTGCCCGCTCCGTGATTACCTCAAATGCGTATTCTTTTGGACCCGTCTGGGTTGTGGCTGCTGCAGCTGATCCATAACTCTGGGAATGCGCTGGACACTTGCAGCTAAAAGTGATCAAATGAGCTGGTTTGCAGATATATTGTATATATATTTATTTACGAGCTGGCAACGATCGTGTTGATCAAATTCAAGACGTTTTTGCGCGACATCTTCAGAAGGTCGATGCTAATTTCTATCAGCTGTGTTCTCTGTCTGATAACAGCTCGAGTGGGGCTGCCCACTTCGATGGGCATTGATAATGAAGTAATCGAAATCACTGACTTATCGATATTTATAACAGTTCCTTTCTGTCTGTTGCAGTTTAAACAAAATATATATATAAAAATGTGTGATTACGAGCACGAATACTCCTTCACCTTTGACGAGAGCGCAATTGAGAATGAGCTCGGCAGCTGCCCGTGGGACTGCGGATTCGAGAGCATGTGGCAGCGCATTGGTGAGGAGCTACGACGGGAGCAGGAGGCCAACGAATTGGATCTCATATTTCAGGAGAAGTTAATTCTGCAATGCCGTTCGCAAATGGATTCCTGAATATATAATTAGCGTCTTTACTATTGTTTGTTATTATCGTTTAGTCAACAGCATTTTTGATAAGTGCGGTGTTTAGTTAAGAAAATTGTTTGTACAGTCGTCGCAATCCCATCAAATAACATTCGTTAGGTTATTTATCATTCGTTAGGTTATTTAAGTAACTGGAGCACGCACTCCGCTCGAAAGTTCGTTCAGATATTGTAATCTATTAGAAACGAGTATGTATATATATTTATCAATTCTCGTTAGTCCTCGTTTGCATTGGACCAAGTTAACAAGCACTTCGTAATGCTGTCAATTAGATACATTCATATATAAATTTATTATTAATTTTGTTATTTATGTAATTTCGTTTGAACAGTATTTGTGCTTCATTGTGATTCAGTAATCACTTTAATTTAAAACAATCTCCTATGTACAAATCATATATACTATTTATAAATCGGGTCTAATTATCAATAAGTCAGATGTAGAAGTCGAGTTTGACATTTAAATAGATTAGGCATGTCAGCATTGATCCCACGTCGCGACGCGAAACAATTTTCGCTTGTTTGCGAGTGGGGAAAACAATTGCAGTTGCAGCCAATTACCTAAATGTATGTCCGCCCATATTTAACGCGAGATTTACAACTCAATTTTAAAAATCGGACTTCTTGATCTGAGAACATAAGCAACACTAAACGATGTTGACAGACTTTCCCAGAGTCATTTCCAAAAGCCCGAGCATAAAAGGGGCGCCACACTGGATCAGAGATCAGTTTTCATCCAACTTCGCTACGAATTGCAAACGGATTTCACTATGAAGTGGTTCAATTTGTTTCTACTTTTCGGAGTTTTGGCTTTGATCGGCAGCATTGGCACCCTGACTGCCGCCGAGCCGGTGCCGGAGCCCAAGGGACGACCCCATACCACTCGCAGGCCAAGGAACGAGAATGATGAGGATCGCCGCTAGCAGCTGAAGCCCATAAGCTGCATCAAAGAGAAAACCATTCGGGATGCACAATCACGCAAAATTTTGGTCACGGTGAAATGTTTCGGTCTGGAAACAATGCAATTTGTTGAAGTTTTAGTTCTCTAACATCGCAAGTTCGAGCAAAAATATTGTAATTAAACACGTTTCAAATCATTCGTTTATTCGTTTATATTACCTGTAATGCTAGAGTTAAATTGGTCTGCTTAAAAATAAACATCTCATATTATTGATACAATATATGCTTTAGGAGTTGTATAGGTAGGAAGGATATCAGATACATATATAATCTTTCACTATTGCGGATTAATTATCTTTTGTCTCATTTGATTTGTTGGAAATTTTACATACAATTGCGGGAATTAAGTGTTTGTAGTCTAAACTTAGATTTATAGCCATTTATACAATTTGCACAATACGAATTGAATCGGGTTTCACAATTGCTTAGCTACGTTAGTTAGTTGGGCGCTTAACAAAATAATTTGAATTTATCTAAATTGCAATTATGGTTAGTTAGGGGTATTAATTCAAATCCAATGCCAGGGGACTTAAATTTATAGCCACTCGCAGTTTGCAGTTTGCAGTTTGCAATTTGCATTTTCCACTTTCCGTTTTCCCGCTTGCTTATATAATTACATTTAATTTCAAAATGAATTTACAATTAATACAGATTTGATTAGGCTAATAAAGTTAAATTGTTTGTAGTCGGATTTGGTTTACGGCAAACAACCAAACAACCAACGCGCTCTGTGGTTAATTAATTCAATTAATTAAATGTTTACTATTTCGTCTTATAATTGCGTGCATAGAACTTACGTCACTTAAATATATTCAATAAATTATGAATGTGTTCTGTTGGAAATGATTTTATCAATTATGTTAAGTGTTGTGTTTGTTGCTTGATATATGTTTCGGGTCGTACCTATTGTGTTCACCTTAACGCCTTTACAGGTGGGTCTCGTGTTCAATCATCCAATCCATTCACATATAAAGAGTTGCTGAACTCTATCTCGACTCTTAAATCTATCACTTTGGAACATATATGAATTTAAATCCTTCAGACCCTATCTATCGTCTCCTGCTCATGCTTCAGGCGAGTCTGATGATGCGGATATGCCACCCAGACTGCCGCTGGCTGCCACGCCTATGTCGCTGATGCTCTTCACCCGTCGACTGTTCTGCTCGTAGAGCAGGTGCGAGTCCAGGCCGTGGGGATCCAGGATGCTGGCGAGGGGTGGGGCGCTCACTCGATGCCCAGGCGGCGGCGGGCCATAGCTGGAGCCAGGTGGCGGCGGCGGCGGTGCGGTTGTGGGTGGCGGCAGATAATGATGCGGCTGATGCGCGTGATGATGCGATTGCATTTGCATTTGCTGCGGACCTATTGTGGCATATATTCCTCCGCCGCCTTCGCTGCTGCTGTACGATGGCGTTGGGGAGGTGGAGTTACCGAAGGAGCTGCGATCGCCGGCGCGATGGGGTTTGCTGTTGAAGCGAAAGGCTTTTGACAGAGAACTCTGAAAGCGAATAATCATTAAGCAGATAAACTTGCACACCTTTGCCTGCCTCTTACCTGAGATCCTTTCCATGCCGAAATCTGTCAAGCGAAAAAGAGGAACAAAAAGAGAAAAAAAAAATGCATAAGATTAGTTTTGATTTCGTTTTAACCAGCTGACCAATCCCCTTTCACTCCGCCCACTCCCACTTCCAACTGTTTGCCAATTATCATTTATCTGCGATTTGTCGTGAAACTTCTGATGCCATTAGTTAATTAATTAATTAGTCAGAAATGAAATAAAAATCGCAATTTAAACAGTTTATATTTATTTTAATTAACTTCCGTATTGGGTGCATTTCACAAAATGCGCATTAATTAATTGTTACTTACTTGCGATAACTACGAGTTGTGTATGGGATTATATTATATATAAATTATATTTTGTATTTATTATAAATGTTTTTTTTTCTTTTGCTATCTTAGGCTGTTCAAATATTGTTATTTATATGTATAATTTTTGATTAAACATTTTTAAATACTAACTGTGCGCTTTACAACACTGTCGAATCATACAATAATGGACCCTAAACAATTGAACTAGCTAATTTTAGTAATTTCCTTTTGGTATTTTTTAATATCAAACAAGCAATAGAACTAGCTTATCTCAATAATTTCCATTTGGCATTTTTCACACCAAAAAAAAGCCGTTAAACTAGCTAATTTCAATAATATACTTTTGGTATTTTTGAATACCAAAAAAGCACATGCAAATTGTTTATTTAATTTTACTATTCACTTTTCAGCTGTTGCTCATTTAATTTATTTTTAAATAATTTCTTGCAGCTTATCTATAAACGTTTAATGATGCGATTTGTTTTGGGACGTTATCTCTTGTGGTCCGCATAAATAATTAGCTTCACTTAAACATGCCAAAGTATAAGAAATGGTTGCGAAAATAATGAAATACTTAACCTGAGCTAAATATATATATATAATTTCATTGGTATATATATGTATATTTACGAGATTCGGTATATGCTGAACAGTTTGTGTTTAGGCTTATTATTAATACTAAGTACTCTTAAGTGTCGAAACATTGTTGTACTGTGTGCTCAAAGTACTTTTGAGAAGTGGGCAAATGTCTGTCTGTTTAGTTTATGTAAAGTAAATGAAATCAAAGTAAATACTACTACGTTATTCCTTTGACATTCTACACAAGTACTTAAAGCGATAACGGTTATAAAGGCATAGACACACAGAGAGTGACAGATAGAGAGAGAGAGAGAGAAACAGAGATAGAAAGAGAGTAGACAACAAAAGCTTCACGTCAAATCAGGCTAAGATAAATACATAGGCAGAAACTTGAGTTCTTTTTGTTTTGTTTTCTCATTTTTCAATTGTAGAAATCGCAATTTTGATGTGTGCAGACAATATAGCGATAGTTATATATATATATGTAGATATATTTATATATGTATTGTATGCATGTTTAAGGCTTGATGGTATTGGAGTGGAACTTACCCGCAAGCTGCCGCTCGATCGCCGATCTGTTGTGGCATAGTGCTGCAGTCCGCCGGGTCCAGTCAGGGGCACTATGCCGCAACCGGAACGAATGCCTTGACCCAAAGTTGCTCTACACAACAAACATTGCAATACAACCGGATTGTTTTCGTTTAGGTGTGTGTGTGTGTATGTGTGTGGGGGTGTGTGAGGGTGTGTGTATAATTGTGTTTGTGCATGTGGACAATTTTGTTGCATTTTGGCACAAATGAATATTAGACACAGATATAACGGGGCAGGCAAAGACAGTGACAGAGAGCGAGAGAGAGAGAGAGAGAGAGAGGCAGAGACAGAGGCAGAGGCAGGCGGGCGCAGGCAGACGTAAAAGGCAAGCACACACATATACACACACACGCACGCACAGCAATGTTGTAGTAGTAGTTGTGGTGGTCGTTGTTGTTGTTGTAGGCATACATCGTGTTGTTGTTGTTGTTGTTGTTGTTGTTGTAGTGTTGTATAATGCATTATTGTAAACAATCAAGACAAGGATAGCAACAACAAGCCGTTGAGTTTTGTTTTTTTTTTGGTTACAATTGAAAGAAACAGATGACAAATATGGAAAGTAGAAAAGAAAGAGGACAAAGACAAAAGAAAGGAAAACGATTAATAATTGGAGAGAATCGGTGTATATTGATAAATAGTATTGTATTTAGCATAATTGACTACTTGTAGCGTAAACAACAAAGATAAATATATGTATATATGCACACATACATATATATAACATATATATGTACATATGTATGTAGAAAATTGAGATGATTTGGGGGCCAGGTGTTTGGAGACAATTCGAAATCAAATGGAATTGGAATTTGTATGTAGAGCATAGATGGTTAGATGACAACGAATAGGCTAAGTAAGTTCTACAAAAAACATAGACATATTAGACGAAAATGTTTCTAGATTTTACCCAAAAAAATTGAATTGAAATTTTACTTACAATTGACATTGCATTTTTCATTATTTGTTAACAAATGACTCAATCAAGAGACTTTTGGGATATTGGAGGGAAGTTTTGGAATGGGTTTATTTAAGAAAATAAAATACCAAGAGATTTTGTACTACGAGCATTATCTAGGTATACGCAATGTAGTTGGCGCACAAAAGTAGGCAACATCGAGAGGAAAACAAACTACTGTTTATATATATGTATATGTATATGTATATGTATATGTATGTATGTTTGTATGTATCTGGTTTACTTATTGGTTTACTTATTGGCAAAAAATGAAAATCTCGGTTCGGAATTGTGAGTTTTCGTATACGTATTCGCAGATAATTCAATTTGAATATGTATGTATATATATATATCTATATATTGGTATGTGTGTATGGTTTTCAGTTTCATGTGTTCTGTATCACAGTGGACGGCTGTCCACGTCAGTTACAAACCCAGTTCTGTGTGTTTGAGTGTGTGTGTGCTTTCGCGATGATATCGCTAGTTGTATATATGTATATATATATGTCTAACATATAGAGTTTTATCTTGTTACACATCAAATGTCTGTTGAATACACATATATGTATGTATATATATAAAACTATAAACAAATCGCATTTGCTACTACTTAAAAAAGTCTCTACCCAAATATACGCTGGCCCACTATACCTAAACACTTCTAAAGATCGGATCTGTGCGTGTGTGATCTGACAATTAACATCGATATCGATACAATCAAATACTATATAACATATATAGCGCGTTTCTCTCTATTGGCTTAAATGCAAAAATTTCAGTTGTGTAATACGTATATATTCATATATATCCATATATATATATAGTATGTGTGGTAAATGCGTTCTTAAGTTAGCTGCAAAGCATACATCGATTCTGGAGACTCGTTTGTATAATATATATTTATATATAATATGGACATATCGATAGATAGTGCAAAGCTCCTCAGATTTGTTCGATATGTGGTATTTGTTTTTAGTTAGCTATAGTATTTCACTCTCTTTTTGAATTTTCTTTGATTAGGTCTTGGGTATCAGGGTGGGCTCTTCTGATTACATTTCCCTACGAGTATTTCGATGCTTATGCATAAGTTTTTCTTTGTTGTTTTTGTTTTTGATTTTTAGTTCTTTACTTTATGTTTTTCTTGGTAATACTTTAGCTAGACTAAGAGTAAGTTGAGTTAATTATGTTGATTTGATTAGCGCTGTGCTCCAATTATTGTTCTCTTTCTAGAAATACCAATCAGCTTAGCTAAATACAATTAAATATTGAATCGAGTTGAATCCCATCAAGTTACAATTGATTACAAATACACACGGCGATTACGAGCATTGTTTTTTTTTTTTTTTGTGATTTTTTGATTTTTCAATTTGATTTGTGATTTTTAATTTTCGATATTCGATTTTCGATTTTCGATTTAATGGCCCTGCAATTTGGCCAATTGCCGGGAGTTTTCCATTTGAAATTCTTCCATTTGACAGTATATTATGTATCTGCATTGTTGGGGTTGAGCAAAATAGAAAATATGTTCATATTTATGTATATATATCGAGATGTTGGAAGAGAAAAGATAAGGAGAGAGAGAGAGAGAGAGAAAAATAAGGCACAAGCCAATTAGTGCGTTATTTGACGGCATTTCAGACATGCTCTAAAACACGCACACAAACACGCCACGCGTCGAATGCATGTATGTGATTATTACATATATACGCGTATGCATATACGATATTACGCTTACATAATACATACACACACATACACACACACACACACACACGCGTACGAGACGGAGACGGAGACAGAGACAGAGACATAACAGTAGTTAGTTAACATAATGCAGCTAGTTTAGTACATGGATACGTATGACGGCGCATGAATATATATATGCATGTATGTATGTATATTTAGATAGAGAGATATATCTGTGGAAGAGAATGAATTGTCTTCAGTCAACAACTAGGTACACAACAACAAACTCTGGACTAGCTCCACGCACTGCTTTACTGAATGATAGCTACGAGGCGCACAGAGAGGCTGAGCTTTGAGTGGATGAGATGTACGAGAATATGCAAATCAGTTCGAAATCAAGAAAAGCGTATTACACTCTAATGCTGGTGTCCAACTATGTGTGTGTGTGTGTGTTTGGATGAAGTGAATGATGGTTGAAGCGGTACACAAATTGTAGAATATATATATAGATATATAAACCCTTAAATAATTCTGGTTAAATATAGAGTTGATTTCATGATTTTCTCTAATTCTATAATTGCAAATAATATGTATAAAATATATTATACATATATATAAAACAAAGTCTGCTGATTTACCCGACTTGAATATGATATTTGCCTATTCAAAATTACTGGAATTTTATTACGACCGATTACATCAATCGAAAGTTTTTGATTTACTGTTGAACTCTTCCTCAAAGTTGATCGATAAATGCCTTAATGTTTGATCAATCAGCCCATTTATTTTCAGATTTATTCCCAATGCCTATACTCCATATATGAACATAATTACATTCTAACCCCCATAAAGCATTGATGATGTAATGGATGATGATGTTTGTGATAATGATGCGACTGATTGTGATTGTGATTGTGTTGATGATGGAACATGCAGTAATGAAATGATATCAACTCAAATCAACCAAATAATGAGCACAATATAGCAGTAAACAATTCGAATTACGAGCATGTACGATGACAATGGGTATAATATAATTCAAAGTATTGTACAAAAACAAAAACAAAAAGCAAAACCCAATCAAATGTGAACGAAACAATAGAAATTCCAATCGAACGGGGTAAAAAGGGAATCAAAACGCTGTTTAACGCTACATACTTATGTATAGTAGATGGGATAGAGAATGGTTCTCGGCAACGCCAATGGAAACCGAGACCGAAAAACGGGATTTTACATAATGTAGATAGGGATGGGGGGGGGACACACACGCACGATGTGAATGCGATGGCTGATGCTGGGCGACACACACACTCACCTTGCGGGCAGGATGAGAGCATCGAATTCCGTGTTTAGATGCCGGCGTATTATGTTCTTCGACGGCGGAATGCCCAGAGCCGTTGCCATGGTATCGCCCGAAAACGATGGCTCCAACACCACTAGGCCACCGTGCACGCCGCTGTCTGCAAATGGAACAGGACACATACATGAATTAAGTGGGATTGCATTGAAACCTAACGCTGAGGTGCTTAACGGCACATTCATTATTATTCGGAAATAGATATGGATGGATATATCTATTGATTCCACTGACGACTGGCAAATGGACGGCAACTCACCCTTCAGGTTCTCCGCATACTCGCCCAGGTCGATGGAGCGCACCCAGCGTATGAAGCGCTGGTTCGTCCACACAATGGGATCCGTGTCCACAGTCTCCGACTGCACGCGCCGCATGGCCAGTGTCTGGCGGTCGTACTTGACGATGCGTAGCACGTGAATGCCTACGAGGGGAGAGAGAGAGAGAGAGAGATGATGAGAGATTAGCCGGATTAACCAAGGGGTGAATATTACCGTGCACTATGCTGGCCTGATGGAACTTTCGCGTCACACCGAGGAACTTCTCCAGCTCTTTCTTCGAGAGCGTGTCCAGCATGCGCGCATCGACCAGGGACTGCAGGAAGGGCTCCGCGTACTGCGGCAGTCCAATGTCCGGCAGCCACTCGGAGGCCACCCAGGTGTGGCCCAGCTGTGTGATCAGCGGATAGCGCACCAGCTCCGGGCGTCGCTGCTCCTCGATGGCCAGGCGCAGCTTTTTGCGGTGCATAGGATGCGCCAGGCCCAGTCCAGCCTCCAGCTCCACGTCGTTCAGCTCGAGCAGCACCTTGCCGCTCTTCACGTTCTCCGCACAGCGTGCGCTATATTGGGGCATGCCCAGCGCCACCTCCAGCCAGGCCAGCACCTGAGTGGCGCGCCAACGCTCTATGGGCAGCTGGGAGGCTTCTCGCAGCAGGCGCAGCTTCTCGGCATAGCCCTCCTCGGAGAGCGGATTCCACGAGTAGTCGCTGTACTCGGTCACCCCATCTGCGGACATGGCCTTGCTCTTGTTGCGGGAGCGCGCGAAGACGCGTGAGATGCTGCCCCAGGTGCCGCCGCGTCCATTGCGTGCGCCCAGCGGACCGCTCTTGTTGCCGAACTTTCGGGTAATGGCGCCAGCGCCGCCAGGTCCCTCACCATCCGGCGAGAGCTGCTCCACAGATCTGAGGGGAAGGCAGGTGAGTGGGCAGACTAATGATATCATATCATATTCGAACAATTACCTGGAGTAGGCGCCGGAGTTGAGGGGCGAGAGTGTCGGACTGCGTTCCTTGGGTGTGCCAACTGCAAGAGAAGCACAAGGTGAGATTCATCAATGATCAGAGCTGGTCAACTCTCAGACTACTCACATTGGTACATGTTTTGGCTGGAGACTAGAGAAATGCTGTCGGGATCGACGGTGATGCAGGGTCCGTTGTCACACGTGCCGTCGCTGAAGTTGAGCTCGCCGCCGGTGCTCTCCCGATCGCTGCTGTTGCGCAGGCCCGAGTCGTTCGAACAGGAGTTGCGGTCGCCGACGGTGGCGCCTGAGCCGCCGCTCAGGCTGCCGCTGAAGGCGGACAATGAGTTCGAGTTGCCACGCCCACTGTCCTCGGCTGTGCGCATGCCGCTCAAGTTGCCGGCCAGCCCCGATCCGCCAGCCAGCTGGCTGAGCATTCCCGAGGCGGCCGATGGCGGCGTAAGCGGTGCAAAAGAATGCAGACTCTCCTGGTCGGAGAGACAGCCAGTGAGTTGACGACGCGCCTCTTGCAGCTGCTCCTGCAGGCGCTGCAGCTGCAGATCCCTCGCCGACAGCTGCTGGGCCAAGGCCAGCGAGCGCTCGGCCTCGTCGCGCGCCTGCTTCAGCAGCTGGAAGCGCTCTCGGTCCCGATCACCCGAGATCTTGGCATTCGTCGACTCAGTCTCGCGCACTCGCTCCTGGTAGTTGCGTATGAAGTCGCGCAGCTCCTGCTCCTTCTCCTGCAGCGAGGCGCACAGCTGCTTCACCTGGCCCAGCAAATCCGATTTGTCTGTGCGCAGCTTCTTCCGCTCCAGCCGCATGGTGAGCAGCTGATTCTTTACGCTGCGTAGCTCAGTTTCCAGTCGTTCCACGCGCTCCTGCGACGCCGTTGCGCTGTGTCCCTCGTGAGGCTGTGCCGCTGCCAACTCGGCAGCGGGATCAGCTCCGCCCACTGCGCCGTCTGTCGAATGCTCGAGCAGCCGGCGCAGACGCAGCAGCTCCGCATTCAAGCGCTCGTTCTCCTCGCGTAGTTTCATGGCGGCCTCTGCAAGAGATCAATGGAGTCAGCTGGATGGAGCAGCCCGCAGCCTGCAGCCAACTGGCCAGCTGGCCCAGTTGAGTGCCGCGCTAAGCTCAAGCCGTGGAAAAGCGAGGACGGTGTCGTTGTCGAGAAACTACGCGCAGTTAGCAGCTAGCCAATGCCCAGAGGCTACTATATTTGCCTATATACTACATATTACTACCCTGCCCAAGATGGAAGCCCCTCGCCCCTGCAACATATGAAATCCCTCCCTCCACTGACATGTCCCACGTCAGCTGCCCTTGATGCATGCCAATGTCTAACACACAGAACTACGAACGAGCAGAAACTGAACAGAAAAGTGCAAAGTGAAAGGCTTTGGGGCAGCAAAAGTTACTCGGGGATGGGGTCTGTGAGGAGGGGGTGTGAAACAGAAAATAACTTAAATAGGCTATGTCAGGGAGCAAGCCGGACAGATTCGAGTGCAACTGGGGGTTGAGTGTGAGGGCATGCGGGTTAAATGTTAATGCGAGTGCTGATAGGGCGAGTCTGTGCGGTGCTCCAATTAAAAATACTGAGCGGAAATGGCAGATGGAAAGTAAGATTGAAATGGCTTAAGTGGGAGCAGGAGCAGGAGCAGGAGTCGGGTGCTGGTGCGGATGCGGGCAAGAAGAATATGAGTCTCAATCGACTTACCTGAGCGAAATGTGAACTTTGACTCGTCATTGCGATTGCCATCATGAGCGCCGCTGGAGCTGTTGCTCGTGGCTGCCTCTAGCATCAGCAGCGCGGCGGATGCAGCGGATGTTGGGGAATGCGCTGCCAGCGAGCATGTGGGGGATGCCACTGGCCTGGGCACGGGTACGGGCACGGCCATTGCGGATTTCATTTTCATTGTCTTCGCCTTTGTGGCTGTTGTAGTAGGTAATGAGGCTGCGGCGACCGCTGCCAGCTCCGGTTCCATTAATTTTGCAATCGAGCAAACATCATTCGCATTTCTCTTGTCGACTGTAGTTATATTGTTTTATATATATGTATGGATATTGTTTGATTGTTGTTGTGATGTGTTTTCCCCAAAGACAAACACAGCCACGTCGAGGGTATTCAATCGAATTCGTGATTTTCGTCGATAGAGGGATGAGTGTCCGAGTTGAGAGGAGTTGGAGAGGGATGTTAACAAAATAAATAACAACAACGACAACAGCAACAACAACAACAACAATGACAACAATAGTAGTAGTAGTAATAACAACAACAACGATTTAAGCACATCATCATGATATTGTTAATGTTAATGTTAATGATAATGATGATATTGTGGGGTAGACACAATATGTGTATGTCATGATTGGATCATGAACACACACAGAGAGACAAAGAGAGAGAAAGAGAAGGAGAGAGTCAGGCAAATGGAGCGTGCAGGAGTTTTAATTGAATTTGTTTAGCTAAATATGAATCAGAAGTACTCAAAACATATTCATAAATGGGCTTTAAACAAACTGAAAATTCAAATACAAGTCGATTGATTGATTGACATTTATAATATATAATATAATATATATATGCATGTATATATATAAAACTCTCCATGGGCTTTATTTGTCTATTTAACGTGGCATTTTCAATCAAATGAAATTGAAGCCCAGTCATGTGCACATATTTTTGTTTAAATAGATTATCCGCATATCTATTTATTAAGCTTTTCTTTTCGGGCCAAATTTGTTATTTAAGCCCACTTCTGCATGAGCGCATTTAAACGATTGCTAAAAATATATTTATATTATTTTAAACTGCGCACAGTGGGCTGGACACGACAAATGCTGGACAAAAATGGGAGGAGTACATTTTAAATGTATATATAACATGATATTATGTCAACTTTGATTACTATAAATTCAAATTTATTGTTGAATGGTTAAAAATATTTTAAAAATCTTTTTAAAATATGTTTATTTAATTTTAATTTTCGTTTCATTTTTTGCATTTATGCCCCATTGTGCTACGTTTAAATTAATTTAATATATATTTGTTTGCCTTTTTTAACCATATTGAGTAGAATAGTAATTTAAAATCATTTTCAATGCATTTAAAATATATATAAATATGCAATATAAACATATATATAATTTAAAATCTTTTTAAATTTCTCACAGAAAACGATTCCGTTGAAATGCTGTTTCAGCATAGATACTAACTAATTTAGTAGTTGATATTAAGCACAAATTTAAAAAAAAATTTAAGATACCAAAGTATCAATAAAGATTTGCCTATACACTATATATATATACTATATAGTATAGAAAGTCTACTTATCCTAATACTAAAAAGATAATAGGTTAAGTATACGAAATTGACTATATATGTACATGGTATATATTATCCTCCTTTTTATCTATATATGGTATATGCTCTCGAAGCACTTTCAATCTATTTCCATCTCCACCTCCAAGCTCAAATCGAATACCCTTTACACTCCAATAAAATACTAAGTAAATCTGCAGCTTTAAATATCTGAGAGGCAACTTGACTCTGAGTCAGAGTTTGAGAAAATCGGGATAGATACGTGAATACGAGTCGATATCAGCAGTAGGTCGTAAGCACGCATCGCATTGGGCTGGTTGCATGATTTGCGAGACGGCAATTGCATTGCCTTTGGGCAACAGCTGCCGCAGCTCACATCTAATCCAGATGATGACGATGACGATGACGAGGATGAGGACGAGGACAAGGACGACGACAGGTTGGGCACGATATGCCCAATCCATCCGGGTGGCTGGAGGCGGCGGTTCGTTACGTTTTTGCCAGCGCCATTAAAAGGACGGAGAGAAAGGCTGGCCACGTTAAATGGCCGCCCGTTGCTATCTTTTGCGAGACTTTCGCTTTGGCATACGGAAATTATTCGATGCACTGGACCCAGCCAGCTGCACTTTGGAACCCGCTTTGGCCGGCGGGCGCATTTCGCATCGTTCGTGTAAGCAAGAGATTTGTGTTTGTCATCTAACCATGTGGTTCTACTATGCTGCCCCAGACTCTTTCATTTGTTTCCTGCCGACCCAGGCCAGGCCATTCCGGGCCATTCCGGGCCACACATTGCACCATTGCAGTGTGATTTTAATTTTAATTTTTAGGACTCGCCACTAGTTTAGCTACAGTCCAATCTGCCTTCAGCTGCGCCGCACATAAGTAAAATCGAAAAACAACAGCAGATAGAGAGAGAGGGAGAGGGAGAGGGAGAGCTTTTAGCAAAGGTAACTAAGGCTTTGCTGTTCAATGTTTGTGACAGCTCCAAAATATATGTAAAGTCTGATTTTGAGCTTTAAACCGAAATACGGAACACAGCAGAGTCCAATTGCAATACACCAGGTAATGGAAAAGGCATTTCATATCGTGTCTGCTTTTTCAAATTGTGCACAAAGTAAACAAAATTGATTTTGGTTTTCGAGAATTTTATGGAAATGACAGGCAGCTGGGTACCTAATCTTAAATCAGCTTTTAGGTGGATTAACAGATATGCAAACAGTACAGAAGTAATTAATATGGCCTATAGTTAGAGCTAGACTGAGTAACTTGCTGAGTTCTAAAATCTAACTAGAAATGGGCAAAGTTATTGAAGAAAGATTTCAGATATAAGTAGAGAGTTTAAGACTTAGTTAACTTTTGGTCTAGATCCTTCATATATATATTGTCTTTTAACTTCAATTTACAGTAAAAATACAGTAAATATGCAGAAATGCAAAATTTAAAATATCATTTGAGTTGGGGGTAGATAGTGTGACAAAGGGGGTTAATTTGTGACCGAGGCTTACGGCGCTGCACACAACAGAGAAGAGATAAAAAATACGATAAATATACATATGTATATGCACACACATGCATATGCAGATATATCTATGTGTATACGCAATTGCTTGAAGCCCCCATCCAGCAGCAGCTGCTGCTGAGCTAATTGCACCCACTCACTCCCATGGCCACTCGAATGGCCAGCTGAAATGTTATAGAAATGCATTTGGGTGCAGCGGGGGCGGGCACTTACCGGCGCTGAGCTGGCTGCTGGTTGGGTTGACCTGGGCCAAGTGACCTGCGGCAATCAAATTTGAGTTATTCGCATGGATCATGGCTGCCGTGGATATGATGGTGGTGCTGCTGCTGCTGCTGATGGAGTTGGCGCTGCTGCCATTCACTAATTGCGACTGCGGTTGCCCAATCGACGGCGCTTGTGCCTGCGCTTGTCCCAATGTGTCGCCCTTGGCGGCCAGGCGATTCTGGTTGTCGATGGTCATGGGTGGCGTGAGCGTCTGATTGCTCCCATTCGAGCTGGCCGGGGAGCTGCTGTCGGAGGCGGAGGCGGAAACGGAGACGGCGACGGCGACGTTGGGCGTCAGGTCCCGTTTGCTTGCCAGCAGGCTGGGCTGCTTTAATGTGGGCGCCGCAGGCGCTGAGGCTGAGGCGATCCCGAACTGTTGGCTGCTGCTCGTGCCTGTGCTGTTGTTGTCCAGGGAGAGCACTGGCTTCACCGGCTTGTTGTTGTTGACGGACTTCTCTTTGAGCGCGCCCACACTCGAGTCCAGCGACTTGACAATTTTCTGCAAAGTTGGACAAACATTTAATGGATGCACTTCAATTAGGCGTGCTCTATGCATAAGTAGGAATGTTCAAAAAGTATGAGAAACATAGCGAGACAGAGAGAATCAAAGATAGAGAAAGAGAGAGAGAGAGAGCGCGCGACTCACTGGCTACCCAAGTCAATTAGTCAATGAGCATGTGTGAACGAGAGAGATGCATACAGATAAGGTAATGGAAATGTGCCGAAACTTTTGTAAGCATAAGTATAAGCATGTGAAAGTGGAACAGCGCTGAATGGCGAGTGGCATGCAAATTGTATGTTGACCCCCATCCTTTGGTTAACCCTCCGCCCCCTCCTCCCCGCTCCCCTTCCCAAAAGCCACCCAGCGGCGCTAACAAGCAAATGAATGAGGCCCAATTAGGTTAAACATCAAGTGAATGGAGGGTTTTTCTTTTTTTTTTTTTTTTTTATAGTGGTTGTTGTAGCGGGGCTGGGGCATGCAGGGTTGGCACTTTGGGGGTTTGAGGGGGGTGGTTGGATTGGGTTGTACTTGGTGTACTTACGGATTCGCCCAGCTTGTGCAGAGAGGCATTTATGCGATCCGGATTGCGTGGCGGCGGCTCTGGTGGCTCTGATGCGGCCATGGTTGGTCCGGCAGCAAGACCGTTTATTTGCATACCTCCTCACACAACTGAAGCGCTCCCAGTGCCTGTGCCTGTGCCAGTGCCAGTGACTGAGCTGAGCTGAGTTGAACTGAGCTTGTGTGTCTGTCCCAAAACGTTCGCTCTATGCTAGTTGCCCAGATATTGATATATAGATTGGAACACGAATACAACTGCTGCTGCTTCTGCTGCTGCTGCTTCGCCCGACCACAAGTATTTCAACTGCCACAATTTGCACCATGCGCAGCCCGCTCTAACATTCTGACTACCTTACAAAGGGACCGAAGAGATACGTACACAGAGTCGACGATTGCAGAGAGATGGGAGAGACACGCCCGCTCGATAAGCCGCAGATGCTGTTGGCGCTGATTCCCGAAATGTTTTCCGACTCCTCAGTTGAGTTCCCGTTGCCGTCCTCGTTTAATCCTTTAATTGCTCAGCGTTTCGTTTGCTTTTACTTGACAAAGATTTCGCGTGCATCTGTAAATAAACGAAAAAGCTTTATTAAACGATGGCTTACTATAGTTACTATAGTAGCTTTAATCGACGAACGCAAAGAAAGGTAAAGAAATCTTCAAAGCTTGGCGCGGCACGTGCAAGGCATCGATATCTTTTTTATCTGCCGATACTTTTCAATAAGAAGTATCGATTGGTTTTCGTTAGTTATTAAGAATTGCAACTTGATATTTATTAATAAATGAAAAGTCGGTATATTTCATAGTTATGCATATACAAAAAGGTATACTCAGTATTATATTCTGAATTATCTCTTAAAATAATTAAAAAACTGTCTGCCATTTACGAGCTCAACAGGCAGCTAGCAAAACTCTCCACAGCACTCCACAAACAAATATGGCCAGCATCGATACATTGCATTTACAATATATCGTAGTAAATTCGATACTTTTCAATTATAATCATCGACGTTAAAGGAGTTTTAGCTTAATTACGTAAGTTATTTAAAATTTAATTAATGAAAAAAGTTTTTCAACAACTTTCAAGTGTTTCTCAGACTATTCTCAAACTAAAATGAGTTCAACTTGACTTGAGATTCCATGACTTGCTTTTTACTACTGCCTGTAAGCGTTTTATTGCTATCGGACACCAGATCCTACAAATATGTACATGTGTAAATATATATATATGTATGTATATATGTATGTTTGTTTATACTTGGATGTGGAGCAGTGGCCACAAATTCTATTTCGGATTGTTTCCACGTTTCTATGCATTCAGTTGCGTGTCTGGATTCGGTTTTACTGCACTGCGTCCGGAAGGCAGTAAATGTAAAAAACCCAAATGCTCGTAATAGAAATAGAAATGGCAATGGCGCCACCTAAAGCAGGTTCTCGACCGGAGTAAATTAAAGCCGTGGTTTATTACATCTACGTCTGCTATATGGAAGTGTTTTGTCCGAAATAATTTACGCTTTTATGTATTTACAAGCGCGCCAAGTGGTTTTCCTTTGAGCTTTAACTATCAGTTTTTCCGAGCACTTTTCAGCGCCAACTGCGAACTGCATAAAAATCACGGAAAATGTTTTTATTTCATGCTCTGCTTTTTTGATTGGATTGTACGATTTTCAACTCCTGACCATACAATATTAACTTAACTTTTAGCCATACAAATTGAGGCTCCACAGTCGATTGAATGAAAAGCGAAAAAGTTCAATGCGAATTTTCCGTGAATGGAATATTTGAAAAGCCCGCGAAGCGTTTTCTTAGTTCCATTTTTTAAAGCTTTCACGAATGAATTTTGTATGCGAATATGAATACGCGTGGCTGGACAAAAGAATGCGTATGCCGACGGACTGATCGATATCGATATCGATATATCGTATTATATGGACTTTATGGAGTGTAAGGCAAAGGGTTTCATTTAACTCTCGATTGAATCGTGCGTAATTAATCGGCGCCAACTAAAACTGCATATTAACTAGTTAAACTAAAGTTGTATAAAGCCTTGATTATTTTTGGTCCTTTGGACTTTAATCCGATTTGGAGAATGGCAACAAAATGCTGACCATAAATGGTGTTGCGGGTTAGTTTTTATGGTTTTTATTTTTATTTTTCATGTTGCAGACAAAAAATTGTACAAATAGCAGGCTTAAGCAACGCAGTGACCAAAGTCTAGTTTGTTCTCTTTTATTTTTTAGAGCCAACTCCAACTGCACCTTGACTCACACAATCCAAAACCACAAACATATGGGCAGGATTTGAGAATAACATGACCGCAGCCACACACGCAGAGCAGGAAGGAGCAGAGCAGCGCAGCTGCACCTGAAGTTAAGCTGGGGAGGATTCCCACTGCCTCAAATGGGTCTAATACTAATGTGTTTTATGGTGTAACGTGTGGGTGGCCTATGGATGTGTGTGTGTGTGGTTGAATGAGTGTGGTGTCTGCATGTGGCAAAAACAAAAGCAGAAAAAAAAAACCAAACTTTAATCATAATAATAACACACAACTTTTGTGTTAAATCCGAGCAGCTAGTTACATGGATGAGTACTATATATGCTGGCATATATGTATATACATATATACATCTACTCATAGGTCAGCTTGTTAATTTTAACTAGAGAAAATTATGTTTGCAATTTGTGAAGAGTTTTGTGTTGCAATGCAAAGGCTTCTATAAGCCTGCAAATTGAATTTGTTTGCAAATATGAGAGCTCTATTCACTTCTGGTTATTCAATATATGATTCAAGATAATCAAATGCGGATGTGAGTTAATTATCTATTTAACTATACGCAAAGTGCAATACTGCAGTTTTGTGTAGTTTGAGATTTGTTTGCAGTCCTGGAGCATTGTGTAGTTTGAGATTTGTTTTCTCAAGTCAATTGATAATAGTGTAAGAATTAATTAAATCAAATTTAAAGGCATGTTGTTCCGTCATTGTCTTAATTTATCTCAACTGCAGATACAATTCGTCTCCTTTTCATATTGTCACTTGAACTTACAACACTAACTTAACTTCAATTATCATGACTACCTTGAGCACTCTCATTGTATCTAAACACAATTGAATTGCAAATATCAAGAATGCTTTGTCTTTGTGAACTCAGCATTAGTTATGGCCAAAGTCGAAACTTATTGTTTTTGTTTTGTTTGTAGCTAATGCACATAATATTATAAGCAAGGAAATCAAAGCAATATTATTTATTATTTATTAATATATATATTCTACAATATACAACATTTAAAGCTTTCAAATTCTGCATTAAATTAAAGCAGAAATTTCTGGACAATTTCTGTAGACCTTTTTCTGCTTCATTAGATAAGTTATCAGAGGTAAGCGTCAGCGTATCCCAAGCTCGAACGCATTAGCCAAAATCAGTTCATTGAATTGTATATCTATATTTAAACGTGCCTACCATGTTTTTTACTGTATTACAAATTTTGGAACATTTGGAAAATTTTGGAAAATTCCAACAAAATTAAATATTGCAATGCAATTTAATGAGCTGTATAATGTTGCAGAAGACTTCCAGTACTTTATGACTGTATGTGCGCCTGCATTACCCTATATGGAGTACCGACTGCCTGAGCCCGCTGCTGAACCAATGAGTCAGCCAAAGACCAAAGCCAATGAGTCCTTCTATGTGCACATCAAGGATGCAATGCAGCAGCATTATCCATCTTTTGTGCTCAACTATCGTCGAACATTCAACCCCAAGGCCATGGAGCAGAGTTACCAAAGAGCAATAAATCTGAGGCATGAGATGCTCAGAGAGCGTGTGGATCGACTCACTCAGAGATTGGAAAATGTAGCCAAGCGAGCTGCTGATTGCCAGGCGAAGAGAAAGCGCGCATTGTTAGCGCTGAGGAAGTTCATAGTCAGGGATATGCAGGATCATATAGAAAGACAAGAACTCTTCAGGGCGAAGCGCGTCGAGCAGGTGAAGCGCCACAACGAACAGGTGCACAAATGGTGCGAGTTGCTGCACTACGGCCACTACCTGACGAGCATAGCGAAGGATTACGAGGAGAATCGCAAACGTATTGGAATATTCTAGTGGGAAATATATGGAGAAATTCTGCCAATCCAGATGCTAGCTGTATGTATAACCCACTGGAAGCGTTTTTATTACGATGCCTGGCCTTGTCGTGTGTCAAAAGTTCGTAAATAAACTAGTTTGGACGCCTTTTATAATAGCCACAAATTAATCAGTTAACGTCAGTTCATTGAATGCGATTTCTTTTCAGTGCAAACTTTTTGAAGTTGTCAAGTAAACCATAATTAGCCCTGGTTACGCTTTGATTCAATGGCATTAATTACGTTCGCCCACATGCAGAGAGAGGGAGAGGGAGATAGATAGAGAGTGAGATAGACATATATATAGATACGCAGCCAACCTCTGCTCGTATGGTTGGGTCTTCTTCAAAGAAGCTTCGCCCACAGCTGGCTCGACGCCCCGTGGCTCTGTATTCAGATATCGTGTGCACTCAAGTGCAATTTGTGTATGAATTCCAGCAGCTCGCACAGCTTCTTTGAGCTCCGTCATTTGAGTGCTATGGCAACTGACGACAGTCGGCTGTCGGCTGTCGGCTGTCTGAGCAAGTTATTTATTTTGTTTCAGCTCCGCCTTTGGCTTATGCCAAGTTCAACTGAAATACTTGACCTGCTCGAAAGCATATTCGAGCTCTGACCTGGTCCAAGTTATTGAATTAAGCCGTGAACCCTCGAGCATTGCTGGCATTTTTCATTTTCATAAAAATACATTTTTCATTTAGTTATTGCATGGAGTGCAGCACCTGCATCTAACATTTAACAATTTCAATGAATACTTGAACAGGTGAAAATGGGAAAAAAAAGAATTTGGTATATTGCAGCAAATATTGCGAATAAAGTCCATATTTGCTAATAGAATTTTAAGCACTTTTATTGATATTTCTGTGCATATTTAGAAACTTGAATGTTTATTTAAATACTAGAGTTTTTTTCATAATTATGAAAGTGAATGCAAAAATTGAGTGTAAGAGTGCTCTAAGAGGGGCTTGTCGACTAGGAGATATCCTGCTGATACTTTGAGTGACAAAATTCTAATGAAAAAAATCGTATTCTTTATCTATCTGCTTGTCTATGTCTATGTTCCTACGCGTTAACTTACAGTTTCACAAGAAGTTGCTTCTTTTATGTTCTCAGTTTCAGCGCATATCAAATGTTTTTCTTAGAAATAGATTCAAGGTGATATTAAATTTCACAAAGTTCTTGACAATTTTGTTATAAATTCTAGAAATTTAGATTTTGAAAATGTTAAAATTTCTTTAAAATTAAAAGGCCATTCCACTGATGTTAGGGTATCTTCTAGTTGAGCATTTCCAACTAAAGCAGTGTTACCTTTTATATACATACATACATACGTATTCATATGAAATGAATAAAATATCTAAAATATTTACTTCCTGTTTCACTGAATCTATTTGAATAACCTCTAATATTTTTGTCATTTCTCAAGTTAACTCATTTCATAATTCCAATTAAGAAATGAGCTTAAGCATACTTATTTCTCATCATAAATAATATTTTTCTAGACAAATAACAAGCTCAAGAGAATTATGCAAATGATGGCATTCCCTCCTTCAGCCATAATCCAATTAGATGCATTTGTATCTTTATCTTTATCTTTATCTTGTGTGCATATGCATAGATACGCAGATGCATGGAGCACTTGCAGTCACGTAGCAGAATTTCGTTATGACAGCTGTCAGCCTAAGGCATCTTTGTTTAGAGCCAAATTGGAGGCTGAAATTCTGTGAAGAGCTGCAAATGAGTTAGTTATTCCATAAACTCAACTGCCTCCCACACTAGTTCTCTCTCTCTCTCTCTCTCTCTCTCTCTGTCTATTATTGTTCTCTCGCTCATTTCGCGCTGACAGGCGACAGGCAACATTAATTGGAAATTAATAAGCCAAGCCAAACGCATTGCAAACAGCTTCAATTTCAACTGATGTATGGAAAGAGCAGAGAGCAGCGCGTGGGAATTCACTCCTTTGCTCAAATGACTCATAAATATGACTCATTTTACACACACAAATGTAACATATACATATGTGTGTATATAGAGTTTTAGTATTAATTTCCTGTTGGGCTCGACTCGATTCGATTATCCCTCCAGGCAAAAACTTTAGTTGCTCTGATTAGCTGTCCGTAACACGTCATCAGCACACTGAATCCATGTCAGCGCCATTCATATGCAAATTATATGGTGCAGCCCTTATTCACAATTCAGCCATTCACAATGGTATTCAACACATTTCTTGCTGGTGAAGTTGGCTGCGCTCTGCTATAATCGGCCATAACTTTTCGATGAACTGAACTAACTTTTGTGAGCCAACTCATAAAGTAACTCTAATAACTGACTCTTGGCTGTCCAGTGTTGCAAAACGTATTGTATTGCTCTCACTCCCCCGTTTGCTTCCCGCAGCTGTCACACTTTCAATTGTTTTCCACTTTACACCTTTGTGAACGGATTTGCTTTATACTCATTTTCTTTCAAGCGACTTTCATTAAGTTTTGGCATTCTAATTAAGTTTATTTGCTTTTGACTTTAAATGTAAATAAGTTGAAAACTTTTACAGTTTAGTGCTGTAAAACGGCATTTTGCACAGCTTTGTTGCTGTCCACTTTTCAAGTGTTCTGCTTGATGGTTTTGGAAGTGTAATGAGAGCATATTGGTTTTTGTGTAGAGTATGTATGAATGAGAGGTGTTTGGGTAAAGGTTTGGTAGGGTTAGGATACTATTGTATAGTTATATCTGTTAATTAAATTTTGTAAAAGATTTTAGATATCCTTACACTCTATTCAAACATAAAATTAACGTCTTTTCAGTCTTGTCAGTATTTAATAGTCAGGACACTATTAAATTTTTATTACCCTACGCTGTTAACTCAATTCTGTTCAATATTTTTGATACCTGCACGATTTATTCAACCATTTTTAAGCATAAAGCAGAAATTTAACTTCTTTTTAGTCTTATTAAATGCTTGGTAAAATCGGGCCTCTATAACACACTTATGAGCCTACTCTGTTAACTAAATTCTGTTAAGGATTTGAGATACGCTCAAAATTTATTTCACATAAAACAGAAGTGAACTTTTCTTCTTAGTATCTCAAGCATAATCCTGAATTGTAAGTGTCTGGTAAAGTCAGGCAATTATTACATTTATATTACCCATCTACTGTTAACTGAAATCTGTTAATGATTTTTGATACCCTTACAATCTATTCAATTATTTTTAAGCATAAAGCACAAACTTAACTTCTTTACAGTCTAAGTAAGTGTGTAGTAAAGTGGAGTAACTATTACATACCTCTTAGCATACTCTGTTAATTAAATTCTGTTAAAGACATTTTGTGCTACACTGTTAACTAAATGGTATTAAAGATTTAGAATGCAGAAGTTACCATCTTTTGGATCAAAGTAAGTATGTGGCAAAGTCAACTCTATACCTCTGCCCTATACTGTTAACTAACATCCTGTTAAAAATTTCCCATATTCTCACAATCAATTCAAACATTTAAAGCGAAAAACAGCGGCCGCTGGCAATGCCAATGCTCAAATGCTCTTTTGATAGATGGCAGTTAGCGAGAGTTCTCGAGCTCAGCTTGAGTGGGAGAGGAAACACCTTGTGGGCAAGGCATGATTAGACACACGTGGAGAGTGCACGGCTCATGACTTCGTGACGCGCATTTGTCTGTGATTCAGGCATTGACTGCGATAGCTGCGATTGGAGCTGCCTCTAGGAGTACGATTACTGTCGGCTGTCTGTGTCTGCTAACTGTTTGTTTTTCGCTGATTTGCTCAACCGAGCAGAAGGTAAAGTTTGCGTTGAGCAACTCATTTAGTTTGCAATTAATTAGTGGCAACAGGGTGGCAGCTGCCGTTGCACCGCCAGCACAGGGTGGAGTTTGTGTTTTTCATTAAACTAAATAGATGCGGCTTCAACTTGTTTGCTGTTGCCGTTTGCTGCTGCTGTTTGTCCGGCAAGTTTGGCAAGCGGTTTCCGGTTGCGAATCCGGCAAAAAAAAAAAGGAAAAAGAAAAACGCTTACTGAATATATTTGTGAGGGGCGCGAAATGGAAATGCTTGAAATACTTGAAATGCTTGACCCAATTGGCAGCCCCAGCCGGGCGAAAAACATGCAAAACATTTTCTGCGCAGCTTAAGGTACAGAGAGCAGGGCAGAGGAAGCGGAGGCATAACTCTGTGTAATCTAGGGTCAGTAAATGATTTTCCCATTAAAATGCATGAGCGTGTGTGTGTGTGAAGGAGATAGAGGAGGACAGAGATAGGAGGAGCGAGGAGGTGGGACTTGTGATAAGTAAAAGTTTGTTGTTTCTTGCGGCAGCTGTGCGAGCGGATTCAGTGCAGCAACTTGGCGGCAGGCCCCGGAGACCTAACCCTGTACTTACACAATTTGATAACCTACTTTTGGCATAATGCTGCCGTTGTTGTTGTTATTGTTGTTGCTATTGTGGGGCTGCAATGTGTTTTCGGTTGGCAACATTAAAAATTTACACATAATGACATTGACGCACACTTTGAGCAGCTGGCGAAGCAGGAGAGGATGGGGAAGGAGCAGGTCGAGGCACACAGTCGCACTCATGTCCTTGAGCTTATGTTTTTGTTTGGCATTAAGAGCATGTCGAGTCACCAAGTGTGTGGGCAAAGAGAGAGAGAGAGAGAGAGAGAGAGAGAAACACACACACACACACACACGCACACATCGACCTCAGCTGGAGGAAGGTGCGTGGCTTCACACTGCGTTTGCCTACGACGTTTGGATAGCGGAACTTGCCACGGATGTGTTAGCCCTTGCCTGCGCCTTGGCTATCTGCTGGTGGGCGTGGCAGTGAAGAGGGAGGAGGGGGCGCTCACAGCTTGCCACTTGGGAAATACTTTAAGTCCTCTGCCTTAATAGCCCTGCCTTTTTCAGTCTTCGTTTCTGTTCAGCTCTGTTCAGTCCGTTGATGGCATTTTCATTCCTTTGCTTCCTTTTGCCGCTCGGGTGAATTATTGTCAAGCGATTTATTACGCGCAACGGGCTGTTGCTGTCGCTGCTGCTGTCTCTGCCTCTGCCTCTGCTGCTGCTCCACATGGCGTATGCGTAACAATAATTGTAATAAAATGCACGTAATATTTTTTGCTATTGCTCGGCGAGGGGCATAACATGCAGCAACTTTTCATTATGTCTCTGGAATTATTTAAGAACTATTCAATGTACTGCACACGAATAGGCTACAAATATCCTCGTTCAATTTGTGATTGATTCTCGCTCTGAATGGCAACAAATTCGTTTCATTTGGCGCTAACCTTATTAGCCGCTCTGTCACCTGTCATGTTGTCGGCTGGCAGCAACAACATGTCAGCTGATTAGCATCAGGTGAGAGACAATAGCTGAATAAATTAGCGCCGCTGCCGCATTGATTGCCAGCGAAATGTTTTACCTTTGACACCTGCTGCTGGGCATAGAGTAAAAGCGAGCATATTGGTTTTGGATGTGTATATGGAATATTATTGTAGATAAATCTGGGAGTATAAGCTCCCAGTATTGTGCAAACAATTGGCCAAAGGTCAAAGAGGCTTAAGTCAATTTAAAGGCAAGGGCTAAAGGTAAGAGTTAAGGTCAGGGTAAAGCTTGATGCTCAAAACAATCTTGGCTAATATCTTAGTTAAATTGCTATGACAGCAAAGCTAGCTCACTTCCTTAGCAATAACGTATTTAATAAGTTTAAGCTCTAAATTAAATTTAAAAAAATTAAATAATCCAAGATTGGAGTGAGGAATAAGTTTGCTTTCAGGTTCAACTTTTATGACTTTATATTATATATAATTATAGGATTTTTCTTTAAATTTTCATATTATGTATAAATTCAGTTGAAAAATTCTTGGATTTTTTCTTTTATTATTTATTTTTTAGTTATTAATAATTTGTATAAATTTGTTATATACTTAGTTTTTTTTTTTTAAATATATTTATTAAATTTATATATAAATTTTTTTTTTATATTTATTTTAAGAAGAGACTTTTATTTATTTATTTTATTTTATTTAAAATATAAATATAGACTAAATTGATATATATATATATATATATATATATATATATATATATATATATATATATATATATATATTTATATATATATTAAATATCTTATTTATTGATTGATTTATTGATATTGATATTATTTCAATATATTTATTTATTATTTGTATTTTTTATAAACTTTTTATATATTTTTTACTTTTTTATTGTTTTGGATGTTCTTTAAATTAATATTTTCTTTCAATATTTTTTTATTATTTATTTTAAAATTTTATTTTTTTTAATAGTTTTTTTTTTATTAATTACTTGGAATTGCATATTAACTTTAATAATTTTTTTTTATTTATTTTAAAATTTTTATAAAATATTATTTTTTTTTAATAGTTTTTTTTTATTAATTATTTGGAATTGTATATTAACTTTAAGCATTTTTTTAATTTCTTTGATATATGCTCTTAATATTATTACGTTATTTATATTAAATTGGTAATTATTTCTTATATAGTTATAATACAAAATATTTTTTTCATTTACTCGATTGAAATTTATTAATGACTTTAATATTACTATTTTTACAATTTATTTAAGGAAAAATTCTTAAAGTTAATATACAATTCCAAATAATTAATAAAAAAAAAAATAAATTATAAAAATTTAATTTAAATTTAGTTTTTTTTTATATTTCTTAATTATGTTTAACTTAAATTTAATTTTCACATATGAATTACAATATTCAATCAACACATATTTATTTCAAGAAAACTCTGGGCTTACTCTTACTCAAAATATAACCCCATCAGATAAGTTGACTATATCTTCTACTCCATTCCCCTCTGTTTAGTTGTTCCTTTTGTCTTTTCCACTCTCCTTTGTGCGTCGCAATTTATGCTGACACAGTTTTGGTTGCCATCAGTTCTCACTGTCAATGCTCAAGACTGTTGGAAATTTCCCTTTTTTAAGCAGACACACACACACGCACACACACACACACGCACACAGACAGCGACAAATATTGACCGAATTTCGGCGATTTTGGCCATGTTTTCATGCGGTTTTGGTGGCCATGTTAAGTGTGTGAGTGTGTATGTGTTTGTGTGTGTGGCTTTTGTCGCTGTTTTCATTGTCTGCCTAAAAGCGAATGCGTAAATAACGCATGAGTCTGTATGAGTGTATGTCTGTGTGTGTGGTGCCTGTCTCTGTGTCTGTGTGTGTGTGTCTGTCTCTCTGTGTCTGTGTGTACACTCAAAAAAATAATATTTGGCATTTACCTTTGACTCGTCAACTGCAATTGAAATGACTTCGAGCGCTCGCAGATGCCGCCGCAGCAATTGCAATTTGAATTGTGGGCAGCAACTTTTGGTGGTTTTGTCAAAGTTGTTTGTGTTATTGACACTCAAGAGCATCCACTTACACAGGCACACACACACACACGCGCACACACGCGCACGCACACGCACACACACACTGAGACGCACGCCTCCTACACACGTGTAAGCAGTCGAGTATGTATACAAATATACAAATATACATACATACATATATGTATGTATATATATATTACAGTAAATATCTTTAGGGTTTTGTTTTTCTGCACTGCGGACACATCCTACACGGCGTATGTTTCGTTTGCCACTGAGCGCCAGCCGTAGAGTCTGAGTCCTTGGCATTTGTGCGAGAGCTGACGTCACTCGCCGAAAGCTCCGAATGCAGCCGAGTGCAATCGAGAGGTTAGAGCAAGGCGCCTGCGCCTCGCTGAGGAGCTTTGCCGAGCGTGGGTGCCTCTCCCTCTCTCTCACTCACTCTCCCACTCCCTCACTCTCCCTCACACAAGTGTTTGTTTACGTTTTTGGTGATTTTGTTGGCCGGGCATCCGCAGTCTGATCCCAGTCTCTGTCTCCGTCCCTGTCCCTGTGTACGCCTCGTGTGTCCGAAGGTCAGCTCCTCCGTCGGCCGTGCTGAGAGCAGCCTTATCGAGGCAGACTGTAAATGCCAATGCAAAATAAATTGAGGCTTTACTCGACTCCTGCTGCCAGCAGCCCAATTAACCAGCACAGAAATATTCCGCTTGCTCTGACAACAAATTGAAATAAGTGCAGAGGGAGAGACAGAGATAGAGAGAGTGAGAGAGAGGGAGAGACAATTGCAAGACATTCTTACTCCGCCAACAATTTGTAATTGTTTCAGTTTCATAAAAGAAGTGGCCTCTGTGGCCACACTCTGTATGCAGTTCATTATGCTGCCGACTCTGAGTAGAGATCCAAATCAAGACTTAAGCAGATTTACAAGCAACTTATCTAACAGCTATATTTGATGTCTCCAGCTGTCAACTGGGACAATTGTTTGCCCTGTGTCCTGGGCCACTCGATGACTCTGTTGGCACTCCTTTGGCCACTCACTTGGCAGCCACAAGTGATTGTGGGCAGGATTGAATGACAATGCCAGCGCCCGCCCATGGACACCATTCGGGCTGTGGCTGACATCTTCACATATTCTTCCACTTATCATAGTCTAAATATTTACGCTCTACACAAAGCATATTATTTTTGAATTATAAATTGAATTTACTTGCGATAATGGAAGTAGTTTTTTCTTTCAAATTTATATCTCTGTTTTACGCTTGATATAAATTATATAAAAGCAGATGATGTGGCTTGGAGTTAAATTTCATATTCTATTCCATTGAAAGTGGAAATTTGTTTAAGCATAAATTTTGATAAAGTTTGACAATAATTGTTTAACTATATAATTGAAGATATTTGCTTAACTTGTTTATGTTTGAATCGAATTGAAGGTTCGTTTTACAGTTGAGTAGATTTTATGGTTTAATTTGGATCTATTCTTAAATATCCTCACAATTGTCATTTGTTTTAAATGAAGACCGCAAAGATGCAATTTTGATTTATTTCAATTTGTATTAATTAATGAAATAATATATTTGCCTAGACTAATAAAATAAATTTTAATCAAAATTTTGGTATAAATTATTAAATAACAAAATTTATTTATAATAAAATAATTAATAATAAAATAATTGTTTATGTTATTATTTATATAATTCTATTTCTATTTGTAAAATTAATTAACTAAAATATTAATTAGAAATAAAATATTTTATTTAATAATTTATTTAATTTAATAATAAATCCAAATATTTAATTTTATTCATTTTTGCAAACATAAAAAATTTATTTGAATAATTTTCTTAATTTTTGCAAATATAAATAATTTTTTTTAATAATTTTATAAATATTTTATTTTAGTATTTTTTTTAATTTTTATTATATTAATTAGAAATAAAATATTTATTTTAATAATTTATTCAATTTAATAAAAATCCAAATATTTAATTTTATTAATTTTTGCAAATATAAATAATTTATTTTAATAATTTTATAAATATTTTATTTTAGTATTTTTTTTTAAAATTAATAGCATGCACTAATAACATAACAAATTTAATTTAATTTAATAAAATATATTTTTTATGCTCTAAATGATTTTCTTTTATTTTTGTAAAAATAATTAATGAAAATATTTTATTTGCAATAAATTAATTTAAAAATATATTTCTAAAATTATTAAAATAAATTATTTAACTGTCTATAAATTAATAAAATAAAATATATTGTTTTTTTTTTAATTTTAAAATTAAATATATTATTTTATTAATTTTAAAAATTTCTATAATTCATTTTTCTGTTCATTTACAGTGCATCTCATCGCATGATCAAGAATATATATAAGTTATGGGATCTGCCACGCCTACTTCTGCCTGTTCTGTACATTTTAATAAAACAATTATATCCTGATTATCCATTTTCCACTTTCAGCAATTAAATGATATTTTCTCATAATTGTCATACGAAAAACTTTTCATTTCTGCACTAATTGATTGAAATTTGCAGCGCATTGCGCTAATAAAGCCAAAGAGCGAAAACTTTTCATATCGAGCAACTTTAATTATTGCCCCATGTGCGGCGAGGGTATGTACAAGTCGAGCTGCTTGCCTTTGTGTTCCATTTAACTTGCATTGAAATTGAACAAACTAATTTGATTTGTTTGCCGAGATACGAGAGCGACTCAGTAATTAGTTGGTTTGGCCTGCTCAAATAGTTACGCACATTCAGGCTCGTTTGTCGAGCAGAGAATGGATATATATATACTATATATATATATCTGGATTTGGCATGGAGTCTGCCCATTGTGAGTTGCGCTAATTAAGCATAGTGCCTGCTGTTAGTTTATGTTTGATTTGCCTCCATAATCCAACTCCACCTGACACACACACACACACACACATGTATGTGTGTGAGTGACATTCATTGTGCTGATATATCATATCAGCCGTGCTGCATTCAACTTAAATGCTGATAGAATGTTATCAACTGAATGTCAAAACTTATTTTGCCCATTGTCGGCGTGGTTTTTCAGCTGCGGCTAATAGAACTTTATCGGCCTGGTCTGCCAGGCATCCTGATGTGGCAAAAAAGAAAAACACCAACACACACACACACACACACACAGAGTTTGTGTCGCATATTTGTATTTTATTTTTATCAGCTTCGAGCAGGAAACAGCAACAACAGCAGCAGCAGGAGCAGGAGGAGCAACATAATATGAACTCCATATCAACTAGATACACATATTGTGTATATTCTCATGTGTATATTAACAATCGATTGAAGACGGGTTCATTCATCTCGCCAGACTACGCCTATGTGCATATATATATATATATACATATAAATAAACTGGTAAATATGGCAACTATTCGTCACAGTTGGCCCATGAAAAGGTCTTCAAGCACTCGAGCAACATTCGAGCAATGCAATTTACGGCTTTGTTGTTGCTCAGATGTGACTGAGGCAACAATTGTAAAAATGACAAAGAGATATAGAGAGAGAGAGAGAGAGGGGGGGCGAGGGTGGGAGAGGGAGCTGAAGAGTAAAACTGATAAGATTAACGTCAGCAGCCAACAGCCTGCTCACTGAAATGGGCGAGGCCTAGGCAATTTGAATGTTAAATTCAATGAAATCAAATATGAAAAGAATTACATTTATATTTGAAATATTTCTTTATTTTTTATATAGGAGATGTTAGTTTGCATATGTATGCAGCAGAGACAGCAGAAAATACTCTGATTGGTCGCTAACTGATAGAGAGTTTAGCCTATGCTAACTTAGAGAGAGGTTTAACAGTTGAGTTCTTGTTCTTGTTCTTGCAGCAGTAGCGACAGAAAGTGCTCTGATTGGTCGCCGAATGAAGTGTGAAGACTGACTTAGAAAAAGGCTCAAGAGTTGATTTGACTATAGTGGAGCTGTCGCTGCCCTATACAAAGGCAAGCCTGCTGCAGCGCAGCTCAACTTCGAGTGAAAGTCTCGCTGCCCCATATAAAGGCAGCTGAAGATCGGAAGAGCTGTTTCTTGCAGCAGCAGCAGCAGCAGCAGAAAGTGTTCTGATTGGACGCCTAATGATCGAGTGTGAAGACTGACTCAGAAAAGGGATCAAGAGCAGAGCTTGACTTGAGTAGAGCTGTCGCTGCGTTATATAAAGACAAGCCTGCTGCAGCGCAGCTCGACTTCGAGTGAAAGCCTCGCTGCCCCATATAAAAGCAGCTGAAGATCAGCAGAACTGCTTCTTGCAGCAGTGCACTGATTAGTCGCTTAATGATCGAGTGTGGAGACTGACTCAGAAAAGGAATCAAGAGTTAAGGTTGACTTGAGTAGAGCTGTCGCTGCCCTATATAAAGGCATGCCTGCTGCAGCGCAGCTCGACTTCGAGTGAAAGTCTCGCTGCCCTATATAAGCGCAGCTGAAGATCAGCAGAACTGCTTCTTGCAGCAGTGCACTGATTGGTCGCCCAATGATCGAGTGTGACGACTGCCTCAGAAAGAGGCTCAAGAGTTGAGCGTGACTTGAGTGGAGCTATCGCTGCCCTATACAAAGGCAAGCCTGCTACAGCGCAGCTTCAGTCGCATTCTTCATCTTCTGGTGGTCAGTCGTTTAGTGCAGCGCGGTGCTTCTCCTCTTCTTCCGGCTGTTGGTAAGTATTAAAATAGCTAAGTATGTTAAGCGAAAATGTAAAACTTATACTTAAGTTACACTTAATGTTTATTTAATGTAAATGTAATATATTTAAAATTAAAAATAAAATATTATTAATTATTTAACGATCATTTAGATAAAGATCACTTAGCAAATGCAAAGCAAGTCTTCATATGTACAAATATCAAGGGCTTTAGTAGTCCGTATCTGCATTAAGGCTATATTTTATAATATATATTATATAAATAATTGTATTGTGAAATAAAGAAAAAAATTAAAATATTTGTAAATTAAATAGCAATAAAACAATACAAATATAATTTAAGTAATTCTCTAGCCACTTCACATTCCCTTTAATCAATAAAAACTCCATCCAAATTGAGTTCACATCTCGCTCCACATCTTGCTCCGAATAATAACAATCGCTGTCTAACTATAATGCGAGGCTATCTAGTTAACAACTGCTTGACGCGCCTACTCATAGGGCACATGGAAGGCTGACAGAGCAAGAAGAAGAGCGAGTGCCCCACTCCAGCTTCAATGCCATTTGCATTTTCGCTTCCACTGCGATTGTCGTTTGCAACTGCTCAACTTAAATGGATGTGGATGCAATTGTGTACACTGTTGTCTCAGTGTGCGTGTGTGTGAGTGTGTGCTTTGTCAACGATCTGATGCGTTGTCAGGCAACCGCATCATCCTGCTTGCAACTCCATCTGCAACTCCAACTCAGTCTACGCTTAGGGAAACTATAAACGACCTGCCCGTGCCCGTGCCCGTGTCCGTCCCGTGCCTCGTGTTTTGTGGCCCGGGCATGTTTATCAATGTTCAGCGCTTATCGCCGTCAGCCGACAGCCGCCATTTTGCCAAGGCGGAACCGGACAGACGAGGGTTGGGGTGGGGGCGGAGCAGGCGGGAGCTGTGGCTGGCGTTAGCTTGACAACTTATTTCAACATCTTGTTTTTATCCGTCCTCCGCATCCTATTTTCATTTATTGGCAAAACTTTTTGCACATCTGTGCGAAAACAAGCACAAGGTATGCCAGTGTGTGTGTGTGTGCGTGTGTGTGCGTGCGTGTGTTTAGCTGTCGGCAAAGTTTGTGCCATTGTTCGAGTAACCCATACATAAATAAGTATGAATTTAAAATACGCATTCACAAAATAAAATATTCGTATGTGTGCTTGGCGAAATATTCTCACAATTTATTTTTTATTAAATTCCATAGCTGATGCATTCGAGTTCCCGTGCAGCCCGAGGAGGCTGGGAGCAGGCAGGAGCAGTCATCAAACCATTTTGGCCAGAGTCAAAGGATGTCATATGTTGCCTTATGTCAATAACTTGAATGAATGCGGCTGCAGATAGAAGAGGCAAATATTATCCCTCCTCTCTCTCTCACTCACTCTCCATGTTTCTCTCTCTCTCTCTCTCTCATATGACAGTAAACGGATTATGTTCTTAGCTCAAAAGTTACCACAAATTTAGTGTCAAACTGATGGGCTAACAACAGGAGCTAATCTCTTGAATCGATCTGTGTGCAAATTGTGTAAATCAATTTCAATAAATTTATGCAATTTTTATTAACTTTAGCTCGAAGTCATCAGCAGTTATTTGTATGCAGCATCGATAGAGAATTGGGCATAGGACTTTAGGGCATATTCGCTATGCGACTGAAGGCTGCTCTTAGAGTTGGGGCTGCCTACGATTCGTTTCTTGAGCGTCTCAAGGCGTAAATAATGCCAATATAATAATTTTAGAATTTGTTTTACAAAATCTATACCTTGAACAATATTTTTTTATTTTTGTTATTTATTTTGATAACATTTTTAAAGAAATAAATTTTTTATTTTAAAAAAATTTCTTTTATTTTTTTATTCATTTTTTATTTTTTTATTTGTTTAATATTTAAAATTGAAAAAAAAATTTTAAAAAATTTTTTTTTATTATTTTTCTTTTTATTATTTTTTATAAAAAATTTTTTTTTTTTTATTATTTTTTATAAAAAAAAATTTTTTTTAATTTTTTTTTAAAAATTTTTTTTAATGTTTGTATTTTTTTCTGTGGGACATTTTATTTTTAATAACATTTTTTGTGATTTTTTTTTTAATTTTTTTATTATTTATTTATTTTTTTTAATTTAAAAAAAAATTTTTTAAATTTTTTTTTTTTTTAATATATTTTTTTTCTGTGGGACTCTTTATTTTTAATAAAATTTATGTTATACAGAAGTGAGGTTATATTATTGGATTAAGAGTGTAAAACACTTTTCTACTAAAACATAAAAATAAATAGAAAATTAATTCGTTTGAAATTTAAAATAGATAATATTAAGGGGAAAAATTTATATAAAATAAATGTACATAAAACTTTTAATTAAATTAAAAACTAAGCTAAAGTCTACTGAGTACGTAATATTATATAATGTATGTATATGGTTACATTTTGAACAAAAATAAAAATCATATGTCAAACCAAAAGAATTGATATAATCTATGTCAATCTATCATACAGCGGTTTTAAAGTTTCATATCGAAATGAAACCATTAAAATGTTATATAACCAGAGGAATGGTCCTTTGAGCACATTACACTTCGAGTACCGTAGTCTGTATAAGAAATATGGGTCTATAATTAAAATATTTATATATATATATATATATGACTGGAATATTGTCAACTCTCCAATCTTATAAGTTAAATATTGCAGTTGTGCTATATAAATCTCATATTCTGTTAATCACTCAAATTAACTCATGAAATAGTCTGACATGCTTTAGTATTTCTCTCTGTCTCTTATCTCTCCCGCTTAATTATTAATTTCTTTCGTTCTACAAACTTTCTCCGTTCCAATTGCTGGGACTTCCTCAACTCTAGAGCTGAAATACATTGGCTTTTAATGTGACAGCATTGAACGGCTGACAAAAACAAAAGCAAACGAACGGAACGAGCTCAAATGGCAGTTACAAGTGCAATTATTTGTATTACGTATACGTAATATGCTCGTACGCCGCTGTTTAGTTGGCCCTCTTGTGCTTGTGCTTGTGCTCGTGCTTTGCCGGATATTGCTAAACGGTTTATCGCACTTGGCTGCCGAGGGCGCCGCCGCCGACGACCGGAAGCAGCGATATATTATTAATGACATACACACAGGGCACTGGGCACCGCACAATGCGGCGTATGCGCAATATACATAAAGATATATATATAGATGTGTATAGATATGTATAGATGTATATGGATATATATATATTTTATTGCCAACGCGCAGCCAAAAAATATATAAACATTCGCCCAGGCTCGTTTGTTGTTGGCGCCACATTTGAAAAACGCGCGCGCGTCTTGCCTTACGGCTTAGGCTGAGGAGGTTGTGGATTGAGGTTGAGGTTTGAGGAGGCTGAGGGTTTCGGGCTTTTGGTTTTCAGTCCTTGTTTCCGCCCACGCCACGCCATTCGCATTCCCCTTTGAGCGCTTATTGTAAAGCGCCTTAATAAGATTTTATTGCGCCGAGTCACGGGGTCGCTCCGGCCGGGAGGCTGCGCCGAGTCGCACGTACGTGTTTGTGTACAACTGACGCAGATAATAAGTTCCATTCAGGGCATGGGGGAGCAGCCCCAGCCGCCTGCCAGCCAAAGGATAATGACTGACCATTTGGAGCACCTACCCCAATTTTGGGACAGACGGGGTACAGAATTGGCTATTTGGGATTCGTTTTCGCTCCGTTTTCGCCACGTTCTCGTTTTCATATGTGGTTATGTTTGCGGCTATTAGTGTCAAGTAATTAATAAGCGTCGGGTCAGGCGTGAAAGCATTTCGAATGCTCCAACAACTGTTTTTTTGTGCAGCTAAAACTTTAATTACGCCGGATTACTAGAATAAATGTTTATAGATTTCGCCCCCAACCAAAGCATACGCAACTCGAAGCCTTTAAGCCCTCTGCATCAGCCCCACTTATATCATGCCGGGTCGCTCTTTCCCACTGTGCCCTTCAAAATATTGACAACATAAAATATCATGATAAAAATGTATAAAAAAAAAATAAGGGAAAGAAAAATAAAATACAAATATCCACTATACGCAATGTCATGAATTTTTTATGGTGGCATTTTTCAAATATTATTGCAGAAGTTTTTTCCCTTTTGTCGTGAGCGTAGGAAACGTGCGTTTGCCGTTTATAAGCTGATATATGTGTATATATATGTAATTGTATATAGTATGTATATAAGGAATATGTCGACTTTGTTTCGGTTCTGGCAATACGCAACTGACGCAGTCAGTAGCCTTTAAGCTACTTAGCAATATTTCAATAGGAACAAGCAACAATGTTGCAGTGCAGCGAACAAACGACTGCATAATGCTCGACGGACAGACGGACGGACGGACAGATAGTGGAAAGCATATACGGACGGACAGACGAGCACATAGACGAACGAACAGGCGGACGGGCAGACGGATAGGAAGACCGTCAGATGGCTATATGGACGGGCAGTCGGATGGACAGACGGACGGATAGGCAGATGGACGAACAGTCGGACGGAGAGTCAAATGGACAGGCGGACGGATAGACGAACGAACAGATGGAAGGCTAAAGGGGCAAAAAGATCCTAGACAAATGAACAGACGGGCGGGCAAATGGTTGAATGAATGTACGGACGGACGGACAATCGATCGGACAGACGTGCACATAGACGGACGGGCAGAAGAATGCAAAGACGTACATATAGAAGAACGAACATATACATACATAGACGAACGGCCAAATGAACAGACGGATGGACGGACAGATGGATGACTGGAAAAACGGCCATTAAAGCGCACATTTCAGAAAACCAACATACTCTTATGACTTAGTGAGCGGGTATAAAATCTACAAATACCAGCGAGGGTCCATTGAAAACTTTGGAAATTCAACAAGCGGCAAGCGGAAGAGCTTGATAATAGCAATAAATCAATCATATGAGAACCCGAGAAATGTATTGGCAAGTTTAAGAATAAATCAAAATTAAAGCAAGAAATTCGCCAGCTTAAAGAAATACTTGTATATTTATCCATTTTTTTTATCAGTTATACATATATATTATTTCGTTGTCATATGAGTAAATCCCTAACAGAAAACGAGTTGTGAGTTTATTAAAAACATTTCCATTCGAGTGGGGGCGGGAGAAAGAGAGAGAGGGAGAGAGAAAGAGAGGGAGCGAGGGGTAAGCTTTGCGGTACTTTTTGACACGGTCTCGGCTTGAAAATACATACTTAAAATTAATGTACAGCCCGCTCCGGTATGCATAAAAGCTTTGCGGATATAGTTTTTCATAAATCTGTGCGGGATTTCCGTGCATTTGCGTCGGTATATATATATATTTTTTTTTTTTGCTTCCTTTGGCGCATAAAAACCACAATGTGAGCTTTTAGTCGTGTGGCTCGTCGACTCACCAAATTAATAAAAAAAGTGTGCAAAAAAAAAAAAACGAGCGTCACTAAAAGGCAAAACTTTGCGACACAACAGTGTTTCTGTTTGACATTGTCTGTCGCGAAAAATGTGATCATAAATGCGCCGGATGTTGGTCTGGGCCTGGTCCTGGTCCTGGTCCTGGGCCAATGCACTTAAGATGTCACACAAATGCAGCCACATCCACATTCGCATCCACATCCCTCGAGTCCCTGCCTTCAGCTAGTTTTACTAGCCAATAACTTGGTTCGTTGCGGTTGTTTTACTTTTATGGCTGCCACCGATTAGTTCTTGGCCAAGAACACTTTATGGCCAACACCGGAGACACTAGCCAAGTGCAGCCATAAAGAGTGCAAACACACGGCCAAGGGGATCCTTGAACATAAAAAGGAGTGTATGAGGATCGCTAGAAAGTTGATCTTAAAGATTCCACATATTTACTAAGTCTTGGCCTGGTCATTGAGCATTGATCTTAACTCGGTCAACAAGTGAATTATGTGTGTCAGCCATATTAGAAGTGGAGCAAGTGTGGCTGCCTGCTCCACATTCGCTGATCACATAAATCTAAAGTGTGCGGATAAAAAGGCAGAGTCGAGTCGAGTCGAGTTGAGTCACTTAGCCACTCCGCATGCTGCTCCACTGTGCCACATACGCAGCTCGCTGAATGAGTTCTTTGACTTTGACTAATCCTTTAGCCAACACACAACATTCAGCATTCAACATCCAACACCCACACCCAACACTAACTACACATTTATTTTGCATGCTGATTTCGTGTTTGACTGGCTTAATGCCCGCCCAGCAACCTTTGAGCTGCGAGGACGACGACTTTGTTGTGGCACCGCTGTAACCGCATTGTGAAAAACTCACAAGTAGCAGAAAACCACACAACAACAACAACAACAACACAACACAAACACAGCTCATTAGCAACTGACGACGATTGGATTTGGCTTTTACTTACATGTTAGCCAAAAATACGTATATATATTATATATTATATATATTTTAGGCAGGCCTAAATGACTAAGTGCTATTCATTTCAAATATAATAGAACAAGTAACAGGTAACAGGTAACCATGGCAAATGAATGGCATGAATGAATGAGTGGGGGCTGCTCATAATGACAGCATCTGGCAGCTCGGCATCTGCACATTTTTAATTAGAAAAAAATATATTTATAGTGAAATTTAATTACTTCCCTTTGTGCATGGAAAACTCTCGACTACATTTGAGAGATAAGAACTTGGCTCAGTCTTTGTGCATAGCTTTACAAAAGATATTGATAGGGAAATACTTGAGAAACTGGAATGATTTTTAAAGCTATTTATATAAATCTTTCTAATATCAAAAGCAAAAGTCTTAAGCCCGGCGGATGTATGGAATTGTGGCTTAACTAATTGTTGAATGTCTTAAGACAAGATAATATTTTATTCCGAAAAGTCAACTAGAGAGTGAATTAAGGAACTCAAGTCGGAAATTTACATAATAAACTATTGAGCTTCATTCTGTAAAATTATTATTCAAGCCTTAAGAATACAAGAATATAAAGAGAATATAAAAAATCGGAAATAATATGATATGTGGCTAGAAAAAAACCCCTAGGAGACGTCTATATACATATATTTTAAAGAATTTTAGATCTGTATTGAATAGTCTATTCTGTCTCAATCTGGAAAATTATTTTTTTAGCATTAACATACTCTCATCATTGTAGCATTCAAACACAAAGACTATAGCCTGGATAGTTGTTTCGAATGTGCCTTAACGAACTCAGAAAACCGAAATCATTAGGCTAGACAATCCCTTAGAGTGTGCCATAACAAAGTCGAGGAATAAGTCTTAACAATGGATGATTCTGACGTTTAATCTGGACAATCCTACTTGCAGCTGGACAATCCTCTACAATATGTATTCACAATTTTCTTAAATTTAGTCAACTAATACCTCACAACCTATAACCTTTAACATTTTCCATCAATTCAAAGCGTACTCAAAAGCCAGGGTATCTCACAGTCAGTCAAACGTATTTGCTACTTCGAAAGTTCAAGGTTTATGCGATGAGCAGTTACAGAAATTGTAAAAAATACGTGAAGTAACACATACATGTACTACGTATGAAGTGACTCGGAAATAGTCTCACGTATTTCGCTTGTAATAGTGACGATTGCCATAAAAACGCGCTGAGCTGTATTTCTGTGGCGTTGACTCCTTCCTTTCGCCTCTTCTTCGGCTTCTACTACTTTTTTTTTTTTTGGCAACCAGCGCAAATATCGTGACTGAAATACGAAATGTGCCCATTGGCGGGACAAATTCAATTCGCCGACTTACCTCAGTTCTCAGCTGGGAGGTGTTGGCCACAGTTGAGGAGCTGCAAGAGAGAAATAATAAATGAACTTTAGCCACAATTAGAAACTAGAGAAACTAGCTTTAGTCAGCGTCATATTTCAGTGCGGCGCATTCAAATTCAAATTTGTCTGGCTTCAGCTTCGCGCGCCGCCTGGCAAATCCAATCAAATGTGAACGCGCTGCGCTTTTCCCATTGCCTAGCCCCAGGCGCTGTCTCAACTCTCATAACTCTGGACCGGCGCACAGCTGGCGCACCGAGCAGAAGAAAAGATTTAACTTGTCTCGTGCTCAGCGTAAACAGAATTATTTCCAGCTGCCTTGTGCTTGCTTTGTGCAGCATTTAATTGGGTTTGCTAGCATATTAGATTTTCATTTTCATCTTTGGCCGACGCCGACGTCGACGCCGCTGCCACCCCGCATCAGCATAAATTTAAATACAAATACACACACACAATTGCAGTCTCTCGAGGCGCACGCAGCTGCTGTATTGTTATTCCTATTGAAATTTAAGCTACATACAAGTGCAGCCTCTTAGCTCTACGCTCCACGCTCCACTCCCCACTCTCCGCACAACTGAGATGAATCTGTGTGCAACATGCAGATTTTTGTGCAACTCTAAAGTCAGATGTGAAATTCAAGAGCTTTTTCCAACTATAAACAAAAGACTGCAAGGCATGCGAGCTGTAAAAAAGAAGAAGTGGGAGAGGCAAAGGAGGTAAAACAAATACCGAACAAATTCTCTGAATGCAAATCTTATGACCCATGCGAAATGAAAGAGAATCCAATGTGAGTAACGAATTGAATTGAATGACTATTGAATACTCTGTGGGTGTGAGGAAAACTCAATTTAATTATAAATAATTGCTTATTATTGGCTGCATTTTCAAAAGACAAACACTGAAGCACAGACTAGAGCTGTTAAAAGCATCGATAGCAGCATTGCATCGATAGTATCGATTAACATTAATTGCTGCAGCAATTATTGCAATGTATCGATGCTTATGTATTATTTTAATTAGCAGATATTTGTTTTAGTGTTAAATTAAAAAAATAATCAAAAAATGTTTATTATGATTTTTAATTATATGATTAATATAATATTCAATTGATTTAACCATCGACTGTATCGATAGTTGACAGTATCGTTAAGAGAAATCATCGAGTAGAGTTGTGCACCTTTATTTAGCCAGGGTATGGAAAAGCCAAACCACATTGCTTCATCGATCTGCTTTCTTATGCACACACTACTGTTACCTGTATTCACACTCACAATCACACTACACCTACACATCTACCTATACATTCATGTGGTAGGAAGCACGTAGCTGAGATTTTTCATGCATTCAGCCAGGCAATAGGAAAAACTTCATCATCGCTACGCCCTCTGCTGGGAAGCTGTCAGTGCGGCTGTCAAGTTGCCTTGTGCAATTGTCATGCTCCGCTCGGCGTTGCCTGGGCAGGTTTTTCGGGCATCCTTTTGCTCTGCTAACTGTCAGCGGTTGTAACTCTACTGGCTAGAGCATCCGTTGGAGAATTTAATAAGTTGCCCGCATCATCATTATCATTATCACCATCAGCATTACGTTTACCGTTTACGGTTTTACGGTTTGCCGTACGCATTTGCCAGGCAGCTTTCTAGATGCCTTCCTAGTCAGCAGCATCTTCAGCAACTACTTCCACTCCGGCTCCAGCTGCTCATTTTGTCATTCAGCCATCCTGCTCGTTTTTCATGTGCGCCGCTTTTGTAAGTGGGTTATTTAGCGTAAGTAATGCAATAAGTCTGTTAGTTTTCATATTTCCTGCCGTCTGCAGTTGAAGCTGTAGCTGCAACTGCGTGTAATCCACGGCGATTCGAGTCCGGAGAGTGCCAAAAAAAGAGGAGAACTTTTTGTGCGGCACACGAACTGAAAGATGATACGGCAAACTGAATTAGCGCTCTACGAATGTGTCCTTCCTCTCCAAGGAGCTCGACTAGTTATAGGATAGATGGCTAACTGCCTGTCCGTCCGTCCGCCTGCCTGCCCGACTCTCGTGTCTCCAGCTTTAATTCATTGCAAAGAATTTTAATTCATTTTGCAAAACTTATGCTGAGCAGATTACCAAAGTTAAAGTTAATGCAGCACGCGAAGAGCGAACGGCGAACGGCAAAGTGTTTCTAATGCTCAATTAACTAAGTGCAGCTGCTGCTCCTCTGGCTCAGCTCGAGTAATGTCCTCCTTCAGCCATGAGCACGAATTACTTTCTTTTTTTCTATTGCCTTCTGCATTGACTGCGGTCGCATCTTCTTCGTCTTGCTGACTTTTTATCAACGGCATTTCTTCTTTCCGTTTGACATTTATCAAGGTTTCTCTTAGCTTCTATCGTCGTCCTCTGTCCGTCCGTCCGTCCGACTGTCCGATTTAATTGCATCGTAACTGCAAATTTGCTGAGCTATGCAGATACAGCTGCAGCTTCCATTAGAAGCCAGATGCCAACAAATTGGGAGTTACAGCTGTCAATTTAGGAATTACAAATACAGCGATTGCTGACGGACTGATGGACTTACGGACTGATTGATGGACTGATTGAGAGACTGCTGACTGCTTGACAGACTGATTGATTAAGTTATTAAGTCACTTGGCAAGCTTTTGTGGTGTAAGAGAAGACTGCAAATGCGGTTTGTGGTGAAGAGAAAATGCTAAGCGGGATTTTTTTTTAATTTTTGAACTAGTTCATGAACTAGGTTGCTTTTCGATTATTGTTGATATTATTATTATTATTAATTTTATTTAATTTTATTATTTTATATTTTATTTATATTATATATAATACGTCTTTTTATTCTTTCTTAATTATTATTTTGTTTTTAATAAGTTTTTATATGCATTTATTTTTATTTATTTCTGCCTAACTTTTGCAATAGCAATGCAATTTTTTCTATATTATTATTCCTTTTTTTTGTGTTCAATTTGAGCTCTTTTTAATTTGATATTTTTAATTTTTTGAGTGCTCAAAAGGTATCCTCTGATTGTGTCGATATATGAGATTTATGCATCTCAATTATTTTATAATTTATTGTAATAAATCATGAATTTCTATAAATTTATTGTCCCAAAAATATACACATGTTAAATATCTTATTACACACATTACTATAAAACTAAATTTATAAATGTGTAAAATAGCTAGCATTAATTAAAGTAATGTAATCAAAAATGTATTTAAATTCCTATTATTTTTGGTAAGTTTTGCCATGTAATTCAAGCTTTTCACAATCAATAGAAAATAAGAGAGAAAAAAATGCGTATGAAAATAAATTATCAGTCATTTTGAGCTAAATAAATATTTTATTTAAATATTTGACACATATAAAATGACATTTATCATATATATATATTTTACAGACATTTATTTCTATTTTCAAATATTTTTAATTTATACAAAAATTCGAAAAATATATACGCATTTATTGCATATATTTTTATATATGTTCGATTCTAGATAATAAATATGTATATATATATTTCAACTTTTTGTGTATATAAGAATATAAGAATAATAAATATATGAAACATTTAATATTTTCAACTAAAAGCTTGCTGAAAGCTTGTAATTATTACATTTAAAGCGCTTAACTGTTGCAGTAGTGAAGAAGCAAGAGTGCACTGGTATGAACACGACTAGAATATACCCTACATTCTATACATAATGCACACATGCCACACACACACATATGTATACATTATATATATATATAGAGATATTACCTTTACTTTATTCACATCCCTAAACAGATGAATATACCTAGTTCAATTAGGCTGCATACTACTTTAGGTATCAATGAATAACTTCAAATTCTAACAAGACAGCATACCCCTCATGCTCAATTCCCCGAGGTATAAGCACAGTATTTCTTTGAAAAGTAACAAAATAACTGAACTTAGTTTGTTATGAATGAGTTTTCCAATTGCTTCGCTACTTAACTACTTTTAAATGCAATTGCACAAGTTTTTAGTTCAGAGAAATATATATATAATAAATATATATAGTATTTATATACATATATATAAACTTACAATTTCACTGAGTTCAATAAGTGTTCTTTTGAACTGGGTATTTATCGGCGACAAGCCGATTATTATCGTTTATTAATTGCTTACACTTGAAACACCCTGTATGTAAATGAAACTTAAAACAGAAGAACAAGAAGTGGGCAGAAGAAATGAGACTTGTGTGCGAGTGGAAACGAAGTGAAATACGACATCTGGGCATGGCCTTACATGGGGCGGGCTGGCAATAGAAATAATTTTTGGTGGAAAACCAGCGCCGACCTACCATAAAGAGAAACTACGAAATGAACGCGTACGTGACAATAAAATGAAATGTGTAAGAGCTGTCAGTGGAGAGAAGTGGAGAGGAGTGAAGAGATATGGAGAGGAGTGGGGTAGAGTAGAGTTAAGCACGTGAGCGTGGACTGCGGCAGAGACACAGACCAAAGAGACATGCGGAGCACGACACATGGCTGTGTCGCTTGTTTGTGGCTGCTTCAGCTTCAGCTTCAGTTGCAACATGCAACCACCAGCAGCAGCAGCACCACCACCCCACCGCCGCACCACCCACTGCCCACCGCACAGTTTCATAAAGAAAAACAGCGAATTGCGAATGCAATTTGACAAATTTATTTGCAACGGCAGCAGCAAACGCGACTTGAGTGCAGATACAGAAGCGACACACACACGCACACACACACAGAGAATGTGTGACTGTGTGTGTGTGTCTGTTTGTGTGTTTGTGTGCAACTTCTTTAATATTGTAGCAGGCCACGTCGCAACGTGCAACATATGAAAAATGATAGAAATTTTCCAAGCTCCAGTTTTGGCGACAATATGCAAATGCAAACGGAAATCGAGTTACTTTGACAGGCAGCACGATTTTAATAAAAGAAAAGCGAGCATCGACTACAGTTGCTCACCTGCCCATCCGCCCACCCGCCCATCCGCCCACCTGCTCACCTGTTGCTCGCCTGAAAAATTCTATTAAAATGTGCGCCATAAGCACGCATTAGACACACTCAATTTCCTATTCCATTTTCCTGCTGCTCAGCGCAACTAACTCCGTCCGGCATCGACACCGGGTTTCACGGCGTGTGCTGCTGCTTATGAAACGCCTCCGCTCGGAATTCCCATTACTTCCCTCGGCTACGTCGGCATTTCATATGTGGCTCAAGCGTTCCATGGCTCAGCGCCCCCTCCTCCCCACTGCTTGCCACATGCCAGCTGCTGCATCTGCATCTGTAGTCGCGGCTGCCGGAATTAATGCCTCACCCGAGGCAGCTGTCGCCCATTTACCTGGCAGCCGTGTGGCAGGCAGGTGTGCATTACATACGGCATTCCATTCCATTGCAGTGTGTGTGTGTATGTGTGGCATGCCGCCGCCACCTCGAAGCAGTTAAAGCGAAGCCCATCAAGTCTCTCACTGCTCGGTAACAAATTAAAGATGCATTTAAATTGAATCACCAAACTAAACTCACTCACTAACTGCCTAAGTTAATATTAGCGACTATCAGGTGCTGCCTGTTAGCTGGTTCCATATGGACTTCCGGGCCGGGCAATACCGGGCCTCCTTAATGGCCCTGATTCTAGTTTAAAATTCTGCGCAATGGCATCCAGAGGCGCCAGCTGCCAGCTGCCCGCTGCTTGGATAAGGGTAATAGGATTTTCGGGTCACTCACAGTCCATTTCAATTAGTGGACGCATGTCCAGGGACGGCCTGTGCCATCATTTAATTTGTGTGCGTGAGTGGAGTGTGGAGAGTGCAGAGTGGAGAGTTCCATACGAATTGCAGCGTGTGATTTGTCCCACTGAGGTAAATAATAACAAAGCAGCGCCATTAGCAACGCAACTGAATCTGACTTAAATGAATTACGCAAGTCCCAAGCCTCGGGCCCAGCTCCGAGCACCAAAACACTATTCATAATTATTATTTAGCTAGAGTTGAGATAGATTTCGACTGTGTATTACTTGCTATTGAATATTTAGGTGAAACAATACTAATGCTGATGAGATGATGAGAATAATGATGAGTGCAACAGTAAGGAGTATAATAATAATGAAAATAATTATAATAATAAAAATAGTAATAATAATAATAATAATAATAAAAATAATAATAATAATAATTATAATAATGTGATACTAATAAAAAAAATATTAATGAAAATATTGATATACTAATAAGTATTATATTTATTTATAGTAATATTAAGTAGTATAATAATGAGAGTATAATTATAATAAAAAAATACTGAAAAATACAATAATAATGCTAAAATGATACCAATGAAAATGATAATAATGTGACTTATAATGTTATTGATAATAATACAAATACTAATGATAAATAATACTTGCTTCTACTAATAAGACTTAAAATGATGGTATTAGAATACGAAAAAAATGATGATATTTGAATACAATAATAATGATAATGAAAATACTAATGATACTTTAATTTATGCCAAAAAAATATATATTATTTTAATACCAAAATGATTAACTTTAAAATAAATATTATAATAATGATAATATAAAAATAAAATAATAATAATTTATAATAAAAATGTGAGTAATAATAATATTGACAAATAATGAAAATACTTATGAAAATAATCACAATAATAATACTAATGATACTAAAATATACTAAATTATCACTATAATAATACTTCTAATAATAAGAATGACAATTACCAACTGTTATCAATTAGTAAATCCATAAGTATTGCTAAGTCAACATTTCTTAGGGTTTTCATGCGAAACACCAAGTAAATGTACATCAACTGAGGATTAGAACAACAAAAAATGCTTTAAAGCTCGCTTTTTATGCTTGGTTCGCGCTGCCTCAGCTGGCTTTCGTCTAGCGTCGAATGCTCTAAGCTCTGAGTGGCTCAGCTCTGGGTCTGCACATAAAAAAAAAAACTGTCTGCCAGCTAAAGTAAAGGAAGAAGAAGAAGAAGTAGCAGAAGTAGGAGTCGAGGCAGAAGCAGAAGCTAAAGCTAACAACGGTCGAGGCTGCACAGTTCAATGCGCGTTTATGGCTTTCCAATTGCGATTGCTTCGTGTTGTTTGGCCAGTCGATGTCCCTTCGGACGCTTGACACTACAGAGATAACGGAGCGCATCAAATCATTTCGTGCTAATGGAATTGCATTGATGTTGATGGAGTTTTTAGCCTCACCCAACAATGGCTAACAGCGCTGTGTCATCGAATTTGACAGGCGACAAGAAGATAATGTACAGAAATATGTATATAAGAAAAAACTGTTGAGTGAGAACTTCATATCAGACATGTATTTCTTTTAGGATGTATATGTATATCTTTATATATATTTCTATTAGAGTAAGGGTATTCCTGCTTCGTTTTAAATGAGAAATTCATATAAGTAATATGTACTACATAAATATATACTATATACTATGTATTATAGGATATATCTATATATATATTTAGCTGTCATCATCATCACTACTAAGTTGGTAGAGGTATTCCCTTTTCCCACTTTAATTTGAGTGAGAACTTCATACAAGAAATAAATTACATATACTATATATTTAAGTATATATCTATTTATATACCTATATTTGACTGTCAAAATCATTATCTCTGAGTTAGTAAGGGTATTCCCGTGTCGTCTTGATATAAGAAACGTACATATATGATATATTTATTAGGATATATGTATATAAATATCCAAACCTAGCTCACACAATGAGTTCCACTAAGTTAGTAAGGGTATTCCCACTTGAGTTTAAGTAAGAACTTCATATAAGAAATGTACTATATATGATATACATATCTTTTAGGATATATATGTACATATATCTACCATCATCTCCTTTACATTAGTAAGGGTATTCCCGCATCGATTTGAGTGAGAACTTCTTATATACTATATCATTTAGGATATCTACCTATATCTATATCTATCTCTGGCTCTCGCAGTGACCTCCACCAGCCTACTAAGGGTATTCCCGCTTCGCATTGCACCTTCTTTTAACGCTTCAGCTGTGACTGTGGCTGGCTTTTTCAAGAGTTCATCCGCTGTACACTCAAACGCAATTTTGGCGGCTGGCCTTCTTTTTAGCTTTTTATGGCTTTTGGCTCGAATTGAGGGCAGGACTTTAGAGCCCGGCTAAGAGAGCCCGTGGCAGACAAAGGCGATGAACTGGTTTATTGAATTCGTGTGCGGAAATTGCTGTTTGCTCGGCGCGTAATACCAAATGGAAATCGGAGGAATCTGCATAGTAATGCCGCCTGACATCTAAATATGTGTGTGTGTGTGGTTCGTTTGCCGAGCGAGTGCTTGAACCGAGCAACCCCACGGACAGGTTCACGCCGTGCTGCGCAGTTCATTTGGTGTCGGTGTCGGGCTTTTTGGGTAATACATCAAACAAAATTAAAACGCACTGCGGCAGCTGCAGGAGGACTCGAAGGGTTGGCAAAACATTTGCCACTGGCTAAAATAATGATGTTGCTGCCGGAGGACAACACAGACAGCGCCGGGACAGACAGCGCCACGTGTCGGCGCCGCGGGGCTACAGCTGCGATGTCACTCAGCGGCGACGGAAACGGAAAGCTAGAAAGGCCAAAGCTTGCGCCAGCAGACTGTTGCTTCTTTGTTGTTCCTGTTGTTGTTGTTGTTGTTGCTCAATTGAGTCCATTGGCTGTAGTTTCCCCGTTGCTAGACAATTGCTCATGGCCAGCTCACGCCCCAACTACAGCAACGGTTCCAGCTCCAGCTCCAGCTCCTGCTACAGTCCACTCCCAGACATGACGGCGCTGGGGTTGAAAGTGCATGACACACAATTGTTTCCCTGACACCCACCCAGTGCACGACCATTAACATGCACAACCGTACATGAACCAGAAGTGTCTCCCTCTCTCTCTCTCCTTCTCTCCCTCTCCCTCTCTCTAGACCATCAAATTGTTTTTGTGGTTACCAGCTGGTTTATGGTTACACATTTTCTGCTTTTACCTTTAAACCTTGGGTTCCTTTTATATTGACATCGTTTCTGCATGCAATCTAATAAATGAGTCGTGTATGAGGAGTGTGTGTGAGAGAGAGAGAGAGAGAGAGAGTGTGTGTGTGTGTTATTTGGAACAACTGCAGGTGCTCAAAAATAATGGTTTTGGCATGCTCCGGCCCAACGATCGTTTCCCCTGCCACGCTGAGCTTCCTGGACGAATTGCCGCTATCGCTTGGCCATAATTTATTGCCTGTATTAAATACACTTTGTACCCGTGGCATATGTCATTGTCTTGGACCTACGGCCTGCCCATTGATTTGCATGCCCGCCATGAATCATTCCGGCAATGCATCAAGCCGAAAACCCGCACTAATTGACCAATTCACTTGTTATTGAGATACGAGATCTATGGCCATAAACTTTACAATAAACTTAATAAATATTTCTATATGTAATATATATATGTACATATATTAATATATATATTGATATATATATTCATATATACCAAGCCATCTGCTGCTGATTTATAGCTGCTTTTATTTATTATTAAGCTCATGTAATTGGCAAGACCTGATTGTGTCGCATTCAATCGTAATCTGATTCATAAATTATTTACGTTTATTTGAGTTTTACATTTAAAATATTTTGTTCAAGGCAGAAATACATTACAAGTAGAAATCTTTGAGAAGAAATACTCAGTAATTGGTTAAAAAAATAATAAAGTATATTCTACATTGAACTTAAAATTGAGGTGTTTTCAGGAAGTTTGAAAAATCCATAAACTCGTACTGAATATGGTATACACAAATATTCATATAAAATTTCAGGTCTCTAGCTATAGCGTCTCATGTCTATATCGAGTCAACTCGTTGCCCTAATCAAGAATATATACTTTATGGGATTCTGCCACACTTTTTTCTGCCTTTTTCATATATTTTCACAAGAAACTTATACTCTGATTTCAAATCTTTGCTGAAATCTATATATCAACATTATTTTTTCAGGTTGTCAATCTATTTTTATACACATAATGGGTTTTATAATATTTCTATGCTTTCTTCACTGCCTACTCTTTTTCTCTCTATTACTCTTTTTCCTTCTTTTTCCCTCTCTTCCTATCGCTCCTTCTTTCCGTCTCTTTCTTTTATATCTATCTTCTCTATTCCGTATTCTCTCTCTCCCATTTTTACCTCTCTCCATTTCTATTTGTCTCTCTATCTCCTTCTATCTATATATATCTTTCTCTCTTTTTATCCCTCTCTTCTTTCTCTTTGTCTTTCCTTTCTATCTATATGTATTACATTCTTTCTCATAGACATACTTTGCCTCTAGTTTTACCTTTGTCTTTCTTTCATCTTCTCTTCATCTTCACCCCTCTCTTTCTCTCCCATCTAGTATTTTATTTCACATATATCTTCAGCAATAGGTGTCTTAGGCTTATTTATAATTATAATTTGCAGACAATTAATTGCAGATCCGCGACTCGAATGATATGAATAAAACAGATTCATTTGGCCAAAAGGTTAGCTCAATTGCTGCGCAGCCTGGCAATGGCTGTTATGATTTTAATTAAAAGTTAAATTACACATTTTTTCCGGTCAGCGGCTGTGACCTTTCTGCTTAGAGCGGCCACTCAGCTGGCGAGCCTATTACAGCCCAGTCGAGCAAAGAAGAAGACTCGAAAAGTAAAAATCTCTCGCAGTGCTCAGCGAATCGGAGCAATCAAATCTGATTTAATATTTACGAAACGTTTTGAATTTAATTTGCTGCTATTTGGGGCTCATTTTGGAGACAATTTAATTAATTTGAAGACAAACATACAACAAGCATTGCATAGAGCACAATTCCAGATTCCAGCTCAAATGCCAACAATTGCAGAAATACAAATTATTTAATTTGTGCTGTGTGTGTGTGTGATGTATATGTGTGTGGGTGTGTGTGTGTGCGTGTTTGCTCAGCGTGGTATTGTATTGAGGCTGAGGCATTGACCAGTTGCTGTTACGCTTGGGCAGCCAGCGACCATTCACCGCCCAACCACTGTCTGCCGCCCACCGCCCACCGCCCACTCACCCACCAACCCACTCACCCACTCGCCACTTGTCGTGTCTCTCGAACGTTGTCCGAGTCATTTAATGTCAGTTGGCTGTTTGGCATGCGAATCACGTAGTTTCTGTGCCACCAGCACTTTTTCATTTCCATTCATTCACTTACGCGCTGCGGCCAGAAGAAACACCAACTAACACACACACACTCACACACACACACACATCAAATGGGTGGCTTGACTCGGACTGCTTCAGCTTCAGCTGCTGTTTCTGATTTGTTTTGTCGGAATTGTCAAGCGGCGCAGCTAACTGACAGACGGACGGACGGACGGACTCTGGAGCTGGCATTGAAATTGAATTGTGGAAACTTCGTGGGCGTACGCAGTATTTTCCTCTTCTTCTTCTGCTTCTTTTTTATAATATAATTTGCACTTAATTGGCCAGAAACAAGCTCAGCAATTACACAGCCCACACATCAGCTGTGCGCCTCATCTATTTCGTATCGTATACGTAATATATGGAATGTCATAGTTGCTATAAGAATCAGTCTATAATTATGATAATGCTCAGAGCTTGTTGTTGCTGTATTTGGTCAGTTTGAGTTGAGTTATTTGTGTAATATATATGTATAATTATAGTTTAGATATATTCTTTCCTAGTTTTTTTTCTTGTGGCATCTGCATAAATTCCCTTAAGCTCTTTCATCAAGTTGGGGTTTATCTTGTTGCTCGTTGCTTTCTGGCTGCAACTTGTGCAATAATAAGTTTGGAATTTAGTTTGGAACGAGTTTAGTATCTGCGTTTTGCATCAGAAGTCAACGCTGACAATTTTCATAGTTTTGGGATTCTTAGAATAAAGTTCTATGATCGAACTTTGCCTAGTTCATTAGAATGTTCAGACATATTCTTAGTTTTCATATGGAAATATAGTTATGATTATATAAGGCGAATAATGAGTATGGGAAATTTTGAGAAATCTTAGTAAAGTCTCTGAATTCGTAAAATATTTACATTTTACAGAATTCTAACTTCAAAGTTTGAATATATCGAGTATTTTCTTTCAATTTTTCATACCTTCAATGAACATAGTTAAGTTTATTATTATTATATTACCAATTTAATTTCTTCTTCAGCTTCAGAGACCGTACATTGCACAAAACCAATATAATCCTTTCATTTTGTGAACAAGTATACAAATCAGCCAACAGTCTATCTAGGCATAATAAAACTTATGCAAATGCAAATCAGGACCTATTTCTTACAGTGTATGCCGCCCACACTAATACTACCACTTACCCTACTCCCACACTCACACACACACACACACACATACATTTATAGTATGCATGTATTTTTGTTTTTTATTTCGCTCGGATCAAAGTGCTAATACAAACAGCTGAGCCGGCGGAGCAAAGTTGTGCTTGGAAACGCTTCGCATCGGGTGCGAGGCGTTGAGTAATCTCCCAGCAAGCTGAAGTTGCGTGAAGCGTTCGCCTTTGTGGCTCGCTGGTTAGCTGACTGGCTTATCAGACCAGCTAGAAGGATAAAGTTGAACGGGGAACAACTAAACAATGGCCCTACGTGGAGCAGAGCGCGGCTTTGGAAACGCATATTCAGCCTTTGGTTGCGCGTTGCCCTGGTTAACAAAATGGCGTCGGCACATAATTAATAGCACTAAGGAGATTAGTTGCCCTGCATAGCACGAGCAACAACAACAAAAACAACAGCAACTGCCCTCTTCCCTCTGCTCTCTGCCCTTTGCCCTTTGCCCCCCCTGTCAATAGTTGCACACGCAATGCTCCAGCGTGTGGCGCGGCGTCAGTCAGTCAGAGCTCCGTTTGCACCTGTCGCGCAGTTCGCCCACATTCTGCACGCAATCTAATTTAGCTGGAAAAAGCGAAACGTGCCCGGCGTGGAAATAGCCAGAGCTAAACTCGAGCCACGCCCCTCACTCGCCAATACCGTTAAGGAGCCGAGGATGATATCTTTATATTGAGCACCGGTTCAATACCTCTCATTAGACAGCGAGAAGTCAACACCGAAATTGCAGCACTCAATATCTAAGGAGAGGCCAGCAAGAGCTGCAATGGGGCATATACAGCCGCTGCATACTCTGTTTACAGTTGAAATGCTAACAAAATTAATTGATGAGGATTTGAAGTTGTTGCTCTATAAGAAATGTTGATTGAGGGTAAGATATGATTTTTGATTGTTGATTTAGAGAGGTTAGAAGTGAGAAAAACTAATAAAATAAAAAATCGAGAATATTGGAATTTATTATCTCTAAAAAATAATATTAATAATAAAATATAATAAATAATTACTAAAATTTTATATATATTTATATTAATACTTTAATTTTTGTAGCTTCACTCTTTCAGCTAAAATTACTTAAAATTTGTAATATTATCCCTTAAAAGCTAAAAAATACAGTCGAAAAGAAAATTTTAAAAAATTCAATAAAAATAATATTTTTTCTGCTTAAGTAAATAAACTTCAAGATGATTTCAAGTAAATTGCTTTTGATATGTTTTCTTTAAATTAAAAGCGAAATATATGAAATGCCGCGTGAGTTCATGAGGAAGGAAAACAAACAGCTCAAGCGGCGGGCATCCCTTGATGATTGATCACAGCAGGTGTACGGAAGGAGAGAGAGGGATAGAGAGAGAGAGAGAGAGAGAGAGAGAGAGAGAGAGAGGCTGAGTGAGTGGAGGGTGGACATATGGCGATGCGAATTCATGCGAGTCAAGGACCCGGCGAGGCCTCGCAAAGCGCTGAGGGAACTTGGTTTTGGGTGCAAGCTGCAAGCTGCAAGATTTGAGCAATTATTTTGGTGGGGGTTGGGGGTTGGGGGTTGAACGGGCTCAAGGATAATGCACTTAAGCCACGGCTACCTGCTACGGATTGTGCAAGTTACCGTTACTCAGCTGGTCTTGACTGCTTTTGTATGCACGTGCATACGAGATGCGTCTGAATTTGAATTATTCATCATTGCAGTTGCTGCAGTTGCAGTCGTGCTTGAAGACGAGGGTTGTTCGCCGTCCTTGAGGGTTGGCGGCAACAGGCGGCGCGATGCGGCAACACTTTGTGCATTTTCCAGCTTCCAGTTAACATTCGCATCCACAAGCGTCTCTCTCTCTCTCTCTAGCTGTTGTGTTGGTGGCAATTCGAAAGCAATTTTAGCAGCATTAATCATTCCCCTTATCCACACATGACACACAGTCTCCAACACCCACCCCAACCCCCAACATCCACCCCCACACTGACATAGAGTCAACTGGCCTTTTGTCTAATGTTGACAAAACGCATTTTAAGCTCTTCAGCATTGCCTCCTTTTGTTTAGTTAGCTGACTGCCCACTGTGCATACATATGTGGACATGTGGATATGTGGATATGCGGATGCGGCTGGCTGCTCTAGAACAGCTCGATTTTGGATTTGAATTTGGTTTTGCCAACTGGTTTCGGGGCAGCTGGCAGTCAGCAGTCGGCAGTCGGCTGACCCTTAATATGAATTGACTTTGGCCACTTTTGTTTGCGAAAGCCCTTAACTACCTTATTGTATTGGCTGTTGACTAAATCAATTCAGTGCATCAGTTGCGCATTTTTTAGCAGAGTACACTGAGCGAAAGCGGGCAGAGATTTGAAATGTACAAAAACTGATGAAGTTTTGGTAATTTGGGTATTTTTGCCATTATTCATATATTTAATGGTATTTTTGTATTAAATATCATATAATAGTTAATTTGAAGATAATTATTAACTACCCTGTTTGTATAACATATAATATGTGACTCCCTGCTTATATAACTAAAAATTATATTTTTTTATATTAAAAGAAATATTTGTAAAAATAATAACAGGTTTTATTATAACAATTTTTATATATTTTTATACAGGAAGGAATAATATATGATCTCAGGAGTTTCATGATAAAGCTACGATTTTAATATATTTGTATATATCAAAAAATATTTTTATATCAATAATATATAATATCAGAGGTTCTTTTTAGAAATATTTTATTAATATATTTATATATTTTTATAAATCTATTTTTTATATATTTATAAATATAAAAAGAGTTTTAAAAGTTATATATTTTTATAAATCTAATTTATATATATATTTATAAATAAAAGAGGAGTTTTTAATCAATTATATAAATTAAAAGACTTTCTTTTTATAACTACAATTGATTTATATTTTTATTAGAATCTTTATATAGTTATTATATTTTATTTTAATATTTTTATATATTTTTAAATATTTTATATATTTCTAAACATTTAATATATTTTGAAATATTTTTATATATTTTATATATTTGTAAATATTTTATATATTTTATATGTTATATATTTTATAAATATTTTATATATTTTGTATATTTTTAAATATTTTATATATTTTTAAATATTTTATATATTTTATTTATTCTTAAATATTTTATATATTTTTAAATATTTTTAAATATTTTTATATATTTTTAAATATTTTTTATATTTTTAAATATTTTATATATTTTTAAATATTTTTATATATTTTTAAATATTTTTATATATTTATTATATTTTATTTATTTTTAAATATTTTATATATTTTATTTATATTTAAATATATTATATATTTTATTTATTTTATTTATTTTTAAATATTTTGATATTTTTAAAAATATTTTTAAAATTTTAATATTTTTAAATATTTAACAATATTTTATGTAGTTTTTTAAAAGAATTTTTCATAAATAATATTTTTAGCCTTATGAATGTCCCACATATAACTCTAACAATAGATAGTTTATGGCGCAGCAATAAATCCAATTAAACAAACAAAAAAATTGTGAAATATATGATCTGCCATCAACTAGCTTCACACTCACCCAAAAAAAATATTTTCTTTTTTTTGCGTGTCGAACTTTTCGCAGTTGTTTTTCGCAGTTGCTGCAAATGCACGACAAATTAACACACAGCCAGAGCAAAATGTGAAATAGTCCCGTTGCAACGGCTGCTGCTGCTGCTGCTGCTGCTACGGCTGTCTCTGTGTCCCTGGCCGTGTCCGTGTCCGTGGACGCCACGCCCGCGGCTTTGCTGTGGCACTAAGCAAATGGCTGTTGCGAATAAAAACTAAAACTCTGCGCTTGTTTTTCTGTGTGATTTTCACACAGCGCACGATTGGGATGGAAAGTTGATTCAGGGAGGGTGGCACAATGCCGTGCACCCGTGCACCCGTGCACCCTTGGGTGAAGGCGCAACACGGCGTGTACAATTTACGGTTAGCCCGGCGCGGCACAATGAAGCCCACGTAAATTTGTTTGCTTTGTTCTCTCAGTTGACAGTTAGTTGGAAATATATATACATATATGTATATTTTTTTAACTCTTTTTATTTTTCTATAATAAATTGAGTATTTTCGAACTATGATTTGACCACTGTTTTAATTGCGCCTTTTGCTGATGCTATGTTCAACTTTCAACCCCCGCGCCTCTCTCTCTTTCTCATTCTCGCTCTTTCTGTCTCACTTCACTTCAGCGACATTTGTTTTTGTTTACCAACTGTTTGATTGGATTTACCGTTACCGCACACGCGAACGTCTTTCGTCAAACTGGCCAAAAAGTCGCACACACTCATCGGGCAGAATTTCTCAATTGAACTTTGGAAAGTAGAATGACTGTTGAAAGCTTCGCACAGAGCATACGCTCAATTGCAATCACTGGCTCTCGCACTCTGTCACTCTGCCACTCTTTGACTCTCCCGTTCTCCCACTCTCCCGTTCTCCCGCTCTCACAATCAGTTCACCTCGCTTGGTCAGTCGAAGGCGGGCGACAGTGGCTTCGCACAATAATTGCGACGCGACAGCGCGTCGAGCTTTGAACGACAACCACCCAAAAATGGACAAACGACTCGGCGGCGAATCGTTGAAAAGCTCCAAACACCCCGTTAGTCAAGCGCATGCGTCAACATAGTTCAAAAGTCGCGCTCAAAGCTCTTGCTCGCTGCTTACGCTCTGGCGCACTCTCTTTTGCTCTCGCTTGCTCGCTCGCTCTCGTTGCGTTACGTGTGGGTGGTGGTTGCCCAGCGTGGGGTTGCGGTCTATTTGAGTTGTGTCCAAGTGTGGGTGGATGGTTTTTCTCTACCGCACGTTATTATTGTTATTATTGTTGTTGTTGTTGTAGTTGTAATAATGCAGCAGCAGCAGTGGCAGCAGCAGCAGCAGGCGGCGTTTTAGCGGCAGGAATGTGCACTTTGTTCATGTTGTTTGTGCTTTGTTGCTGTTTCTGCTGTTGTTGCTATTGTTGTAGTAGTAGTTGTTGTTGTTGCTTGCTACTGCAAATTGCCTCGTAGCATTTAAGTCGAATTATGAAACTCGGTGCAGGCAGCCGCCGCAGCCCACCCGCACGGCTCGCACGGCCCGCAACAGAAGCTCTGGCGTGGCACCCGTGCAAAGCGCCAGGAATGGGCATGCGAATGCGCCTAAGGGAGAATACCTGTATTTTAATTAATATTGATTGAACATATTGAGCAGTGCAGGTGTGCCTTAATTTAATTGTGTTTATTTTATTAACAAACAAACAACTTTCATGCCCTATCAAATTTTAAGCGTATATCCATAACTGAATTAAGGGCAGTTCAGTTTTTTTAAACCATATTTTTTCAGATATGAGCGTATGAGATATTTCATGGAGAATTTCGCATAATTTAATCAATTTAATAATTTTAAGTTGGGTTTTTAAATAATTTTTGGCCGATCAGGGCTCATTAATAAGGTATTAAGTTATATGTAAAATTATTATAAATGTACTATATTCCATATTCATGTCTGGCACCTGTAGAAAGCGAGGAAATACTAAAATTCATAATTCGTGTGGTAAAACTTAACTAATAATAGTATTTGCATATCAATCAAATTTAAATATGGTGTAAAAAATCATGATTAAACAACTTAAACCACAAGTATTTCTTTAACGGCTCCAAAGAAAATACTAAAAAATACTTAAAAATAATATACGTTTGTATATATTTACGCAGTGCTAAAGTACCATTAGCTACCAGAAAGAAAATATTGTTTTGAATAAAATATTTATATTACTAAGCGCTAACAAACAAATTTTGTTCAAACAATTCATTATGGAATAAATATTTTTAAATATTTTTCGTCGTTAATCAACTGCCATTACGTCAATTTACTGCGGCTTACGTCATTCTTGGTATTTTTCATATTCACGCTGTTTCTCGATTGACCACCTATCTATCGTTTGGCCGCCACAGCGATAAACAGCTGTTCAGCAAGATAGCGTAAAACAATAATCGTCCGGTCACAACAAATTCATTTTAACAAGAAAGAAAACATTAGCTTAAACGAAAAGCAATTACGTTAGAGCATCGTAACGCGTCAATTTTGGAAATTAATTAGAATAGCGTTGCCATTAGAAATATGACTGTACCCGCATTGTGACGACAGCAACAGCAGCGAGGCGCAATATATTCATTTAGAGCAAGGCAAAACTCATTCGGATCGCAAGATGTCCACTGAGGAGTGCCTGTGGCGCGAGCACGTTGTCCAAAGACTGCGCGAGCGGGACCGCAAGGAGTGCGAGAATTTCAAGGAGATAATTGTGCAAAGTGAGTAACGTGTGCATACGCATAACATACATATATATGTATATGATGCTGCTGCAGACAAAGCCTGACGGCGTCTCATTTCGATTGACTGCGTATTAACAAAAAACTTGTTCTATTCCAACGAGCACCATCACAGACAATCGCCTCATAGATCATGTTGCGCAATTAAAGTCTGACAATCTGAAACTGTCCGTGGAGAACGAGCAACTGCGCAATGCTGTGTCAACAGGTGGCACCGGACCCAATGTGGCCATGGCCACGCTGGAAAAGAAGCTGCTGGCGCAGCAAGAGGAGCTGACGGACCTGCACAAACGAAAGGGCGAGCACTCCCAAATGATTGTCGATCTAAATCTCAAAGTGGAGCAGCAAAAGGAGCTGCTCTCCGAAAAGGAGCACAGGTAGGATTCAGAGCGAACTCTCATCATATCGGGTAGACCTGATGCTACTCTCTTTTCAGTCTATACGAACAACAAACGGCGAACAATCGCTTAAGAGCCGAGGTGCAGCTGCTGCACTCCAGTCTGGAGGAGCTCAAGAAGCTGAACACGACGCTGCTGGACGAGCACACGGCACTGCAGCTGGCCTTCAGTTCCCTGGAGGAGAAAATGCGCAATGTACAGGTTAGATATGCTCCATGGATATTATCATCGGTATAGCATTGCTTTATAAATTCTAAACATTGGCCTTAAAGTATTGTCAGATTTATTTTTTTTTATATTACCTATTCCAAATTATATTGTTTATATTATAAATGCATGTGAATAGTAAATAGCATAGTCGTTATTGAAGGAACTCGGTAAGTTGATGATATATGTGTGTGTGGAGTAGATGATGTTTGTGGTTCTATAAAGTAATATAGAGCAAAATATGTATATAGTATAAGGAAGTTCGAAGAACTCCATAATCTTTCATATCTGTTCACCAGTTTGCCTAATATATCCCAGTTTTATAGCTGAATCTTGTGAAATTGTTCGCTCGTTTCTTAGCTGAATACATAATCAGTTAAGAGCAGACTTGAATTCGGCTTATTATATCTTTCAACGGCCAATGTCATAACAAACTTGTTTCTCTGCTCAGACATAAAAGATTTTATGGGTCAAGCCAAATAAATTTGAATAAAAATGAATGCATTTTTAATAGATTATATATTATAATACAAATGATTCATTTTGTGTATTTACCAACACTCTGATCATTTCTTTCAGGATGAGAATCGCTACTTGCTGGAACGTTTGATGCGCTATAGGGCAAAAGATGCCGATAAACTGAATGAAGAAAACGAAAGTTTAATAAGGTAACAAACAAAGGCAAAAAAAAAGAGTGAAAAGAAAAAATAAGAATGTTTTTTTTTTAAACACGCACTGCATTCATTTATAAGTTATCGGTTCATATAACAATATTGTATATATACATATATACATATTATATATATACATATAATATTTATAGAAATGTTGATAAGTATTGGCTAAAACTTGCAATTCTTTTGGGTATGCTAAAAATATATATTTTCAAAAAAACAAAATTCGTTTTCACCGTAGATTTGAAGAAATTGCATGAATCAGATATTAGTTGATTATAAAACTTTTATAATAGAAGAAAAATTATGATTTCAAATAATAGAAAAAATAGACTCAATTTGTGATAACAATTTTAAGTATTATAAAAGCTCTTCAACTGTTCAGCTGTTTTCATAGACATTCTAAGTTTCCAGCTAAATATTTTGAAAGTATTCAAAGAGTTTTAATTTTGAATTTTGAATTCTTGTGGCTGATTGCAATCACTTCGCTACTCACATATAACTCGCAAGCTTGTTCATTGGGTCATTAAGAATTAATAAAACACATTGTTATGCAACTAAATTGCTTTTGTTAAAGGTAAATAATCGTGATTCGTTTATCTATAGTCGGGCTTTTTCGAATTTAATATTTTTTTTGTTTTCTTGTTTTGCTTTTATATGGTTCAACATAAAATATGTAACCGATTTCGAAAATATCTAGAAAAAGACTGCCGTCACTTTTCAGAAAACGTTCGGCTAAACTGAAACGTGACTTGGAGGACGCCGTGCGCGAACCCAACTCGGCGGTTAGTCCGATTGTTCCTGCCCCGGGCAGTACGCCACTGCATCGCAACTCGAGTCCGGCCCAATTTGGTGGCACTGCTGGGAGCGACGACGAAATTGATGACGCCTCGATAAACGGCGCCATGGAAGCGTTGGGCCTGAACGACGAGGAATATATCAATGCCAGATTCATGGCCGGCGAAACTGTCAACGATATGGCACGCGCCAGCACAAATACCACCATTGAGACTCTCAAAGCAGCTGGCTATCTAGGCCAGCCGAATCCGACGAAGATTTTCATGAAGTTCGAGGCGCATGAGAACGAATCGCATGCGGTACGCTGGAGTCCGGTCGAGCGCATGGTAGCCACGGGCGGTGCTGACAGAAAAGTGAAGCTGTGGGACGTTGGCAAAGGTAAGTCCATATTAATGATGATCATGAGATTCTCCCAATTAACTGCAATCAATGCTCATCGTCATTAGGTTCGACGGAGCCGCGCGCTGTGCTGAGTGGGAGCAGTGCTGGGATCAACTCTGTGGACTTTGACTCAACCGGAGCCTATATACTGGGCACATCGAATGACTATGGCGCAAGAGTTTGGACAGTGATGGATAATCGACTGAGGGTAAGTTAAGAGTTAATTCAAATGGAATTTTAGGTAGAAAAATTATATAGAGTTGAATATTTAAAGAATTCTCTTTATCTATATCGTATCAAAACAAATTCAGACTAAGATAAAAGGAAGAAATGTTTAGATATCATTAAATATACAAAAAAATATATATATATTAAACCTGTTAAATAAAACAAAGACTATAATATATATACTTATTCAATCATGCCACAGCAAGAGCTAGACATATACGTTGTAAAAAAAACGTTCGTAATCAAAATCAAATGATAGTGAGTGTTTTGAACTAGCCTTGCTCGACTAGCATATACCCTGCCCAAAGTTAAAAGACACATAAACAAAGAATATAGATCAAATATATTTAATAATTATTATTATATATAATTTCATCTTCTCTATGACAACTTTTTTTTATTTATTTTATGTTTCTTTCTCTAATTGAGTATTTAAAATTAATTAATTTTTATAAATTTGATTTTTTAATATATTTTAATTTGTTTTAAACACTCATTAAAAATATTAGAAAAAAAGACAAGTGTATTTTGAGCGTACAGTCATCTTTTTTTCTAAATTAAAAAATAAATATTATAATAATTATTATCATTTTCATTATCTTTATGATTATATTTATCTACGCCTAAGAATTTCGAAATATCACTTCTATTTATATCTGTTTTTTTTCTTTTCAATCTGATTTTGCTCAACTTAAACTAAGCTTCTCCTAATTATTTGTCATATCTAAAATATTGCATCATTTCGCACCGATTCCATGATTTACCGCAATCGAAACAAAATAAAAAAACCCCAGTATATAAGTAAATATATGTATATACGAGCTACAGCAATGTCGCTCGCACACCTCGGTCCGGGCCGCGCTTATCAGATTATTTACCGAATGCGATATTGTTGCTGCCCCCGCTGCCCCCGTGGCCCCTGTAGTCCGTGGCGCCATTCAGAAACTGATTAACATATGGCTGATGGATCTGTCGCCGCCTGTACAAGTACGACCAGAGGGCGATAACGATGAATTGTGCCACGAAAAACACGGTCGCCGCCACAATGAAACCTGCAACAGAAGCTTGTTTTAGACTCGAATCGAGAGGTGTTAATAGGCGGCAATCAGAGGTAGATTAGGAGCTTGATTAGCCTGGCCACATACTCACCGATGCCATCGAAACATAACCCGGGCACGCCCTCATTCACAAAGAGCACATTGTCATACGAATCGTAATCCTTTATCTTGTTTGTCTGTTGTTGTTGATGTTGTTGTTGTTGTTGTTGCTTTTTAGCAAAGCCAAATTTATCAGTTATTTGTATCGATTGCACAAGCAGCAAATCCTCTTGACTTGTTTTGTTCTGCACCTGGCTGGCTCGGGCCTCGCGATGATGGCCAACATTAGCTAGAAGATTGAGAATGGATAGAGTTGGAGATTATCTTGTATATAAATATGGTATATAGTAATATAGTATGTATATAGTATAGTATAGTTTATAGTTTAGTATAGTATAGTATATAATATAGTATACAGTAATATATAAAATATATCATATCTATATCTAGTTTTTAACTAGAAGATAGAAGATTGAAAATGGACACAGATAGAGATTATCTTGTATATAAATATAGTATCCAGTAATATAGTATATATATTGTATATTATATAGTAATATAGTGTATTTCATACCTATATCTATTTGTAAACTTACATTGAGCATATGTCTCGCGCCTACGCCGACGTCCATAGGACGTCTGTGTCCTGAACTCCGCCGTTATGTCATCCTGCTCACAGTTGACTGGCTCGCAGCTGGGCATGCAGGGCGTGACCAGGGCGCGGAACTGCACCACGTCGCTCGAGGGAAATTTGAAGGCATCGAAATTGGAAAATAGTATTTTGCCAGACTGTCCGCTTTTGAGTATAGGTCCCATAATGAGATGATCTGTGGGACAGCCCTGTGCGTCGATCAGCGTTATCTCCGCATTATCAGCGCCGTCCATGGCAACCAGTTCCCGTACGAATATCTCATACGGGCTCTGCTGATCCACGATTTCGAAGTGAAGTGCCAGTGGATCGCCCACTTCCGCAGAGCGCATCATGTCGGAGCCATCTCTGGAGGAGATGCGCATCAAGACATTTGGAGAGTCCACAATAACCTCCTCCGAGAGCGCCGTCTCCACATCGCCCTTCACGCCCAGATCCACATCGTTGGTCACCGACTTGTTGGTCAGATCGTACTGGCAGGTCACGGCCAGGCCCAGATCGGAGGAGGTGACTATCGTGTCGTGGTGCTGAATTACCACGTCGTTCATGTAGCGACCCGCGCCGCTTTGACGCACATTGCACTCCAGGTTCTGGTAGCCCATGCGAATCTCAAAGTCCAGAGCGCTGCTGACGTCGACGGCACAGGATTTGGGCGCGCCCTTGGCATAGACCTTCCCGTCGAAGAGCTTCGAGGTGCGTATGCGAGCGACCATGTCGCCTGCTCCGCACTCGATGGTCACGTTGTAGCAGGACGAGAGCTCATAGGTTGCCGCTTCTGGCACCTCCAAATAGGGATCCTGCACATCCGACAGAGTGGCCCGACTATGATGCGAGAGGCGACACACCATGTCGCCAGTATCGCCATAGTCATAGGAATGGCACCTGAGAGGGGGAGACATAGACTCACTAGACTTTCTCTATATATTCCTTTATGTTCCTTACCTATAAGGCGAATTGAGACACAGTTCTCTGCACTCGTCCACACTCCCAATATCCTGATAGACCGAGTCCACGGTTTTCAGTATGCGACCTGGCAAACGCTTGAACTCGCACAATTTGTTCGGCTCCTCGGCACAATTATTTTCCAAATACTCTGTGCCAGCGTGGGCCTGAAAGGCGTTCGAACCCGCCAACGTAAAGCGATCCATTTCGGCCAGCTCACAACTACTTGAGTCACGATGGAAATTGGCAGATCTGCAAGAAGAAATAATCTCATTAGGAGTATAATAAAAATATGAAAAAAAAAATAATTAATAATTATCTATCAACACATTAAGTAGCCTTATATCAATGTTAGAGCTATTCTCATAGAGAATATCATTAATATTATCCTTACCTGGTAATTTTAGCTATACGCTATTTTTTTTTTTTTTTTTTATAGGGAATATCATTATATTATTTCTTTAATAGCTTTAAGGCTTCGCTATTTGTATGAGGAATATCATTATGTTATTTATTTATTTTAATTAAATTTTCGGTATTTTGATAGCGAATATCATTATTTTTATAACTTTAAAGCATCGATATTTGTATAGAAAATCATTCATACTATCATTGCTTTATTTATTTATTTTTCGCTATTTTCATAGGGAATATCATTATTATTATTTTAAGCTAGTCATTTTAACTGAACGATATAGTAGGGAATATCATTAATATTACCATTTAATAATTTAATAACTTCACTCGCTAGTTTTATAAGGAATATCATTAATGATATCATTGTTTTATTTATTGATTCTTCGCCTTTTTATATTATATTCCCTTTACATTTCTCTCCCTCGATATTCACGATTTCTCTTTTTTCATGATTTTCACCTAATGCCATTTGGCATTTTTGATCACAGTATACACTTATTTTGAGGTTAAATTTTCTTTGAAATAAGAAACGATTGTTGATTCAAAATCTATTGAAAAGTATCTTCAGAATCACTTCACTGGACTTCAGTAGCACAAACTACTTAGCTCGCTCAATTAATATTGCATTTAATCACCTGCATATGAATTCCGTTTCGCCAAGACACAACTCGAGGCAATCACGACGCGATGTCACTGATACGACTCGTTTTGCATGTCCATCCAGTCTGTAGTTTTGGACTCGATCGATGCACCAAGCTCGGGCGCATGGACGCACGCCCAAGCAGGTTTTTTGCGCGTAAATTGTGAAAACAGGAAACTGTGATTTGGTTAGGGCACCTGCAATTAAGTTTCAATAAATCCATGAAACAATTCATTAGACATGTTACCTCAGTCGACTGTAATATTGAGAGAACATTCCTGTTCCACTTACCTGGCAAAATATCGGCATTCGATGAAAATAGAACGCATAATCCAGTTTCATAGTTAACGGATTGACAAGTTTCGTTAGTCTGGCACGATTCCAGGCAATCGGTGAGCATCAGTGTGCCTGGTAACGAATCCAGCAGCCTTCCAGGTGCGGAGAAAACATAACTGTAATTGAGATTATAGATATTAGTAATGATCATAGAGAATATAAAACTGAATTTTTTTGAAATATGTTTTTAGCTGTTGTTCCATATTTCCATTCCATATGATAAAAAGTTGAAGATCATTTATATAAAGTATTAAAATTTATTTTAAAGATAAGATTAAAGATCAGGTTAGATATTTTATAATATATATATTTATATATTATGATCTTTTATCTTTAATTTCCATAGTTCATAGTTTAGAATCTTACTATAAATTTCTAAATAATTTAAGTATATTTAAAGATGAGATTAAAGATCAGGTCTGATATGTTATAGTATACATATAATACGATCTTTAATATTTTATATTTAAAGTAAGACTCACAGATTATTTAGACTATAAATATATAAATAATTTAAATACATTTATAGATCTGGTTGGATATTATATAGCATATATGATATTATATATTATATATAGTATATATATTTTATATTTGAATTCCATAGTTCAGTTGACAGTTTTTTTTTGAGTCTTACTATACATATACATAATAAAACAAGACTAGATCATATGTTCTCTCTCAATCTCCCCCTTTTCATTGTTTATTCAGATCTTACCCTGTTATAATTTCGAAGCCCAACAAATCTGGGTCACATTCCTCGACCGAATTGTGATTATGATAATTTGGCTGGCCAGAAAGAGGCAGAGCTGGCGAGATGCGTTCAAAAGGAATGTCTTCCTGCTGTTCCTCTTCCTGCCCCTGCTCTCGCATCGGTGCGTCAGAGTCAGACTCTGCGTGGCTGGCATCTATAAGTGAAATGAAAATGATGGCATTCATGGTTAATCGGCGCATTAACAGGTAGCGGGTTCACGTTGCCAGCTACTGTTGGCCAGGTATTTACCGTCAGCCAATTTGGTCTTTGTTGCTGCTGCATGGGCATGGGCATTGGCATTGACATTGGCATTGGCCACGTACAATGATTGATCATTCTTCTGGCTGGGATCGGCAGGGCCGCTGCCAGTGCTGTCGGTGCTCTTTGTTTTGTCACTTTCAGGCATTGATGCTGGTGCCAGCTGAATGGCGACGGGCACCAGGTCCGCCAAATTGTCCCTTGCAGCTGCCTCCAGCTCGATGCGCGACCGACGTGCATCTCCCGAAGAGCAGAGCATCAACATCAGCATCAGCACCAGCAGCAAGTGCGTTGGCCTCATGCTGCGTAATGGCCGTATGCTGCTTTTCATTGGAAATATTTTCCTCGATATGCGTAGTGGACTGCACGTTCTCTCGATTTGTACGATCTGTGAGCTCTCGCACTCGGCTCGGCACGCTAAACCACAACGTTAAGAAAAACAATAGCAGAGGTATTAATTTAATTATCTTTTCATGCCAGCGGTGTCTGAGGTGTCGTTTAGTCCGTTCAATTGCTCTGGCGCCCAGCCAGGGGACCACCATTACCTATAATTGTATGTTAGTTGTTCTCGTTGTTGTTGTTGCTGCTGCTGTTAATAAGCCTTAATAGGCTTATTATAGTATAATGACCTTTCCGCATCTATCGACAATTGTTCTTCCCTCAGATCTATAGAAAAACTATTTTTATTTGCTTTCAATTAGAGTTTTTAGTGTTTGCTATGTGAGCTTCACTCTATAATTCTCCAAACAGGTTATTACATGGGGATTACATGGAAACTGGAGTGGAATATTGATTTACTTAATGATGTTCACACTTGAGTGTAGATACCCTAGAGAGTAATTACGATAAAATCTTTGAGTAGTCGTGGATTCATATGTATACAGAATATTATTATAAAAGATATTTTTAGATCTTATAGATATCAGATAATAATTGTAGATGAAATATATCCTTAGAGAGACAAATTTCTTTTCCTCTAAATCATATTATTATGTGATCATATCTAGTCAATTCTTGCCTAAGCTTTATCTACTTCATTATTTTCATTTATAATTCTCAATTTTCTCTAAAGTCTTTAAAAATAAACTCAACTTTGATCCATCGTTTGTTTGACTCCAGTTAAAAATATAAAATCAACTAACGAGTCCGAACCGAACGAACTCTCTCGTTGACATCTATGGAATGACACGAGCAACTCGAATCTCGAATGCAACATTGACGAGTGACATCTGCTGATTGACAGTTATCGACGTAGACCAAGTTGAGGGCTATATGGGATAAGTTTTTAATATGTGACTAAAATAACAGTCGAGGAGGAACTCTCAGTCAAGTTTTTTAATAGGCCGAAAAGAAGGGAGTAAGAAAAAATAAAAAGAACGTATATAGAATAATATGATCTTGAACAGCATTAAGAGAAGATTGAAACAGAAGGAAATATTTAGCATAATATGAGAGATAATATTGTAGTAGTGGTATTTCGAGAGTATTTTATCTAACTATAAAGGTATTTTTATATACATATATATATTTTTATATACTTATATAGGTATATATTATATTTTTTCAAAAATATCGATAAAAATCGATTGTCTTATTAACAATTCATAGACGAAACTGGTCTAACTTAACTGTTTCTATATTTCTATATCAATATAAAGAAAATCTTAACTTGCTCGCCCCAAAATCTTAATTTGCTCGCAATGATGCTTCCCCAGTAGAGGAATTGCAACACAGATTATAACCCACACTTCTCACAATGATGACGATTTTATCTATTTAGTACAACTAACTAGATACATTTTTATAAGGAATGCCATTAATCATATTCCAAACCAGTTTATTTGAGTTTAAAAATTATATAAACATGAGATGAAAGCAGACTAACTCAAAGTGTTAGAGAGCTTTTGTTGTTGTTGTTGTTGTTGTCGTTGCGCCTGCTTTGAATGTACTTCTTCTCATGGCAGATATTAGCATTTTAATTCATCTGCACATGACCCTATGTAAATGAGTCACAGATTGTAAACAAAGGCAGCAGCCAGACGTTTTGCATTATAACCCATTTTCAGTAGCTGCACCAAACCAGAGAAACCGCAAAGAAAAGCTTCGATGGCTGAGTATTCATTGGCTTTGATATGTGAGACAGAGTCTGAGAATTTGTGATTGAAGAATTTGAAGAAGATAATAGTAATATATAAAGTGATTAAAATAATTGAAGAATTTCAATAAGGTAATCATAATATGTATAACAATATATTTGATTAAGATGATTGAAGAATTTGACTAGGATAATTATAATATATGTAGTAGTATATTTGATAAGGATGAAGTTGAAGTACTATACTACAAATATTATTCCTAACTAATGTTTGGCTACGAATTAGCCATGCCTTTGAGAAGTTATTGAAGTGAAAGTGAAATGAAGGCACACTTAAATGAAGATACATCCAAATTCGACTATCCTAACTTTAAGGCATTTAAACAGAACTCTTCAATACTTTATAGCTGGCTTCGCCCTGTCAGGGAAATTGCTTTGCTAATTGCAGTTGCTCAGAATGAATGCAGCGGGTGCATAGTTCATCGAATGCCGACGTCCTTCTATTGCAATGCATGTGCGCATTGCGAGAAATCAAATAAATTGTTGAATATGACAACAGGCTGAGAACCCGCATTGACTTGGCCTAAATAGCAGGAAGGCAGCAGCAGCAGTGGCAGTGGCAGTGGCAGTGGCATCAGCAGCATTTGGTGCTACACATTGCGGCATGTGACTAAACATATAAGTGCGATTTCTTCCTCGTCTTTCTATGCATCTATGCAGTTGCAGTTGCAGCCGTCGCTGCTGCTGCTGCTGCTGCTGTTGCTGCCTCTGCTGCTGCTGCACCACCTTTTCTAACTGGTATTTCTGGATTGACATTTAAACGGTTCTTTTTGCGCACATCTCGAGATATAGAGTCCCGCTGTCCGCGGCCATTGAAATGAGCACATTGACTTAAGCTGCCTCCTTATCACGCCGCGCCAACTCGCCTGCACTTCTTGCCTGAATTATTTGCCATTGAATTAATGACGGCCACGGACGGCGGCGATCACTCGAAACGGTTTCCAATGCGCACAATTTTACCAGCTGCCTGCTGCCTATATCTAATTGCCCAAAAATATGCCCGATTGCGTTTTCGACCGCATTTCGAGAGTTCGACTTTTTCGACTAACATAATTGTCAGCGGACTCTCAAAGTGGGCCAATTTTCGGAACGACCTTGTTCACATATCGGCCGGTAAGTGTGCTCAGTTGGAGTGTGTGGATTGAGATTGTGAATGAAACCTAGTTAGATGTCTTTAGAAATTTCTTGGAATATTGGAAAATCAAGGCAAGTGCAGAAATGGGGCTGGGTTTAGTATTATTGAATAGATCTATTTTATGAGTATATTAAATTGGAATATTGAATAAAATATTGATTGATAATATACATATATTATATATTAATATTTTTTTTTATATATTAAAATATTGATATATTTATATATAAAATAAATATTTATCGTTTTAGCTATTCTATCTACATTTATATTTGCATATATCTTTTATATATATATATATAGCTTAGACAGTTGTTTGGAAATGTTTGCCAGCTCAAGCTGAGCTTAGAGGCTGACCAATTAAGAGCGTTTGGCAGAGCACTTGCTCTAAGACGCAGGCAGCTTAACATTTTTATATTGCTTCTGGTTTGAGCTTGAAATTACAGTCATGACATTATGCATTCATGAAATGAACGAAAATGTAAAGGCAGGCAAATAAAATATTGTGTTTTACACTTGAGAAAATTTAATTGTAATTCATGAATAATTAATATTAATTTTCTATAATATTTAATAATTTATAACTTATGAAAATATACCTATTTAAGCCAATTTTTGTTTATAAATATGTCATATGATTATATATTATTATCATGATATGATTGCATTTGAAATGTGAAACGTCTGAGTCGTCAAATATGTCATTTATATTTGTGTGTATAATCTCTTTGTATATATGTATTCATATATATCATATATTAACAACCATCATCATCTTCACATATATATTACACATATATATATATATTACATATATAAATATGTATATCAATTTTATCAATTTTTCACAAAGTTGATTTATAAAAAATATATTTAAAATCAATTTAGAAACAATATTCGTTTCAATATATGATTGTATGTGAGATGATGTTGTTCCACAATTTGTATAACTATATATTAATATATATTTATCATTTCATTTAGTATTAACTTGTAAGAGTTACTAAATGAAATGAAATTGTTTCGTTTATTCCACTTTGACTTGACTATTGTGTATGGGTAAATTGCACCTGATCACTACCTCAACTAATTGATTGATATGCATATTAGGCCACTATAGGTATATCAAAATAATAAACTTATTAGCACATCTTTGATTCCACCTATAGTTTTATGAAGGTACAACTCTGAGACACAAAAGAGTTTAAGCCTAACCGACTATATTTATGTATGTTATTATACAAAAACTAATTTGATTTTAGAATATATATATTGCCGCTGAACGAACAACACTTGAACACTTGAGCACAGTTGAGAACATATTAGTTTTAGCATGGGGCTTAGTAGCCAGTAGCTTTCAGACGTACTTGATTACTTGAGTAAGGTTGCCGCAGAACTGAAGTCATTTGAGCGATGTTATGTTCTTATATTTATAAGTTAAGATGCCTCTTTCGACTGCACTTAGAGGAGCAACTACTGCCGTTCCATGCTCTATTCAGCATTCCATTTAAGATTGAAGCAGCGCAGCTCTGCCCCATACGCACCAAACTCACTTTGAATGCGACGAACCTAAGAGAGAGTCATGCTCAAATTCTGACAATACGTCAACCGGTGCCACTGTCGAAAGTGCTATTATTCTAAGCAAAAAACTACCTCACTCTACAAGAGAGCCAGAAAGAGAGGGAGAGGGAGAGAGTGGGAGAGAGACTTAGTGAGTGGAGAAACCTGTTGCTTAGAGTACTGGCCATGCTCCAAGTCTCCAGAACGTGCATTGACCGTTCAGCTTCAGTTGCCGGGTTGATAACATTCCCCTGTGCTCTTTCGGAACTTGGCTAAGAGCAGGAGCTGCGCTTCACTTGCTATGGCTTAGAAAAACTTGGTCAGGGACATGAACAGGCTATTCTGGTTACCAATACACGCACGTCATGCAAAAGAAACTCCTGATATTCCTATTGTATTCATGTTGACTAGTTTATGATATCAAATCTATGCAAAAAGAGCTCAGAAATTATTTTATTATTATTATATTAAAAAATGTATGAAGAGCTTAGCAAATATTTTATTATAATAATATTATGATATAAGAAATGGGGATTTATATAGTTTTGTAAGGTTAGAAGCAGAAATTTGGATTATAATTACCATAAATTGGAATAAAAACTGAAACGAGTGAGATTTTTCAGTTGAGATATCATTAGAGTAGATATAAAATCTTGTAGCTTGTACGAACATAAGTTATATATTATTATGATGATATGATGTTTGTATATGTCAAACAATGAGAGTTAGCTTAAGGAAAGTAGATATAGTAGAAAGTATATATAGTAGAAAGTAGATCAAATATAGCATATTATAAATTTACTAAACTTAACTAACCAAAATTTGCTCTCTGATATAGGACTGAGATATCAGAGCAAATGTTTCACATATTATACTAAACTAAATTCCACATCAAGTCCATTCTGATCTATAACTTCAGCATATTATATAAACTCACTCACAAATTCCTCTGCTGCTCTCAAAGGTAAATGACTTTTACCAGCAATGATAACCAAATTCTGACTCATGATTCTAACCGTAAATCTACGCAACTACAACTAAGCTAAGTTCTAAAACTACAGCTAATTCCCTGGTCCAGCTGGCTGATGTTTGTCTCCGCAAAACATTATTCAATAATTTGTTTCAAGAGCAGTTGAGGTTGTTGTTCGGCTCGGGTTTACGACAGCTTTAATGACACTTTGTTCCCGCGAAAACTAAGTGCCTGCTGTTCGGGATGCCTAATTGTTCTTAATAGACGACGCGAGGTCCACATGTATACACACATATATATAGTTATACATATATATATATATATATATATATATATATATATATATATTTTTATACATTTTGTCAACTTTGCCCAGTGTGACAGTTTTTATGGCGCCCAAAATTAGTTGTTTAACGGCTTTACACCTGGCCTCTTCTTCTTTAAGCACACACTAACGGGCCACAGTGGCAAGGTGATGGCCGCCAAATATGTCCAAGAGCCAATTAAGGTGGTAACCGGAAGTCACGACCGCACTTTGAAGATCTGGGACCTACGCAGCATCGCGTGCATTGAGACGAAGTTTGCCGGCTCCAGCTGCAACGATCTGTGCACAACGGACAGCCTCGGCTCGACCATTATCAGTGGCCATTATGATAAGAAGATTCGCTTCTGGGACATACGGACGGAGAAGCAAGCAGACGATGTACTAATGCCTGCCAAAATTACCTCGCTGGATCTGTCGAAGGGTGAGTAAAAGGAACAATAAAAATGATGATAATAACTTATATTCAATTATCGATCCACAGATTGCAATTACCTGATATGTTCGGTGAGGGACGATACGATTAAGCTATTAGACTTACGCAAGAATCAAGTTATATCCACATTTTCGTAAGTTGAAACTATATGTATATAATATATATATCATTCTCTAATTACTCTTCTTTCTATGCTCAGAAATGAGCACTTCAAGATCAGTTGTGATTTTGCTCGTGCTTCCTTCAACTCGGGCGCTTCGAAGATCGCCTGTGGATCGGCAGACGGTGCAATATATATATGGAATGTGAATGGATTTCTGGAGACAACGCTCAAGGGGCACAGGTGTGTAGTAATCAATTATTATATATTTCAATTCCATGCACACACACTTGCACACACACTGGCACACACCTATTTGCACTCTTCTTCTTCTCTTCTTGTTTAACTGGCAACCCTAAAACGTAAAGTTCTGGTTCCGTTCCGTTCTTCCACAGCACGGCCGTCAATGCAGTCAGCTGGAGTCCCAACAGCAATTCGCTAGCCTCCGTGGGGAAGAGTAAAAGATGCATCATCTACTCGGACTCGTAGCCCACTCTTGGGCTGATTTCATAATTATAAGTATATGTATGTATGTATGCTTGACCCAGCGATAGCAGGCGCATAGTTCCGGATGTCCCATTGCCTCAACAAGTCAGCAAGCCAGCGAGCCAGCGAGCCGTGTGTCCTCCTTATAGAAACATACAATATGTATTTGGATGTTATATAATATATAGTATAAATATATATACACTGGATCAGTTCGTTCACTGAACCGATTCACATTTCAAAGTAACCAACTTTTTTACGACATATTTTGTATGGAATTCATTTAAAGTTAACTCTAGCTGGTTACCTAATATTATTATTACTATTATTATTATTATTATTATTGCTATTATTACGTGTGTTATGTGTACGTAAATCTATAAACTATATATTTAATTTTGACTCTTTGCGCATATTTAGGTTTGAACGAATTTAGCTATTTAACTATTGTATTTCAAAGCAAAATATTTATTAACATTTATTTTTTTACCAAAATAACAAATGTAAAGAAATCAAGTTTTTTGTAACATGTAAATATGAAAATATAAAAATTATGCATACGATTTTAAATATCATTGAATTTATTTAGGCTGAGAGAGTTTAGATGTGAAGTGAATGAAGAAGAAGGTATAAAATAGGTATATGCAGATACTATATAATACGATCTAAGCTTTGACATTGTTAAGATCTCAATTTTGGATCAAAGCTCTGTTACATTTAATCATAATCTACAAGCTGATCTTAACTTATACATATTATATATTTTATTATTTATATTTATGTTATATAATTTCTGTCTTTATCATAAACTAATACAAAAATTTAATAATTTAGCACTTGTTAAACACATTCGCTGTGCCTTAGCCTATATATAACTCATCTTCTTTCGTTCTACCTTGACGTAATACAAAACCAATTTAGATCATCTGCCATTGGCATGCAACAGCACTTAAGCTGATGTAAGAACGCTGAGTCATTAAAACATTTTTAAAATAGTTTTGCTTTCATCTTAACAAAAATTTGCTGTATTAAATAAGCTGATCATTTCTGAGTTAATATTGAAGTGGGAAGAGTGTTTTCTGAAGTTGTGGCGAAGACTAATGGAGCACAAGACGAAATTATAGAAGATTGTTCAATCAAAAGAGCAGTAATAGTTTATGTGTGAAAGTGAAGTGAAGATATAATATTAAGCAGAAGATTTAGATTAAAATCTTAAGGCATAATAATTGGCATACTATAATTGCATATATCATACATTCAATAATAGCTTCAAGTCTTAACAGAATCCGATTCTAATATTATATAACTTCAAGTATTCTTTCGAGTACTCTCAGAGTCCTTCACTGTTAAGAGTTCGAATTCGCCATAAAGCTTCTATCTTAAGTGAAGTTCTTTTAAATACTTTCAAGTTTCTATCTTCTATCTACTCCAATATATTCGCAAGGGTATTCCCTCTTTCACAGTCACTGCCCATAAAGGTCTCGTAATTTATTATGCATGTCACCTGATTTAATGGCTTTGTCACATTTATTACAAAGCCTGTTAATTATTGAGAATATATATATATATTCGAGGATTATTCAAATGAGATGTAAGTAATTCAATTGAACTACTTGTGTTCTGCGATGTCATTCAACTGTTAAACTGATGGAAATGCAGAGTCAATGCAGAGTCAATGCTCCCTCTCTCTCTCCCTCCCACTCTCTCTGGCTCCTCTGGATCTGGTGACATTGAAGGTCCAAGTAACGACGCTGAGATTAACTACCAGAGGCGAACATGTTTTAAGCAGTTCATACAAACATTAGGCATTAAATGGAAGCAGCCACTAAGTCGGTTTATGGGCAGCTCTCTGCATCGTATGTAACTAGTTGCCCAAGATCGTTTACCTTGGTACACTTGGAAAAGTAATTTTTTAATGGCACGAATGCTTTTCGTGTGGATAATGAGGTGCAGAAATCTAATTGCTTTGTTGGTACAGCCAGTCGAGAGTCGAGAGTCGGGAGTGGAGAGCTGAGAGTCGCGAGCCGAGAGTCGGGAGTCGGGAGTCCGGAGTCCGGAGTCGAGAGGGACACATTCGTGCAGCCCTTTTATTGAAAAATGTATTCAACTTGGCACGACAGTTGGCACATTGCGCTCCAATCTCATGAGATCATTTCGAGCAGCCCACCGTGGACTCTATCAAACACTCGCTCATCAATGCCCCCAACTAGTGCATGCTCTTCTTGTCTAGCATAGGCTGGCATTTTCGCTCAGTGTAATGATGTCTTTGTTTTAGTTGTAGTTAAGGATTTAAATGCCAACTAAAAGAGCAAACAGCTGCCAGGTGAGTGAATTTTAATTGTTTGCTGCAATAAAGTAAAGAAATCGTTACACTGAGCGAAGTTCTTGGGGAAAAGTGTGTAAAGGGTATATAGTAGACATTTATTGTGTATACTTTACAATTGTTGTTTTTTATGGAATGGAATATAATAAACATTTTTTTTTATTTAATTTTTTTGCGTGGACAATATTTTATTGTGTTTATTGAGATCTTTTAACTTGTTATCTATACGCTTAAAAGAAAACTTTGATATTATTATTATATATAATCGATCCTAGTTATAAAAGTTCAACAGAGTAGATCAGCTTCTCTGCTGCTGGTTTCCTCGATCTGCAGCCATAGAAAGTTCCGAATGTGATTCCTATATATACGTAGCCATGCCTAGCTCTGGCCCATTGCGCAATTAAGAACTATTTACTTTTCTAAAATAACGAAGCACGCAGCAGCAACAACTGTAAATGAAAACTAAAGAGGTTCTTGGAACGCGAACGCCCACTTGAATTTGGCCAAAATAATGTGCACTCTGTGGCAGCATTATCATTATTGGCGACACCATGTGGCAAGCCAAGCCAAGGTAAGGCCAAGTGAGACTAGGCAGCCAGAGCTGCGATTCACTTTAAGATGTGGGTTGGACGTTCCACTCATTGCCATGGCGATGCTGTTTGCCATTATCCAGCGGCCAGCGCTGAGATGCGCACCTGCTTCAAGCACGATATATATATATATATATATATATTTATATAGAGTTTGTGTGTATATAAGTGGAGTTGCAGCCGATGGTGTGCATCATGCAAATTAATGCACCCTCGGAGCCAACAGGAAACAGGCTTCGTGCAGATTTGTATCTTTATCTGCTGGCAGACCAAACACATTCAAGCAGGTAACTGCTGTCTGGCTCCGTGTCCTCGCTCCCTCGCACACAGTTAGGTGCATTCATCTCAATTAATTCACTTACACAGCAAAAACAACAGCAGCAGCAAGTCTGAGTCTATATAGTTATATAGTTGCTATATAGTCGAGGCCTCTCAAGAATTCCGCAGCGACAAAGCACTTGGCTTGGAAAGGTCGTCATCGTCATCGTCGTCTTTCAAATTAGAAAATTAGGAAAGTTTTTAATTAGGCCCAACATGCAAGCCCCATCGAGCAAAGAATGTACTTCAGATGCGCTCTTCAGATTCGGGCGTACTCTCTCACTCCCCCTCTCTCCCTCCCTTTCTCTTCATGCACATTGACACGCATCATTATGAAACTATCGAGAGAGATAAAATGCCAAACAAGCAAACGAGCATAATAGGTGACAATTTAGCAGTCATTACAGTCTCCGCGCTCTGTTCCCAGCATTATGGCGCATCCCAAACAGCTGGGAAACACGCTTTTACCTCTGCCTCCGCCTCTGCCTCTTCTTCTTCTTGTTCTTTCTCTGTTTAACTGTAAGTCGCACTCAGGGCAATTACTTTCAAGTTGTCTTTGAATATTTGCGTAGATTTCACTTGAAGATCATCGGCAGCTTGGTTTAGCTACAAAATCTTTATCTGGCAGAGAACAACAGAAGTTGCAAAAGTTGCAAAAGTTGTTGATCTTAACTCTGAAACTGTTAAATCAAAGGGTTTCTACCGATTCATGTAGATTTATAATTCTGTGATTGTTGCCCTGTTCTTATTTGAAATGGGAATTTAGGTTTAGAATATTTTAAATTTAAATTAAATTATTTAAATTTATGTAAGTAGCAAAACAATGCTTGAGGGATGCCAGAATATATTTATTTATATAATTTCTATAAATAGATATAAAAGTTGTGAGTTCTTCGAACTATCTGGCCCTCTGCCCTTCTGGCCGTCTTCCCTTCTGTCCGTTTACCCTTCTGGTCATCTTTCCATATGCATATTCATTCAATAATTTGATTTCATTGCTTAAACATAGCTACTACAAAGCCTAGAATACCTCAGGGTATCTACTAGTTGGGCACTCCTGACAGGAGCACTTCTTTTCTTTTCTCAATTATATGTATCAATGTATGTTTGAAATTATAATCAACTACTTTTGATAATGCATGTTATGAAGTTTATAATAATTCTCTATTAGCCAGGCCCCCAGTGGGCGTAGACTACAAATCTTTAAGACCAGTTTACATGCGAGCTTGTGTAGCACATATTAAGTCTTTAGCTTGATTAATAACTGATTTGCATATGGACAGCTTGATATTCGAAAGTATTTACTTATTTATCTTGAAGAGAAAAGTATAAAAACAGTGGAGATTGTGAACTCGAAATTTATTTTATTATAATATGAAACTATAAGGCTTACCTCATTAGGTATACCCTATATAAAACTTCATATTAGCAATTTATCTACCAAAAAGTTCGCATTTCTCTTTTAGTTTAGGGACAATTGATTGTATATAAGTGTTCTATATACGATTATTCTATATTCTATACTCTTAACCAACATTTGAAGCTTGCCATTTCCACTTAGATATATAAATTCCTCTAGCCTTAAAGCATTCACAAGTTTCTATCCTGAGTTCATTTCCCTTCTCTCAGCTTTTATATTTCCGCTCTTGATCTAAAATCTAGTCAGTCTGGCCCAATAGTCACTTAACAACTTCCCAAAATGCTTGCCATTTTTACCTAGTCTGGCCAATCGTTCCATTACCATCGTCCACAAACAACTCAAGGCAGTCTTCGTTTTCTGTTTTCTGTTTTGATTTAGTTAAGGTATATTATTCATACTCTCGATTCAAAGTTGCTTTGTCATCGGTGTAGGTCACGAAATCAAGAACAAGTCGTAAGTCGGATGTTGATTCTGATCGAAAGTATATGGACATAATGAGATTTTATGCTCGCAGCATTAGAAAGCTTCAATTAGCGCAGGTGTCTTTAGACTTTGTTATTTATTACCTTGTTACAGTCCGAACTGTGCGAAATTCAATTATTATTTTTCACATCTTTTGTTGCCCGATCATTCCAATTAAAATCAAGAAATCATACCTATTATTGTGGCATAAATAATCCGCTGACAAACACAATTCATTGAACACTTTTATTTATTATGTTTAAGGCAATTTTTATTTAAATTAAATTAAATACATATATCGGCAATAATACATGTTCTATATATAAAATATATATATATTAATCATATATATATATTACATATCAGAAAATAAATATAAATATATAATGTATATATAAATAAATAATATGTGATGTCAAGAAGGTTGTGCATTCGTCTAAGTTAGTATATAAATTAAATAAAGTTAATTCAAATTGTTTTCTGGTTATTTCCGAAGTCACGAAGGCAGTTCCATAGAGTTCCTAAACTGTCTTCATAAGTGTGGAAAACAGGCGTAGAGTACATAGTACATAAAGTGGGCTCAGAATGTATAAATAGTAGTAGAACTGAAGTATAAGTATCCATTAACCAACAAACAATCCGCGACATTTCTATTTAAATTCTACACCCAAATCGAGCAATGACTAGACAAGACCAATTTCCAAGGCTGCCAAGTATCAAATATATATATATATATATATATAGATATACACATATATATATATATATATATATATGCAATAAGTTATCGTCGTTCGCACCTGCTGAAATTAACTTGTTCGATCTGAGTTCGAAGCTTAGAAAAAGTATTAAAAAAAACCTAATACGAGTGCTGGTAGGCCTGCAGCTTCTGCCTGCGCTGATAGCAGAAGGTCCAAATGCCAATTATAGCCAACTGGGTGAGCAGGAAGAATGTGGCAGCTGTGATGAGTCCTGAAAGAGATGAAGAGGTGTTTTAATGAAATGATAAATAAATATGGAATATATCTATATCTATAATAAATGATATGTAGATGAAAGATATCTATAACAAAAGCATTTATAACAAGCAAGAGAGGCTAGACTGAACTCGATTCCTCTTTCACTTAAACCAATCTAAACCCTTTAAAAATGATCTATTATAGGACTACGTGATCATTTTTAAATAATTATACAATACATATAAGTTTGAATTAGACAAACCTACTCTATTTTAATTATTACAACAAATTCAAATCCCTTTCTCAAGTAAAACTTACCAAATGCATTTACACAGAAGCCGCGTCCCGGATTTGCAGTTGTGAATTCCGTTTCATTGTTATCCGAGTATCCGCCAATATTCGATTTACGGCTCTGTTGCTCATCGAAGCCGAATTTGTCCGTAATTTGAATGGACTGAACCAAGAGCATGTCTGAGGGTGTCTTGACCTCACGTTTCTGGCGCAGATCAAAAGTGGCTAGAAGAAGAGATAAAAATCAAATTTAAAGACAATTGAACCATCAAAAGATATAGTCTATATATAGCCACAACTTACCCATTGTGTTCAGCGAACGACGCTTGCGGCCGTATGAGAGCAGAGATCTGTACTCGCCGCTGGTGTCCTCCTGATCGCACTGCACGGGCTCGCAGCTGGGCATGCAGGGCGTGACCAGGGCACGGAACTGGACGACCTCGCTGGATGGGAACTTGAAGGCGTCGAAGTTGGATAGCAGGATCTTGGTGGAGCCCGGACTCTTGTAGATGGGGCCCATGATGAAGTGATCGGTGGGGCAGCCATTCGAGTCGATCAGCGTGATCTCCGAATTGTCAACGCCGTCCAAGGCGACCAGTTCCCGAACGAAGATCTCATAGGGACTCTGCTCGTCCATGATTTGGAATTTGAGTGCCAGCGGATCGCCCACTTCGGCGGAGCGCATCATGTCGGAGCCGTCGCGCGAGGTGATGCGCATGACCACGTTGGGCGAGTCCACAATCACCTCCTCCGACAAGGCGGGCGTCAGGTCGCCGCGCACATCCAGGTTGACTCCGTTGGTCACCGACTTGTTGGTCAGATCGTATTGGCAGGCCAAGGCCAGACCCAGATCGGAGGAGGTCACGATCATATCATGATGCTGGATGATAATGTCATTCACATAGCGCCCACTCTGGCTCTGGCGCACGTTGCACTCCAGATCGTGGTAGTTCATGCGCAGCTCAAAGTCCAGGGCGCTTCTCACATCCACCGCACACGATCTGGGCGAGCCCTTGGCGTAGACCTTGCCGCTGAACAGCTTCGAGGTTCGTATCCTGGCCAGCATGTCGCCGCCTCCACACTCAATCGTCACGTTGTAGCAAGAGGCGAGCTCATAGGTCGCGGCCTCGGGCACCTCTAGGTAGGGATCCTGCACGTCCGTGAGCGTGGCGCGGCTGTGGTGCGAGAGACGACAGACCATGTCGCCCGTGTCGTTGTAGTCGTACGAGTGGCATCTGCAGAGAGAGTTTATATAGTAGGGGATATATATAGCAATAGATATGATTCTGCTCACCTGTAGGGGGAATTCAGGCACAGCTCACGGCACTCATCCACGCTGCTCACTTCCTGGTAGACGGAGTCAACTGTCTTTAGAATGCGTCCGGGCAACCGCTTGAACTCGCACAGCTTATTCGGCTCCTCGACGCAATGGTTCTCCAGGTAGTCACTGCCCTCCATTACTTGGAAAGCATTCGTGCCAGCCAGCGTCGAGCGATCCATTTCACTCAGCTCGCAGGCGCCAGTTGATCTCTTGTAGTTCGCTGATCTGCAGAGAGAAGAATATTCATATTCATATCAATACTCATTCATTTTTGTAGTCATATATAGTTGTATGTTAAAGCAATGCACATTGAGACTCATATTAATATTCACACTTCATATTCATATTCATTATGTTCACATTCATGTTCATTACGCTCTCATACTCATTTTAGAATTTACATTTGTATCCATATTCATGCTCATGCTCATGTTTATATTCACTTTCTAATACATATCATGTCATATCAGTCATATTCATATTTGTATTCATATTCATTTTAATATTTATTTTTATTCTTCACATTCTTATTTGTATTTATATTTATATTCATTTTGATATTGATATTCATAACCATATTCATATTTATACTTATATGTATCTTTATACTCATATTTGTCTTCGTATTCATTTTTATATTCGTACTCATATTCATATTTTGAATAATATTCATATTTGTAGTAAAATTCAGTTTCATATTCATAGTCATATTATATTCATATTCAATTTCTCTTTAATATTCATGCATCATATGGATTCATATTCACATTCCTCTTTGTATCCCTATTCGTATTCATTTTCATTTCTATATTCATATATTGATTAAATTTGTTATATGCATATTCATTTTAATATTCATACTCATATTCACATTCATGACTAATGCGAAAGTCATAACAACAAGTCTTAAAAGCCAACCCTCAGGCCTGGCGGATCGAATCACTGTTAAGCCAAATCTCTTAACTCTAAAGCGTTATTACCTGCACGTAAATTCCGTTTCACTCAGGCAGAGCTCGAAGCACTCCCGCCGCGATCCCACTGAGATGCTGCGCTTGACTTCCGACTTCAGTTTGTAGTTTTGAACGCGGTCCACGAACCAGGCCCGCGAGCAGGGCTTCGCGGCGAGGCACGATTTTTGCGCATAGATTGTGAAAACCGGAAACTGCGACTTGGTCAAGGCGCCTGAAAGCAAAGAAGAAGAGAGAAAAAAATATAATAATAATATAATTAGCCAATTACGAAATATGCAAATATTTGGTGAGTTAGGATTCGAAATGCTTTTACCTGGCAGCTGATCAGCGTGTGCTGAAAATAGCACGCAGAGGCCCGTCTCGTAGTTAACGGACTGGCAGGTGGCGTTCTTCAGGCAGGTTGTCAGGCAATCCGTCAGCATTAAAGTGCCGGGCAGCGAGTCCAAGAGCCTGCCAGGTGCCGAGAATACATAGCTAAAAATAGAAAGAAAAAAATAAATAAATAAAAATATATAAATAAATCTTCAACTTATGACGGTGCTTAATTAAAACTGCAAATTTCCGAACAGGTGTTAGATTTCCATCAACCTACCCCGTGACAATTTCGAAGCCAACTGCATCCGACTCGCAGCTCGCATTATCCAAGTAGATCTCATTCGAGTCCTTCGTGTCCAAATCGGCCGCAGCTGAGAGATCAAACGCTGCATTACGATTCTCAGTCTCGATGGCCGGCACCACATCGACTGTGGCTGGAATCTCTGTCGTTGTCTCGCCCAGCGACGGATCTGTGGCAAAAGTCGTCTGCTCGCTGAGATCAGTCAGCAGATCGGAGCTGTCTGTGGTCGCCGTCTCCTGAGTCTGAGCCTGAGTCTGTGCCTGAGTCATGCACAGCATTAACACTCCCAGCGCAACGAATTGCAAAATGCTGTGGCTAAATGCTCCATAAGCCATTATGACTATTCAAATGGAGGGCTAAAAGGCAGAAATAAATAAATAAAACGTGAATGTCAGTCAATGGATAAAGAAATGTATACACATATATAAGAAATGTGTGAGCAGAGCTGTATATATATTCAGAGAGTGCTTGACTAGCAAATACCGCGCATAGCAAGCTTACTCATAGTTCGCCCCATTATGTTGTACTATGTACTATATATATTCAAATGGAGAACTAAAATATATGAATAAACCCTGAATATCAGTCAATAAACAAAAAAATGTATATACCTATAAAAGAAATATGTGAGCAGTGGCAAATCTGTATATATTTAAAAAGTGCTGACAGCTTACTTGCAGTTAGAGTATTGTTATTGAAGTTTTTGTTCTGGGATTCAATTAGTGTTCAATTAATCAACTTTAACACTTAAGTTGTCTCATGAGAACTTCGAGAGTTTATTTTCCGAATAACTGATCTATTCAGCCGTTAATTACCTTCTTCCCACTGAATGACAGCTGGAAATGCCAAACTTGATTATTAATCATTCTATGTTATTCAAGCTAAAAAACCGCTTCGCATGCGTTAAATACTCTGCCACGCCCACACGTTTATAACTAGAGCAAGAGTTGACCTCCATTAACAGAGTCGCCCTCTCCAGTTCTCTAAGAATTGTCTAAAAACTTAGTTTGAAAGTTTTTCGAAATTACTTTCTATAGCAACTAAAATAGTTTCCCTCACTCCAGAGCATTTAAATTCCCTAACAAGAGTTAAATTGGCTTCTCTTATAATTGAAAGATTATAAGCACTTGCAATCGTTTCTGATACACATCAATTTATTTGCGAACGCGCAGAGAGCCATATAATTAATATGGGATATCCACTCCACTCCAGGAGTCGAGCCCATGGGCTCTGCTCGAATATTTCATAACAATGGGGCACGTAAGTGACCCCATGGACCATTGAGTACGAGGAAAGTCAATTACCTCGCTTTGGGGAGTGAGTGACCTTTTATGCCTGTTCTGGTTCGCTGGCCCAAGCTTCACAGCTGCCGACTTAATGGCGAACAACATTTATGCCCCATAGTTGCGAAGACGACGCCAGACCATAATAAAAAGGTTGTGAACTCTGCAAAGTTCTGCAACTTGACTAACCTCTTGATTCTTACGAACCATACTGGAAATGGTATGTTAATATATTGTATACAAACGCTTAAGACCTTTTTGGAAATCGATCTATGGCAACGTTATCTCACTCACTTTTCTGGGCCAACTTCCCGCTTCGACGTGCTTCGGGTTCGTATTTAGTTAAGAGCATGACAATAGTGAACGACAGCAACAGGTCTGGCGGCGGCTTTTCGCCCAATTTCACTTTCCCGAAAGTCGCCTTGGGGCATAAAAAATTTGAAAGACGCTTTGATTTTCGATAATGCTGCGCATACCAGAGCTCGAATAAGATCTCGTGAAACTCGACTGCGTGCCGGGAATAATCACATAGAGAAATAAGCCACTAAGCAAACATAAGTATGTCTATATATATAGATATATAGGTATGTTTGGGCCAGACATACATATGCATTAGTTGGGTTTTCTTTTGGCCGCTCTTAAGCGTCTCATTTCCAATTAGCAGAGTTTTCCAAGCGCAACGGCTGGCCAGCGTCTAGTTAGCAACGGCTACGGCTCTGACTGTGGCTCTGGCTCTGGCTCTGGCAATGTTCTTCATCTATTCACTAAAAATTGAACTTGCGGGTCGAAAAACTTGTTATTCTAACAGTGAATTTTACTGGGTTGATCATGTGTGTGCGTACACACATATCTGTGTGTGTGTGTGTGTGTGTGGTGGCGTGCTTGTTGCAAAGCCAAACATGAAAATTGCATGCTGCTGCGGCGGCTGCTGGTGCTGCAACAAAAGCTCCACAGCCCCATGGCCAGAAAGCCGTGCACCCTAATCTTCATTGGCAACAATGTCGACGCAACTGGAAGCAACGGTATTTGATATACACCGACACACACACGCACACCTAGCCTGGCTACCTGCCTACACACCAATAACAATTTTCACCAAAATCTAAACCGGCTTTCTTCTTTAAAAAACCATTTCCTCAGCAGTTAAATTTAATTCAATGCGTTTGCTTAGTTAGATCTTTTCTTCATGGATCTCTTAAGCCCCACTTTTGATAACCCAACATTATAATTGGGAACAATAAAAACAAACCATATAAACTGAACTGTATCGCCGAGTGAAGTCTGAATAGATATGCAAATAGCCTTTTATTGCACACATTAAGAGACAGTGTGAGAGAGAGAGAGAGAGGGAGAGGGGGAGAGCGGCAGAGTTAGTGAGTAAAAAAGAGACAGCTACGAATTGGTATGCTGAGATTCACTTGTTCAATTTCACCAACACTTAAATACGTGGTCATCTGTCTGCGCCGTTGCTTCCTCTTCATTTCGAATGCTTAGAAAACCCACACAGTAATGAGGTCAATTTGTATACCCTATTGGACGGGCAGAAGGGGTATGCTCAAGCCGAAAAGCTTTCGATTATGTGTGGGGAATCTAAGCTCCTATTTTATTGGCATTATTATTATGATTATGATTATTGTTATAAATTTTATTATAATCCCACTCTATTTCTTTGCTATGACTTCCTGTCTATAAAACTTTTTACTGTTATCATATCATATACTTATGATCAAATTCAAACTGTTTTCTACTTTCCCACATTAAGATTTGACTAATTAGAAGTAATTAAATTTGAAAACATTAATTTTTGCACATATTTCTTATGACACAATCTCATAATACAACTGCGAGAAATCTAATTAGAGAATAGAGAATAAGCTAATTGGATGTATGTAACATACTTAACGGTAATATGCTCTTCAGGTTTCTTTGGATATTTAATAATATATGATCAGAAGTCTCTTTGCAGTCGAGCGAAAATTATATTTAATGAGTGCAGGGTATTGTCGGTAGAGTTGTCTGAATGTTAGTTACCCTAGAATTGGTATTAGCTGAAAAGTCATGAAAATGAAATTTGGGATAATGCAATTAGTATAGGAATGCTATAGATAGACCAATAATAGCTAGATATTATTTCCTATATATATACTATATATGGTATGTATCTACAAATAAAATATTTTTAATTGGAGTTCCAAATACTTTAATATAAATCAATAGTATGCGAACAACACAGTTGATTAAGTCTATTAATGCAAATCTATTCTTACTATTCAAGAATTATAACTCAAATCTCAAATACACAATTCTACTCGTCTCTCAAATACCTCTCAAATACCTCTCAAATACCGCTACTTCTAATACTCAGAGTCTGCGTCTCAGACACTCCAAAATCAATTCAATCAAAAATCTTAGCACTATGCAAAAAATTATCTAAATATTATCCAAATATTTGCGCAGCTTCATAATTTAGCCTATTTAGCCACTTCTATGCGTTAACAAATAGACTTTACAATGCCGGAATTTTTCGTAAGGTGCGTGATGTCATTTAACAGTTCAAGCCACAATCCAAAATCAATATAGCCAAAAAGAAAAGAAATGAAAAAGAAGAAAAAAAAACCCGTTGAAAGAACTTTCTCTCTATTCTGCATGCTGCGAGGTCGGCCAATTTCATTGATTCAACGAGCGGCCCGACCCGGTCCGACTCGATTATTTGTGTCATGCAGTAGCCGAAATTTTCAATAGGCGTTTATCACAGCGAATCTTGGATTCGTAACGGTGCACATACGTACATATATAGTATATGCATAGAAATACATATAAGGCATTTGACTCTATCTGCCGATTCGATAATCTAAAGCTTCTTAACAACTCCCAACTGGATGTTGTGTGTGAGTGTATGAGTGTGAGTGTGAGTGTGAGTGTGACTCTATCATGGGTGTATTTGACACACTTATTAGTTGTTCTGTTTCTTTAGGTGTTAGCAGTCAATTATATAGCTAATTTATGATCGAATTGTGAGCTAAGAAATTGGCCAGCCCAAAACTCCGTTAAGTTTACCCAGATTTGTTTACCTTCAGCGAAATATCAACAAATTCTGCATTTAGAACGATTATGTCAATAGAAAGAAGTCACAGAAATTATAATTTGAACAGATGACTCAAGCTGAATACGAATCAAATATGAACAGTTAGTGGAGTAGGGATTACAGAGAATGATATATGGATGAAATCAACTGACTGGGTTAGCATAACTAATTCTATATTTAGACATGTGTCTCTTAAAATATACAGTTCTGTTCATCAAAATAGTAGCGTTGCACTATGCAAAAATTAACCCAAATGAAACGGTTCTTATCCGTTGATATATAAATAGGTGTGGATAGATCAAAAATTATAAATGTTTGTTTGGGCTAGAATGCTAAGTAGAGAATTGCGAAAAAATCCCGCTACTTTGGAAAGGCATTTATTTTGTTTTTGATCATTTTTGCGAGTTGCATAGAAAATTTGCTGTTTATAGAAATATTAGTGATAGATGCACACTATAAGAAGAAGAATGAAATCATGCTAAAGAATAGACAAATTTTGTAATGTGCTAAGAGCTGAAATTTCTACTGTGGACGTACTTATGTATGATATATATTTATCATCAATTCTTTGATCTATAACTACACCTATATCTACATCTACAGTAATATAATATACTAAACTTTTCTCTTTTTAATCTCTATCGATCTGAATGAATAATACATTTTCATTTGATTTTTCTGTCTGTCTCAAATATACATATATCATAATATCAATATCAATTATCAATATATATTAGTAAATCCATCCCGTAGACTTTTAGTTCAGTTATAGTTTCAATATTTACTTCTGTTATAATTAAAGCATAGAAAACTTTTGCTTTATTTAAATAACAAAACAAGAAATTTTATGCCTCTCATCATCAATATTTAATGAACGTTAATTAACACTCAAAAGACATCATAAATTCAAATACAAACCGCTATAACTTTCTATAAAAGCCAAAGAAAACAATAAAATAATTGTGTAAAAATTTCTAAAAATTGTAAATTGAATTTTCTAATTCGAGAAAACTGTCAAAAATTACCAAATAATAGAAACTGTGCTATAACATAATCTGCTATTAAGCCCAAATATCTGTAGAACTCTAATTGACAAATCAGATTATTATCATAGAGATTATTCTAGCTCACACAGATCTTCAGAGCTAATTGCTGGTTATCCAACTAGCTGTTCATCGGCGTCAGCGAGGGCCAAAGCAACTGTTACAAAATCGAATCGCCTATAACTGGACAGCGCTACCGTTCATTATGTTTTTGACGGATGTTGGATGTTGTTTGAAAATCGCATCGCTGCAATGGGTTTGATGTGCTGCTTTTTAGCTGCTGCTGCTGCGATCTCAGACGGGCAGCTCGCAATGCCGCTTTTTCCCATTGCAGTCTTACAGAATCTTTCTTTGCACTGGTCTGGTCCGTCGCCTCCTATGAGGTACGGCGATCGACGCCCTCCTCCGTTTGTCGCGGCGGTTCGAATAAACCGGTTAACATGTTTTTTGTGATTTTTCTTAGTCATTCCTCAGCAAAGTGTAATGGTTTTTTTTTTTTGTCTTCTTATTCTTAAGCTGGGCCAGTAAGGGTAATGGTTTTTGTGTTTTTTTTTATCATGTTTTATGTTTTGTGGAAGCTCTTAATTTACATAGAAATATGAATGTATACACGCATGTCTTATAGACCGACAAAAGGTGTATTAAAGCTTTATTGTTTTACTTTGGTATGAAATAAAAGTCATTAACTATATTAATGATGGTTTCCCTTACTGCCACTAATATCACTTAAATATTGCATCACTTACCTTACGTATAGAAGATCTATATATATATATTTCTGTTTCCTTTTATGATCTGCTTATTCTTGTTCTTATTATATCATAAATCTCATAATCTTCTTATTGCAACTTGATGAACTTTGCAAACATTTACAACCAGACCGAGATCACAAATAATTTTCAACACTTCCTCGACTCCGTTGAGGGCCGACCTTATTCACTCGATGGCTAACGCAGAACTAAAGTTTTTCCTGCACTCGACGCGCTTGTTATAAAACTTAGATAAAGAAGAAAAAAGCAGAAAAGAAAAAAGTTCTGCAGACGCAACTTAAGCCGAGCTGCGGCTGCTGCTGCTCTCCAAGAGAGCTCCGTATAAGAGAATCTCGGAGAGCGCAAATAAGAGCACTTCTTGGCGCAGAAAGTGTGCGATCTGCAGTGCCGAAGAAATGTTTACCAACGAGCCCTCCTCGGTTCGAACGAAATCTCTCCACGGCGCAACTCAAACGTGTTTGGGTTCTACCTGACCAGCCGCGGGCTTAAGAGAGAGCGAGACTTTTCGGAAGCGGTCAATGTACGACGTTGAATGTACACCTGTTTGATGTTCGCTCTCCCCCCTCACTCTCGCTCTCCCTCTCCCTCTCTCTTTCACTCTCTTTCTCTTCGGTCGACGTGTTTAGTAATTTATATCACCACCTTCCTGGACTAACACATATTTTTAGGTGTCTCTTTACAGTCAACGGCAATGCGTGATCAATGTCCATGTGTGTGTGTGTGTGTGTGTGTGTGTGCATAGTAATGTAACTCAATTACCGTTGTATAATTTATAACAATAATGTTAACAGTAATTTTGCGTAGAGATGCGCAATGCTATTATTTGTATACCCTGCATTTATCCCATTAGAAAATTGAACTTGCAATAATGGGTGCGCCAGGAAGAGAGAAGAATCAAGTATATAGATTTATAGCGTGATTCCATGTCGATTTACATTGATAATTGAGTTTATTATATGCTTATTTATATTCATAGACAATTTCCTGCAATTTGACTTATATAAAAACTGTAGCAGCATATTAATATAATTATTTTATTGGCTAAAACAAATAATTATAATTTGATCAAAAATATTATATACTGTTTGCGACAAATTCAAAAACTGCGCGCACTTTCATAGCAGTTAGCTTTTTCGCACTCACACATATCGATTTTTGCTACAAAACTACGAAAAATGCCAGAAGCATCAAGTGTTGGTAAGTGAAATGCTATCAGCTATGTTAACTAATTTAAGCGCCATCAAAACGCATCAATCTTAATAATTTCATATAAAATCCAATTTTACTATTTTACAATTATGTAAACAACTCATAAAAAAACATTAAATATTTTGTTCATTAAATTATCGATAAATACCCGCTCTATGCTATGCAGTGTTGAAAAGTACATAATTAATTTTAGGAACTAGGAATCACAGTAAGTTAGCAAAGCTGAATTTAGCGTTGAGGCGTTTTGTTAGTTAATTTTTTTTTTGTTACAAATTAGTAACAATCCATATGATTTTTATACCGTAGGTATGTGTTGTTCGCAAACGTACCAAGTTGCATAATGAAGTAATTTATTGCCGTATTAACAGCAGGCCTTCCAAGAAAAAGGAAAAAAGAAATGCTTGCTGTTAATAACATTCGCGGACATGTTAGGGCCTGGTCGCTGTATATATGTATGTTAGTTATTTATTTTCACACTGTTTGCAGGTTAACTTTGTTGTTTGGCACAAATTTTACTTAATTATTATGGGAAAACGTCGCACGCAGTCTCTAATCGACTCGAATTCGAGCGATAGCGACAGTGACGCGGATACCAACTTAGAATCGGTAAGTAATGCGCATAAAATGCCAAACGACGCCTCAAGCCAATGTGCACCATGTAACAAATCAATGCGCAGATTATATTGTAAAAATCTATATTTATTTTGCACGTAGGACTTGTTGTCGCTAGCCAGAAAGAGAAAGAAGCCAAGCAATGCCACGAAAGCCTCCAACTCAAAGTCCGATTCAGATTCGGACTGGGCAAACAATAAATCGAGCGCCCCAGCGTCGAAGAAGAAGCGCTCGAAGAAGACCAGCAGAGACTCAAGCTCTTCCGAGGAGAATTGGGACGACGACAGTCGGGATGCGACCTCGGCACCTGCAGAGAAACGTGTTGAGCCCGAACAAAAGAAACCAGACGTTCAAAGCGAGCAGGAAGAGGGAGAGGTGTCTGACAGCGACTCCGACAATGGCAAATCCAAATCCAAATCGACATCATCGTCGGGCTCAGCCAGTGGCTCCGACTCATCGAGCTCATCATCGTCGAGCTCCGATTCGGAATTCGATGACGGCTACGATGATGACCTGATGGGCGATGAGGAGGACCGCAAGCGTCTCAATGGGCTGTCTGAAAAGGAGCGCGAAACAGAGATCTTCAAGCGCATCGAGCAGCGCGATCTGATGCGCACGAGATGGGAGATCGAGCGGAAGCTGAAGCTCGCCCGACGATCAGAAAAGAACGAGAAATCCAAAACAAAAGGAGATCGTGCCAAAAAGAAGTCCAAAAAGGACAAACGCAACAAAAAGGCAAAGGATCTGCCGCCATCCATGCCAGCAATAATTGCAGCCGACTTGGAGGCCAACAAGATTAGTGCGATAGAGGCGCGAGCCTCGGCCAAAAGTCCCTCACCCATGCCCACGACTCGGGAGGGTCCGTCGACATCGGGCTCTGTGTCGGGTGCCACGAGCAGCAGCGCCGAGAAGAGCTCAGAGGAGCAAAATGCCAACAATGTGGCTGACTATTTCGATCACAAAGAGCGGTCCAAGGAGCGCAAGAAGAACGTGGAGGCGAACAAAACTGACGACAAGCGAAGCAACGCAATGGCCATGCTCAAGGCGAAGCGAGAGGGAAAGGCCAAGAGAGGTGAGTCCAAATCATATACGAAATGGGAAGATATACTAATGCGAAGTCATCTTCAATTGCAGAGGAGGAGGAAGCCAAGCGACTGGCTGAGCGCGACAGAGACGACGACAAAGAGGAACTGGAGAGCGTGTCGGGCTGCAAATCGGCGGTCAAGCTGAAAGCGTCCGAGATCTACTCCGATGACTCGGGTAGCAGCGACTGGGACGACGAAGAGAAGCCGGCGGGCAAGCGCTCTCGCTCAAACAGCAGCAAAGCGTCCAGCGACTCGGAGGACGACGAGAAGACCACAAAGAGTCCCGTGTTCATAACCACGCGAGAGGATCTGAACAAGCTGCGCTTGTCCCGCTTCAAAATGGAGCGCTTCGTCAATCTGCCCATATTCGAGGGCACCGTGGTGAACTGCTTCGTGCGCATCAGCATCGGCAACAACGGCCAGAAGCCCGTGTATATTGTGGCAGAGATTGTTGGCGTCGTGGAGACGGGCAAGATATACACACTGGGCACGACGCGCACCAATCGGGGACTGCGCCTCAAGCACGGCACTCAGGAGCGCGTGTTCCGTTTGGAGTTTATATCAAATCAGGAGTTCACCGAAAGCGAGTTCAACAAATGGTACGAGGTCTGTCAGCAGCAGCATGTGCCCATGCCGACGTTCGATCTGATCGAGTCCAAGCAGAACGACATTAAGAAGGCGCTGAACTACGAGTTCAAGGACGAGGATGTGGACAAGATCGTCGAGGAGAAGAACCGCTTCCGGAATCGACCCACCAACTATGCTATGAAGAAGACCTGCCTCATGAAGGAGCGCGACGCGGCTATGCTGCGCGGCGACTACGACATTGCCAACGATCTGGGCCAGCAGATCGATCAGCTGGAGAGCCGCGCCTCCGAGCTGGACAAGCGTCGCTCGCACAGTCTCAATTTGATTTCCTACATCAACGACCGCAACCGCAAGCGCAATGTGCAGGACGCAGAGAAGGCCATAATGGAGGAGGCGCGTGCCAACAAAGGCATGAAAATATCAGATCCCTTCACGCGGCGCATCACGCAGCCGCGCATGGGCTTCAAGGGTGCCAAAAAGGACGACGACGAAGTGCTGCCAGCAGCGTTGCCGCCGCCGCCGCCAGGCAAGAAGAAACCCAATGAGACGTGCACATCCAATGCTAAGCCGGGCGACGCCAAGGACTACAGTTTATACTCGCTGCACGACTTTGACATAGACCTCGATGTGCCGCTGCCAGGTAAGTTGGGCGAGAGCTGCTTGATTAGTTTGATTAGCCTTTTAATAATGCTCCTCCTCTATTATTTTGCAGTGAACAGCACGAATGCGCTGCCCAAGCCGGCGAACAAGCCAACCGAGACGGTGTCGAAGCGTTCACTGAACCTGGAAGATTACAAAAAGAAGCGCGGCCTCATCTAGCTGCACCGTTCAATTAATGACGTTCTTTGCTTAGGTTAGTGCTGTTACGACTAATTAAACGCAATCGATTATTGTGACGATTGATTAAGGCGAAACGTTTTGTTAACGCTCCACCCCGGGCAGTGAGCAACTGCATCACCTATAGGCATAGTTTACAAATTGTATTGTACGTTTACTAATATATGTACATTGCTATGTACTGACATCTAGAGAGCATCTGTCATTCATTACCCCCGTCTTCATTCAGGGTTGTTTAAGTATGTATATCTAGTTTATGTAGGACGAAATTACACGAGATCGTATAGAACTCAAATGCGTTTGCATTCCAGAGTCACAGTCAGAGTCAGAGTTGAAGCGAAGCCACCCGTCCCCGTGTCGGATCTGTGTAACGACATTTGTTTATTTATTATTGACGATAGCAGTTGCCACTGGTTGTTTGTCTCCGTGTGAATAAATATAGTTTGTGAACAACAATTAACGATTAACGATTAACAATTAACAATTAGCTAAAGTAAAACGTAAACGAAACTCATCTAACAGCTATTTATTGTATGATTAGGCTTAAGTCACAGTATCCGATATCCCGTTAGTATTTTATAAGTTCGAGATATGTTTAATAAGTTAAGTAATAATTTTTACTGTCGCTGATTCCGACTAAAGTTCGACCATGCTCCGCACACTGCTAAGGCGTCGGTTGTAAACACTTAGCACTGTACTTATTTTAATTGCATTCAGTTATTGTAGTCGAGTTTACAAATAAAATACCAACCATACTCAACAAGCATTTCTCTTTCATCTCTATCCAAAATAAAATTGGAATTGCCCAACTGTACCAGAGCGGGACTGGAAGTGGGAATGGGAATGGGAATGGGAATGGATCTTCGTAAATGGACCTCTATATGGCGCGCAGCGAAGCGGGTTAAGTCTTTCGGACGCCTCTTTCTTTTAATTGGTTTGCAGTTTGTTTGCGCAGCTGTTTGGAGCCCCAGCATGTCCACGTCTAATTTAATTAATTCGATCAAATTGTCTTTTAATTGAACGCGATCGCATTTCAGATGATTCGCGGGAGTTCGACTGAGCTACATCAAGTTGTTAAAGGTCACGCTCGAATCAAATCGAGAATCGTCATCATGTATATATGGCCTGAATGGACTCCACATATATGTGCATGATATATAGAGTTCGGCATCTTTACACAAATATTTACTTAATAATCAGCAGCAATAGCTCCAAAATATTTAACATTTGTTTATTTACTCCAACGAACATAAACCATAATTGAAATTTGGCCAAGTCTTATCTTGTCATACCCTAAGCATGCTGCATGTGTTGGGGTATGCTGGCTTTTGTTGGGGTATGTATGCAAGTTCTGGATGAAAGGTTCTTGGATAACATGAGCTATTTAGTCAAAATGTGATTGAAAATGAAGTTCTTAAGATATAGATGTCTGGAACTACAGTAAATATTATATTGACGCAGTAGACTTAAATTATTTTAAATGTATTATCACAGCTAAATGTTTAAATTAAAAGTTACATATACAGTAATTAAACATTAAAAGTTCTATATAACTGAGATAAAAGACACTTCTTTCAACATGCAAAGGGGAGATATATCTGAGAGATTTATTTACTATTATGCAATTGTTCCATAGATACGTTCGTAAATGAATGTATTTTTATGGCTGCACTTCCGGTAAAAGTTTGTTATTATAATTGAAATCTTTGCATTTGGTTCACAGTTTTAACGATAACTAAGGGGAGCTTCTGGCGGGGGCTTAAGTGCCGGACTGTGAGTGTGTGTGTGTCTGATCCGATGACAATGTGGATGTGGCCGGCGACTCACATATTGCGGCACAATGACATTTTATCTCATAATATGCAACAGGAGCACGTTCTTTCAAGCGGCAAACGTAATAGATCAGCAGCAGCAGCATCTGAAACAGAATCAAAATCCGATTCAGAGTGCTGAACGAACTAGCGATGCATGGCACATGCAAATGGACGTGCGGAACGCTCCGTTGCATTCTATAGATACTTTATGTACTCTATAGTATATATGTATATATGAATGAATATACATATGTATATATATCCCAACTGGCACACAATGCGTTGCTGAACATTGGAAGACAGCTAATCAACCGGCATCCCAAAAAGAAAGAGCAAGTGACTTTTTGAGCTGTCTTCATCGTCGCCTCAGTCACTGTCACTGCCGCTGCCGCAGCCTCTGTCGCTGTCTCTGCCTCTGCCTCTGCTCTGCCTCTGCCTCTGCCTCTGCTGTCAAGCCAGGCGCAAGTGTTCGCCAGACTCCCATCGGTCGCTCAAGCGTTCAGTTGAGCTCGGGATTGCAAACGCGCCGGAACAGTGAAACTCGTGACACGCGCCCAAGTGGATTGTGCTTCGATTATCCCTTGAGAAGACATTTGAAATCGCTGTCTCTAATTGAATTAGAAATCTCTCACAGTGTACGCAACATGTGTGTGCTGCTAGCATCGTTGCTGCTCCCGCTCCTGCTGCCCCTCGGCCAGTGCGAGCTCAACTTCAACAATGATCTTGAGAACAATCAGAAATTTAAAAGCGTTCCAACTACCATCAAGAGCTACGAGAACGAAACTGTACTATTGCCCTGCTATTTGGATAGTAAGCGAGTCCTCTGATAATCAATTATAGATATATATTAATAGCTGTGGATAGCATTATCAGTTGGCCAATATAATGGGCCTTGAAAGCGCTCCTTTGTGTGGCCAATTGGCGACAACAATAACAGTTAATTTGCCTGTCTAAATTGAGTTTCTCAAGCACTGTGAATGAGCGCACAAAAGACGGCGAAGGAAATTCGTTCATCACAATGGATTCTCTCCCTCTTCTTCTTCTTTTTTCTACAATAGACTAACAAAACGGGATTTGATTAATTTCATTTCTACTTTATATGTTTTTGCAGCAAGCGAAGCAGAAGAGTTGTTTACAAATTCCTCTGAAAGTCTCATAGATAAAATTACATTAGGGAAATTTTGCTATAAGCCAATAAACCTATACACATATAATTTTATCGAAGTACAATATTTCCCATTTAAAATTTTAATCTTAAGAAATTAAAATAAAAACTTTTATTTCCATTACACAAAAGCTTGATCCCTTCAGCATAGTGAAACATCGAAGTTTTAACGAACTGAAATTGGTTTTCATGAAGACTAATTACTTTCTGAATTTAATATTTTAAAAGTTATAATAACGTAACCATCTCTCCTGTCCGTAGCTCCCTTTCACTACGTGCGCTGGCACAGGGACGACGTGCCCTTGGTGGACTCGCGTCACCCGGAGATTCCGCCACCGGAACGGATCGTGCTCTGGTCCAATGGCAGCCTGCAGGTGTCCAACCTGAAGTCGGAGGACACTGGCGACTACTACTGCGAGATCATGTCGAACAGCAACCACGCCGTCCAGGTGCACGCCATCGAGGTGCAGTACGAGCCCAGCGTTGCAATGGAGCCCAGCGGAGTGCTGGAGCTGCCCATTGGCTCCACCTTCGAGGTGGTGTGCCTGGCCAGTGGTGTGCCGCAGCCGGCGATCAGCTGGCGCCTGAATGGCAACACGCTGGACCAGTACAGCAACACGGGCAATCGGCAGAGTCACATCTTTGAGATTAAGTCGAGGACGATGTCGGGGCTGATCGAGTGTCTCGCCGCCAACGGAGTGGGTCAGCCAGCGGTGGCGGGCGTGCAGCTGCGTGTGTTGTGTAGGTTTCCAGTAACCAAGTAATCAAGGCAGGGATTAGTAATGCTCATCCACCTCTTCTCCACTTCTAGTTGCTCCAGAGCTAACGCTGCCACAGAGCGTGGTTTATACCAAGGTCGGAGATCGGGCACAGCTGGAGTGCATTGTGGAGGCGGCGCCAGTGGCGACGCTGAAGTGGTTCCACTATGGTGTGCCCGTCCAAACTGGCTCCCACATCAGCAGCCACGAGACGGAGCTGGCTTCCAGCAGCCACGCCCTGGATAACTACGTCAGTCTGGTCAAGCACGTGCTCATCATCAAGAAGGTGCGCGACGCCGACATGGGCCAGTACGAGTGCCGGGCTAACAACTCCATTGGCTTCAAGAGCACCAGCGTCGAGCTGACCGGACGACCCATGCCCTGCATCTTCAAGATCAATCCCGGCACGCAGAGCTCCACGTCGCATGTGCTCGTCTGGCAGACGGAGAGCATGCTGCCCATTATGGAATTCAAACTCAAGTTCCGGCAGATTCCTTCAGGTAAGCAAATGAATTCAAATTCCCTTAAGTCTATATATAACTCTCGTCTCTTGCCAAAGCAAATATATCAAGGCCAATTCGTACGAACTGGACAGAATTGACAATTCCAGCCCAAGTGACTATTGGTAAGATCAGGGATCTGGTATTCGTATTACATTATCTTATTTTATTCTCACTCTCTAATCATAGGCCCTATTTACATCACGTCCTACACATTGCATGGACTGCAGCCGGCCAGCCTTTTCGAGGTCTCAGTTCTGGCCAGGAATAGCTTCGGCTGGAGCGATAATAGCAAGACGGTGCGCTTTGCAACGGGCGGCGAAGGTAACTCTTTTATCTCTTATCATTATCATTATCATATCTCTTATATTCTAACAACATTCTTATTCTATTTTACAGTTGAGCTGCCCAACTATTCGACGGAATCGGAGCTGCAATACGACGCAACCGAGGAGATCTTTGACAATGAGATTACGCAGAGATCACAAGTCTTCACAGCCAGCATGATACACAATGCCGCCAAAAGTTGGGGCTACAGTGAGCTGCTGCATCTAACGATATTTATACAAATTTGTCTTGCTACACATAACTTAACTTAAGTATATAAAAACATAAATGTACTGAATTAAATGTTCCAATAAAATAAATAATAAATACATATATAACTTAATCCTAGATATGTGGCGGATAGACCATGGTTAGCAGATTCAACTCATCAGCTTCGGTTTCCGTTGAGATGCCCCACAAGGCGTCGAAGACGATCAACTGCAGCAGCCCCGCGCCGGCCGCACAATCCTCGTACGTTATAGGCGGCAGCTCTCTTTTGGTGTGCGTGCCGTAGATCTTAATCAATCTGTTGTTCAGGCCAACCAGGGAGATCGGTTTGTCCATGTGCTCCTCGAAGTTCCACATTGTGTTTAGAATCTGTGGCAACTTATTCACATACTCCATCAGCAGGAGCACGGCATTCATGTTCTTTGTTTTGTTGCCGGCGCACAGGTTGCACAGCTGATCCCCGTACGTGCTCTTCGTATATATCGCATGCTCCACACGCATCAAGATCCGCACACAGGCCGAGCAGAACATGTTCTGCAGGGTGTTCTGCAAGTCATAAATGTCATAGAGCGTCGGCGGCACCACATGGCCACTGGCCTCCAGCAGCATCGTTACGGACGGCATTCCGAGTCGATTCGTGTCACAGGCGATGGCCACAATGTTATTGCCAACGTTATTTTCCTTCACAGTTTCCAAGACATAGCTCAGCGCTTTGGCAATGTTCTCTGGAGAAATCAGCTGAAGGAGGAAAAGTTATTAAGGCAAAGTGGTTAAAGGAAAGCTAACTCACTGTGGCCTGCAGCTCGGAAGTGTCCGCGTTCAAGCTAGTTATGTTCTCAGTCGTGATGAGCTAATTGTTAGTGAATATAATTAAATACCATAAAATAATATTGATAAAGTTTCACTCACGGGCCATTCAAAGTCCTCCATCTGTTCCTCCCAAGTGCGCAGTTTGGCCAGGCTCCTGGCGTAGCATAGCGTATGCTCTTGGCCGCAAGTTCGAGATATGAAAATAACAAAGATCTGTAAAAAAACGGGAGTCTCTTATATGTCCGATAGAAAGATTGTATCATCGAGCTTACCTTATGAATGTATGGCTCTTGCCGCACCAAGAACTCATCCATGTTCAACATGTACGTCTTGCTGCGGTCGATGCGACTGAACACGTCTGGATGAAAGTATTCCAATCCCTCGCCATCGTCTATGCGTCGAACACGCTCGAGTCGCCAGCGAACTTTGTTGGACAAAAAGCCAAACTCTGTCGGATTGAACATTTTTATTTCGATAAAGTCGTCCATTTGCACGCGAGCTCCAAACTTGGCAATGGACGATCTTCTTGGTCGACTAGTCGGCTGGACGTCTTGCTGCCGGGCAGCCAACAGGCGCCCAAAGCGCTCCTGCTTCAGGCCATCCGTATTTTGTGCTCGCGCGTATAATTCACGCTCCAGATCCAGCGAACTGAACTCGCTTAAAGGCACTTCCATGTTTCAGGTTGTAAACAAAGATTCGCGCAGCGTTTGCTTGGTGTTGCAAATTGCCAGTGTTGCAAACTTAAGCAAATATTCAATATATCGATATATCGAAGTTTGCAATGAGCCGCAAAAATATCGCGTGATTAAAAATGTCTTACAACGGCTTTTCAATAATAAGCTTATTATTTTTAAAATAATGTAATTCTTATTTATATTTAAATTAAAATTGTAAGCTAAATATACCATGATATATTTATATACTTCGAGACTGGGTATACAGACTTATAAATATAAATAAATATCTGTATATTTATAAAAGTTTAACCCAAAAAATTTATCAATCAATATTTATGAATGATTTCACTGCAAAAATATATACATATAGACATATATACACATAAAGATGAACTCAATTAAAATTGAAATAATCATATTTTTTAAAAACTGATATTAGATTTTGTTATTATCACAAAGTATATTTTTAGTGAACATCTCATATGTTGGTGACAAATGAACGTAAGCTTCCGTTATGATAGCATAAATAAAAACATGATAAGACTAAAAAAATAAATTCTGGAAAAACTGACTAAGTCAGATAAGTCATCTGAGTGATAACAACATCTTAGTAATGACAGCATATATAATAATAACAATCTTTATTAACAAACACAAAATATTTTCCCATTATTAAGATTATTATTATTTTTTTTTTTATCATGTAAATTATTATCAATAAATTAAGTATACGCCCTGAGCTTAACAAAATTACATTTACATGCATAACTCTAAAGCAAATACTCCCTAGTGCTCAGGTAAAGGGTATTCATTCAGTGTAGGGCTTCCAATCCGTGCAAAACCAACAATAGTTGACACTGACATTGCGAGCATCTGCTCTGGACCCACACAGACTCTGTCCGATTATCTCTCTCGCTCAGATATATTTGGCGCCATATGAGGAACGCGGAAAAGATACAATTTTTGTTTACCTGCGGCGGCGGCAGCAGCAGCAACAACAGCAGCAGCAGCAGCAGCAAGTAGCCCCAATCAGCCAGAGCAGAGCACTGAGAGAGCGTTCCATTCCAATGTTCCACATTGCTGGTGGCTCCCAAACGGCATCCAAGCACGCGCTGCAAAGTTAGTGCCTTTCAGTTCTCGCTCGAAAAGCATCGCGACGGGTACGCAAAGAGCGCGCAGCGCACAACTGAAAACTATTTATTCCTATCAATACTACCATTAAGTACTTGAAAACTTCAATTTGTTTTGTGCGCGAACCACACATACATATGCATGCGTATGTGTGTGTGTATAGGTGTATCGAACGTGGGGCGAGCCAAAGCTTTTTACGGCAGATATCTGAAACAATTGAATTAAACGAAGAAAAAGGGGCACAAGTTCGTCACGAAGTGGAGCGAAAGCGTTGCAAGTGCAAGTGTTACCAACTGGAAGAGCATCTGTGCACAGTTACCTGCTCGTAAATCAAAATTGCTCGCACAATATGTCGTCGCTGCCAGTTGGTTGCCTTTTGTAACGCTGTAGCCGAATATTTACTGTTGTTGTTGTTGTTTGTGTTGTTGCGCCTTCTTCATCTCTCCAATTCTCTCTCTGTCTCTCTCTCCTTCCACTGCTCGCGTTGTTCGCATCTCAACGACCAGTCGCAGGCGAACGCAAAACCTGTTTCTGTCTGTAAATGGCACAGGCACAGGCACTTCACTTTATCCATTCTTTACCTGGCCCTGGCGGCGGCGGCGGCGGCGGCAGTTGCAGCTGCCCCAAAGTCAAAGAGTTACTCTGTGACGCAGTGATTCATAATGACAAAAAGTGTTGCCACAAAAGCCTTAAAGCAACTGTGGCATTGCCACAGCGAATTCAAATTGCGGCCCCCAATGCATTTTGGCACTCGCAATTAGAAACACAAACAACAACAACAACAAGAGCACGCAGAGCTCAGACTTGTGCAATATGCAAATGCGAATGCAAATGCAAATGCATTGGCCGCGCATTCTATAAATATGTGAAAAATGTAAAAAATACTCGATGCAGTCGATGTCGTCTGTCTTCTGTCTTCTGTCGTCTTTTGCTTATCGCCGCCGTTTGCCGGCAAGCCCAGCCGAATGTGGCGAGAGGCAAACGAAAGCGAAATGAAGGCACCGAAAGTTGTTCGAGAAAGGAAATGGAAATTGGAATATGGGCGAATGGAAAGGGGAATGGCGGCTGCTGTAGGGCAGCAGGAGCAGCTGCCACAGATGCCAGCAAGAGAAGGAGGGAAAGAGAGAGGCAGACAGTGGAAAGGAGTAGCAAAAGCAGACAGAAAACATCGATTGCTTTTATTTACAGTACCAAAAAAGTTTTCAATTCCATTTGCAAGGCGCGCATTTCAGTTTTCAGTTTTCAGTTTTGATTCCCATTCCAAAAATTGTTGTAATAGCAAACGGAGCACAGCTGCAGCTGCTACACATACGGACACAGACGTACGCACGCACACAAGTGCATCTCTGCTTCTGTGCGTGTGTGTGTGTGTGTGTGTGTAAACTTGGAGCGCAATGTAAATAAACAAACGCCAAAAAGACCAAAAACAAGACAAACGTCAAGACAAGCAAGCAGAGATTGTTAAGGCCTTGCCTCAAGACGCAGACGTACGACGCGACGGAGTGCGCGAGCGAGAGCGAGATAGGGAGAGTGAGTGAATGAGTGATTGAGTGAGCGAGCGAGCGAGAGCTGCTCGGCAAGTACTTTAGTTAGAAATTCTGAGTGCCAAAGCTTCGCGAATGCCAAAGTTTTTCCCATTTGCATTAAATTCAAGTTTTGCTTATTTTCTTAGCCAAGTTTTTTAGTTTTGCATAAATAAAATGTAATCTAAACTGCACATTTGCTTGAAATGATAAGTAAAAATTAGATTTATTATACAAAAAAACCGTCTGGTTAAATTTGCAATACAAATTCTAGTAGCATATGAAAAAGGGCTTTAAGGAATATTGATTTTCATTGAGTTTGTCGTTATTTGGTTATATTTAAAGTGTCATACGCACGAAGCGACCCTCGTAAGAATCGAAAGTCCAAATGTCTTAAGGTACAGTGCATGTCACGTTCACCATTGATAAATATATTGGAAAGACTCATTCTTGATAACGGCGCTTTCTTACTGCAGACAGTATCACATGATAGTACATTCAATGCTGCAAGCTCTCAAAATAAATGTTTGAATGGTACTAACTAATTCTAGGTTTCTTAAAAGAATATATCCAACACTTACAAATCTACCCAGTAAAATAAAATTCAAGAAGACTACCATGATTTCCTCTGCTTTCAACCAAAACTTTTTAAGTCCTTTGGATATATTAAAGTTCCAAACTGATTTCCCCAATATTATATTATAAATATTAATAAGTATCTGAATTTTGCTGAGTATTAATTGCTATCTACAATAGATTCTGCATATAACATTTTATTTTTTTAAGTAAAATATATTTATGATTAATTATAGCTTTGTTGAGATTTGAAAAAGAGATAATTTCGATAATATTTGTCTTCTCGCTGAACAAAAAATAAGTAAATAAAAAGCAAAATAGTCATAGAAGTTCGTAGCTAACTTTCGTGAGGTGTTAGGCGATAGATAATACTCATCCGTCAATTGTTCGCCTATGCGAAAAGTAAATATGTGAATAGAAAAATGAATATTTGGTCTTCGTTAGCTGCTTTTAGCAAATGCAACAAACTGAAAGCTGATTGCGAAGTGTTGCAAATATATACCCAAACATATATATACAGATATATATGTACATATGCCATATGCAAACATGCTGCTGCATAGATGTCTGTCTGTATACTCAACTGTTTATTTGGATGTTTACATCAGCATACGCTCACTGAGCGAATCCATTGCCGTTGTCAATGCAGACGAGATACAATCAGAAAATTATATGGCTGCAAAATAAATAATTGCCTAGATTGATCACTATGAAATATTATGACTAATATTGTAATTATTTGTCAATTAGCTTTGTTTATTTTTAACTAATTTCAACGAATTTGCCATTGGGAAGGGTGTCGAGGCTTCGTTATGCTTGCAAAAACGATTTTTTCTGGTTATTTTTTTCGTTTTTGAGTTTTTCGCATTTGCACATTAATTTATTTATATGCATACATATTTGCATGCTTTTCAACTTGGCACACCCCCTGTCCTGCCCCCCCCCTTTGCCTTGCCACGCCCAGCCCAAACACCACAGCGACCCGACACGACCCACTTTTGCAGCGCTTTGGCATTGAGCAGGAGAGCGAAAGAGAGGGAGAGAGAGGCATGCAGGCAATGCGGCGAATTAGTGAACAGAGCGAATTCTAATTTTCGCACTGAGATCATAATATCGGCGAGTCTCGCCGCTCTGCAGCACTTGCATAACCCGCCAAGGCGAATATTAAAAGCCATGTTTACCGTTCAGCTGTCAATCAGCTTCCAGTGGAAGTTGCGATTTCTAGCGCACAGCTGCGAATTCCAGCTTAAGCAACTCGGGCTTTAGGTTAAGGTTTTTGTTTTCGTTTTTTTTCTGGTTTTTTTCTCGTCTTATTTCGAATGCAATAATTGCGCGCGCGCGCGCGCTTTTCTTGATTTTGGCTTTGGCCAATTTTTGAGTTTCCGGTGAACACGACGCGATACGCATACGAATAAAATGGAAGAATTTCGTTGGCTTTGCGGCGCCCGATTGGGCCGTCAATTGATTGCTGTAGCAATTTAGTGGCAAATTAATTAAATCGACTTCCAACAAACATATTAATTGCAGTTAACGATCTACCTCCGATAGCGCACCAAACTCGAAGGCAAATACACAATTTTATAGTGCGTGAGCTAAAGAAAAACAAAAGGAAAGGAAAGGAAAATAACAAATAAAAAATAAAAAAACAAAAACAAAAACAACAACAACAACACAGCTGAAAAGGCGATAACAATGAGAGGAGCTGCGACGTGGACGTTACTCATTTGCCTGCTAATTGGACAATTTTATGGCGGTAAGTCCATCTGGCATGTCGAATGATATGTACCAGAGATATGAATTTGATTTATTTAATTAGCACTTCAAGGCGAAGCCCTAGAGAGTGCCAGGCGAGTTACGCCCCTTAAATAGATGGATTTATAGAGTGTGATATAAAGTGTGATTTGTTATAGGAAAGCTTAGACTCCACTAACTAAATATTGGCTAAAACTTAAAACTAATTCAATTAGAATTCCATAATGATCAGCTGAATACTTCTAACTGTTTATGGCCATAAAATACAAGTAAAATATGTTTCGTTTACACAGGTATTTCAGATGTTCGGGTCGGGGCGTTGTCAATGAGCTCTACGTGAGTGTAAAAATTATGAATTACCAAAGTTGCGTATAACATATTAATAGCAATGAGCAATACACATATCATATCGAGTGTGAGTGAATGTGAGTGTGAGTGAATGTGCGTGAGTGTGTGTCAACCGCACGTGGGTTTTACCTGCACCAAAGCTAAGCCGCTAAATGGCATGCCAGTGCGGGGCAGCATATCTTATCGCGCGCTTATCTATTGTTGAAAGTTGAATTTCATAAAACATTGATAACGGTAAACAGCCAGCACTACTTAGTCTTCTACTCTAGCCGTGTTCTGGGCCATGTGGCAGCGAGTCCCAACGAGAAGCGCAAATATTTGCTGCCAGTTTTGATGTCAGATATTTGCTAATGCCAGACACGCAGCCAGTGAAGAGTACGCCCCCTCTCTGACTACCTCCCTCTCTCTGTTTCTCTCTATTCAAGCGATCTCTGTTTTCATCCAGTTCTGGTTGCTGTGGTTACACACGCTGTGGGGCCGGGCCTTGGGTTGCCATTTGGCCAGCGGCCCACCAAGATTGAACAAATTTTTAATTAAATGTGCGCTTTTCCAATTTTAGGCATGCGATAAGGCTGAAGGCAAAAACCATAAGGCATAAGGCAGCAGCATGTCGAAATCTGACAACCCCGAGCATATATACACAGCGCTATCCACTGTACTATATCATTTCCAGCTAAAAAACTTTGCACACCAGCCCATAAATATCCACATAGTTCATCTATATCAAAATAGTCTTTTTCTCTTTTCTGCCCGACTCGAGCAGCAAGTTCAAAGCGTATTTACGGTGGGCTCTGTAAATATTTGGAAATTTAGTTGTTGCATCAATAATTTGAAAGAATTTGACGGATGTTGATATAATAGACAGCTGTACGAAAATTATGTTTTGTTAACTCACGGTTACAACATTTATTAGATAAATGCGCAGGCATGAAGCAACTCGTCGCTCGCTTGTACATTTACAGTTTGCAGAGACTGTAATCTAGGTTGTATTTGAAGCTGTCTCTGAAATATCAAAGGTATCTTTATTATTATATGCTGCATGATTGTCTCTAGGTCATCTCTGCTTGATGTTACATATATGATCTATTAAGATATATGTACATATATTCAAGATCTGCATCAAAAGTATCTGAAATCTGAGGTATGTGTATGGTGGATATAGGGTATCTCTGATTCATATCAAATAAGTGAATTACATATTTTTAGATACATATATTTAGATATATGTATACTCAAGATTAGCCATTAAAACTTATATAAATTATAGGTTTACCACTAAATATTAAAACAAAACTAAATATGAAACATAATATAATAAATAATAATAATCTTAACTTAAATCATCTAGCATTATTCTTTAGTATATTATTTTGCCTATTTTTATATTGTTTTCTAGAGAAGTAATTATAAAATAAATTTAAGTAGATTCAAGACATTTGGTTTTATACAGAAATATTCCTGATTAGGTTTGGCACTTTAGATTTAAAGCTATAAAAAATTGAGCAATTTATATCAAAATGTGGCTTGACCTAGAAGCTGGCACTCCAATTGTGGCATAAGTTGATAATAATGAGGCACTATAAATATAATTTATTGAAAGAAATTCTAAGCTAAAAAAAAAATGAAGCTTATCGATTATGCGGGATATGTATATATAAGTTTATCCAAATTTATAGACATTTGCCATGCCTAACGATTTTTGGCATTTGAAATGCTTGAAGCATAAAACTACTTCAATTACACATTCATTTCCAGCTTTGGTTCGAAATTGATTTTTCGAATATTTATGAAAATTCCATGCGCGCATGCAAAATTATTCATTTGCCGGCATTTGATCAATCAGAAGCCGCGCGGCACGCCCTTTATTGATCCGTGTGCAAATCACATTTCCCAGTCACATTCACTGTCACGGGTTTATGTGTCTGGAAGCACCAGTGTGTATGTATATCATACATATATATATATATATCAGTATATTCTAAGTTTTATAGAAATGTTTCTAAAAGTTCGATCATTGCCGTTTGCCACCGCCAAATCAATTGATTTCAATTTAATTTCCTTACGTTTTTTTTTATTTCTTTTTGTTTTGCTTAAATTCAGACGTTATGCAAATTCGTGGAATCGCATTATGTACATGGACATGGCATATACTACATATATATGTGTATATATATGTATTATGTCTGACCATTTCGGACATTAGGTCATATGCAGCCCAGAGCTGGGCGCGTGACACTAAAATTATCATTCGATATATATCGCAAGCTGCTTCACGGTTCAGCAAGAGCTAAACTGTGCAAGAACTATAATTGTTTTTCGGCTTGTTTTTTGTGCTCCAATAAGCGCAGATCATTATTTATGGAACTAACTGTAGAACAGATCTCAGCTCTTATATAGATTATAATTTGCATGCAAATATTTAGTTTGACATGCGCGAAGCGCGATTAACCCGCCTGTGGCCCGCGGCGCTTTTATGACCCCAGCAGCAAGTCGTTTATATCATTGTATATACTCAGATCTATGGCGCGTTCGGTTTATCCGACAGATCCAAATTTGTAGATGGAATTGGCAACGGCGAGCGAATCAGTTCATATTTATTTATAAGCATATTTCATTGAGACAACAGACATGGCGTTTTATTTGTTTACGATCTGACCCCATAACCGAATGGTATCTGTACGAGCACACACATATAGAGATTTATATATAACATATGTAGGACACGAAATACCGTATCGATTGCACCGCTGCAGCGCCGCTCGCATCAGCCACGATGATAATGAATTAATAACAACAACACACTCAATACTCATCATACTCATCATCGAGCTTCATCTTGAACTAAATCGAATGAATTGAGTGTCGCATCTGTTATCTGTGCGACCTTAGTGATTGTCGCCTTCCAGCAGGCGGCGTCTTGCACGGATCCAGCTAATCGCAGCTGAGGTATTCGCATCTGGGAGAACTCCAAATTTATGGCCAGGTGTCGGAATTGGGCTATGTAAGCTGGAGGTGGGCTAAGATGATATCTTGGGCAAAACATGTTTATCGTAATGAGAGCCATAAATCAGCTAAATGTGGCTCAAATGCTCGCGTTGCTAATGCTTTAGCGATGTTTGCGGAGGCAAAACAATGCGTAGACGCAGCGCACGCATTATGATAGAGAAAGAAAAAAAAAACAACTCAGACAATTAGATTTACAAGGTCATAAAAGATACTTGGCGCTGATAAGATAGACAAATCCTTGGCCAAATATGGAGTCGCTGACGAGTGCTGGCATGACGAATGGCATCCCTTGACACAGTTGCAAGGAATTCAGGATTCAAGAGCAATCGAGACAGCAAATGGCAATCGCTGACGCCAGCCCAGGCGGACGGAGTCTGGTCCCAAGTGCGTGAGCTCGCACAAGTTATTCGGCAAAGGCCAAAGCTATTACGGCATTAGGGTGGACCGCATTCAGTGAGAGGAACGGAGGCAGGGGTGCAGACTGGAGCAAGGGCTGCTGGCGCCGCGACGTCCTGTCGCCTCGCTGAGTATTGGAATTGCAGCTGACAGCGTGGGGCGGCATATGGCAGACTGTTGAGTGGTCGAGTGGCTCTGACATCGATCCAAGGACAATGCGCCCAATGGGAGCCCCAAAGAGAGCAGCAGCTGACGCATGTGGCGAGCGTCAGTCAGGGTCGCCCCTCGCAGTGACCCACTTACGCAAGAGCTTGGGCATGGATGCCATGGAGTGCCAATTGGGCTGAGACCCTTTTGGCCTTGACTCAGGCAACGAAATTTCGCCGACTGAAATTGGAATCTCAGTTAAAGGTCTTGGCCACAGGCAGAGTGTCTCGTCTCTCACTCTCTATCTGTCTCTCTAGTTTATGTTTGTCCCTCTATCTATCTCTGGACTTTGGATAAGATAACTACCCTTTCGCTATCTATTGGCAACTGTTTAAGACGTAAAACGCTTCATATCGAGCTCTGATAACGCGCCTTGAAGTGCCTTGAGTCGGCTTGCGTAATCCCTTACCTTGCGTCTGCAATCGTTGCATATCCAAATTGGGCAGCTACAAGTCTCGGATGACGCTATGGCCATGACTCATTGGCGTGGGCAATGAATCGTGAGATTGGAATTGCCGTTAGATGTCACTCCTAATGCCATGCCATGCTAGGCCGCAGATCCATATATGGTCTCTGGTTATCGCTAATGGCGATTTCTGAATTGCAGCGATAAATCCGTCATTCGTCACTCGATTTGCATATTTCGAACGTCTCTCACAACGTGCTGGTAATTCAAAAACTAATATTAGTTCGCTTATGGCCAACTTCTTTATGGCAGACAATTGAGTTTTGAGCGAGCAAAATCGATTTCGTCTCTTGATGTCTGCGCAATCAAACATTAAAGCCGTCTTTACTATTATTGAGTTTCCTTCTTTTGAAAGCCATGCAGTTAAGAGCCAATTGATTTACAGCCAAGTTACAGCTTGGCTAAGCTGGCTGTAGTATATTTACAGCCAGATTTGCATTTGGTATGTGGCGAAAATGAAAAGGAAGTCTTAATTGCAACTAACTAATAAAACTTTAGAGATATATGCTCAAATAAGTGAGGTCTTTTAGCGATTTCTATATGTTGGAATAATTGAAGTTTACTTAAGCGATTTCTATATGTTTGAATAAGTAAGATAAAAATAATAAGTAAAGAGTAAATGCTGATTTGTAAGGAAGGAAAGTTTTGTGTAAAACTTAAAGTATATAGATGTTATAGAAGCTGATCATTAACACACGGTAAAACGAAAGATGAGATGAATAGACGGATGGATTAGCGAATGGGCAGACGGATGGGAAGACAGACAGACGGACGAGCGGGCGCACTGACGGATGGAATTGAATTTGAATTGAATTTTCTTCACAATTATATGTATGGGGTACTTCTGCTTATTTGGCATTCAAACAACATCAATGGGTTTCAGCTATGTTAATAGACTACTGAATTTGTTGACTGTAGCTTAAAGCATAAGGAACATAGATATATAGTTTGAATATAATACGTGACAGGACTAAATACTATTTTCTAGTTTTAAGTTAAGAAACTTGATGTTAGAGTTTCCTCTAAAAAAGACAAAAAATAAATAATCACTGTCAGTGGATGCTGCTGTTGTTCTGCTTATCAGGGGCACTGAACAGTTTAACATGTGGGCGTATTTATTACTTCACATTTGTTTCTTCATTAAGCTTTAACTAGAAAATAATAAATAAAATTTAAAAAAAATATATATATATATAAAAAACATTTTTTTTTATACAATTAACTTGATAATAAGTGAATAAAAGAAGTATTTATTATTTATTTTTATTTTCTTGTATTTCTTATTTTTTACTATTTTAATTATCTCTGAAATTTATTTTAATTTATGCAATAAAAACCTCAAACTCTTCAACTAAACTCTTTCTAGACTCATCTCAGTGAGTAATTTGTATTCTACGAGCATAGTGCAAATGTCGTCAGCGTCAAAGAGTCAATAAAAAAACCGAGTTCATTAATCATCAAGAACGAGACATGTTTAAAGGAAATTAATTACTAAAGTTGAGCAAGAATAAAGATAATGATGAGATGAGAAAGGCTAAGGACACATGTGGCCAGGATTATTGTGTCTAATTAGATTGGATAAACAAGAACTAATTGAAATTAGTTGAGAGAGATATATATATATGAAGTATCTACAACTCAGACGGGAAATGGAGGTCATATGTCTAAGGTTATTCGTGACTGTGTTGCAGTTTGTCAAGTCACGAATAAGCTTATTTTATATTATATATATTATATTATATTATATCCGCATTTCCTGCCCAAGGGTAGATATGGCTGTTATTTGCTCATCTATTGGTTCCGCTCTGTTTCGCAAGTCGATTTCCTTAAAAGAGGTAGATCATATGACCCGGACTTCTTGTTGTTGCCGAGTTCCCGGTACCCTGAGATGGGCTGTGAGCTTTATCAATTCCAATTAAGACCCGCCCCGTGTCAACAAGTAATGTAAATATGTTGTACACTCGAGAGCTAACAACTCGAACACGATGACTCACGACTCACATGCTCATAGGTGACTCGCTGTGGCTTCTATCTGAGACTGACTCTTCCATTCGCTGCTTTCAGAGATTTGCCGTGCGTCACCGATTGGCGAGGAGGATGCCGCTGTGCCGGACTACCAGGACGATGACTACGCATACGACGATGACGACGCCGACCTGACGAACTCCGAGGGGCCAGCTGAAATAGTGGAGGATGTGCAGAGCTTGCCGCCCTACTTCGATCAGCCAGAAGTCAGCATAGAGGCCAGGCCGGGCGACGACGTGACCATCAACTGCGATGCACGGAACTTTGCAAGTGAGTGGACCGTACCCAGAGCTTCTGCTGCAACTCATTTGACTCTCATCCGCTTTCACAGTTAAGAACATTGCCATGTGGTACAAGAATACCACGCTTCTGGCCACCGGACAGAGCGCCATTAACAATCGCGTGGAGGTCATGAGGAACAACTCGCTGCGCATCGAGGGCGTGACGAAGGAGGATGCGGACGACTACTACTGCGAGGTGTTGCCGCAGGGCGTGAGGCAGCACACAGCTCTGAGCGTGGGCGCCAAGCTGTCGATCCTCTGCGACGATCGCGATGTCACGGATCGCTCGCAGACGTTCAAGCAAGGCGACCACCACAGGCTCGTCTGCCAAACGTTCCTGCCCACCAAGACGGAGATTAAGTGGTCCTTCAATGTATGATTGATGAATGGAGAGAAGTTCTCTTTGAGATTTGCAACAAGATAAGCTCTCTCTCACACTCTCCCTTTCTTTCCCTCTCTCGCAGGGTCAGCGACTTCACACATCGGAGAAGGAGACAGCCGAGGGCGTCGTCGTTTTAGACAATGTAGACGAGGAGAACGCTGGCGTCTATCAGTGCCTCGGCGACGATGGCAGCTCTGATCCACCCCACGGCATGGTCACCGTCGACGTGCAGTACAGTCCCAAGGTCTCCACGCATCGCCATCACGTCAACACCATCGAGGGCGACACAGCGGAGCTCTACTGTGATTATCGCGCCAGTCCCATTGCCATTAGCTTCTTCATAAAGGACGGCAAGACGCTGTCCCTGTCCGAGAAGTACTCGATCAGGAACTCGCTGCACAAGCAGCACAATCGCACCACGCTCATCATCAAGCACGTGGAGGCTAGCGATCTGGGCGAGTACCTGTGCCATGTGGAGAACGCCATTGGCTCCAACGAGGCGCGCATCCAGCTGAGCTACTCCCCAGAGACGCCCCAGTTCGAGAACAGCTCCCTCAACGGCAACGAGATCACCATGCACTGGCTGGTCCGCAGCCTGCAGCCCCTGTCCGAGGCCATGCTGGACTACAAGTTGTCCAAGGTGGGTTAGAGGTTCCCTAGATTAAAGAGAATATTCATTTGGAATCCTTTCAATTTCGCAAAGTCTCATGGAGCATACGCAATTTGGTCTTCTATGAAACTATGTGAAATTGATCTAATCTAACTAATTCTTTTACCAAAATCTATGCATTCCATGACTTAAGGAAGTCCAGTAATCCCTAGCCTTAGATTTTATATTTGACTTGAGTCGACTCTTATTAACTACTTCCACTTGCAGTCGTATACGTGGAGCACCGTGTCCATCATCCACACGCAGCGGCACGACAAGGACAAGGGCATCTGGAAGATCACGCACCAGATGGAACTGACGCCCGGACTGTGGCATGCGCGCATCAAGACCAAGAATACGGCGGGCTGGTCCAACTTCTCGCCCGATCACGACATACTCATCAAAGATGAAGAGGGTAAGTCGTATGGGCCCATGCAAAAACTGATCTCTAATCCATTTTTTGTCAAACAGAATCCACTGAAATCGATGATGGCGCTGTGCCACCGGATGACCTAGTGCGTGCGGGCTTCGGAGTTGGCGCCGGCTCAAAGACGAATGCGGCGTACAAACAGCAATTGCTGCCCATGCTGCTGCTGGCCGGACTTTGCATCTCTGTGCTGCGACTCTAAGTGGAGCACAGGAGCAGGGGCTGTACATACGTATTGGAAGTTACATGTTTTGCTTTGTGCTGTGCCTTGAACCCGGCCAACTGGCAGTAGCAGCTAATCCACAAGAAATGCCATTGCTAAAAGGAAAACAAAAACAAACAAAAAAGAAAAAGAAAATACCCAAGTATTCTAATTATACACGCAAATGCTAATGCGACCCTCTCGCGAGGGTCAATGTTAATGTTACACTAAATTCAATCAAGCATAGGCATAATTCACTAAAACATTTGTGCCAACTAACATAGAGAGCAAGCAGGAGGAGGAGCAGGAGCAGGATAAGGAGAAGCTTAGTTTAATTAAAAATTAAGATGGAATGAAACTACGACGATCGGTTGAAAACCGCCCAAAACTTAGCATATAATATTTATTTGTTTGTATGTACGGATAGTTAACACTGAAGCCAGAGGGCGTAGCATCCCAATTACCTGAAACAGCAAGTAGTAGAAGAAGAAGAAGAAGAAGCATCATATACACACACATAGGAATGTAAATACAATGAGGATGAATGAGGATAGGGGAATGAGAGCAACTTTTTATTTAATGATAATTTGTCGAATAATGTGAACACTGGAAATATTAAACGATAACTAGACCAAAGCTTAAACTATACATGTGTACCTACCCACACACATACATACATATGGATATCGATGGAGGGAGGATACTTACTTATAGTTAGGAGATGAGTACTTATGTAATAACTACGAATATCTATATAATCAGGTGGGGAGAGAGGGTTAGAAGTTAGTCGCTTATTCGTTTGGGCTTCGATTGAAATTTGTTCGCTACAATACCTGATCAAATTGCCATGCAACACGCCGACCATACAGATCGTTGACATATATATATATATATATGTATATATATTTATCTATATATGTATATGTATATGTATATTCACACACAATCAAAAAGTAAACAGATATGAGAATATATATATATATATTTTGTATACTTATATTTTATTTAAGAAATCATAATATTAGTATCGAAAAGAAATCAAGAATAAATGTGCCAATTGAATGTTAAACGCAATGCGAAAAGATTGTCAAACGCCAAAAGTTCCATAAAAAAAGTTTTGCCCCGTGCAAAAGTTTATTTCGAGAGCCGACCTGTTGTTATACACATACATGAATACATATTTAACAGCCAGTGTCTTAAACAAATATTGTAATTTTGTCTCCTTTAGTTTAGTTAATGCGATGATTAAGAATATATATAAATATATATATATACATACCGATATAAATAAAGCAAAAAAAACTCTCCATTTCAGTGTAGTCCATTAATTGGTATTGGATATACAATTTTAAATAATTTTTGAAATGGAAATTAAGTCTGGGAAACTCTGCTCTTGAGCTTAACTTTGTTATAAGTAAGGTAAACTATTTATATATCATTATTTGCTGTTAGATCTAAGATTTGAGAGTACTCTTGAATGGGATATCAAATCGTATAAGGTTTAACTTGATAAATTTTCTATTTCTTTTCAGTTCAAGAGTAAGTACTTAAAAGATCAAATAATCATCATTACCTATCCAAACAGACAAATTTAATTTTCAAACTATTTTATATAAAAAATATAAAAAATATATAAATATTATTTAATACTTTTTCCTTAATTTTCATTTACTTCCCCTCTTTTAACTTATGCGCAAATCAAACAAAATACATTTAATTTCTGTATACTTTGGTTTTTAATAAATAAATCGTTTCTCTTTACAGAGAAGCAAAATGCACGATTAACAATTACTTATTCATATTGGAGACAGAAGGGAGACAGAAATGCAATTTCAGCTGATCCTTGGACACTTTTTGTTGTTTTTTCTTTTCTTTATATTTTATAAAAAAAGCGCAGCTTAATACTAAACCTAACTAATGCTTGAGCTAATGACTCAGAGCGATGCCCACAGAAAGCAGACAGAACAGCGCGAACCGCTGCAAACTGCTCTGGCCGGACTTGGAGCTCTCCGGCGTAATCACGTCCAGCGAATGATCGCCGAGCACGACCTTGGTGACCACAAACATATTCTGGGGCAGAATCTGGCAGGAGTAGGTGCCAGCATCTTGCGGACTCGCCTTCAATATGGTCAGCTCGTAGTTCTTCGGATTCAGACTGAAGTTGGGCAGCACCACACTGCTGCCGGTTGTAATGATCTTGGAGTCCTGGTGCCACAGGATCACATTGTCTGAAAAGAACATTTCGATTAGATTCGTTATCGATCGATTTTTCTACAAAAACTTACCCTTTGAGATGTTCTCATCGCACTTCAGCACTACATCCTCGCCCAGGATGCCCCGCTGGGTGAGAGTGCGGTTGCGGTGGCCTATGACACTGGTCTTGACAACACCTGTAGGCTTTGTCTGTGGACTGGGCGCACTCTGCTCCTCCGCATCATAATCATAGTCATCATTCTGCATTAGGTCGTCGTCGTCCGCATTTGAGGGGTAGGCTAGAAATAGAGAATTCAATTATTATTGAGATTTTTTGAGATTTTTTGAGATTTTTTAAGTGTTATTTGAATAAGTTTCAAGTTTGTTGTCATTAAAAATCTGAACACTAAAGATTCGCTTTTATAGGCAGACCGCAGCCGAGATCACGCACAAAAGTGTGGGTGGTTCAACCTTGAATTTCGAATTCTTTTACGATCTGATTATCTGAAGTTTTACGAGCACATTCGAGCTGCAGGCAATATTCAAAATAACAAAAATTATTACTATTTGGTAAAACAATAGGGCGATAAAACAGCCATGAATGGAGGAGGAGGAGAAACAAAAGCGAAACAAAACTCGCGTTGGCAGCAGCTGTGGCTGGACTCGGGCCATTATGACCCACATTTCCTGCTGGCTAATCACTTGAATGCTTGAATTAAATTGAAATTCAAACCGGGAAGTTTTTGTTTTGCCAATGCATTAGGGCCACTCACTCATCAGGCGATGTTGATGTTGATGTTTGTTTTACAACTTTTATGTGAGGTGGATGGAGATAGAGATGGAGATAGGTATATTTACAGATACGGAAGCGGATTTGAATAGGGATACGGTTACAGATACTGTTGCAGATAGAAACTGAGATACATTTACAAACAATGATATGCACTATAGATACAGATACAGATACAGATACAGATACAGATACAGATACAGATACAGATACAGATACAGATACAGATACAGATACAGATACAGATACAGATACAGATACAGATACAGATACAGATACAGATACAGATACAGATACAGATACAGATACAGATACAGATACAGATACAGATACAGATACAGATACAGATACAGATACAGATACAGATACAGATACAGATACAGATACAGATACAGATACAGATACAGATACAGATACAGATACAGATACAGATACAGATACAGATACAGATACAGATACAGATACAGATACAGATACAGATACAGATACAGATACAGATACAGATACAGATACAGATACAGATACAGATACAGATACAGATACAGATACAGATACAGATACAGATACAGATACAGATACAGATACAGATACAGATACAGATACAGATACAGATACAGATACAGATACAGATACAGATACAGATACAGATACAGATACAGATACAGATACAGATACAGATACAGATACAGATACAGATACAAATACAATACGAATATATATTCATATCATGCAGATACAAACACATTTGCACATATATTCAGATATATATACTAATGCAGATATATAAATAGATACGGATACATTCGTGTATAAGCATATATGTGAAGATAAATGATGCAGAAGCAACTGCAGCCACATATGCAGATGCATTACAGATACAAATGCAATTACAAATATATTCTGATACAGATACATATATATGTATATAAAGATCCACACACACACACTTGCACATATATTGCTGCAGATGCACAGTTGCAGATCCGAGCGCAGCTGCGCACGGTCGAGTTAAGCCAATTCGCATATTTTTTGTGGCGTTTCACATTTTCAGATATTCATTGCTTCCTTTTATATCGCTCATATAAACACAGACATGCCGAGTGCGTACGTGTGTGTGTGTGTATATATTTTGTCAAAGTCGAATGGAAAAACATTTCACGGAAATGGGGTCAACCGAAACTCGGGTGCACGGGCCATACGAAAACGCACAGAAAAATTAAAATAAGCGAATGGAAAGAGAAAACACTGCGCCAGCCGACACCGAAAACCCAACCCCAACCCCAACCCAACCCCAGCCCCAGCCCCAGCCCCGTGTCGGTCGGCCGATCGCCGCACCCACATGTGTGCAGGCGGCCAACACACATTGGTGGCACGGCTCATGCGGACAGTAGCTGTAGCTGTTGGCATCGCAGTCGCAGTCGACGTCGACGTCGGCGTCGTCGTCGGCGTCACTTTGTGCTACTTTGTTTTAGTGGTGTCGACAGTGGACACAAAATCGAATAACATTTCACAACAATGTCCATTTTCACGCTGCCAACTGCAGTGCATGGCCAGACACACATACACCCGCACACTCACACAGTCATACACACACATATCACACCCTCGCTCCTCGAGGCAGACAAAGTGTCGGGAGTAAAATTGAAAGAGGGAAACATTTTGACGATTGTGAAAAAGTTTAAATTTACATTTGTATTTCGCTGCTGCCATTTCTCCCCCTCTCCCTCTCTCTCAGCTACTGGCTGTTGGTTTTTCTTTTATTATTTTCTTTATTGTATTATTCTTTGCCACACACACACGCACACACTCACACTTTATTATAGCCAGTTTTGTCGCCGTCGCTGCTGCTGCTCAGCGTTGCGTGTTGAAATTGTTAGTTGTCATATAGATCGGACACTCGCACAATAACAATCAACTGATAAAGTTGACACATACATGAACGACTAGCAGAATACCCTATAAAATTCATATAACTTCTATGAAACTAAACAAAGTAATTATGCATATGATTGATTATATATATCTATATTATGCATATTCTGAGCAAACTCTTTAGTCTAGGCGCATCATGCCCATTTCGCAATCAATACAGGGTATTTACTACTTCAGTTTTAGTAACTTCATTCGTGGCGGATATGGCGACAGCCATGTAGTTGACTGAACTTGGCTGAGTTTGGGCAGCAGCAGCGCCCGCCCCCAACTTTGAAATGAATTGAAAAATTTTAAGCTACATTTCTGAATTTTCTCTACATTTCCTCTAAATAATAAAGTGAGCAAACGCATTGACCCCGTCGACTTCTCTTTGTCGTAAACTTGTGCCATTAACACAACTAACAATAATAAGAAGAAATTGCTGCCGCTTCCCAGAAAAACGCCAATGAAGCGAGCGCACAATGGACGCTGCAGTTGAAATATGTCGAAGCCATAAGACTTATCCGACATTTGCTGTTTTTACTCCTTGGCCGAGTGCTGATGAAACATGTGGTATTTGTATTGGAATGCAGCACAGAATATTTGATTTATTTATGCAAACAAATTTAGAGTATACAGAGGGCGAGTCACATTTGTTTAATTGAACGAAAAATTTTAATTGAAAATTAAAATTGTTAAGGAATTTGTTCAGGAATTTATAAACATAAATTTGGAACATAACAATTAAATTCTATGAATTTAAGATAATTAAGAAAAAGTATAAAAATACTATAAAAAAAATTTATAATATGTAGAAAATTGTTTGTCTATAAAAATTTGATGTTTGGAAAGAAAGAAATTAAAAAAAAAATAATTTTTTGTGTTTATTATTAGAAATTTATGAATAAATTTTTCCATATTTCATTTCATTTTATTAAGAAAATTCTTAATAATTTTAGAGCTTTAAAAAAGTGTAAAAAATACTAATTTTTAAATAATTTTAAATATTATTTTAGAATAAAGGAAAAATTATAAAAGCTAAGATATTGAAAACGAAAATTGTTTATACTTTTAATATTTTAAATTAGTTTATACTTTTAATATTTTAAATTTGATTTCTTTAAATAAAATATTTTTTAAAATTAATGCAAAATTAGATAAAATTCTGAAAATTAAAAAAATATATATTTGAAGGTGTTATATAAAATACTGAAGTAATTTATTAAAATTATTTTATTTTGAAAATAGTTTTTCAATCAAACTTTATATATAATCAACAATTTACGCTCTTCAAGATAATAAATAAAGATAAATATTGTTGCACTTTATTTATAATATTTCAAATTTATTTATATTTTTTGGAAACAAAATCTTTGATGAAAAACTCTTCTCGTGTTTCATATTTCTGGTGCAGGAAATCCATTCCATTCCCATGGGAATGAAAAGTATATTTTGTTGTTCATGCTTTCAGTGTTTAAGATAACAATTGTGAGCTGATCTTGTTCTGCTGTTGTTTTGTTTCTGTTTATGTTTTTATTTTTGTTTTTTTTTTTTCGGGCTTTAATTGGTACTCAGAACTAGGCCAAAAACCATTTATCATGGGCGGAATGATTCTCGAAAAATGTTCGGCTAATAACCCCTAGAGTTGACCCGAACGACGCTGACCAGTGGGTAGCCATAAGCCTGGCGGGCAAAGCCTTCGCCTGCGCCTTGACTTGGATTCTGCCAGTCACTGGAGTCATCCAAGTGCAGCATTTTTACTACCTGATAAGCCGAGCGCGAGTGGCTCATTTGTGGCCGAGGCCTAAAGGCGCACTGCGAGCTCTGATCTTTGATCTGCTGTCCGTCCGACTGTTTGTCTGTCTGTCTGTCTGTCTGTCTGCCTCGGCCTGTTGTTTCAGGTTTTCCAACAGCCAGCCCCTACGTGACTGACCCGCTTCGGGTCCAGGTTGGCCAACTGACGAGCGGCGTTATACGAGCCGAAAATTATGCTGTTTGTGTGGCGGATGGATGGTGGCAGATAGAGACATGAAGCGAAGCGGATAATGATAATGGCATTCTGGTTCTTTGAAAGCGATCAGGTTACGGCCCAAGGGACAGACAGACAGACAGAGAGACAGCTAACCAGCTCTACCTACGCACAGACCCAGGTAGAGGCAGATGTGCACAGAACAAACACCCATTGACAAATAACCCACACAGATGCGAAATTCGCATTCACAATTCACAATTAGAGATTTTAGAGTTCAGAGGCTGCGTGTCCTGCGCCCAGTCAGGGGGATTGACTCGACAGATGTTGGTTGTCGCAATTATCGAAAGCTGTTCGATTCGAAAATGCAAATCGAAGTACTTGGAAATTGAAATGGGACATGCTGGAGCGTGTTGTCCCATAATCGATGTTCAATTGAAGCCCATCAAGTGGGTAGAGCGCAATAGAAATGAAAGTACGATTCGAATCGATTCGAATCTCGATGCACTTACAATTGCAGCCAAATATAGACGAAGTACATTGATTTCGCTCGGTGCGTGCCTCGCCAGAGTTATTATCAGCCAGCGCCAGGCAGTGCCTTTCAAAATTTCTGGCACACTCGCTACAGTGCCTCAGGGGGGAGCATGGACAGCGTTTCCCGTTGCCCAAGTGCACGTGTTGGCACTTATGAGTCGCGCCAAGTGCTCAGATGCGGGCACATAGCCAAAAAAAAAGAACGATGTCTATATATACTTAAGTTATGTATATATATACATATATATATATATGTATATACACATACATCATGTATACACTAAAATCCAATAGGTCAACAATAGAAGCTAGCACAGTCCAAGTCCAGCTACGAGTCGAAGACGCACGCCCGGCGCATACTAAAGAGTGCTTCCATCCATTTTGGGGGGAGGCCGCTGACGGGCGGGGCTTGGCTTGGCTTGGCCCGGCTTGGCCTAGGGCTCGTGTTCCATTCAAGTGGCTGCGACTCGACTGCGACTGCGACTGTAGCTGTGGCATGTAATTAATATGCGGCACTCCTTTTCCAGCACCGCCAACTATTTAGCGCAATGGGCAACAGCAATTCTATTTCTTCGTCTCTTCTCTTCTCTCTTCTCTTTCTTTTAATTTCATTTTGTTCCCAGTTCGCTTGTATTATTTATTGCTGCGCCTCGGCCATTCCCTTTCATGTGCGCTGGAGCCACCTAATGGCGCGATATTCCCTCCGTATCGAATTCCATCGCAGCTCCAATCATATTTTATTTTTAAGCTCAAAAGTGGTTTCCAAACATCAAATCAAATTTATTTTGCAGAATTTTGTTGCTTTATTTGATAGAAAAATTCAATTGGGAATTGAAAGAAATTTATATATGTACATATAAATATGTATATATCTGCAAGTTAATTGATTTGAATTTATGATTATTGGAATTTTTGTTTAATGTGCGCTTCTATTTTTAAAAATTGTATATATACATATTATAAGTTATATTATATATTATAAATATATATTTAAATTAATACTCTTTTAAAACAATTTATTTCTAACCATTTATAATATATTATTCTGTCTTCATTCTCGACAAATCCCCACAAGTTTCTCACAAAATGCTGGTCTCAAGACCTTTAAACGAATCATAAATGTTTGTTTGATTCAATTAAAGCATATTAATGAAAATCAAAAGCTTAGACCCAAAATATATGCAGCAAAGATCAATCAAAAAAGGTTTCTATTAGAATACAATGGAACACGAAACTTGTCTCAAGACAAAGTTAAACTCCTTTGTTTTGCAGCTGAACTGTGAACTGCATCTGAATCATCATCGTCATCATTATCAACATCATCAACATCATTGTGTGATCAAAACGATTAATTTTTATGATTTAATGTGGCACAATTTATATATATATATTGTATACGAGAGAGTGTATATAGGAGCAAGAGTTATTGTGTGAGTGCTTATGTACTCAAGCAGCACTCATTGAATGCAGCATGCCACAAGCACACACATGCTCGAGCAATAATAGTACCCGCCTCTGACTGCTGTTGCCCCAGTTGAGTGCACATACATTGGGAGAGAGAGAGAGAGACTTACGTCGAACCCTGCCTCTATCTGAAGCCGATCCGCACCCGCAGCAACAGCAGCAATGGAGGCGGGGGCGGGGGCATGCAACAGTGGCAGTATGAGCCACCAATTCGCCAGCTCTGTTCCGTAAATTGATTCTTTAATTGTCGAGAATTGGTTACGAGTTTGTTTAACTCGCTTTGCGGCATGGACCCCCTCCTCGGACCCATGCCACAGTGCCCCCATCTGAGGCATGACAGCGAACAGAGAATGAATCGAGTCGGCTTACATGAAAACTCGTATCTGCATTCGTATCTCTGCTGCATCTACATAGGAGCCGAGCCAACATCGGGCATGAGTCACAGATTCCAAAATAAATATGTATGCAAATAGCTGGGGAATTATGCAAAAGACAGACCGAGCCCCTTGTCGTGATCGACCGAGAGTAGAGAAATTCTCAGATTCGCAGTCGTGAAACTTGAGCGAAAGAGCAAAGAGAGAGAGAGAAAGAAGCCAAAGGTAGACAAGACAAGAGAGAGGGAGGAAGAGCGAAGCCAAAGGTAGACAAGACAAACCAGAGCGAGTCTCATGATGATCATTTGGCTTATTTACCCGCCTCAAGGCGGAGGGAATTCGAGTCCAATATTAATGCGTCGATATTGATGGCCATTTGGTAGGCAACCTTTGAGCTGAGTAAAACACTTTTTAGAGATTCGCCAAGGCTGCTAAGACTGCTCACCCTCGGCAATCCAATCAAACTGATAGCAATCGCATTGTTTATGGCGCAAGGGGTTAAGCTAGGGGCTACACAGTCGAGGAGCTGTAGAGATCCTACACCTATGTTCCGAAAAACACACATTCTCACGCTGCTGCGACACGCTTGCCTAACCAAAATCGAAACAAGGAGCTGCGGTATATCGCCGTCTGCCCTACCCTGTTTACCTGGCCGCGACTGTTGCCAACATCCTCATTCATTGTGCTTCCTGCTGTTGTTGTTGTTGTTGTTGTTGTTGTGTTGTCGCCTATTAGGCATCTATGGAATAATTAACAGCGTAACCGATATGCGAATGAATGGCGCATACAAACACCCCATGGCGCTGCCATTCAAAATTGGCATACTCACTTCCGATTGAATGAGTGCCTGCATCTATATATATATATATAACATATATCGAGGGAGTGCTGCCTGCACTCGGCTTATTGATCGTGATAAATAACTGCATTAATGTGACAGCTTTCGCCTATAAATTATAGATTTTACAGTTTGCATTCAACTAGCAAAAAAAAATCAGAAAAATACAGGTAATATTTATCTATTCAGTTAATGCACATTATGATTGAGCAACAGCTGAAACGAGTTTCGATTGCCAATCGCTTTCATCACAAATGATAAATGATTAAGTTAATGACGAAATCTGTTCGGTCTGGCTGATCCAGTAGATTTTTTGGGCATTCCCCAGAGTGAATCAGTTGGCCTAATCATCGGCAAGTCATCGCCTCGAAAGAATGTGATTGAGACATAAAAATAGAATTTTCAGATTCCTACGCCACAGCAGGATCCATATATATCTATTTTAAGCAGCACTCGCTAATCCTCCGACACGCGTGTGAATCACAACAAATTGTTCTTAAACATTTTTGTCAATCTTTTAATGCTGTTCAAAGTGCAGCACATTTGACTTGTAGAATTCATTTTATATAGGTCAAAAATTGTTCAATAAATTCCATAGGCCTCACACACACACACAATCATTTGTATTTATTTGAATCTGATGTCTGCGATCGAGTCAGTTCAAAGGGTCTCTACACACAGAGATTAGATTGTGAGCTTACAATTGCAACAGATTTCCGCTGCACTAAAACTTGGATTATACATATACATACATATATATATATATAGAATATATATATATAGTTCGTTTTACCAAAAACTTACCCAGGGCAGATCGCGCGATCAGCAGCACTGCGAGCAGCAATAGTTGATTCTTTCGTACTGTTCTGGACACCATTTTCGTAAAGTCTGTTAACTGCTCGACACTCGACCGTGATATGATAATGATATTTGGGGAATATATTCTGGCAGCGTTCTTAAACTGTGTCACACGTCTTCGTCTTGGTTCGTCGTTCGTTTATTATTCTTGTGATTTCCCACAAAATCACACAAATTATTGCCGAGTAATTAATTACTGAAGTCGATTCGTTGCGTTCAATGTCCCAATTTTCAGCCTACATATTCAGCACTTTTCCACAAGAGCAGCGTAATTACTTAGCTTTGTATTTTTTTGTATTTATTTATTTATTCTTTACTTCTTTTTCTGTTATTTTAGTATTTTGATTTCTGGCTTCGTTCACACTTCACAATCCGGCACAGATAAACGAACCTCACCAAACTTTCTGTTCACAATTAATCCAGGCAAAGAGTTCCAGCCGATAACGTTCCGATCTCCGTCTACGCACAAAAGTTGACTGCACGAACTCGTCTTTGTCTGTCTGTGCGAGGCGCGAATTTATGAATTTAACTTTTCCAATTCATTCGGCTAGTTTCGGCTTTCGACTGTTCGGCTTTCGACTGTTCGGCTTTGCCGCTCACTGGGACTCGCTGCACTGTCTGCCGCAAGAGCGCTAAATCGAATGACGCCGCATCGCTGTTGGCCCGAGTGTTGTTGGTGGTTGAAGAGAGAGAGACAGAGACAGTGCACAATGTCAGAGAGTATAACTTAAGAGAGCCGGAATTATGTGTGAAGAGAAACAGAAATTGCATTCAATTTGCACTAAAGGCGTTTTTTCTCATTATAAATTTTAATTGCCCTGAAAAAGGATTATTTAACAAAAATAAAAAATAAAAACATATTTAATTTATAATTTTATAAAAATATTTAAATATGAAATTTTAAAAAATATTCATTTTTTATTAAAAAAAGTTTATATTTCATTTAAAATTGTTTTGTTTCCTTAATATAATTAGATATTTGCAGCTATTAATATAAAGCCTAGGATTATTATTGATTCCTTTTTAGGTAAGATAAAAACTTAGCTTAACTAACTTAACTTCAAAACATATAATTAATAGACGAACAGGCAAATTAAATTTAAATTAACAATTCATTTTATTTTATTATAGTTTTTTTTTCTTTATTTTAATCTCAGTAAAAATCTATATTTCTAATCATATTCATTTATTTCACTATTTAATATAATTTATATTTCATATTTCAACTTTTTGTACTGTCTGCTATCTGAACTTATGAACCATGCCGGAAAATAGTATAGGCATTACTTAGCTTCCAAGTTTCCTGGCATGTTTTCAATCAGAGCGTGTGATTGACGTATTTGTTAATCTATAAATTATTCATTCGATGCGGTGCATCTTTAATCGTTTAGCACATTAAAAATTATTTACCTACAGATGCGAACCAGGCAGTTGTTTTTAGCATATATTACCTTCTGTTCAAGTGCGGAAATTCCAGGCGAAAATAACTTAAAGTAATCAGCTAATGTAATGCCTATAATATATAGAAACGTTTTCATAATAGAAATCGTGAGGAAAGCGTTTTTACAAGTGTTTTCAGCTGTTTCCTGATTGGCATGAGATTGAACTGTTGATAGGTTTTTTTCTAGCATGAATTGTAATAACTATATAATAATAATGTAATAACTTGTAAAAGTACTGCAAAAGTACTGTGTAAGTAATGTATGAGTACTGTTCTTATCTTTTGCCATTTTCCATCTTCTATCTTTAATCATCAGTCTACCATCTTGTTTCTTATATTTATATATTCTATGTTCTATCTTATACCTTTTCTGTTCTATCTTCCATCTCCAATCTTTCTACTATCTTACAGAATAAGTTAGCATATTTTAATAAATGATTCCATTGAATCGTTCTCACATAATTATTTATAATCAAATTATGATTCACTTGATTCATATTTCACAGATTGCAGATTGTAGATTCGAATCTTATAATTCAAATATGCAAATAAGCAAACCGCAGTTATTTATGCTAATTAATTGTAATATTCCAAAATACTAACATGTGTAGCTCGCATTTCTGTATCTCAAATTTACCACTTAGCGGAAAGGAATCATTTGTTCAGACTGCGAGCAAAGCAGCTCCTGATACACATATACAAATATGTTAACATATAGAGTGTATGCACATATATACATATGTATACGCACACTATATGTAGGTTAACTGAAAGGCAATCGGCTGGCAATTAATTTGGCATTCAGCTCAGCATTCAGCATGCGCGAGGAAATGCAATTATATCATGTTTATCTGCTTAAGGCATTCCTGTGCCAAATACTTTCGCATTTATTGGGCATTGCGAATTTTCGTAGCATCCAATTTTCTGGTGTTTTCCATTTAAATATGTTCTACATGCAGTTTCTCAGAAGCGACCAGCAGCCAGCTAGCCATCCGAACTGAGATGCATTTCGAGTTGCAGTCTCCAGTTGCAGTTCGCTTAATGAAATCGCAACGTTCCCAGCGAAATGTTTTGTATGGGAAGCCCAACGATTGGCAAACGGCTGTGATTTGCTCTGGCTGGAGGCTGACTGGGGGAGCAGATACATATACATATGCATGTACATATATGATGATGCTTGTGGGGCAGACAGTGCCTGCAATAACCGTATAAGACACATGTAACAGGCAATGCTGATATCGCGTCGAGTTGAAGCGGGACAAACAAACAATTAAAATTAATCTACGACCATAAAACAAAGTGCGTATTGTGCGAGAGTATCTCGCGGATGCATTATGCATCTCTATCTATTTGTGAGTGTGTGTGTGTGTGCACATTCATCTTGATGTTTGTGTTGTCTTATGCTGGGGACTGTTGGGCTCTGCCTGGTTGCCAAGTTTTGTAAACATCCGCAAAATCTCCAGATTTGGGGGCAGTCGACAGTCAGCAGTATCTGAGATTTTGTTCAACTCCAACTGCACATGTTCGCGCCTGCAGCTAAGCTGAGCAAAGCGATGCGAGGATATTAATCAAATATTTATATTTACACGTAGACAACGCACACATTGTTGCTGGCAGAGGCAGAAGCAGAGGCGGAGAGGGGGGCAGCGGCGGCGGCATTTACCAAATTTTCTGAGAATTTCTTTACAACTTTGAAAACAAATTAATCAAATAAACAACAGCGACAATTTATATGTATGTATTTATGTATATCTATGTGTGTGTGTGTGTTGCTTAAAAGCTGTGCAACAATGAAAAGATCTTTATAGTTCTTGCTAGCTGCCTCTTAGCTCAGTCGCTGCGCAGACTCCGCAGTCGCCGGCTAAGAGAGCGACGCTGGGCAGCAAAGAGAGCGTTAGAAGCAATTCACAGTAACACAGTTGGCAACGCGAGGCACACACGCACAGTCAAGCATGTGTGTGCGTGTGTGTGTATTGGTGTGTGGGAGTGTGTGTCGGGGGTTGTTTTGCTGATGTTTGTGCAAAAGAGCAGTTCATGATGGATGAAACAGGACCCGCGGCCGCAGCGAAAGCAACTGAAGTAATTGTTTGGAATTGGAAGTGTCAGCAAATGTGCGAAAGAATTTCAATCTTCCACTGAGCGACAAACTCCCTCCACATATGCAAACATACACTGAGAACAAAAGGAAGAGAGAGAGGGAGGCATATTTGTAGTGAGAAAACAAAACATTTTCATAGATATTAAAGAATTGTAGGAGGGGGCAAAATTAAATGAAGGAAATTATTATTAAATTAAATCAATATTAAAAAATTAAAAAATATATAAATATATTAATAGAAAATAAATAAAATAAAAAAGAATAAAATAATAAAAATACCAAATAAATATATATAAATAATATTTAAATTATTTATATTTTGTGAAGCAAATTATATATAAAATATTTGTTTTTACCTAAACACATTTAAAAATAGAAATAAAAACAAATAGATTACAATAAGTAAGGAATAAAATAATAATAATACCAAATAAATAAATTATTTCTATTTTATAAAACTTAGCCGATTAAATTTAATTTGTTTATATTATTAAGCTTCATTTTAAATTATTATTAATACTAAAATTATATATTTTTTAGATATAAAAAAATTTAAAATAAAAATATATTTAATAAAATTGCAAATAAAATAAATTATATTAAAAATATATATATATATTCCTATATATAAATTTAATATTTATTTTTATATCACGCAATTAATTTTTTTCCATTTAATATTGGACATCATATAAAATTATTATGAATTAAAACATTAAATTAAAATTATACAAAAAATTAAGTCGTTTCAAATTCGAAGAATAAAAATAATTGAAATGTGTGATTATTATTATATATGAAAAAAAAAAATCATTTAAAGGCCACTGCTCTAACACTAGAATTTTAAATTAAATAAAGAATTTTAAATAAATAATTTTAAACTTAATATATTAACTTTAATATTCATGAATATTATAATTTATTCTGTTGGACTATTTACAATTGTTTTAAGGGGTTCATTTCGAAGTGAAACTTTAAAACCGCTATATGATAAAATATTATTATTATTAGAACTTAGAATAGAATTATGTGGAATTTCGTTTTATATTTATTTATCATGGAATTTTTTTATATTTTTTATTCTTTCTAGTCATAATTATCATAGTACAACTCACTAAAAATATATATTATTTTAATGATTAATCGTACTTTCAAGAATTCGAACTTTCAATTGAGATTCATAGCTCAATATAAATAGGATTGCAAGTCTTACTCCTTCTTCCTTTACAGTGTATTCCATATTGCACTGACCTAGGCATCGCAACGCTCCTGCACACATAGCATAACATACACATACACACACTCACAGGCACATACGTATACGAATACTCACATAAACACCCTCCGTAAGTCAACAGCTTTACGACATTTAGGCCATGGGCTGGCTGTTATTTTGTGGAGTTTCGTTTTGCGGTCGCATTCGCGCATGGGCATGCGAAGCATACCAAATGCCAAACTCCACTTGAGCGACATGTCAATATGCCCCGCATCCTCGTGCCTGACTTGGTTGGCAACCAAATTTCCAATTGGGCGGCAACTCTGCCGCTCTGTTGTGAGTCATCGGCCATCATCATTCGCGTTCACATTCGCATTCGCATAGTTTTCGTTTTTATTTCCTTTTTTATGCTGCAGTCGTCCTACACGATTCGTGGTGTGCTCTTCTTGTGCTCTGCGAGAAGCGACGCGACGCCACAAGCAACGCGACCAAACAGCCAAAGCAACCCACGCAAAAGTTCAGTTTCTCAGTGTCGCTCATCGTGAACGGGTTTCTCGGGTCGCGTTGTTGCAAATAAAAACAAATAAAATTCAGAAAAAAAAAATCATAAATATCTCGTATAGAAAAGTGATAAGGACTTCCAGTTCGAATTCAGTCTAGTTTATAAAAATGTCGCGAATGACGCATCTCCTGCTGCTGGCACTCAGCATCGGATCTCTGTGGATGTCAGGTACAAATCCTGTAATACACTCTCCAGCCAGTTGATTCCAGAACAGAATCTGTCCAATGTTTTCGAATATCTAGGCATCAGTGCGGCATTTGCATACGGTCCATTCACTTCACGCACAGACTGTTATTTATAGCACACTTGGCATTCATAACGACACACACATATGCACATACATACATACACATACATATATACATTTGCAATTTGTTATAGTCTATAGCATCTGTTTTTATGGAATATGCAGACTTCTAATCCATTAGCTTTGCCTCTAGTCATCCTAGCCAATTGAGAGATGCCAACAGCATTCTAGCCAAAAAAACATGCTAAGTTTATCAATCATACGTCATGTTGACAGATCTGCCAATTGAAACAGCATGTATATTCATAATATATACAGCTTTTTTACTGCATAAGACTATAATAGATATTATGAGCATATAATACATACGCCAAGGTTGCTTGGCTCGAGTCATTGTTTCCATATGGCACTCACTCAGTCCGTAGACCATCAAACGTTGCTGGCTAAACAATCCTTCAAGTTGTATAAGCACACAGATTATGGCGTGATTAGCCAAAGTGCCTGCAGTTTAGCCAAACTGGATGCATAACACAAAGTGCAAAATGTGAAAATGTGAAAATGAGAAAATGCGCGACGAGGCGACGCTCAAGAAATCGATGGATTAACCCAACCCAGTGCAGCGCAGCCCCACTCAGCCCTCCCCTCTAGACAAGTGCATTCCGCTCCCCCTGCGACCCACTAACTAGCATTTTAATCGCAGAATTTAACGGCCTACGCTAATTTGCATACGCTGATTACTTGGCAACTATTTAAGCGTCTTTCAATCGAAGTTCGAATTTATAATTTGATGTGGATATGAATAAATATAATAAATATATTTGCAAATGGAATAAGAGCTTTAGATGTAACTATGTATATCTTAAAAATCCTTTGAGTTAAGATTTGAATTCATTTGCTATTTGTATAACCTTTTATAAAGGATGAAAGGTATATTGGTTTTGTGCAATGCTACTCTCTCTCTCTGTCTGGCTGTCTGTGGGTCTCGAGTGTCGAGTCTCGTTATACTTACATGTATATACCTGTGTGTACTATCATCTCTGAAGCCCGCTGGCGTGGCAAACGGAAACTATTAAATATATCAAGACATACTCGCTAATATTTTGAACTGCTAAAGAATAAAGACATCGTGTTTACTTTTCATATAGATCGATCAAACTTGATATATTCATAATAGCCTCAGTTGCCTTGATGCAGAATCAGCTGAGATATCATAGTTTTAGAGTTATAACCAGCTAGTTTACAACAAAAGATAAGCTTGCACAGTTGCTGAGGTATATGAAATTTAAGAGGGGAAACTAAAAAGAGAAAATTTAAGAGAAATATAATTTTTATACAAGAACATATTGCTCTCTTTGTATTTAAATTTTTATTACTTTTTGCAATTCATATAAATATTTATGAGTATTTATATATATAACTATATATATATTCGTCGCAGTCACATAATAATAATTGAATATTTCTGTGAGTTAACAAGCTCTAAACTATCAGCATATTAATGAATAAAATGTACAACTTATTCATTTATGCTCACATCAAGTTACATATGCGCAATGACTTATGGCAATAGATCCATTGGGGATCTAGTCACGTCTGGACATATATTTAGCAATGGAGAATTTCCTTGTAAACCGCGCAAATCATCTATGAGAAACGCGTCTTCGCTGACCAAACGATGACAAATTGATGAAATTCGGAAGGCGCGTGTAGCGCGCACCACCGAGCACCACCGAGCACCACCGAGCACCACTCTAAGTCGGCGGTGTTGATGAGCTGTACGCAATTGTGTGGCTAACCGCAAATGGACAAATTAGTGCCAGAACATACTCATCCATGGAGTATGGGGAATGGGCGATGGGCGATGGGAAAGGGGACAATGAGCACATTGGATAAAAATATCCACATGATTAAAGTGACTTTGAATAACCAAGCGGTTGAATGAATACGGGGAAATGAGTGCGTATCATTGTTGAGTGGGCTCTTTTTAATTGTCATTAATATATATAAACATAATTGAGAGTAGAGTTTTGGATGGAGGCCTAGATTAATTAGAATACGGCAGCTCGAGCTATTACATTATTATTTATTCTTTGACCTTGATCCTTTCTTTTAAAGTTGTTTATAGAAATTGGGAACTATTGGAAATGGTAGAGCTAGTTGTGTATGCCTGACTAGCAGATATGCCGCCTCTTGCAGAACTTGAGTATAACTTGAAAAGCTACAAGAGTCAGAGTTTTTTGTAAAATAAAATGTTCTTCCAAAAGAAAATCCTTAACTAGCAAAAATTATAAATATCTCAGTTATATATAATATTCATAGGGAAATAAAGCACAAAAATAAAATAATAATAATAAAAAGCTTGAAATACCTTGAGTAGCGAATTCTTTAATTTTTAAACATTTTTTATAGCTAAAAGTCTCTGAAATATAAATTCTGCAGAATTTTTGTACAGACATAAAAATATATAAGAAATTTGATGAGTGAGCTTTTCAAATATGCCAAAGAACGGAAGTTTCATATTGTTTTTGATAGACTTCATAGATATACATAGATATGTGCAATGGGTGAAACAGAATATCTTTCAAGTCTTTACCTTTGAAATTCATATATATACATATAGAAGAGAAGAACAAATGAAGGAGTGAACAGCTAAGCAACAAGTTCTGAATTGACTTAGCTGTTGCTGCTCTTCGAGAGCATTTACTATATAGGGCTTATAGCATGAGTCATGCCTGACTTCGCATACATTAAATACAATAAATCATGAATTGAATGAATCTATGAATTCAGTCATAAGTTAAGCAAATAAACAATATGTAAGCCCTCTCAAGTTGTTTGCTTAAGCAGCTTTCTGCAGTTCAAGTAATTTTCAAGTCAAGAAAAGAAGCTTATGGACAGTAAACAATCAAGTCGCTTATAATTGATGGTTCTGCAACATTTTAAAACTAAAATTACTGAATTAAAAACCTAAAATTATTGTTATTATTACTACTATTATAAACTGCAAAAAATAATTATAATATATATAGAATATAAACAATTGTTGATCTGAAAATAGATTAAAGTTGGCATTTGGATCTAAACTGGTTTGCAATTAGCTTAAATGTCAATTACAATTATTGAGTTTACATTATAATGCTGTAGCTATAACTGTTTCCAGTCTTACTGCAACTGCAGAGTTGCCTTGCAGCAATTAGATAAGTTAAGGTATGTCAAACTGTTTAATGTGAACTTAATTTTAATTATAGCTTAAGATCTATAATCGTTACCAGCTCTCAAAGTTCCTCTAATTAAATTTAAGTTCTCATTAGACAATTTGCACATACTTAAACTTATCTAATTGCTGCAATTACTAAGCACTCGACATGCTTAGCTATAATTCGCATAACTCCAATTATTCATAAATCCTAAACACAAGCCTGGAAGTGCACAAAAACCCCTCAAGTTGGTGGAGCTGTGACCCACTTTCCTGAGACTCCCACAAGTTGTGGCTTTGTGCTCGATAAACAGGATAAATAAATTAGCGCACGCTGAGCCCGTGGCGGGTGTTTGCCAATTTGAGCTCCGAACTAAAAGTGCAAATGACGCAAGCGATGGAGCATATTGTGGGAGCCTTGACACAAATCAATATACAAAGCATAAACGTGTTTGAAATCCCGAAAAATGTCTGTCTGACGAACGGACGGAGAGGCGGACAGGCAACATATAATGACCTCGGCGAGCTGACATGGCATGGCGTGGCTGGGCATGGCATGGCATGTGTAGAGAGACTCAGGAACTATGGGTACTATGGGGACTACGAGCTGTGAAATGGGCGTTGACACGCTGCCAGTTGCGAGCTGCGCCCTTTTCCTAATGGTTTCATGTTGTTGGAGTGTGGAGTGGGTGTAGCTCGGAGTTAGGGAATCTAAGCTTAGGCCTAGCCGATTTTGCCAGATAAGCTCGAAAATCTGAAAGAGTTTTAGAGAGGGGGAAGGGGCTCTATAGAGTGGCTTTCAATGCATAATTGGGCCTTAATTACGTCCAGGTGTGTTGACCTTGTCGCGCCTCGCCCATATTTACTAATCTACGTATATGTATTTCCAGCACACGCCGACGAGCAGTCGAACGACTATGACAGTGAGTTGGAGAATGACTACGGCGAAGATGACCCGGCGCGCTCACCTGGCAACCTGGCCAAATCAACAGCGGCTCCAATCGTGCCCTTTTTCAACCAGAAGGCGGCCGTGATTCATGTCGATGCGAGTGCGAGCAACGTGAAGATCGACTGCCCAGTCAAGAACTATGATGGTATGTATGATGGACATGCAATTGATCTCTGTTCCACATTCCATTCGTTCCACTCCATTCCATTTCAGTCAAACACCATGTCATTATGTGGTACCGCGACGACACACTCGTCATGAACGGCAACCAGTCGGTGATCGACATCTACAAGCTGGACGGGCCGTTCGTGCTGAATGTGCCGCTGGCCAATGCAACGGGTCACAGCTTTCAGTGCGAGGTGTTGCCCTCGGGTGTGCGACGCGACATCACCGTCAAGCTTGGACCCACGCCACCCAGTTCGCCCCAGCCAAACGCGACGCCAGCGGGCAGCAGCTCGGCGCCCCCAGCCCTCAGCTGGCCAACAGCTCTCAAGTGTCTCATTCTCAGCGTACTTATCTATGCCCATTTCTAAAACAAAACAAAACCAAACAACAAGAAATATCTCCAATGTGGAACAACACATTTAACTAATGAATGCACCACCGGCACCACCGGCACCACTGGCACCACCTAGTACTTTTCCAACTGGCAAAAGGACTTACAGAACAGCGCACAATCGCGGACGAGCTTGAATCCCCAATTAGTTAAATCTCAGTTGATTTCGCATTAGCAAATGCCTTGGTTCCATGCCCGCCCAACAGGTGGCGCTTTAATGGATTGCTTCTACAATTAGGTGTTGCTTTATTAATGTAGACTAGCCATAAGAGATACTCTATATATATAGTATATATATACAAATGTTGAACGAATCTGCTTTATTATCATATGAAAATGCTTATCGAATATAGGATCAATAGAGAAACAAAAGAACCACAAAATAAATACAATTTACAGTTAACTATGTTATTATTGATCCAATTCAGTTGCCTTAGTTAAGCGTTTGTTGTTTCTGTATCAAAATTCTATGAATATGTTTTATTTGAAATGCTTTAACAAAGATATTTAACTTAAGGAACTAGCTTAAAACATAAGATTCCAGTGAGAAATAGTAAATAATTTCAATAGATTTTTTTGTTTTGTATATTTTCTTGTTAAACCTCAAATGAAGCAAATGCAAAATATGTAATATTTCCAAGTGTCTTAAACCGAAGCAAAATACAAAATACAAAAATAAAATAAAAATATTTTGAGAATCGAATTGGAGCTGTTTTCGCTTTGCTGCAGTGCAATCAATGCAGAAGCCGTTAAAATAATAAAAACTTCAATTTCAGCCTTTCGTGAACGAAAACCCACCCTTAGAGGCAGCACAAGGAACACTCCGAGTTCCATAGAGCGCAGCGAGAACTGAATAGTGGAGCGAATAGGGGCGACTGCAGAAGAAAAGAAATAAACACCCGCCGCGCTAGACAGAGACAGACTCGCCCTCCCTCTCTCTCGCTCTTGCCTTGTATCTGTCGCACAAGCAGCTGCAGTTTGTGGGTAGGAATTCCGCAATGTGCGCAGGACATGCAGGCCATATGGCCAGGCAGGCAAGCACAATGGTAATGGGCTGGGCTAGGCAGAGCCAGGGTGGTGGCACCGACACAAGCCAAGCGCGGCTCAAGAAACAAGAAACTTCCTGCGGCAGTCGACAACGGCACGGCGACCAGGACACAACTGACGAACGAGAGAAATCTCTGCATATCAAAGAGAGAAACGAGAACTTCAACTCTTCTAATGCTGCCCTGCACAGAGAACATTGAGCCAGCTCAGGCAGGCTTGGAGTCGCCCATCTTTATAGAGGAGAGCCGCTGCAATCAGCTGCAAACCGCCGCGGATGTCTATCGTCGCATTCTGGAGCGCATGCAACGAGAAACTGGCTGCCAGGACAACGAGAGTGCAGCACATGCAAATGCAATGAAACAAATTTGGATCTCGACTTTTACGGGCAGCAATATATACTATAGAGCGTAGCATGAGTCTGAGTTCATAACAACAACCTGGAGCACTCCCTGTATATACGAGTACCTACATATCAATTAAACAATTTATAAGCGTTATAGAATTTAATTAAACTAAAACTAATTAAACTTAAGATGATCTGAAACCAAATAAAGTATTATTTTGAAAGAGAATTCGGAAACATTAAGAGACTATATTAATCATTGTTAAGAGACTCCTACGAAGAAATAATCATTTTTAAGAGAGTTCAATAGGGGAAATATGAATTTTGAATCCTAAAAACGTCTGAAGCAAATCTTTTTATAATAATCATATTGAAAAGCAAACAATATTCGTTATTCAAATAATCAGCAGAAAATCAGATCATGTGGAGAACAGTTCCTAATCATGTTAATAATAAAAATAATGTCAATAAGCCCTTGTTCTCTGGTCAATAGAATTCCATTATTAATAACAAAGGCTTAATACAAATGGATTTCTGGTATCTAAAGTGTCTTGCTGAGCTACAATGATGTATGAGAATCTACAGTATTAAGAAGATATAATGATTGAATAGGGGTTGTACATGTGGTATTATATACATATATAATAAGAAAACTATATTGCCATTAACACGCTCTGAAAATTTTATCAAGGAAGTTCCTCTAGAGGAAAAGTTACTCAACAATAAAGTAAAGACCTTATAGCAGCACCAGCGCAGAGCGCGTGCGTATATATGCCTGTGCGTGTGCATGCGTAAACGAAGCTTGAAATAGTTGGAATATCAGCTACTCGTAGAATACAGGATATCCACTATGCATACCATTATACAGTTAAGGATTTTTTATAAAAATATTCTCTAAAACTCCATCTAATATATGTAATTAGTTATTGATATATTAACTGCTTAAACAAATAATACAAAACTTTTATATTTCCATGAAACATTTTTAGTCATCTAATCCGAAAGAAATACTTTGAGCTCAAACTGAAATTCCCATGAGACACGACACGAAATCAACGAATCTAAATAAGTTCTCTGCAGAGCATTATGTTTCATCTTATCAAAATGCCATACTTCATACTCTCAAAGATTCGCAGATTTGCCATTCATTGAATTTAGCTTATACCAACCTCAGCATTTCCGCATTATGAATTAAAATATGCACAAAAATTTTTATTTTTAATATTTTATTTATTTCAATTTAAGTTTCTATTATGTACATACCTTAGATCTTGACTTAAGTGCAAACTCTGCTGAAATGCCAAAGAGAATTATGTGCTAAGATCTTTAGGAGATCTGGTTACGAATCATTCCAAGAAATGCTTTGATCATCTTAGGAAATGATCGCTGTTCGCTGTAAAACTAATTTGTTGTTCATAATTTACATTAAATGTGGATTTTTGTATTATTGTGCTGAGCATATTTATTTATTTATTGAAATTTTTAAAAATTTATAAATCTTTATATACTTTCATTTGATCTTATTGTAATATGCGCATATTTTGTTATAAACTCTTTATTGGTTTTTAAATATATAAATATATATATATTGATCCAAATTTATTTGTTTATAAACAATGTGATTCCGTGTGGAAAGGGAATCGTTTTATTTAATTTATAAAATCTATTGCTAGGGCGTTATTTTAGTATCTATTATAATTAAATTTTATTATAAGCTGCTTTTAGTTTATTAAATTGTAAAATATTTGTCATTCCATTTATTCTTTAATCTTTACTCCATACTAATTTAAAATATAATTTTGAAAACATAAAAAAGTCGGGTTGCTCACAACCTCCAGGTGCCGAATTATACAAAATACTTAAAGGGAGGAGCGTGAATTAAAAACCTTTTAATATTAATATTATAATTAATGTATTATTTTTCAAATTTATTCAGCATTGGGCATTTCCATAAAGTATGCGCTCTCACCCAAGGCCAAAACAAATTGAAATGTTTTCTTGATTTGAATTTTCGTTTTGTTTTGCTTGAAATGAGAAGTTTCTTTTTTTTTTATTACTATTATTACATCGTCTTTGCTTGTAGTTCAATTATATTTAGATAGTTTTGTATATTTGTATGTTCAACTTATATTTTCTTACGAGCATTGGCGTTGCTTTCTTTTATTTATACTTTTTCAGAATGGTGTACGTATTCGGTTTATAAGACTTGATGGGTGGTTCGCGCATACGTTTCATGTCAGTTTGGTATGGCTGTGGCCGTTTATATGCAGCTGCGTTTGTTGGTATTATTGATGGGCGTGCTATAAAATGTTATGCATTTTAAATATTTTATACATTTACGTAAATTGAATAGGTATAGAGTTATGTATAGAGATAGTTTGTTATTGTATAAGAATTAGTCAGTCATCAGTTTTTTAATATTTAGACATTTGCATAGATAATGCAATCAATTTGATTTATTTCGATTCACTCGTATCGACCCGCCCAAAGAGAAGAGCCCCGCATTGTTAAGTTGGAATTGCTAAGATACTCGCTATGGATCGTTGGCTTAACTTACGTTTGGTGTATTCATATCCAGATGGTGCGCCACGCTTGGCCATTCGATGATCATACTCGTAGACCACCTCTTCAGCCTCTTCGACTCTAAAAAATGATATTATTGTTATAACAGTTGGACAAAGATTAAAGCTCAAATATGTGAAGTTGTCAGGTATACGCTGCCTCGCTCAGATTGATTTCCATTGATTATTTGACGCTTACAGAGAAGTGATTTAAAATTATACTTTACAAGTAACTTACTCGGGCGGATTTTCCGCTGCTCGCTTGATAAGATTCAAGTATTTCGGTGCACCGGTGCTGCCGCCAAACTTCTTGTCGAAAACAGATCTGCAATTGGCAATTAAGATTAAGATATATATGATATGTTTGCTGACTGTGGTTAATTACCTATATGCTTCCAGGTTTGGTCCATGTATATTCTTGGCAGACTCTGGATCCATTTCCATTAGTTCGCGCAACTGCTCGTGGGAGACCTCGTCGTTTTTGTCTGGAATTAGATACTTACGGATCTCGGCCAACGCATAGGCAATCCGAGCATAGCACTCAGCCGGCGTGGCCACAGTGCTCACTTCAAGAAACAGATCCTTCTGCAGATGAGCGTAACGTGGATCTCCAGAGCTGCGCAGCTGCTCCTCCTTGCCGCGATCGCGTATCGAACTGCGCCCTTTGATCGCAATCTTGCATTGAGTTTCGTCTTGCAGACGACGCAAGGAATTGCCTTTAGGCCCCAGAATCTTACCAGTGAAGTTGAACTACGAAGAATACCCCAAGTTAAAATGATCTGTTGCTTGCTTTTACTTTCATTTTTATTACCTTTGGATATTGCTTGACGGGCACGAAAACCTTTTGTGTGATTTTCATTGGCTTCTGTTTGTAAACATCGGCATAAAACTCGCGCCCAGGTATGCGGCCAGTGCAATACACACGATCCACAGCTAGAACGTAACACATACACAAATACATAATACATGGTCGTCATCTTGTCTTTTGTAGCATTACCTTCGTCAATTAGCAACGCGCATAATGGGAACTCGGCGGACAGACGCTGGCGTTCCTCGTCTAAATCGGCCAAGAATTTTTGAGCTACTTCGTTTAGACGCGGTTGGTGCTCATGTGGAGCTGGCTTTTCATTGAATTCACTACTGGCGCTATCCATTTTTTCTCTTTTTTTTCAATTAAATTCACGTGAAAATTGTGTATAATAGTTTGTACGCTTGTCGTCTTCCTCTTCGATTGACTTTGTAAAATTTTCAGTGACAGCTATCAAGACGATAGAAATGCTACGATAGAAATCGCACGATGTTATCGATGCTTACTGTAAAACTGTGTATCGATACTTGTTTTTGGCGGCGACACAGTGTGTCGCACCACTAACCATACAACACATAGACTGGACATCAGTACAAAATTGCGCAGAGCTCGGAATTTGTACCGTGGGTCCCAGACAACTTCGTATTTGCTCGGCTCGGTTACTGTAGGTCCCAAAAAAAAAAAATAGCGCGCAGCAGAATCATTCTGCTTCAAGACATCGGCCGAACAACAGCGGACGAAAATTGAAATTTACTGTCATGCGATTCCATTTCTTTGCTGCTGAGTGAAGAGTATGCCGAATTCTTGAAAGCGTTTGCCATACTTATGCAAAATGTTCGCTTTTTCATGCTTTTTTGTTACGCAGGGTATGAAAGCGTTGGTGCGCTTAACAATATGATTTCACGACAAGCATGCACACATTCTTACAATCCCTTACTACATATGTGTGTATTCATGTGCCTATATGTGAAATTTGCTGCCTGTAGAATTTACAGTTGCTAGATCTTGTGGCCTGAGTATGGGATGGCTGAGGAAGTTTTGTATGTGTGCATGTGTGTGCATATATGTATGTTCGCACAAGCAGCAGCTCCCGAAAATTGTAAAATTTGTTCTTCAAGAGCTCGCGTTTCTTCCCTACTGAGCAGGTATGCCACATTGATGAATGGGTTTACCATGGCTCATGCAAAATGTTGAGACTTTTACTATTATTTGTATGAAGGGTATGAAAGCGTTGGTGCGCTTAACGAATATGTTTTTGTAGTCGCTCTTGCTGCCTATGGAACATTTGTATGCGAATGTGTGTTCATAGTACATGAGCATTGGCGTGCGCCTACCACGGGCTTTTAATTGCGTGAATGATTTTGCATTAGAATTGCAGAGGGAGTATTAAAGACCTTTTTGTACAAAACTTTGAACTAAATAAAGTATATGCAGTAAATGGTTTTTCAGCACCCACCCTTGTTTTCCAAATAGAAGATTAATTCATAATCAGTTTGTTTTAATTTTGATAAGAATTATTATTGGCAAACAGAAAAAATGGTTGGTAATAATATTAATAATTTAATGAATTAATTTCGTAACAATAAAAAACGCTTAATTAATAATAAAAGGTCTTTAATACTCCCTCTGCAATTCTAATGCAAAATCATTCACGCAATTAAAAGCCCGTGGTAGGCGCACGCCAATGCTCATGTACTATGAACACACATTCGCATACAAATGTTCCATAGGCAGCAAGAGCGACTACAAAAACATATTCGTTAAGCGCACCAACGCTTTCATACCCTTCATACAAATAATAGTAAAAGTCTCAACATTTTGCATGAGCCATGGTAAACCCATTCATCAATGTGGCATACCTGCTCAGTAGGGAAGAAACGCGAGCTCTTGAAGAACAAATTTTACAATTTTCGGGAGCTGCTGCTTGTGCGAACATACATATATGCACACACATGCACACATACAAAACTTCCTCAGCCATCCCATACTCAGGCCACAAGATCTAGCAACTGTAAATTCTACAGGCAGCAAATTTCACATATAGGCACATGAATACACACATATGTAGTAAGGGATTGTAAGAATGTGTGCATGCTTGTCGTGAAATCATATTGTTAAGCGCACCAACGCTTTCATACCCTGCGTAACAAAAAAGCATGAAAAAGCGAACATTTTGCATAAGTATGGCAAACGCTTTCAAGAATTCGGCATACTCTTCACTCAGCAGCAAAGAAATGGAATCGCATGACAGTAAATTTCAATTTTCGTCCGCTGTTGTTCGGCCGATGTCTTGAAGCAGAATGATTCTGCTGCGCGCTATTTTTTTTTTTTGGGACCTACAGTAACCGAGCCGAGCAAATACGAAGTTGTCTGGGACCCACGGTACAAATTCCGAGCTCTGCGCAATTTTGTACTGATGTCCAGTCTATGTGTTGTATGGTTAGTGGTCGCACAAAGTAATTGGCATTTACTATTAAATTTGGAATATTAAATATATTTGCAATGGCAAGTGAAGACTTGTTTCGAAATGAGTACTCCGAGGAACCAGATCTGGGACAGGACTTTCAAAAAGACGAAGAAATGACTGCAGAGACGGCCGAACACGACACTGAAGATGTTGAACAAAGTGAAGGTGCTGGGCAAAACAGCACGAACTCCCCAAATGTAAATCAGCCGGCTGCCAAGAACACAGAGCAGACAAAAACAAGTAAACTTACTGGTGCTATAATTTCATTCGTAAATATTACAATTCTTTACATTTTAATGTGCCCGCAGGCAACGCCAATAAACCCCCTGAACATGAACACGACGCCAAGCTCACACAGCTGCCTATGGCTCGCATTCGGAACATCATGAAGCTGGATCCAGATCTGCAAATTGCATCAAATGAAGCTGTCTTCGCAGTGACAAAGGCCGTTGAGTTATTTATCGAATCACTAGCTCGCGAGGCCTTCACCTACACGGCGCAGGCCAAGAAGAAGACCATACAGAAGAGAGACGTAGATCTGGCCATATCCGCCGTGGATAGTCTCATGTTCCTGGATGGTGCATTGAATTTTTGAAGGACCCCGAAATAAATAAAGTCCATTGTGATATAATTATTTCAGTATATTCTCGTTGGGGTGTCTGAAGGAAAACGCTATTTGTTTGGTTCTATTATAATTTTGTATTTATTTGGGGAAGTGTTCGACGAACAGAGAGAAATAGATTTAAAATATTAGATTTTATTCATTCTATGTTTTCAATGCGCACATCATCGTTTATAATTATAAATAATAAAGTATATTAGACATTTATGTTTTAGTTCTCTCTTTAAGTTTTAACGCATTTTATATGTATATAACGTGGAAAGCTCTGAATTTTAACGTAAACCGGGCAAATGTTTGATGTTTATGTATTTGTTTTTTTTTTTTTTTTTTTTTTGTTTATTGAAGCCGTTTGCATACTTACTTTGTCGATGGGCGTTTCTGTTACTTTTATTTTGTTTAATTAACTTTTATTGTTTATTTCATCATAAACTTATTTGAAAAATTATTTCAAAACTTACGCTAACATTTTGTTTAGAATAATTAGGGGTTGTTCTTTTAATTACGATTGCATATAGGTGTGTGTATAATGATGTTGTTGTTTTTTGTTCTTTTTTCTTTTCTTATAGTTTAGCTGATTTTGTGAATTGCATTTTACGATTTTTACAAAATATTTTCAAGTTTGATATAGCTGTGTTTACTTGCTTTCTTTGTTGCATTATTAATATTTGTTTGTTTTTTGTTTGGTTTAACACAAATGAAAGATTTGAAACAACAATTACTATAAAATAGGTTTTGCATTTAAATTTTGTTTGGTTTTTTTTTTTTTTTTTTATTTATAAATAGTGTATGAATAGATTTGATGTATTATTGGTTGGATTATTGGACTTTAAACATTTTGGTATTTTTTTGTTGTTGGTTGTATTTTTTTTTAGCTTGGGATTTTCGCCGCTCTCATTGCAGCATACAAACTACTTAACTTTGTTGGTTGGTTGATTTGTTGATTGGTTGGTTGGTTGATTATTTGTGAGATAAATTAGCGCATTTTTGGGTATGGAGCCGAGCGATAACGCACGCTTTCACGAGAACGTGATCCAGTTTCATAGTGAGCCGATGAATGTGATCCCGAGTTCGATGTCGTGGGTCTATATGACGATGAGGAACGACCGTTGCTTGGTTTTGCTATTTTGGAAAGAATTTTATTTGTTGTTTAGATTTCAATTGTTTTTGTCTCTGTGCTGGTTTTTTTTGCTTTATTTTTTGTTTTCATTTCTGTATTAAATTTTTTTTTTTTAATTGGTCTTAAAATAGATAACAAACAAAAAAAAAATAAAGTAGTTTAACCGGTTTTGAATGCACTAGCCCCAGTAAGTTAAAACATATTATTCTCGTTTTATTTTAATTTTAATTTTTTTTTCTTTTTTCATCTTTTTTCTTTACTTTATCACAGATAAATATTGGATTTATTTAACGTGTGAAATTGCATTGAATTGCTTTAAATGTTTTGTGTTTGAAATGCTTTTGTGCGAATTGCTGTTAGTAGAGAGTAGTTTGTCTTGAGCTTCTGATTTTCGTTTGTCATTGTTGTGGGATTTGAGAGTTATGGTCGATCGATCGCCTGTCAGGCGTAGTGCATTTAAAATCTTGTTAAATATATATGGATATATATGTGGATGTAACTTCCGTTTTTTTCTTTCTTTTTTTGTTCTTTTTTCATAATTTCGATTCGCGTTTTTTAACTTGATATTTTTTGGTATTTTAATTTGCATCTCTTGGTATTTTTTGCGCGCGATTTGTATTTGTTCTTTCTTTCTTTCTTTCTTTTTTATACGTTATTCGTTTGCAAACAGTCCAGCTGCGGAAAAGACGTTAATTATCTATTTGCGGCTGTGCTTACCTGTGTAGGCCGCTGCGTAGGACGAGGAAGACGAGTGCGGATGATACTCACGTCGGTAGTCGCGCTCGTACGAGCTGCTGTCTGCATATTGGGCATGGTGGCTCGAATGCTTCGACGACTGGGGCGGCGGCGGCGTCGCATATCGATCGTACTCCCCATGGTGATCGTATAGCTCGTGATCCCGTGATCTGCGTAAATAGATACCAAATGCATTTGGTGCAAATTAGTGGCAAATATTCTCAGTGAGGTTCACCTAGTCACCTACCTATGAGTCTTAACAATGCCGTAATTGGGATCGTCCATTACATAGCGGGCCTTTTCGAGAATTGAATACACCTTCGGCTTAGATGTGGCTGGCGGTGGTGTGCTTTAATGAAATAAAAATGATTCAATGCACATTTTTTCGAGCAATTCAAGAGAAATTTCTAACTGTTAACTCCACTAACTGTGGTTCTAACACTATGGGCAAGAGTTCGAAAAGCCGGAAAGTATCGAAAAGCCTATTCGGAACAAACGCTACTGGAAATAACTGAAACTCAAGATTGTTTGCTGAACTGGACTTTGAAACTGTCTCAAATATCTCTCGAATAAACATATATATATACATATATTGAAAAACTATCTATTGCAATCTGAGGTGAATCGTATAGAGCTCTAATATACTTCTCAAGTTGTGCGGTGCATTGAGTGTGTGTGGGGCGATTGGACTTACCGTGTGCTATAGGCACCATGTTCACCATAGGACTTGGAATAGTGATGAGATTTCTTGTACATGCGCTCCTTGCCGTCCATTTCCCGCAGCTGCTCGAGGCGAATGTCGTCGTTGGCGTCAGGTATCATAAACTTTCGTATTTCGCACAGGGCATAGCCCAGGCGATGATATGCCTCGGCTGGCGGCGCCACTGTCGATATCTCCACGTGCAGATCTCTGCTGAGATGGGCGTACTTTGGATTGCCGGAGCTGCGCAGTTCCTCCTCCTTGCCGTGGTCGCGCATCGAATTGCGCCCCATGACGACCATCTTGCACATCGTCTCTTCTTGCAGCTGGCGCAGTGTGTTGCCCTTTGGTCCCAGTATCTTCCCCACGAAGTTGAATTTCGGATACTCTTTGATGGGAAACAGCACTTTTTGGGCCACCCTAATCGGTTTTTCGCTATACACATTTGCGTATATCTCTGGCTTTGGAATGCGACCGCTGACCAAAATCTTTTCCACCTCTGCAAATAATCGAAGCGATTACGTCGCGCGCTCTGAATGTCTTACGTGTTCTATACGCACCATCGTCCAGTAGACGCTTCGTTATTATATTTTTCTTCTCCAGTGTCTTCTTTTCCATTAGGCACTCTTGCAGGTACGCGTTTGTCTTCTCGTTCAGCTGTGGCGTGTCATGCAAAGGGGCGTGACTAGTTGTGTGGCCATGGCTGCCATCCACTTCGGGAGCGTCTGCAGCGCTGCCGGCGCCGGCTGCCTCATCGTCACGTCGCTTCCGCTTGTAATCAGCGGCGGTGTCCTCATTATAGTCTCTGTCGTAGTCGCGCGGCATTTCGTTTGAATAAAAACACTTTAAGTGTGTATTCCTTGGCCACTAATTACAAGTTTGTGGAAACTAATTCGATCCAAGCGAAATTCAAAGTTCAATTGCAAAATTGATGTGCCTGAAAAAATTTTCTTTTATGTATGGGGTAATCAGTGTTGCCGTATTAGATATTTTAAAGGATTTGGTATTTTCTGTGTCTAATGGTAGTTGAAAACAGTAGTTTTATAATAATACTGTCTATGTTTTTAAGTGTTTATCAACGTAAATTGTTTATTTAACTAAAAATATTATTTGTTGGTATACATTAATTCATGCTAGATCAATATGCAGTCATTAAACCACTTATCTCAATCTGTAGAGTAAGAAACTACCAATTGATTTATATTTATTACAAACAATTATTCCTAGAGGTTATAAGCAAATTATATTTAGCTACACTAGTGTTTTAAATAAATGTTCGCTCCATCTATTAATCAAAATGATGAGTTAACTATCAAAGTTGATGAGTTAACTATCAAAGTTTTTGCGATTCTTCCCATTTGGTCACACTACATATGATATTAAGGGCAACCAATCGTCATTCCGCCGTATTCTATCGATACTATCGAATTGAACGACAAAATGCTAGTGCTGGTCAAACTGACACTTGGGCTTGTCAGGGCTGGATAGTGTGGGATGGAAAGCGCGTTTTTTCTATATTATCTAAATGTGTACACACTTTGATGGAAAAAGAGAGAAAAAATTAGGGCCACAAAGAGGTTGCAAACATATTTGATAAATTCAAATTAAATCGACTGCTCGGCGACGGGGCCATTAACATAAAACGCGCCACGCACTGTGCCGATTCGTTTTGGTAATATTCGCCACATCAATTGACTACGGGCGCCGTTACGGAAAGCAGGACAAATGGCGGAAAACGGAATGCGTGTCGGCCCAGGGTCATCGGCGGCAGCAGCGGCGGCTGCCAATGCAAATGCTGGCACCAGCAACGGCGAGCACGAGAACGAACACAATGCTGTGGATAACGAGAAGGTGCAGCCGGCGCGTCTGAATGAATCGGCCCAAAAATATATGCAAGAACTGATGAGCGAGCGGGCGCGCATGGAGAGCCAATTTCCATTGGCATTAAAACTAATTGATGAAGGTAATGAAATAACTTCCACCACCTACCTTATGTACACACTGATTGGTAAATACTAATGCATGCATACATATGCATCACTCACACGCACACACATGTGTATTTCTGTGTATATATGTCTGTGCGTGTGTATGCTTATGTATATGAAACGATCTTGCAGCTTTGGAGAGGGTGCAGCTGAACGGTCGCATTCCGACGAGAGACCAGTACGCCGATGTGTACCAGCAGCGGACGATTAAATTGTCGCAGAAGGTGCACGTACCGATCAAGGATAAGAAATTCAACTATGTTGGCAAACTGCTTGGCCCCAAGGGCAACTCACTGCGTCGGCTGCAGGAGGAGACGCAGTGTAAAATCGTTATATTGGGCCGGTTCTCAATGAAGGATCGCGCACGAGAGGAGGAGCTACGCAATTCTGCGGACGCTAAATATGCCCACCTGAATCTTCCGCTCCATGTCGAGGTGTCCACCATAGCGCCACCAGCTGAGGCGTACGCTCGCGTGGCCTATGCGCTGGCCGAGATTAGGCGGTATCTCATACCCGATAAGCACGACGATATTCGTCAGGAGCAGTACCGAGAGCTGATGGAAGACCCGGAGGCTGCCAAAAAGTTGACCCTGCGCCAGTTGCAACAGCAGCAACAGCAACAACAACAGCAGCAGCAGCAACAACAACAATCAGCTTCTGCTGGTGGCAACGGCAACGGCAACAATCGCTCCGGCGGCAGCTACAGGTGAATTGCAAGCAAATCTCTTCCAAATCTTTTGCCACTCATAGCCATGGTGTCTTGCTCCATTCCAGACAAAAGTATCAGCAGCAACCGCACTATCATCACAACGACGAGACTGTCTATTATCGTTCACACAACAATGCCTACCACCAGCCAAAGCCCTATGTGCCAGGTGAGTGTGAGTGTGATGCAGTTATCCAGATGTGTGCTCACCCCGTTGTTGACTCTCTCCCGTCTTTCAGCTGCCCAGCGTGGCAATGCGATGCATACAACCTTGCCGCCGCAGGCCATTGTACGCGAATCACCTTGCATGGTGGTTAGCTCGGCCAGCTTCAACGGACGCAACGCTGGCATGGGCAATGCCGGCGGTGGGATAATGACTAATACCATTGTGACTGCCACAGGCGGTGGAATTGGGGGCACTGTGCCGCCTATACGGCATTACCGTCCCGCCGCCCCCTATCAGTTTGTTAAGAAATAATACAGAAGCAATGCGCCACCTGCCGCTCGCTGTTCGTTCACCATTTTGTCATCGTGTCCATCATCATCATCATCATCTCATCCAGATGCATGCCCCGCCTAGCAACGTGCATAAATGTATGTAAATGATGCATGTGCATGCGCCGCCGCCATTTGATGATTGGGCTTTGGTCGATTTGTGGCCTGAGCCGGATCATAACACACACTGCTCCAAAGGTAGATGTAATAATTATAGATACACACAAACAAACACACACACATACATACATACACGCCACACACACACACACATATATAATTTTCACACATTGAGTTTAACAAGATTTCGAAAGTGGAAAACCTAACCAAAACCAAACAAAACGAAATGAAATGAAATGAGTAAAATGTACGTTTAAGAAATTAGCCTAAGTAGACGAATGCTCCAAATGAACACACATAGACACACACATACACACACACACATACACACGTACAACAAGAACACACACACTGACAAACGTTAATTGGGCTTTCGATTGATTGTAGGAGAGGAGGAGGAAGGGGAAACTCGTTAGATGCCATTCTAAGCTTTTTTTTATTTGTTTATTGGAATTTTAAACTGTGTGAATCTGTTTTCTGAACGGACCCCAAGGTGTCTTGCTTTTTATTTTGTTTTGTTTAATTTTGTATTCATTTTAATTGAAGCATTTGCTCGTTTAACATCATTTCATATTTATATATCTCTTTATATACAAACACACACATATATACATATATATATTTATATTTACAAATATATATAATACGTACGAATCAAACAAATTATTTAATTATTTCTCCAAATGCTACCTTAATGCATTTTACAACGATTAGGAGGCTTTTTATTTGTTAACTATGAATTTTGAGAACCTGTCGAGCGTAACAGAAATATAAATTTGATTTTATTTTTATTATTACACAGAAGTACATAAATACATAATACCCACATATAATCAAGCATACAATACATATAAACGTATAAACAAAAACAAAAAAATATAATTAAAAAAGAAAAACAAAAAAAAGAAAACTAAGAATCAACAATTAATAATGCAAACATGAATCTAAACATAAATCGACCAAAGCGCGATTATGATAAAAATAATAAAACATTACATAGCTTAGCATTAACACGTCAGAAGAAAAAGAACATAAAAAAATACATTTAATAAAAAAGTGAAATGAATCCACACCCATACACACACACACACACACACACACACACACACACATAATTGTTATTGTTGTTAAAAGCAACTAAAATTGTAATAGAATTATGCAAATATACATACAAATAATATGGTGACAATGTTAAATTGCAGCTTAGTTATTATTTGTGACTCGAGAAACATGTTCAACTTTCTCGATTCCGCACGCCAAAAAGAGAAACCAGCAAAAACAAAAACAAAAATAAAACCTAAGATATATACGAACCCATGCATAATACGGAATGTTAGTTCAGTTGGTTCCACGATCCATTGTGTTACTTTATGCATATCTCGAGCAAGCCAAAAACTAACCGAATCGAGCTACTCTGATGCAGTTGTATAGAGGGGGAGCTTATGAAGCGCCAAAACATCATTTCTATTCACACACACACACATAGAAACCCACCCACACACACATTATACTTATTTTACAGTGCATTATTATATATTGCTGATTATCGTTAAATAAATTCACAATTTGAATTGAATATGTTGAATAAACTTGAATCCAAAAATATTATTTTTCTTTTATAACAAAAATGAAATTGAATCAGAAATTGATTTGAAATTGGAAAAGCACATATTGTATAGGAATATATAATAATCTTCCTATAAAGATTTCAATATCTAAGACATATATATCTTTGCACCTATAGAAATCTCTAAAACTCCTTCAACTATCGCTCTTCCTCGAGCAAATCCATCCAATCCTTTACAATTCATATTATGTTTTCATTTAACTAAAATATTTCTGTACAAATTTCATTTTAACTCTTTCAGATTGTTTGAAATTTATTTACTTTTATTTTATTTTATTTTTATCAACATTTACAAACTAACAAAAAGTTCTCAAACAGCCTAGAGTCCTCTGACCAGCTTCATCAGCGTATAGGGATTCATGTTGCTCATAAACTTGAGCTGCTCCTCAAAGCCGGGCTGCGTCTTCGAGATCCAGTGACGATCCAAATAGTATTGGATATAGCTGGCGAACTCCTTTTCCGTGTAGTTGCCAACGTGCACGGGCACAAAGGGATCCAGTTGCTCGAAGCCTTTTGTGCCGAGCAGATAGCGTGGCAAATAGGAGTCCATGTAGCCCTCGGTCATGGCTATTTTGTCCACGGTTAGAATGCACACGCCATTCGTCCAGTCGTAGTTGGTTATGTCTAGAAATGGCTGGGTGAGCGTTATGCGATCGGGTGATACGCGCTGCTTGTTGTCGGAGAAGATGCGCGTGATGGGATGGAAGAAGGCATTGTAGCCATCGATGGCCACCATAATCTTGCACTGGCCAGCAGTGGCGAGCTGCTTCAGTTCCGAGATGAGAGCAGCTGTTGTCTCCGATGCATATTTGATCCTGGCAATGCCATGCTCCACTAACTCTATCAGGCTAGAGCCGGCTGGCGTGCTCTCGCGCTTGCTCCACACGTACTCCTTGGTGGTTTTGAGCTGCAGGCGTTCGAGCAACTTCAGGTTCTGCGTCTTGAAATGCACCAGCCAGGCGGCCGCATCGAATGGCAGGTCGATGAAGCCCTCTTGGCTGGCCGAGTTCGATGCCTCCTTGGGCCGTTTCATCCAGTTGGGAGCCCAGGGCACGTGCACCAGCAGAAAGTCGTTCAGCATGCCGTAATGCAAGACATGTGCCATGGACAGGGTCTTGCCTACACCATTGTCGCCATACAGAACATAACGTACCACAGGCTTCGAGAGATCAGCCTTTTTGATGTAATTCAGCAACTCGAGGGCGGGGGAACGCACCATTAAGCAGGCCTCGGTGAATGTTTTTATTTGTAGCTCATATTGCTTGGGCAGGCCGCCGCCAGAGAAGATTTGCTTCTTCTCTTCCATGGGAATCGTGTAGAATTTACCTATTTGCACATCCGAGTGCTCACCGGGATTTGCTACACCTGTCCGAAACTCATTGACGACAGGCGGTGCCGTAACGGCTTCCGCCGGCGCCGCATTTGTTGACATTTCGGCATCCCGACTAGCCACACGAACCGCTAACGCATTGCGCGACAGGTGTGTTGAGACACGCGACAAGTTACCAAATTGTTTGCGAAACATTTTCATTAACAATTTAACATTCAAGTCGAATTGGAGTACAAGAGCGTGTATATTAAATAAGAGCTCGCAGTCAGCTGGAACCTATCGATTTCGATAACACTTGCGTGCGATAGTCGCATTGCTGTCAACTGCCAGTCAAGTGTTAACGTAAGAGGACGTTAAAGTATTTAAAATGCTTATTGTAGTGAATGGCAAAAATCAGTTTGCGCTATTGGGAAATTTAAATACATTTAAAAGAGATTTGATTATTAATAAAAATGTGTTTAAAAAAGACTTTAAGAATACGAAAAGATAGTAAAAATAAATTTAAAAGAAATTTAATTTTAAATTCATTTGAAAGAAAATAAAAAAAAACATTAAAAATTAAACCAATATACGGAAAACCTTTTCAATCCCTTTTTATTTGTAATTATATGGCCTGTTTTCTATAGGGTTACATGTAATAAAGTTGCAATTCCTATCTATATGTATATTTATAACTATTCTACTATAAAATCAATTACATTAAAATCGAATCACAAACTTAGATAATATTTTATTTGTTGATAAGAACGAGCGTTTCTATAGACAAAAAAGGAAATTGCTTTCATTTTAAAGACATTTGGTATAATGTCAAATCATGTCTTCACCGTTGCTGCTGTCAGTTTGTGCTTTTTACTTAATTATCTTTACAAACATCATTTTCGGATATTCATGTCAATTTGGCCAAATGCAGCCAGCTGCAGTGCCCATTCATGAGGACGAGATAAGTTGGAATTGTGCCGATCGTTATGTAGAATACGACGACAAGACAATAAGTGAGGTGAATAGCTTGAGATGTGTGTACCATAAAACTTAAAAACAAACATTCGACCCTTGCATTCAAGGGCAAGTTGAAATTTACAATAGTTCTAATTTTGGTTTTCGACGAAACCCCATTGGATGCGATTGCCGTAACAGAGATCGTTCGGGGTGGCATCGGCTGCAATCATACGACTTTGCGCTTGAGCTGCTCTGAACCTGCGAGTGCCAAAGTAGATATTCTCATTTATGGAGTACTCTTGCAATAATGGATGCAATCCCTAAAAAGTTATAGTTAAAATTACAAAATTACTTTTAAGCAAATCAAACGATATTCCGATTCGTGATAGACTAGAAGTGTATGTACGCTCTTTACTAAATAAATTAAACCAATACAACACTTTTGGAATTACTTAAGTGAGACGGGTTGATTTTAAAAGAATATCCATCGGTGGGTAATTTGCTCTCGAGGAAAGGCGACAGCAAAGTCCAAAGCATACGTTCGCCAAAGACACATTTCAGATTGTAGGCGACTCCACAGTTATATTTCGTTTCTCGGTTAAAGCGTACAGTCCCTTGCAGCACAAGGGGCAGATAATAGAGAAATGCTCCACAGCTGAAGTATACTGCACACAATTCTGCGCTGAGCATGTTCAGCGCCAGCAATTCAAGGAGTGGGAAACGACCGTGTATTGCCTGATCGACTATAGTGAAGTAACTGTAGTGCGACATATAACACAATTGATAGATCGTGGCGTAGATCGATCCGAAGGCCATCTGTGTTATGAAGCACATGACATAGCGTATAGAGTGATGGCCAACGCAACAGCCTAGAATGGCGCAGTGGTGATCGCGCTTCAGTATGCACACGCCGCACACCTTGCAGTGCCACGATCTGGGGGGCGCCAAACGATCGCACTTTGGACAATGTCGCCATTCCAAGCGAGCTGGGTCGCCTTCTGGCGGTGGCTTGAACTTCTCAACTGGAAATGAGATATGAATTTAGAAAAAGCAGAGTTCTCAGATATCAGATATCACTCACAGTCAACACTTGTGTCGATCAGCAGGCTGAGGATCAGGTTGTTCATTAAATTGAAGAATAGAACTGAGGCTAAAGCAACGTTATAGAAGTACCAAAAGGAATTCCGCTCGTGTAGAACTGGCAGCAGTACAAGTAATGCATACAGGTATGTAACGGGCGAGATTATAAATATACTCAGGCATATTAAAATTTCAAAGTACGATTTCGGATATGGTTGACTGCGAAATTTCATATTTGTATGTTGAATGTCAATGTGTGATGGGATTATTGAAATTTTGAATTCTGATTTCATCAGACTACTGGAAACATTTTGTTCGAGAAAATAAGCAGGAAAAAAAAAATAAAAACAATTTTAACCTACAAAACTTATTATAATATTTATAATATATGATTATTATTATACATAACTAATTCAATTTTTATAACAATAACAACGTAAAAATTTTTTTTTATAATTAATAATTAAATCTAGCAAATAAGACTTTATAGCATTCGGTTGCATATATTGCCATATCTCTGTTAGTTAAGTACCTAAGATGATATAGGGTTTTGTTCATTTCCCATGATTCTGTTTATCAGTCTGCTCGAAGTACCTCTATACAATGATATTGATGCCACAGCATATAGAAGTCGACTGCAAAGATCTCACTTAATATTTCTAAAAACCTAGTTAACTCCTCTTTTTGTCCTTCGCTGCGGTTGTCTTCCACGTATAGCCATCGTCGGGCAATGGGCTCCGGATCAATGGCGATAGCCAGGCAATATGCATGCGTTGGCCGAAGACACTGCGCAGATTCAGGTAGAGCCCATTGTTGTATTTGTGCTGCTTGCCGCTCTCGGCGCAGACCTCGCCGCGTAGCACGATGGGCACATGGTAGGCCAAGATCACAACCGAATAGAGCAGCGCTAAGATGTTCAGGCTATAGAAGAGCAGCTGCAAGTTGGTCCAGAAGCTGCCGATGACCAGCATGAACAAGGGGCAGGCTACCTTCAGCGCAGTTAGCCAGTTGCAGTAGACATCCGCATTGAGTATCCACATGAACACAGAGTTGTAGCTGAGCGCATAGACCGAGCCGATGAACAGATACATGCAGAATAGCATGAAATAGCGATGATTCTCGTGCCCGATGCAGCAGCCCGTAAAGAGGCAGTGGTGATCGCGCTTCAGTATGCACACGCCGCACACCTTGCAGTGCCACGATCTGGGAGGTGCTAAACGATCGCAGGTCGCGCAATGCCGCCACTCCAGACGAGCTGCGTCGCTTTCTGGCGGCGCTTTAACGCGCTCATCTAGAAATGAGAGAGAGAGAGCATGAGAGAGCTAGAAATTGTTTCAAATTAAAACTGAACTATGTAACACTCACGATCGACGCTCGTGTCGATCATCATGCAGGCCACCATGTTGCCCTTTATATTGAAGAGCAGAAACATTGCCATGAGGAATGTGAAGGTGTGCAGGAATCCGCCGGGCTCGTGTATCGCTGGCAGCACAACGATGATCTCAAATATGAAGACGATGGGCAGGAATACTCCGATCACCAGGTAGCAGAGTATATCCACCAGCCGCCGGGGCAGCGGATTACGTCGCACTCTCATTTCGACTCAACTCACATGGAACAACTGATCGACTGCTGCTATGTAGACCGAAGCTTCTTCTGCCGGCCTCTCGCAACCGGTTGGCGATCACGTGCGGAAGCTTTTTAGCTTTGCGCGCAGAGCTTTCTTATCACAGAGTCATAATATTAGACTTCCACAACAATTCAGATACATAGCGTATGTATGAGAATATGTTTAACAACATGAAAAGTACATAGAATTACTAGATAGATATCTTGCGTCATTAGTAAGCCCAAAGGAAAAGTTAATTGAACTAAAGAGGTAAAGTTTTGCTTGCTTTAGTTTTATAGAGAGAAATTCATAACAACTCTTTATCTTATCAAAAGAAATTGATGACAATTCTTTATCTTATAAATACATTCAGCTACGTATTTATATATATTAATAGTGTTTATGTATATTTACGTTTGTGTTTCTCAAGTTAGACTAGCGATACCCTGTAATTGATTATTTCAAAGGCATAGAAATAGATCAAAATAGAGAGGGATAGAGAGAGATTGAGAAGAACAATAAATTAATAAGAGTAGAATAAATATTATAATGAAAACAGGCCTTTCAATAGTCATTTAAATTCATGAGAATCGCAGAGAAGGCTCATAAGAAAAGTTACTTGATTTTAACACTATTTTGATACAATTTTTGCTGAGTGGGCTGAGATGGGCTCATCAACAATCGCAATATATATAACTATATAAATATATAATATATATATTTTATACAAACATATCAAGTAACAGAAATCTTGTGCATGAAATTTTCACTAATTAATACATAAGTGATTTGAGTGAAACGCGTATTGAATATTTTATTAGCGGCTTAAGCGAGCGCGTAACTGAGCCGAGAAACCAATCAAGGCAATTGCTTCGAACGATGCAATCGATAAAAGGCTTTAATTATTATTCATGGGAATACCTTTAAGTAATTACTTGGCCTAATCGCTCAATGGTCTCTGAGTGGCTAGTATAAGTAGCCGCGAACTGTAAACAGATGCTCACACAGGACGCAATGGAGGCCAAGAAGAAAAGTAAAAAAAGTTTCGCTTTCTTGCGGCATAGTTTCAGGAAAAGTTTGAAAGTGTTTCTGAGGGAAACCGGATTGCATGGATTGAAATTTGTAGGCGATTCAGCGCTGAGCATCTGGGAGAGGTAGGAGTCAATGTTAAGCCTAATTTTGATATTAAATTAGCTAAAGACAAGTTGCAGATCTTTCTTCCTGATTGCCTTTGTGGCTGCCTTCGTCATGACGTGCCAGCTGATATCGAACATCTATGCAAAGTGGGATAGCACGCCCGTCATCATCGGCATCAGTCCACATGCCACGTCCATACGGAAGGTGCCCTTCCCGGCGGTCACCATATGCAACATGAATCAGTTTCAGCGCAGCAAAGTCTTGCAATACAAGGAGTAAGTCTATATATATTAATATAAGTATATATCTTTTATATTGTATATCTTCTGCACCAGGGGCTCGCCTGAGCATGATGCCATGAAGGTGCTCTGCAATCCATACTCGGAACAGCCCGAGGATGACAGTGAGGCGGACAGCAGCGCCTGGTCCACGACCATCAACAGCAGCAACACCCTGAAGATAACCGACTTTGTCAAGGACCATTCCCAGCCCTGCAAGCAAATGCTCAGATACTGCAGATTCAGTGGACACGAAGCGCCCTGTGCCGAAATCTTTCGTCACATAATCACGGACGAGGGCTTGTGTTGTGTCTTCAATTTTCTGCCTGCCCAGTTTCTCTATAATGCACGGTAAGTGAAGGGGGCTGGAGTTAAGAATATATAAGAACATATATAATAAGAATTTATCCTTGCCTTAGCGAAAATGAGGCAATGAGCGAGATTAAAGCACTTGGATATCAGCCGGTGCCATGGGATCCCGAAGCGGGTTATCCCGCGAAGCTGCCCAAACGTTTCTATCCAATAACGGCAGTTGGTAAATTATAGAAAAAGAGTACAAGAATTGTCTATATATTCGTTTTTATTCATTTCCAGGCACAGGCATTACGATGGGTTTTACAGTGGTTCTAGATGCGCAGCTGCACGAATATTACTGCTCATCGACGAATGGACCTGGCTTTAAGGTTTTTATATAGAGAAAATAGAAAATCTGCAATATATCAATTTCCTATATAACTTCCAGATCCTCTTCCATAATCCCATAACACTGCCCAATGTAAAGGAGGAAGGTCTTGTCTTGGGCATTGGCTACGAGACGAACTTTCGCCTGGCCGTCAGCAGATCGGAGGCGGTGCCAACCATTCGCGGCATATCCCGGGAGGATCGTCAGTGCGTGTTCAATGATGAGAAGAAACTGCTCTACCACAAGGTCTACACCCACAACTACTGCGAGCACGAGTGCATGGCCAAGGACCTGTACAAGGCGTGCTCCTGCATTCCCCACAACTATCCGCACATCTACGAGAATGCGAGCATCTGCAGCGTGAGGGATGCTGTGTGCATTCGCCTCGCCCAGCGGCCGGAGAACCAACAAGAGTCCGCCAAGTGCCGAAAGGAGTGCCTGCCCAGCTGTTTCGATTTGACGTACACAGCCGACTCGCTCTATTTCCCCCTGGCCAAGAGGGACTTCCGTATAGCCAACAAGCTCGTGGCCAGCATTAACAAAACCTATTTGCTGGAGAACATTGCCGTGATGAACCTATACTATCGCGAGTCGGCCTACTACGGCAGCATGAAAAACGTGTACATTGGTTTTACGGAATTCTTGTGTGAGTTATCTATGTCTATCTCTATTTCATTCTCTATCTATTACTGCTAATATTTGTAATTCTTTGCAGCAAACATTGGCGGTGTCATGGGCCTCTTTATGGGCTTCAGCGTCATCTCCATAGCTGAGATGCTTTACTTTTTGATATTGAAACCCCTGTCGGAACTCATAGCTTGGAAACGTGGCAGCACGAAGCTGCACAGAGCTAAGACAGCTGCCTCAAAACATCAGCTTAAAAAGGATAATTTAGTCTGGCATACAAAGGAATTGTATCCTAAAGGCATGTCCTCAAGCAAAATGCAACCAAGCAGCAAGGATGGAAAAATACTTCTAGTTAAAGATAGATATAAGTATTAGGAAGATTGGGAAAAAGTTCTAAAACCATTTGAGAATTTTAAAATTTTTGAAAGGTTGACTATGAAAAGGTTTTCTACTCCCAGAAAGCAAATGAAATTTGACCTAAGTTGCATACTAAATAACCTTTTTAAGATTGTAAGCAAGTTCTAAAACTACATGAGAATTCTAATATTTTGAAGTTGAAACTCTGACTACAAAAATGTTTTCTACTCCCAACAATCAAATGAAATAAAATTTGTTCTTTAATCAGGTCATATCAAATAAACTTTTATAGCCCTGCACTACCTCAGAAGTCTTTACATATTTGATAGTGGCATTAATGTTATATATAAAGTGGAATCCCTGCCAAAAGGCATTCGCTTGGTCATTCACCCATTTAATATTAAATGATGCACAACAATTACACTTTAAGTTGTTGTTGTGGGCCAAGGAAACAACGAAGTTGCGCTCCCCAAAGATTTGAATGTCATGCAAAGGGTCTGCCAGGGATGTGGCCCGAAAAACAAGTTAATGCCGGACACTTAACCGTAATGCAATCAGGATAGTTAAATATGCAAACATTAATTATATTAATACAAACTCTGTCTCTCGGAATACACATACGAATACTTAAAGCAGTCACTGTGCAGAGGTACAGATATTGGGGCATTTCTCTAATTTCAGCTCGTTTAACTCAGGAAAACTAAGTCAGTTTCTAAATTATGTGTTTGGCAGCAGATGTTCCGGCCCGAAAACTGTTCGCAATTAAGAGTTCCCTTATTAAAAAGAAGCAAGTCTTTTGGCCAAAATAATGTAGTTGCTCGCCATTGCTGTGGCTATTATTATTTTATTATGTTCTATGCCAATATAAGCGCATTTTGCGTAATTGCTTTTACTAGCACTGGGCACAGTGCCTGCCAGCTGTATGTGCCCAACTGCGTGGCGCTTTAACCTGCCCTTGGAGTTGTCTTCTGCTGTGCGATGTGCGTTGTGCAACACTCGAAAGCAGAAGCATTCTTATGGCTTGCCATTGTGCCAACAGCCCGGGCACTCTGTCAGAGTCGAGAACGAGAAACGAGAAACTGGGGTAACTCTTGAGGAGGACTCTTGCCCAGACCCAGACCGAAGACCCAAGCAGACCTGGCATGCTCGTGCCTCAGCGGTAATTGCTGACCTACACACAAAGTGACTAATTTTGTTCAGACATACATAAGTGCATGCGAGAATATATATTTAATTTGGGGGCTGCTCGATGAGTACTGAAAGATGTAGAATGTGTAGAAAATTGTGAAAAAATGAAGAGTGACTGCACATAAGGGATGCTCTAATGGATCACTATATGTTAGTTATTGTTTGAGCTGTTATTAAGCTGAAGATGCTGAAGATTTAAGCTTCCGAACAAAAAATTTGATGAAGAATAATAAATCACTTTCTAACATATACTAGTAAAATACATTCCAAGCATATTAATAAACTCTTATGCCCACCCTCGCTGCTGCTGCTTGATTTGTGTCTCTTCTCTCTGTGTGAATTTCAGCAACAATTCAGTGTGGGTGAGTGCTAAGCGTGGCTCAGCCCACTTTCATAATTCCGGCCAGCAGCTGCCTGTGGTGCAGTGCGTGCTGATAAGTGGGCGGATAAGCGGAAAGGGGGCGGGGCTGGGCTGGGCTGGTCTGCTGGATTGTGCGAAAGGAATGAAATGCATTCTTGCATTTCAAGACAATTTGCGAAATTGCAGCGCTTGATGCTTCCACGTGCAATGCATCTGGTTTTTTTTTTCATTTTTTTTTCATCTTGTTTTTGCTTCGTGTTTTTATGGCAAGTCAACAATGTGGCCAAAAAGAAGACCAACAAAAACTAAAACTGTAACAGAAACCAGGACAAGCTAGAGGAGGGCTAGAGGATGCTAGAGGAGGAGCGGCAGGTGGTGGGCGAGTGGTTTAGCCAAAGTATAACCAAGCCAGCTCAGCGATAAGACAACTGGCGCAAATGATTACGACGTGTTCATGGAATTCTATACAAGGAACAGCAACAGCAACAGCCACAGCTCCATAAATGTCAGGAACAAAACTGAATTCAATTCTTTATGGCGCTGTTACCGAGCCAATGGCAGTTGCTTCTGCTTTAACGAGTCCGCGCAGAGCTTTGGCCCTCAATGAAAAATTATGCTATTACTATTTGTGGAAAAGTGCAAACTGATACGGAAACAGAAACAGAAACAGCAACAACAAATGGAACTGGAACAGAAACGGAAACAGAGCTCCTCGGAGCAGATTGAAGCATTTATTTAATATGCCATTTCGTATGAATGGGCAGACAATATAATTTGCAAGTTTGATGGGGAGGGGAGTTGCACACGAGTTCGAGTAATTAACATCCAATTTTGTTGGTAAAGTTGTGAAGTTTTGGCCATGGGGCTCAGAAGGGTCGGGTTTGATTAAGATATAAATAATTTATGCCAGCTTGTTATGCTGCATGCGGGCATATCCAGCCGGTGTGTGGCGCACCTTGACAGCCCTCAGCATTGTCAACTTTATGACATTCTCGCTGAGCTAGTAGTGTGCGCCTTTATGGCTACGTTATGCACAAAGTCCCAAAGTTGTTGTGCAGCTGGGAGAGAGTCTTCTTCAGCTTCGTTAATGCGAGGCGCATTGCACAACATTCCTGGCACGTGGCACGCCCAGACTAATACGAATGGGCGAATGGATGGAGGGGGGGATTCCGGTTGAAGGCTGACTCAAATTCTACTAATGCGTGTGTGTGTGTAGTACATGTGGGTGCTGCATATGCCCATAAGTTGCATGCGGAAAAGCAATTAAAACTTCTTGAGAGCTTCGGAAATGTTCGTTCATATTTTATGATGTGTTTTCCTCAATAATGATAGTGCAAAGGCACAAACTGCACACACACATGCAGACAAATATGCAGTCAAACATGCTCAAGCATGTACAGAAATACATATACACATATATTGTATATGCTCTACATATCTACTATAAATGTCGCAACATTTCGCAGTCAGCTGAGTAATTTTAAGTGCAACTTGCAACGCAATATTAGGATAAGCATACAGGTGTGTATATATACTGTGTGTTGATATATACTCAAGTTCTTAAATATTTATGAATCAACAGTCTACATAGCTTAGAAGTGTGCAAGATGCACGCACAATATAAACATAGGTGAAGAATTTAATAACATTCAAAAGATTTGAACTTGTTCAACTGTTTGTGTTGATTCGAATATTTTCTAAAATTAAAAAATAAAGTGAGAGGGAATCTGTAGGAAATAGAGAGATATTCTTTATATATATTATATATTTATAATAGATACAAACAATATACATTTAAAAGATATATAAAAAATATCTCTCTATTATCTTTTCAAATCTCCACAAACACGCTTCAATGAATTACACTCAGCAGTCTATTGCCTTCATTCCTTACATTGCAATCGTTATGTTTCAATTGCTGATATTTTTTTAAAGCTCTCTTTTCGGGGCATTTTTACCTTTTGCAGCAATTCCACATTTTTTTGTTAAGTGAATAAACTTGTTTGGCACAAAAGATGTTGATCACGGCATTGAATTTAATGGCAACCACTTAGGGCGCAATATTCGGCTGCCAAATGCTCGTATCTAGCGCTTGGCTAATGGAACCTTCAAGCGAGCGTTGGCTGTTCGCTATTTGCCCTTCATCACGACCATCACGCCCAACACGCCCATAAAATGGCTGACAGTAATAACAAGTTGCCCCCGACTGCCGCCCACCTGTAATATTTTCACAGGTAAGCCAAAAAGGGTTCGAAGAATGCGTCGGTGAGACGCCCGCGGCAGCTCGCGAAAATTCGTTGCAAATATGGAAATTTGTCGACCCATCCAACACCCACCACTCCCCCCACCCCCTCACACCGCCTAATGCAGCAAAATGCATTTGGAATTGGGTAATTTTACACATGCAAACAGCGCCGCGGGCGACGCGTTATTTGGCCACGGTTAGAAATGTATTTCGGTTTCGGCTGCCCAGATAATTCATGTAGGGGGCGGCAGCAGCATGAACAGATGTGTGTGTGTGTTGAGGGTGGGCTCTGTAGGGATTGCGGAACTGAGGGACAACTGGTAAGCCTGTCAGGCTGAATAATCATGACCATCAATCAGACAGCCACTGACTGGGTGCCCAGCACACCTCATTAGGCTAATCCCACAATTGCGCACGGATGGACAGACGGACAGACGGACAGAGGGACAAGCTGAAAGGGCTAAAGACCCAACACAGCACAGCATTTCCATGCGCTTTATAATATTTCATTATTACGAGTTGACTTTTGGTATGCACTGTAATGGGGTTTAAGTATTTTAAATCGTTTGCATTGCAAGCTGTGCGAGCTGTGCGGGCACTGTGACTGCTGCTCGGACAAGATTGATCACCGACTCTGTTAATTATCAGACGAATTATCTCAAGTGCATGTGGCTAAGGAAAACACATGCTAGCAGCGGGCACCGCAAAGCGTTCCCAGTATTCCGTGTTCGGGCCAAGCGCAGACTCGCAATTTAGCTGCAGCATGGAGCACAGCATCCACAGCCGCACTTGACGCTGCCACTTCGACTGCTGCCACATAACTGTCGGGAAAGTCAGTTATGCCCTGCCATCAAAGCCAAGCACAGGCCACGTCCGGGTCTTGGCCAACAGGTTGTAGTTGTAGAGAAATGCGAGATATTATCTGAATCGGATTGGCGCACTTGGTGAAATGTTGGGAATTTTATTATTATATTGTTACACGATTTTCCAAACTTATTTAATTGTCATTGTTAGTTTCCCATTTTTTTATAGACTCTAAAATTTTCTATATTTTCTAGATTAACTTAAAAAATCATAATAATAAATAATAATTCAGATTTTCAAAGTATACCTAAAATTCTTAGACTAATAATTCGTATTTTAAAATAATTTGAAAAATATGTAAATATTATTTTCTATTATTTCAAAATTTTTAAATTACGATAATTAATTCTTATTTTAACTTTAAAAAAATAAAAAAATGTCTAGAAATAATAATCCATATTTACAATTTTTTAAATATTTATTAAGATTAATAATCAGCATTTTAATGTTATTAGAAAATGATTACAAATAATAAACAATATTTTAAAATTATTTTTAAAATTAATAAATTAAATTTAATAGTATTTTCGAAATTCCAAGATTTAAAAAGTATTTACAAATTTCTATAATACTTAAAATCCACATTTAAAAATTATCTTAAATATTCCCAAATTTTTTTTTTCCTTAATTTTACCAATCTAATTATATAACTTGGTTTGTTCGAATCATTGTTTAATATATTTTTCTTGCAAAACTCTAGTTTAAGTTTAATTTTTGTAGTTTCCATAACAAATTTACATTCCATAAATAATTATGAACAAAATTACGCTAAATTTGTTGGTTAAAGTTAAGATTTTAATTAAACTCAAGCAAAACTTGTTCATTAAAAAATGATGGTGCTTGTCTGGAAACACTTCGAACTCCTCGCCAAACTTATATATTATGTATGAGAGTACGAAGTTTGTTGAGCTCAGATAGAACTAGATACTCATTCCACAGCAAAAGTGTTGGGCTCAGCTTTGATTCAGCTTTGATTCAGCTTTGAATCTGTATTTAAAGATATCAGATTTTTAGTTAATTTTTTTATTTATTCCATTTTATTTATAAATAATATACATTTTAAAGCTTAGCTTGTTGTTTTGAATCTCTTTTAGATAAAATATATAGTAGAGCTTCTACTCATTTTTATTTCTAACGCAAATTTAATTCATGAAATGGAATAGAAATTTGTCGAAAAAAGAAGTAAAATGCTTGATATAAATTACAAACTTGCAATTTATAGCTAATGAGTGGATGCTAGACTAGAATATACCTAGCCTGTTTTAATTTTGGACCTCGAATCATTTTTGGGATATATAAATCATTTATAAATTATTATTATTTATAGTATAATAATGCGCTTAATGATTATCAACACTCGATTTCACACTTTATTCACATTCCATTTATAAAGCCTATTATGTGCTACGGCCATTCAATTTGCCGAGATTTATTAAATAATAATTATTATAAATAGCACATATATTAAGTTTCCATTGTGCTCTATTTGAACTCTGTTAGATTTTCATAGTGAAACCACAAATAATTTAATGAGCAATTTAAAGTGATTTTAGACTTTCAATAGGCCGCATCAAATCTGGCCACATTAAAGCTTGGCCATTGATTTGGCCAGTTGTGTTGTATAGTATTAATTTGTAAATCTCGCCAATGCGAAAGTCAATTAAATGAAACGCACAATTAACTGTAATTAAATCATTCGTATTTCGGGTTTTGCGGCCTCGACTAGTCCCCAAAAAGCCGAATTCCAACTGCCAACTGCCTACAGCCGACTGACTGCCCCGACGCAGTCACAATCACAGATTTGTTCTAATCTCTTTGCTTTATCCTGCGTAATAATAACTACTACTTTCGCTTGCCTATGTCATTCTCTCTCTCTCTCTCTCTGTCTCTGTCTCTGTTTCTGTCTGTCTCGCTCTCAGCTTAGCTGCAGCTTCCTTTTCCATTTTGTCTGCCCTGGGGCTAAGTGTGGAGTGGGGCGTATAAGATTCTAAGCGACAAGTAGATAAATGTGGCCATCAATTGATATATGTGGAGTTTGGAGAATGGGCTATATAGAGTTGACTTAGTTTGATAATAATTAGTTAATAATATGTCAAATTTATTAATCTGCTGATAGAGAAGGCAAAGATATAGCTATTCATGATTAAGACTACTTATATTAATATATGAAAATTTGATTGAATTTTGAATATTTAGCATAAGAATCTCAAGTATAGGATATTCACAAGTCAATCATTACTCATAGATATATATATTCACGATTAATATTACTTATATAAATATATAAAAATTGTATTTAATTTCGAATTAGCATAACAATCTCAAGTATAGGGTATTCACAAGTCAATCACAACTCATACATAGCTAGCTTACACTCTCTATTTCTCTCTCTGTCCCTCCCTCTCTCTCTTTTTTTGTTTTCTGTGACAGCTCATGTCTTGTTTATCTAAATCATCCGACTGTGTAAATGCCAGGCCTCGTTTCCTCTCCACTTCACTCCATCTGCCATTACCCCAGGCCCATTGCCCCTGACTCACGCCTCCCGGCATATGGCAAATGGGCACCGATTCTATGCAGAGGTGCCCGAGCTGCCAGGGGCAGGGACGGGGGCGGGGGCGGGGGCGGTGCTTACACAGTTCCAGCCGTGAAACTATGCAAAAATCTGTGAAACGACAGTTTGGCAACAATGAATTGCTGAAGTGTTTCTCTTGGCTGGGTAATTACGAGAATGGCATCGCTGCACAATATCTAGCGGATGAACAACCACTTGTCTAGCTCTCCCTCTCTATCCCTCTCTCTTTCTGTCTCTTCCTCTCTCTGTCACATTTGACCTATCTTTCTATGCGCATGTTAGTGTTAGTGCAATCAAAAACGTATCGAAACACTTCCAGGCTCTCGAATTGCAAGATGCGAAGCAGCAGCATAAAAATGTATGATAGCTATGAATAATCGATGGAATACCCTGTAATAAAATTTAAAAAATATTATAAATGAATGTTGTAAGCTGATGCTTAATTGTATATATGTTGCATATATTGTATGTATATATATATATATTCTCTATTGTCTCCTCCCTCCACTCGTCCACTCCTCCACTCTATCCTCTCATTCAAACCATTTCCCAACTTTGTGTGCATTTGCTCGTGGTCTGCGGCTGCTGCCGTATTGATGTCTCTCGGAAATTGCCTTAACTTGAGACATTGCCATCATATTGATGCCGCCTGCAGCTACAAATGGCAGATAAAATATAAAAAAAATAAATAACAAAATGGATATCACAAACTTCTGCCCGCGACGTCACGTGCTGCATGTTGAGGCAATGGAGAAACTTTTTTGCGCTTTACTTTAGCTTTTTTTTGTTACTTTTTTGCAGTCCCCGTGAGGCAGCTCGCGGCTCTGTCGACAGCTGGCTAAGTAAACATGTGTAGAGCCTCAATGAATGCGATTATTAATATTGATGTGTTGATATAGCCCAGGCATGATGTACAAACACGTTGATATGCGCATTAAGTGCATCAATTTAACAGCGATTAGCGCTAAATTTAATCTAGCGGAAAAACACGAATAACGAAAACTTTTTTATTTTACATTTAAACGTGCATAAAACGTTTAAGAAGTTAAAAGCGTATATTTGGCTTGTGTTTTTATTAGACTTTACATCACTCTATCTATTCGTATTAAGTTAGGATTTGACTTACGGATAATATTTTATAATAAAGTGTTAAGATTTGTTTGATAGTTAAGGACAAGGCTTATCGGGTAGAAACTAAGCAACTTTTTAAGGTACTAGATTTCTTAAAAATGAAAAATTTATAAAAAAAAAAAACAAGTAAATGTGCTCTAGTCGATACAGCTCGACTAGGAGATACCCTGAGCCCTGTGAAGCGAATAGGGCGTGTTAAATCATCATCCAAAATCTAAAGATTACGTAATATCCGTATGCATTACACGAAACTTCCCTATGTAAATAGCCTTTTAGTATGTTTTCTAGTTAATTTATACAAATTATATACTTAACTAAAACACAGCTATATTTAAACTATTCAGAGTTAGAGGGGAAGTCGAAGTGCCAGTCTAGACTAAAAAAAAATACCCTTAACGCAGAGACAGACTTCTAAAGTACTTAATATTTGTACTTATGCAGAATTAGTTCATATTTCATAAAAGAGCGTTATCTTAAAGACTATTTCAATAATTCATATTATTTATATTTTACATTAAAAACAAAGACTTAAAATTAAAAGTATAATTTTAACATTTTCGCTTAACATACTTAATATTATTAACTATTTAAATACTTACCAACAGCCCGAAGAAGAGGAGAAGCACCGTGCTGCACTGAACGACTGACCACCAGAAGATGAAGAATCCGACTGAAGCTGCGCTGCAGCAGGCTTGTCTTTATATAGGGCAGCGACAGCTCCACTCAAAGTCAAACTCAACTTTAAAGGATCTCTGTGAGTCACACTTCACACTCGATCATTGGGCGACCAATCAGAGCACTTTCTGCTGCTACTACAGCAAGAAGCAGCTCTTCTGATCTTGAGCTACCCTAATATAGGACAGCGAGACTACCTCTCGAAGTCGAGCTTTATATAGGGCAGCGCCAGCTGCACTCAAGTCAAGCTCAACTCTTGAGCCTCTCTCTGAATCAATCTTCACACACGATCATTAGACGACCAATCGGAGAACTTTCTGTTGCTGCTGCTGCTGCTGCAAGAATATTACAAAAAAAATGTAAATATAAGTATTATAGATATGTCAAAAAGATTTAAGAGTTGACAGGCTGACAAAACAAAATCTTTCATTTATGCCATTTAATCATATTTTTATAAATAATACATAAAATACTTCAAAGCCTCATCTTACTCTATACATATACATCAATCAAAAACGGGTAAACTTAAAGCTTTTTGGCTCTAATGATTCTGCACTTGGATTATCAATCATTCAGGCAGCCAGTCATTCAGTCATCCAGTCATTCAGTCAGTCAGTCAGTCAATCATCAATTTGTATATATGTATACATCCTCTGTTTAAAGACTTATAGCACTATATGCTTGTCAAAGAGCCCTTTGGGTTCGACCATTTGGAGCTGCGCTTTCTTTAGAGTATTTCCCCAGTGTCCTTTTGTAGCCAAATCAAATAATGGCCAGGCTGTGCGTCCGTCGTGCTGCGCGCTGATGCCTGCTCCGGGATTAGAGCCAGCTCTGCTGTGTTATTGCCCTTATTGCCTGGATCTGCCGGCGCGCCATAAATGCAGGTTTTTGCCCGGCACATAAGTTTGATTTGTTGGACGATTATGATTTGCTTTTCAGTGTTTCCCCCTTCTGCCCCGCCTCCGAGCACTGTTCTGGGCAAGCCGTTCTTTTTTACGATACGCCAAGTCATTGCCGTGTTAAAGCGATTGCCAATTTCGGCACAGTGGTGCGCGGGGTTTGCCTCATTGAATTAGAAACTAAGCTAGGGCAAATCAACAAAGGCCATAAAAACGATTTTCAGCTATTTAACAAGATGTGTGCTATGCAGGTGAGTACCTTGAGCAGGTGTTCTATGGAATTGTGAAGTTTAAAATATTAATAATAATAATTATAATTAAGAGAAATATTTGATAATTACATATTAGATATTATAAAAATATATAATAAAATAATACATTTCAATAACATTACAAATTAAATTTAATTTAAATAAATAAATCAACAAATTATTTTACTCCAATTTAGCTCAATTTACTGCAGCTAAAACCCACTCAAGCTTTACAGCTGAGTGGTTCGTAGAACCCTTAAATTGTACTCATATAGATTACATATCAAAACATATATGTTTGCATAAGCGCACTCTTAGGAGAATTGAAATATATTTACTAGCAATTTTTGGCCTACTTTGACACACTGTGCCTAGGGAGCAATAAAGGAGTCGCTCGTGTGAAATACTCTGGGCAATAAAGGCATCAAATGTGTGTGCATATGAGAGAGAGAGAGAGAGAGACCGAAAAAAAGAGAAGAAAAATAATATATACAGTATGCAAGCATAGGCAAAAGATATCTATGTATATATACATATATTCAGGTCTATCGTTTGTATGCAAATGCTGTACGGGAACGTGCAGCTCCACCCGTGCCCGGGAGCGCCAGCCCGGAGCAATTTGTGCAACTATGACATTTCCATATAAATCCTCAATTATTTATATTATTATGCATAATTGAAATTGATTTGGTTCTTAAATGGGTGAGCATATTTACTGCCGGTCAATCTATTCGGGTCGCCAGTTGGAGAGCTGAGTGAATCCACTAAATAAACATGATTTTCGTAACCCCTCCAGACCCGCAGGCCAAGTGATAGATGACAGCTCCGAACTGGTGGAACTGGTGAGCAGCTGGCAGCTGTGTGCGCAACTTGTTAGCCTGATTGATACTTGGCCGCAGCACACTGGCTTTGGGCCTCTTTCGCAGGTTCTAATCAAGATTGCGTCACAATTCCCAGACTCGAGGCGCTTTAAGAAGGTCCTGTCTTAAAGATTCGTGAAAATTTCTGTGCGATTTTCCATTTGTCAATTGGACAGGCGCACGGCTACGATTGCAACTTTTCAATATGGACTCCGACTCGGGCTGAGGCTACTTTACGACCCCAGGCAAATCCCTCGGCTGGCGCCATTGGCCCCATTCTGTCGGCAAATAATAGCAATCAAATGCCAGGGCTTCGGTATTCAAATGCTGCTGCAAATTTAATAACAAATATAAATCATTTCCAGAGCTGACAGCTCAAGCACGCCCACCCAGGGCTCGCACCTCAAGTGTGCGGATCCGGATGCGGGACATTTGGCGCTCCGGCCAAGGCGGACGCACTAATGGCAGTCGCAGACACCAATAAGAGCCCATTTCTCATCGTCTGTGTGTGAGTGTGTTTGTATTTTGGACAGCCCTTGGGGCGGCCCTCGCTGCTTTCGCTGTCGTGTTAATTTTTTATCACTTTGAAATTAAAGAACAACACTTGGGAGTGGAGTGTTGTCCTTGTTGTGCACGGACAGCCTGCTCCTAGTCGTAGCCACTTCACTCCATTTTTTCCTCAAGGCAAGATGGACAAGCTTCAAGACATCTGTCCCGGTCCCGGTCCCGGTCCCGGGAGCAGCATTAATAATTAACTTAATGCCATGTTGCCTATAAATTAGGCATGCCTGTCTTTTTGCATTTGGCCAGAGGCTTTTGCAGTCTCGGCCTTGTTTACCCACTGTTCGGGCTCTTTGATTAACAGTCGACCGCAGAGTGCGGATCGAATGGCTGCTCCTCGATTGCGGCCTATTTGCTAATGCCATTGCCATTGCAAAGCCAAATGCAATTTCAAGCAAATCAATTGAAAACACAATTCGCAATTGGCTTTCACTCAACGACGATTCACAACCTACTCATGACCCCTCCTCGACCAGTCGCCCAATCGTCCAGTCGTCCAGTCCTCCACTTCTCCACTCCTCCATTCGTCCCTTCTTGGCACCAAAGTCCTGTTTACCCAGCCGTTCAATGGAGTTGGAATTTGTTTTGCATTGACCGCAAATTTCAATACAGTTTTGCGGCCAGCGCTCAATTGATCGCCCTCCCGTTCCGAGTAAGTGTGGCACAGTGGGACGAAGTAGGCTGATAAATAATACAATGTTCTATATATATGAACCAAAAATGTTTTTTATTTATTGTTTTGTTTTTTTCTTTTAAATAAAATAAAAATGTTGTATATATATGTAAAAATATTTTTTTATATTTTGTTATTAATTGAAATATTTCAGAACTGAAGTACAGAAATGTGTCAATATTAAGTATTTTAACATTGAAATTAATATATGAAATACTTAAATATTTAATTATTCAAATTAATATTTAAAAAATTTATATAATGAAATATTCAAAATTGAAGTATTTTAATATTTAAATATTGAATAAATAAAATCTTAAACAAACAAATATTGAGAAAATTTAAGTATGTTTATATTTTATATTTTATTTTTTAAATATTACATTTCTCAATATTCCAATATTTAATTAATTTAATTATTAAAATAGTTTTATTTAACAATATTTAAATATTTAAATCCTTAAATTTTTAAATAATATTAAAAAATCAAAGTATGCTAATATTTAAAATCTTGGTATTAAAATATTTTAATATTTCAATAATTTCTCAATATTTTAAGTTTTTATTATTAAAATATTTGAATAATTCAATAGTTTAATATTTTAATATCTTTATTTATTTCAATACTTCAAGTATTAATTTCATTTTATCTCTTTATAATCAATATTTTTCATTTCATAATCAATATTTCAATATATTTATATTTCAATAATATTAACTTTATCTTACTTATTTCAATTTCACAACAATTTCAATGAATGCGGCCCACTATGCCATAGCCACAATCGTATATGCGGTCGACTCGCCATTAAAGATTTGTGTTGCGGCTTTCGGGCGATGCCGCAGCGATTCGTGTTGCACGTTGCAAGTTTTGTTGTTGTTTCAGTTGTTGTTGTTGTTGTTGTTACTACTGTTGTTGTGGGTGCAAGTGCAGGTGCAGCTAGCGCATTGGCCATGTTTATTCAGCTGTATGTCAATTAACTGCAGGGACGACCTAATTGTGTTGACGCCATTCATTTAATCAAAACTTAACGCTTCCACTTTGCGGCTAATTGAAATCACAAATTTAGGCCGATTGCGTACAACTAGCTATATAGTGAGATAGCTAGATAGTTAGATAATGAGCGCGGCGTGGACTGCTAATGGGTAGCTGCCGCAAATTGCGGCACCTTCAAGGTGTTGCCTCCGCCTGAGTAGCTCGGCAGCTGGGGCTGATATAGCAGATGTTAAGAGGGTGGGGAAAGGGGGAAGGGGTGTCTGCTGTAGCCGAAAATGAAGCTTTACCAGCTGCAGATGCTGATGCTGCTGATGCTGCTGCTGCTGATGCTGACGATGTCGGCCCTGACCCACATTGTCAAAGTTTTTCAGTAACAAGTTGAGAAATTACATTTTAATGAGATGCGCTGTAAATTTCGGTTGGGCGCGCAACAATTTCTGCGGATTGCAAATAGACGATTTGAGCTCCATTCGCCTTTGGCCACGCTGATCCATTCATTAGCCATTTTGAAAAGGATTTCGCTGTGCGGATTACAAACGTCGACAAGTAGATCTATAAGCCAGACTTACAACGACTATGAAAAGGAAGAGAGAAAGGAGGGAGAGAAGAGAATTCTGATGCAAATTAATGAATATTTATGTGGGCACGTAAGTTCATTATATTTGTGTGGCTTGCACTTGTGTGGCTGAACATGGAGTCGACCTCTCGACATCTCACTGACCTCGTAAACCCTTGACACGCCCCCTGCTGCAACAGCAGCCGGAGCAGCGGCAGCATCATTCCCAGCTCATCACCCAGTTGTCGAGAGCAAAAACTTTCGTTGTCGTCGTCGTTGACGTGACTCCGCTCCCGCAGCACCTGCTCCGGCTGCACGTCCAAATGAAGCTCAAGCACACAGACAGCGCTCTGAGGCAGGCGACTTTGCATATGATTACACGAAATTTGCATCACATTATTTCGTGTCTGGACCCAATGGACCAGATCTCTCTCACTCTCTCTATCTGTTTCTCTCTCTCTCTCTCTTGGCCACGTGGCGTGGCATACAAATGAAGTCCTGCAATATTTATGGCGCGAGACCAACGAGTCTTAAATAGTGCCAACTGCTAGGCATCCGATTAAATTGTTTATTTCAATGCAGCGACCAAAAGTCAAGCGAATCGATGCCCCAATGATGGACTTCACGTGCCGCGCCGGCCATTCGCTGGCCTTTTTTATGAACCCGATTTCATGAGCTGCCGCAACGCCTTTGATATGTAAACTTTAAATTACGAGCTCACTTGCCAATAGTTTATGGCCAGAGCTTTTGTGGTCCCATCAGCGCCGGCAAATTCAATTTCATTTGACTAGAGAAAGGATATGAATATATGTATGTATATATAAATTGATGTATGTATGTATATGCATGCTGGCACATAAATATTCTACTGCATAATTGATCATGTTTTCATTTTCATTTTCATTTTCCGCTTTATATGCAGCGCATGCTTTTAACTGGATTTTCTTTTAAGACTATGCGTGGATATGCTGAGACTATCATAAACAGGGAATATTTATGAAAAACAGAAGAGAAATATATATATTTTATAGTTATGTGAAAGAAAAGTGTCTGGATTGACGGATTGTAAGACTGGGGAAGTCTAATATATATCTGCATATGTTATAGTCCCAACTCCTACTCATATAATACAATCAAATTTAACTAAGATGTGGGCGAGAATTGACATGAAATATTTCCAAGAAAGCTGCTTGATGCCTTTTCTTTGGAGAGCTCAAAGGTTGTTTGACAGCAAATATGTGTTGAATATAAAGTAAGAGATGGCATAGAAAGACGAAAAATATTTCATAAATTATAGAATATATGTATATATATATGATGAACTTAGATATTTAAAAATGTTTAAAAATGTATTAAATATTTAATAAAAAATAATATACGATAGGTATAGTTAAATATAAACAATTTATAGGCTCCTAAATTTCTCTTCTATTTTTTTATATTTTATATTTTTATCTCAATTCTTAAATCTGCAGGCTAGCCAGCTCCAACTGAAGTGCCTCCCACATAAAATGGCATTAAAAAAACATGATTACAGTTTAAGCACACTTTAAAGTCATATCATTCAAGTGTTTCGCTTGCGATTGTGTTTGTTAGTCCGTTCTATGGAGGTATAATCGTGCAAATAAAACTGCTTCAACTTTTAAATATTGTAAGAAGTGCAGCTGAGGCTTAAGTTGGGCGAAAAGGCAGAACGAGCGCATGCAGGTGCTTGAGCGTCGAGCTGGATGGGGACTGGAGGCTGGAGGTTGGAGGCTGGACGGGGGCTGGTGGGAGGCTGGGAGACTGCTCTGAGTTGTGGACCATTCATCCATCTTGGGGAGCAACACGACGATGGGCGTCGATGCCATGTGGCACATTTTAATTTATGCAGCTAGGGGCGAGGGAGGAGACTGTGGGGCTACGGGGCAGCGAGTGCTCTTGGGTTCCACTTGCAGTTGAGGCGCCGGTGAAGGATGCTAGGGGTACTTTGGACGCACACTTGGGACAGGATTTATTGCCGTTTTCGGCTTCAGACCGAAAATTGAAAAGCAAACAAGCCGCTAACAAGGTGAGGCTTAGCCAACTTGCGTCACTTTTTGTTCGCCGTTCGCCACTTCAATCTAAATTTGAAGTTTTTCGCCTTGACTCAACTCAACTCGACTCGATTCAGCGCGATTCGTTTCGATTCGTTTCGATTCGATTCGAGTCGAGTCGATTCGATTTTGCCGTACGTGCTCGATAATCCCGCACTGCCAAGCTCTTGGCTTACGGTTCGACTGCAGCCGGAATGCCAAAGGACATGGCTCTAGTCCTTGCGCTTATCGCAACATTTTTGATTTCTCACGTAGACTTATGGCTTTGTATTTGTACTCGAGCACATTTATATTTGTGTTTGTGCTGAACGCCATTAAATATCCAAGTGGCATGCAACATTTTTCTTTCAGCTCTCTCTGTATCTCCCTCTCTCTCTTTCTGTGTGTGCCATGGACAGCATGATGTCCATTCTCGTCTCATATACGCTCTCCCTCTCTCACTCTCCGTATATCTCACTCAGTCAGTCTTTATTTATTTTTCTCTGAGGAGTTGAACTAGACATGCAATATATTTCGATTGAATTACGTTCGCTGAGGCACTCGGCAACTTTTCTGATTAATATTAAGATTTTATTGAATCTAAAGTTATCAAGCAAGCAACCCAATTGTAGCTGGAAGACTCTTGCCAACAACCTAAGCATTTGCCAGCCGCTTACACCCGTTCAGATGTTAGCATACTTTCTTGCTGAAAGCAGAAGAATGTTATGCTGAAAGATACAAAGTAGCGAGCGCAATGCAATTGCTGAGATAGCCAAGTTAATATCGTCAGTTGTGGAGGAGGAATACGAGTAGGAAAGTGGACTGCCAGCTCACAGCTGGCGACCACTCACAATTCTCGCTAGTTTCCAACCGGTGCGGCGACAAAAACTAGAAACTAAAATAAAACAGAGATGGCGACAGATAGAGAGAGAGAGAGAGATAGAGCTCGAAAGAAAATAGGTAAAGAGTGAAAAAGAAATCAGTTGCAGTTGATAGCGAAAGGAAAGAATTTTTTTATATATACTATATACGTATATACATATATACATATAGTATTTAATATATAATCTTGAATTGCGTGCACTTTAGACATTTTCAAGGTTCTGCAAAAGTTTCGCAACTAGAACACGGAGACTTACTCGATTTGACTCGACTGCAAGTGCAGCAAAGTTTTTTTTATTTATGGATGTGTTTTCCTTAAAAATAAAAAACAAAAAGAGGAAAAAGCAAAAAAAGAAAAGTTACGCAAAGCGCAAATTCCGCACATTTAGGATTAAGGATTTAGGATTAAGGGCCAAAGCACTCAAACCAAATCCGATTTGCTCATGGATGCATTAACGGGGCGAAAAACATGAATAATGTGATTCGACAATCAATAGACGTCGAACGGCAAACCCTTTTGTTCGGCGCAAATTAGGCGCAATAAAACAATTTTAAATTTATGGCACGGCCACGGATTACAAACGTGCTGCTGGTTAGATCTCCCGCACCCCATCCACCCCTCCGTTCCACCCCCTGCCCGCTCTTTTAGCCACACTCTAACCTTGCTTACACATGAGCGCATAGATGTACGCCTGCTGTCCATGGACCTGTCCCGGGCAAGCCAGATACATACGTATTGGCGGAGCAGGAATTGGCAAAACAAAGGGAACAAATAAATTGGCAGCAACCAAGTTTGTGCTCCTATTAAAACACAACACAGCGCAAAAGTTACACAAAAGGAAACTTTTCTTTTCCAGCAACTTGTGAGCGCCAATTTTTACCAAAGAACCCTATCAATGGGTATGCCAGCTCTCGGGGTATACTCCTTTTGAAGCCTACAGAATAGAGAAAGGGTAGAAATTTTGGAAAATGCTATTAAGAAAAAGTTCAAGTAAAGGCTTAAAGCAATTCTAATAATACACGGTGGTAGCGGAAAGGCTTGAGGCTAGATGAGGGTACTTAGGAAATACAAAATTTGAGCTTTAATAATTTGTAATTATGTTGAAAAATGTATAAAAACATATGAAAATAATATACATCTTCTTAACATGAATATAAAATTATTGAAAATTAAAACAATTTATTTATTTCCAGATATCATTTTATGTCATTATTTTAAAATATATTTAATATCTATATTGAATTATCTCTATTGAATTATTATCTTTGTTAAATTTATAAACCTAAAATACCTAAAGAATTCATTTAAATATGGATCACGTTTACATTGGAATTCGACGCTTGAATGTATCTATAAAACATATTCACATATTTTTACTAAATTTAAGAAAATTTAAGATAGTCTTCAGAAGTTTCTCTTCCACTTTCATTCGACCGCAATTCATCTTATTCCAGCCTAACTCCAAGTCGAGCTCAGCTCGCTCTGCTCAGCTTTCACGTGTGGGTGTCGCTGCTTGTAATGCCTGGGGCTGGGCCGAGAGTCTGTTGTTTTAGAGGAACTAGCAGCAGCCACGTCTTAGTAGCTCGTTGGGCTTCGATTACAAATCCTCAGCCAGAACCAGAGCCAGAGCCAATTCTAATGTGCGAAGGCGCTGGCTGGGCACTGGCTGGCATTGTGGGCGGGCAATCATGCGTGAATTCCGTGAACTCGGTTCGGCGTGCAGTACAAAGCTTAAATTATTTGCGCATAAAAAAGGTTCAAAGTCGAAGTCGAAGTCGAAGGCGAAGGCGGCGTCCAATTCATTATAATGGCATCAGCGTTTGGCCCCTTTTCAGCTAACATAATTGAGATTTAATGGGCAGCTAGACGAGTTTCTCAGTTCTTGGGGTTTTCGGCTGCATTCGGGCCGCGTGCGGGCCCATTGAGCGTTTTTTTTTTTGTGTGAACCGTTTACGGGATAGTCATGAAGGCAGCTGAACGAATTTAACTAGTTGAATCAGATTATGTTCAGCAAGCGCCCGCAGGCAACACACTCCCCACTCTCCCACTCCCTCTCTCTCTCTCTCTCTTTGTCTCTATCACTTGCTGCGTTTGTATCTCCCACAAAAGGCGGCCTGAGGAAATGGAAAATGGCGAAAAGCGCTGGCGGAAAATTGAAATTGCACACGAAGCGCGAAACACAGCGCAACAAAAGCGACTCTACCAGCAAAATTTAGGAATCATTTACTATCCTCGGGACAAAAGCGACAAAAACTACAAAAATACGAACAACACGAATGAACATGCAGGCGCATTGTGCCTAATGCCCATTGCCCCCGCCCACTGCACCCCGCCCATTGCCCATTTTGTGGCAAAGACCCAATCTAAAACGGCAAATGGAAATGGAACTATAGCCACAGCCAAAGCTGGAGCCAGAACTGGAGCTGGAACTGCAGCTGCAGCTGCATCTGGCGCTGGACAACAACCTGCGGCAGCTGCAAACGGTGCCAGCACCGTCCGATAACACGGCATTGGGTTAATTATCTTTCCTGCTTTTAATTGCTTGCCCCATTCAAATGTGGCTGAATGGACGACGTGCGCCTGGCGGGATGTTTAAGCATACCATTATTATATTTCAAGAAAATTCAAATATGAAAAGTAGTTGACTAGGAATAGATAGAAGAACACAGATTTAGTATAAGCTGATCTTACTCTGAGAAGGTTTTCGAATACGAAAGGACTCTTAATATCCATATATGAGAGTTTCCAAAGTGTTAAACACTAATCGATGAGAAACTGGTTGATATCGAATTTATATTGAACTAAATCTACTCTTAAGTCAAAACTTATCTTTTACTAATACTATGATATTCTAGAATATTTGGAGATTCGTTGATTAGTTCCAGATTAACGAATCTCCAAATATTCTAGAATATCATAATATTATTGTCGTCCAAACATTTATGCGATTGTAGCATTTGATAGACCCATGTGTAGCATTGAATTTCTAGAACAGTTATCTTCAGTCTATCAACCTAGCAATACATTCAACTGGTTTAACTAATGATCAGAACATCCATGTTGAATATCAAAACTGAGCTCAGTTGATTTAGGGCTGGAATTGTGGATTGATGAGTGAAGACTTTGGATCTAGAAAACTCCAGCTTGATTTGTAATGCAATAATATTATGTATATATCACTTATTATACATAAAACTATTAAATAGATAAGAGTATGAAATGGAAACAGAAGAAGGCATAAATCAACTGATTATGAATGTACTTTATAGAGTAGTCTATACATAATTTCTACTATCTTCAGTTTAAGCTAAAAGCTGGCCATATTTAAAAGTAAAATCGAACCACAATAAAATTCCAAAGAATATTAAAATTCCACAAATATATTCTAGGGAAATTACCCCAAATTAAGTCATATAAGAACTGCCTATTTAGATATGCAAAACATGATAAAAACAATCCCTAGCATTAACCAAAAATTGAGTCGATTTATTGTTGAGCTTTCGAATCAATTATGTGCTCAAAGCGCCAAAAATATAAATATTTGCAGGCGAGTGAATAAATATTTGAATGTATGTAATTACAGCGAAGCCTGCTATAAGCCAGAGAGAGAGAGGGAGAGAGAGGGAGAAGGGGAGAGAGAGAGGGACAGCGAATGTATGTGCTTTGCAAAAAACAATAAGCAAACCAGATGCGAGTCCCCGTCTGGGGAGCAGCGGCGACAATAAAAGCGTTTAATTAAAATTTACCAGAACAGACATGAATAATTAAAATTTAATTTTCGGAAATATATTTTACGCGCACACACACAGAGACACCCTCACGCACACACACACACACACAGAGAGACAAACTGATACTAGCTGTGCCACGCCCACTCTCCCTCCCACACACAGACACACGTGAGTGTCGCCAACTTGTCACCTAAAATTCGGGATGACAGCACGCCCACTCAACGCCTGGCAGAGATGGGCGAGAGAGAAAGAAAAGAAATAAAACATTCTGTTGCGACGCCACAGGCCGCTTCACCTGCCCCACCTGCCCCACTCGCCCCCACCTCTCTGGATTTGTTGTAATAATTGTTGTTTAGCTTCATTAAAAAAGTCACAAATTCGCTTACTGGAATTTCATATGAAATTCCTTTTGTGTCCGACCTGCGAGAGCAGCGAACCGAGGATTTGCCTCCTTTATTTACGGCTTCGCACACACAATGAAAGCCAAAAACAGCCAAACAGCTCAGCTCGGGCAAAGTTAGAGTTAATATTTTCAGCTGGCTGCAAAAATGTTTATGAATTTGTGGTCATAAACGAATCCGCATGCCAACGGAAATACACCAAATTCCATTTGCCGGACCCTCAGCTCACATTTCATTTGCCCTTCCTTGAGCCTGGGCTACGGCATTCCAGGTTGTAATGGATTTTTAATACAAATTATTTGAAACAAGTGTGCCTCAAGCTAAATTCAATTTTTAAACATTTAATTTTTAGCAAGTAAGAAAGAGAGGGAGTCACCCGACTAGAAGATACCCTGAACACAATAAGATTTGCATTTTGTTTCTAATATAATGTTTACTAAATCAAATTATAATATATTTTGGAGCTTTTATTTTCACAATCAAATAGGATGTTTGTCAATCACAAATAAAACAATTAAGAGTGATCTAGTCTAGGCTGCTCGACTAGGAAATACCCTGAGCCCTGTGAAGATTACGTAATCTCCGTATGCAGTACACGCAACTTCGCCTTTTATTATGTTTTCTAGTTAATTTATACAAATTAATTAATTAAAACACAGAGTTAGAGGGGAAGTCAAAGTAATAGTCGGGCTTGCCTGACTAAAAAATAGCCTTAACGCAGATTCGGACTGCGAAAGTCCTTGTTATTTGTACATATGAAGACTTACTTTGCTAAATGATCGTTACAATAATTAATAATATTTAAATTTAAATATATTATATTTTCATTAATTAAACATTAAAAGTATAACATTTACATTTTCGCTTAATAAACTTAACTATTTGAATACTTACCAACAGCCAGAATATGAGGAGAAGTACCGCGCTGCACTGGACGAATGACCACCAGAAGAAGAAGAATGCGACTGAAGCTGCGCTGCAGTAGGCTTGTCTTTATATAGGGCAGCGACTGCTCCAGTCAAGTCAAGCTCAAGTCTTGAGCCTCTTTCTGCATCAGTTTTCACACTCGATCATTAGGCGACCAATCAGAGCACTTTCTGCTGCTGCAAAGAAACAACGAGACTACCACTCGAAGTCGAAGTCAATTGTAAAACCTCTCTCTGAGTACGCGTAAGCTAAACTCTCTATTAGTTAACGACCAATCAGAGTACTTTCTGCTTCTCTTCTCACCTTCAGCTGCCGACACATTCAAGCATACGGACAGATGGACGGAAGAGTAATATTACTTTAAATCACTATTATGTATCTTATATGAGCAGAGTTTTTAAAATCTCTTTTGCTATATTCAAAAATTAAAGATGAAAATATCAAATTATGGCCATCAAATGGTGGGTGGCTGGGAAATCGCGTTAAACTTTATGATCGAAGTGCCATAAAATCGAGGCAAAAATATTTGTGCTGCAGGAATAACATTTAATAAATATGCAAACGAGACACGAGGGAAATAAATAATTAAATTGATTTCATTAAACGGGCCAGCGACGCATCTGTCGATGACATCATCTACTTATACATGTCGATATATATATGTATATATGTATATATATATAGTATTATAGTCAGACTCGTATCGATTGCTGCTGTCTCCGCCTCATAATTTGAGTTCGTTCAAAATTGTCGCCGGGTGTCGCAACAACTCATCGTTTCCTGCCATCTCCTGCTGCCTGCTGCTGCCGACTCCTGCTGCCGACTCCTGTCGACTCCTGCTTAGGCACTGCAGTGACAGCTGTCTGGACCTGGCGCTGCCAAAGTGGGCTAACGAGATAAATTCCAGTTTGATGGCAACTGAGAGACGCAACTTCTTCAATAATTTGAATGATGAGTCAGGTAATGTGGAGCACAGCCAATTTGAGCAGCAATTTATGAACGAAACGTGAAATTCTGCCCGCTGGCAATTCACTCTCCCAGCAGGAGCAGCAGCGGCAGCAGCAGCTGTCGCCCCGAATTACTTATAAAGCCATCAAATCGCCCCAAACAATGTGCCTATTAATTTTTGGCCTCGTTTGTGTCTGTCTGAACCGCGCTCTGGCGCTGCGGCGGCCCTTTGTAATCACAATAAGTATTTAATTTCCCAGCCACACTCGTGCATAAGCCAGCTCATCAAACCGCCCTCGCAGCGTACCCTGCCAATTGCAAATTTGCTATTTAAATATACATATAGAGAACGAGAGCGAGAGAGAGAGAGACGAAAGTGTGTGGAAATGCCAAAGTACTCAAGCTGGCATGTAAATCGTCGTTGGCTTTGTACCGCTATTTCGGATGCTTCGTCAATTCCAGAGCTGATTTGTGATTTGTGCAACGGCGCGTGTGAGTCTCGCGCTCTGTGCGCTGACTTGAAACACAGCAAAGTACTCACACAAACACACACAGACAATCACACATGTCACTCGATCTGTCTGTCGCCTTACCTAACAACAATTGCACACACACACAATGGCAATGTGTGTATAGATTTATGAGCCTGTCTGTGTGCCTAATGAGTGGCGTATTGAGGCAACAAAAGTGCCAAAGCTCTTGGAGCTGTCAAATTCAATGGAAAAAGTGCTTGCGTTATTATTCTTGAGATATTATTTCTCTTTGCTGGAATAGCCGAGGGCAGGTAGAAGGAGTTGCATATATACATATATGTATTTATGGGGTTTTAATAAATAATTTTAAATAAAATAATAGTTTAAATATTATAATTTATGTATATATAAATTGAACTCTATTAACAGTAACATTATATATATATATAATATATACCAATATTGGTATTTAATGTATATTGGTTATATTTAATATATAACACTTTTGGTATTTCATTTACATTGGCTATATTTAGTATATAATATTATATACCCATATTTAATTCCATAATTTAAATACATAAATGTATACATTTTTCTGCTGACATGTGTATGCAAATGAACTCTGGAAATGAACAGGAATATTTGCAAAAGAAACCAAAGAGAGCAGCAAAAATATAATCAGGATTGCTTAAACCTATTCAACTAGAGCGAGTCTCTATGCAAACTAGTACAAAGCAAAGAGAAGAATAATTTAGTAAAGTGCAAAAGAGCAGAGCTGTTGATGCAAACGCAGCTGCTTTATGTAAACGATAATTCTAACTGTAAATATGCTCGAGCAACGAGAGCCGAACTCATCCAGCTCAAGCCGATGCGCTGAGAGAACGAATGAGCAGTAGAGTTATGAATAGCATAAGCAAAGAGTAATATGCAACTAAGAGAGAAAGAGTAACTGATACGAAAACAAAGCGAAAGCCACTGCAAAGCGTTACGCATAGAGTAAACAACACAAGTCGTTCATTCCAGAGCTATGCAAACAGACAGACAATATCAGGCAACTCTAAGGCTTTGGCGCAACAAAAGCATACATATTTTAAAGTTTAAGTAACAGCAAAGCAGATCAAGCTCTTTAGTTACACATGTAAACTTAACGAAACTCTTAGTTAACGTAAGTATGACAGAGCGAAAATGAACGCAAATGAACGCAATCTAATTTCTCTCTTAAATTGAACTGCTCGTTGAAACTTTTCTGTCGGCATATTTCACCCTTTCTCGCACAGTTCACACCTGCCAGGGTATCTCAGCAGTTGATCACTTGCTCATAAACCATTCTCACTCCATTTTGGTTAAATTTTTTATGGCTGCATAGCCGATGCGATTGACCGCTTAGCCAAGTGGTCAAAATGCTGGCATTAAAGATGCAATTTCGTCCATTTCTGGCAAATGCACGTAAATTCCGTGACCGAGGACGAACGAGGCGCGCAACATAAATTCATGCCACGTACGATTTACGGTCCTCGTCCCACACAAATGAACAGAGGCATGCGGCATGCGGCACAGCGATGTCATTTGGCGGAGGTGACATAAAAAGTGCGAACAACATTTTTAAACTGGGAACAATGGCAGCGCAGGCACAAAAAACTGCCAAATCAAACAATGAAATTTGCAATGCTCTTTGTCATTGAATCCAGGGCTGCTTAGTGGAAGTCGTGCAACGAGGTCAAATGGAAATCGCCGCATTGGCATTAACTTTTGACACCATCGACACGCTGCCGCCGTCGCCGTCGCCGTCGCCTCTCGCTCGCACTCCCACTTCCATTCTCTCTGCTGGTGCTGCTGCTACCGCACGATTAAGCAGTCAGCCATTGAAATATCACGCAACTAAACGAACAAAGCAGCTTTCCCTTTCCGGTCGGTCGTATTGCTGCCCGCCAGTTGGCACCTCGTTTGCCATTTGGCATCTGTGAGTGCTGCTATGCGGGAGGTGGGGCGGACCGAGGCACCCGAGCAGCTTGCACAGCACGTCAGCTATGAAAAATCAACTGTTCTTTCTCTCTCGCTTGCTCTCTGCTGATTTTTCGTTAAATGCGCGCAAAAGTATCGAGTACTTGACGTTTGCCTTTGTGTTTCCCTTCCATTCACTGACTCGCCGCTCTCTCCGCATCGCTTCCGACCTGCTGTGCTGTGGCCGAGCGCACGTTTCCGTTATTCTCTTACAAAATGAGTTCAATTGCATTACAAAGTCACTTCACTGGAGCGATCAAGCAGTAATGCTTAACACTACGACCTGGACAACCAGCACCCGGCACCCGGCACCCACTCCAAGTGTTCACTCGACAATAACAGTTAAGTGAGAGAGGAGAGGGAGGGAGGCAGTTCGATTGGAAGCGAAAAGTTGCCACTGAACGAAGTGTTCAATGCCAATCGACAGTCACTTTCTGGTTAATTGTTGCAAATCGAAGAGTAGATAATGCTAGAGACTTATCTCTGCTAGATAAATATACGGAGTATACTACATAAATGATTTTTCATTGATTTTTCAGTCAATTTCTGTGCTGGAAAATTAACGCAAACACTGAGGTCAAGGTTTTTAATGGAAAATATTTATGTGTTTATTTTTCAGACAGGCTGTCAGCATAAGACGTTGCGACTAAGGTGACATCTTGGCGTGGGCGTGGCAGCTGTTCAAAAATACGGTTTCACATAGCTCAGACGGGCAACACGCTTTTGCTTTTTGTACTTTTACAGTGCTTGTCATAAGTTTAAGACTTGTGGGTGTTAAAGCAAAAATGCGTGTATTGAAAGACTGCAAATAAAACAAAAGAAAATGTTTACGGAAACGAAATAAAAACTAGGTGAGTGGAAGTTAACAGATATCTAAGTAAATTTCGTAGCTTAAAAGAATTTTGCTCTTAACTCTGTAATATTTTCTCAAATCCCATATTATAGACTCGGGATTAAAATAATATATATATTATTTTAATATCATATTACTTAATTCTAAAGCCAAAGTGTTTCTATATACTCTTTCAACTAAGAGAAAATCCTCGAAAGTCTTTCACTTGATTTTGGATATTCAAGAAAATCCTTTTAAGATCATATGACATTATTCTAGAGTCCAAATACTGCAGATTACTTATTTAATATTAATAAAATTAAAAGTATAAATGTAAAGTCAAGTTAAAATTTTAATAAAATTTATACACTTAACTGAAGTTAATTCCAATTGAAAATGTTTAATATTTGATATGGTTTTACTGTAGGCCTAAAGAAAACTTTACATTTTCCAATTGCAACAAATTTCTAAGTACACAAATTGTTAAAGCTAAAGTTAAATATAATGTTTATTCCACTATTTAATGTGCCATAACAGATCTTTTGCATGTCGTTAATCTGCCAACAACTGTGAATATATGTATGTATATATATATGTATGCAAAAAGACACCTGTCCTTGTGCACATAAACACGTAATAGGCATTATGGCCCAGAAGTAACGTCAGATGTCAACAGTCGGAGTGCGGCACAATAATAAATGTTGAACATGTGAATTATTATTGGAATTATTTGAATTATAATTGCGCTAGTTGAAAAACATTGCAACCTCCCCTCGCTCCCTCCCTTGTTAAATATTGTGTAAATTGTGAATTCATTTCATTTTATTTTATTTATAAACAGAACTGCATGCGGCTGCATTATTGAAACACTAATTTGCCGGCTTTGGGGCATCAAATAAACGCATCCAGTTCGAATGGAACATCAATTAGGAGCCGTAAGGCTTAAATTACATTTGCATTTATTTTCGTATTTGCATGCAGATTAATATTCATCAATAAATTGGCCAGCTGCAAACGGAGCCGATTGAAGTTTAGGGCAGGTGTGCTGTTTGCCTACCTGCATGCACAGACATGGACACACACACAGACACGGACACGGACATCGACAAATAAATGTATTCATCCACACAGGATTTCTTTTGATTACCCTGCAGGAATATAAATAGACGCAAGGATGCATTGATTACTGCCACTTTGATGCATGCATCGAGTGCAGCAGTCGAGTTGTGTGTGGAACAAATGCATAATTTGCATATCTGGCTGCATGTATGCATGCCACGCCCACTCATCGAAGGCATGTCCATGTGGGAGTACCTGACCGCAAGTGTGAAAATGCTTGAATTATTGAAGAGGCGAGCGCTCTGAAAAGCATCCCATCATTATGCCAGCTCCCCATCCCCTGGCTCCCCTGGCTCCCCTCTTTCCGTACAGCTGTGATACCCGGATCCGGGCTGACTCTCAGTCAAATAACCGCAATTACATATGCACATTCATGCGAGCATGTGGATGCCACTTGGCAGCTGCATGCAGCTGTGGCTGCCACTGCGGCTCCTGCTCCTGCTCCGACTGCATCTGCATCGGTATCTGGCTTGTTTTTTTATTTGGAACCATAACTGATTCGCGTGTGTGAGTCGAGCGCTCGACTTTGCCACAATTTTAATTGACATCGCCGGTTGGCTTTGACTGCGGCCCGGGCGGGCGTGCCTGACTGCCTGAATACCCGGCGTGCTTCAATTGCGGCCTGCGGCTGCCTCGAACACACGCAACACGCAACGAGAATCTCGCCCCATTCGATGAAGAACTCAGCGGGCAGCTGAGCGAGAGAGCTTAATGAGATGTGCAACGCATCCAATATATTGCCTGGCCGAGAGCAAAATGCATCCATTCAATGGTAATTGATGAGCCACCAGCTCGGCTCATCCATGCTCCATTCCCCGCTGCTGACTTCACATATTGAGCCAAGCTCAAAGCTCATTGATAAGCAAAATGTGAGCTTGTTTTGTGGTAAAATTCAAATTTTAAAGAGACCACGTGGCGTATACGCAATATTTAGCTTTAAAAATAATTATGGAAAAATTTTAGAAAATTGTATTGCTTGGTATGTCTTTCAAAGAGAGAGAGAGAGAGAGAGAGAAATAATTGAATGCAAATAAGATTATGACAAATATCTATCTATTTACATATCTATCTATGTATCTACAAAGATCTTATATATATATATATATGTATATACCATATACTTTTCTATCATCTATGCATATAACGAATTTTATCTGTTTATTTATATAGTCTAAACTGTTACTGTTGTTCAAGAACATATGAAGATACACTGAGGCATCAGGATGGCGCACTCTTCATGTTCTCTGTTCAAGCTAAACATTTTCTATATTATTAAAACTAAAGTCATCAAACTTTTTTCTTAAAAAAATAGCACACTCTTCATGTTCTCTGTTCAAGTTAAATATTTTCTATATTATTAGGGCTTCAAACTTTTTTTCACTTAAACTTGGTTTCATTTTGCTTAAAATAAAATAAAACTGAACTGTGTATCATTTCAGCAAATATTTTTTAAAATATTTAGAAAAAATATTACAAACAAGATTTGGTAAAAATGCGTTATCAGGATAAATTCTCATTCAGATTCCATTTGTATACTCATTCAATATGGCAACAAGAGCTACCAAATTTTTTATGTATTCCACAAATTTTGTTTATTTTGAGAAAAATTTTACTATAGAAAGATATCTAGTAGAAGCATTGAAGGAAAAATCCAAGACTGCAGCTGACTTTGAATTCCCAACTAACTGCAGCAAAAGCGCTATAAAAGCTGATATATTATATAGTATTAAAAACTGGACACCTCATAGAAGAAGAAGAAGAAGAGGAATATAGAAATCTACAAATTTCCTTTTTATGACAAATAAAACAATATCTCATATGAGTATGAACATATCCATTAAAAAAATCCTCAACATTTCAACATTTCATTTCTTATAAGCCCGCCTTATAGCCTGTCGGTCGCTGTAGTGCATGGCCATAAAAACGGCTGCGTTTGTTAATAGTTTTAAGCCATTCGGTGGATTAAAAGGGCAATCGGTGCAAATGGCTGCAGGTCGGGCTTTTCGTCGAGTTTTCCGCTTTGTTTATGTTTACTTTGGAGCTCTTGCATACATTCTGTGTCGAATGAATGGCAAAAAATATGAGTGGAAAGCCGAATGTTTTCTTTTGCTGCGGCTGCCAGAAATTCCAGTTAAAATTCACGTAAACACTATCAAAGCAAATAAATACTGAAAAAAGAGAAGAAGAAAAACGAAAACAAATAAATGGAATAAAAACAAGGTCAACAGCAATTGGAGAAGACCGAAGTGCGAATGCTCTATCAAGGGGATTGGCGCAAGCATTGAGTGAGCGCGAGTGGGCGTGTCAAACTACCCTATATTGGCAGAGCAAAGGGCAGAGGGTAGCGCAGCGCAGCCATAAAGCGAAACAATTGCAATAAATGCGCGAAAATCCTTTGCGGTGCTGCGGCCGGGCCAAAAGCCCAAAACTCTTTGTTCCAGGCCGGGCTTAAAGCACTTAAAGCCGCGTTTCGTATCAGCTAAAAGCAGTTTCGTGCCATTAGCTAATGAGAGAGGTTTTCCTCTCTCTGTTATCCTTTTATTTATACAATATAAAAAAAGGAGAAGACGGCGAAAAATGTTGTTACCCTTTGCGCACAATAAAAAATCACCTTTGTGGAATTTAATTAATAAAAATCAAATGAAAACACACTTCAGCTGGCTCCATTGAACAATCACTTGCGTTGTCCATGTCGATATTGGATGTTGGATGTTGGGGAATGCATTTCAATTTAACGTGCTCCAACAGCTGCGGTCACTGCTGCCGCTCCTGCTGCTGCTGTTGGTGAGTTAATCAAGGCTTCGGTAATTTCCACAAGAGTGTGAAGTGTTGGCCGAGACTCAATGGAGTGTGTTATATGCGCTGTGCACACAGCAGTTCGCTGGCCACTTCATCTAGCCCACAATGAATGAATTGCGCACAATCTTTTGGGCTGCGGATGTCGATGTGGGATGTGGGATGTGGAATGATGGCTGTGTGTGTGTGTGTGTGTGTGTGTGTGTGTGGGGCAGCAGAGACAGAGGCGAATGCCCAGGACTACGCATTGGCTACAGCTCCCCCTCTGGCCCCATCCCTGCCTCACTTAAGTGTTTTACAATGCTCTACTCAAAGCGCACATCATTCATGTCCAACGCAGGCCGTAATATTTACCCAAGGCCAAGCTACGACCACGTCCAACGACCATACGCTCATGCATATATACAAACACACACACACATATATATATGTATGTCAGCTGAGCTGACAGTCTTGCCAATGGCCATCTTTTCAATGCATATGAATCAAGTGAAGGTAATTGAAAATCAAAGCCAGCAAAACTAGCACTAGCACTTCTCAGTCAAGAAATCATCCATCCGATTTTCGGCTCTTAGCACTCCGGCACAGTGCGGAGTCTTGGACACTCTGTGTGTGTGTGTTAGACTGCTGCATATTGGCTCTTTGTGCTGTTGGCCGTATTCAGTTTAAACGGATCAATTTCAGCCTTGTCACTCGCACAATGCAAATTAATCTCTTGCAGCTTAAAGAATAACTATACAAAATTGTGATGGACTTGAGAGGAAAAACAAAAGTTTTAGTCAATTTCTTTTGTGTCACTCGCTTGGGTAAATTTGTTTGTCAAAAGAAATCATTTTAGCAAATTTGGCTAATATATATTTTATTTGTTATACCATGAGCCCAGTGAAAATGGGAAATCAGGGTATAATGGTTTTGTGAAAATGTATGCAACAGACAGAAGGAGGCGTGCCACACCCCATAAAGTATATATATTCATGATCAGCTCGACGAGACGAGTCGATATAGCCCTGTTCGTCTGTCCGTCCGCCCGTCCGTCCCTCCGTCTGTCCGTATTTTAATCAAATTTAATCAACCGTCAAATTTAATCAATAGAGCAGAAAGAAGAAGAGCTGAAAAGAGTTAAGGTTCTGAATAGGAGAGTTAGTTTGCATGCAGCAGAGGCAGCAGAAAATACTCTGATTGATCGCTAACTGATGGAGAGTTTGGCCTATGCTAACTCACAAAGAGGCTTTAACAGTTGAGCTCGACTTCGAGTGGTAGTCTCGCTGCCCTTTATAAAGGCAGCTGAAGATCAGAAGAGCTGCTTCTTGCAGCACCAGCAGCAGAAAGTGCGCTGATTGGTCGCCTAATGATCGAGTGTGAAGACTGACTCAGAAAGATGCTCAAGAATAGATTTTGACTTTGAGTGGAGCTGTCGCTGCCCTATATAAAGGCAAGCGTGCTGCAGAGCAGCTTCAGTCGCATTCTTCTTCTTCTGGTGGTCAGTCGTCCAGTGCAGCGCGGTGCTTCTCCTCTTCTCCTCTTCTTTTGGCTGTTGGTAAGTGTTAAAATAGTTAAGTATGTTAAGCGAAAATGTAAAAGTTATACTTTAATGTTTATTTAATGTAATATATTTACTTGTAATATATTTATTTTAAATTTAAATATATAAATATAAGTTAGACTAACTAAATATATTTCATAAAGTGAACTCAATTTTCATACTTTTAAAGTAGAAAAACATGTTTAAAATAAGCTAAGTACACCATAAATTTCGAAAACATATAATAGATAAATGAAAATTAAGAATTATAATTCATAAAATATTTGGATATAAATTGAAGTGAATTGCTGAGTTTCTCCTTTTGTTACATTCTTATATTATTATTCTTAAGTCTGTCACATAAGAAAAAGGAAAACAAAGCATATATAAATATAGATTATGCATTCGGTTCCCAAACATTTCCTAACTCTCTCTTGAGACGACAGTCTTCGCAATCTTCGCATGCCAAATTAGTCGCTGCCAACCACACAGTTATAGACTCTTGGATACAGTTATTAGAACGTGGCATAGCGCACGTCAAATTAGACGATCGTCCTTGGCAGGTGGCAGGCGGCAGGTGCACGGGCCCAGGTGTGGGCATTGTCACAGCTGCAGTTAGAGCCGGAAGTGTGACAAGTGCGTCCAAGTGTCAAAACATAGCTGACGACACACATCCGACAGCGCAACAGAGCAGAGACGACCCACCCAACCACCGAACCACCCACCGAGCCACCCATTGAGCCACCCACGACTGCAGCCGCTCTCACTTTGCGTGCGCTCTGTGACACTTAACAGACAATTAAGTTGCTGACCCACCAACTGAGAGAGAGAGTGAGAGAGAGAGAGAGAGTGAGAGAGGGTGATGAGTGAGCGAGAGCTGGGCGCATTCACAACAATGCGGAGCCTCAAACCAGCTCATGCCACTGTGCGGGGGCGTGGGTATTTTTCATAATTAATCCAACGACTGCCGGTGGCATTTCCGAGCGCTTTGCGGTGGTTCGGTGGGTTGGTGGGTCGGAAAAACGTTTCTGCCATTTCAAGACAATTTGCGAAATTGCAGGCCGTTGTGTTTGATGCTTGTTGCGCTGTTGTTGTTGCTGTTGTTGTTGCTGCTGTTGCTGCTGTTGTTGCTGCTGTTAGTTTTCCTCTTTTTTTCCACGTGCTTTTTCGCGTGTTTTGCTCGTGCTCGCCCGACAGCCCTTGTGGACGCTAAACAAAATGGAGGCCAAACTGCAATTGCTTTACAGCAGCTGCAGAGGAGAGTGGGGCAGAGTGGAGCGGAGTGGAGCTGGGGCTGCTGCCGGCAGCTGAAAATCTCTGTGTGGAGCACTTTGGCTGCGCCTTGGGCGGGCCGCTGGCTGCCGCTGCCTGCTGCCTGCTGCCTAATCCGCTTTGGTATGTTTTGGGCCGCCTTGATGTCAAATTTGCTAGCAACTCTTGGGCCGTTTTCAGTTACAGTTTTCAGTTTTCAGTTCAGTTTTTTTTTTCTTTGTTTTTTTGTTGCTGCCCCAACGGCCATAAAAAGTTTTTGACGCGCGGCATGTTCAGGCAGCAAGTTTGCCATTGTAGGAAACTTTAATCCCGCTTAAATTATAAATGGCACATTTGGCTTCTATCTCTACGACGAGCAGCTCACACACACACAGAGAGTCGCTTTAGCCTGTCTATGTCTGAGGCCGAGAACGAGCCTGTCAGGCTCCGGCAACGCTCGACTGCTTGACAACTTTATGTGTGTTGTCGCAAGCTTGCCACAGCAGCAAACACACAACACACAACACACAACACACAAAACACAAAACACTTTGTTGCCTTTATTTTGAGTGCTGTGCGAACTGCGCCGCAAAGAAATGCACGGCACTAAACGAAACTTTACGAGTTGGGGCCTCTACTCAGGAGCCAGAGCTGCAGCTCGTCTGACTTTACGGCAGGCCCCCAGATATATCTATATATATAAATATATATGTATAGCTCTGCACATGTGATGAATGATGGCTCTCGCCAGTGCAGCCCAATGCAATGTCCTGTCAGTGCAGGAAATCAATTAAAACTTTGCTCCTGTCGTTGGCAATTCAGGCGTTGGCTGGGCAATGCCTGCAATGCCGACCTGGTCATGTTTCATCATCCGTGCCGCTCCAGACTTTTCAACGAATGTCAACGTGCCGTCCGACATGTTTGACACGCTGTCACAGTGACAGTTAAAGGTAATTAAACAGTTTGTAAAGCACAATTAATGACACACGCCCGCCCAGTGGGGGGGGGGGGGGGCTCGCCTCTGCTAACGTGGCTAGCATCCTGCAGAAGGCAAGCAGGAAATAGACGTGATGCGAGCACTTCACAATAATATATCAAACTGGCAGTAAATCATATTTTACCTGAAATTAATTTAATATAATATAATAGAGTAATAATTTAATATATTTAATTTTATATTTATTTTTTATATTCTTACAAATTTATATTTTATTTATATTCATTTATTTAAATTAATTTAATTCCAAATAATTTTATTTAAAATTTAATTTAAAAATTCCCAAATTCTGCAAAGTTTTCTTTGCAATCTCTTCAGAAAATAACTCGCTAAATTTGTTTTCTGAAATTTATGTTTACTTGATCAAAGACCTTATACAACATAATGCAAATATGTACATAAGTGAACATTCCGCCAGATAATTGATGTGGCATTCGAGCCAAGTTCTCTTCAAACGCTTTTTGTTTAATACTTTGCGAAAAGGGGAAAAACTTTTGTCAACTGAAGCATAATTGGTTTCTTGTTTACAATCAAGTATTTCTTTTTTATATTTTTCAGAATTATATTAAAACTGTTTGTTGACTGTCATGAATGAAATGAAATTCTGAGAAATTGAAATCTAAGAGAGTTTCATTGAAATTCACCTGCGACGACAGACAGCTTAGCTCAGCATACATATATATCCATATATCACTTTTATGATTGGCCTATGACACCTGTGTATGTGTGTGTGTGAGTGTGAGTCGATGTATGCTAATGTCATGTCATATGGCTCGTTAGAGACAGATATTCAAAAGTGCTTGCATATTGAGGCCAACTAAGCCATAAATCAGTTCACCCAAAAAGTCAGCTCCAGCTCCGTCTACACAGAATTAGCAAAAATCTTTGGAATTACACAGCTCAGCATAAACATGGCCATAATTTCATTTGGCCAACGTACAGACTCGTAATAATGCGCCCTGGGCGCGAGTTTATTACATTTCCTGACTTGACCAAATTAAGCTGTTTGCCACTTGTTTAGTTTAGTTTTTCTGTTCTGTTCAGTTTTTTTTTTTCGACTTTAACCTCGTAAAGTATTTCGGGTGCACTGCAGCCGGGGGCAACAATTTTAATTAGAGTGCTCCACGCAAACATGGCAGCGACCCTTCACTCGCTTACAGCCAACGCTAGCCTACGTCCGTCAGCTCCGTCAGCTCCGCCAGCTCCATTTGCTCCACCTGCTCCGTCTGCTCGCACTGCTCCTCCCGCTCCTCCTCCGCAAGGAGCTGAATATGCGATACTTTACGGTCTCCATTTCGGCACACAATGTTTATGTTTGTTTGTCATACATAGCAGAAGAGTCCCTGGTGCATTGAACGGTAACCAAATAAGGCCCCCAGCGTATTGTGCTCGACGCTGTGCTGGATGTGTGGACCTTGGCGAATACGAACACACATACGCCACAAGGATAACGAGCGTGAACAAGCGCACATTTTCGGACAGCCGTTGTGGCCACAGCTTCACGGCTGATTGTTTTTGTTTTTTTGCCCACTCGCCCTCTCACTCCCCCACTCTCTTCCTCTCTCTCTCTGTATCGTACCTCCCTTTGTTTTTTTGTCCAATATACTTGTTCCATTGAAAACATTGGAAAACTGTATGCAAATTTGTTTTGCCTACGGCCATGTCCGGCTAGTTTCATAAAGCCAAACTTAAACTGCGCCTGCACCATGAATGGCAAACAGAAAAGAAAACAATCGAGTTTTTCGAATTGTAGCAATCCGCACTGGAAAATTCGTTACGCTTAGCCAGCTGCTGGGCATCAAGAATGTGAAAATAAGATTTGAATTTATCATATCATCTTATCATTGAACCTGAAGAATAACATTCGGTAATAGAAAACAGAAGCTGAGATGAGGCAGCTGCTGCAGGGCAGATTAGAAATTTAAATTGCTTAAGTTGTGACCTATGAAGTGACGTAAGTGAGGTTGGTTTCGATTACCTACCATTCCGAAGTAAGAACATTATCGAGGCTCGAAATCTGATAGCTAAAGTAATTGATTTTAGAATATATTCAGCAGAGTTTAAGTTAAGAGTTAAAGATATTTCTTAAATCTGAATATGTTGTAGTTCATATATTTATTAAAATAATATATAAAATAAAATATAAAATATAAAATATAAAATATAAAATATAAAATATAAAATATAAAATATAAAATATAAAATATAAAATATAAAATATAAAATATAAAATATAAAATATAAAATATAAAATATAAAATATAAAATATAAAATATAAAATATAAAATATAAAATATAAAATATAAAATATAAAATATAAAATATAAAATATAAAATATAAAATATAAAATATAAAATATAAAATATAAAATATAAAATATAAAATATAAAATATAAAATATAAAATATAAAATATAAAATATAAAATATAAAATATAAAATATAAAATATAAAATATAAAATATAAAATATAAAATATAAAATATAAAATATAAAATATAAAATATAAAATATAAAATATAAAATATAAAATATAAAATATAAAATATAAAATATAAAATATAAAATATAAAATATAAAATATAAAATATAAAATATAAAATATAAAATATAAAATATAAAATATAAAATATAAAATATAAAATATAAAATATAAAATATCTAATCTAGATCTTAACATTCCCAACCTAAATCAAGTCTCTTGCTGGCAATGCACATCTAAGACAGCGAAGCACAAACTGTTCCCAGTATATTAGAGACGAGAGATTCGCATGGAGTTCTCTGCGCAGACTCCGCCATGGGTAACACAGCATCCACAGCAGATGGGCTTCTGTTTGGGGCCATCGCAGTGCAGAGTTTGGTGCTGGCGTATCAGTTGCGCGCTGGGCTCTTGACGGAACGGTTCACCAAACGGGATAACTCGGCAGTGAGATGTGCTCAGTTACTGGCAACGCTGGGACGCCAGTGTAGCTGCGCCCAAGTCAAACAGTCAGAGAGTCAGTCTAGTCTAGTGGAGTCCACATTCAACTGCAGTGCAGTTCAGTCTCAGTCTCAGTCTCAGTCTCAGCTCCTGCTTCGGCTTTTGTTCAGGTGTTTGGCGCCAAGCCCCAGCTGCCCATTTGGACGACAAATTGTTTATCTTGTGTCAAGTGCTGGGAACACACAGAGATTGCCGCCCGTCCAGGCCCACGCCGCAACCGCGAGGCAGTGAAAGTTGTCGCTGGCGGTTTTGCTGTGGGTGCCGTGTGGCGTCGTCTGCGGAGTACTTAGCCAAACAGTTGGTACGTCTACGCCGTAGTCATCGTCGTCTGCCGTAGTCGTTTGCCGTAGTATTTGTTGTTGATATCGTTGTCGCGCGCGCTCCCCTCTCGCGCGGCTCCCCAATCGGATGACATTATCTGAGGCCCGCGGGATATACTATATGTAGCTGTATATGTGTATATATGTGTGTGTGTCTGTAGTGCTACCATTCTTCCTGTTGTTGTTGTTGTTGTTTACTTTGTTGTTTTTTGTCAACCAGACTTGAATTAAAAGCGAACAAAGTCTTCGCACCTCGGGCACACAGTGCACAGCACGACTCCCGGACTCCCACAGCAGACTCCTCCGACCGAGTCCCCGGAGCATGCATCTTTAATCAGCCCTGATGAATTTGGTGGATGTGCAAATGTTTGCAGCAAATGAATAAAGCATTAAATAAGCACTTCCAGGCACTTGTGAGCGCAAAGTGAAACTTAAAGTGCCGCTCCCCGAAATTGAGATAAATGTTTCGCAATTAAATCGACAGTTCCAGCGGATTACTTTTACGCGGCAAAACTTTAGACGTTTCAATTTGAATTAATATACGACATTCCATTGTCTCCGACGGTAAGCCATAGAGATTAGCCCGAGGATAAGCTTAAGAAACTCAAATTTAATTAATATTCATTGCCATCAATGGCTGAGAGTATGGCATAAATCAGCCTTAATCATAGATTGAACTTTTATTTTGTTTTTAAACGAATTGCGGAATGACAAATTGGCAATAAAAGTAACTTTTAGGCAGTTATGAATTTGTTGTGTTTATTTTTTATTCTTTACAAATATAATTAATTGTGTTTATGATTGATGGGATCGAACTAATAAACCTGCAGAGTAGGGAAATTGGCATGGGTTTAGGATTGTAGTGCTCTCTAATCAGTTTTATTGGTAATTTTATTAAATTTTTTATTAAATAATTTTTTTTTTTTTTTAATTTTTAAGCAATTAATGTATATATAAGATAAATTTAATACTGAAAACGTGATTAATTATTATTATTTTTTTTATTAACAATTTTATTTATTTATTTTTTTTTTTTTTTTTTAGCAATTTTTGTATATATAAAATAAATTTAATACTGAAAGCGTGATTAATCAGTTTTATTATTTTTTATTTTTATTTTTTTATTAACAATTTTATTTATTTTATTTTTTTTTTTTAATTTTTAAGCAATTTTTGTATATATAAAAAAAAATTAATACTGAAAGCGGATTAATCAGTTTTATTATTTTTTTTTTATTTTTTTTTATTAACAATTTTTTTTTATTTTTTTTTTTTTTTTAATTTTTAGCTGAAAGCGTTTAATCAGTTTTATTATTTTTTTTATTTAATTTTTTTATTAACAATTTTATTTATTTAATTTTTTTTTTTTTTTAATTTTTAAGCAATTGTTGTATATATAAAATAAATTTAATACTCTAGCATTATATGATCAATGAGAGTTGAAGCAGCGAAAGAATAGAGAGAAAGTCAAACGTTAAAGTTTGAAACCTTTAACTTATTTAATAAGGTCATTTACAAATTTTATAACGGAAAGTCTATTTATGCAACTGCCGCTCTTAACTTACCGCCTTAAACTTCGTCACGCTGCTGAGCCTAAAAGTCTCTTTAAACAAAATATAATATATTTGAAATTTACTTATCAGCTGCCAGCCTCCTGCTCGCCTCCACAAACTCACTTTAGATGAGAAAATAAATTTACAAAAAAATTTAAAGACTTTCAGAGGGGCAAAATAAATGTGACTCTTGGTGCTATAAAATCTTAAATGATATCCTTGGCAGATCTAAAAGGAATTGGCAAAGAAACTGTATAGAAATTTTATAAAATATAGGAGATTTAACAAATTTAACTGATTTTTCCCTAATTTAATTGAGTTAATTTCAAGTAGAAATAACTTTAAAATATATTCATATGAATATAGATGAAGACAGTTACTTTAATCATAAATTAAGGCAGCTCAAAGTATTTTTATAAAGTTTTCTATAGTAAATGAAATATATATAAAATATATTTACGCAATTTCCCACAGTCTTTTCCCAAAACTCGAGGGTTCCTGCTTACTTCTTAAAACACCTTAAATGAAACCATAATAACTCAGCTAATTTGTCATAGTAGACATTTAATGAGGAGTTCAGACTCACTCCAAATATCTCAAATGCGAAACTTTGCACATTTACAAGCGATTTTCGAGTGTTAATTACAGAAGTTTACCTGATTCCTGGCGCTTGTCTACTACAGTCCACAGTCATTGTTGTTGTTTGCCCTCGAGGCCTAAGAACTGGCAATTTATTGTGTAATAATTAGCGAACATTTCGAATTTATTTGCATTTAATATCGAAGCACAGTGAGAGCTATTTAAGTTTTAAGGGAGCGTTCGACGTTCGACTGGTAATCAGTCTGCATTAAAGACTTAATGAAAGACGGCCGTGCACCTGAAGCAGCTTAATTACTGCTGGGAAATAAGCTTAATTATTTACTCTGGCCAAGCTACGCCGATAGCCAATGGCCACACCTATGGGCGTGTGTGTGTGGGTGTGGCCAGATTACTTATACATATGGATTTTCGGAAAAACTCGCCCAGGGGGTTGCAGCCAGCCAGACGGTAAACGAGAATGAATGTTTGTAATTGCCTTTGATTTATCTCACTCTTAAAGCCGACAGCCTCGAGCCAGTGGTGCGCAGTGGTGCAGAGTGGGCCAGTGGGTCACAGTGGGTGTCATTTATTTGTTGATCTCTGCCCAGCGCCTGACAAAACAAAACTAATTTAGATAAATTATGAGCCGACTGCTTATTGATGTATGCCAATTTGCCGTGCGACTTACCTACCCTCTATATAAACGAACCCACCTTTAAGGGCTCCAAATACTATGCTTTGAACCGCAAAAAGTCGTACTTTAAAAAGCCACAAGAAGACCTTAACGGTAGTCCGAAACCGACTATGGTCGCTCGCTGTCTATAATATATTCAGCACAAAGGACCTTTGGTGGTTCGCTTCATTTTGGCTTTTTTTTCTCTTTTTGGGCAACAAACAACCACAGTGCGGACAATAAAGGCCAAAACTTTTGCTTTGTGCGGCTATTTATATATGCACATTATTGTATTACAACAACAATTCGTACATACGTGCGATTATGTATGTTAGCCAGGCGAGCCTCTAATGTATGTGCATATGCTTTAGGTGGCTGAGTGGGTGGGGCTGGGTGGCTGGGTGGCTGGGTGGTTGGCCACATTTCAATTCCCAGAAAGGCTATCGGGTCACTCAACTATTTTTGTGCCCTATTTGAGGCGGCCAAAAGGGAAGCCAAACACCAACAAAAATTTGCATTTTTGATATGTTTTAGCTACAAGCTAACTTATCAGCAATAATTATGTAGTGGAGATATGAGCACAATGTGGAATTGAAATTATATATAATATATACATATATGTATTACCTTTCATATATAATGCCAAAAGTTAAACAACTTTACCGAGCTAGAGCTCGACATATCTTTATGCTACAAAATTCAACTTCTCTTCAAACTAGAACTTTTGTTTTTTATTTGTTTTTAAATGTTTTTACAAATTCTAAATTAAATAATATTTTTTTACACAACTTCACAGAAGCGAAAATTCTCGCCTCTACATCTGTCTGCCTGGCTGTCTGTCCAGCTGTCTATTCGTCTGTTTCTCTATGCATCTATCTGTCTATTCAACTGTCTATCTCCCTCTGTATAAACGAATAAAACATTTTGCTGCCATTGAAGCTAAAAATGTTTGATAGATGCGAGCGTATTTTTAGGACATTTCTTGAACTACTATATTTTTAACAAAATAAAGGGGTTTTATATGCAATTCAAACTCCAAATAAAACTCGTATAGACTGACAATACTTTGATATGCCAACAACTGCATAAGAATATTTTCATTTTAAAATTTACATTTTTTTGTTATTTTAATAATATTTATTGTAAATATACATTAAATATTCCATCATAGATAATACTTTCATTTGCATGAATTATAAATTCTATTTACAGTTAAGCTCTGAGCATTATCCCATTGATTTCGAAGAATTCTTTTACCTTTTTTCCAAACATGTCTTAGTTGAAATAGTTCGAATTCAATTCAATTCAGTTGGAATCAAACATAGTTTGAAAAATAATTGCTCTTTCTATTGTTTTTAGTTGTTAGTTTTATTTGTTAGTTATTAAAAATTGATTAGTTTATAGCCGGAATGCATCCGAGCATATTTCAATGCTTCGCTTTGCTATTGTTGAGTTCGTTTTATGCGATTTTTCCATAACAAAAAAGAGAAGAAGAAAGAAAACGCATTTTGCGGGCTTCACAATTCATTTTGCACTCTTTCGCTCTTTGTTTGTTTTCTCTTTCTCGAAATGCAATTTTTTCGATTATTTTCCAAATTAATTGGCCAGCATTTGTGAAACAATTTCCGGTCAGGAATTCTAGTTGCATTCATAGACAATGCAGGAAGAGAGAGAGAGACAGAGTGTGTGAGTGTATGAGTGAGAGAGAGAATGTCCATTTGCATACTCGCATACATTTCAATACAGTATTCCATACATATGCTCAAACGAGTGAGCAAATAAATAAACAAGTGCAAGTGGGCGGCAATGGGGTTAGAACTCGCAACTGAACTAAAACTGAAACTGGGTCTGGGCTGGGATCTGGAGGCTGTGTGCAGTCCTGCCCTGCCATGATGCGATTTCGTATGCATCGACTGGCTGAAATTTATGGAATTCCAAATGTTGACACAAACACAAATAATTTAAATGCCGTGCGAAGCTGACGAATTTCGCTCATATGTTATGCGCTCCGGCGTACTGCGCCATCCGGCGTATGCATTTGGGCCATTGGCACGTGCGGCGGCTCTTTGTGGGCACACGGCTTCCACGGGTCACACGAATTTCAAGTGAGGCACATATTCACCTTTGACATGACTAGAAACGGGCACAGCCAGCTGGAACCAGAACCAGAGCAAAGGAACTCGGAACGGAACCCGATCCGGACACAGGTGTCGACTACTGTTGCCTGCTGCTGTTCTACTACTCTATGCACACACATCTGTCTCTCCCTTCCTCTCTCCCTCTCTCTCTCTCTCTCTCTCTCTCATTTCAGCATTTGCATTTCCATTTCAGTTTCATTTCATTTTCGTTTTCCTTTCATTTTTTCATTCCTTCGCTTCGTTTGCTTGCATAAATTATTCGTGTTTTGCATACGAGTATTGCTTAAAGCAAAAGCCGAAACGTGCAGCTCGTTTCCACCAGGTGAGCAGTAGAGTAAGCAGTTCACCTGGCGGCTGCTTCTGCAACTCAATTGCGCACTTCGATGCCAGACCGAGTGATTGACAGACTCTGGCCATGTCGGGCTGCTCATTATGTTATGTCGGCGATGCGGGAACACGATAGTTGCATTAATTTTGTTAAGCATTTGTTATTTCGGTTTATTTGTGTTTTGTGTTGGTTTCCTGTTGCGGCTGGCGGGGCACAAAGGCGGCCGAGAAGTGACGCTCGGCAATCACGGCTTTGCCAAATCCTCTTCATTGTATTCAAATTTCTTTATCCTTTATAATGCCAACCCACTTTTATAATGTCTCGGGCTTATTTTCCCCTTCCGGCGCCGGCGCCGGCGTCAGCCTCAGCCTCAGCCTCAGAGTCAGCCTCAGCGTCAGAGTCGCCTCACCGCTCTGTTGGCTTCTTCGTTTTATGGTTCATGTTCATGTCTTCTTTATCTAAATCATCCAACTGTGTAAATATTTGCCTCGCTTCCTGCATTCCGTCCTCGTTATCCTTAAATCGTGCGTGCGAAGCTATACAAAGCGAGAGCGCCGAGAGTGCACGGAACGCTGACAAAATGAAGGAGAAGAAGAAGACGGAGAAGGCGTACTACTCGCCGACCCTTCAAGCAACCCACTAACCCACCGACCGAACAGGACTCTATTCTGGGTTAAATTTTGCATATAAAAGACAACGCTCCTGCAAATGTCGTCTATGCCGTTGCACAGTGGATCAATTGCCTTGCACTGAACCACACGAACCACTGAACAGCTGTTTCTGAAAAGCTTTTGTTCTCATAATCACAGGTGAAAATGAGTGAGGTGAAAGGGAGAAAGAGAGAGAGATACAGAAATACAGTTATACAAGGGTTTGCATACGTTTTATTTAATATTATATTTTATAGAAATATAACAAATACTTCATATTTATTTATTAATTTAAAAAACTACTATATTTTATAAATTATTATAGTATATTCACTTTCAACCCCAAAATACAGCTCATTCCTCTGCCTTATCTGAATATTTCTCTTAAAATATTATAAATTATTTATTTAATAAATAAATGTGATTAACAGTATAACAATTACCGCTCACAATATTTATATTTTAAATGCTCACAAATCATAATTTATAGCATCAGCGATAATCGCAGGGATTAAAAAGTTTCATATTCAACAAACAAATAAAATTACGTATACGCCCCACTGTACACAATTCCAACGGTAAACAATAATCGCAGCATTAATCTGAAAATGCGCACAAATCCGTCAAACTCAGAAAGTAGGATGACAAACGAGAGCGTGAGAGAGAGAGGGAGAGAGTGAGAGGGGGGAGAGAGAGAGAGAGAGAGACTCCGAGTAACAGACATAGACAGATAGAGGAAAGCTAGGTGGGAGAACAAAAGCAAAAGCAACAAAAATAGAGTAAAAACCCAACAATGACAAACAACATTGTCGGGGATTGTCAGGCCCACGCTATCATTAATTTGAAGAACTGCTCCCTCGATTATCCTTTCGTCGATTCCATCCCAGGTACAGCTCAGCGGGCCTTTAGAGGCGCGTCGACAAATGTTTCGCGTTGTCATAAAAGGCAATTAGGCGGCATGATGCATAGGTTTATGCCTACAAAAATTGCAGCAGCCTTATATATACATATATATTTATAGTATATATATATGAATTTATATTACGATACTCTAGGAATTAATGGACCGTGCCAGCAATTATCCAGAGGCAACGGCAAACTGCCTGCCACGAGGCAAAATCAATTCCATTAAGCAACTCGTCGAGCTGTGCAAATATCACTGCTGTTAACCATGTTTTCAGAATGTATATACATATATATATTTACATACATACACAAACAAACAAACAAATATATATGTAGGTGAATACATCGGCGTAAATTCGCTTGAAGTATTTGCTGACTATGAAAACTTGATACTTGATAGTACTGGACCCAAATATGTTGGCCAAGCTGAAACTGGGGAAGGGGCCAGTGTCTGTCTGTCTGAGTGTCTGATGTAATACAAGACGGGTTCACACGAAAGGGCATTGTTTACAGAGCGTTGAACAAGCCACTTGACGTGAATTGTTTTGCTAAATGGCTCATAGAAACTTTGATTTGATTTAAATATGTTCCCCAACTTGTCAACAAAATATTCAAATATACCAATAGAGGAGAGTCTACTCTGCAGACTCCTCGGCTGGGAGCCCTGAGCCGTAAGCCCCATAAGCGTATTTGCGTCGATGATGGTCTTAGCTACTACTTACCCAACTTGTATAATCAAATGTTGCAAACTTTTCCCTAAGCCCTTAACTCAAACTCGGGTCGGTCGCAGGGAGAACTTAAAAATGCCCGAGCAAACTATTATTATGTACTTACATTGATTATTTGACTTCTTTTGCTTGCAGTTGCCGGCAGAGTCCGGAGCATAAAATGGAACCCAAATCCAGCTTAAGCACCCAGGAGGAACGTGCCCTCAAAAGTTCAGGTATGCAATAAAAGTCAAACTTTTAAATTCCCATACTATACAGCAGCTTAATCGAATATGAGAGCAGCAGCCGAAGCATGTGAGCAGCAGAGTTCTATTATTAATTTTGTAAATAAAGTAGTTAAAAATGCAAAAGTTTTCCAAGCCATGAAATCTGAGCAGATTACATAGAGAAAACACAAGCCAAATATGACAGGAGCACAAATACCGAAACATGAGTCGTGAGCTGGGAGTAAATATATATAATAAATAAACATATAGAGGACGGAGTCTAAAGCTAATAATAAATAGATAACAGTCGACAGCAAAGAGCAAATATTGAATATACTGAATATATAGAGGGATATATGAATGTATAGAGAGAGGTCTCTATGAATAAGAAGTATCAGACTGACTGCAGACAGACAAAAGAAGAGACATTAGCTGGCTGGGAGTATGCATGCATACGGGGTCTGTTTATAAAGTTTTGCAAATTTTTATATTTACATTACAGGCATCACGAATATTCGATATTTTTGTTTTTTTAGTTTTTATGATTTTTAATTAACATTATTACTCACATAAATCCACAAAAATATCAAAGATCTAATATAGGCAACCTTTAAAAATACCAAATATTATTATACCTTATGCCCAGAATTTCGTTTGATTGGAATTCATAGTTATTATTTTCGCTGTACAAATGCACTTTAAACTACGATAAAATATGTTATATTTCCTGCAAAAATAATTCATTTACCATAAAAGAAAATTCCACCAACTCATTGTACAACAAATCGCTTCGAGCTTAAACTATCAATAAAACATCAGACCATCTCAGTCAACTCAAAGTCAACTGAAGGGAAAAACAACAATCAACCAACATAACTCACAGTCAAATGCGAAATATTTAATAGTGCTTAAAGCCAAATGAATATTGAATATTAAACAGAGAGCAGAAGTCTGGAATCTCACTGAAACTCTCCGTCTCCGTTTACAATCAAATGCTGGAATTCCTTGCAATGCTAGTTGAGTGAAAGTGTCACTGAGATTTACATTGCTTTTATTGTTTTCAATGCATTATGACTTATGTTATTTTTTACAATAAAAAATAATAATAAAAGAAAAAAAAATCTGTCTCTAGTCTCCAACAGCTTAAACAGCTCCAAGAACAATCAAAATGCGAACTGTTTGGGGTGGCAAAGAAATTCAAACAGAACAAAGTCAAGCCAGCAATGTGTATATGTGTGTGATTGTGTGTGTGTATGTGTGTGTGTGAGTGGGGCGCCACACGAATTGCCACACACAGTTCGACTCGTGCTGCTGCTGCTGCTGAGCTAAGCAAACGTCGAGATGTGAGAATTTTCTTTTTTCCTTCTTTTCTGCTCACATTCAGCTACCTTTTCGACTTGCGACTTGTTTGCGCAAAAGTTAAGGAAGGACATAAAGCGACTGGCATCCTGATGTCGTAAAAACTGTCGTCGCACTGGCTGTTACCGATATCGGGAACCGAACACGCCGAAATTTAATCATAAGCATACAAGCAGATTACGTCATGCGGTGATAAGCAACGAAAAACAAAACTATTTGTCGTCAACTCGCACTCGTCGCCCCCACCACTGGGGCTCATTAGGCACTGCCCCACTGCCACGCCTCCAAAATCTTAAGCCCTGACGCTCTGTCTAACATAGATACGCAACCGAAACCAAAGGGAAAGTATCTCGGAAAGTATATAAATCCACAGCGCAGAGCGAAGGATGCTCGTTTTTCTGCAAATTCAATTTGCCCAAGACTGAAGTTTAAAATAACAATGCCAAGGCAGAGGGTAAAAGAAGAAGAAGAGCAGAGGGCGCGCAAGGGAAAGGATACATACGTAACGCAACGTAACGAGGGGCAAATGTTCTTTGAATGTTTGATGTCCTCGCCGCCGCTGCGGCATGTAAGCTCTTGGGCAGCACATCTTTTTTTCTGCTTTTTTTTTTTTTTTTTTTTTGACTAACGAGCCGCATTTTGGTAATCCGTCCCTTGGGTATTTGGCATGGAAATGTTAAACCGACAAGCAGAGTCAAAGCCAACACCCACAGAGCGTCTCTCATGAGCACCGAAAAGACTTTCGCAAAACGATTAAATGAGCCATTGGCCATTGCCATTGCCATTGCCATTGCCATTGCCATTGGCATTGCTATGGAGCTGCTGCCTTAGCTTTGCCTCTGCCTTTGACTGTGACTTTGACCCAAGGCGTCTGGTTTCCTTTGGGTCTTATTTTGTGTTTTAACGCCGGAGCTATATTTTTTATACGCTCATGTTTGCGATAAGCAGCCGAAGGGAAACCGAATTAATACCAACAAAGCCTTTTACACGCACTTACCAGCCGCCACAGCAGCGGGTTACATTTGTTTGATTGCAATCAATACGTCTCGATTCTCGGCCCACAGTTGCCATGATAGGTTATTTTTATAATTGCCAGCAACGCATGTGTGGCTGGAGCTCACAATTTGCCATTTAATATGGCAATTGAATTGAAGCTGAAGATTGGGATGCATTGAAACTGAGTAAGATATTCTATGAAGAGTGTGATAAAAGTTGAGCTTGGTAAGAGTTTTTTTTTTTTTTTTTTTTTTTTTTTTTTTTTTTTTTTTTTTGAGTGATCAGTGTTTATTTAATAATTGAGCTAAGAGAAAGTAAGCGTTTTGCTATATGCGAAAAATATTTGGAAACAGTTAAGGATAGCCAAAAAATTGTAAATGTAGGGAAGTTATTCAAAGTTATTTATACTTTGAGCAAACTAGCTTTGAGGGCTATAAGGAAGAGTCCACTTTATGAAAAAGTGTGATAGAAATATGAAGTATATGAAATCATACTATAGCACGCCATATCATACCGTATAACATTATATTTCATAATACCATACCATGATTAAACTAAAATTTATAAAGCAGTTGCCTTGGTCGACCAGAGTCAAGAATGAGATCTACCTTAAAGGTGGAGATTTAAGAAAGATCTCATTCTTGACTCTCTCTCTCTCTCTCTCTCTCACTCTCAACAAATCTCTTTCAACCGACAATTTCTCTGTGACAACTCAAATGTAAAATTCCAAAATAATTTCTAATAAATAAAATATGTTTATATATAATATAATATTTTTAAATGATAAATAAATAAATATGGATATAATAGATATATTTAGTAAACAAACTAAATCCTGACTATCAACTAGAAAACTCAAAGTCAAATAGTGATATATTCATGTCCAAGCTAAAGCTTTAGCTATAAGCTTCCCAGCATTAGCATAAGCTTATGCAAATCGAAAGGGTTAACCTCCATTATCGAGAGTAAATCAATCTATGCTGAGTGGACTTAATTAAGCAGCGGATATTTGAACTTATGTTTGGGAAACTGTCCGTTGGGCAAATGTAATTTATTGAAATTCAGGTGTGCCTTTTTATTAAAGGCAAATAAATCATGCTCACCCTGTGAAGAGGGCTCGCAGCTCGTTGAAGTGTTGAGGGTCACGGGTTAGAGCAGGGCAAATCCTCATGTTAAGACAAGTGTCTGCCCCTGGGGCATGGGCAGGGACAGGAGCAGGGACAGGGACAGTGGCAGGAGTAAGGACTCTGCCCGGGCAACAGGCACACGGAACTGTTTTCCGGACAAACAAATGACCTGGAAAAGCCAAACGAAAGCGAGCACAAAAGAAATGGAAAAGTGGAAAAATGGAAAAATATGCGAGCAAAAGGCAAATGCTGCACAACAACTTGGCAGCGGAAACAATTGCAATGACTGAGCAAATGTTTAGCAGCTGTCCCGAGGCCTGCTCGCACAGGAAGCGCTCCGTGCGCCGCTCCGGCTGGCTGTCAGCTGCGACTGTATTTGTTGCATATTCAGTTAGTTCACTGATTGTCGGAACTGTAAATTAAGTTTGATTACGCATTCAATGCGCTTATCCGTGGCCCATATCAATACGAATAAAGAAGTTAGACCTCCGATTCCTGCTACATTTTTATTTTTTTTTTTTTGCATTTTTTGCATTTTTTGGCAGCCCGCACACAGACAAATGCCAAAAACACTTTTACAGCAGCCCCTATAAAAAAAAAACAGCACTTAATGTAATCTGATAAGGTCCTAGCGAGGGGAGGGAGGGAAGGGAGGGAAATAGTTGGAACAGCAGTTCGAGGCCCCTGAAATGCATACCTAATTAGCTTAATGGCCTTTTGCCCATAAATTATACAAGATTAGAGTACCAAAAAATTTGCATTCACCTGGCCAATGGATCCACCCAACCACTCGGCCACCCACTCACAATAGAGAAACTTTTCCCGCATTATGGCCGCTGGTAGAACCAAAAAATTATTGTCAGACCCCGTTAACTGTGAACGAATAATGATAATGATAATCATTATAATAATTATTGTTCGGTGCGGTCGGCGCTTAAAATCAATAGATTGCCGCCTGGGCAAGTGCCAATTAAATGGATTTTAAATGCATATGCAATGCATAAAGCGGAAATTAATTACGTAATTAGTTCAATGGTCGCCCAAAGGGCGCTCGACTCCAAAAGAAATTCCCATACAGCAGTTGAGTAAAAAAATATGTATTCAAATTTAATAAATTTTATTATACATATATACTACTGATAAAGTAGCTGAATGTAATTGAACTAAAAATTAAAATTTGTATTCAATATTTTCCTTTTATTAAATTATTGTTTGCTTAAGTATCAAGGGCAACGAATGTGTTTACATTAATTTGTATTAATTACTAATAATAAGATTATATATTGAAAATGTTAAAAAAAAGAATAGTATGAATAAAATATATTGCGTATACGTAATATTGTCAAACTATTGTGAAATTCATACATAATTTAAAAAAGCATTGAAGTATGAATTATTAAGGGTATGTGATATGTGTATTTATTAAATAAAAAAACACTATATTTACACAAAATATTACGTAACGTACCAAAAATATTACGTATACGTAATATTGTTAGCTTAGTGTGACATACCGAAATATTCTAAAAAAAATATTGAATTATTAAATATTAGAGAATTGATATTGTATTAATTATTAAAGAATATGTGAACATAATATTCAATAAAACCCAGAAAAACATATTTATATATTCTGAATCAAAAATATTACGTATACGTAATAGTGACAACCTTATGTGAAATTCTAAAATATACTAAGAGTATTGAAATTTTAATTATTAAATAATATGTAAACATAATATTCAATAAACATATTAACATATTCTGTATCAAAAATATTACGTATACGTAATATTTAAAAAATGCTTAGAAATAATTTGCATCAAAAAATATAACGTATACGTAATATTGTCAGTTTATTGTGCAATACCAAAATATTCTTACTGAAACGTTAATTGTCAAAAGTGTATAAAACGTATGCTAACAACGTGTTAAACAATATTATTATAAACAATATTAAGTATACGCATATATTTAATCAACTTAGCTCGGTGTCAAATATTTGGTTTAGTCTGGGAATTACCCATGCATTTATGCCTTTGCCTTGATGATTGTAATTAATTAACTTAATTATAAACACAAAAGTCCTTTTAGGGAATTATGCGATGGGTGTAATTAATCAACGGGCTACGCAGCGTGTTCTGAAACTCATCTCAAATTTATGCATGTATGCAAATATTTGGATGCCAAATTTACATGACACATACGCACCGTTGCCGAAATGCTTTCCCGTTAAATTATGCAAAATATTGTACATGCATATGTATGAGTGCTGGCTGATGTAAATGAATATATATATGTATATATGTACTATATATATATATATGAATATATAGGATATATAGAGCGACATGTTTGTGCGTCTTGGAAGTTTTTCCCGCATGTAGAAAATGCCACGGACAGTGGAGATGATGATGATGAAGCGTGCTTTTGATGTGGCAATGACAACAATTAACACAAATAGACGAGGCACACACACACACGCACACATATATGTATTTATACATATATATATATACTCTAGCGTATTCAGCTGCTCGCTCTTGCACTTACCGTTTGACTGTTTATGCATTTGTCAGTACCAAAATACCTCACCTGGGCAGGTGTGTGTAAGTGTCTGGGTGTGCGCCGGCAAAGTGCACTCACTCTGCTGACAACTGCAAACTACTTACGTATGTTACAGCAACTGACAACTCGACATATTCAGAATCAGCCAGAGCCAGAGCCAGAGCCAGAGCCAGTCAGTCATCGGAAGCTGGGGGCAGAGAGAGAGCAACACCAACACCAGCAACAGTGACAAAGGTGTTAAGAAAGCCATTTTCCCTGCTAATGAGTGTCGGTATAAATGTATGTGTGTGTGTGTGTGTGTGTGCAGGCTCTTGTCTTGGCTTACCGGGCCCTAGCCTTGCCGGGACTTGAGCTGAAGAGCAAACAAAAATGTTTTCATGTTTGGGCATGTCAACAGATTTGTCCCTTTCAGCCGCTGCCCGCGCCCCACCCCCCCGTCCCCGCCCCCTGCCAGCGTCGCTCTCATTTGGCTGTGTGCAGAAGCATTTTGCTTAATTAGTTACAAACATTAAAAACGAAGAATCCAAAAGGAATTATCTACCTCAGCCAGACACTGACTCGGTTTAAGGGTCACATGACTTGGACTGAGCAGCTCAACTGAAGGCAACAACAACAACTGCAACAACAACAACAACAACTGACTCTGACAGTTTGATTAAGGATGTCAGGTAAACTATCTGATAAACACTCGAATACATTGTCAAAGTCAACTGTGTTAATCTTCGCACCAGACAGCTCCGACAGAGCAGACACACTTTTTGCAACTCTGATGAAATCAGTTCACATTGAATGGGTTTGACTGGGGGGCATTTCCCTCTTCATAAAACTTTTAATCTCAATCTTTATTAATAGATGCGTGTATCTTGTTGGCTAACTAAAAACAAGTTACAGTTGAGTGAGTTGAACTAATGTAGATAAGAGTTCAGCCTGGGTTTGAGCTGAGAATTTATAACTTTTATAAGGCGTGAAAGGGATGAATAAATATTGAGAGTGTATATAGAGAAGTTAAGGAAAATTTATATATAATATTACTGCAGTTAATTAGCATTATGCTTTATCAAGTGTGTTGTTAAATTAAGAAATTAATCAAAAAATAATAATAATAAAATAAAGCAGTTAACATGAGAGATCAGGTCTGGCTCTATTCACAGCTGCAGATAGGCAAGAGCTATAATTCTGGATTGTGTAAGGAAATTTCTGATATCTTTATTATTTTTATTTTTCTTTTTTATGTTTTATATATATATTATTAAGTACTACCATGCTGGTTAAACATTCCGATTGAAATCAAGTCAGACAACAAATGATGAGGCTGTCAATAATCAATGCAGCAAGAGAATACCAGGAACTAAAGTCAGCGGATTAACTTCCGTTACTTAAGGAACTAAGCCTGCTATGGCTTAGAGAAGAGATTTCAAACTAAGCTAAAAAGCTTTCATTGACGGTGCTGGAAATCAAAGCAATACTAAGAACATATATAAACAAACTAAATATAGCTTAAAAGTAAATAATATAAGACGTTCCATAGAAATCTCCATTTCCCCAAACAACGACAGCCTCTGCCTCCCCTTATCTATTTATATAAAAGACTAATTATACAATTATATCATTATTATATCATTAGCTCAACTAACCGATGCCAATTACTCTATTCCAGAGAAACTCAAAATGCTGGACATAACGCGCGATAAGCCCGTCAAGGTGTCCGTGAAGGTGGCTGTGCCGGTGCGGGATCATCCGAAGGTAGGTGGAATCAGTGTTAATCATGCCAGGCATGCCAAGGATAATCGCTTACTTATTGGGCATTTGGCTGCTTGGCAGTTCAATTTCGTTGGCAAGCTGCTAGGGCCGAAGGGCAATTCGATGAAGCGCCTCCAGGAGGACACAATGTGCAAAATGGCCGTGCTGGGACGCGGATCGATGCGCGACCGGCGGAAGGAGGAGGAGCTGCGGGCCAGTGGCGACAGCCGTTACGCCCATCTCTTTGAGGACCTGCACGTTGAGATTTCGACCTTTGCGGCGCCCGCCGAGGCGCACGCTCGCATCGCCTACGCCCTGGCGGAAGTGCGTCGGTTTCTGGTTCCGGTGAGTCCCTTTTTTATATACATATATACGAATATATTCTTTTTTTTACCTCTGTTTGTCCCCGTTGGGATTACAGCTTTTGTTTGCCGCTCGCTACAATTGGCAGTCGCAAGTGCTTAAAGTCGAAGCTCTTTCGCTCTGCACAAAGACGCACTCAAAAAACATCTTAAATTTTCTCAAGCGCGAAAGTTAATGGCACGCCAATAGCCGACGAGTCGGTGTCCGAGAGAGAGAAAGAGGGGGAGAGAGAGAGAGAGAGAGTGGGGAGTGCATCAAGGTTGCACTCGTTATCGACTGCAGCTTCCGTGTGCTCACGGAGGCATCCTCCTCCGACGTGACACGCCTCCATGCGTCGCTGACTAAATTGCATTGTGCTGTAATTACATTTGCCACCCCTTTGGCAGCACTCGGGAAGCGTTCCATAAACTTCGCACTGCTCTCGAGCTGCCTGATGTCGCCTCTGTCCATTGTGTGGCTCTTGGCACACTATCACCACGCTGGCATGGCATGGCGCATCCCCATTCCCATTCCCATTCCTCTCGGCATGCCATTCACAGGACACTCTCGCGTGTGCGCCAGCCCCACGCCTGCCCTTCTCATCCCAGCCCCTCTTCCATGTGGCTCCGTCCACTTGAGATACAAACGGTAACCATTTACCTATCTGCCCGCTGCTCGTTTGCAATCCTTCTGCCTTCCATCATGCCGGCTGCAGTGCTGCAGATGTTCACATGTTCACATGTTCACATGCCTCGCAACGATATTTATTTATTTATTTATTTTTCCGCTTTTCCAATGAGAAACTACGAATCCACCTGAAATTATAGCCACCCATTTGGCCTGCATAAGTGACCTAAATATCTCAAATATCTTAAATTCCAAATCCACATCCAAGGACGGCCTTTAAGCTGTGCATCGACTGCAGCGTGTTTACTACAGACTCGAGCAGGTTTTCGCTTTGAGCTACAAAGAAATCATTGGACTGAAATTTGTATAAAATATTTTGGACTTGTTTTTCAATGTTTTTAGTATTTATATAGAATATTCTTCAGGGCAAGAGAACTGTGTCTAGGAATAAAATACTTGTTAAGTAATATATTTTCTTTGTGCAGGAAAATAAATTTATTATATGGAAAGTCTATAAAAGAGGCCATAAGATAAATTTGCGAAGATACGGAAAATTAAGGCTTAAACTGTTGTTAAGTTAGCTGAATTAAAATTGATTTACTCCATTGTTAGATGTAATCTTCCTGATTATATATATATATATATATATATATATATATATATTATTATATTACAAATAAATAAAAATATTAATATTTCATTTATTCTACATAAATTTCTATACAAAACCTATTAAATATCAAAACCAAACTAATAATAAACCTGACTTGCTCAGATTTAAAGCTTTCTGCACGTGTTTGCCAATAATAAAATATGGAATTACATAAATATTAGACGAGTATACAATTGAGTAATAGCTAGTTCCTAGACTGTGTGAGTTGTAATAAATCTTGCTCTACTTGCTGAACGCTTTGACAGCCAGAGACATAACTCTTTTGCTCGTCTAGGCGCAAAGATGTGAGGACACACACTAAGAGAATCTCATAACTTTGGATAATATCTGGAGACATGTGGTGTCAGCAGAACTCACACACACACTCACTTACACACACACGAGCAAACCTGTGACACGCAACTGTCAGGCACATAAATTCGCTTTGGCGGCGGTTTGGGAGCTTTCTGATCTGATTACAGGAAATTTGCATAGAAATTATTTCAAGTTTATGCGCGTACTCATATGTGATTCGCTCACACTTGAGGCATAAACTGTTTCAATTTAGTTGAATGCGAGTGACTGAGTGTGAGTGTGAGTGTGAGTCTGAGTCTGAGTGTGTGTGTTTTCGAATGGGCAATTCGCAAAGTGAATCCAACTGCTTCTGGCAGCTGTCAGTGCGACTTATGAGGGGCTGATTGTTCCTGAGAGAAAGAAAGTCAGCTTCAGCTTCAGCTTCAGCTTCAGCTCCAGCTTTGCCCAGTCGAATGGAATCGAATGAAATTAGTAGCTGGCTAGTGGCCATATTAAGGATTCATCTGGGGAATACACACACTCACACACACATGCGCACTTAACTGTTGAACTAACAATAACTTGGTTAATGTCCGTAATGGAAAAGTATACACTCAGCGCCCATCCGCCCACACTCGAAGATAGCCCCCAATTTCGTGCTGTGTATCCATTTGAGTTTCAGTTTTTACCCCTGGCGCTGGGCTATAATTGCATTAAGCACTCACACATACAAAAGTAAATAAATGTGTGTGTGTGTGTGTGTGTGTGTATGTATTTGCACACCCGTATATTTCGCTGCTCTGCTCTGCTCTGGTCGAACGCGCACGCACCGGAGGCGGGAAGGTGGGCGGAGTTTGTGGGAGTGTCACATGAATGGCCTCGCAAACTTTTAATTGACATCCAATAAAATTCGCATTTATTACGCGCACTGCGAACGCCTGAATTAAATTTAATTGCTCGACGAGACGAAATGCAGTTTTCATGATGGCCCCCAGCAGGAGTAGCAGCACCTGCTGCCAGCTGCCAGCTTCCAGTTCCCACTGCTGCTGACTGGGCGTGTCCCGAATCCATTGTTAATGCATATTACGTCTGCTTTGCTTTGCAGGACTACCACGATGACATTCGACAGGAGCAGATGTGGGAGATGCAGGCACTCACGTCCACGCCCACGCTTAGCAACCTGGACGACTCGCAGAGCCCGACGAACACAGCGCGCGGCCTTGGCGGCGGCTTGGCCGACATGGACACGTCCAACGACGACAAGTCTGACAACGATGCCAGCGGCATGGATTGCCTATCGCCGGACAAGCTCGACTGTGGCCAGTCCTGCAGCAGTGGCGGCGGCGGCGACACCCACCCACATCATCAGCATCAGCAGCAGCAACAGCAGCAGCATCAACAACAGCAGCAGCAGCAACAGCAGCAACAGCACCACCACCAACACCATCACCACCAGCCAGCGCACTTCCATCAGCTGCTCCAGGCGCACGGCGGAGCCAGCGCTGCAGCTGCGGCTGCCGCCTGTGGGGAGCATCTCGCCGGGCAGACGTCTACGGCGACAGCAGCGGCACGTGAGTATCGTTGGCCAAGGAAATGCAATTAGCACGAAATGCGAATGGGGAACAAGTGCGAACAGCGAAACTCGCCTTTGTAATGCGCATTAAGCGAATCCAATTTCCTCCAATAATCAAATTTCGTGAAATATCCCTATATATATATAGATATATTTATATACATATATATACATATATAGCAAACCGAAGTTTCTCATTACCTCCCGCTGCTTTTGCTTTTAATACCTCTTCCTGTCTGTGTTAACACTTGTAATTAAATCATGAAACTCGCTGGGCGGCACTTGAATTTGTGAGAATCGCATAGAAGGGCAATTACTTGTGAATCATTTGCAATTCAATGTGCAGCAAGTTGGGAATTTTATTTAAGAGAATATATATTCTGATTCACATATAAAATATATATATATTATATACATACACGAAATCATACAAATAACCATAATTAACACAATTACTCAAATTATTCATAATTACATGAAAGTGTTCAATGGCAACTCAATTGCCTTTTATGCAATTGGTTAACTGTGGAAGGCTTAAAACCACGCACAAATGAGAATCTTTATGTAAATGAGTGACATGAAATCAAACAGCTATCAACCAAACTTCAATTGCCTGTGGGCTCTTCTATCTCGAATTTCCATATTTGATATTTTTGATACAGCTTAATAAGTTTTTGGAATACATTTTCAACTCAACTACAACTTAATGAGTTTTTAGGATACATTTCTAGAGACTCAACTGCCAAAACATAAACTGAATTCAACTCATATGCAAACCAGTTCTTAATCAGCTTGAAGTCACTCCTTGGATAATTATTGTACTGCAGCGTTATGATATTTGTGTCATTTGCCAAATCGCAAACAGATCTAGCACACTTTATGCGGATATATATTTTCAACTATAGCTCTAGGATAAACAGACTGATATCAGGATACCTGTTCAGTCAGCTTCTGTGCGTATGCTGAGCTATACCCTGTGTTTGCTGGGCTCACAAAATGAGGAATTTTATTTTAGATATCCTTTCATGCATACATGCCTAAATACTTATGCATCATATATATACAAGAAAATATGACATGTATTGTTGCATATGATTATATGATTCTTAGATTAAAAGATTAAAGATTATATATACATATTGTCCCGTGATAGAGGTCCAATTCTAACTGTGTCCATATAATTAGGTATATTTCTATTGTGACTTAATCCGAAAATTCGTCCGCTCCCACAACATCAACTCCAACCGCTGCTCTCTACAGAGTTGGCTGTCCATGATGCTCTATAATAAATAGAAATTCAAGTTATTTCATATTTATATATTTATATTTATACGATCATATATGCTTATGCCATATATATTCAATCATTTCATACATGCATGCATGCATATCTAAACATGCAAGAAAACATGTCAAGAATATATCATTGCACATATCAACACATAGTTGTAAGCATATACATGTATTCTTACATACATACATGTATGTATACATACATACAGTCATACATACATACATACAATCATACATACATATATACATATGTACATACATACATACATATATACATACATACATCATATATTGTAAGTTCGAACTCTTCTCTAATCTCCCCCTCAACTACAGGGTATCCCTTAGTCCATACCCACTCCCACATAGCAAATTTCTCCCATCTTAACTCTTTGAAATCACATTCGAAATTCGATTCACATTTCCCTTGCAGTGCACACAACGGCGATGGCTGTGGCGCTGCAGCACCAGCTGACGGCCGCCGGCATCGGTGGCCTGTTGAAGCCAGCGCCCGGGGTGGGCGTGGCAGGGGCCATGTCTGGTTTGCCCAGTGCACAGAGCAGCGCCGCCGCAGCACTGCAACTGGCCAGCGATGGAGACACACACAACACATCGACATTGACGCTACTCGAACCGCCTGGAGCTCTATTGCATCCGGCGCTGCGCAACGTGAAGGCCATCAACATAGGTGCGTTGCCTTGGGTTGATTGGGTGTGTGTGGGTGGTCTCATCTCCGTTTGTCATTGCAGGTGGTGGCTTGGGCCGCAAGCGACCGCTGCTGGGCGTTCCGCGATCCGGCATGAATCCCACGAAGCGCACCGTGATGAGCCTGCTGGCGCGGGCCAAGAACTCGCAGGCGCTGCACACAGTGCGCCAGCCGGTGGTGACCACCACCAGTTTTGCCGAGTAAATAGATCAGTGTGGTTGGACTAGTTGACAGTTAGAGAGTTTCAATATGTATTGTCTATGCCTTGCAGGCCCCTCCAGATGCTGGCCTCGCCCTTCATCATACCGCACCAGGGCATGGATCAGTCCATCATAGCGCTGCCCAAGGAGAGTCTGGCCCAAGGCGTCTAACCCTACGACTTTTATACGCTGCGCACCACAGATGGTCGCACCTGACCGCCTACAATTTGCCCCGCCTCCTTCTTCTAAAGACACACACACACACTCACACACACAGACAATTTAGATTACAATTTACGAAATACGATTTCTATACGATTCGAGTCTTTGGGAGAGCAGAGGAAGAAGAAGAGCAGCGAGAATCGGGAACGCCTGCAGCCCACACCAAGCCATACCAATACCAGAGAGCCTGTCTACACACGATTTGTTTTAAGCGAATTCTAAATAAATAACGCAAGTATTTTTAATGCGATGTTTTATTTCGAGAAAAAAGAAAAACAAACGAGGAAATCCTTAAAAAAAAAAACTTAAAAAGAAAACTAAATTAGTGTCAAATTAATGAACAACTTCAATAGAATTACAATGTAAACGCAATTACTTTAAATAAATTACTTTAAATAAATATACACACAGACACCACATATATATATACAGCAAATATATATACATATATATATGTACTTGAATATGTACTTAAATCTATACGAATATATTTAAAAATAAAACGTGTTGAAACCAAGCAAACCAACTTCAACTTCAAACACACGCCACATAAATTGATAATAATAATAATTTTTGGAGTATTTTAAAATGCAACTCAAAGCCCAAAGAGAGCTCAGTACAAGAAGAAGAACAACAACACGCACACACACACACACACACATTTGTTGATCAGAATAGAAGTTTTGAACAAAATATTCCCAAAACTCCAAAAACCCAGGCATTACGATATTTTACTTTGCATAGATTGGAGCACAACCCGTAGTACACATTGAAACCATATAATATATATATACATATATATATAAATATATATCTATATAGACGATATTCCAAGTCCTGGATAAAAAGTGATCACAGTGATCCCACCGCCTTCAGCTTGTTTCATATTGAACCCAAAGCAAATGTCGTTAACAAAAACAAAAGGAAAATAACAAATTATTCGGTTTCAGTTCGAAAAAAAAAAAAAAACATCGAAAGCAACGAATTACTTAACTATATATTTTTGCAATTTATTTGCTCTACTTTAATTCATAAAAAAAACATAAAACTTTAATTATTTTATATTTCAAAATAAAACTGGAGACTATGGAGCTTTCTTCAATCAGTTCCCAACTGATTTGTGTTTCAATAAGTTGCTGGAAATAGAGAAGAATATCGAAACAAAGAATTCTGAAATTTATGAAAATTATTTTAAATACTCGACAAATAGATGAAAGCAAAGTTGAATATCTAAATGTGCACTCAAATGCATTCATAACTAAATATAATCGCAATATGAAAAAATGAAAAAAAAAACCAAATACGAAATACAATTACAAATACGAAATACATACAAACATAAATAGTTTATGCATTAATGTTCAACCGTTTAATCAAAAGGCATATTTACAATTTACAAGAAAAATAGCATTAAATAAAACCAAATATTGATATTGATGTTGAAAGCAAAAACAAACCGTGTAAAGTCCTAAAAAAAAAAACAACAAAAAATAAAATTAAAAAAAAAAATAAATAAATAAATAATAAATTTACTCGTACCTACATAAATAACTGCATGTAGAAACTCAAAATATTAATATGCAACTTTAATTAAATAATTAATTAATCTACAAGGTACTCATACACACACAAATACACAGACACTCACACACACACACACATATATATATAGACAAAATATTGATGTGAGTAATTGCAGCTACACCACCACAGCTTCGAGCTATTCCCAAAATAAATGCAATATTTTAAAAATACATTAAATCTCAACGTTTTTTATTTGTCATTAATAAATAAAGAACTATTTTTTAATATAAAATAATATAACTGAGTTAAGCGTGAATATATATTATATTTCAGGACTATAGTTATAATACTCTTAAGCAAAACATCAGATATTAGAAAACAACAGAATTAGGACTATAAGGATATTTTTGGAATTTTTATTTATTCGTGTATTCATTCGTATATTTATTTATTCATTAATTCATTTTTATACCCTGAGCCCAGTGAAAATGGAAAATCAGGTATAATGGTTTTATGAAAATATATGTAGCAGGCAGAAGGAGGCGTGCCACACCCATGATCTTGATCAGCACGATAAGACGAGTCGATATAGCCATAAATAATCAGAAAGAAGAAGAGCTGAAAAAGAGTTAAGGTTCTGAAGAGGAGAGTTAGTTTGCATGCAGAAGAGGCAGCAGAAAATACTCTGATTGCTCGCTAACTGATAGAGAGTTTAGCCTATGCTAACTCAGAGAGAGGTTTAAGAGTTGAGCTCGACTTCGAGTGATAGTCTAGCTGCCCTATAAAAAGGCAGCTGAAGATCAGAAGAGCTGCTTCTTGCAGCAGCAGCAGCCGCAGCAGCAGAAAGGGCTCTGATTGGTCGCCTAATGATCGAGTGTGAAGACTGACACAGGAAGAGGCTCAAGAGTTGAGCTTTACTTTGAGTGGAGCTGTCGCTGCCCTATATAAAGGCAAGCCTGCTGCAGCGCAGCTTCAGTCGCTTTCTTCATTTTCTGGTGGTCAGTCGTCCAGTGCAGCGCGCTGCTTCTCCTCTTCTTCTGGATGTTGGTAAGTATTAAAATAGTTAAGTATGTTAAGCGAAAATGTAAAAGTTATACTTTTAATGTTTATTTAATGAAAATATAATATATTTAAATTTAAATATTATTAATTATTGTAACGATCATTTAGCAAAGTAAGTCTTCATATGTATAAATATCAAGGACTTAAGCACTCCGTATCTGCGTAAAGGTTATTTTTTAGTCAGGCAAACCCGACTTTCTTTCTAACTCTAAGTTGTTTAAATATAGTTTTGATTTTAGTATATTCGTATATTCATATTTTCATATATTCATATATCAATTTATTTTTTCATCTATTCATTTTGTCATCTATGTATTCATATATGTATTCATTAAGTCATATATTAATATATTCATCTATTCATTTTATGATGTATTCCAAATTTGTTACATTCATATATACATATATGCATCAGTCAGGCACTTTTTTTCTTGGATCTTGCTCTTGTATATTACATCCGTAATATGATACCTCCTCAAGCCAGCTGCCGGGGTATTTCCTCATCATAAAACGCCGCATTGATTCTAATATAATAGTCAGTGTAGCCAGCGGCAAGATATACAGAGAGACGGGCAGATAGCTGAAAGGCGTAAAATTAAATTAGTATATTAACCGAGTTCCGTTGAAAACGCACTTGACGGAAGAACTTTGTAGTTGATGTGGCGCATTCGCAAAGGTGAACAGCAGACAGATCCCAATCATATAGAAGAGGGCAATGTTTAGGCGCCAGTTGCCAAAGCCATGCTTTAGGAGGCTGGCACGCGCAGTTCTGCTCAGAACGAGATTAACGCCCTGCATTATAGTTATGGTGATGACGATGACTGAAGTCATTTCATACTCTAGTTGAATCCGTGCACCTCGTGTCTGTGGATGAAGGCGATTCGATGAGATCTGATGAGATTGTATGAGATTTTGTGAGATCTGATAAGATATGATGAGATCTGGTGAGATCGCATAGATACTTGCCCATTCTTGGCCATATGAGTCTAGCATATCATTGATGGAATCGTCGTACCAACGCACGCTGAGCCCGAACAGGGCTCCGGGCAAGAATCCGTTGAGCAACATGTACACAATGTAAGCCAACACCACGGCGCTGGCCTCCATGATGCCCACATTTATGTAGGCCACAAACAACATGCTAATAAGTGAATAGATGGGATTAGTTCAGTTAAGAGATTCCACATGGAGCTTTACCGTCGGTTGATCAAAAAATCTTCATTGACCATCGGCTTCGCTTTCATAAGGTCCAATTCCGCAGGCTCATAGAACAGCGTGATTCCAGGTATCTGGAAAAAAAAAAATAAATACAAATAGTGAGCGGAGAGCTCAGCCCGTTGCCGAAGTGCTTACCATATTCACAAAGAATGCTATGAACACGGAGGGCACCAGAGGTACGCGACAAGGCATCTTCAGCATGATGAGAAGCAAGTGGATCACCATCATGGACATGTTCGTAGCGAGTCCATAGACCAGCGCCTTTTTCAGATTCTCGAACAGCAGGCGACTCTCGGCAATGGCCTTGACCAACGTCACAAAGTTATTCTCCAGCACGATGAGGTCGGCGCAGGACTGGCTCACGGGGGACGAGGCGCTCTCAGAGACGCCCACGCACGCGCAACGGATGGCCGATGTGTCGTGGACGGAGCTGCCGATGGCAGTGACCACAGCGCCCAACTCTAGGCAGGTATCGATGATCAGGTAACGCTGGGCGACCGCAATGCGGCTGAAGACGATGTCCTCGTAGGAGGTCAGCAGTTGCTCGATGTCCCTGCGCTGGTGATACTCCTGCTTTCTTATGTTCTGCATGTTGACCGCGACCGCAGTGACCATGCTGCACTTGACCTGGGATAAGGGTATGTTAAGTCGCACCGCCACCTCTTCAGCGGTCTCGCTCTCCTGCCCAAAGACGCCCACAGATCGGGCAATGGCAAGCGAAAATTTAACATCGGTGCGGGTCAGGAGGACCAGCTTGATGCCCGCATTGCGGCACTGGGCGACCGCATTGTTGACATTCGGATACGGCGGATTGTAGGCGGCGATGATGCCCAGAAAGCACATCGAGCCCGAATACGTATTCATGAAGCTCAGAAAGGTGTTCTTGTTGCTATAGCTGAAGCTGTTCGAGATCAGCGAGAGCATATAGTCGTCCTCGTTCAATCGCTTGGTAGCAAAGGCATGCGTGTGCCTGCCCAGCCTGTCCAGCTGTGCCGCACGACTAACGACTTCATTGCGCAGCGCTGCGCTAAGGCTAACTGGCTCCTCCTCGTCCAAGTAGCAGGTGCTGCAGTGATCCATAACCTCGTCGCAATTTCCGCGTATAAACAGATGATACTCGATTTCATTGTCGTCGGACAGCGTCGTATGGACGCTGACCTGCAAGTGGCTAATGGTGTCGATACACTTGAAGGCCAGGGTCCTGTACTTGACGCGCAGCACCTCGATGCTCGCCACGAACTGGATGGCGAACTTGAGCACCGCCTTCTCGTAGTCGGAGCCGTCGATGGTCTGATTGATGTGGGGCAAGCCCCGTTGCCCGGGCGCAAAGTTGGCGTCGTTGCACAAAATCGAGGCGCGAATCAGGTCGAGAAAGTGCTTCGTCGCCTCGAAATTCGATTGCGCTCGGAGCAGCTGGCCATCGACATACAGCTCGGAGACCTTCCAACTTCGTTGGGTCATGGAACCGAGTAGGTTGCTACAGATGACTGTCGTCAGGCCCAGAGACGAGACAGACTCCATGTTTCGTACGTGACAGCCAATCTCAGTGAAGTTGTTTTTGGTAATCAACATGCCAGCGAAAATCAGGGAGGGCAGATACAAGGGTGATGACGACACCGTCAAGCTGACATAGAACTCGAGCAGTCTCGGTATGCTCAAGCCTTCCATTGTCACCGACAAAAGGACAGCAGTCAGCATGATTACAGTTATAATGTATTTGTAGAAGATCACCTGGGGAAGTCGAGGAAATGAAGAATCAAATTTATAGTTGGAATGTCATATAGCTATCTGACCTGTCTCATGTGTTTACGTGGTCTGGTCATTGGACGCGGTTCCATGCTCAGACGTGCCATGATCCCAACCTCGGAGTCATCGCCGCAGGCAATGACCAGGCCCCGACCGGAGCCCTTCGTCACATGACTGCACGCAAAGCCCACATTCCGCGAGAGCCACTTGTTTGGGTGCGTGACATCCGGAATGATTATCACCGTGGTCGTGTAGCCGGTGAGTCCAACATTGTTCACCTCCAAGTCTTCGGCGTAAAAGATGCGAACATCGGCCGCAATGCGCTCGCCGTATGTGATCATCATAATGTCGCCCACGACGACATCTTCCGATCGTATTATCTGCATACGGCCGTCTCGGACAACCGTGCAGTACATGGGCATCAGGTCCATGAATGCCCAGGCCACCAGGAAGTCGTCGTTCTCCTGGATATAACGAAATATCCCAGATAATAGAAAAACGAACAAAAGAAAAATCCCAACTGCAAGGTATTCGTGTTCAGCTTCCTGATCGATTCGGTTCATAGTCTCCAACTGATACAGAATGAAACAGAAAATCATGGCCACGAATATGATGGAGGCCAAGCCACAGAAGCAGTTCCTGAAATACTTTACACACTTCAATTCCGGGTTCTCCGGCAAACTCATTTTATTTTTTCCGTTTCGCACCAAACGATTTTTGGCCTCAGATGAAGATAGACCCTGAAACGGTGAATATAATAAGAAAACTTTCGTTCACGTTGGCCACCATATCCAGGGCTCACTGTCTTCGCACATGTCTCCAGCTCGATGCACACTTTGTCAAAGTCATCTGTATGCAACGTCAAATGCCCTCTCTCAGCCATGCCTATTTGAAGTTGTGTGAAATACAACTTGTAGTTATAATTGTTTAGTATATCAAATGCTCCTATGAGAACTATTCCCACTCCCTACGTCACTCTGTCTACCTACTTATATCTCTCTGTATCTCTCAAAATAAAAGAGATTTCTTTTGTTTACCGAACAAATAGCTATAATCAATGATTTTTATGGCAATTTCTGTGTGTATTTCGCTGGTTTTAAGGAGTTCAAATAAGTCTCTGGAAGGAAGGAACACTGAGGCCTTGCTCCTGCCTCGCAATTGACTTTGATGTACATAAATTTGTGTATTTATGTAAACGAATTGGCGTAAAATCGATCGACTTTGTTTTTTAAATCAGTAATAATCGTAAAATTTGTTTCATTGTTGTTCACACATAAAGCGCCGGATGCGCGACAGAGGAAATGTATTTGATATGTATGCGTATATGTATATATTTATATGTATATTTATATGTCCGGTTCCTCAGCTAAAAGAACAATCTGAAGTATACCTGAGTTGACTTTTTGTTGATACGAATATCGCTTGTTCCTTCGCACTTTATTGCCCCATTTGATGGCACATTAAAATTTGATTGCCCGAAAATAAAATCAAAATGCATAAGCATATATTTGCTTAGGGTCTACTTGAATATATGAGTATTTTTTGTGTATTTATGAACACGCTGTTAGTTGAACGATTATGTTTGATGTGTTCATGAAAATATATAGCTGCAACAGCATAAAATATTTGCTATCTTATTCTATATAAAATCAGATTGTTTTTCAATTTTTAAGTTGGATAAATTTACAGCCTTTGGGATTAGAGTTTTTATAACTGAACTGTTTTCGATCTTAAGAAAAATCATACGTGAAGTTCCTCACTGACTTGTACGACATTCTATATGATTCCAAGAGTTACATAGATTAAATAGGGTTTGGTCTAAACAAAAAAAAGCTAAGCTAGAACTTATCCTTCAGAGCTTATTACTTGTTATTCAGCTAATTATCATTATAACTATAACTAACAATATAATTGTTATATCAGTGGGAACTACTCTATCAGAAGGATAGAAAATCAGCTCTTGGCTGATAAGAGCAATGTTTGTTTATAGAACCTAAGTTAAAAAATAGTTCTGAATTAATTCTATTCTATTATCAATTTAAATTTTCATAAAATCATGTCTTTTAATATTTCCTTTCCTCAACATTAAAGTAACCTTTGCAATGCCTGTTATTCTCTGTATAACACTCAAGTATAATACAATACTAAGACTTGAACACTAAATTATTCAAACATAAATTGTATTGTATTTGATTATATTATATAATATTTCAAAAAGAATCAGAGAGCGTATCTGAAAATAATAATAAATATAAAATAATCTAAAATTAGTAGTAATTTGTTCAATTGGCGCAATGAAAGTTTTGTCTATAATAGTTTTCATAGTAACTTCGCTGATCTGCTGCCAGGCAACAGGCTACAAATGTGAGTATATAGAGATTATAGCAATATGAATATTCAGTTCTATAAAGAGACAAGCTGTAGCTTCAATATTTTGCCACTGGGATGCCGACTCCTACGATCGCAAGGGATTGAGTTACTTCAATTCATGGAGCATAGATAGGAAGCTGTGCACGCATTTCGTCTATGGCTCTGTGGCCGGTTTGGACCCCAAGGATTCGGGCAAGTTGAAGGTCATAAACGAGGCCATGCTAGAGAAGCGCGGTAAGTAGCTCTCGCAAGTAGTTTCCGATTATCTCTACTTACCTCAGCTTTCTGCAGGACTCATGAACGATATCCTGAATTTGAAACGTGACAACTATCAGGCAATTCTATCCGTCGGCAGTACGAAGGAGGATGCCAAGCTATTCTCCAATATGGCAGCGAGCCTGCGCAAACGCGATCAGTTCTACGTGACGCTTATAAAATTTCTCTTCGAACGGGACTTTAGCGGAGTGCTCTTGAATTGGGAGTTTCCGACGCAGCATGGCGGCCGGAGCGCGGATCGCCACAACTTTATCACATTATTGAAGGAGCTAAAGATCATGTGAGTGAGGGGCAGTCCATTAAGTTTTCCAGACAATCTAACAATTCTCAAATAGCCTGCAGGAACATCACTTTCTGCTCCTGGTTACGGTTTCCGCTCGGCTGGATAAGGAAACTGTCGCCGCCTACGACATTCCCAAGATTGCGAAAATCGCCGATTTCATTATACTCAACAGCCACGATCCGCATGATATATACGGGCAGGAGCTGAGCTACATGGCGCCGCTCCATGGCAACGGCAGCCAGAGTGTGGAGCGCGGCGTCAAGCACTGGGTGAAGCACAGTAAAACGCCGGAGAAGCTGATCCTTGGCATTCCGCTGTTTGGACAAACGCAAACCCTTCGTGACCAGAGCCGCACGGAGGTACGTGCGCCTAGCAAGGGACCTGGTTTGCGGCACGTATTCTCCAAGCGGCCTGGGTTCATGACCTACGCCGAGTTCTGTGCGCAGGCGTCCAAGTGGGAAAGGAAGTTTGACAAGCTAGCGAAAGTGCCATATGCCTACAAGGATGACCAGTGGATCAGCTACGAGGACGGCGTCAGCATCAGCGCCAAGATGCATCTGGCCAAAGAGCAACGACTGGGTGGCGCCATGGCCTGGTCCATCGATGCCGATGACTTCCATGGCCGATGCGGCGAGCGCTTCGCTCTGCTCAAAGTAATCGTATCCCAAATAGGCAACCCAGCCGCGCTCACGACTGCGGCGCCCACGACCGAGGGCGTCGGCCTCTGCCCCAAGGAGGGCTTGTTCCGCAACCTGTGGAGCTGTCAGGCTTTCTACGAGTGCCGGGATGCCAAACGCACCGACTACGAGTGCCCAGACGGCGACTACTTCGACGAGGAGCTGGGCCAGTGCAAGCCGGCCGAGCAGGTCAATTGCTCCAACGACTTTGTCACCTGGCGTCCAGGCCAAGACGGCTACAACTTCCGCGACTTGCCCCTCAACTTGAAGATAGTCGACTAATTTTCCGTAACATTGTATATATAGAATCAGTAATAGTCAGTAAATAATAAATTCTTTCGGCTGTGCATTCCGCTTAGCATTTTACTAAATCTGCGTAGTTGCAGCTGTTCGCGCTGTAGTCGAACACCAGGCCCGACGGACAGTCGAACGTGAAAGTCGTACCGGCGCTGCAGTAAAAGAACTTGGAACAGTTGTGGGGGTCCCTCACATAGCCATCGGTGTCCTGGCAACAATCGCTCCCAGCTCCAACTCCGCCCTGAACCATCGCTCCTGGCTGCCCATCGGGTGCGAGTCCAGTCGGATTGTCCCGTCCGAAGAGCACGCGATTAATGTTACGCAGCAGGGGATAGCTCTCGCCGCCACAGCTGCCCCGGAAATCGTCCGACTCCAGCGACCAAATCATTATGCCGCCCAGCTTGTGCTCCATGGCATACTGGGCTTTCAGCATCAGGCTGTTCGCGTTCTCATAGCCCACCCATTGGCGATCCTTGAAGGCGAATGGCACTTGCTGCACTGCCTCCCAGCCCATGGTCCACTGCTCTTGCTGAAAGAGCTCGCACAGCTCATTGTAGCCCAGCACGCCCGGCTCCCGTGAGTAGGGTCCGGCCATGCCACGCCCTATATGAACTGCACCTGGGAGATGCTCGTCGGACGAAGCTAGCGTGAAGGTGCGACCATAGAAGGGCACGCCGAGCATCAGTTTCTCTGGCGGCGCACCAGCGTCGATCCAATACTTGATAACTGCATCCACATTTAGCTGCTTCGCCCGCTGCGTCGTATCATTTGCACCCGCATACAACGGCGCATTAATGGCCACAGATTCATCCCAAGGGCCGTGCAGGTCGTAGGCCATGACGTTAATTATGTCCAAGTACTCAGATATGGCTGGTATATCATACGATATGCTCGCCGAGAACTCTGCTGAGGCCACAGCTGCGCTGAGTATATAGCCAAAGGGATTTAGGCCCGCCTTCAGTTCCTTGAGGAAAGTAAGATAATTCTCGTGATCGTTGTTGTCTGTCAGATTATGACGTTGCCCTGGATATTCCCAGTCCAAGTCCAGTCCATCGAAGCCATGTCGCTGCATAAACTGGACGACTTGCTCGACGAACAGCGATCGTTTCTCCGGATCGTTGGCCACAATCGAGAAGCGCTTGGAGCCCTCGTTCCAGCCGCCAATGGCAAGCATCGTCTTCAGCGTAGGATTCTTCAACTTGAGTGCATTAAATTTCTTGATGTTGCCCAGTCCTCCATTGTCCTCCAGATCTAGATAGGGATCTATGACACGCAGCTCGCCGTTCTCCTTTATGCCCAGAAAGGCGTACACCAGATGCGTGCACAGGAACGGATCTATGTCCTCCACACCAAACTTGCCCTCCTTCGGCCGATACACCGACCAAGTGCCCTGGTAGCACACAACATTCTCTGAGTGCGAGTTTATGGATATTATTACTGGACAGTGGCCAAAGCTACTTCGCTACTTACTAGTAGGCTCCGTTGCTCCTGCAACTGCGATCAGCGTCAATACGGAAAGCAAGGCGATGTAAGTCCACATCTCAACTGAGTCTTTGGAATTGTTTTACAATATTGATTCAGATTTTTGTCTTACGCTCGTGTTTTATACATTTTGTAAGTTTGCAGAAGAACATAAACAATGTAATCGATAAGTGCAGATTGTTGTTAAATAAAAGCTTGTATACATTATATGCTACAAGAACGCAGCAATAAAAGTACTCGAAGTGTTTATTCTTGCTCCAACAGCAAGGTAAATAGAATGAATTCTCGGCTGACCAAAGAACGCGACACACGATTGATTTAAACAGTTGAAGGTCAGGCGGGGAGTGTGACCAGCACCCGGCACGAAGAAAATACCGCACTTAGAACTTCTTCAGCTTGGACAGTTGATTGTTGCGGCGCAGCGCCATTTTACGCAGGCGGCGCCAATACTGTTTGGTATCGGGGTCCAGTTCTTCCAGCGGTATGATGCGCTCGGTGTTTAGTGTCCATAGCCAGTCGGGGTACTCCGCGTCGGGCTTGATCTGTAGATGGACGAAGGTTCGTTGCAACATCGCACCAGAATCATATTGAATACACACTTACCTTGATGTCTTCACCAGTCTTCATGTAGTTGCTGCCGCAAACATAGCTCACCAATTTGGTTGCATCCGTTTCGACGGGTATCACCTTCTTCTCCGTTATGGGTCCCAGCTTGCCCAGTTTCTTCTTTTTGCCACCTGTGTGGTTAGATATTTCAATTATCAGTCAATATGAAGCAGTGTATTGAAGACTCACCTGCTGCCGCGGCCGCCGGTTTGGCTGCATAGCTGCGCGCAGCGAACGCCGAGACAGTGAGGCGCTGCCTTAGCAAATTGAAGGTAAGTGTCAGATTGTTCATATCTGCAGTATTTATAGTTGGCTACAACTTAAACTTCAGCTTTTAATTCATTCCTATTTACAACACGTTCTAACAGTTGCGATACAGTTGTATAACCAGACTAAATTCCACAAACGGGCACACATGTAATATTCTATCGAAATCATCCCTGCACCGGCATTAAACCGATAACAAAATTATACAATTTGAGCCAATGCGAATTTGAAAACAATAATGCCGACAATAAAGCTGCGATTCCCATCCAATCGGACGCTAGGGAACATATGTGTGTATGGAGCTATGGTATCCATTTCAGCGGTGATGTTCATGCGCTGGAAACTCGAGGATCGTGTACGCAACTCAGAGTACTACAAATTGGCACTGCAAGCACTGCGCCAACACCAGGGTAAGGCGAACGATACATGCCAGCTGTTCGGCTAAAATGTAAACAAAATGTTTTGCAGGTGCTGTTGGATTGCTGGGCGAACCCATTAAGGACTCTGGCTTCGACATCTCTAATGCGTACAACACGTGCAATGCAGAGAGCGCACAATTCGAGATTTCCGTACGTGGACCCAAAGACAAAGGCAAGCTATTCTTTTGGGCGAGAAATAAAGAAGACGGCTGGCTCATAGATCGACTGGAGCTGGAGGCTAGTCAGCATCCCAACAAGCGCTTTTTACTTAAGAAACAAAATGAATACTCGGTAGATGACCAGCCGGAACAAAAGCACTCGGAACTGCCAGCCGGCGTGCCACACTACGAGAGGCACGCATACCCGAAGCCACACCCGCTGCATCAGGCAGAGGAATCTTCGGCCTATGTCCATACGGCGGATGGCGGACGCATGCGTTAAACAAAATTTGCAATTTATATCATTTATTCTTATTAAATTTGACTATGCAAGCTTTTAATTATCAATCGTAGTATACAAAAAATTTCAAAAATAAAACCAAAGTCTTATTGAACAAAAAAACATATTTTGTTTTGTTTGTTTGTTTATGCAGCGCTCTTTTGTATATATATATAAATATTTGTGTATATTTATATTAATAGTTTTTGTTAATTATCTTGCAATTGCGTAGGTGTGTTTATTGAATGCATTGAATTATTGTTCGTTTTTTAAAAAAGACTATATAAATTGTTTATACTGTTACTGTTGCAAGGTGCTGTCACTTAAGATCTAACTGATGCCAGCTTCAGTGAGAAGGAGAGAGAGAGAGAGAGACAAGGGTTACATACATGAATGGACCGATGCTCTTATAAATTTATAATACATTGTTGAAAGTACATGCATTCCATTATCATTATCAATATTATTATTATTATTATAATTAAAAACACGCGCTTAATTAAACGATAAAGGCGACTGTTGGTGGCGATTGTGACTATGATCCAGGTTCGAGCGGACGACAATCATCCAAGTTCAACGGATTTGATTTGATACACATATATACACATAGTACGCGTCTATGTGTGAGTGTGGGTGTTTTTTGTTTCGTTTAAATATATATATATATACATATCCACTTTCATCGTAATATAACAGACAAGAAATGTATGCACTGTGCACGTATATGTATGTCGATGTAGTAGTTAAGTATTGATGCATGTGTGTGTGTGGTGTGTGAGGGATAAGCAAATTATAGACAGTTATTACATAAGCGCCAACATTTAACGATCGTATATAGATAGTGTGTGTGTATATATAGGGTCTGGCTGCGACTTCCGTTCCTGCTCCGTTCGCTACTCTCGCTTTGCCATTGCAAGTGGAAGACTGTTGGGTCTTTTGATCTGCGACTGCGCCGGCACTGCCATGGGCAACGGGGATATTGGCGTGCCTCCGGCTTCCGCTTGCTGCTCCTGTTCTTATTGCGTCTTCAGCTCTTTACCAATACTGTACGATACGATTTTGCTCCAGTCGATCTTGGTTTTGGTTATGGGCAACTGTCGACGCATCGCCTTGAACGTGGTGTCCGACATCGTTTGGTAGTTCTCCGAGATGGCCAACTGATACTCGTTCTCCGCCTCCTCGATCAAACGCATTACCTCACTGGCCAACTGCTGCTCATTGGACACAACGACGCTCTCGCGACAATCCTTCGATGAGACCAGCTGAACATTGCCGTCCTCGTAGTAGTGCACCTGCACCTTCAGCACGCCCTTCAGCTCCGCCGTGCCGCTGCCTGCCTGGAAGCTAACGTGCCACTGCGAACGCCATCTGCCATTCCAGTAGTTCTTCGGCTGGAACTGATGATCCTCAATGCAAATGGTCAGCGTTATCTGATTTCCCTGAGACTTGCCAAACACTGAGCTGACCTGCAGCGCGAATGAATGATATATAAATATATATATTCAGGAAGATATATACAATAGTTTAACTTACGCCGTGCCTGTAATGGTTGGCGGTATATGCTAAGGCAGCTAGATCCAGTGCGGCTCGCCACGACTCCGCATTGGCATCGGCCTTCAAATCCTGGTAGTCGGAGGCCTCTTTCCTTAGATGATCGTACTTGAAGGATTGCTTTGTGCGAGGATCAAAGAAGCGGCCATTTCCTGCAAATGCAAGCAAAATGTGTTAGAAACTATATAAAATAGTTGGGGAAGTTTTTGTATCTTATCAATATCTGTATCTTAATGTGATAAGAAAGAATATAAATAAATAATAGCATTACAATAACTCAAACGCAACTATTTTAAAAGAGGCCAAAAATGGAACCAGTTTTATCTATGACTAATTTTTGATAGAGGCAAAATTAAATGGAATTCCCATTGGAATTTCTAATTGGAATTTTATTTCAGTTTTTCAATTTAACTAACATTAATTACTTAAATGCTTTTATTTTAGTTCCAATTTATGTTCAATTCAACAACGATTTCTTCCACTGTAACGATTTGTAAATACTGTGTGTATGTGTGTGTGCGTGTGTGTGTGTTTCGGCTGACTGTCTTTCTGAAGCGTATGCCCATAAATGGCAAACGCCACAAAAACAAGCAAACAAACTCTCAGCAGCTGACGCCCACTCCTCCTCCTCCTCCTGCCCAGCCCCACCCTCACCCCCTGCTGGCTTAAGCGTATAAATTGGAGTTGGAATACGCACCCAAATCATTGTACTCGGAGATGATCGCATTGTGTTCACTGCCCTCGACCCGCACGGGCGTCAACTGGTCCTTGTTGTATTGGGAGAAGGCGTGGCTGGCGCCATCCTTCAGCAAGGAGTCGTTCTTGAGTAGCTCGCGGACGTCGTTGAATACCTCGTTGAATTCGCCGGGTGGCGCATGCAGTATAAACTCGGAGACAATGCGAACCTTTTCCGCATCTGTAATCTGTGTTTGTTCCATTCTTTCGTTGGTGATTCACGAATTCGGGGCAGTGTTTGGTTTTTAGGTTGTTATTGTTGTTGCTGTTGTTGGTGTTAAACTATCGCAGTATTGCACAGTACGCGTATGTGGGTGTGCACGGCAGTTGCAACTGGCATGTGTTTCCGCCAATATTGTTTTAAAATTAATTTTTCTACCCGTATAAAAGTTAATCCGGCCTTTTTTACTTTTTCAAGCAATTAATGAAAAGACAATGAACGATGACGATGACAGAGTTTTTCGTTTGGTATTTATTTAGTATATCAGTTAGTGACTAGTCCAACATCGCATGGATGTATCGATATTTGTGAGTCTTTTTTTGACGAAACTGTGCTATCGCATTTTCGCCGGCAACGATAAGTATGTTATCGATGTATTGCAGCTCTACTTGAAATTGTGAGAATTTGATTTTTATAATTTAAATATTCTTTTATGCAAATTTAAAAATGTGTACAGTTGCAATAATATTTAAATGCTATTGTTGGATGTTAAACGTACCTTAACATCGCCATATATATGGCAGCACAAAAAGTCAGCGTTTATAAAAAATCACACATACTTTTAGGATCAATTAAATAAAAATTGGATAATTCCGATTTCTTACGCGCGATGTATTTTCGGAGTCCGAAGTTTGCCTTAACTCAAAGTAAGTTCGAAAAACCAACAGTCTTTGTTATTATTAGTGGCGATCACAACTTTATTGGCTCAATTATTTATCTTCTTATAATTCTTCAAAAATATCACTAAATAAATTCATTTCTAAATGATTGCAGAAATATTCAAATAACGGAACAAACAAAATATTTCGAAGCCGACAGCTACTAACAGAGTCTCCAAGCTGTTATTGTAGATCTTTACAGAATTAGAAAGCATCACTGTAAGTTAACAGCATTCACAATGTACTATCGCTCACATTTTATATCGATATTTTGTGAAGCTACAATGTCGCCTTGTCGCTTTGCTCGCTGGATTGCCGCTCATTTTGCGCTTGTTGCTCATTCTGTCTCTCGCAGTTGAATCGTGCGGACGTTCGTGTGGAATTCGTGTTTTCGTTGCCGCTCCGATTCGTCTAACGGTTGCTTTCAAACAAGATCACAAAGCAATTGTGAATAAAATAGTAGCAAAACAAAAAGCCGAAATACGTCCAAAATAATACGCCTTAAATTAAATTAAGTTAACGACTGATTTGCAGTGCAGTGAACAATTAAACAACGAATAAAACCGAGCTTGTGACTTGTGCAAACGCCACAAACGCAACAAAAGTGCCTTTTCTCTTGGTCTTGCCAACGTTTACACACACACAAACACACACATGCATATATAGTTGTGTTGGTAACAAATACAAGTGCACAGACCAAACAACGCTCTTAAGCACACACACACACACATGCACACTTGCCTGTGAAAGAGGCGGCCTTTGTGTGTGTATGCGCGCTTGCGTGTGTGTGAAACCACTTTTTACCTGGATTTACCTGTTTGTGCGCGCGAGTGAAATAAGCCGTAGAGCCGCAACAACGAAGCGCTGAACAAAGCAAAGTTGGCAATCAATGTGAGAATAGTGAGAAATAGCGAATGAGCGAATGCTGTGGCTAAGTAAAATACGCATAAATGCAGCAAGTTGAATGAAAATTAATTAAATTGATTGCGAGTTGATACGAGTTCGATTTTACAAAGTATTTGTGCGTCGGTTGCCATGAAAATGCAGTCTAAACAAACTGCCAAACACACGAATACAAGCAAACGATTGTGAGTGAGCGTGAAAGAAAGAGAAAGAGAGAGGGAGCGAGAGAGCGAATTTTAAGAATTCGAGTTCAATAGAAAACGTAAAGTGAAGCAACGTGAACCTGTGATCCACACACACACACACACACAGACACATCTATCAGAATACAGAAAATACTAAAATAAAATACCAATCGAAATACTGGGTGATTCATTAAAGTGTTTTTTTTTTGTTGTTGATTTGTTGCTACGATGATTTCGACAACTTGATCTAAGTGAACCCCTATTACGTACGCCCCTCCTTCTCCTTCCGCCTTCCGTGTGCACAGAATAAAATGCAATAAAATGTCGTTACATTCACAATACCAGAACAACAACAAAAGCAGCATCAGCAACAGCAATGCGAATCCCGCTCAACAACAGCCACATCAGCAGCACAAGCGAAAATGTCGCTCCACAACAACAACAACAACAACAACAACAACAACGAGTTGCTCCACCTGCCCTCGACCGGCGATGATGGCGCTCGTTGTTATTGTTGTTATTGTCGCCTGCTTACCCGCCCAGCTTGTCGGAGCACTGCAAGCCGTCTCCTCCGGCTCCAGCTCCAGCCCGAGTGCATCTGCCTTCCATATGAGCGGCAAATACGACAGCTTCCTGGGCGACAATCGAAAGCCCGCGTTCAAGAACTGCGCCGGCTATGCGCCCTCCGTCAAGGAGGAGCAGCCGGAGAACACCTATGTGTTCACCGTGCAGGCAACTGATCCGGATCCCAATCAAGAGATCACCTACAGTCTTGTACAGTCGGCCTTCGATCGGCCCAAGTTCGTCATCCATCCGAACTCCGGCGTCATTGTGACGGCGCACACCTTCGACCGCGACGAGCCCATCCACGAGAAGTTCGTCTTCGTCACGGTGCAGGCCACGGACAACGGGCTGCCGCCCCTGGACGATGTGTGCACCTTCAACGTGACCATCGAGGACATCAACGACAATCCGCCCGTCTTCAACAAGGCACGCTACGACGAGTCCATGTCCGAGAACACCATGGTGAGTACCTCGCTCAGACCGAGCACTCGGCGTCACTCGGAATCGAATGCGCGGACCACGGATTACCGCCATTTGATCTGTAGCTGTGCCGAGTGCTGTGATGTGAATATAAAGCAAAGGTGAAAACACTTCTTGGGGGCAACGGAAATTACTATTTAAAAGCACCCTGTATAGGTCGCGTGCTGTGACGTCACTGCATTAAAGTGTTCATAGTTTGTGAGATAAGAAACTGATATGTAGCGTGTAGGGAAATGTGAAGAAATATTTATATAAAATTTTTTTTAAATACTAATGAAATTAGCTGAAATTGGAATTTATAGACCGAGTGCTGTCACGTCTTTTTTGCATAATTTTTGAAAGTTATAAATTATTTGTGAGATAAAAATTATAAATTAACAAACTTGAAATGAAATGAAATTTTTAGAAGAAAAACAGAAAAATATGTATTATTATTTTTACTTAATAAACACTTTAGACATATAGACTTAGATAAAGACTTCAGAAAACTGTGAAGTATAAAGAAATGTTAGAAAATTCGGTTTTCTTTTAAATGCTTTCAGTATTATGGTTAGAAAAACGAAAAAGGATTTATTATTGTTTTTATAACAATGAGTTTAAAATACTGTGAAATATAAAGAAACATTAAACAAATTATTATTTTTAAAATAATAAATTCTTCAATTCCTAATTGAAGAAACGGAAATTTAGATTATTATTTATTATATGTATTATGAAGACTTAAATACTGATCAATTGAGGGGAAAAGCTGAAATACTGAGCCGATAATCCGTATAAAGAAAGTTTGATATTTTGTTGATTTATAAAAAAAAAAAAAAAAAAAAAAAAAAAAAAAAAAAAATTATAATAATAATTATAATAATAATAATAATAATAATAATAATAATAATGAGCAATCAAGAAAATTCGAGGCGGTTTATTTATTGTTTTCAGTGTAGTATTTAAAAGAAAACCAAACAATCAACTAAAAAGAAAGATAGTTTAGTTTAAAGATGTGAGAAAAATTAAGCAAATATTGAACGTCAAATACAGGTATATGAAATAGGTAACTATTGTTTATAGATGAATTTATAATGATCGAAATAAGGCACAAAATACTTATATGATAGATGCATTCTAATATATGAATATAAAGAGAAAAGAGCAGAGTCTGTCAACTCTATCAGAAGTATATAAATTATGCAGTAAGAATATTCTGATACTTTCCTATAGAGTATATAACTAGATGGTTGCAGCAGGATCACAGAATGCGTGGGAGTGGGCGCTCAACTGGAAAAGCTGGTTAGGTTAGAGCGAAACAAAAATGGCAGAGGCACAGGTTGGGGTTCATTGTTCTCAGTTCGCAGTTCTCAGCTCTCGACTCGATGAGTCAATCCCGAAACCTTGAAGCTCTCTAGCTCTCGGCCCACGTTAAATAGTTCTTAAAAGCTGCCAAACGAGTCGAGACCCAAGTCATTTCATTCTGGAAGTGGCAATAGCTTCTATTAATAGACCAGATAAAATCAAGAGTTTAGCAGGAGCACGACAGAGACATGCAGCACCCTAATAATGTAGACAGGTATATTATAGTCGTATATAATATAGATAAGTTAAATAAGAAAATAATGATATCATCATGAATAATTTAGATAAAATCTAAAAAAGCATAAGTTGGTTGGATATGCCCCTTAAATGTAATTAGTTTCATGCTAAGCAGTTCCCATGACCTAAAGCCATATATTACAAAAAAAGAACTTGAACTAATTCTATATATATACATACATATATAGAATATATATCCAAACTGTCCAGGCTATTGATTATTTTGGGACTATGTGACAAAGCTCAGCACAAATTGGATCAATAAATTAAGTACAGTGTGGCCTCAAAGAGCGGAAGTTGAAATTCGTATGAATATATTAATTTAAATATAAAATATATATTCATATATTTTACTTAATCAAACAGATCTTAAATGTTCTTAAATCTTTAAACCTAAAAACTTTAAACTAAAGCAGCAAAAATTTGCAGTTCGTTAACTTTTGCTTTTGACTAGGGAACGACGAGGCGTAGCTAGAAAACCAGTTTTTTTTCTCAGTGTAAAAATGGCGAAAGTTAAAGAAGTCGACGCTCAAGGTGTTTATAGAAAACACGAAAATTTGCCAAGGTTACAATTAGCGAGGGGCCACTGTAGCAGTAAAGGGCGCAAGCTTTTCGCTTGTCGAGTCTCAGTTTTCCAGGCAGACTTTTCAGTTGGGTTTCGTGCTCACATTTGGCTGGGTTGCTGTGAATTTCCTTGCATAAATTTGCATTTGCAGAAATAATGTGCATAATCGCATTTTGGCAGGCAAGTGAAGTTCTAGTGGAACTAGAGCAGTAACTGGAACTGGATCTTCTCTCTCTCTCTCTAACATAGAACTTCAATCGAAATTGTTTTTGTTTTTGGTTTACTTGCAGATCGACGCAGTGGTCATGTCGATCAGTGCCAGCGACTTTGATGATCGCAACAATAGCATCGTGGAGTATGAGATATTGCGGGAGCGAGACTTCCAGTACTTTCGCATCGACAGGGAGTCGGGCATCATCTATCTGAGTAGGCCGATAGACAGGCGGCCCGGGCAGACCTATACGATAAATGTGCGCGCATTCAATATAGTGCCGGATCCGCTGCAGGAGGCGCACATCGAGGTGCGCATACGCGTGGTTGAGTCGTCGATAAAGCCCCCGTCGTTTGTCGATCCCATTGACGAGCCCATCTACCTGAAGGAGGATCTCAAGAACTTCTCGCAGCCGATAGCGACGCTGAGCGCCGTGTCCAACATGCCCGACAAGCCCGAGGTCATTTTCGAGCTGATCACGGGTCGCACCGAGCAGACGAACGGCAAGAACACGTTCGTCTTCAACCAGATCGGCAACGAGGTGACCATCAAGCTGGGCAAGAGCTTGGATTACGAGGCCATCACGGAGTACACGCTGACGATGAGCGTGCGCAACACGTTCGAGCTGGCCGCCGAGCATCAGATTAAGATCAAGGTGGAGGACGTAAACGACAACATTCCGTTCTTTACGGAAGTCAAGTCCGGCACGATACTGGAGAACGAGCCGCCGGGCACGCCGGTGATGCAGGTGCGCGCCTTCGACATGGATGGCACGCCGGCCAACAATATCATCACCTTCGAGCTGGCCGACAACCAGGAGATCTTCGCCATCGATCCGAACTCGGGCAACATCACAGCGCTGACCACGTTCGATCGGGAGGAGCGCGACTTCTACAACGTAAAAGTCAGCGCCACGGACAACTCGCCCTCGAGCCTGTTCGACAACGGGGATCACAACCACGGCTATCAGGTGTTCCGCATCTCAATTGGTGACAAGAACGATCACAAGCCGCACTTCCAGAAGATGACGTACCTGGCTGATAAGCTGCTCGAGGATGCCAACACCAACTACGAGGTGATCGAGGTGAAGGCCGAGGACGAGGACAACGCCTCACAGATTGTCTACAGCATCGAGAGCGGCAACGTGGGCGACGCCTTCAAGATCGGCTTGAAGACGGGCAAAATTACAGTCAATCAGCGCCTGGACTACGAAACAATCACCGAGTATGAGCTGAAGGTACGAGCCTTCGATGGCGTCTATGATGATTTTACGACGGTCGTGGTTAAAATCGAGGATGTCAACGACAATCCGCCGGTGTTCAAGGAGGAGTACAGCAAGACGATACTGGAGGGCCCCGTTTTGTCCAACGATTGCATACTCAACATCGAGGCATACGATCCGGATATCAAGGATCGCAATGCCGACCAGCACATCACCTATTCCATTGTCAAGGAGGACCACAGGAAGCTGCTGACCATCGATAATAGCGGCTGCCTGCGACTCATCCAGCCGCTCGATCGCGATCCGCCCAACGGACACAAGAGCTGGCAGGTGCTGATCTCAGCCAGCGACGAGGATGGCGTCGGCACATCTCTGAAGTCGGTCAAGCCCGTGATCATTACCCTGGAGGACATCAACGATAATGCGCCATTCCTGATCAACCAGATGCCCGTCATCTGGCAGGAGAATCGCAATCCCGGCCAGGTGGTGCAGCTGCTGGCCAACGACTACGATGAGCCGCAGAACGGGCCGCCCTTCACCTTCGGCATTGACAGCGAGGCATCCATCGACATCAAGTCCAAGTTCAGCATCGACAACGACTACCTGTTCGCCAACGTGCAGTTCGACCGGGAGCAGCAGAAGGAGTACTTCATACCCATTCGCATCAGCGACGCAGGCGTACCCAAGCAGAGCTCGGTCAGCATTCTGCATCTGATAATTGGGGACGTGAACGACAATGCCATGTCGGAGGGTTCGTCCCGCATCTTCATGTACAACTACAAGGGCGAGGCGCCCGACACGGACATTGGACGTGTCTTTGTAGATGACGACGACGACTGGGATCTGGAGGACAAGTACTTCGAGTGGAAGAGTGGCATCGCCCACGAGCAGTTCCGGCTGAATCCCAGCACCGGCATGATAACCATGCTCCAGGGCACACAGGAAGGCGAATATCTCCTGGAGTTTGTGGTCACCGAGGATGCCCCCCAAATACAGAAGCATTCAGTCGATGCGGACGTCACGGTCATAGTGCACGAACTGCCGGAGGAGGCGGTGGACAAGAGCGGAAGCATACGATTCTACAACATCACTAAGGAGGACTTCATCAGTGTGCCGCGCGACGTCATGGCGGACGACGTCTTCTCGCTGAAGGATCGCCTGCAGCACTCGCTGGCCAAGCTGTTCAACACGTCGGTCTCCAACGTGGATGTCTTCACGGTGCTCCAGAATGAGAACCACACGCTCGACGTGCGCTTCTCCGCCCACGGCTCGCCCTACTATGCGCCCGAGAAGCTCAACGGAATGGTGGGTCAGAGCCAGCAGCGGCTGGAGGATGAGCTGGGCCTGCAGATGCTGATGGTGAATATAGATGAATGTTTGATCGAGAAGCTCAAGTGCGAGAGCTCCTGCACAAACGAGCTGCACAAGAGTTCCGTGCCTTATATGATCTACTCCAACACCACGTCCTTTGTGGGCGTCAATGCGTTCGTCCAGGCGCAATGCGTCTGCGAAGCGGTGCCTGCCTCCCAGCCGTGCCTAAATGGAGGCACTCGCAGATACGGCGAGAACGACGCCTGTGACTGCATCGATGGCTTCACGGGTCCCCACTGCGAACTGGTCTCCGTGGGCTTCTACGGCAATGGGTACGCCTTCTACGAGCCCGTATCCGCCTGCGACAACACGCGCATCAGCATGGAGATTGCACCACAGCACGAGCAGGGACTCATCATGTACTTGGGTCCGCTCAACTATAACCCGCTGCTGCCCATCTCGGACTTTCTGTCCCTGGAACTGGACAAGGGCTACCCGGTGCTCAGCGTGGATTACGGCTCGGGCATGGTGCGCATCAAGCATCAGCACATCCAGCTGCAGGCGGGTCGCTCCTACCAGCTGGACATCATCCTGCAGAGGGCCAGCATAGAGATGACCGTCGACAACTGCCGCCTGTCCACCTGCATGAGCCTGGGCGCTCCGCAGGGCCCCAACGAGTTCCTCAACGTCAACTCGCCCCTGCAGCTGGGCGGTACGCCCGTGGATCTGGTGCACCTGGGCCGCCAGCTGAACTGGACGCACGTGCCCAACCAGCAGGGCTTCTTCGGCTGCGTTCGCAACCTGACCATCAACGAGCGCACCTACAACCTGGGCCTGCCCTCGCTGTCCCGCAACATCGACAGCGGCTGCCAGCGGGCGGTGGCTGTGGCGGTCAGCTTTGGCATCGATCGGAACTTCATCATTGCGATCATCACGTGCATTGCGCTGCTGCTGATCATTCTGCTGGCCGTGGTGGTGCAGAAGAAGCAGAAGAACGGCTGGCACGAGAAGGATATCGACGACATTCGCGAGACGATCATCAACTACGAGGACGAGGGCGGCGGCGAGCGGGACACCGACTACGACCTGAACGTGCTGCGCACGCAGCCCTTCTACGAGGAGAAGCTCTACAAGGATCTGCAGTCGGGCATGCGGGATCCCAACGATATACCCGACATTGGCGACTTCCTCGGCGGGAAGAAGGAGAACTGCGACCGCGACACGGGCGCCAACACGGTCGACGATGTGCGGCACTACGCCTACGAGGGCGACGGCAACTCGGACGGCAGCCTGTCCAGCCTGGCGTCGTGCACCGACGACGGCGATCTCAACTTCGATTACTTGTCGAACTTCGGACCACGCTTCCGCAAGCTGGCCGATATGTACGGCGAGGAGCCCTCCGACACGGACTCGAATGTGGACGACGAGCAGGGCTGGCGCATCTGAGCAGAAGGAACTGCAAGCGGTACGAAGATAATAGCGAGTACGAAATTAAAAAGACTTTTACGATAAGTGTGCGTAGGGCGCCGGGACGACGGCATAGCCGGACGGACCCCACACGGCCTATCGACGTGCCGTGCGCTTGAAGAAGACATTGCAAATATATAGATTTTTATACTAAATAGAGGAGCATTGCAAGGGCATAGGAACACGTTAATATTTCCGTCGATCGACGGAGAGTGATCTTGATCTTACGTAAAACCAATCTAAACTTTAATTTAGCGAAGCAACTGCGAACAAAATAATATCATTATTGCAGCATTGTTGTCTGTATTTTTCGAAGAAAAAATATAGAAGTAAACACAAATATCATTTACATAGAGTATATGTCATACATACATACACATCTGTAGCATAGACGTATATATAAATAAATATATATATATTTATGATTTCAACATTTATGAAATAATCAAAATTTCAAAACAAATATTCCTACATAAAAAATATGAATAAAAACGCATTGCATTTGATTTGCATATTCCCAACAATAGATCTAAGACTAGTTCGTAACGCTAACTTAAAGCTATATATAGATTCTATAAAAGGCATTATATCATATTTTATGCTTAGACAGACTCCCAGCTCCAGATGTACAGGTTGTGGAGCCTCGTTTCAACTTCCGAATAAAAACTCAAGCTTAAGACAAATTAAATACATTTAAATTATGAAAAAAAAAAAACAAAACAAAAAAAATCAGAAACAGCAAAAAAACGAAATAAAATTAACTCAATTTTTAATTTAAGCTCTTAAGTTTTCGCTGTAAATTTCTGATCATATACATACATAGAGAGATATATGTAAGAAACAAATCTATCAAGTTAATTATGAATAAGCCAAATACATATATGTATATGTATAGTATATGTATTTGCGTGTGTGCAGTTATTTCTATGTTCCATATAGAGATCGAATAAAAGTAACCTGAAAACTAGAAGTTTTATGTGAAAAGCGTTTAAAAATAAATCAATATGCGATATGTATTTTTTATAAGTCGTTTTTTCGTACAGAGTCCTAAGAACTAAGCAAATTTTTTACAAGCCAACACATAAGATTAACTGACAAATTTATTTATATAAATAAATTTACAAATTTCAAACACAAACACACACACACAGACACAACAATTGTGTAAAATAAACCACAAAATATATTTGAAAAAAAAAAAACAGTTCATGATTTTTTTTATTATTTACGATTTACAGCATTTAAATGACCTGAGACCTATGGAGAGATAAGAAGAGGTGTCGGCATATAAGTATGTATTTATTTGTATATATATAATACTACAATCGATCCTCATATAATGGGGTAAACTTGAGTTTCATCAAGATTTTATATTTATTTAAAAAAATTACCTAGAGAGTAATTATTTATAAATTAATTACACAAGGAATACTTCCCTATCATACTTTGTTCATATTGCCCAATCTTTGTCTTACTTTCTACAGATCACAATTGATATACGTAAGGATAATATTATATTTCATAAGAAATACAGTCTCTGATCACTACTGGATATATAGATCACAATTGATATACGTGTAGAAAATATATTTGGTATCAGCCTCCTATGATCCACCATCGATTTCTACATATAAGTATGGAAATAGCAGAGAATACCTATCAGTTTCAACAGCAACATGGACTGATTGCATTTTCAGGAATATTTTATACAATACAACCCCTTTAACATCAAATTGAGAAGACTGCTAAAGGTAGAGTGGAGATATAAGGGTGTATAGGTATATACATAAAGATAAGACGATATGTTCGATGAGATACAACGCACAAAACTTGATCACTTTTATGGGTAGTAAGTATTTGCCAAAATTGTAGCATACATACAAACATTATGCATGTACATAGAGATAAGACGATATTCGATCAGGAAAAAGGCGGCGTACTTGATCAGTTTTATGAGCAACAAGAATTTGGCAAGAGTGGGGAGTGCTAGATAGGAAACACGCTCATGTATGCTGCCTCAACAGGAAAGATCAATACTTGAACGCTCATCAGTTTCACATACATATATGTATGTTCGACGCTGTCTCGCTCCCCCCTTTTAAGAAATGATCGATAAGACAGCCAGAATTATGCTTATAAATCCAAATACAGACAAACAGTCTTATGAAAGCTCCAAAATAAACTAAACAGAGAACGAAGAAGAAATAAACAAAAATTAAACGAAATGCAGCGCGAAGCAAACGTATTTCAAGTGGCGATGTTTACACAAGGCAAGCCACGTAGTGCGTGGGGGAGAGAGTGAGAGGGAGGGAGGGAGAGAGAGAGAGAGTGAGGGAGGTAGGCAGCCCAACATCAGTGGAAGTCATTGACTGTGGCTACCGTGTGATGGTGTTGGAGGAAAAGCCCCATTATCTTATCAGCGGGTTTGACTCGAAAGTAGGCCGCCATGTCGCCGGCGCACACTCAACGTGCGTGTGTGTGTGTGTGTGTGAGTGTGTGTGTAAATCGATTGAGGCACGAGCAAATGGATTACAGCGCGTGCATCTGGGGCAGCTGGAAACTAAGAATTGATGTGCTCAGCATAGGAGTGAAGGTGCGCCTTAGCCGGCCCAAATCGATTATCGATTTACAATCGATTAGCGCATGCCTATCGCAGCGCTTCAACTGTTAAATGAAGCTGCACTGAGCAGAGATCGCTCAAATATCTGAAATACTGGCAATTCTTTAATTATCTCTGCCAGATGCTCATAAATTTCAAGCAAATTACTTTTCAATTGCCGCTCGAAGCGTATCAATAAAACATATTTGATCAGGCAGAGAATACTATACATATATATGTATCTACATATTTCTCTGAGTGCATGCGCGTCTTGCTGATGTCATGGCCAAGGCTTGCTTGGATTGCGGAAAGGCCCGGCACGAACGACAGATGCGTTTCTATCTCGGCCAAGCCAACGATAACAAAAAAAAATCATTAAAAACCAAACAGAAAAAAAAATACTGCAAAAATTATCAGAATTCAGGATGTTTCGCTCAGGTAGTCGCAGCGACTGTCGAAGGGCTCGACGCAGAGGAAGCAGAAAAAAAATGGCTGTTGAATAATCAAATAACCTTTGGCTACCTGTCCGAGCTGTGCGCAGCTGCAGCTGTCGCTCAGGTGTGCCTCTGTGTGTGTGTGTGTGTGCGTGTGTGTGTAGCCCGGCACGGGCATTGGGATTGGGTTTGTGCCTGGGATGTTTAGCCAATGGATTAACATAAAAGAGCGACAAGACGAAAGAAGCGAACAAAGCGTAAGATGCAAAGCAAAGCCAAGTGAGAACGCGGCTCAAATGCTACCTGGACGGACGCATATAAGGCAGCTGCTGCAGCTCGAATACACAACCTATTCATGTGTGAATGTGTGTGTGTGTGTTTTGGGATACATACGAAACTCACACACACACAGACGTTGCCATCGTAGCCGTTAACGGAAAAATGAAAGCAAATCTTTGTAACGAACTTGGCCGCCTGCAGAAAACCAGTATTTTTGAAACTGCTTGACAGCGAGGTGTGTATCTGCTGACTCGTGCTCTCTTTGCCTGCTTCTATTCTTGAGTGAAGTTTGTGCTCTAAGCTTTGAGTGCATTTTGTGCGCTTCTCTTTCGACTGCTCATTCGCCAGCTGCCGCGCCAACTTCTTGCGCGTCTCTCTCTTTTGGTTTTATTCTTTGCCCTCGCTCAGTTCATGCACTCACTCCCTGTCGCACTCACGCTCTCGTTTTTGCTCGCCCTCTCCCTCGCTCTCTCATGAGCGGCTTGAAGCCGAACATGTCACGCACGAAGCCATTGTATTGATATTGATGGGCACGTCTTGGCGTTTTACTACCTGTTGATGAGGATGCTGCTGTCGCTGCTGCTGCTGCTGCTGCCGCTGTTACCCATCTTTGTTGTTGTCGCTGCTCTGCTGCTGCAATTTCGCTCTCGCACACACATACACACATGCACAGTTCTGCTCTTGATTAATAACAGCCAACTGGCTGACCATTAAGGAATGTCGTGTATAGGTACTCGCAATGCTCCCGGCATCGAGCCGAAGTGCTCATTAACACTCTGCGACTATTCATCACAATTTCAATTACCAAGGCAAGCGCAGTTGCTGCCAGGAACAAAGATCTGCCATTGTATGAGATATACATATATGTACATAAAACTAAACAGATATACTCTTTGATTTCATATGCTTAGAGAACTGATCAGCAATCCTCCAACACCCACAAACCTTTTAAGACGACACTAATAACTCTATGAAGCCAGAGACGTGGCTGTTGTATTAAGTTGGCCATTAGTTGGCCAACATGCCAGCAGGTACACAGCTACCTGTGTTGCGGGCCAGCCCGGCGACTAGAATCAATAATACCGATCGCTCATAAAGGGAAATTTTTGTGGCGACGTTTGCTGACCGATCGACCGAGAGGCCTATGTGTTTCCACTAGAGAAATGCTGTCCGGCGGGACGTGCCGGCTGCAGATTCTTGCCCATCAGCCGATTTGCCATGCCCAGCACGTACACACACACACGCACACTCACACGTGATATGCAGCAATCACCACTGTAAGCTTTACTTGGCAATCGCAGCGCTGCATTGCACCGTGAGGCCAAATCGGTTTTTAAATGTCAAAATTGATGCAGCTCTTAAGCCGAATATGGCTTGGGCATTAAGGCAAAAGATTGTTATTCATATTTGGCTGAAGAATATATTAATTGAAATAGCCAAAATGGGAAATACTTAAGTCAAATAAATCAGAATTCCATAAAAAGATATAGTTTGTTAAATGCTTGCAATGGACTTTAATATTTAAAGTAAAATATATAATTATAGATATCCCTAAATTGATATCCATATATTTACATTTATTTGCCTACTCTCCAATAATCATATTCCCCATCTATATCTCTCCACCCAAACCACGCTCACATATCTTCAGCTCTCACATTCGCATACCATGTCACACTCGTGGCAAAAATATTACGTACGCCCCTTAAAGCGACAGCTAAACCAACTAGAAAGGCGCTCCACATAAAGCTCAAATGTCTTTTTATAGTTTTCAAAATAAAATTTTCGAAATTGGCATTTATTTGAGATGTTTACCGAGTTATGATTGCCTTTAAGGGCATTCGAAAACAATGTTAACAATGCGAAATATGTTTTGCTTTTGTTGTTGTTGTTGTTGTTGTTGTTATTGTTGTCTTTGGTTTTGTTTAGTCTGTTTTGCTGGCGTTGTTTGTCAGCGTAAGCATTAGTTTCCACTCCGAGCCTCGGACTGAAGGCGAAAACGTGGCAAAACTAGTTTAAGTCCATATTTTCTGCTTAAATTGCAATGTTTCCAAGTGATTCAGTTTTCAGCTGCAAATGTTGCCACAGCCAAGCAGGTGAGAGGTAGGGAGGGGGGCCTAGAGCACTTTGGACTTGCGACTGAGAGATGTGGCTGCCTGGGCTCATTTGCATTCGCCGAGTGTGAATTTGCTCACCTTTTTTTTGTTTTGCTGCATCGACTTACAACGAATTTGGAATTCCAGGAAATTGCTTTTGGTTTTTAGCAGCTCGCGCCGGGAGACTCTTGGACAGTTGGTCAATAATTTGCAGAATGTGTGATAATGCACAGAAAGGTAATATTTTTGTTATGATATAAGAGATGAGAGTAGTTGAGCGGGGTAGTATATGCAGGTAGATATATTATAGCAAAAAAATATATATTATATATGCTAATATATGTCTACTAAACTATTGCTAGTGATCTAGTATACAAATATATATATACTTTATGGAATGTCTCTGAGTTAATAAAAACTGCACTTAAACAAAGCTATAAACAAATGTGCCTACCCAGACTAAACAGTTCATTAGCTCTTAAATATTAGTGATTAAGAAACGAGTTAAATAATGAACTAGAAATAACTCAGGAACACACCTGCTATGAGTTTGCACTCTCGGCAAATATGGCTAATGTTCGATTTGGAGCGAAAGAAAATCACTTTTTGCGATATCGAAAACATATTTTGTTTTTGCAATAATTAAGCGTGACACAATATGTGTGATGTGATATGGGCGCAAATGGATCCAAATAGAAATCCATATGCCAGCTGTCACAGTTTTGGGCTATAAATGTGCGTCAACAATTGTCGATTATTAATAAAAGAGCAGGCGCAGGACAAAGGAGGAGGTCTAAGAGAAGGAGGAGGAGTCTGTCGAATATGCGGAAACCCACGAAATGCTCTTGACAGCCACCCTAGTGGAACATGATGGGTTCAAAAATAACGCCAGCCAGAGCGACCGCAGGGTGGAATACATATATATATATAGTCTAGGGCATATAGCGAGGCCTAAAATCGAACAGGAACAAAAAAAAACAACAAAAATGGAAAACAATGCATTCGTTGCTTTAGTTTCATGTGGCTCAACGACGACGACGACAACAATAAAATTAAAATGAAACTTCGCTGGAAACCCTACAAGTGAAATATGACCCTAATACAAATTAGAGTTCCCCATAGCACAAACATACAGGGAGAGAGAGAGAGAGGGAGAGAGAGAGAAGTCTCTGGCAACCCTCGTCATAAACCATAAATTATGAACAATACAAAAACCAAAAGGAATTTCCAGAGAGCAAAAGGGCTGTGCAAACTTTAGTTCTAATTTTATATATGTATTTAGCTGCACAAGCTAAAACTCCCGTTTGACAGCATAAGTTAGGGTATTGCCTATGTCTACCAAGCATTGTTTGCTCGCTTGATTTTTGCCGCAATTGTTGGCAGTTGTGATAATTGATAAGAACACCGGATATGTAGGTCGTTGAGTACACACACACACACACTCTCTCTCTCTCTCTCTCTCTCTCTCTCTCTCACACACACACACAAGCAGTCACTCACCTATGTACTTACCCCATGTATAAATAGGCATTGTGCCTGTGCTTCCCATATCGACTGCGAAAAATATATTGAAATTCCGAACTAGTTGGTTTATCTAGATGTCGCCTGTTTGCTGCTGCTGTTGTTGTTGTTGTTGCCTGCATCGACGTACATGGATAAGCGCGTGTTTATGGCATTGACTGAATGTGCATAGCTCTTTGACAGCTTTGATAAATGCCGCGCTGCAGTTGAATAGCGGTAAATGTCGAGGTGAAGTGAGTTCTTAAGGGGAAACCTTTAAGCATGCACCCTGGGTCGACTGGACAGGGTTTGCAATAAGCACATGTCTACCTGAATGTTCTGAGATTTAGAATTTATTAAGATTTATTTTATTAAAAGCAGAAAGTTGAATGAAAGACTTATATATTAATAATTTAAAAAAAAATAATTATTTTAAAATTTTTTAAATTAAATTTTATAATAATTTAATTTTATATTTATATTGTATATATTTAATTCCAATTTTGAAATTTTTTAAAATTCTTAAAAAATCATATTTGCTACACCAAAACTGAATTTTTGGCTTTAAAAACAAATTATCATTCATCTAACTCTCAGCTTTATTCCTTCAAATATTTGTACATTAAAGCTAAAACTCTCATGTGACACTGACATGCTCTCAAAATGAAATTGAGAAATCTCTTTGAGCTGTCAAATGTGTTTCAAAGTTTCGCCAACGCAGCGAAAATTCAAATTCAAAGCAAAACTGAATCCAAATCCAAAATACGATGACGTGAAGGTTTTTGCTGCACAAACAACGAAAACGACAACGACAATAACAAAATCTGCTTAATTGAAAATAAAAGAAACAAACTGCGACGACAAATGGAAGTAAACAAAATAAAGACATTTGAGACAGCTAAGTAAAAAAAAAATAAAATGAAAAATAAAAAATAAAAAATCCGAAAATAAGAAAAACACTTGGAGAGCTCAACGAAGTGGAGCAGCTTGACTTGGACTTGATCGTTCGTTGCCTATAAAAAAAATTAAATAAAAAACTGAAAACAAATGACACAAGAGATTCAGTTTACGCTGCAAAAAGCGGCCAAATGTTAACACTTCTAAGGCTGCCCAGAAACCAGGTCGGAGGTCAGCCAATCCATTTATTTGTCGACAATTGGTTCACAATTCAGGGCGAAGCGAATGCGCTTGGAAGCGCTAAGCTGATGCGTGTTGGCCTAGATATAATTTGATTGAATTATTATTTTTAAAGTTATAAATAGTATAATTATTTGTATTTCGGAATTACTTAACTATATTTTATAGATATATAGATACCATAACACTTTAATACATATATTGTATATATATAGATAGAACTCTAATACTCTCAGAGTAATCCAATAGCAAATGTTTGCAATGCAGTCATAATTGTTGCCGAGTTAATTTCCGTTGCTCTCATCTATGTATATGTATATATACATAACTATCTTTATCGATCTACCTATAAGATATATGGATAAAAAGATCTATCAATCTATATATATTTATATATTAAGTAGATCTCGAATAGCACTATTTACTCTGTAATAAGATTTTGATATATAGTCTCTGTTAAGCATACTAGATTTATATTATTGGATTTCCATCAAGTTGATATGATATATGTCATATACATATATATCAAATATATCTCTTTTACATTTTTATCCTTGGAAAAACTGCTAAGACTATGAGCATAAGAGAATGCTAATACTCCCTTTACATAAGAGTATATTTTTGATACCCTAAAATGTCTAGCTGCAAACTAATATGCTCCTCTTACCTCTTAAGCAAGTATTCAAATCGACAGCCTTGAGCCTTACTAACAGACTTCTCAATCTATTCGCAAAGCGATCCCTTCATTTCTTTATCTTCAAGATATACTACAATAACTCGCAAGCTAATACTCCCTTAACTATTAGTAAGCAAGCATAAGAATGATCTTAGATCAAAATAATATGCATATGACTAACGTATAGCTACCATGTTGACCTTCAGCTAAGGCAACGGCTTGTCACATTACACGACGCTGTGATTTGAGCCATGAAGTTTCGCTGTGCAGTAACCATAAGAAGTGACTCAGTGTTTCAGACGTGTCTAAGCTACAGACTTGAAAAATTACCAGCTCTCACTCTAATATACACAAAAATATATGCCACACACTCTGAACAGCTAAATAAATCCATCTCAAGATTTTGAGCATAAAACGCATTCATAATATTTACAGACTACAAATGATATCTGAGCATGCAATGCGAGTTTTTGATAGCCTAAGAAATTTTCCGACATTCTTGGAGAACGTATTAGTAGGGAAACCCATTTCAATTACCGCAGACCCGCTTTATGGGGTACTTAACCCTGTTAGGGGCCACACAGCGCGAAATCTAGCACCAAATGGCGCTGGAACCTATCAAGTTGAGTGCCTCCACAATTCTCATAGAGGTTCGAGCGAAGACTCTCACAGCAATATGTTGCATCATGGAAAATCATAGCATTGTTGTCTAATAATCCAGCCTCGAGCAGCAATGGACGCAGTTCAGGCATTTGACAAATTAGACGATCGTTTGGTCACTTCAAGAGCGACAGACCCAACTATTGTTATCTGAAACCGCCTCAAGACAACCACAGAGAGAGAAAGAGAGAGGGGTAGAGAGTTGAAGAGGTAGAGCTGGACAAGAATGCAATAGCAATGCGTGTGCGGCTTGGATCCGCTTAGTTGTTGCACCATCAAGCACCACGCCCCGCCACTCGAGGCACGCAAATTGCTTTTACAGCGGGCTTTTTGTAAGCCCTTCTGGTATTTGCAGTCGTCGCTTTGCTAGCCGTGTGAGCCGAGGATTAAAACATTACCAATTTATAGATTAAAAGCATTTTTGCTGCAAACAACTCAGAAGATATTTTCAATACGTTTCAAGGAGACAGCATTAGAGGAGTGTTGAAAATTTACTTTAGAGTAGTTTTGGTAGTAGAAGTAGTGGAATAATATTAATCGCAGTAGTAGAAGTCGTATTAGTAGTAGTGGGGGTAATAATAGTAACAGTAATAGTAGAAATAGTAGTAGTACTAGTAGTAGAAGTTGTAAAAGTAGTAGTAGTAAAAAAGTAGTAGTAGTACGAGTAGTAGTAGTAGTAGTAGTAGAAGTTGTAGAAGTAGTAGAAGTAGTAGTAGAAGTTATAGAAGTAGTAGATATAGTAGTAGAAGTTGTAGAAGTAGTAGATATAGTCGTAGAATTTGCAGATGTAGTAGATATAGTAGTAGAAGTTGTAGAAGTAGTAGATATAGTAATAGAAGTTATAGAAGTAATAGATATAGCAGTAGAAGTAGTAAATATAGTAGTAAATGTAGAAATAGAAATAGCTGATATAGAGTAAGTGTAATAATAAAAGTAGTAGGATAATAGAAGTAGTAGAAATATTGGAAGGAGTAGTAATAAAAGTAGAAGATATAAAATAGAAATAGTAGTTGAGGTAGAAATAGAGTTAGTAGATATAGTAGTAGACGGAAAAATATAATTAGTAGCTGCTAGAGTAGTAGGTGTAGGACTAGTCTAAATAGTAGTATATATGTATTCACTAGACAAAGAATATTAATCTACAATAGAACAGTAGTATATAGTAGGATAGAGCAGTATAAAAGAATAGCAAAGTACAACATAGTATAACATGATTGAATAATAGTATATACTATATATTTATCCTATTGAGAATAGTAAAACATAATTTAACAACAGCATTAGTTTTCACATAATAGTAGTATAGATTAGTAGTATTTACTACGTTAAAAATAGTAATAATAAATAACAAAGAATATTATCAGGAATCTTGTCTATTTACAACACATGTATTCACACAATAGTAGTAGATTTTAGTAGTATCTCCGTAACTCTACTCGCAAACAACTGTTATTACAGTGCACAATTGATATAGAAACAGAGACAGATTGTATTTATATCGACAGTGGCGCAGCTGGAGTCGCAGCCATTGTTAGTTTATTTCAGCTTCTGCTGCACTTTGCATTTGTTTCTCGTTTGGCTTTGCTTTGCTATTTGTTATTGGTTTTCTGCGTAAGTTGCACTTTACGCAGTGCTAAAGCCAAGAATGAGGTCAGCTTGAGCTGGGCAGCGGGCAGCAGCAGACGCAGAGGCATAGGCAGAGGCAGCTGCTGCCGAGTGACAGTGCCTCAAACTGCAGTTGTCTATGTAAAGAGAAGTAGCTGACATAAAAATAAAAAATAAAAAATAAAAAATAACAAAAAATACCAAACAAAAACATCTTTTCAAGTTTGCCGTTTGCTGTCTGTTAATTTGGCGCTGGACGTGCCTGCCCCAAAAGCCAAGCTGCTTGCCACAGTTGACGGACGGCGGCATCAAAAGCAGCCGAGCTTAGGCCAGCTGACAGTGCACTTCCGCTTGGACCTAGTAACAGAGTGAGAGAGAGAGGGGGGAGGGGGTGATGGAGCCTAGTGAATTGGCGCGTGCGCACGCACATTCCAAGCGACATTTTGGGGCCATCGCTGCACGCATTTCAATTGCCTCGCTAAAAGCGCATTTAGAGGCAAATTTAGAGGCAGCCACAAAACTGCGCGGCTTTTGTTTAATTTATTGAACCGGAAATACGTAAAACTGTGCCCACAAAAGGCAAATGAACCGCGAAGCTCAAACAATACTCGATCAATATTCACACGCCAAACTGAAGAAGAAGAAGAAGAAGAAGAATCAAACAGAGCCGAAAAAACGTTTGGTTGATGTGAGCTTAGGTAACTTCCAGCTATTTCTGTGCATTTTATTTGGGAACTAATTTTTATGGTAAATAAATTTATTTTGCTTTTATTTTTTGCGAAAATTTTGTGAAAATTTTAAATTTGTTATAGTAATAATAATATTATCAAATAGTATTATTTTAAAAAAGTTTTTTATGTATACCAAAAGACCTTGCTCTGGGTCAAGTATCCAAACTCCTTGAACTCTTTAAATATGGTTAATTTATCTTTAGATCTACAAATCTCCAACCTTAGATATTCGATTTTTAATCTACAATTTTAAATATCAGATCTCAGATTTTAGATCTCCAATCTTAGATCTCATATCGTATAGCCTTAGCTCAAACAGTTTGGCTAATTCCACTCAGCAGATTCTCATATCTGTGCTGTGTGTCCAATACGTAGCCGGATGTAAAACTCCAAAATGTTTTCTCTGAGACAGATGCGGGCATTAACAGTTGGCAGTCTCATTAATGAATTTGTATTCTTCAAGCAACAATATTTTGATTTTGGTATGGTATATATACATACATATATTAAATTGTGTATATCTGTAATATTTGTTCGACAAAACATTTAGGTTACATCAGCAAAACACATTCCACGAGCAACCGAAAATGCAGAAATAATTCAATAATATTGATGTTAGGTGTATTTGGAATTCTAAAATCCTCTAGGCTTCGATACTTAATAGCTAATATTGGCCTATAAAAGTCTATATAGCTGTTAAATTGTTAATGCTCACATCAAATGCATAATTTCGGATTGAATCAAATTGATAAAAGTAATTAAGTAAACAAAAACGATACAAATTACAGATAAAACATATAAATTCCAGCTAAGTAATGCATTACTAAAGTTGTTTTAGCTCTACAGACAACATATAAACAAACACAAACATATATATTTAAATCTCTCTCCATATCTCTGCATACATCTCCCCACACCAGCAATCGTATTCTAAGCATCTGCTGAGGATGCTACAAAAAAGCATAAAAAAATGCGCCACAGTCGAGAACAGATTTTCAAATATCTCTTTGGCAAATTCACATAAATTAAAGGCAAAGCTTTTGGCGGCTGTTGGCGCAGCTAAATTCCCATCAAATTGTTTAAACAATCGCAGCCAAAAGGTGCCCCCATATGGCAGTGCTTGCAATTAGTTGCGCTTGCCCGAAGCTGCCAATGAGTAAACAAAAGCTGAATGAATATACATATACACACACATACACACATATATATAGCTAAGTTCTAGCTGCTTTTTACTGCTTAATGCTTGAGTTGAGCAACTGAAACTGTTTTGTTTTCTTCGCTTTTTGTTATGCAAATCATATTTGTTGACAGTAAATAACCATAAATTAAACTTTTTTCAATATACACAAAAAATACCAAATAAATACTGTACCTATATAATATTATTGTTATGTGGTGGGCGTGTCAGCATTGAAATTCCATTTCCATTAGTTTCGGCCAAGCTGTGGAAATGTGACCAAAAAATTCAAGTAAAAAAGGTCAATTACGCGACTTCACTTTAACAGTTTCCCAGGCCCAGAGCCAACGAAGCGCGAAGCACCAACAGCACCACCAGCACCACAGAGTCAGCATTCTCCATTCTTCTCCCCCCCCCCCCCTCTCTCTCTCTCTCTCCCTCTGCTAACTGGCCACGCCCTGGCACATCCTCACACGACCTCAACTTCACTTTACACACTCGACTGCATTTGCAGCAGCAGCGCGCTGCAATTTTGTTTTTTTTTTTATGGCCAAAGCAACTACAAATTTTTGGTGGCCAAAGCCTCTCTCTGAGTGTGTGTGTGTGTGTGTGTGTGTGTGCGTGTTCATGTCTGTCATTATCATGATAAGCAACGATACTCAGCCAGCACAGGTGTCATCCGCTTTGCTCCGGCTTCGGCTGCACCTGCTGCGCCGACCTTTTGCTGTTTATCTGCCCTGTTGCTAGATAATTTCTAAATAATTTCTTCATTACAAAAAGTTGTCAGTATATACATATAATTAAATATACACATACATATATAGTTTATATATTTATGCCATGTCTCAAAAGTAGGCAATGGAATTTCTACACAAGACGATCTCAAATTTCTCGCCAATTGGGTTATCTGATACCCTAACTAAGCGACAACATTTTGCTGATTAATTTTTCAGAAAATTGCACAAACTTAACTGCAATCAACAGCAACAACAACAACAACAACAACAACTGACAGAAATTGTGTAGCAACTTTTATGGCTCCATTGTTTATGTTTCGACCCGAAGCTGTTGACGTGACTTCCAGCGAATAATTAAGAAATGAATTCATTATCGCTAAAAAGTGAAGAAGAAAAAAAAAAGTCACAGCGAGTCGCTTTAACCAGCGCAGAATTTGAATAAAATGCTAATTTGTTTTTATCAGTCCGAAATGAAGTCGTCGTCGTCTGCAGAAATTTCAATTCGATTGGGTGTGCTTTTGATCAAGTCTCTCTTTCTGGGCCCCACCAAGTCCAGAGCTTGAGATAAGTTTGGCTCACATTTTCACACGCTACACCTGCGCACTTTATGGTCAGTTTATGTTAGATTTGACAGATGCATTGTCAGATATTAGACATTAGCTCTATTTGCATTTTGATGAGACAGTTTAGAGGCAGACATAGTGAGAGGGAGAGAGAGAGAGAAAGTAACAAGTAGAGCGTAAAAGATATAGAGGGAAAGAGAGAGAGAGAGAGAGAGAGAGATGGGGGTATAGTAAGAGAGAGTGATAAATAGATATAGAGAGAGAGGGAGAGAGCGAGAGAGACAAAGACATATAGAGAAGGATAGATAGGAGTACAGAGAGAAGAAAGAGACCGAAGGAGTGAGAGAACGAGAGAGAAAAAACACAGAAAGAGCGTGGTCTTTTATAATGTAACCGCAAGTCAAAAATTGTTAGATTAAACAAAAAAAATGTAACATTTAAAATAATCTATGGTATATCTATGTTATCTATAATTATAATATTATAAAAAATATAAATTATGTTTTCTTCAGTATTCTCTGTCTTTAACTCCCATAAGTCCTTTAACACCATAAAACTCCTATATCATTTTTTCTTTTCATGACAGTCTCAGTCGACTGAAATCGCAATGCTTCACTCAAGTTAGGTTTACTTAAGAAATACCTATAAAATGCAACGTTTGTTAGTATTCCAAGATAAACTATATACACACACATACATCATATCATATAGTGAAACTCATCAAGTTGCAATGAAATTGTTGATTAAACACAGATCGGCATGGGAAACTAGTAAGAGTGGTATATATATGTGTGTGTGTATAAATCATATCTTATCGTGCGCACTTTTATCTCAGCGAGCGAATTGATAAGGCGGAGCATGACATAGGTCTCTCGGTATGTATAGCTATGGCAACATGCAGTCCAGGGCCATCAACATCCGCTGCACCCAGCAACAGCGACTGCAGCGACTCTTTGTCAGTTCGTTCAACCCAACCCCTTACCTGGCCAAGTCAGCTAACAAACTAACAAACTAACAAATGAAACTGGTTGCATACGGAGGGTTAAATGAAGCGACAATAAACCAAGTACTGGAACACCTAAGCATACAGAGAGGCGGGCCGCCAGCCTAGGCCAGGTCAAGCTGCAGAGTCAAGCGTGCAGCACATGCAACACGAGTGTGTTTGCCTTGCTGCTCCTGCGGCAACTTCCGTTGCCACATCGTTGCTGCAGTGAGTCACGAACCGGAATCCAACTGGACAAATCCCGAACATTGCTGAAAATTGAGCTACAGCAATTAACCAGTCCAGTCCGCGGCACGATCTACGCTCCAGTTCCAGTTCCAATTCCAATTCAGATGGCGGCGCATGCGCGACCTCCTTTTGTTGCATGCACCGTTGGTGACTTTTTTTGTGTGGCAGCAACAGCAGCAGCGACAGCGACAGCGGCGACAGCAGCTCCTGCTGCAATTGTGCATAATTAGCCAAAGTAATCCAGACCAGCGTTCGCTTAAACTGAGCTTTTTGGCTTTAGCTTTAGCAGATTTGGCAGTTCGTTCATTCGTTCAGCAGCTGTCGGCTTGTCTCTGAATACCCTGTGTATGATTTAAAAGTGGGTATACTTGCCTTTTTGAATATATATGTAACATGCTGATAGTGAATGTTATTAAGAATATACTTAACTATATTCATATATATATATTCTTTTAACTTTGTCTTAAATATTAATATTATTATTATTTATTATTATTATTTTTATATTCATATTATAAGCATTCACAACTACTTCTCTATTATTTGCAGGGTATTTATCTAGTTGTGCACACACACGAATTTCATCCCTTTTCCATTCCTATTTTAATAAATTTTTGTTGTATTTTGCTTTGTTGCAATTGCAGATTCATTTGTTGCACGCTCCGCACGATCCGCTGCTGCGCTGGCCCTCAGCCCTCAGGCTCCAGGCTCACCCTCGTTGCACTCTTAATGAACTTTGCGTCTCTTGCCACTTCAATGAGTATAAATATATGAATACTCACACACACATACAGATACACATACATATATAAAGTAGCAGCTGCTGCCATCAAACAATTGCAATTTGTATTTTATCAACGAAAGGGTTGCTCCACAACTGCAGAGTAAACAAAACTTATGGAGAGTTAATAGCAAAAAGGTGTTAATATTTAGCAAATATGCGTTGGTAAAACTACACTCTAAAAAAGTTAGAAAAATAATTGAAAATAAAAAAAAATTATATAAATCAATTTAAATATTTTATTGTATAAATTAAGAAATAAAATAAAAATAATAAAAAAAAACAATATGGTATAAAACTACAACAAATATTATTATAGTAATAAATAAATATATAATCATTTTTTTGAGTATTATGATTCATAATTTGTTTTACTGAACTTTGTCTTTAACTTCCTTAATATATGTATATATACTAGCTAAGTTATTTATAAGGCGCGGCTGCCTATTGCAAACTTTGATTTATATATAACTGAACAATTCTGATAATAGGGTTTGCCCTGTACGCTATAGCTAAGTGATTAAGGCCTTCCTAGAAAATGAAAACAATTAATTTTCAATCAATAATATGAAATAGTTATTGTATTAGATCATAAAAAATATATTTATACAAAATATCAAGTTCCATTTCCTTTCTATGGCTTCAGTTATCAAAGCCAAGAGTTCATAGTAGAGTTTATATAATTGAATGTGGCAATATTATATTGACATATTATATTGACATATTCATAAGGTGTGTGAGAAACCAAAAAAAAGTAGCTAACAGAGAATATATTTCGCTATATTCCTAATACAAAAATAATCTAAAGATAAAAGAGTTCAGTTTTACTCTAGCTTCCAGACTTTTTCCTAGAATTTCACACCTTTTCCAAATCAGACTGAGTTTTCTCTCACTCTTTATCTAGTGCAACAGAAATAGCAACGCGCCATGCCCACCAGCTGCGAAGGCTGCGCCTGCTTTGTGAATTGGGGCGGGGCTAGTCCAATTAAGCGAATGCACATCTTCCGGCAAATCGGCAGACGCCAGCGTCAACTAAATTAGCGCCAAAGTACGCATTTAAGTTTTATGACAGACGGAGTAAACAAACTGGAGGAGATGTTGCATGCTGCATGCTGCATGTGGCAGCCACTAACACTACTGTACGGCTGATGGCCATGTCAGCAGCCCCTGAAAAGCGAAAGCAAGTGCTAGCAGACGTCGCCGGCGGCCGTTCCTGCCACATCTCCTGCTGCTGTTCCCCTCTCTCACTCTCTTTGCCTCCCGCCTCCTGCTCGATGGGCAACCGCTACTTTTAATGTTTTGATTCCTGGTGTCGCTTAATGGGCAACTGCCACCGTCTGCAGCGAGGGGAGCCCACAAGATTTATGGCCAATTGTAAATCTCGAACGTGTGCAACTGACGATGGACGCACGCCTCATAACTGGAGGAGCAGAGCAGAGCAGCAGAGCCCTGGCCAGCGCCATAAACTTTTATAAATATGCAAAGTTTATGATTGAGAAAAAGAAAGAGAAGCAGAAAAACGCACAGCTTTTGATCAACAAATAAAATTCAAATTGGTTTCAAGACTTTGTTGCACAGCATTTACCCCTCAGTCCAATCCTCCTCCTGCTGCTGCTGCTGCTCTCCATTAGATTCTCGCAAGCCCATAAATAATATGCTCGCTGTTAATTAAAATCTTTGTATTAGCTTTGGCTGCCCGTTTGTGTGAAATATTTTTGGTAAATGAATGCGCTTTGATTCTTTTTTTTTTTTTTTTGATAAATGCCCGGCACAATTTTCATAATTAATATGATTTTTATGGACTCGCAGAGCGGGCATCACCCCAAGCCGAAATGCGCCTTAACTGGAACACAAAACGACTTCGCGCCGAGCTCCGACAGATCTACATAGCAAATGCCCAAACAATGCGCCGCCATGTTGAGAGCTGTTAATAGACTTTGTAATATTCCTAGAAACCGAACCCAAACTCCTTCAGCCTCCACTTACTCGACTGCTGTATGTCAAATAGGATTCGCCCCTGTCAATCAGCGTGATCTACGAAGGGTCGAGTTTTAATTGAATCTGAAATAATCATGTACGAGACTGTTGTGTGCCGGAGTTCCGCCAGTCTGGAGGCTCGGTTTGACAGCTCAATGACGTTTCGGCTGGTTTCAAATTAAACTACGACACCGCAAGCCCAAAGTGTTGCTCTCTACACAGCTCCAAAAACACAGCAAGTCTGAGGGAAGAAAGTGTGCGACTAGAAAATACCCTGAAATAAGTGCTGAAGCTTAAGCTTTCTTCTGATAACAGTTAGAAAGAGCTGAATCAACTTAGATGTCTATGAATGACTACTATATACATATATACGCTTACTTTTGTTTATTATAAAAAAGTTTATATTTTAAATATAATTCTATAGATCTAGCATTTTATATTCTATATTTGTTTGATCAAGGCAAGCTTAGCTTTACTCAATTTAATAATATTTATATTATATATATTTATCTATAACATGAAAAATACCTTTCATATTATAGAACTCTAGAATTCTCGTATAATATATTATATTTTATTTAGCCAAAAAAAAAAAAAAAAAAAAAAACAAAAAAAAAAATTCATACATATATGTATATATATATAAATATTTTTTTTTAATATTTTATTTATATATAGACATATATATGATGTCTTATATTTAATGAAATTTAATATCATATAATATCTTAAACAGATTTTAAATACTAAACATATTAGTGATATTATGGGTACTCAAAATATGAATGAAATTTAAATTTAATTATTGAATCATGAATTTATCTTAAGACACTGCGAGATGAAACGGAGAAAATTCATAAGAGCACGCATCTGTTGAACATATTCAACAAGAGATGAAAATAAAATAGAATCTTAAAAAATATATACATGTATATATACATAGATATGTATACTACATGCTTGTGCGCTCATCTCAGATTTATGGCAGCAACTTTAATTGAGGGTTCCGGCAGGGAAAAGGTGTTTGGAAAATGATCATAAATTATAAAAAGTATAATTACAATTGGGTGTGAAAGCTGCAATCTCATAATTTCATCTGAATGGCGGTGTCGTGAAGGTAATTATGGTCACCTAGACATCTAGAGATCTGACACAGTCAGTCAGTCGTGGGAGACAGCTGTTTTATGGATTTAAGGATCGTTGTATAAACCAAGTGCGATATTTGTATATAAACACAATAATAAATATAAGAGATTCCAGACATATGCGGAGTGAGCAGCACTTATGGAATGGCATTCGTCTGAACTCTCACTTGAAGTCGTCTGCATTTTATAAATAGATCCTCAAAGCAATCAGTACCACGAGATAAGTGCTAATAATACAAATGGACAATAAACTTGAGTTCATTGCTAATAATATCAATTTGTAAGAATGCTGCAAGCTCGGCCATAAATGTAAACAGATGCAGCAAGTCGACGATCTGTGGCTAGATCAGATTTTAGTCATAGAAATTCTTGATAATAAAGTGAGAGGGGGAGAGAGAGAGGGAGAAAGTATACAAAAGAGAGAGAGAGAGAGAGAGAGAGAGAGAGGGAGAGCGAGATAGAGGGAGAGCGAGAGAGATAGAGAGAGGGAGAGAGAGACAAAGAAAAATCAGACCGACGGACTGAACAGGAGAGTGTGAGAAAAGGTTAGAAAAATAAGAAGGAGGTAATAGGGAAAGGGTATAAGCGAGACAGATGGGAGAGAATGGCATACAAAGAGAGGAGAAAATACAAGGTAAATTCGAGAAAATTTGAGAATTTTGAATTTTTAAATATTATGCTATTCTCTAACTTATGAGAATCGCAAATTTTTATATTTACTCAGCATACGAAATGCTAATTTCTGAAATGAATAAAAAAATGGTAGAAGTTATCACAAAGTAAACTGTGGAGAGTAGTATTACCATTAGCAGTTAAAACTTCTCATACCGTCAGCTTTAAAGTCGCACGTAGGCAAAGTTAATACTCGTGTATTTAAATACATATGCATACAGATACATACATTCATACATACATATATGTACTCGCATGCGAATGCCGTGCTCAACTTTGACCTCTTTTGCGACTGCCAAGCCTCACTTGATTGCCAGCGTTTATGTTTATGCTTGGAGCTTGTCTCTTTTTCGCCTTATGCATTTCTCAGGTCTGCAAAACCGGTCTGTCCCCTGTCACCCTCTCTCTCTCTCTTTCTCTTTCTGCCTCTCCCCTCAGTCAGTTTCCAGTTTTCAAGTTTACGAACTGTTTGCAGCAATGCAGGCAACTGACTTCAACTTCGACTTTGTTAACTTCGAACACCCTCACAAAGGGAATAGCGACTTGGCCAACTCTTGACTTTGCATAGTAAATAAAAAGTATTTATGAAAAGAAAACTATAAAAACTTTTTCCCGCTTGATTGTTTTTAAGCACTTTTTACTTTAGCAAAATTAGAAGAGTCTGTAGAGTGCGGCTGGCCCTAGCTTGTTTATACTTTAAAAAATATATTTAAACTTGCGGTTTCTAGGCGGCTTTTCTGTATTCCTTTTCTTGAGCCTGGGATTATAATAAACACCAAGAAAATATTTTAAAATTTTTGTTATACATATACAATTTTTAAATATATTTAGGGAATTGCTTCAAAAAAGTAATGCAACTCTCTATCTGCAGTGGGATAAGGAGAACGTGAAACCCTTTTACAGTCTTCTAATGGCTATTCACACTCTTAACATCTGTTGGCTCGATCAGGCTCTTTAGCTGTTGCCTGTTGGTTGCTGAGGCCTCGTCAACTTTCTCGTCGCATTGGGAATTGTTTTGGCGCGTGTTTTCGTGTTGAACAAGTTTTCCATGGTATTTTTCCTGCACGATTACAGGCAATTCATTGCCATTTATGCAGTGCTCTCCGCGACTCGCTGTGCCCATAAGCGGGTTTTCCATTTTCCTTTTGCGCTGGCGTGCGTCGATCCATTAGCGCTGGACATGGCCAATTTACACTTTAGGGCCTCGACTTGACCGCAGACCCGACCGTCGATTGGCCACTCGAATGGAGCCAGACAACACGTACCAAATCCGTTAAATCACGATGCCCAATGCAAATGCACGCAGAATACTTGAGATCTCTGCGCAGTTTCAGCTCTTCAATTTGCTTAAATCTTTATTTATAGTTTTTTTTTTTTTTTTTTTTTTTGTATCATACAAATTTTAAAATATTCCTAAAATTTATAAGACATTACCTAACGAATGATTCAATAATTTTCGAAAAAAAAGTACAAATTTAGATTTAAACAATAAATTTGTGCTTTCTATCAAATATTTCCTCGGCTCGGAGAGTTAGACGAGTTGACGAGCACGCAGTGTCGCTATGGTCTCCGTTGACTTATCTTTCGTAGTCAGCTTCCAGTTGTAGCCATCGCCAGGTAGTTGACTAGCGAACAGCGGAAATAGCCAAGCGATATGCATATGCTGTCCGAAAATCCCTCGCAGATTATAATAGATGCCAGCATCGTAGTTGTGCTCATCCTTATGTTTGCGCTCTGCGCTCAGTGCGCCTCTCAGCACATAGGGGAGTTGCATGAAGACCATGCCAGTCGAAAAAATCTGATATAATATATTCAGGGTGAGGATGCTATTGTGTAGAATAAGGCTAAACGTGATTTCCGAAATAGGGTAATACATAGGCAGCCAAGTCATAGAGCCGATTAAAAACTTTACGTTGTAGAACATCAAGAGGCTCGATAAAATAAACGAATAGACTACGAAACATACGAAATAGCGGTAATTTTGATGGCCAATGCAACAGCCGGTGAATAAGCAGTGATGGTCGCGTGTCAGAATGCAGGCGCGACAGGTCTTACAGTGCCACGATCTGGGCGGTGCTAAGGCATTGCAGATCTTGCAGTGGTGCCAATTGACGCACTCACTGTCAACGTCAAAGGACTTGATGCGATCATCTACATATATGTAAAGAGAATTCATTGCCATCAGGAGCAATCGGCAAGGCTCTGCCCACACAATAAATACTCACGATCAACTGAATTATCGACCAACATGCACGCCATCAAATTGGCCATGACGTTCACATAGAGCAACAGGATGCATGTGACTGTGAGGCCATAGACGTATCCTTCAGGCGAATGGTACTTGGGCAGCACAGCTATGAGGTCGTGCAGCAATACGAAGGGTCCGCTAATGATGAAGACTAGATTACAGAACGTGTCCAAATTAGTGTTCAGCTGTATTTCGCGACGCAGCCTCATTCGGGGAAAGAATCGACTCAGAGACGCAAACATAATTGCGATTTACGATTTATGCGTAACGATTCCAACAAATATTCAGTTTATATTGTGTTTTTTTTGACGACCAGTTCTCTTGGAATACACTGCAAATAATGAACACATTGAGTATATCTAGGCATAGCTTACTTAAATCGAATTTCCCAAAATGCCAACAAAGAGTGCTTGATTTTTATTTTATAATAAAATTTGAAGCCCAGAAAACCAGGGTATCTGTTAGCGTGGCATACCCTACTAGAGCTTTCTTATAAACGAAACGAAACGATCTTTCAAGTTTCTAGTAATATGATCACCTTAGAAACTTTCTGTCTATGTAGATAGATCAAGAACCATATAACTCGTTAGTTTGTTCTGTTTTCTTGGAGTTATAAGAGAAAATAGATTGGTTTAGTAGAATGTGAACAAATATAGAACTATAATAATATTTAATCGACACTTATTAACGGCTAACCGTAACAGAAAAGTAGGAAGAAATAAGAATTCTTAGTAATGCATAATGAATGGCTGATAATATGTATATACAGACATATGTATGTATGTATATAGATAAATATACGAAGATATGTACATATAACCCCAAGATACCGTGACATATTTTTAGAATGAATACTCACTATTCACTATAATTATTCACTTTTGATGGTGTGTGTGCGTGTGTGTGGCAATGATTCTTAGTAATTGTTTTCGCGACAGTTAACACACACGCACACACACGCAGCGAATTTACATGTTTATAGAGATGTGTACAATGATAACTGTTCCGCCCCCTCGTCCACTTCACATTGACACTGAATATCATTTGAGATACTCGTCTCGGCCACTTAATCAGAGAGTATGACCCACACTTAATTGTTGCTGCTGCTGCTGCTGGACATAGCCTAATTAGGTTTACGAGTTTTTGAATGAATTTCAATTGTTTTGCGGTTTGACTAGACAACGGTAATTGGCCATCTCTTTTCAATTATTGTCTCTGCTGCTGACGATGTCAAGGGCTCTTTTTGTCTCTGTCTCGCTCGCTCTCAGCTGGCTTAATTGCATTACGCAAGTTTTGATTCTCTTTAACTGTTCTTGAAACACAATTATGAGAAAAACAGTAAATGGCAAAAGCGAAATACACAGAGCTTAGACATCTGTTATACATGTGTGCGTGTGTGTGTGTGTGTGTGCGTGCCTGTGTGACTTTTGCATGATTTATTCGCAATATCACACCCAGAGCTCGTTCAGATCTTGTTGAACAACGGCCGCAAGCTGACGCATGCATGTTGCGCTGGAAGTCCGCAAGCTTATGCAAATGTATGTTTATACACATACATATGTATGTATGTATGCACGTGCCTGTATGCATGCGACTTTTCATTTATCAATTTTAAAAGCAACGGCAGCAAAGGTGTGATTCAGTTGAGCCCCACTTTCGGCTGTCGGACTGCAGCTCTGTGTTGGATATCCATTTGACATTTGGCATATGCATACATATATATGTATATACAAATGGGTGCCTTTTTACATATGTGCATACATACAAACATACATACATCTGCATTTATTTATGCACATGAGAATGTACGTGATACAGAATGTATTCAGTTTCAGCGAATTACATATCAAGTTAACAATAATAAATAATATAAATATATATACACACATACATAAACATACATTTAAACTCTCCACACTTATGGCACATGCAAAAAAAAACGGTTCTAGGCTTGCTTTTGATATGACGTTGCCCAACACTCCCTTTTCGATAACAACTGCCTGGTGGCGGAAGGGCGATCATAAATAAATGTCATAATGCAATAAAAGAGAAAAGTGTCATACGCGCCAACATGGACACGGACATGCGACCCCATATGCCTGAATTCACACACACACACACACAAATATTTATAAATGTGCATGCATGCACAGCGCACACCCACACACTAAATACCATGAAATCCAGTTTCATTTCCAGATATTTGCGGCACCTCCGCAACAGAGTTGCGTGTAAAATGCAAAAGAAGATGATCAAATGTGAACTTACAACGGAGCATAAACACATAAATACACACGAATTCATATGTATATGTAGGTATATAAATATACATACCGAAATACTCACTTTGAGACAGTAGTCTTATATGCGTAGGTGTGTTTTGATTAAGTCCAACATATGCAGAGTTCAAGAGCTGCGTGGCTGTGTGGGTGGATAAATTATAAAATTTTATTGGCAAACTGTGGGAATAATTTGCATGATCTTTTCTATTGTAATTGAACATGTGCTGCTCATTAAAATTTTGGTAAAAATTCAATTTTGAAAGACAAAGCTAACTGTAAACCTCTACTAGACTAGTAAAATTTGAAAATGTTTGAATCAATTTTATTTTTTTGGCACTCACGCATAGCTAGCATGTGACTAAGATTCAGTTTTTATAAAATGCGCTCAACTGTTACTATACAAGCAGGAACCAAGCTTTCCGGAGGCTTACCAATGGAGGGCCAGTCGACCAAACTTTGCGACATGCAACACTTTTTTTTGGCAAAATTTTATATAACTATTTTTGTTTTTTTGCCCAAATTAGCGAAGCGAGCTGAGAAGTTTGAGTATGAATGTATGTATATATATGTATTCATATAAATATATACACATACATATGTATATATACGCTTCTACACTCTGCAGAGATCGCATCACTCGCTTTCTTTTTTGTACCAACAGCAACGCAAAAGTTCAGTCTTTCCGGTCACTGATTCTTTTTTCTTGGGTGAAAATTATTGTTTATGATTATAATTAATATGGGCAAATGTTTATGACTAGCTAAAGCATTGTTTAGCTTGTTAACTTTCGCTTTCGCACAACAATTTTTCTAATTAGATTTGTTGGTACTTCTTTGCCTTTAACTCTATTATATTAGAGTCTAAATTTTTAAATAAATAAATATAAGTTAGATTCTATTTCTAATCCTGAGAAATAAAATATATATTCCCTTTCTATTAATTCAGCTGTCTGAATGAATACTTTTAAGGTTTCATAGAAATACTGTAGTGTATGACTGGCAATAAATTTATATATATATGTTTTCACAATTCTTAGGTCACGCCCATTCGAAATTCTAGCTAACACCCTGTATAATGATCAACCACGCCCAGATGTTCATAAAATTGTACTTTTACACTTATTGATGATTTCCAAAATGATGATTACCCAAATTTAAAAACAATAATTTAATCATGCCCAATACCCATCTATCAACGCCCACTATGGGCGTGGCAAAAAAATGAAATATAACTATAAATCTGAATGGACTCGATTGTCTGCAATGTTTTTATGATGTTGTAGAGGCAAAAAACTGGCTAGAGTTAATTTATATAAATAGAATATATGAATAACTCAAACCATCTTCATCAAAATGTTTGATTTGCATAAAACAGTTTATAATATTCCATTTATTTGCTTATTTAAATGAAACCAAAACAAACACATAAATTTATATATGAAAGAGAGAATCATAAAGTTAAGCCCCATGGAAAGCAAAGTAATTAAAGTGGCTTTTGTTCTTTGCCATTTGCCGAATGAAGGCTATAAATATGCCGAGGACAGCTCCGGAGAGAGCCCAAGGGTTGCATTTGTTTACGTTTGAGTTACTGGAGGAGGACTTATGTAGCTGCTGATAAGCAACGACTTTACAGACCACCAAATGGGATAAATAAACGGCGCAGTCCAAACAGTGAGGGGACGAGGCGGGCAGGAGTCAATCCAGTGGGGTTGTCACAACAAGGCGTGGCAGCCGGATTTAGTGCAGTCAGCGTGAAGAAGTCGAGCAGGATCTCCATCCAGATGGTCTGCGCCCACAAGAAATACCAGCTCAAGTCGTCTGACAGCCCTTTCGCTACTCCTGCTGCAGTAGCAGCTGCTGCCGTGTTGCTCCTCGGGGTTAATTTCACGTTTCCTTTTGGCATTCGAGACGCGTGCGTCCGTCACATTACTCAACAGGCTGGCCTCAGCAGGATGCCTGCAAGGATGTCCTTATAGCGTGCTGGTAATTTCATTTATTGTATTTATTTATTTTCCTTTCTCTGCTCCACTTACTTAAAAGTTGATGCAGTGCACACAGAAAGTTGAATTCTCAAAAAAAGGGGACCAGAGCTTAGAATAAACACCGTCTGTTTACATTTTTGTGAGCTGAAACCACTATGAATGGTAATTCAGGGTATATTAGTTTTGTGAGAGGCCGGAGGAGGTGTGGTGGAAGATGGCATAGAGTATATATTCTTGATCGGGATGACGATTCCTGTTAATATCTAACCATGCTTGTCAGAATAGCAACTCTGCGCAGGGTAAGGGGTATATACTAGTCAGGCACTCCCGACTAGAACACTTTTACTTACTATAAACGTTACACGTGGGAAATGGGTATTTCAGGTAGAAACTATGGGTGACTATATGTCACAGGAGGAGATCCTATATACTCACTTTATATTATCTTCATTATACTCGTAGAGAGAGGTCGATCTAGATATGTCCGCTTGGCCGTCTAGCCGTATAATTAAAATAGTCTATCTGTTAAGATATCTCCTAGTCGGACACTCCTTACTCTGCTACTCTAACTTGTTTTTCTTTTTATGTTTCTGGTCATGTTTATCTCGTTTCATCAGCTTCAGCCTGCTACCGAAATCTCGTTCGTTTGGTTTGCTTTGTTATTGTGACAGCCTCCCTGCCAGATTGTTGACTAACTATATATACTATATCCACACTCCATGTGTCTGTGTGTGTGTGAGTCGGGGTGGTTTGCGTTACAAATTGCTCAAGTGATTCAATTTCGATAATGTTTTCGTGACAAGGGCACTGCGAAGGCTCCACTGCAGTTCAATGCGATTCGATTCCAGACAGGCCCTAGCATTCAAGGAGGGTGTTTGTTGTCCATAAATTTCACAATGCGACACTCCATAAACACAGCAAGGGAAACAAATATAAATATATATAGACGATATATACACTTTTATAGGCAAATGACCTCTGATTTATTGCAATTTGATGCATTTGTTTGAGTCTATAAAAATTCAGATTGCAATTTTATGGCAGGCAGTTAATAGATAGTTCAAATGGCGTGGATGTAGCTTTCTCATAAAAGAAAAATGTATTCAATATCTTAAACTATTTTTATTTTATTACAATTTGCATTCCTATCGGTCTTGTTTGGTCACCCACTACGGAACACAACTTCAGCTCTAGCCACATCTTTTCTACTCCAACGAAATGCTCACCCACAGCAAAGGCAACAATTTAACAATTTGATGAGATGCGTGCATCTTAATTTGCCGTTAAGTCAAACATAAGTTGATGCGGCGCTTTTTATTGCCGTTGTGCGTGATGGTTGTAATTAGCACGACTCTCTGTGGGAGTTCCGCATGTGGCGACAAATCCATCGATGCTGGGCTCAAAGTCAGGAGCATGTCGGGAAGTGATAAGCTGAGAATCATTGTCTATTAACATCAACGGACAGCCGTAGAACAGCCGCAGCAACTGTAAATTAGATATGAATACAACATTTAGAAATGGAAATTGTCACGAATTGCTGCGCACAGGTGACCAAGCGAGCGAGGAGCCCAGCGAGCGAGACAATCTATCTGTGTGTGTGTGTGAGCGTGTCATACAGTAGCACTCAGTTAGCCCACCCCACCCACGCGCCTAGCCCCACTCACTCAAATGTCCAAAGTGTATCTAATAAGTAGCGCACCCATAGATAATAAAAACGATACAATGCGATCAAAAGTAAACAGTCGAATAAAGTCGAAATTGGCGCACAAAAGCGAGCACAAGTTGCCAGAATGCCCAACTTAAATATACCTCGTAAAAATGGAAATCTGGGTATTGATATACAGGAAATTATTTAGCTAGCTATGAAATACTCATGGATGGAACTGATGGGTGAATATTTTGAATAAATAATATTAATTATTATTTATATTTTTCATTTTTATGAATATATAACTATTATAATATTTTTACTCTTATTAAATGATATTCACTTTATATTATAATTTTGTTCTCTCTTTAAAATATAACCCAAATACAGCTGAAATCCTCATTTCCTGATATGATTTCCGTGATGCCCTTAGGTACCCCACATCACCAAGTTACAAATGCATTCACCCCTCTCGATGCATCGCACTTAGAGGGTACAAATGGCAGGGCATAAAAACGGAAGCCAACCGAAATTGAAGCAACTGTCGACAGCGACACAGAGAAAATGAACGAGAGACGACAAGCGAACAACAATTAAAGCGTGACACAGTGAAAAGCTAGACAGAGCCAAAAGCTAAATGTGTTCAATAGATAACTGCGACGCAGCTCACAGATGGGCGAACCGTAGAGCAATTGAACGAATCGAACATTGTCTCAATGTATGTCCGTAAGTAAGTGGGGCTCCACAGACCCCAGACGCCCAGCCGCAAAGTAAAAGTCGACAGCCTCGCCCTCACCCTCGACGTCGCCCCAAATTGTGGCGCTTGAAATGGACTCGCCTCGAATATGTCAGAGATGCCGGAATCCGATACTGCCATGAATAATACCTCATATATACATACATATGTGTATGTACATATGGATGTATGTATGTATGCAGTTAATCCAGATGCACTACTTCAGCTTCACTACTTCTTGATTGAACAATTGCCCAGACTATTGGCTACTTAAATTCTATTCCAAATTAACTTGACGTTAATTGGAGCTGTTGAAGATATTTTTGTGTGTAAATTATTTAATATTTATAAGTAAAAGAGAGTTAGGAGCAATAACTTGAACAGCTATAGGCAGGAACTAAGGCGAAAAAATTAAATAAGTCTAAGTATGATGCACATTGATCAAAAATTATTTAAATTTGTTAACATTACTTAAGAAAAGATGCACAAAAAAAGTGGTAAGCCCCTTTAGTGGTCCAAACTTATAAAAAATGTATTTCAAATACTAGAAACTTGTGATTCACCAAATAATACAAATACAAATTGCAATAAATACAAATTTTATTTTCTTACTGTGAAAGCTTGATAAAGATAGTTCATCTAAGAGAAAACTTATTCAACAAATAAGCTCCCATTTTAAAGACCATACTGGATGTCAGGGTATCTCCCAGTTGGGCAACATCTTATTCAAACACTTATATTTATGAATATTAATATTCCTCAAATATAATATAGAAAAATATTGAGTATATATATAATGAAATCAATTTGTTCCTCGCTTTAAATTAGATTCACTTTATTAGATCGCGTTATACCATAACAAGTTCAGCTAAAAGAAAGCATTTAGGCATATTCTTTAGTGCACTGTGCTTAGTATACTTTTAAAATGTCTACAAGTAAAACAAATATGAGCTGGAAGCGGATTATTTTTATTTTGCTTCTTGGGATACTAGCTGTAAAATCCCATAAATTGCCACATTCACGAAATTTAGTGTGTAATCTAATTAATGTCAAATTAGTGCGAACTTATAATAGAATCTCATTTTGCAGCGTTCTTCAGAAGATAAGAAACATATCCTTACAAAAATGGATGCGCTTATTGAAGGTCAAACCGGGCACTACAAGAAGAATATTGAGTATTCAAATTTCTTAAATGAATTAATCATAATTAGGAAATCGGGAAATCCACTTTCAGTGAAAAAACTCGCTATTGAACAATTTCAAACATTCAATAACCGCCGCTTAGATCTCGAAGAAAAAATTAAACACCGTGTTGATGACATCAATTTTAAAATCGGATCATATCAATTAAAACATAAATGCAAGAAGTTTTATTCCAAGCAAAAGTTAGAGCTCGAAAGAGCATATACAAAATCAAACTCGGTTAAGCAAAAAGCTATAAACGACAATAGCTCACCCTGCCAATTTGAATATAATCGGCACAGTCGACCTTGGAATCTCGGCAAAGGCAAAAAGAAAATCAACCATAAGAAGAGGAACAAATACAACAACCACCAAAAACACAATGGTAAAAATGGCAACAAAGGCAAGAACAACAATGGCTACAACAACCGCAACAACGGTATCAACAACACCGGAACGAACGAGAGCATTGGCAACAACAGCAGCAACGGCAGCGACGACAATAACAACAACGGCAACAACAACAACGGCAGCAACAACAACGGCAACAACAGCAACGGCCACAACAACAGCAACAACAACAACGGCCCCAACAACATCAACGGCAACAACAACAGCGTCCCCAACAACAACGGCCACAACAACAGCAACAACAACAACGGCCCCAACAACAACAGCCCCAACAACGGCAACAACAACAACGGTCCCAACAACAACAACGGCAACAACAACATCCCCAACAACAACGGCCACAACAACAACGGCCACAACAACAACGGCCACAACAACAACGGCCACAACAACAACGGCCACAACAACAACGGCCACAACAACAACGGCCAAAACAACAACGGCCAAAACAACAACAACGGCTACGGCAACAACGGCAACAACAACAACGGCCACAACAACAACAGCCACAACAACGGCCACAACAACAACGGCCACAACAACAACGGCCACAACAACAACGGCCAAAACAACAACGGCCAAAACAACAACAACGGCTACGGCAACAACAACAACGGCCACAACAACCACGGCCACAACAACGGCCACAACAACAACGGCCAGCCCAACAACGGCCAAAACAACAACAACGGCTACGGCAACAACGGCTACGGCAACAACGGCCAAAACAACAACAACGGCTACGGCAACAACGGCTACGGCAACAACGGCTACGGCAACAACGGCTACGGCAACAACGGCAACAACAACAACGGCAACAACAATAACGGCAACAACGGCTACGGCAACAACGGCAACAACAACAACGGCAACAACAATAACGGCAACAACGGCTACGGCAACAATGGCCAAAACAACAACAACGGCTACGGCAACAACAACAACGGCAACAACAATAACGGCTACGGCAACAATGGCCAAAACAACAACAACGGCTACGGCAACAACAACAACGGAAATAACGGCAACAACGGCTACGGCAACAATGGCCAAAACAACAACGGCTACGGCAACAATGGCCAAAACAACAACAACGGCTACGGCAACAACAACAACGGAAATAACGGCAACAACGGATACGGCAACAATGGCCAAAACAACAACAACGGCTACGGCAACAACAACAACAACGGAAATAACGGCAACAACGGCTACGGCAACAATGGCCAAAACAACAACGGAAATAACGGCAATAACGGCTACGGCAACAATGGCCAAAGCAACAACAACGGCTACGGAAACAACGGCCACAACAATAACGGCAACAACGGCCACAACAATAACGGCCACAACAATAACGGCAACAACGGCTACGGCAACAACGGTCACAACGGCAACAACAACAACGGCCACAACGGCAACGGCAACATCGGCCACAACGGCAACGGCAACAACGGCTACAACGGCAACAACAACAACAACGGTCACAACGGCAACAACAACAACAGCCACAACGGCAACGGCAACAACGGCTACAACGGCAACAACAACAACAACGGTCACAACGGCAACAACAACAACGGCCACAACGGCAACGGCAACAACGGCTACAACGGCAACAACAACAACAACGGCAACAACGGCTACGGCAACAACAACAACGGTTATAACTGCAACATCAACAACAACGGTAATAACGGCAACAACGGCAACAACGGCAGCAACGGCAACAACGGCAACAACGGCAACAGCAACAATAACGGTAATAACGGCAACAACGGCAACAACGGCAACAACGGCAACAACGGCAACAAGGGTGACAAGGGCAACAAGGGCAACAAGGGTAACAAAGGCAACAAGGGCAACAAACCCAACAAGGGCAACAAACCCAACAAACCCAACAACTATGACTACTATGACTATTTAGACATGTGGTATGCCATTTTAGGCTGAAGACAAAAGCAAACAGTAAAAGTTTAATATATAACCGAAATATTTTTTAATTCGCTCAACTTAATGCTGAACCCATTGAAAATGGGAAATCAGGGTAAAAGTGATCAAGAAAATCCATCTGCAAGAGAACTTATTCAACAACATTATAAAGACCATACTGGGTGTCAGGGTATCTCCTAGTTGGACTCCATGTTATTCAAACCCTTAAATTTATTAATATTAACGTTCCTCAAGTGTATATATGTATAAATATAATGAAATCAATTTGTTCCTCGCTTTAAATTAAATTCAGCTTATTGGATTGCGAAATACCGTAACAAATTTAGCTTAACAAAACCATTTAGACATATTCTTCAGTTCAGAAAGAAATTAAAGACCGCGTGGATGACATAAACTTAAGCTATAAGCGCTTAATTCACAACAATTAAGAGACGATAACCCAACTCAAATCTGTAGGAATCGGACGCCCCGACATGGCGGGCGCCCCATGTGATCGACTTTGAACAATGAAAACTCTTGTGAGATTTTTATCAAACAAAAATTACGATTTGTTCGGCATAATTGAATCAATTAAGTCATGGCCGAGAGAGCCCAAAAAAAGAAATTATTAACTTATGAAATTTAAGAATTTATAGACTATGGAAATACCCTGAAAAAGAAAACTGACACAGGAAAAGACGAAACGCATTTATGTTTATTTATTATAGCTAAAAAATATGAACTGATGCACTATAGTCGTGCATACCCCATGGTTTTTGGAGTATTTGAGTAACATAATTAATGCATTGAAACAAATTCGTTGAACAACATGCATTGTAAATGGAATTGTGAAGAATGCGTTGCAGAGATTTAACTTTGCCAGCATAAATGAAAGGCAGAGAGAGAGGGAGATAGAGAGTGGAAGTGAGAAAGAGAGAGAGAGAGAGGAATAGATGTAAATATGAGTGGCATCAAAGGCAGCTCATAAATAAGGGCGGGCAGCAGCATAGAGCGCAGTAGCTGGGGCATGTCAAGTACTTCTGTAGCAGTAGCTAGTCGTAATTGAAAGCTTTCAAGCCGCTGCAATTGATGGGGCGTGGGGCATGGGGCGTGGACCGTGGGGCTGCGCCTGCGCACTTGCATATGGATCGATGTCAATCGACTGCCATTAGAGCCACTTAACAGCAGCAATGCGGCCGAAATTGATTTTAAATGCCGAGCAATAAAAGCAAAGAATCTGATTTCACTACAATTGCAACTAAACTTCAGATGCAAAGTTCAGATTTACTGAGCGGAAGTCACAGCTAAAAAATGCCAAAGACGCCAGCAGCAACCACATACATACCTATATACGTATATGTATGTATATACATACAGCTGTGTTCACAAAAATAGCAGTGCCCTTGAGCTTTTACTTTCTAAGTTGATAAATTCTATTAAAAAAAAAATTTGCACCAATCTTTTATAAGTTTAGAATTGATATATATTTTTAACAAAATGAATAACAATTTGGGTTGAAAACAAAGTCCTCTATTTTCAGATTTGAGCAAGGTAGTGAAAAAATTACATTTTGTGCTGTTCATAAAAATAGCAGTGATTACTAAATATAAATATAAATATAGTAAATATAAAAATCGGTCGATTCCAAACTATTAGAACTCTAAAAAGTCCAAGAACTGAATGTGTAAAAAGAAATATGCAAATATTTTTGCAATCTCTGTTAGCATGAACTATTTTTAACTGCTATTTTTGTGAACACAACCGTACATATACATACATATATGCACATTCATACATCTGCACATATTTCGCATTGCATTCATGTGAAAGACAGAGAGTAAATTAGCAGCCGCCACAAGACTCATAACTGAGGACGCTGGCAAAGTGGGCCGCTCTGTTGCAACAGCAACAGCACGACGGTGTCGCAGTTCATTTGCAACAAATGTTGCATGCAGCCTGAGACGAATTTCCACTTGATTTATGCATTCGCAGTTTGCGTCGCTCTTGTGCTGCCACAAATTTTCCTCAATTTATGATCGAATTAGAAACGAAAAATTCATTACAAACTTGCTGCCCGCCCATAAACTAAACATTGCCATCTGGAGCAGGAAGTCAAAAAAACACGCCATGGCCGATCTTCGAATGCTGTTGAACGTCTCCTTGGGTGTTTTATTGTCAACGCGGTCCATTGCCTGGATGTCAATCAAAGCAACTGGAGCATGAGCAACAGCCCACTCGACAGGGCCCGGGCATTCCAGAGAACGATAAAACATATGCTTATAGACTACTATATATAAGCTATATATGCAGGGTATGCAGGGTATGGGTGGGCATATTGAAATCGGCTTGCCTGTTGCAACTTGAGCGGCAAAAGTGCTGCCACAATTGATGGATGCGAAAAGGAAACGAAAAAGAAATCAATCTGTCGCTGGAGTAGCTGAGCGACCGGTTTACAATGTTTTTATCCCAGAGTGGGAGAGAAGGGGGACCCCAAGTAGACCCCAAACGCGTGCTATTGTCGCTGGCCCAGCATCAATCGCTTTCCCATTCACAATCACTTCAATCTTCTGGCCTCTTCTGGCCCGCACCCTCCTCGCTTCCCACAGCTGCCAAATGCATTCAATCACTTTATTTGTTGCATCTCCAGCAACAGCAACAGCCTCAGCATCTTCTTCTTCTTCTTCCTCGTCTTGTTGCCTAACTGAGAAGAAATATGTATTTTATTTACTTTGCACTTATGACCCCCATGCCGGCGCTCGCTGTCGCCGATCGGGTTAAGTGAATCTGATACGAAGACTCTCCAACAACTCTGCATTTGCATCTCATCTCATCTCGCATTCGAGCTGTTGCCTCTGTTGCTTCCTCTGCTCGTGGTGGTGGTGGTGGTGGAGCTGCTGCTGTTGCTGCTGTCTCTGCTGCTGCTGCCTCTGCTGCTACCTCTGCTGCTGACTCTGCTGCTGCCTTTCATTTCCCGTCGTCTCTCGTCTTCTCTTGAGTGTGTTTGGCCGGCAGCTACACAGAAATGACATTGCAACGACAAACATAACTCGCGCTTGATCTCTCTCTCTCTCTCTTTCTTTTTCTTTCCCTCTCTCCCTTCCTCTTCTTGACCATCGCCCGCTGCAGCTGCACAATACTTTAGTTGCAAACACTGATGGATTGTGGCCCTGGCCCCAAAGATCTGTATGCTTATGTGTATCCACATAGCCAGTAGCTAAATCATCATAAGATGCGTGCTTAAGCAACGTGGTTCAGCGAGTATTTGCTAAAAATGTATACAAAATCTAAAGGAAAAAAAAAACAAATTTTAAAATGATTATAATAATTTTTAGAATTCGTTTATATATCTTTATAAATTTTAATAGTTGTTGAAGTTGAAGTAGAGTGCAATAAATAAACACAAAATAAGTAAAAGTAACTTATATTGCACGCTAATAGTTAAGAAAGATGTAGAATATTTATTTGAAATTTATTAATTTTATTTATATATAACTTGTATCTTTTATTTTGATTTTGAGCCACTGTGCGACGCCGAGTCGTTGGAGTTTGACACCGATTGAATGACAACAGCAGCAGCAGCAACAACAACAACAACAGCAGCGACTGTGTGCGGTACTTGCAGATGCATCTACAGCTGCAAGTATATGTGTGAATGCATATATAAATGTGTGTGTGTGTGTGTGTGTGTATGTGTGCCTGTGTATGCGTAGTCTTTTGTGCTACGGGCTGCCTTGTCGCAGATCTTTAATTGCAGAATTGTGTTTCGCTGCCAACGCCGCCGCCGCCTCGTACATAGATGAGGATGGATGTGCATTGTGGCAGCGCGACGCGCTGGCATTACCCATCTCCGGCCCGATCTTGGTGATTAATTGACGTTGGTGTCGCGTGAGCTGCGCGGGTTTATTAAAAGGATTACAAGATGTGAATGTGCGACGGACTCCACTCGAGTCGCAATTCCATAAATGCCAGCATAGACCGATGCAGCCAGTCGTAATAAGATTAATTACGAGCGCCGCAGCAAAGACCCAACACACACACACACTTATAATAAGGCATAATATTTTGACATGGCAATTAGAAACTTGAAGTCTTCCATTCTGTTTTCAAGTGTCTCGATTAAGTTGAAAGCTTTAGGCTCTCCAACAATATTCATAAAGTATTTTGGAACAATCCCCTGGGACCGTTAGCTGTAATCCTTGCCAGACATTTGCATATATTTAGTTTTTGTATCCCTTTGACACGCGAGGTTCGCTGGATAAGTGTCATCAGGGGCGCAAATAATTGACTTTTAATAGAGGGTCGGGCCCAGGCAGCGTTACGCCAATTAGTAAAAAGTGTCATTAAGGGTCGCTTAACCATATTTCGAGTAGTCACATGAGCGGTATGTCCTTATAATTGTTATATATACATATATGGGACTCTTAAGCGAGCCGTTTGCCAGAAAGTGAAATTCGCAAATGATTCGCTAAAATATGCAATTTATTGTAGTTTTTAATAAACTTTACTTATCTTCTTTTCTTTTTTTTGCCAATGCCAATGACGATGATGATGATGTCATCGCCCAAGACAACCGTACGAATGCGCAAAGCATCCAATAAATCACAGCCCGATCGCACAGTTTATGCTCATGCTCATGCCCAACTCGTGACAGCTGGATACCCAACTATGGCGGAGGCTGTGGCGGAGACTGTGGCTGTGGCTGCACGCCAAACACCCGAGACAACGAAGTGGAGCAGCTGCCAGAGATTAGTCAGTTTCAGTGACTGGCAGGCAGCACTGGCGGGACTCTTGGCGCACTTCAACTCTCTCGGGAGCTCGCGCAAGCTGCTCAACTGGTTTGCGCGCCTGCACCCAAAAAGGGGGGAGCGCAACGTGCACAGAGATCAAGGTGAAACACTCGCTCAGAATTCATTATGTTAGCCAACTGAGTGCTGGGAGCTTATATATTGTATATTGTATATATATATCTGTATATAGTAATATTCACTGATCGCTGCGCATATCAATTTCAAATGCAAATCACAAATTATCATTAAATCTCAACAGTTCTTTAGCTAAGCTAAGCTTTAGTTATATGACTAACAAGTCATGAGGTTGCAGTTAGACTAGATGAACGACTGCTCAATACCCGCCAAAGCTAAAAATTCTAAATAAAAAATTATTTTTTATTTAATTCAGGTAAAGAATTGACCATAAATGACAAGAACTTTCCTTTAAGAGTTTGGATTTTACCAAACTTTACGGAACAGAGCAGAACCTCCAAACCTTCAACCTTTTTTAGCTCTAAATATAATTCATTTTTTTTATCCAGTGTGATTATAAATATTTAATCAAACTTACACAAAAACCTTTAGATGAGAATACACATAAAAACCGCTATATGATAGATTGACATAGAAACATTATAACTTTTGTATTCGTGCAGAGAAATGAATGAAGTATATTAGTTTTTGAGTGTATTGATCTTGAGTCATACAAAATTTGTTATATAGGTAGGATCTTGACTCAAGATCAATACACTCAAAAACTAATATACTTCATTCATTTCTCTGCACGAATACAAAAGTTTTGATTGATTAACTGTGCGAGGGATCGGCATACATACTACATATATACCACACACACAAACATATACCCATATACCTGAAAGTTTAGCTGCTCTCCGAACACAATCTTAAGCAAAACAAAGAAAAACTATAATTTATAATAATTATTCATTGAGCTCGAACTTTCGCACATATTTACGCGCTCACGTTTAATGAACGCTAATGCATAATATAAACAACAAATTGAGAATTGAGTAGAAAGACAATTAACTTACGTAATGCAAGCTTAACGGTTAACGGCTTAGAGGTCATTCGCAGACTCAAAGCCAAAAACTCTTGCCAAGAACACAATGAAACCGCAAAATTTATGAAATACTAAAAAAAGAAGGCAGAGGTCTTAACCCTCATGCTTTCGCAGACTCTCGAATCTCGTTTCCCAGCTGCGATTATTCATGCTCAAGACAGAAGAAGAGCTGCGTTGCCGTTGCTGGCGCTGCAATTTCCAATTTGCTAAAGGTTAAGAAAGCGAAAACCAACAAAAAGAAAAAATAAATACAAAAAATAAGTAAATTTCCAACTGGCTAACAGGAAATGCTCCAACTTACTAATTCCCAGCAAATTGATGGCATTTCCTGAAGATTTTCTTTGAGCTCCCAAAAAAAAAAACAAAAACCTGTTCTGTAATGCTCGCGCCGCAGCTCCATTAAAACCTAATTCCGTCTATTTAGTAACACCTTAGCAGCTAATTTGCTTAGTCCCTCGAAGCATGTGCACTTAAGGCGATAAATGTGCTTTGCCTGCGTCAATCTAAGAGCCAGCTTAAAGCTTTTTATGATTGTTATGCGTGTGCTGTCACAGATATATGTACATAAATACAGGTAAGAAAACATACGCTGCATGACTCACGGTCACGCTCAAGAAAGGTAAGAAGAGAAAATGCCCAAAATGACGAAGTGCACATTCATGAATTTTGAAATGGGCCGCCAGAGAATCAGAGAAACATAAAAAAAAAAAACAGACAAAAACAAAAACTGTTGGCTTAACTGTGAGCGTGACTGGATTCCGAAAATTGTCTCTTGTTATTGTTGTTGTTGTTGTTGTAGTTTTTGCTGTTGTCTGTTGACTGTTATGTGATCAGTGACTCTTTGGCTTCAACAATTCGCGCCAAAGTGCTGAAAAGTGCTTTTTGTGACATGTTTAAGGTTGAATTCTTCTCCTCGGCATAGATTAGCAAACTTTCTTTGCGTCGCTGACAAATGTATTAGCTATCACTTCTCACATGGCATTTATTCATTTGCAGTCAGTAATTTTTGTAAACCACACAATTGCCAGTTTCTGTATATGTACATTAACAACTAAAAACACGAAAGAGCTTTTAACCATTTAAAGTTTTTGTTTTGTTTAAGCGGCTCTTTACTCCTTCTTCTCCTCCGTGGTCCAGTTTTTGGGACGATCTTTCATAAGAGTGAAATCGTGCTTATCAATGTTTACGCCACCGTATTGATGCAGAGGTGACTCGGGAAAGAATTCCCAGCCCTGTTCAATGGACATCTTCTTGATGACACCAGCAATGCCTAGATGTAAGATAAAAACATTATGTTAACATAGTGTTTAAACTTGAAACGTTACGTCATATAACGTCATATTCTAAATAACGTTACGCTATATATACGTAAGGTAGTATTACTCTACATTTACGTTAAGATAAATAAAACGTGACGTTACATTCAGCATAACGTTAAAACAACGTTAAGTTACATACAAAGTAACATTACGTTGTATTCAATATCATGTTACGTTCCGCATGCAATTGAAGTTGATGTTATACTCAATATAACGTTACGTTACGTTTAATACAACGTTACATGACGTTCAATGTCTTGAGCCAAATGTCAGAATTTCCTTACCAAGGAACAGACCAGTAACCAGGCCCGCTACATGATTGTGCTTCCATGCACCAAAGACGCCACCAGCAGCAAAGCCTCCAAGCAGATAATTTATCCTGCAAATTCAAGCAATTAATTAATAAATATTCGAAAGCATTGCTAGCTAACTAACTCACTTATCATCCTTGCCGCGAATGTTTGTAGCGGCAAGTGTCGTTAGCGTAAATGCTGTAGCCATGCCCATCATTGGACCCGTGTTGTAGGCGAATCGTCCTAGTGTGGGTATGTAGCCCTGCGGCTTGGTGAGAGTTAGCACGTCAACTGTCGACCACGCCAGACCAGTGGCGATGGCGTATCTGTTTGTGGCCATAATCTTTCCAATGGCATCTTCTCCATCGGGATAGTCGTAGTACTTAGAACGTAAGATCGACATAGTGGCCTAAATGCAAAAAAAAAAATGCATGTAAATAGTAAGCACATTTAAATGCGACAATGTTGTCCATGGCTCTAGCATTAGCCAAGAGTTTTTATACTGCCCTTTGGGCATTTCGATATAATTTATACGATTATCTACAGCCCCATTGATTTGCTGGACTATTGTTTACGCGATTAATGCATTAATGTATCCATTAATTTACTAACCTGCCGAATTTACGTAATTATTTCCAAACGAAGAATTATTTGACAGAACAGCTGGCGTTCAGTGTGTACTTATTAAAACAAAAAAATAATTCGGAAAATACCAACAGAAATCTAAATTGTAATAATATTTTTTCCTGTGGGTAAAAAATAATAATGATACGTGTCTTTATTAGATATATGTTATTTAAATGATTTTTTGACTTATATACATATTAATTTTAAATGCTAAAGAAATAAAACACATCTGCTTACAGTGCCAAAATGAGTTTAACATTGTTTAACATCGGAATAATTAAATCAAATGAAATATGTATTCGATTACATGTAATCGATAGTCTAAACGATTACTTAGTCGTCTCCAAACATTACGATAGTCTACAAACAGTTGCGTCTGTTAGTCTACATATATTTTTCAAATATTTAAATAGATTCGGAAATAAGTTTTATGTTTCCGCTAGCAGAAAGTAAACTCGCTGACTTTATAGTATCAACCAGAATCGTAATTAATTTATGTGGACCTGATCAAAACTATAATTAGCAAATACCCAAATGTCCTGTAGCGCTGTAAGCCGGTTCCAGCTGTTAATGACATTGTTGTTATGTTCAGTAACATAAGCTCCTACTGTTAACAGAAGCTAGAATTTATATCTAAATTTCTATTTAATGTATCTTATGCAAGTTGTCTGCAGACGATATTAACTACGGAAATGTTAGTTTAAATGAATTAAGAAGACGAGCACGAGACAAGACGACAGAGATGAGCTCAGTACACTTGAACTGCACTTAAACAGCTTAAACAATTTTATTAGTTACAATTTATGACTCGAATTTAGCTACAAATAATAATTTAGGCAATGGCAACGCTCCCTGTCTTTGACATACATAATTGTATGTACGTGCCGGCGCGAGCTTCGTTACATTTTGTGCAGTGATCAAATAAATTAAAAAATGAACTAGAAACTAAACAATTAGCACGTACAAAACAAATTGCAATGTGATGACACTTGTTTGTTATTTTTTGGGTCTACAATGGGATGACACTTCACTTGCTTCCCCTCTCTCTCTCTCTCTCTCCAGCTATTTGGACTTCTTGGACTCCACTGGGGGCTGCTTTTCGACAGCCTGTTTGTAGAGCTGATTTAGGCCAAAGCAAGCCCTCACATTGTCGCTGGAGAAGAAGAACTTCTGTAGCTTTCCCTTGGCATCGCCGCAAGGACGACGCTCCACCTCCTTGCCCTGCTGGAAGAGTATCAGGGTGGGCAGCTGCTTCGAGAAACTGCTGTCCGAGATGCGATACTTGGCCGCCACATCGGGGAAGCGTCCAATATCGATTTTGCCAAATTTCAATAAATTCGCATTATATTCCGCCGACAGCTCGGCAAAGATCGGCGCAAAATTCACGCAGCTCGGATTCCACACGGTGTAGAAGCATATTAGCCAGCTAACCTTCTTGTCCCTTACCAGCTCCTCCTCGAAGGTTTGGGCATTGCGGAAGTAGGTTATGTGCTCCGGGCCGCGATAGGACGGCTCGGGCAGCAGCATGCCAACGAGCACGCAGATCAACAGAAAACCCAATCCGTAGCGAAAATCCGCATAGGCCCATAAAATCATATTCGCGACTTTTGTGTAGAGAAACGACGAGGTCAAATAGTTGATCATGGTGACGCTGCCCGTTTTACGTGAGCGTATCATCACGACAATCAGCAGAAAGAAGAGTATCTCCACCTCGCGGCTGTCCATGTCGCAGATGTCCTCCTCCTGGTTGGCGGACTGAAAAAGGCGCGTGCAAATCGCATTCGTCTTCTTTGACACCAGATACGATACGGCCAGCAGTATATTAACCCAATAGTAGGGTTTTGCCAGCACTTTCAGCTCCTTTTTCCACGACATCGTTTAGTAGTGTGTCGTTTTTCTATCTGGGTCACCTTTTTAATTAACAACTTCCCGTATTTTATTTTTTTGTTGTTAGCTAATTTTGGCGACGAACAACCAGACCGATATACAGCTACTCTATTAGTACTGCTGTACGCTTAACAGAATTCTGCTAAGTCATAAATGGCAGCTGCTGCTGCTCGATAAGCGCTGTTATACAAAAGTGGCAGACTAACAGCTGTTGCAAAACAGTGTTGTAAGTGTGCTCGAAACCGGAGCACGTTATATTTAAAATTCAATTTAAATATCAGTGTTCATGAGAAATACTTATATTATTTGACATTATATTACTAAAAAGAAGTTAATCTCGTATTTTATGTTTATTGTAAACAGAGCAAAAGGCAAATAAGCAGCTGGTGCTGCTTGATAAACATAATACTACTCAGTTACCAGCTTAACTTAGCTCTAAACGCGCCCGAAAAGCTTTTTGCGCCATTTTCAATCTCAAATCTGTTGCAAACTACTTCACATATAATCTCAAGGGTCAGGTTAATTAATATATTTTTGTTTGTTTACATGTATTGCAAACAAACAATTACTCTGATATACTCAATGCTGATTGTAGAGCAATTATAGTGTCTTTTGATAGCCTTGCTCAATACAAGATCCGCCTAATCTATATTTCAGCATGTGTTGTTTGTATATTTTTATATATACAGACTCTAATCAGGAGTACCAATCATTCTACGTGACTTCGGACGCTCGTGGCTAGACAAGCCATTCAGTGTCACAATTTTGGGCAACCTCTTTTATTATCATTATCTATTCTTTTTTTTTATTGCTGATTGCAGGCGTGGAATGATGCATAACATTTTAGCTATATTCAACAAATCGCACGTCACAGACTTGCACATCTGACTTACGCGTACTTTTACAATTATCATTATTAATATAATGCTCTCAATAAAAAATTGCAAATATAGCACTTACAAAGCATTTCCATGGGCCTGGCAACAGCCGAACGAACAATGCAATCAATTATTAATATAAATTGATAATAATGAGGTTACAGAGATTTTTAACCAATTGTAATTATAAACACTTTTAATCGGAAACATAATAAAAAGCAATATACAGATTTTATTTATTAAAAAATATACAAATAGTTTACATTACAAGGAATCACACAGCTGGTAAACAACTTACTCAATAAACAAAACATACAACAAAACGCAATGTATATATTATATACATATAGTAAGGTCAGTAAATGCATCAGCAGGTATATATGTATATATACTATATATATGTATGTGTACCGATTTTGTACTTGTGGGCAGATAGACTCGAACCGGTTCAAATCGGTTTAGTTGTTGACTTCACATGAACCGACTAAAGATAGAGCTGTCCATAGGCTACGTTCATGGCCAAGCGAATAACTGGGCTAAGAAAAAGAAGAAGAAATTCATAGCGAGACAACATCTGACAAAAGGCTTATCTCATCGAATTCAAAGATAACTATTTGTTGAGCCAACATTTTTTCTAAAGGTTGGCAGTTTTCCCACTTCCCACTTTTTTTTGTTCTCCCAAGCTTTTTAGCAAACTGCGCAGTTTGGCTGAGTGTGTGATTAGAAATGAATTTCAAATTTCATACGCTTATCAAGCATGTGAACAGAAGTCGAAAAGTCTAGTTCAAATCTATGTATATGTGACTGTATATATGAATTTGGAAAATCTGCATCCAATAAAAAGAAAAATCCAGCAAAAGGCCTCATCAGGCATACACACACTCTCTCTCACAAACAAAATGGCGTCAATTGCTGATCTCACAGTCGCTCGCTCTCTCTTTCTCTCTCTCCTTCTCTCTCTTATCAATCGCCGCCTGTTTTGAGAGCTCTATAAGTTTCAGCTGAAGCCTAGCCTCCGATTCAGTTCAGTTCTGAACCTACTTTGTGTCGTGTCTACAATTTCGAGAAGCTCTTACGCCTCAGATCGTTGAAATCTATCAAACTCGTGCATTTTCTCAAATGCCGCGCAGAGAATTGTGCAAAGAAAACTTTTAAAAATCAAAATAAATCCAATTTTTGTTTTTTTGGCTAAGCCAAAAGTGTTGCAAAGAAAAACTCCAAAAACTGTGCGAAAGCATTTTAGCTGCCAATAACCGTTAAACTTTGAATGGTGCTGTTTGTGCCAGTGTTAGTTAACGACTCGAAAATTGCTCAACACGTGTCGAAAATCTACGCTCAGCTGATCAATCGCAGCAATCTGCAGCTCACACAACTCTTTTTCATACTCGACAATTTGAATTTGAACTGTAAGTTTTGTTTAGTTTTATCCATGTAAATTATTTCTTGATTTTATTGATTTTAACAAATTTTTATTTCGGCTGCTTTTAGTTGTCGAAATGGCCTTGCCACAGGGCGCCTTTGCGGCCTGCAAACTGCGCGAGCAGTTCCAGGAGAAAGACATGATTGTCTCCCGTCTGAGAGCTGCAAACATTTCTGATAAAATTGACAACAATGCACGTAAGTAGAAGAGCGAAGGAGTGTGATGAGAGACAGAGAGGGGAGAGAGTAATTGAGAGACTTATTCTTATTTGTTTGTTTGCAGAGCGCGAATATTCGCCGGCCAAGTACAACGATAAGCTAATGAATTCCATTTGGGGCCTCTACAATCGCTATTCACCACACAATGTCAAGAAGAACGAGTACGCCCCGCCCAAATTCTAATTAAAACTGGCGGCGCAACAGCTGTAAGTAAACAAGAGCAATGACATCGGTGATTCCCGACTGCATAATACTCGTTTAAAGCTCACTCTGTTATAATAATCTGCCTTGATGAGCGTACTATGTGTCATATATAGATGAGCTTATCAATTTATAATACAACTTAAGTCTGAGGAGACTTAGGTCCTACACAAGTCTAGCCTTAATCTGTATAACATCTAAGACAGTGGCATTAATTTCTAATTTCTAGATTTAAGTATAGATATGTATAGAATATAGAACAGACATCAGGAAGAATCATAGACTCTAGCAGCCATATGACTCATAGGTGAACAGACAGCTAGAAGGAGAACAGAAAAACTAAAATTTAGTAGAAGCAAGCATTACTTATATAAAATATATTATAATATATTATATAATAGATAGAAAATTATGTATATATTCTGCAAAACTGAACTGAATTTATCCAATCAAGGCAAACTCTCATCAAAGTATCTTAGCAAATTCAGTATATCTTAGCTGTCCATCTATATACATATTTATATTCTATATACACTTCCCTAACTCACCTTCTCACCTGCCTCTCTCTCTCTCTCCATCTCTTTCTAGCCCACATTTGAGCTGTTGCGCCCCGACGCGGCCTCTGCCTAAAGACGTTTATTTGTTTTTTGGTGCTATTGGCTTCTGCTGTTTGCTGCTTGCTGCACACGCACACACACACACACATACATATATACACACTATATAATCTCCACATATATATACTCAATTATACAAGAACATCAACATTGAAAATTATAAATAACAAATTTATTCATTGGCATCTATGTAAAATTCAATAAATACTCGTGATAAATATATATATATATATGCATAAAACATGTTAAAGCTGCTTTCCTTTAGCCATATATATATGTAGATAAGATCAGATATGGGTTCAATTCAAATAGCAGGACTCATAGGTCGGCACCATATACTTGATATTGATGAACGCATCCTCGCCGCCGTGCAGCTCCAGCACCTGCAGCGTCTCGTCTATCAAATCGCCCACATTCAAGTTGTTCTTTTGCGCATAGTCGATTTCATCGCCGCAGTTTACTAAAAAAGGGAAATATTATATATATTATATATATATCTATTTCTCTTACTATATCAAAGCAACTTCTAAAACAGCCTAAACATCTAAATATAAAGGGTTCAAGATCTGAGTTTCATAATATCCCAATACCTCATTATGAGGCTCATATAGGCCTCTCAGATTCCCTGAAATTCATATATTCTTGTTCAGGACGATGACTTATCTACTCTTAACTCTCATTATAGTCCCACTAACTTTTTAAACCACCCTCGACCAACACTCCAGCTTTCAAGTCACACTTACAGTTCTTCACTCTGAACGCATTGAACATGGGCAACAGTTGTCTGTAGAAGGGCACCAGGGCGGGGCCCACCATGTCGGAGGCCATGACCAGTTGTTGTATGATTTTCAATGTCGTGCACATCACCTCCACGTTGCGGGTGCTCAATGCGTCTGCAAAAGGTAAGCCACAAAGCCAAGAAAAAGTTAGAGGTGCAAATTAAAGCAAAAGCAATTTGCGTGCCAGGACAAATAGTTTTTTTTTTGTCTAGGCGGCTCTTCGATTTGGGCTCTCCTCATTTTGGGTTTTTCTAATGGCCCCCATCGCCGGCAGGTACTCACTCTTTAACGGTAAAATTAATTGCGGTACCACGGGATGGATTTTGTCGCCGCCCGCCTGCAGCAGGTCGCTGACGCCCTGGCGCGCATAGGTCTTATAGGGATGCTTTGGCTCGGCCAGTCCATCGAAGAACAGCGGCAAGTAGAGACTATAGTCCAGCTTGTCAATGTCCACCTGCAGGCGAAAGACAGGTGAGTCGAAGACAGTTAAGCGAAGTTTTCTTGCGCATTCTTTTACAGGTGTAAATGTGCACGCGATGCTCGTTAAGGTTCCGTTCGGAGTTCTATTAAAATGTTTTTCTTTTGGTGGGAAAGTTAAATGGGTTAATATATATATATATGAGTATACGTATATCTATAAAGAGTGAGAATGAGAGAGAAGACATGTCTTTTAACTGCGAAGCTAGCAAACTGCGTGATTGAAAACGGTTCAAGCAACTCATTTAAGTTTTCTTTTGTTTTCTTCTTTCTCTCTTATTTACATTTCATTTTACGAAGTTTTCATAAAACTTTGTTCTCATAACTAAAATCTTAAATTATTTAAGTCATTTTTTTTGGTATACCCATCATATATGATACTATATTCTTCAAAAATTTCATAATTCGCAAATATATATTTGGAAAATTCCGGAATTTGAGTTTATGTATATACTATATATATACTATATATATATATATATATTTACAAATATATCGAAGTATGTATTCTCGAATTCTGAAGTTTTATAAATATAGAGTATATACATAAACTCAAATATATATATATATATATATATATATATATATATATATATATATATATATATATATATATATATATATATATTCATATATATGAATCCTATGTATCCATATAATTCCCTTTCACTATGACCTTGCGAAAATAATAAAGCAAAAAAAACTTTCCAGTACAATCTTGCTGCCTCCATATGTAAGTCAGCTCCACTTACCTACTTCTTTCATCAGCTTAACCCCACTTGAAGCTTCTTCGGTTGACCTTCAGCCTTGATATGTACATACACATATATGATGTATATATCTGTCACTTGCATATCGCTCATATGTAAATGAACTGTCAGAAATGCCGCAGCGCTATATAAACAAACGCACCCGCTTAAGCATCATACCAGCCTTTCACACATGACATTGAAAGGGCCAGGTCGGGCCAGGCCAGACGGAGCTCTGTTCCCTATTCTATATATATTACGTTCTGATATTCTCTCTTTGAGTGACTGACTGGCTGACACCTGGACGTCACAGCTACTGTGCCAAACTTGAATGCGAAACGGAGTCACTCCGTTTGTTTGTTCCGGAAATAGACATATTTTATACAAATACAATATATACACGTATAACCTACATATATAGAATAATATATGTAGGCGAGGGAGTTGTTCTAGCTTTTTTTTTTGGGTGCCAACACTTCAAATATAATTGGACACGCAGGTGTGCAGTTGTTAGTAGGAGAATTGGGTCTGACACCTATTGGCAATTAGTTGGCATTGATTTGTTTGGCAGGTAATTTACGAATCAAAGTTCACCTAATAACGGTACTTTGCGCCAGAATAAGGTAAATACCTAGAAATTATTTGAAAACTTTCCATTCTAGATCGATTTAATAGCCAAAAATTGGGTGAAACTAATTTTTTTTATAATTCTGCATTTTTATTTAAAATTCCCAAACAGTTTAATCGCGTGCCATGGAGTTACCAGATCAATTATACTTTTTAGCTAAATTTGAGGCTGAATTTCTTGAAAAAAGACAACTAATTTTTAGCTTATCTCAATTTTGCCAAATTACACTAAATTCTGAGATTTGTTTATAAAATGCATCTGAAACATTTCGGATTTCAATACTTAATACACAGCTCTACCGACTCACCGTCCAGCCAATCTTATCACCTCCGCATAGATATTCCATTTTAATGGGCAAGTCCCCACGATCGAAGTACATGCGAAATAAAGTGCCACGCCCCGGATTCTTGATAGCCGTGCAGGCGTTAAAGCTAGCACCCAAATTGCATGACGAAATGGATTTCTGTTGTTTCTTCAGACCTGAAAGCCAATGCAAATAATCAAAATAATCAGACATTTTGTTGTTTCGGGAAATCATTTGGGAATACGAACATTTGGGATTCGGTGGACGACCGCGGGCGCTTGCCGTGACGGGTGGCTCGTGTATGGGACCGTTAATGACTACCGTGTTTTTCTGCTGCGATTGTATGGAAAATGGCGGCACATAACGGGGTCGCATACCCTGAATACCGCTAAATGGCCGTAATTGTGGTGGATTTGCGGACTTGGAACGTTGTTTCAGCGATATGGAGTTTGTATGTAAATCATATGAGGGCCGCGCTCCATAGGCGGTGGTAATGCGTGTATTAGACATATTTTTTCTTTTGCGTTAGTCGTCGAACTGTAGTCAGCTAGCGTAAACAACAAACTGACGACCCGAGCAAAAGGTTCAGGAATTTTCTCAGTTTCGTGTGTATTGGTATCCACGAGCGTTACTATGGAGCGCGTTGCTAGGACGGCCAAAAGCACAGTGAGTGACTGATAAGGCACATTGTTTAGAAATTGCATATAATGGTATTTATGCGCTTACCGTTGGCAGTTAGCAATTGTAATTGGAAACTTTTAAATTTAAATAATCGCGCCAAACAGCGCATGCATGTTGCACTTCGCCAGTGTGGCAACGCTGAAGAACATACTTTATTGTATAATAAATTATAAGGCTGTATGCAAATAGTAAAATGTATAATGAGTTAAACTATTTCACATTACAAACAACGCTGATCTTTTACTTACATTAATTATTATTAAAAATATAATTGTAAATCGGAGTCATTTAATTATCACGCGCCACTTATGAAAGTATCGATACCAATTATTGGCGTTGCATTAAGAAGAACAAAGAAATACTAGTTATTCAGTATTCAAATTAACTTTACTCTATTTTAGTCATAAAACAGACTCAACTAAATAAAATATATGTATTGGTAATGTGAGATAATGCATATGGCTATCTATATATATGCTCCAAAGCTTTACTTTATACACTTACATATTTTGTTTATATAAAACAAAGAACTAAAAAGTATTTTGAAAAGTATAGTTTAATACCAAACGCGTATTGCCCATGACCAGTCACTAAAAAATACCAGTGACCAGCAATTTTGCTGCACCAGCTCTACTGGCGAACGAATAAAGAACAAATGTGGGTGCAAAAAAAAACGTTGCATTAAATTGGCAATTATTGTGGCGCAGATATTGTGTTATTTGAAAACCAATATACCGCAAATACGTGAGACTTGAAGTAAACGGGAGAGCCACTGGCACTAACACTGCTCACGCATATGCAGACGTAGAACAACGACAACAGCCAGCAACATGTCTTCCAATTCAAATGGCAATGGCGAGTTAAAGAAATTATCAGAGGAATCGCTGCTGCAGCCGCCAGAGAAAGTGTTTGACATAATGTACAAACTGGGCGAGGGCAGCTACGGTTCGGTGTACAAGGCGCTGCACAAGGAGAGCAGCTCCATAGTGGCCATCAAATTGGTGCCGGTTGAGTCCGATCTGCACGAGATAATCAAGGAGATCTCGATTATGCAACAATGTGATTCGCCCTATGTGGTGCGCTACTATGGCTCCTATTTCAAGCAATATGATCTGTGGATCTGCATGGAGTACTGTGGCGCCGGCAGCGTGTCGGACATTATGCGTTTGCGCAAGAAAACGCTGACAGAAGAGGAAATTGCGACCATATTATCGGACACACTCCAGGGTCTGGTGTATTTGCATCTGCGGCGCAAAATCCATAGGGATATCAAGGCAGCCAATATATTGCTCAATACCGAGGGCTATGCCAAACTGGCGGACTTTGGAGTCGCTGGTCAGCTAACGGATACCATGGCCAAGCGGAATACAGTGATTGGAACGCCTTTTTGGATGGCTCCGGAGGTGATTGAGGAGATTGGCTACGATTGTGTGGCGGACATTTGGTCGCTGGGCATCACAGCACTGGAAATGGCCGAGGGGAAGCCTCCATATGGTGAAATACATCCGATGCGTGCCATATTCATGATTCCACAGAAACCGCCACCTTCGTTCCGGGAGCCCGATCGCTGGAGCACCGAGTTTATTGATTTCGTTAGCAAGTGCCTGGTCAAGAATCCGGATGAGCGTGCTACGGCCACTGAACTGCTGGAGCACGAGTTCATACGGAACGCCAATCATCGGAGCATCCTGAAGACTATGCTCGAGGAGACGTGCGCCATAAGGGAACAGCAGCGCGCTCATCGAGCGGCAGGTGGTGCCATGAGCCAGGCCAAGAGCCTGGCCAGCCAAGTGTCGGGTCTGATGCTACAGGAGGAGGACAACGAGTACAACTCGGGCACGGTTAAGACATTTGTGGATCCCGGCACACTGGTGCCCGAGAAGTTCAATGAATACCAAGAGAACTCGGCCTCGGATGCGACCATGATTGCCCATCGCGAAGATGTGGACGATGCCACACTGGGTCCAGGCGGCATCAAGGCAGGTTTGGCCCAATCTGCAGCCAAGGCGGCAGCTGCAGCAGCCGGCGGTGCTGGCGGTACCGGTGGCAGTGCAGATGTGGCCACAGTGGACAGCGGCACCATGGTGGAACTGGAGTCCAATTTGGGTGAGTGAGAGTTGGATAACTAGTTCTGCTCTAGAAATACTTTAGGCAGCATTCGAACTCTTTAACTCGAACTCTTCTCTCTCTTCCCAGGCACAATGGTCATTAATTCCGATTCGGATGACTCAAGCACTGCCAAGCGGAATGATGATCAGAAGCCGCGATATCGCTATCGTCCACAGTTCCTCGATCACTTTGAGCGCAAGAATGCGGGAGCCGACGAAAAGGCAACCGCGGAATACTCGCCGGCTGCAGTGGAGCAACAACTGCAGCAGCAGCAACAGCAGCAGCAGCAACAACAGCAGCAGCAGCAGCATCAGCACCCACTGGATCATTTGGCTAGCGGTGCGCACGATGCCAACAATTGGGAGCACAATATGGAAATGCAATTCCAGCAAATCTCAGCGATCAATCAGTATGGCCTGCAGCAGCATCAGCAGCAACAGCAACAACAGCAGCAGCAGCAGCAACAGTTGCTCATGGCCTATCCCCTAATGACGGAGCAGCTGATTGCGCTCAACAATCAACAGAATTTGCTGCGGAGCTCGCAGCAGCAGGGTGGAGCGGCAGCTGCAGCAGCAGCAGCAGCAGTTGCTCCTGCTGCACCTCCGCCCGCATATCAGCATCAGCACACACAATCGCATGCGTATGTGGAAGGCGAATTCGAGTTTCTCAAATTTCTCACCTTCGACGATCTAAACCAGCGGCTGAGCAACATCGATCACGAGATGGAGCTGGAAATTGAGCAGCTGAACAAGAAATATAATGCCAAACGACAGCCCATTGTGGATGCAATGAATGCGAAGCGCAAACGCCAGCAGAATATCAACAATAATCTAATTAAGATATAAAAAAAGAGAAAACATTTTAAGCATACATATATACGAGTATGCATATATGTGTATATATATATATATATTTATATAGACATATATGCATATAAGCAAAAGGAATAAGCAAACTCATTTTGAGCAGCAGCTGATATTGTAAGTGAAACGAGAACGTAAAAGCTTTATTGTAAAATGCACTGAGAAGCAGATATATCTATATATATATATATTATTATTATGTAGAAAAGATGAAAGAACACAAACAACACTCGAAGCATATTCTAAAATGCACTTTTTATCGTTTCGTAATCGAATTGTGGCATATTATATTATTTTAATGTTTCTTTTAGTACTGCCCCAAGCAAAAACAAATCAAAACCCTCTCAAAATGCTGCTCATTTAAAAAGATAAGACTAAATTGGTGCGTTCAACCTTTGTTAACTAAACGTTACACTATTATTTAAACAAATTAACACATTGTGTTACTTTTTTTCTATTAATTTAAGACACACACGATTTGGGTGCATCACAAACAATTTTAACAAGCAACTGTCAAGCAATAAAACAAATAGTAAGAACAAATACAATTTTTATAATGCATATTTTTGGAAGAGATATATAGATATATATATAAATCACACACACACTCACATACATACATATAAAGTATAAAATATATATAGTAACTAGTGTTTACCTAATAAATAATTTACACAATAAATATATATATACATCAATATATATATATATGCAAGCACATATTTGATTTTAAACTAAAAACTAAAAGAAATAGAACACCTTTTGCGAATTTCAAATGTCCAAGATATATATATATATTATATATATAACTGATAGTTTAGCATGTATATAGAATTTCAGTTTTTTTTTCTGTTTTCTCAATAAAGTGATGAATAAATACAAAAGTTTCTGCAGTTTCTTTCTTATCGTTACCCTGTTATTCCGCTATATCCATTTGCTGAGCCGCCTGCTCCAAGTCCTGCAGCTGTGCACGCAAATCCTCCGGCAGACTGTGCTCATTCAGCGCACTCGGATCCTCGCCCTCGACAACAATCTCCTCTGGATCGGGCGCACGTGGCAGAAACTCCTCATTCGCATAGAGCTGACTGAAGATGTGATGCGCATTCTCTATGGCCGCATCGTAGTCCTGCTCATAGGCGGGCCCAGCTGTGCAGTAAATGGGCGTGGCAGCGTTTTTAATGTTCTCAGCAGCAGGCGCAGCTATGGTAAAGTAGGCACTGTAGAGGATCTGGCTGGCATTCGGCTCGAACAGCTGCGACACAAAGTCAGCTAAATCTGCCGTCGGATCGGCACTAATTGCAGGCGTCGTCAAATGGAGTATATCTAGAAAAGGTAAGAGATTTGCAATTACTAAGAGTTGTCAATAAAAATAAATGAGTCACCTACATAAACCTTCGGGACAGGCGCCCGAATAGTGGGAGAGTTGTATGAGGCAAGCCTCTCGCTCTCCATTCGCCGCCAGCAGACGCAATAAGTTGACGCCGCCGCCTCCCTTATTCAGCTCTTCGCTGCCCAGGGGCTTGGAGGTGATGAACAAGCCTCTCGATAGGCGCGGCTCGGACTCTCCGAAGTGGGCGGCCATTGTGACAGGCAGTTGGGATGGAGCACAGACTAAATGCTTTGCGCGCAATGTTTTGCCTGCGCTGCGCACATGCAGCTCGTTCTCCGTCCAGTTGATATCCTCGACGCCGCGCTTGAGGCAATAGATGCCGCCATATACGGCGCACAGGCGGCAGAAGCATTGTGGCAATTCGCCACAGCCGTACATGGGAAAGAGGAAGGGCGTATTGCCGTAGCGGCCGAGGCTGCCTAGGAAGCGCTGGGTGCGCTCCATGCCCTTCTCAAAGCTGGTGCTAGCATCGCACATGGCAATCGCTTGCATCACACAGTTAGCTATCTTCTCCGTCACGCGCTGTGCCTGCAAGTACTCCAGGAAAGTGCGTCCGCGAAACGCTAATGAATCCTCATTGCATTTATCTTCGCCGTAATCATTGCAGGCAGTTAGAAACTTCATCAGGAGTCGCTTCTCGACTATCGTCAGTGTTTTGGTATTGAATACATCGCTGCGGGAGCAGGGCACCGAGACGATCTCCTTGTTGTACAGCATACAAACGTGATCCAAGGAACGGAACTCCGCATAGCGGCAAATATTCGACTTGATGAGCAATTGCACCAAGGAGCCAGCGCAATAGGCGACCCGTGGACTCAGATCCAGGCTAAAGCGACGGGACTTCTCTAGCATAGATTCGCGTGTCCAACTCGTTGCCTGCTGATCCTGCTCTTGCTCCTGTCCCTGCTTCTCCGTCAACGTATTCCATGTGTAACTCCCATTTCTCAGGCTGCTGCTGGGCTGCTCCAACAATTTATTAAATGCCTCCAAGCTAAACGAGCTCCAAACGTCGCCATAGTAGTCATTGGAATCAATATGCAGAACATTTTTACCAATTCGACTGGCCGCAGCGGCTATACAGGACTCCGCGAAGCCTACAAAATACATTCATGACTCATCGGACTCAAGTTTTAGAAAAAAAAAAAAAAAAAAACAAAGACAATAACAAAAATCGTCCTTTACCTGTGCCTATGACTATCAAATCAAACTCCTCGGGTAGATCATCAGCCATGGTTATATTTTACGCTAGATATTTTTTTAAAAAATGTAGTGGCTCTGAATGCTTTTAATTTATTTAAAATAACAAATTTACACAGTGCTTATTGACTTTTGTTATTACAGCTGTTCTCTACTTTAAAACTAGTATGCTGACGACGTAGTGGTATATATTTTGTCGTAGCAAGTAGTATCGTTCAAAAAATACTTGTTGCTGTTATGGTAACGGAAAAAATACATACGCAGAGACGGAATAAGGTTCTCTTGAACTCATTATTACAAATTTATACTAATTCTGATTTATTAATAATAATTATTTAAATATAGAAACTTTAATTATCAATGCAATTTAATTTTATTTCATATTATGGTCACACCTTTTGTGGAACGAGTAGTATCGGTTAAAAACTACTTGTTGCTGTCATAGCAACGGTAAAAAGCGTAAACAGAAAACTGAAAAAAGTTTCCAGCTCTGCAAAATGCAGCAAGAGTGCAGTCATATTCGAAAAAACCATGCTGCTATAGGAGTTTAATAATTGAAAATGTCGTTCGAGAAGATATTGTACAAATATGATGAGCCACACGGCATTGGCGACGTCTACTTCATTTGGCAAAAGAGTGCCGGCGCTTTGCTGGCCACAACGGGCACCGATGGCTCCGTAGCTCTGTACAATCGCCAAGGCCAGCTGGTGCAGCGCATCATATTAGCCGGGTAATATAGAGAGATGCCCATTAATTCAATACAAATATAACATTGTACTTTTTCAGTTTGTGCTCTGGTTTCGCGTGGGACTGCGAGGGGGATCTATTGGGGATCATCACCAGCAGCTCGCCGAATATCACTCTTTGGGATTATGCGACACAACAGAAGCTGACTGTGGAGTCTGGACTGCGTGATCCACTCACCTGCATATTGTGGTCCAAGCAGCAGCAGATTTTGGCTGTAGGCACTGGACGTGGTAATTTGGCCATCTACAATCATCGCAGTGGAAAGCGAACGCCGGTGATTGGCAAGCACAACAAGCGGATTACCTGCGGCGCCTGGTCAGCACAAAATCTGCTAGCGCTCGGCTCCGACGACAAGAGTTTCTCCTTGAGCAGCGAGGATGGCGACACGGTGCGCATTGTCCAGCTGCGCGATGCTCCCTCCGATATGTATTTTGCCGAGATGGCCAATGATGAGCGCATAGCGGGCGACAATGCCATTAGCATGATCATTGGCAAGCGCACGTTGTTCCTGTACTATCTGCCGGAGCCGGAGAACCCAACCGAGCTCGGTTTTCAGAGTCGCTATGGCTCGCTGTTGCAGCATAAATGGTTCGGCGATGGCTATATACTGCTGGGATTTTCCAATGGCCATGTAGTGGCTATCTCGACGCATCCCAAGGACGTGGGCCAGGAGCTGTGGCAGGTGCGCAACCACAAGGATACGCTTACCGGCCTGGCCTACTGTCCATCTCTAGACATTGTTGCGTCATGTGGCGATGACAAGTTAGTTGGGCTATTTTTTAATCCTTCATCTTTCAGCATCTTACACTTTCTCTCCTCTTCATCCACTCAGCATCAAGATCCACTCGATAACAAATCTGCAGGAAACGGAACGCATTATCACCGTGCCGGATCATGCGAGCGTGCAAATGATAGACTGGTCACCCGATGGACAGCTCTTGGCGGTCACTACCAGTGGCGGCACAGTCTACACCTATGTGACCAAGCTGCCGCACATGTTTGCCGTGTCGGCTCCACGTCTGGTCATGTTGAGCAGCCTGGCGGAGGTTTCTATTTACGTCTATGCGCCAGATAAGTCAAAAACTGTGCCTTATCGCTTGCCCTTGGAGACAGAGCCTTCATTTCTGGCCATTGGACCGTATAATTTGGCTGCTGGCCTGGATAAACATGTCTGGTTCTATGATCTGGGCAAGAGTTTGGGCGATGAGCCGCGTCCGCTCAGCGAACGGGATTTGCCAAACGATGTCGTGGCCATGAAATTGAATGCGGATTACTGCGCTGCTCTGTGCCCGCCACAGCTGATTCTGCAGGCAATCGCTGCGGATAATCCCAATTGCAAGGATAAGCTGCAGGCGTGCTTTCCCAGCGCTCTGCCCTCCTCCTTGCCCAGCGATGCGGTCATCACGTGCTTTGCACTCAGTCAGGAGCTGCTCATCTTTGCAACGGACGTGTGTAAAGGGGATATTGGAATTTGATTTGCTATTCATTCCGTTTACCTTTTCAGATTGGTCACCTGGTGTTCTACTCGCTGGAGAAGTGGGATACGTGCACCATCTATCGCCACAGCAATGGCATACGCCAGCTCTTTACGGATGTTGAGGGCACTAAAACGATTTTCATCGATGAGCATGGCCAGGGCTTTGTCTATTTGCCCGCCTTGGATCAGGAGGCGCTGCTCATTGCGGAGCTGCCCAAGCAGTGCTTGGGATGCCTCTGGGACTTGACTCAATCAAATATTTTCATTAGCTACGATTCGCGTCTTGTTTATACGCATGTTTTCACGCGCCACTCGGTGCGTGGCAGATACAGTCAGAGATTAGGTGAATCGAAGCTAAATCCTGGCCAGGTGCCCCTGCTGGTCTGTGCGGGTGAGATGGCGTTGCACATCGATGGCGGACAGTATGCAACGCAGTGCTTGAGCACCCATGTCATTAATCCCACAAATAGTCAAACGGATAACTTGCTCTTGCTGCTGAAGCTCAAGAAATACGATGAGGCCTACAAGCTGTGCGAGCTGATGCAGTTGGACAGCGCCTGGCGGCAGTTTGGGGAGCATGCCATCGCGGATCTGGAGCCGGAAATGGGTTAACTATGAATGATATAATAATGCTTATTTACATCTAAATAACATTTATCTCCAGCTCTGCGCGCCTATCGTCAACTGGGCGACGCTGCCTTGGTCAATGCGCTGGACGAACTGGTCTATGTTGAGGATTTGCACATGTTGTCCGGCTGCTGTTGCATGCTGCTAGCTCAGTACGATCAGGCCAAGGAGTATTTGCTGAAAGGCGTGTACACACGCGCTGCCCTGGATCTGAGCAGGGATTTACTGCAATGGGATCAGGCGCTGCTCTTGGCGCACAAATACGAGCCAAACGAGGTGCCTTACATAGCGCGGGAGTACGCTCAGCAACTGGAGTTTACGTAAGACCAGAAGAACACATTCCTTTAAGATCATTGCTTGATCGTTATTTGTCTAGGGGCAACTATGCGGATGCACTGTATCACTATGAGAAGGGCTACAAGGAGGACTTGATTAACAACGAGGACTCGGAACCGCCAACTCTGCTGCACAGCACACCCGAGTACGAGGAGCATGTGCGTCTCTGCAAAATGGGCATTGCACGCACCTCCATACGTGCGGGCGATTTTCGACGTGGAGTAAGAGCTTTTGCTTCGTTTACCCCAATCTTTATAACATCTATTTACATATTACTCCATCCAGATTCAATATGCTGTGAAGCTGCAAGACAAGCAGCTGCTCTTCGACTGCGCCGAGCTGCTGGCCACCGTGGGTCATCTCACCGAGGCGGCCGGACTTTACGAGCGTGGCGGTTACTACGATGAGGCTTGCGGGCATTATATCTCCCTTAAGATGTGGCACAAGGCCAACAATATATTGGGCCACGTGAAGAGCAGCAAATTGCATGCTGCCTATGCCAAGGCCAAGGAATCGGATGGACACTTCGAACAGGCCATAAACAGCTATCGCATTGCTGGGGATTTGGATGCCTGCGTTAGAATCTATCTAGATCATCTTTGCGATCCACACGCTGCCTCCGAAATAGTCCTCGAATCGCGCTCAATGGATGCGGTTAAGATGCTGGCCAAGTTCTATCAGAAAATCAACGACATCGAACAGGCTCTGCAATTTCTCGTCATTTGCGGGTGCGTGGAGGAGGCGTTTGCCCTGGCTCAGCGTCATAATAAACTGCGTCGCCATGGCGAGCTTCTGGAGCGTTATGAGAATGCCAAATCCGCAGATTACCTGGCACTGGCCCATTATTTTGAGAGCGAAAAATATACGCTGCTCGCGGGCAAATATTATTTCCTGGCCAGGGAATTCACCAAGGCGCTCCGGTTCCTCCTCAAGGCCTCAGCGTTTAGTAATGAGGAGTCGCAGGCGCTGTCCCTGGCCATTGATTGCGTGGCCACCTCCAACAATGAACAGCTGGCCACGCAGCTGATTGAGTTTCTGCTAGGTGAACTCGATGGTGTGCCTAAGGATCCGCGCTATCTGTTCCGCCTGTATATGGCACGCAAGCACTTCAAGGATGCAGCTAAGACCGCCGTCATTATAGCCAATCAGGAGCAACTGTCGGGCAACTATAAATCTGCTAGAGATTTGCTTTACTCCATGTACCAGGAGCTGCGTCGCAATAATCTCTCGGTGACTGCAGAAATGCGACACAATTTGATATTGCTGCACCGCTATACGCTGGTGCGCATCCATGTCAAGCTGGGCAATCATCTGCTGGCCGCCAAGCTGCTCGTCCAGGTGGCTGCCTGCATCTCACAATTTCCAGAACGTAAAGCAGAAGAAGACTTTAAATAGAATTTAGTATAGTTACTGATTCTTGATTATCCCCAGATATTGTGCCCATACTCACATCGACTGTCATTGAATGTCATCGCGCTGGCCTCAAGAAATCCGCCTTTACCTATGCCTCGATGCTCATGCGTCCCGATTATCGCAATCAACTGGATAGCCGTTACATAAAGAAAATTGAATCGATTGTGCGCAAGGCACCGAAGGGCATCAAACAGCTGCGCGATGAGATCGACGACGAGACGATGGAGTGTCCCATCTGCGATGCGAACCTGGCCAACATGGAGGTCACCTGCTACAGCTGCAAGACAACGCTGCCCATTTGCATTGCCACGGGCCAGCACATCATCAAAACTCAAATGACATCCTGTCCGCAATGCGACTTTCTATGTTTTCGTGGAGAAATGGAGAAGTGGGTTTACTTTAGATATATAACAATATATATTGTTAAATTCATATATATACTTTATATTTACTTATAGCATTCTCTCGGAAAATGGAGATTGTCCCATGTGTGGCGAGCGTGTAGCTCCTGAGCAGCTCCTGGATGTGGAGGATATACGTCCCTATATACTGGCTGCCACCTAGACTATATATACATCATTTAGTACTTAATACGTATAGACTGCACGGAACACCAAATAATATTTTATAAGTTATTTAGGGCATTTTATAACATGCTGCATAGCACCAATTACACCTGGATACAGAACACTTGCGGGATTTTCAATGTTATAGAGTTTATAAGCACCGCTGCACGGTCTTTGATAAGACTGCAGAGAATCACAGATTTTACTTACATATCAATTATGCTTATATAAATTAAATTTAAACCTAGGATAAAGCTTGTCCATGAGAGGATCACGGTTATTACTGATATACAGAGTCAATTTAGGCTTAAATATAGCGTGGCATAGGTTATACAATAACTTCTTATATACAGTACTCCTACGCTAAAGGAAATTCATTGATGTAAATCATCTTTTAGGTTCAAGTTATCGGTTCAGCTAGTATCCATACTTAGAGCATAATTTACTCAGAGGAAACGTAGATGTGGTACTCTCTAATGGAGACTTCTGCATTCCTAATTGATTAAGGACCTATTGAAACAGAAATATTATGAGATGAATTCATAGAAATCAGAAGTTAAAGCAATAGTACTTACCTTACCCAAACTCAGATCCATTTACTCAACACTCCTGTATTGCTGACCATACAATTCAGAAAACCTTCGAAATGCTCAGCTCAACTCATTTATTTCTAAAAAAAAAAATTAACAATTTCAATTCGATCTATTCGCTTAGAGATTCTATTACTTTTTAAATTGCACTCCATCCTTCGAGACCTGTATGTCACAGTCAGGCAGACTTTGTCTCAGGTTGCTGGCCACCTCGTTTATATCCTTGACGTAGATCATATCGAAGATGAGCAACCGCTTCAGGTTGTGCAACTGGCTGATGGTGACCAAGCCAGAGTCCCTGATATTATAGCAACCCGAGATCTGTAGATAAGTTAGCGACTCTCTTATGTATGCCAAGCCATCTAAGCCGTCGTCTTCCAAATGCTTGCATTTGTGAAAGATAACGGTGTCTATGTTTTTACAGCCTTTGAAATGTTCTAAGCCAATTTTCATGATCGATGAATTGGTGGCGTCCACGACCTTAATACGAAACGGCGTATTTTCCCCTGGCAGATGATTGTAATCCTTCCACAGTTTGGTTGGATTTTCAGTGAAACGTACACCTCCGCCATTTTTTAATATCCATTCGGCGCACAGGCGATTGGGACCCACCCGTGCCAAACGATCCTTATCCACCTGGTTGAAGGCCACAGCCACATAGCCCCATATAGACCGTGTTTCTGTTGTTATCGGTGTTATAATTTTTGGATGTGGTGTGGTAACACTACTCCAGTAATTTTGTTGTAATCCATTGGTAGAACCTTGTGTTATTGATAAACGTTTCGGAAGGGATCTTGCAATTGTGTGTAAAATAGACATTGTTATTAAGAAAACAGATGTTTTCAACATAACAGCCCTGTCTTTGACGCAGTTCTACCGTTGAACAGGTGTTTCGTCTAAGCACACAATACAGCCCTGTGCGTTGTGCAGCCCTCGCATAAAACAAAGTTATAATTGTTTTTTTGCTTTAATTAATTTAACGGACCCTATATTTAAAAGAAAAAAAGCCATTTTTTCGATTTGATTGAGCCGACAAATATGTTTTCAGGAACATTTTTTCAAACTTGTCAGCCCTGTTTTGGCAGCTCTGACTGTTGTCGCAGCGCAGCTGAACATTCACACACTCTCAACTTATCGATATAATATTTACAATCAGTTCTCGTTTAGTTGTCAAAGCGTAAGGTTGTCGTGTCGCAAGAACTGTCAGTGTTTCTCCTCGCTTAATTAATCGAAAACAAAAGCGCGTGTATGTTCCAAATCAATACAAAACTAACTAAAAACATTAAATAATTAAATGCAAGTGTATTGCATATGTGCGATAACACATAATAAGCAAAATGCGTTGCTTTTTGTGCAGCCAACAAGATTCTAATAGTTCAAGTGAGAACTTCTACACAGAGATTGAGAAGAGAGAGAGTGAGTGAACGAGAGCGCCTGCGAGAGCGAGCATAAAATCACAGTCACAGAAGCAGCAGCAGCAGCAATAACAAAAATAAATACATACACACACACTAAAATGTACGTACATAGTAGCTTTAAGGCATTTTAACTTTTTACATGGTATTGTTTTGTTACGCATTTGTTTGCTGTAAGTCTAGTTGGCGGCAACAATCAAAACAATCAAACGAAAAACCAAATTCAATCTTGATAGGCATGCACCACACACACACACGCACACACACCAGCAGACATATGTACATATACGTGCATGCACGCATACATGTGCATGTATGGCAGGCGCGCATTAAATAAAAATAAATTCTGCCGCTGCGTTTGCGTTTAGTTTATTTTGTATGTACGTGCGTGTGTGTGAGTGTGTGTCGGTGTCAGTGACGTTGCGTCGCTGCCTCAGTCGCTGTCCCGCTGGCTCACTAGCCGCTGCCAGCGCGCGCGTCAGCATCGAACGTGTTAAAGTGACGAATAAACAACACAGAATCGTTCACTAGAAAAGATACGACAAATAGACATACAGACAGACAGACAGACAGTCAAACATTTGTACATTTCTTTCACACAAACACACATCCACTCACACACACGGACACGCTGTGCCTTTATGGCCGCAGCAGACATTTTGGCTGCTCCGGTCGCGCAATTTGTTTATATGAGTGCAACCGCAGCGTACCCCTACCCCAGCCGCTCTCTCTTAATACCGTGTGCTAGGTGTGTAAATGCCCCCACCTCCCACGCCTCCCCGACCACCAACTCTATTGCCATACGTTTCAGCCAGCAGTTTTCATTCACGCTAATTTTGCCTTCACTTCTATTTATATGCTCATTTCAAAAAAGCTCACGAAAAGGGTATATTGAAATTGTCAGCATGTAGCTGGAGTTCTCTAATTCAGATTATTTACAATATACATATATATAGTGCTAAGCTCTTGTTAATGTTTGATGCTTAATGTGTCTGCCAGCTGCGCTTTACATTTGCTAATGCCTTTGCGCATACACCCCAGCTGCGATTGCCTTTCTACAGGGCATCTCGCTGTCGACCTCTGTCGCCTGCAGCGCTTTTACTTGTTTTCTACTTCCACTTTTGTTTTTTTGTTTTCGTCTACTCCTGAGGCACCCAACTGTGTGTATGTGTGTGCGCGTGTGTGAATGCGATTGTGTGTGTGCGTGTGCCAAGATGAAGAATGATATGCAGCAATGTTAGATGATAAATAGCGCGCTATATTAAATGATTTATTTTGCCTGCCTGCGCGCCCTCTCTTTCCCTCTCTCTTGCCCCCACCGCAGGTTCATTGTGCCCGTGCGCTCGCTTTGCATCTCTCTCTTGACCGCAGCTAAAGGCAGTCCATCTATGGACTAATGCTAATGCCTATGCTGTGCTTTCAATCTGTATATCTTGCCGCTGTTGTTGTTGTTCTTGCTCCCATTGTTGCTGTTGTTGCTCTGGTAATTGATCAAGCAATTGTACAAATCCACGGTACAGTCGGTACAGTGCGCCTTTCATTCAGTTTAATAAATCTGAACGCAAGTTCAAGAAATCTTAATCTGCTCTAAACGATCTCACATGCTTTTTATCCTCAGCAATTTTTCATTTGTAAATTTTAACTGCATAATAGCATTGCCTTGACTACAGATAGCATTACTTGATGTGTAATCTTAATTCGTTTATAAGAAGAAAACTAGAACACAAATCAAATAACTCAGATTTGCAGTTTATATAATGTATTGAAATGTAAAGTCTCTAACATCTATCATCTCTAACGAGACATTGAAAAAGATATATATGTACATATATAGATTATATATAATAAATTTTCTCAAATTTGTGTTTAGAAATGATTTATAAATGCTTGTAAAATAATTTTAAAATAAATAAATAATGCATTTTACTATCCCTAACAAAATTTACTTAATTTATTTAATATTCTATCTAAAAAAAATTAGATAAATTAATTAGGTAAAGAAATTATAGTTTTGCTAAACATATTTCCTGGTTCTTTATTAATTCTACTATATTATATTCAAGCTTTCTCAACTTTTATCTTATGTACTTTATGTATATATAATATATAGTAATTTCCGGATTGCACTTATTATAAAATTGTTAGATTAATCAATTGAAATGCCATTTGCTGACTGCTGAGTCAAATATTTGAACAATTATTTCATTTGCTGTTGGGGATTTTATTTCTCCACTAATCGCATATCATTTCCACAGCATTTCCACTGGCTTTAATCGCTTTCCATGGTCGACAGCGAAAGAGGGAAAGAGAAGGCAATAAAACATGAAAACAATTTTTAAAAAATGTGATTTTTTTTTGTGCCATTTATGCGGCTTTTTTTTATTTATTTATTTTTATCAAATTAGTTATAATTACACTTAATGCAATTTAGTTATGAGGTTCTCTGTTGTTGTTGTTGTTGTTGTTTCCTCTCGCTGAATGTTCGTGCTGGTTTTATTTTTTCTTCTTCTTTTCGCTCTTCGGGGGGTTTCACGATTTGTGCAAGTTGCATTTGAAGCTTTAGAAAAACGTTTTTTTTTTTTGTTACAAGGGCTTGGCATATACCACATTAACACACACACACTCACACACTCACACACTCATACATCTGTACATGTAATGAGGGTGCCACAGAGAGTGTGCGCGGGAGGGTGAAGGAATGCCCCTGTTGTTTCTATTGAGCACACGGCGAGGTGTTAATGCATTCTGGATTTGTAGATTTTTTAGTTGGTCTGATAATTTTAACCGCATTCTGAGTACCTTGTGCTTCTTCCTCTTCTTCTTCAACGTCTACTTCTACTTGGTTTTTAATTTATTTTTTCTGTTTTTTATTGCATATTGTTTGCACTCAACCAAGATTCGTAATGTGCTAAAATATTTATGAATTAGCGCGAAAGCCACGTTCCAAGTATAAAGATTTGTTTAACGATCGTGTCGAGAGAACTGGAAAAAAAAGTAACTGAGATGAAAAAGTGTAGATATGGCTTGAAAAATGTATATATATATATGTGTACATATATTAATATATGTATGTATATATATTTATATTTATATAAATTTATTTCTTATATATTTAAATTATTTTGTTAATACTTGAATCAAGTTTTCAAGAGGTATCATTTTTAATCCTTACTTGAACAGAACTTGATTAGATATGATAAATGTATACATATATATATGATGGGAGAAATAAAAATAAACCCTTATAAAATATATAGATATGTGTTTCGGGTATATTTAGCGATTCTCAAATACAGAAAAATTTCTTTTGCATATAGAAATATGTATATTTCTTATTTAATGTGATCTATATATGTATATCTAATAGATAATTTTAACAATATTTTTGTCTAAAATCTTAAGAACCTCGGTAGTAAATCAATTTCTCATATCAAAAACATTTTGAAAACATCTATTTGATGAATATTTATTAGACTAGGTTTATGATATATGCATAGCGATTCATTAGAAAATTATATATATGTATATATGATATATATATATATATACTATATGTATAAATTAATTTATGGTAGATAGAGACGAAAATACTAAAAAAAATATTTTATTATAGATAAATTCATTCGTTATCAGCTATTTAATGCACTAGACGGATATGACTTTATATTTTAAAGCACACAAAAAATGCATATAAATAAGCTTATCATATTTAAAAGTTGTATATGATTCATGTATAATATTAATAATAATGTTATATAATTGTCATATTCATATTAATATAATATAAAATTGTTATATTATCTGCATTTATGTAATATGTGAATCTATTATAAGAATACCAATCTTAAAACAGAGTTACAAATATTTCTTATCCATATAGTTTTACAGAAGATCTGTATAGTAACAATATGATCGTCCATTTATATATCCTCTGAACTAATCCTTTCCTTACACATTGCTTGACCATCTTTTAAAACCAAGTGTGAAATAGGAATTTATGATTCATATTGTGCGCAATTTATGATGAGATCCGCAAAACTCCAAAGCGGATTAAAAATATGATTTATTATTTCCTTCTTAAGAGGGTCCAACCATATAATCCCGCAGCTAGAGAACTGCAGCTTCAGCTTCAGCTTCAGCTAGTGCGAAGACTTCAAAGGAGTCGCAACTTTGATTATACGAATGATGCTTAATATGCCATGAAATTGTTTGGCCTCATTGCTTATTATTGTTAGCATTATTATTGTTATTTACAACGAGACCTCAGCTAGATTTTCCATATCATTTAACGCGCAAAAAACAAAAACAAAAACAATTGAAGTCGTTTTTCCAGCTAAGCGCGAGTTGCGGCTTGGCCTTATGCTTTATAGATACATATATATATATATACATATATATGTTTTGCTGAGGTGTATTCAAGGGGCCTCAAGGTGTGAATTCTAGTTAAATTCAATATCATAATATGCGCATCGTATGCATATGGGGCCGTCAATTTTCTTAGCCAAGATTATATCAAAAGGAGGGTAGAGAGCTCATAAATAAATGCATTTAATGCTTGGCTGCGCGCCTGCAAAGCCTAACTTGGCCAGTACTTTATTTTCTTCTTCTTCTGCTTCTTCTTTTTCCACTTTTTTTTGTGCCGAGCTTGTCTCACGGAAGGAATCTGCGGCAATTGGCCAAGACTTGCAGCACTTTGACTTGAACCTTCGCTCTTCTCATCATTAGCAATTTGAAATGCATTCAAAAAAGGAGCTCTCCCTCTGTATATGTGTGTGTGTGTGTGTGTATCCAATTATTTTCACATTTTATGGCGTAAATTTTCTTAAGCCCCCCAAAACCATTTTTCAACCGAAACGAAACGAAGACAACAACAGCAGAAATGCAGCTCCACGTCCAGCTCCAACTAAGGCTAAGGCACAGCACAGCACAGCAGAGCAACAAATCTTAAAAAGGCATCAAGATTATTGCACAGAAAAATTATTTTCTTCACACCTCGAACGTTGGCTGGGATGGGATGGGATGGCTGGATGGTTGGATGGCAGGCCCCAACGGAGACTTCCGAGCGGGACAACAACAAAAGGCCAAGGCTCCAAAGAATTAAATGCGACTTCAAAGAAAGGCACAAACAACAACAAAAAGTAGAAGAAGCAGCAGCAGCAGCAACAAGAAATATGGTCAAAACGAATGCGGCCAACACCAACAATGGACATGTGCAACAACAACAACAACAACAGCAACAGCAGCAACAATAAAAACCAATTTAAGCCAACCGACGCGTCGCCTCCATGCGGCTCGCTGCGTCTATCTGTATCTGTATCTCTCGCATGTGTGTGCGTGTGTGTGTGTATCTGGAGGATTTCACGTAGGTTGTTGTTATTTTTCTTTTAACTCGAACTGACGTTGGGCACAAAACGTCAACTGTGAGGCAGCAACAACAACAACAACAACAACAAATGCAACAGCCACAGCAACGCATACGCAATCAGTTTCAGAAATCAGATTCGGTTCGAAGTTGAATAGTTGTCGGTTATGTTGTTGTTGTTGTTATTATGTGGGTATCTCTCTATGTGCCACATGTGTGTGTGTTTGTGTGCGTGTGTGTTTGCTACGTGCACGTCTGCTGGTCGCTGCTTCTTCTTCTACTTCTTCAGCCGCATAGGGTTAAACAGATCTATTGATATACAAAACATGTTTCGAACAAACAAAAAAATAAAATAAAATAAAAATATATTTAAATTATTTACAACTCGCTCTATTATAATGAAAAAAAACAATGCAAGAGCTAAGCAAATGCCCAAAAACTTGGTTCTCATAAAAGCCAATTTATAAGGAAATCTAACTATTTCAAGATCTAGTACAGAAATTAGCTGTACGTAACTTTTAGTAAATAGATTTCTATATATACAGCTATAAAAATACCCATTGTAAAGAACCGAATCGTGTAGAAAATACAAAAAAGGGTTTTAAATGACTTTTCTTGTACTATCAAAGTCTAATTGAAAAAAAGGTAAGAAAAAAGATTTAGCCATGTAAACAGTTACAACAATAGAGTTTTTTTTACCATATACCTCTATGTCAGAAAAATGTATTAGGTTTATTCTGAATAACTCCATTTCCAAAGCATATGTTAGAATTTAGAGACACTTGAAGGTTTCTCAAGTGAAACCAAGCCATATCCTGTCTTTCCATCTGAAAATAAAAAGAAAATATCTGTATTGGTGTAATATAGAACCAGACCCTTCTAATATATAAAAATAAAACAAAGAGTCCTGAATGTCAGATAAAATATCAAAATGCTGGATTTACAGCTATATCAAGAGTTATAATACAAGAATAGAGCTAAACAAAGTCCATAGAACACCCTGAGAGTAAATAGTTTATAAAGCATAACAGACCCAAAAAATTGAATAGAAAATCATTCATTGAGTGAACTATTCAAATAACACTGATCATTTATCATTTACCTTTGGCTGAATACATCACAGGTTGTCCCAAGTCTGTCTTTAATCTTAACTCAAAAGCCGTAACATTCAATTAAAGAAGAAGAAGAAGCAAATCAATGCTGCGCTTTGTTCCAATTTGGTTCTACTTGAAAAAATCAAATAAATTTTTAAAGCATTTGCCATGCTTCGGGAACAATACGAAATGAAATCCCAAAGACCAAAAAAAAAAAAAAACATATTCTAAAGGCTCTTCAGATGATTGTATAGCTTTTGTGTTACATTTTTGGGATTGTCATGGCAAAAGTCAGAACACCCATGTGTGAGTGAGTCAATGTGTGTGTGTGTGTAGGACAGTTGAGAAATCGTTTTGAGTTGCCTTAATCTTAATGCGCCCATTTGGCCGTCAGGCTTCCTTATTATAAGTACTTTTCACCTTCAGCTCTCTGCTGTCCGACTCGAAGTGGCAAAAAGCAACAACAGCGCAACAATACCGAAAGAAAAAAAAAACCCGAAAGAAACAGATGCTTCTAAAAACGAAGAGAGATCATAGCACAAACAACAGCAACAGCAACAACAACAACAATGCCGAAACCCTCTGTGAAATCCCAAAGAGTCTGCCCCATGCCTCATGCCACACACTGGAAAACGAGAGGCAACAATCCAGTTTTCAGTTTCTTATTATTATATATATTTCTTTCCTCTTTTCTGTTGCTGTTGCTGTTGTTGTTGTTGTTGTTGGCTTGCCTGCTTCTTCTGCTTCTTCTTCTTCTCGTGCTGCTTTATGCTGTGGTCTGTTCTTTGATTCGGGATCTCGGGATCTGCAGTTGAAGTTTTTCAGAATTTCGTGCTGTGTGCCCCGTCGTCTCTCATTGTTGTTGTTGGTTGTCTGACTGGCTGTGCTTTGTATTTTATTTTTTCTTCACACCTTCGAAAAGGCAAAGGCACAAATTTTGTACGTCCGTCGACTGGAAATTCAATTCAATTCCCTTGCCACAGGCCGCGGGCCGTCAAAAAGAGACGCCCGAGCGGCAGTTGTAGCCGGTTTTTGGTGTTGGTGTCGCGCTTGGTTTTCTCACTTGCCCACAGCACTAACTCTGGCTGCATGTGTGTGTGTACCTGTCCCTGTGCCTGTGTGTGTGTGTGTGTGTGTGTGTTTGTATCTGTGTGTGTCTTTCGGCTCTGGAGACTGCAAACTGCGAACTTGGCAGCGCGCAAACTTGACAGCCCTTCTGCGCGTTTTTGTAAGTCTTCGCCTGCCAGGATCGTTTTTTTTTTTTTTATTTTGGCTTCAGCTTTTTTTTTTCTTCTTCTTATTTCATCGTTAAGATCTTTTGACAGCCGCATTGCGTTCTTTTTTCGTTTGCATACCCTTTGTTAAAGGCTTAAGCGTGGTATAATGGCAGATCGTTGATTGTATATAGTATATATCTATATATAGATAGCGATATACATACGCATACAGATTTTTTGACAGTCTCAACTTTTAAACTCAAGATTTTATTACATTTTAAATGCACTACAATTAGAAAACATGTGAAAATCATGATATTTACTTATATTATTTAAGTATATAGAAAGTATACTAGAAAACTCCGACGGAAAAAAGACAAGATTATGCTGATTCCAGCATATCTGCTAGTCGTTCAGTTTTAAGTGGAGCGCGTCTTTGGCTGCAGCTTGTTCGCATCTTGTTTTGCATTTTTGTTCTCCCTTTTTGAATGGAACTCAATTTGACATGCCTGAAGATTTTCTTGAGCCGCTTTAACAAAGAAAACGAACAACAAAAAATAAAATAAAACTGAAAAAGAGAACCGAAAATTAAATCGAAAAATTATTGCGCGCAGCGGATTAATTTGCTGCTGCTGGTCATGCCTACGGCCCACGCCCTACGCCTACACGTCGCCCCAGCCTCACTCGCTCTGTCTCTCCTTTGATGTGCATCCGTAAGCGTTAACTGTCGACTTAGGCCGAGCTAACCCATTTCAGTTCAAGGTGGGGGTATTAAGGCCGTAAAGAACTAGACTTTATACCATCCACGCTTCCACGCTTACCTAAAGCCTGGCAAACTGCAAAGGAAATCATAAAAATAATGATAATAATAATAATAATATTAATGGCCCACTTGACATTATCTAAAATAGGAGCCCCTTCTATGTCGCCTGCCTCTTCTTCTTCTTCTTCTTCTTCGCCTAGCACAAGTCTGTTCGGGGCCTTTGGCTAAGTTGATTTTTGTCGCAGCCATAAAATGTGTTTGTCGTTCGCTGCTTATCATTCGGCTGCTTGATAACACATTTAGTAATAACAAACAGAAACTCTACAGATAAACCAGAATGCCTCATAAAATACCCTGTAATGGGGTTTGCAAGTACGTAACACTATACATAAGCAAAAGTGCAATAGGGTTTGTTGACTAAGTCTAAGTCTAGTCTATTTAAGCTGACAAGATTATAAAAATGTTATATTTTGTTTAGAAATTCCCATCAATATACCCTGTAAATGAGGAAAATAAAGTTAGATCTGTTTAAAAAACGAGCAAATGAAACACAATTTGTATGATTTTGGAAATTCTCATTTATTACAGATATTTGGAAAAAAAAAAACTTAAATCTAACTCCATTAAAATACAATTTTAATTCTAAACAAAGCCTGTTAAACCCAGCTAGTGCTAAACCCTACAGGGTATCTACATTTTTGTACATGATGTAAACAAATTAAATTTGTGCACTTCTGTCATGCAGCTGATGTCACGGGCTATAAAACAGCAAACGAATTTCTATGGAATTAGACGAGAGCGCCAGATATGAATTCGAACAGAAATTCGAATTCGAACATAGGGAAAAAAATAGTTGATTTATGAACTGTTTACACCCTCTTTATCGCAATAGCGCAGAACAGAGGAACGCCTTGGCCAGACATGAGATTTAGAAAGATCTGATTGAGATTAATGTTGATTAACAGATCCATAAGCTAACATGATTTCTTATTGGATATTATTTATGAATTAAAAGGAATCGGGAATTACGTCTATATTGTCTTCCTACATTTGAATTTTCTAAAGTAAAAGTGTTCTTATGCAAATACACCGCAACTACTATTCGATTCACAAATACATATTTCTAAAACACAAAATTGTCGAATTAATTTTTTTTTTTGTTCACTACGTGTTTTTTTTTTTTTTTTTTTTTTTTTTTTTTTTTTTACTTTTTGGCGGCTTTTTTCTTTGATACCTTTTTGCAGTTGTTTTGTGGAATTACAAACTCCACATCATCGGGAAGATCGTGTAGTTTGTAGAGGTCCCCGTTAAACTCGACGCAAATGCAAACGGAACAGAGTTGGCGTAGATGCAGAGGCGACTGCAACAGGTCCTGGGACATGGCCTCTAATGACCTATCCAGATGCTGCTCACTCTCTTGATGATTTGACTCTTGCTCTATTTGGTTGTTCAGGCACTCTATCGCACGGCTGTTAGGAGAGGTTTTTAACTGTTTGATATTCCTCGTAGCATTCTGCTCCTGCTCCTCGTCCAGTCGGCGTTTCCTCTCCTGCATTAGTTTAATGCGAATGCTGCGACGGAGTTCTGTCTGATGTTCGGAAGTTTCAGAAGACATGTTCTGCTTGGACATGAAGCCAGAATAATAAATTCTTGTTTTCCACTTGTATATTTACGGGTTGAAGTATTGTTCATTACAACTTTTTAACAGAGCACGTTATATTTTTTTTGTTTACGTGTTGTAGATTGAGTCAAAAAAGTTTTGAGTTTCTATAAGGCATGTTTCTGTTAGAATTTTAAGGCTTTGACTCCTTGGATAAGCGATTTTACGTTTCTAACATTATAACAAGATTTCTATATGAAAATAGAATTGCATTCCTAGACTCAAGTTTGTCTCTTATATTTATTCTATACAATTTCATAAAAAAATATGCATATATTTATATGTATATCAATTTATATCTTTATTTAGTGTATTTGAGAAAAGAAAACAATTTTTTGTTGCCGAATTCCACATTTAAGTATCACAATTTCTAAATATAGTATCACAGAATGTTCGCATAAGTCGCTAAGATTATCTGATTTCGAAAAATGTTCTTTATTATTGCACGAGGAAATGGTAAACAAAACATTTTCGGTAGATTTATGAATATATATTTGAAAAAGTCTATAAAAGTTTATTTAGAAACGTTATTTAATGATCTTTATTAATGTAAATAAACATAAATAATAACATTAAAATTATTCTCCTTATTAATAAATATATATATTATATAAAAAGCTGATTATATATTATAGATTTATATATATTTATAAAATATATTTGATATATCTTTTAAGTAACCTATATACTTATACATAGATGTTCATTCAGTTCAGTTTTTCTGTATATTAGATACATTGAAGATTCTATTCATATCTGATAAATAGAGCTAAAAGAATATTTATAAAATGAAGAACACAATTTCTATACCAATCAATACTTTTTTTTAGATAGGTATCCTTAAGATACTTTTTTCTTCAGCAAAGTGTGACACTATCTATGAAAAGCCTTTGGCTGAAATTCTTTGACTTATTTCTTTTATCAAGCATTCCCAAGGTTAATTCATTAAGTCCACTCCACCTGACTGGCACACAAAGCACACCTCTGGGGGAGGACGTGTGCGCTGTACACTTATATCTATCTATCTATATATACATATATTTTGGCATATGATATCACATATCACAAGCTACCCCTCAGTCTTATCAGAAAGACAGCAACAAGAGCAACAACAATGATAATGATAATAATAATAATAATAATACTTTACTACGCTTTGTTTATTTGTTATTTATGCGCTTTAGACCAATCAAGCAAAACGGTTTATCATTAAAGCGATAAAAAAAGACGTTAATTTATTATATATACACCACACACATATACAGGCAACGCAGCTTTATTTACATACACATGCATGTGCAAAAAATATTGAACTTGAAGTAAAGCTTTAAAATGCCGCCCCCCTCATGCCGTGCTGCTCGCACACCCTTGCTTGCCGCCCTGTTTGCTGCGGCTTCGTTTTAATAAACCGTTATAAGCGTGCGTGCATACAGCAGCTGTCTGTCTGCTTGCCTCTGTGTGTGTGTGTGTGTGTGTGTGTGCTGTGCAAAGCATCCAAGCAGAAGGCAATGAAATAAGCCAACAATTATAAAAACTCTTTTTAGTTATTTAATTAGCTAGCCCCCGTCTATATGGACATGGTGCGGGTGCAAGAGAGAGAGAACAAGCTATGGGCAACGGTGGCAGCGTCTCGCGTTCGTATCTAGAGTGGAAAATTAATGGCTACAAAATTAAATTTATTTTTGCAAAAAAAAAAAAAACAGCACAAATAAAATAAAAACAAAAACAAAAGCAGCAGCACCAGAAAAAAAAAACAACAAACAACAACAAAGCAGCGCGACGGAGCAGCCGCTGGCACAGACAGCCTGGCAGGCCGCGCAGTTGCTTTCTTATTGGATTTTGTTGTTAGTGTGTCTCTATGTGTGAGTGTGTGTGTGCGTGTGCAAAATTTATGTTGCTATTTGCGTCGTTGTTGCTGCGCAGCGACTGCGCTGCTCTTATCATGGGTTTGTTCTTGTTGTTGGTGTTGTAGCTGGCACGTTACCTAATTAGTTGCCGCAGACAGCGCGGCAATAGGCAACGATTTTACCTTTTATGTTGTTTTTGTAAGCCATAGGCCAATACAAACAAATGTAGAGGCACTCATACGCACGCAAACATACACACAAACACACACACACACACTTACACATAGATATATTGAGTTCGCATTGACGTAACGTCAACTGCGACAGACAACGCCGACGCTGACTGCGCGCTGTTTCCGTTCTCGTGCCCACGCACCACAGCACAGATATAAGAGCGAGAGGGAAACTGTGCGAACAGAGCAGAGGGACTCCGCAGACCACGCGACAAACACAGCTTCAATTTTTGTTGCCGTTTCTTTTGCTGTTGTTGTTCTTGCTGCTGCTGTTGCTGTGTTGAAAAAAAAAAGAATAAAAAAAAAATACAACTGCACAGTGCTGTGAGAGAGACAAATTGTGGGGTGTAATGGAAACGAGCAAATTTTATGTGCCTTTGAATAGCTGCTTGATCACGGCGAAACGAATCGATTACACTAAAAAGAGAGACATACAAATTAGACATGCAAGATACACACACACACAGGCACAGAAACACACTCGCATCTGTATACACACATGCATGCTTTAAGTACTAGCATAAGCGTTCACTTTGACAACTGATCAGCTTTGTAGTTGTAGTTGTAGTTGTAGTCGTTGCTGATGTTTTTTTTTACGAACCAGCTTATAAGCAATTAAATTCAATTGATTACATTTGCAGTATAAGCCGGATGTGGCGCAGCGGCTTAGTGGGAACTTGGTTGGATATCACCTTTTGACTTGTCGCTTTAATATGTATGTACATAAAAATGTCCATAAATACCTTGACTTTTAGTGTTTATCAAAGCATATTGAAGTCAAGTCAATATTTACAGACATCTTATGGGCAATTCGCAAATGTAAATAAAAGTAATGCAGAAAGAATTCCGAAGTGAAATATTTTAAGCATTACAGGTAGTAGTAATGAAATAAATAAACGAAGATCCACAATTTCCCTTTTCAATTTGTAATTTAACTATAATTTGATGCATGCTCACCACTGTCGCTTTTCATCTACAATTTTTGGCAACGCTGCAGCTGCAGCTGCTGTGAACTCAACTTCACCTCGCCGCTGCCCACCTCAGCATATTCCAACTCAAATTACTGACCGCCCACTGCATGTGCTTTGACTTATTTTGGTTTGCTTCATTTTTTTTTTGGTATTTTTACGCCAACGACAAACGTCACTCACACATACACACACACACGCACACAAATATTGTATATATTTTTATTCATTTGGCAAAAGGCAATAAACAACAACAACAACAACAACAACAACAAAGAGACACAAGTAGAAACAACAACAAAATTAACATTTGGACGAAGCGTTTTCATCACACACACACACACATGAACATAAAAAACCAGAAAAAACAAGCAGTGGGCGACAACAACAACACGAAATGAACCGCGCCAGCAGAAAAATGAAATAAAATTTTTTCAAAAATCTGGCAACAACAAGAAAAATGACCAATTTAAATGTTAAAAATCAACAGGCAACAGGTAAAAATTAAGTCCAATAAAAATGCAGCCTCAGCTCCAAGTAAAATGTAAAAAACCAAATGTTACAAGAGCAGCACATTAAAAGCGTTATATAAATTTAAATTAAAATTAAAACAGAAACGAATGTAGTTTCCACTCACTATAGTAGTATATCGCTGTCTCGCTCTCACCTCTTTCATCTATCGCCACAATCTGCTCTCAAATCTCATGACAAATGATGTTATTCTTGTGCAGCTAACGATCTTTAAGATACAAATACATTCAGATATCCACACACACATACATATGTCGATATACATATACATACATATGCGCATGGCATATGTCGCATGTGTTTTAGGCCCGTCCATTGTATATTTATGTGCGGCATTATCATATCAACGCGATCGACAGCTAACAACGTCGACATTTTGTCGTTTTCATAAGAAAACAAGTAAGAACGTTGCTTTAGGGCGAGACCTACAGCGTCATACTCGTTTCCCACATGGGCATCTGGTATTTTAAATTTAATAATTTATCTAAAATTTTGCATTTATGTAGATTCATGTGAATTTTATGCAATTTCAATTTTTGCAAATATAACTATGTGAATGAATTAGTATTTTTATAAAATGTAAAAAATGCAATAGAATCATATGCTGAAAGTTTCATCAAGTTCCGTTAAGTCAGTCGCAATCTATTAAACAAAACGTTTGGCCAATTATGACACGCACGCGTTAAGCAGCGACAGCAAAATATATTTACATTTACACATACATATGTACATACATTGAAACGTGCAAGCGCGTTTGCTTATGCACGGTCACAAATAAATTCAGCGCCATTCATTCTAGCATATTCTTTAACCAAAATTGTTATTGAGTTGTGCTTGCATTTTCAGCCGCTTCTTTAGTTTTGTATTTGTCAAATATCGCCCTTTAAAGGCATACATTCAACCGACCACCGTTTTTGTATGTACACATATAAATACATACGTTCATATGCGCGCATTTCAGCTTTTTCTAAGAATCACAATTGCGATTGATTTATGTTTATATTGTGTTTGCATTAACAGCAGCTTCTATAGTTTTGTATTTGTCAAAAGTCGCCCTTGTAGTGAAGTAGTTTCGGATTTGCCAACAGGCAATGCAAAACTTATGTGGCGCAGCAGGTAGATGAAAAGCGTGTAAGCAAAAGGGTCCGCGTTCGAGACGCGGCGGCGACGGCATGAAAATAGTTGCGCAGCTGTTCGTGCCTACATGCATACATACCTAATGGGACCTATCGTCAATTTTTGTGTGTGTAAATAATTTTGTTCGGACTAAGTCGATTACACAAATATCGGTATTTGATATTTCAGGGTCACACACACAAAAAGAAAATAACATAACTGACCTAGGCTATACGAAAAATGATAATTTTAGCAAATAAATTATTTGCAGAACTTCAACATTAAATCGAATTACATATATTTCTCAGAAATGCCGTTTGTCGTCTTAGCAATTCTTATTAAGCTTATTTATATAGGTGGCACAGGCATATGAATTTTGCAGCTGGGCGTTACAAATTTTGTTGCCAATTTGCCACGCCCCCAGAAGGCGTAGACATATCATATTTGGCAAGTTCCTAGAAGGAGTCTAGGGTAACGTAACTGCAAAGTTTGGATGCTTACACTCCAAAAATGTGAAAGTTACAGGGTATTTTTTCGATATACCACGCCCCCAAAGGCGCGTAAGATTTATTTTTTGGGAATCAATAGAGGAGGCCCCCAGTAACACAAACATCCAATTTTGAATCGTCTAGCTCTAAAACTGTAGGAGCTATAAGCTTTTTTCGATTTGCCACGCCCCCTGAAGGCGTAGGTATGTCCGCCATATCTTTTTGATCTTGGGTTGCTTATCCGAGTATATATATCAAATTTCAAGTCTCTAGCATCAATAGTGCTCAAAATATAGCTGATCTTGTAAAATCACTATATATTCAGATCCGATTTGCCACGCCCCCAGTGGGCGTAGACACCAAATCTTTTTATGAATCTTTATAGAATCGTAGCGTTAATTTACGTGCCAAATTTCAGCATTCTAGCTTTAAAACTGTAGAAGTTACAGTTTTCCCGATTTGCCACGCCCCCAATGGGCGTAGATATATCCGCCATATCTTTTTGAGCTTGGGTGGTCAACGCAAGTATACATTCCAAATTTCAACTCTCTAGCTCTTCAACTAATATGATTTCTTAACTATGGGCGCAACCATTTTCCGATTTGCCCCGCCCCTAGTGGGCGTGGCCGGAAAATCTTGACACTTTATAATTCGAGGGTATACACGAGTATATGTTCCAAATTTCAAGTCTCTAGCTTCAATAGCGTAGAAAAATATTGCATTCATACGGACAGACGGACAGACGGACAGACGGACAGACGGACAGACGGACAGACGGACATTTCACAAAACCAATATACTCTTTTTCCCTTTGGGAAACGAGTATAACAATACTCGCCCATGCTCGTACCGTTATCTAATAAATTGTGCGGGAGTTGACGAACACAACAACAACAACAACGACAAAAAAGAAGACCACAAAACAAACTAAAATAAAACCAATAACGAAAATCAACTAAAAAATCTCAACAAAATCTGCATTTGATTTGCTCAACGTAAATTTTGTTATTGTCCGCCCCAAAAAAAAAAAAAAAAAAAATTGAGTTCGCAGCGAAAGCTTGAAACAACAAATCTTCACTTATAACAATAAAAATACAAAATAAAAAAACAACTTAAATTGATTGGCGTGGGTTTTGCCCTTACATTGGGTTTTTTTTCTCGCTCAATTTTATTTGAAGAGAACTTATGCTAATCAATATGCGATTTAGTTAGCATTTTATGCATGCAAATCAATTCAAAATGGCTTCCGCCAGTTTTAGACAACGACGAAAAATTAGCGAGCTGATCGTCGCTGATTGGTGTGTGAAAATTGTCGCACAATACCAAACTAATTTATATTAAAAAGAAGAAAAAAAACATCGTTTTTTTTCTTGGTGATATCTCGAACTGTTGATCGATAGACAAACTGTCATCGATTGTGATGGGCGGCCACCCGCAGCAGCTTTCGCTGATCGATAGTTTCATTGAAAGCGTGTCAAAGGTGTTAGATAAACTTCAAAATACAAAAAAATACAAACTTAAAACACAGTTTGGATTGATGTGCTTTATGAATATTTGATTATTTTTATAAATATTTCATAATTATCTTTTGTTTTCCGTATTAGACATTAAGGCAGGATTTACATTTTGGATAGTGAACACAAAAAAAAAGTTTTTTTTACAACCTTTATAAGTGATTATAAATTGTTAATGAATATATTATTATAAACTCTCTATAAGCTGATCATATAATGACTTTTACCATAAAAATTCTCAAACAAAGCTTATGATAAGCTATAAAATTTGAGATCATTTCTTTCGTGTGTTAATTAAATTGAGTTTTGTGTAAAGTTTTATATAAAGTTTCCTTGGCAAGATAGGATAAGAAATTTCGATTATATATGTCTTCTCAAGGCTTCACCCTGTTTTTATCACCTAATACTGATCTATTCGGCTCAGGGTTTTTCTCGATAGATAATAATAGAGGTTATTTGTACGTAAAGCCAAACCCTATTTTACTGCCCCCTCCTTATCAAGAGACTGACACAAAGTAAACAAACAGCTTGTTCAGCTGTTCTGGAAACTTGGTTAATTTTCTCACCCAAACACTTGCCGCGCAGGCAATTCAAATATTTACCACTAACAAGTTTTTCAACATAACTGCTCAATAAATTTCATATAAAAAAGAGTATAAATGTATGTATGTATATGTATGATTTCCTCTGTAGATACCGCCCCAACGATCGTAGTTGCGATCGTAGACAGTGCAAACCTATTGATTAGATAATTGCATCGAGTGGTACGAGCTCTATGACTCTTAGATAGAAGGGAAGCCAATATAACAAAAACAAAATTATCTAATTGAGAGCAGACTTTCGACACTTCAGTTAGGGGGAGTGCTCCCAAACAGAATTGAGGCCAATTCGTGCTGTTATCGTTATCGTTGTTATCGATCTAGCAACTAAAACTAATCAAAAGGCACTTCAAATACAACTCGCTAGCAAACAACTTTACTATATATGTATATAGAGAGAAAGAGCACAAACATAGAGTCTGCAGTTTACAGTAAAAAATGTATTTATACTCTTTCAATGAGAAAGGAAGAAGAGTATATGGACTTTGTGTAATGTGCACATTTTTGCAGTTATCCAGCTTCAATAAATTGATAAATAAAATGATTTAAAGTTTGTAATAATATAATAAAGAGAGATAAAGAAGATATATGGATATAGGGATATATATGGATATATAATTTTCCACAATATCGATAAAGAAACGACTATATCTTCTACAGCTTTACGACTGGTACACCATATGAATAACCACATATAGATCGTAAACTATAGTTTTCATAGAATACTTAAAAAATGCCCTAAGTGCACGAACAAGTATGCTGCAGTCAGTTATGCCTGCTCGCCTGCAGCTTGCTCGCTTCTGCACTTTTTGATGTGTGGAAAACTCTTTGAAGCACAGGAAAACTAAACTGAACTGAACTGAAGTGAAGGAAAGAAAAAAAAAGATGTTTAAGAGATCTTCAACTGAGCTGGTTCTGCTTGCCTTCTTTGTGGCTGGTTTTTCTTTTTCTGGCGTGCACTTTTTTATTTCATTTTTCCTGCTTCTTTTTACTTGATTTCATTACGCGATGCTCTTTGTAGTTGTTGCCTTAGTTGTTGTTGTTGTTGCTGTTGCTTTAGTTGTTGTTGTTGTGTTACTAAATTTGGTTGTCTGGGCATTTTAACGCGCCTATTTATGTGTGTGTGTGAGTAAATGTGTCTATGTGTGTGTGTGCCAGACCATTTTTAGTAGCCTGGCCAGCAGCAGCCGCCTCTCCTATATAGCCTATGCGTTACGTATACGTTAAATATACTATAGTATATATATATTATATATTTATATATATTTATATGGTCATGTCTCTTTGCGGTAATTGCGCCTTTGCCAGAGTTTCTTTTTTTTCAGGTTCGACTTCGTCGAATTGTCGCTTTGCGCCTTTTGGTTTTTGCCCTTTTTGGTGGGTGGTTTTATTTTATTTCTAATCGCGTTTTTTTTCTTCCTTCAACTTTTCTTGTTTTGGTCTGGGAAAATTGTTTGTTATGTTTGTTAGGCCTCGTCCAAAAAAAAAACACTGCTTATAAGTGCATTTTGTCCATAATATTTGCCGAAAGCAAATAATAATGAGCGCAACGCAAAAAGAATGTTGTCAATTGATTTGTTAGCTAATTAAATTGTTTTCAGTTTTTCTTATAGACAAACTTAAAAGGAATTGCAATTCATATGAAAGGCCAAACATTTATGCTGAATACAATTACAAAACTATTTAGTTTTTGTGTTTGTTTTATAAATATTAATAAGCATTGTTGGGGTCATGTTTATTTATATGGAAAATGTTTTAGTTACAAATATTTCAAAGTTTTTATGTTACAAATAGAGACGAGAATTAAGTGTACAAATTGGGAAATAGTATTTTTTATATAAATAATATTCAAATATATAAGTATAATATAATATATCACGATGATTCTTAAGAACTCTTCATATCCCTACAGTAACAGTAGTCTGAACCCAAATAGTTATGATATGGTAGTGCAGACCGAGCAAAAATCTTAAATCTTATCTCAGCAGCATTATATCTTCATTCTCGGAATGCAATCTTTACTTCAAGATGCGCTCTCTTTACGCAACTACACATAATTCCTAGAATCTTCAGAGTGGCCCAAGATGCTGCGCATGAGATTTCATATCATATTCAACCTAAAGCTTATAAAGAAACAACTAAATATTGCTCATATAACTCTATTTCTTTACAGTGCCTACGCCTTGTCACTAAATCAACAAATTTATTAGTTTAACAATGTTTTAATGCCTTTAATCACACAAAATGGGTGTTGGAATTAACAGATAAAATTCGAACAAACGTGAATTGCACAATTTCGTTTAGTTATCTAGAAGTTGCATTTGTAGACAGTAGTTTGTATGTCAAATTTAATAGCTCTAGCGCAAGTTTGCATAGTTTAAACTTATACGAAAAAAAAAAAATAATAATAATAGAAACAATTTACAGTAAACAGTTTTTCTCTCGCTCTTATTTTGCTTGTCAGCAAAGTTAATTATACATTTTAATTGGGTTTTCACGCCTATCAAATATTTATCTTTACAGCTGGCTCTGTTTTTTGTTTCTGCTTTTTTAATTTATTTGCACATGCATCAGCCGATTATTGCGAGGCATCTGAATGTCGAGCACGCCGCAATTTAGCTGATAGCGAAAAAAGTGCGCAGCATTCGCTTTATCTGAATGTCGCCGCCGCCGAATTTCTTTTGAATTCGCTCTGTGTAGGTGTGGCTGTGTGCGTGTGCGAGTGTGTGTGTGTGTGTATGAGTAGGTGCGTCTGTGTGCTTTGGACTTTTAGCAAGCGCAAAGTACGAAATGCAAAACGCTGCAAAAATTTGCAACAAGTTGAGAGAGATTTTTTTAGGGGGCTGATGCTGCTGTCTGGTGCGTCTTTTGCTGTTTGTGTTATAAAACGTTTTGCGTTTTCTTTATTTTTTTGTTGTATTCATTTTTTTTTTTCGCACAAAAACATCCGGTCGTATTTTAATTTAATGAGCATTTATTTTGCACACAGCAAGAGTCATTTGCCAACGCTGTTTATAATTTATTTATTTTGCTTTACTTCCAATATAAACAATTTAAATTGCAATGCAGCTAGAAGCGACATATATGTAATTGTTGTTTAAATGAACTGAATTCGTTTTGCCGTTTGTTATCAGCATCGATACCACTTAATCGATAATAGTCCACATTGAGTACATTTGACAATAATTTGCATACAGTGGCATCCTTAAACTAATGTTTTCTCCCTCTCTCTCTATCTCTCTTTGCAGTTAGTTGCCACTCGATCATGCAGCAGCTTCAAACGACAAAAATGCTTACGAGCCTTACAACACTGGCCGCTGGCGAGGCCGCCATCAGCGTCGCTATCACTGCGCAGGAATAACGGAATGTAGGCAAATAAAAAGCGGAGAAAAATCGCAGTTGAAAACGATCGAATTTATCAAGCAAAAAAAGAAAATAAAACAACAAAAAATACGCAAATTAAAAAGCAAAACACTGCAAAATGCACGTTTCAGCTATTAAAAGCGAACAACAGGAAAGGGCAAAGGATGCATGTGCAGCGATAAAGTTTAATAATTATCGAAAACGAGGCAGCAGCAGCAGCAGCAGCGTCGAGAGCAACAACAACTACATTAGCAAAATTATAATGACGTCTTCAATGCTGGTGCAACGCCTCGCAACGCTGAGCATGAGTGGCAAGTGGCGACGGCGCCGGCGGCGGCGCAAACAGCAAAACGACGACGACGACGCAATTGTGAAAGCAACAACAACAGCAACAGCAACGAGAGCATGCGCCCATAATGATAATTGCAATTATAGTAAAACAACAATGCGTGCCCATGATTTCAATAAAATCAATAAATTACAGCTAATTACGTGCATGCTACTGATAACAACTACAACAATTTGTCAAAGTTATGCAGCTGCAGCGCCGTCGACGTCAGCCGCATCGTCAGTGTCTGGCGAGGCGTTAACATCGCCGCTGACCGCGCTGCTCAAATCGGGCGGTGCCTCCTACAATCAACAGCTGCCGCAGCAACAACTTTTCGCCATGCTTGCGAAGAATAACGGAAACACGGCTGCGCTGGCATCGGTAGCAGCGGCTTCGTCGCAGTCACAGCTACAAGCGCAGTCGCAGCAACACCAACACCAGCAGCAGCAGCACCATCAGCATCAGCATTCACGTCAGCGACAACGCTTTCTGCCGTTACGCGAAGACGATTCGGAGGATACGGGCGATGAGGAATTTGCCGCCTTGCATATTCCACTGGAAATCGCAGCAGCAGCAGCCGCTGCCTCTTCCATTGCGTCCGCTTCGCTGGAAACGCGCGACTTCGTCGCCGACGATGGCGGGCAATACGAGCAGGCGGAAAAAGAGCTTGCTGCAGCCGAATCAGCAGCAGCGAATGCCAAAAATAACAATAACAACAACAACAACAACAACAACAACAAAAACTGTCCTAAGGAGTGCAAATGCCAAAACGAGTTCTTCGATTGCGATAAGCAGCACTTGGAGCGTGTGCCAATGGTGCCCAACTATGTGCAAACGCTGTAAGTAAACTATAAACAACAAAAAATAAGTAAACCCCTCTGAGCAACCCCCAAAAAAGAACAGCTTGAAACATTCGCAACAACCCTCGCAGCTTTTGAGGCTTTTATTTTATGAATACCCTGTAGTAGTTAAAGATTCAGTGGGGTCTATACAGATGAATGGGCATAACTGCAGTATGTTAATATCCTAACAGAAGCTGTTATGTATTTGATAACTTCATGTTAATGACTTAACAGAATAAATTAGTTTTGCTTAACAGACTCCGTAATATGTTAAAATTAATGCCATAAAAGAGTTAAATTAGTTAGTTACGCTAAGTTAATGTCTTAGCGTAGGCGTATAAACTTGGCATGTTTTAACAGACTGTTACTGATACCGGAATTTATCATGTATTTAATGACTACAGCTATATTTAGTCACATTTATGGTATATCCATATTAGAAAATAAACGAATTTTGCATTTAAATATAGATCATAAAGAAAGCTTACGAAAATTAGTATTCTAGGGTATATTTCAGTCTGTCAATTGCCATTAGGGTTTTCCCACATATTATTTTTATTTATGCGTTTCATTTTAACTTTTTTTTTTGGGGGGTTGCGATTTTATCGCATTGCTTTTAATCAATTTAATGCACTGCAAAATTATGCAAAATGCGGGGTTTATCTTTATCGAGTGGAATGCATCAATAATTGCACGACTCTGGCACGCTTATCACTCGTAATTGCAGCATAATTACAGGCCATTAATTGCGGGCCTCATAAATCCAATCAGCTAACATTGTTTGCCATATTATACATACATATATGCGTATGTAATATATAAATTTTGTTTTCATTTTTACTTTACTTTTTCAGGCATCTGGCGGGCAACAAATTGAACGACAGCACCGTCCTAGCGATACGAAATCTGTCCGAGCTGCAGAGACTGTAAGTAAAAACAAAAACAACTATAGTATATGTATTATATATATATGCAGATATATATGTATGTACGCGTTTATTGAGCTAATTATTCCATTTGCGTTGAGCTATCTAGAGTAGATAATGCTGTATAATCGTTTAGCTAAGCGAGTATTTTTAGATACTCGCATTTATAAGTTGTAAAAGGAAGCCATCTGGTTTTGTTTTCCGATGTTCAATTGGAGTCTGAAATCGAAATTGAAATAATGCACAATTTAAGCTAAAGATAAAGAAAGCTTAAATAAGTACTATACATTCTATATAGTAGTATAGTTACTATATAGTACAATATATATTGAATAAACAAAATAGATTCTATATCTTTCCAATTATTCATAGAAAAACAAGCGATTTTTACATAATGAACAGATAAGATTTGTAATATTCTTAAAGAATAGGTTGAATGTCGTTATGAATAGGTTATAAATATTATTTAAATATAATTAAAAACTACTTTAAACTGTAAACTGTAAACTCAGGTAGTAGCAAGCTAGAAGCTAAGATACGAACTAGTTAGCATATGTTCATCTATTCGCGCCTATTAGCACTTTTACAGATTGTTAACAGCTTTTTAACACAGCTGTTAATAACAGTAACAGTCATTACATAACAGCAGTGGAGATAACATGTTTCCTGAGTCTTTCTACAGACAGCTAACTGTCTTCATTGCATCATGGAAGTACAACGGATTTCCTCTCTATATATAGTTATATATCATATAAACATTTACATTCCTCATTCTAACAACTTCTCCCTCCTCTCTACCATCCACAGCTCACTGAAGCGCAATCAGCTGGATGTAATGCCCATGTTTACGAATCTGCAATCGTTGCGTCAACTCATCCTGGCCAACAATCGCATTCAGCGTATCTCGAGCGAGGCGCTCGCTCTGCTGCCAAAGCTCAAGTTGCTGGATCTGAGCAAGAATCAGCTGCATACCGTGGAAGCCAATATGTTCCCCAGACCCAGCCGACTCTCCCATTTGTAAGCCAGCTAAATATGCCTTGGTAGAGCTATCTCTAACTCTATCCAAATCCAATTCGATTTACAGAATACTTAATGCCAACGAGATAGGCAGCGTGCATGAGCTGGCATTTGCCACACTTAGCAATCTAACGGATCTGGAGCTGAGCAACAATCATCTGAGCAGTCTGCCCGTGGGCGTCTTCAAAAACTTGTTGCGCCTAAAGAAGCTGTAAGTTCATAGATTGATCCCTATCAATTTTGGTTATATATCAAATTCCTCTTCTCTTGCAGCACCCTCAACTCAAATCGTTTGGAGATCAATTGGTCAACGTTTCGTGGCCTGCAGGCGCTGCAGAAGCTGGAGCTGAAGTCGAACAACATCAAGACGCTGCAGGATGGCGTCTTCCACGTGATGCGCAACATTGAGAGCATTAAGCTGGATCACAATGAGATCAGCTCGCTGTCCCGCCAGGGTCTCTTCAATCTGACCAAGCTGCATCACTTGAGCTTATCCAACAATTCGATCAGTCGCATCGAGCTGGACACATATGAGTTCACCCAATCTCTGGAATGGCTGGATCTGTCGCACAACTACATCAGTGACTTCAAGGCTCAGCACTTGGATTGCCTGAAGCGCCTGAAGCATTTGAATTTGGCCCACAACAAGCTGCAGTATTTGCCAGAGAACACGTTCGACTGTGTCAAGAATCTGGAGGAGTTGAATTTGCGTCGCAATCGCCTCGCCTGGATCATTGAGGATCAGTCGGCGGGGGCGCACTTTAAGGCATTGCGTAAGCTGCGCCGCCTCGATCTCTACGGCAACAATCTGAAGCAGATCAGCAGCAAGGCGCTGACTGGACTCAACAATCTCGTGCAGCTCAATCTGGAGAACAATGAACTGGCCAGCATCCAACCCAATGCATTTGAGCATATGCAGAATCTGCAGAAGCTCAGCTTCAAGTCGAACAACTTCATATGCGATTGCGAGTTGATTTGGTTCCGTAATTGGCATCTCAGTCGCTTTGGCATACAGACTGAGAAACTCTACACAAATGCTGTCTGTGGCTATCCGGAGCATCTGCTCGATCGCCAGCTCTTCCGGCTCAGCTCTGCTCAACTCGAGTGCTGTAAGTCGCAGCTAAACAATGAACAAACTCAACTCTTTATTGACTCTTTGTGCTTCTTCTTCTTTGCAGCTGACTCACCCAAGCCGGTGCTGCAGAATGAGCCCAGCAACATGCTCGCTGTCAAGGGCGCCAATATTACCTTGGAGTGCATGGCGACATCACCAGCTGCCGCTTCGGCTGCTGCCACCGATGAGCTGGAGATCAAGTGGCGGCACGACAATCAGCACGTCATGGAGAGCCAAAATGTTCACGATGGCGCCAGCACCAAAACGCAAATACATCCCGATCAGAGCACCAACCAGACGACAATCTATGGCCACCTGCGTTTGTTCAATGTCACCGACGAGAGCGCCGGCCGTTATCAGTGCGTGGTGTCCAATGCATTTGGTTCCACCTACGGCCAGAAATTCAAAATATCGATAGGCAGTGAGTACAAACATTATTTGAAATGGCATAGAAGTTCCTTTTTGAACTGGCGTTGTTGTTCACTGTTCAGTTATCGAAGCAATTGATTCGTTCATAAATTATATTCTCCATTAGAAATGAACTAATGAACTTATGCAGTGCTGAGCGAACGTTGCAATTCAAGTTCAGCTTGATTGATGAACGACTTAATAGTGTATATCGATAAATGTATATCTGCATAAATGAAAGAAGACTTCGCAATATTATGATTACATATATTTATTGCCAATTGTGTTGTACTAATTATTATTATTACTTGCAGTTCATCCCAGCTTCTTGCACGTGCCCTCGAATCTAACACTGGATGCAGGCGAAACGGCGCGCTTGGTGTGTTCGGCCAGCGGGGATCCCATGCCGGAGATGGCTTTGCAGAAGTTTGGTGGCAGAGATTTTCCAGCAGCCACGGAACGACGACTGCAGGTGATACGCGAGGAGAATGCATTTCTGATAACGAATGCGAAACCGAGTGATTCGGGCATATACACCTGCACAGCGGAGAGTCCGGCGGGCGTGATTAAAGTGAATGCCACGCTAATTGTCAATGGTGAGTGGAAAAGTTATGAAATCTCTACTTTATATACTATAATGCTATGCAATTGCAGACAAACCCCTGCCCAGCATTCCACTGGTCCAGAAGGAGGTCATCCTTGGACGCACCTGTGTGCTAGAGTGTCTCAGCGAGTCCCTCAGTATGGAGCTGGAGCAGCCTCGTCGTGAATGGTTCAAAGAGAACAAGCCTCTGCACAATTCACCCACTGGACCCGATGCGGAGCGCTTCTACTTCACCGAGAGCAAGGAGCTCCTGGTCATTGTCAATGCGCAGTCCACGGATGCTGGACACTATAGGTGCGAGGTCAGCGACAATTTGCGCACCTTGACACTACAGTCGGAGCTTGTCGTGGTGCAGGATAGCTTAAATATGGATGTGGTGATTTTCAGTGTGATGATTATCACGATAATCTGCTTTTTGGTGTGCATTGTCATAGTCTGGAGGTTTTCGTACTATCAGCAGAGGAAGCTGCTGCATAGCTCGACCACGCGGAGCAGTCAGCACACTCTGCCGCTGGATCAGACGCAGTTGACGACAATGAATCGCACAATCATACTCGACAACACGGCGCACAAGCATCAGCAGCAGCAACAGCTGCAAGGGGATCAACAACGTCCGCAGCAACAGGCACATCATCAGTCGCAGAGTCAGCTTCGACCTCCAAGTCTGACGGATCTGGAGTGTGGACCTGGACAGACGCAGAGTAGTTTGATTGTGTACACGACGCCGTCTTATGAGCAGCGCTGCTTGGAGCAGGGCCTGACACTGTGCTACATGCAACAGGCGGAACGTGACCTGCAGCAGGATCACCTATCCAGCAAGGACTCGGGCACGGGCTCAGATGCAGCCGTCAAGCGCAGTCTAGAGGATTTTGCTGTTGGCATGCCGCGACATCGTCTCCTGGACGAAGATGCTGGCGTTGATGATGATGGGGACGAGCCGGACGATAATGATTTGCAGTTCGCGCCGACTCATGCGCTGGGCGTCTCTGTCTACGATGACCTGGACGAGCACTACGAGCGCAATCACAGCGCGCCCGAGCAGCAGAGTTTCCTGCGCAACAACAACAACAACCATCATCACAACTACGATGGCGGCGGGGGCGTGATGGTGGGCGTGGCCATGGCTGCAGCTAGCGACTACAAGGCAGCCAAAGCGGTGGACATTTGAGTATGAAAAGCCAAAGCCAGGACCGAAATGCAAACAAAACCAAAATGCAACACACCAAAAACAACGCGAGAAGCGACAACAAATGAAATGGGCTTGCCACGCCCCCAGAAACCACCCAAAAAGTAAATGGAAAAAGAACTAAACGATCAAAGACTGTTAAACGTAATTAAATAAGTAAAAGTAAAGAGTAAAGAGTAGACGTGTGACGACGCTTGCCAGACGGCGGCCTTATAGAGAGGATATATAGATGATATACCGTTTTACACATATAGGCCTAATCATATATGTATGCTGTATGACTGTATGTATATTCTTAACGATATGGCAGCTATAGCAGATACCAGTGTCTTCGTAATTTATGAAATTAAATGGATTTATTAATTACTTATTTTATAATCTATTGCTAAAATTACCCTAATACTTAGACTTATATCTGATATATATATGTATTTATAATTTCTTATTGTTTATTTCGCTTGTGATATTATTTATTATAATTTTTTGCGCAGCTGTATATATTTATATAAAGCAACTGTTACCATTTAGTATTTAGTTTTAACTTCGACTTAAGCCCAAGTTCCAATTGCCACGAAATCGGCTATGAATTGATAAAACACACATTTGGATATATGTATATATATATATATATTATTATATATGTACGACTATTTTAGTCATTTTATGTTGCTAATTTTTGAAAATTTGATAAATGTGTATGTAAATTGATTTGCCTTATGCTTATGGCCTTGACTATATATATATATAAATATAAACACATACATATATATTTATAGTATTTGAGAAATTAGAAATTTAAGTGAAATATTTTTGAAGTCAGCTAAAATGCTAAAATAAAATTCAAGTTTATTAAATTTATTTGAAAAAAAATATAACTTTTTAATGTTTATACTTGAGCATAAATGGAATATGCTGTTTTGTTTACGGATTGAACAATATTACGAAATTTTGAAATAGAACCGTTTTAACTAATCTATAGGCTTGTCAGATATATAATCCTGCACACAATGGTCCAAATCTTTACTATATGGAGCTTATATACAAAGCTCTTTATATATCACTTGCAATGATCGCAGTATTTATATAAGTTTTAATATACAAAGAGCTGGTCTATGGAGTTATATACAAATCCTGATAGATCTTAAATTGCATATTTAGTTACATTTGTTTGTGCCTTAGCATACAGTTTAGTTAGTTTATAAACAAGCATTAACTTGATATAAATGCTGCTAAGATGTGAAGGTCAGTTGGAATCCTCAGAGCTATCGCTGTAGGCAGCCAAAAGGGATAGCCCAGCGGGTGCTGCAGGCTTGGAGGCAGGAACAGCTGTGGCTGTTGCAGTTGTAGCAGTAGCTGCTGCAGGTGCTCCCGTTGGCACTGATGCTTTGGCTGCCACTTGAACGCCAGCTGCCTTTGCTGTGTCTCCTCCCGCTACTGCTGCTGCTGCTGCTCCATCCGTCTTGGGTTTCACTAGCACTAGGGGCGTCTTTCGTTTCACCAGCTGAGCTCCAGCAATCGCTTTGCTGGCAGCTGGCTTTACAAAGCTAGGCTTGGCAAGCTTGGCTGGTGTGGGCGCAATTAAATCTGTACTCCGCTCGTCCGTTAGCTCCTCTATGATTTCTTCCGCGACAATGCGTTTGCTGCCCTCCGATTTGTTTTTGAAGTTAACAGATCTAAATAAATATAATAATTATATATTTATATATATCGCCTGATGCCAAAACCTACTTGACAAATGCCTCATCCTCGCGCTCTTCACGCTCCTCGCGTTCACGTTCTGTTTCTGCCGGATTGTATTGCTCCAGCATGGTCGTATAGTCCACGGTCTGCTGGCGTCTGTTGAGATCGCGCAGCTCCTCGAGACTCTCCAGCATTTCGATTTCATTGCGCGACTGTTGCGTACGATTCTCTAGCAATTTCATTGGATTGTTCGCCTCCTCCTCGCGTGCCTCGCGCTCTTCGCGACGCGCCTGCTCCTCGGCCAGCTTCAATGCCATAAAATTGCGTGTGGCGCCCGCCTCGATCTCATAGTCCGTGTTCTGTGGATCGGTTTTGAAGGAGATCTCCTGCAGGCAGCGTGTGCACTTGATATAGAATCTATAGATGCGTATGCCCAAATACGTCTCGTTCTCCACATCCTCCTTGCGGGCATTAAACTTCTTGCCCTTGTAGATGTATTCCCCACACGTCTTGCAACGCATATTAAACGGTGCCATCAATCGAACTGTGTATTGACGATTTTTCGCCAATTTCATGCGCGGTATCTTCGACGGGTCGAAGTCCGGCGGATAGTATTTCTACGGAAGAAGTCATGGTTAATACGGCGGTGGCTACGTAGATAATTATAATAACTTACATTTAACACTTTACGCTCTGACATTTTGCGACTGCACTAAGGATTGGATTTTGTAAATAAATGTTGTTTACTTCTTCTTGTCGAGTTGCCACTCACAGTTGAGTGTTGAAAAGAGTTGCCACTGTAACGATAGATTTTCGATAAATGCAGTTACGTTTACGATAGTTTTTTTTATATTACGTTGTTATATTCAAAGTTACGTTCTGTTACGTTTTATGCCTTTTTTTAAATATATAAATAATATTTATATGTATAAATTTATTATATCTATATTTTAGTATATCTATTGGTTATAGAGCCGAATCCTTCAAATAATCAAATTGCTTTAATAATTGGCGTAATTCGTACACATAGAACAACGCAAAGATCACTGCTCGATAAGAACTGAATTGATTATCGATAAACACAAAGTTTCCGTTAGAAAACTTGATATAAGCTAAAGGAGAAATGATACCATTTGTTGCATGCCCAGCACCATTATATTTCTTTACATATATATTTATTTATTTTCACAGTACAATGTTTTACCGTTAGACAATTCTCTTTGGCTGTTATTGCTGCTAAATTATATTTGTATAATACAATAAATACACACACATGGACTCCTTTGTAAAAAAAATGAAATCGATGCGTGATGTCACAAAACGCTCACAAATTTATATAGTGCACTCGGTGCTGTTCCCGTTTGCCCGCTGGACGCCGTTTCGCTCTGGTTGTTCGTATAGCGAATCCAAATCCTTCGTTCGACGCAGTCCGCCAAACCGAGAGGGCAGCTGAACAGCTGTCGCTCCGGTATCCGGGTCGGGTGAATCTACTACGGCTGCCTCGACTCGACTCAGATCAGTGTCCGGAAAACTGACCTTCTTTGGCGCAGCTAACGCGGGCACACCGCCATCCGTTTTGTTCCGCACCTCGAGCTTGAGTGCGGCACGTGGAATCTTGTGCTTCACGAGCTCATAGGTGCAGCTGTAGAGGAACGTATACTGCTGCAGGGTTTGCACCATTTTCATGCGCTGGAAAGGGATCACGAATTAGACAATATAGAGAATATAGACAACGATATTTTCGTAATACCTGAAATCGCAATTTCTTGACTGTTTCGAAAATATTAATTTTCGATTCGCTCTTCAGGCGCTGCATTATCAAATCGAGGCCTATGAAGGTGCCCGTCCGGCCAACGCCTGCGCTGCAGTGCACCACAATGGGCGAGTAGCTCGGACGCCTCTCTGCCTTGACTTTCTTGACAAAGGCTATCAAGTGATTGGGATCGTCGGGGCAGCCATGATCGGGCCACTTCTTGAAGAAGAAGTGTACCACCTTCTCCTTGAGGCCGTACTTCTCGTGCACGACCGTAAGCTCTGTGCGGTCGTAGATCTCAAAGAATTCCTTCGATTTGATTGTGACGCTAACGCCGCGCATATTATATGGATAATACTCATGGCATTTGATCTGTAAAAGATGAAGGTTGTATATATGAGGTATATATATATTATTGCTTCTATATAGCTCATGCTCACTGTGTTGCCTTCACGGAATTGTGTCACCTGCACAATGACGCGCACATTGTGCTGCAGGATCATGCGCCAGAAGTCCATGACGCTCTCTGGCTTTGGTCCCTGCGTGGCTATGTACTCCTTCTTCCGCGTGTGACCCTGCAAGGAGAATTTGTTAAAAATTCTCTCTATATCTATAAACCTCGCCTCACATCAATAAAGGAAGCATTAATATAGTCCGATCCTTCAGTATCTATATCCAGTATAACGCGATTCTTGTCGTCTGCAATATAATTAGAGTTAATTCTTTAAGAAATTCTCAAATTCAAATTTCACCTACAGGGATAGATATCCGCATAGCGATTCTTATTGCTTCCCAATTCGGCGGCTGCGTAGCTCAGCTCCAGTGCCACAATCGTAATTTCTTTGAATTCTCGCACCAACTTTTCCGGCTTGGCCACCTCAGCATAGAAGACGGCAAAGTTCTTGGCTATGACATTACCAAACGGATCCTCGATGCCCTGGCCAGAGTCGCGATGCCTGGAATTAGAGTATATATACTGAGCTAGAGTCTAATCTCCATAAATCCCAGACACCTACCAGGCTATGCGCTTGCGCACATAGAGCACGACCAGCCCCAGTATAAAGGCCAGCAGCAAGCAGCTGCAGACGCTGACCAGGATGAGCGTCACCTTAATCGCCGCGTCTGTTTTAAACTCCAGCAGCGCCGCATCATTGTAGCCGGAACTGGTGAAAAGCCGCACTACCATGTGGTACTCCGTATTCGGTTTTAGTGGTCCATTGCAGTAGCGTTTGGACTGATCCGGACACTTGTCGATGCCTATGATGAACGTAATGTCTTCAAGGTTGCCGGCGCGTCCATTTTGAATTTCATCATTGGGATTCCAGCGTTCGGGCGTGGTTTGATACTGATAGATGCAATCGCCGCCGACCTCATCCCAAGATGCCACGGGCGGCCATGATTTGGAGACATTATAAGTCAACTCCGGTTTGCCGGCACAACTCTTTTGAGATAGCAACAATGCTACATATTTTATTTGGCCCGATTCGGAGTTTAAAATGTCGCGGGGCAATTTCACTATCGCCGAGCTGGTTGGATGATTTGTGTCATAGGCGCTAACACGCATCTTGCTCACCAAATCGTCGTCCAGGCTAGAGGGCACTGCAAGTAAACAGAGTGAATGGATCATTTATTAGACTCATTTTATATAATTGTGTTGTTTTTTGTGATGTTTAATTAAATCGCGCCTAAAATTTAACAGCTACGTTATTGCTGTCATTATATGATATCATTATTCAACACTAGTTACAATTGGACATCGAATTAAGGGCATTTTTAGCACTTTATGTACATATGCAAGCTCATAAAGGAAAGACGCTGCTGTCATTGTACAACACTAACAGTTACAATTGGACATCGAGTGGCAGGCTATAAAAAAACTAAAAAGGGCATTTTTAATACTTTTTGTTAATTGGAGAAGAAGTGACCAAAAGGAGTATGCTTGGCTTTTACAGCACTGACTTTTTAAATATGCTTGTTACAGCACAATGCAAGCAATTTAACTCGAATTTAAAAGAAAAAGTAAATTTTGCTGCTAAAACATTTTTCACGATGGCTTTGACGCTTTGCGCGTTAATTTGAGGGCCCAAAAGTCATTTATGTATATAATACTCACAGCCCGCTGGTGATTTCCAAAACTTTTCTTCACTTTCGCTCAATGCTTTCACATTCTTTGTCCTGACTGCTACTCTGACTGTATATCCAACTTCTGGCAGTAGATTGGCTATGTTATGCGCCATGCGTCCCTCCCGATCGTGCTTGTCGGGTGGGACAAGCTCTTCATAAGTGATCTGCCGTTGATCTCGTACGCCCGTAACGCTCAAGACAAACTCCTGGATTTGGCCATTCGATTTACAAGGTATGGTCCAGGATATAGTAACATTAGCACAGTAGTTATTGGGATCTAGCGTGGGGTCGTCTGAGGTCACGTTTAAATCTGTGACGGGATCCGATACTAAAAAATAAACATTTTTAAAAGTTTATATCAATTAGGATATTGAGGTTAGGTTCGCTAGCTTACCATCGGGTTGCGTAATACCAATGACAGGTGCTGTGTACTGGCCCAAACCAAAATCATTCAATGCAGCCACCTGCATAATGTACTTGACGGCGGGCGAAAGATCGTTGAAGGTGCTCATCACGTCTCCTACGGAGATATATGAAATGTGAGGCTAGGATTCTTTTAGAGGATTATTTATCTTGCTAACCTTTCGTTTCGGGTTTGATCACCTCGCTTACAGCTTTGCACGTGCTGGGCACAAAGTAATCCGGTTCGTAGCGCATTAGAAATGCATGATAATATTTTAAGGGTCCATTTGGATGTTTCGGCGGTTCCCAGACAAAAGTCAAGCTCTTATTAGTGCTCTCCTCAAAGCGTACATTTCGGGGCTGTTCGGGAACTGCAAACGACTAAATGTGCTTAGTACGGAAATGAAATCAAATAGTTAATAGAAATAAACCTACAGAAGGTAAGAGTTTCCAGCTGCTGTCCCGTTATAACCTTCTCGTCGGATGGCCCAGCCACATTGTAGAGGACTACGCGGCAGGTGTACTTGGTGTAGGGCGAGAGTGGTTTGATTACCGCCTGAAATCCACGATCGCGATAGCTCTCCACGTACTTCTCCGCATAGGAGTTTGGCACGTCTACGGTCGTATGGCAGCTGAAGTGCGCGAAGATCGTCTGACAGTGATTGTTGTAGTCCTGATTGTTCGCATTCAGCTCCAGACTGTGCGGCGAGGCTCCATTGCCCACCAGCTCGAATTTGATCTACAAAAGACAGAGCTATTCAGATATATCCATTTATATATAATAATATATTTTGACTAACCTTCTCGTAGTTAACGATTGCAGCTTTCGTTTCGACGTCGATATGTCGCAGTTCTCCGTCCAAATTCTGCTTGGTATAGGGTATTATTTGCAAGGTATAGCCCTGACAGGCACCCAGATCCTTGTCGAATCTGACGGAAGTATTCTGCGTGCTAAGACTCAACGCAACAACCTCGACGTTGTCGTCCATCCAACCCGAGATGCGATAGCCATCGATGCACAGATCCGCGTAGCTCGGCGTCAGCCAGGCTAGCTCAATGAAATAGGGTCCAGTATTGCTCGTAGGATCCAAAACCTGTGTGGGCTCTATTGCGAGATTATGGCTGAAGGCTTTAAAGGAAACTCTGCTCTACTTACGATCTTCACCAAGCGTACTCGGGCTCTGAAATATGGCGCCCCTGGAACCATTTATTGATATGGGCACAATTTCCACATTGTAGATGCCACAGGGCTCCAGGTTCTGGAAGATGGCAAAAGTTTCACTGGTCGACTGCTCGGCACTCAGATATTCCAAACGCTGTGTGGGTCCACTTAGATTGACATGATATTTGCCTACGCATTGGGCATGATCTGTGGGCGGCGACCACGTCCAGCGCAGCTCGCTGGAATTGATCTCCTCTAGAGGATTCGACACAGCACCCGGTACTAAATGAGCAAAGGTTTAGCTAGCATTGAGAGCTATTAGGGACTACTTACACTTCTCGCCAGATACGAAAGTCTCCGTGGCCTTGGCCGTCGTATTCCGCTCTGCATTTATGTACACCTCAATGGTGTGCAGGGCACAGCCCTGCAGATTCTTTATGGTATACTGCTTCAATGTGCTGTCGTTGGAGTAGTCGCTCCACTCGCACTCAACTGGAATAAGAATTAGATTAGATGGAGTCAGAGAGAGGTCAGAATGGGTGCAGTGGGGAAAGAGCGAAGGAAGAGGAAGAATAGAAGCAGAGAAGGGAGGAGTAGGAGAAATGGAAGGAAACGATGATGACGAAGGAAGTAAGGAGAAGGAAATTGATATATATGAAGAGAAGCATAGGTAGGGCAAGGAACAAGAAATTGGATACAAAAGATGGGGATTAAGGTAATGGAAGTCAGAGAGAATTTACAAAAGTAGAAAAGAAAGACAGAAATGGGAAGTCGAGGTATAGGAAGGAAACATAAAGTAAAAACGAAAAAACAGGAACGAGAATCCAAAAAATTAAGAAAGATTATGAGAAGATAAATAAGAGCGGAAAGTATCATACAAAAAAAAAAAAAGACAATAGGAACAGGAATAGAGGATTCACTCTCTGAACACTCACCTCTAGTCTCGCTATACATTGCCGTCTCCTGCGGCACAGTTGTTACTCCCGTCCAGTCATCAGTGACTGCTGTCGTCGTATCATCCTCCTGTTCCGTGGTCGCTGTCGTTGTCTCCTGATCCTCATCCGAGACGCAGCCATTGCGACGCCAGACAAACGTAAAGCTGCCAATGCAGCTCTTATTTATTGGCTCCGTCCAGCTAATTTGCGTGTCCGTATCGCTGCGATTGGTTATGGTGAGCTGCAGTTCGCCGGGTTCCAGGTAGGCCGTCTCCACGAATCTCATGTCGTTGTCAACGACAACACTCGCATTATTCCTCGTCACCAGGGTCACATTGTACAGACGGCATGGCCACACATCCTCCACTATGTCGCTGCTCTCCTCCTTGAACTGTTGTCGGTAGCTTGAGGTGTCCGACGCCGTGGCGTGGATCTCAAAGGTTTTCACACAGGCCCGGTCGGTAGTCTCCCAGGTCAGTTCAATCGTCTCGGTGGCCACAACGGAAGTCAAAGTCGTTTGGGGATCTACAAATAAAATCAGGAATATAAAAGTGTATTATAATATAATACTAAAATATATAATATATAATATAATATTAAAATATATCTCTTCCCTCACTCACTTTTATAGTCCGTATAGGCAATAACGCTTTGTTCAAAGACTGCAGCGCCCTCTGTCAGGCCTTTTAGGCTAACGACACTTGTATAGCTCGTGCAGGGTTCCAGATTCTCACTAAATAAATATTTTAGATATTTAACTAGAAATATTTCTAATTATTTATATTTACCAGATGATTTGGTCGCCAGTTAAGCTCGCTGCGCCGCCGCCGGGACATGTCCCGTTCTCAATTACATATTTATCCTTATCTTCATCGCTGACACTAAAGGCTAGCGTATAGGGCGTACTAATCACAGTTATTTTAACCACTAATCGAAATATATAGAAGTAATAAAACGTGTTTGTCTTAGCGGGTCGATAGCACAGAGAATGATTGAATATTGAAGTTTTTTATCTAGGGCTAATGTAATTTGATTAATGAAAAGATCAATGGCTGTATGAATGAATAAATATCGATAACTAGATTTATATATTGGTAAATAAAGAGATCAATAAATATATTGCAGATAAATGAATGAACGAATCAATGAATGCATTGATAGATGGATATATGCATCAACCGATCAATTTATCGATTAATTATCGATAATATCAATAAATATCGATAAATATCAATAAATGCAAATACTATCGATAAATTACCAATGAACTGCTCGATAAACATGGGAATGAGTCGATAATTGTAACAATGAATATATCGATAAATATCGAATAAAATAATGAGTAGATGAGCCTGCTATACATAGCTTACACACCATCATTTAGTTCTTGATCCGCTAGCGCTGAGACTGTCTGCGCCTGCGCCTGCGCCCGTGCTGCTATCCAAGCGCAAAGGATTAACGGTACACAGAGTAATCCATAGAGCCGAGTCCTTGGCTTGCCGTGTTTCTTGGGCCGCATCTTACGACAACATTGCCACCAGTTGCTGTTCAGTTCGGAAGTTGAGAACAAGTTCAATGTCAGCTAACCAAAATGCAACCGGTTTCTCAATTACGTCTCCAAAACAAATCAACGTATCGAAAAGTATTAACCCCATATATAAGGAAGCAGCTCGTTTAAGTGCAATGCGCACATTAATAAACTTTAGGCGTGAATCAATAAAGAATCGTAAAAACGACAAAAAAAATAACAATGCTTTGCATATGTGTGTGTGTTCGAGTCATGAGTGTATTCGACAGTTCGAACTTGTCACATTGAGTACAGGTGTCAATTATACAAATGCATTAATTATAACAAAGGTAATCATCGTACAATTTGACCCGAAGAGTGTGAGAGAGAGAGAGAGAGAGAGGGGATTCGAAATATCATAAATACACTCATTATTAAGTAACTCTTGAGTCATCTAGTTCTCTACACTACATGTTCCTAGAATAAAATCTGTATTCCATAATTGGAAAAAAACATATTTAATTGTCTATACATATACATAGACATATTATTGATCTATACAATCAGTTCGCTTGCTATAGATTACGTTTTTGTTAGGAATCTTCTTAGCAATTGAGTAGAGTAGTATATAGATAGCACTAACCACTCCAAATTTCCCGAGTGGTTAATTTGCTATTTAGAAATACTCGCGAATATCAATATGTATAATATAATCTAGTGGAGGTAGAGCATTGTCGTTTAATCTCGAGTAACAAATTGTGCTCATGCACACACCTACTAATAGAACTTTGTTCCTATATAAAAGCAATATTTTGCTCTGAGTTCCACATTTTTATGTGATCATTTCTTAAAATTGCCCGAAAGATATCAGAGAGAAATTGCCGATGACCTTGCATACAAACAATAACAGCGTAAAACAAATATTTTCTGCAATTAATGCAAATACTGCATAGAAATATGTTATATTATAACTATTGATAATGTATTTATGTATATACATATATAATATTATTATGCTCTTTATAAATTTATATGTATATGTATATAGATTATGACTCAAGTTCTTGCAAACGAAGTATAATTGAGAGCGAAGGGATCGGCAATGAGCAAAACTCGAATTTGTGATTAAGAAACATTATTTATATATATTTATGTATACATATATAAATATACATAAATATATACATACATATATTGGTCACTTGAGCAAATGACAAGTCCCGGGATTGGGCAAGGGCTTATCATGGTACTCAATGGACATTGCGACTACTTAACCGTAGAATGAAAATTAAACCCCAAAAAGACCTCTAGAAAGGCGCAATATACGATTATTGATAAAGATAACAATCTGAACAGCTTGATTTTTGTAAGTATGAACACGGAGGTATCAAAAACAATTAAATTGTAGAATATAACAAAAAAGAAAATATTTAAAGACAAAGAGAAAGATAGTAGGAATCAAAGGAATCAAATTATTTAAAAATTGATTTTTAAAGCTTGATCGAGCCTAAAGAGAGCACAAGTTTTGGATCATGACGCAGCTGCTTAAGAATGATATTGGCATTGCTAAGGTGCACATAAACAATTGAGATATTTCATTAGGAATGTGTCTATTGTGCGTGTGTCTTTGTAATCAAAGAACACACAGCGGTAATTACAGACTTCAGTAGCTCGAAACGTGAGGGCTGCCATGCGAAAGACATTTTAAAGCAAATAAAATTACATTTTTTGTTTCGATAATTATTAACAGCGCGCAAGGGGCGACATATTTTGTTATCTACTTGACGAGTTGATGTATTGTGCGGGCAAAAAGACAATTTCCTATGCTTTAGCTTGTTTAAACAAATCACGAAATGAGAAATGTTTTCTTTCATTTCATTTCGCTTCGCTTTGCTTTGCTTTGCTTGGGTATGTCCACAAATCAAATACGAAACAACAAATAAGCCAATAATAACCATTTAACGGTCGTAGAAAGTAAACGCTGTCGGCTCTGGTGTATTTTTTTATCATATCAACACTATATATATAATCAGAGCAGCTCCCTGATAACAATGTGCATATGAGGCCGTCGAAACGTTCGCCACAAATCGTTTTCCAATAATAATTCACGCACACATACACGCGCACATATAATTGTGTTTTGAATTTATGGCTTGTATTAAGGATGAGCTACCGTGACAAATCAGATTGCCAATGGTGTCAAGTGCGATTGGCAGCACTTTTGATGTCGATTAGAGATGTGAGTCATCCATTGAGGATGCGTTTCCTTCACAGCTCAGCAAATCGAATTATCGATATGCAGTACACAAAGTGCAATTCGACAGCATTTTGATTGCGTTTAGAGATGTGGGCACAATTTATGGCGTGTATTAAGGATGCGCTTCCGTTACAAATCAAATTATCGATAACCAGAACACATAGTCCAATTGGCAGCACTTTTGATTTCAATTTTTTTTTTATGAAACCGTTATCACGATTGGCCTGTGTAACGAGTGTGAACGAGCAAACAGGCTGCCTGATTAGAATCGCGATGGCTTGATAACGGCTGCCTGTCATAATTGGCGAATCATTTACATATTTTGGCAATTTGCTCATTAAATTGATTCATCAGCTATTGACAGCATGAATGCCCATCAATTAACTTAAGCAATTTTTTAGCACTCACAATACGTTTATCAATTCTATATGCTCTTTTGTTCGTATTACTGCCTGAAATACGCGCGTGCTTTACCGAGTTGTTTGTAAAAATGCACTTTAATATGCGCAACGATATCGTTTACTTTTTGTAACAAATAACCGTTTCCGTTGAGCGTTAGATGAGAACTGAGCGTAAAAATTAATAACACAGGGCTGTATGATTGTGCTCATTGCTGATAAGGCAGTTTTTCTCCGACAGGGTACGCATGTATGTATGAGTTAGTGAGAGTATGTATGTGCTTGCAAGATAAAAACAATACATTGCAGTTCTGTGCATTGCAGTGTTGTAAAATGTCAACTGCGACTTTTAGTAAGAATAACTATTCTTATAATTTAAATTAAAGCAGATTGCGCCAAAATAATTTAAACAGCTGTTCATTTAATTTAGTGGAGCCATCGATAACTGCCGCAATCACAAAGTATCGATAGTAAGAATCGCAGTAGCCCTGGAACTAGTGCTGGTAAACAATAGGTTTGGCATCGATACGTCGAAAGCATCGAAAGATATTGGAAGCATTTCTCGCCGCGCTTCATTTCTGCGTAATTATTTCCCAATTAATTTAAATTAATATACTTTAAAAATATATAAAAGCATAAAATTGTGTAAGTATGCGTAATGTGCAATCAAAAACATGAAATCTAAGCCAATGTACGCACTGTAACACATAATCCAAGTGTCGTTAATACGACGGCGACGCACTAGCAGCGAAGTGTATGTAATGGGCAAATAGGGAAAAAAGAAAAAAATTTGTCATATGTATGAACACACTGGCTGTGTATTGGTGCGCGCTTATACGAGAGAAAGAAACCAAAACCCCGTTTAAAACGCAATAGTTTTGTGGCAAATGTGCGTGTGTTTGACAAATCTATTTGGACTTTTTCAATTTTGCATATTGCCACTTTTCTAAAACGCTGCCGCAGCTACGCTGACTGCGCTGCTCTTTCAAGATGGCCGTCGTAACAGTTTTTATTTTTCGTCAGTGTCAGTGCTGTTGTTGTTGTCGCTGTTGTTATTGTGTTTGAGTGTGCCCCTGTATGTGTATGTGTATGTGAATGTATGTTTTTGTTATTGAAAAGCAAAGCGAACAAGCAAAAGTTATGCAAATAATGCTGCAAAGTATATAAACTGAACTGAACTACAATAAAACATGCAAGTGCAAAAACAAAAACAAAAACAATTTCAAGTTCCTCCTCAGTGTGCTTTGCTTCTCTACTACAACAACCACCAAAGAGCGATGACACATCGCTCCCTGCGTCAGTTTTCGTGTCAGTGTATGCGTGCGTGTATATATATATGCGTGTGTGTTTTTGCGCATGTATCCTCCTACGCCTCCTGTTACCCCTGCCCCTGGACATGGAAAATTGATCGATTTTTTTAGCCAGAACAAATGGCCGCAGTAAAATCCGATTCCTTCGCCTGCCTCTAACAGCTTTTTACATTGGGCCAAAGCTAAAAAGCAAACCAGTTCTGCAAATGCAGCTTGGTCGTGTCTCGGTAGAAATCTTGTTTTTTTTTTTTTTTTTTTTTTGTTTTTTGTTTTACAGTTTTCCGTTTTGGGCCGCTTTGGCATTGGCCATCGCCGCATATACACTAAAATACAAAACACATGTGGTATTTGGACCCCATATATAGTAGTAGAATTGTTAACAGCGCTCGCTGCAATTCCCAGAACGTGTGCAATTTGCTGAGCTAAGCGAAGCAGCTTCGGGTCTTTCTCTCAGTGTGGATGGAGTCGCCAAGTCTGAGACTGACTGTGCAAATTGGTCGCAAATTGCAGCCGTTGCTATTATCTATGAAGTCTGTTTTTTTACTGACACTTTTAGCCCTGTCTTTCTTGTCTGCCTGCTCTCACTCCCTCTGTCTCTTTCTCTCTTACACTTGTCTTATCTTGCTCGAATGCCTGTTCATGAGCGTTTACAGTGTTTTACAATTCACAATCTAAATATGTTAGTGTGTTGTGTTTGTGTCCGACTTTCCCAACTAAAGGTTATTGCGAATGCGAATTAAATCTGACTTGAGTCTAGACATCTTGTTGGCAAGTGTAGCAGTTGCTAATCGATACTCGAAAACTTTTACTTATTCGCTGCATTGCCAAATTCTTAACATTACCAACACTGGCAAAGCGTGAGAAAAACACGCAAATGGCAGCCAAGTGCACACAGGCAAGTGCAAGGTCTCTCTCAAGCGCTCTTTTCGTGCAGTTCGCTCTCTGGAGAGGAGAACTGCGTGATTGCCCGTATCCTTATGTATATTCATGCATGCATGTGTGCATCTATGTATGTGATGCTGACATCAGATTCCCATGCCGCATAAACTAACAACTACAAATGCATTTTAAATTTACAATTCAAATAGGAATATTAAATGCCCCGTTGTGTGAGAGTGTGTTTGTGTTTGTGTTAGTTCATACATATATTATTTTGTATGGCTGGTAACCCTTTTTTCGCAGCGTCAGTGAACGCCTTTCAAATCTTGTGCAGCGTGTGACCCAAACGCCCCCGTCTAGCTATTTTTATTGCTGTTGTTGTTGTTGTTGGTTGTGTTGTTGTTGCTGTTGTGGAACACCGTTACTAGCTCTACCCACACAGTTACATCGCTGGAAGTTACAAGGCGCATGTCTGTGTATTGGAATGCTGGCCCCAATAAGAACAAAACGCACGCCCGGTTGCCACAACACAACGGTTGTTGTCGTTGTCCGGCATTATCCACCTACCTACATCCAGCCCACTCGCGTTCCGTTAATACTCGTGACGTTAGCGTTGTCTATTTCTTATTTTGTTTATTGATTTTTATTTTATATTTAGATGCGCAGTTAATGGTCGCTGCGTGTCTCTTGGCTTAAGCAGGTCCCAACAGCTGATAAAGGCTGACTTTGCTCTCGCAATGTGCTCCAAGCGCGTGTGACTCATGCCTAGTTTCAATGCCGACGTCGTTGCAAAAAAAAAGCAGATTTCATCGCTTGAACTCGTTTGGTCAGTTTTTTTTTTTACAGTAAACTGTATAACGATATGCTGCCCTCCGCTAAGGCAGCTAGTTCAAAAAATCGGTAAAATATTATTCGCAATGGTTAAGCGTCCAAAAATAATCTGAAAACGTCATTTCCCTGTTATATACACATATATACTATATGGATGCGTATAAGTGTGTGTGTGTGTGTGTAGTCTGAGCTTGGACTTTTTTGTGTGTCTCTCTTTCTCTTTCGGTTTGCGTTATTTACTTATAAGAAGTTGCTTGAACTACCGTTAGATGTTGCTAATTGGCTTTGTCAGCGCTGCGACTTGTAACTCTGTTATACTACTTTGGCAACGTGGAAAACATATACAAATGTGTCGGTAAATGCTTATCTAGAAAAAATGAAGAGAAACAAAACGCGTTATGCTTTCGTTGATTTTTCGCTTAGATTCGTTTAGTTTGATTTGTCGGTTTATTGCGTGCTACCTGTGTTTTGTTATTGCTTGTTGCCTATCGTTGCCCACCTTGAGTTAATTGAATTGCTCTTGCCATAGCCAACAACGACAAGTACAACAATATGGCTTGCTATTTCAAGCATCTACTACTGTGACGTCTCGTCTTCAATGTTGCTTTGTCTATTTTGGAAGCTGTTTGATTATTCTAGTCGAATAGTTAATGCAGTTATCGATGTATCAATTATAAGCGCAGGGTTGCATATTTGCTGCAATCTAATTGGCTCAGCCGTCAGAGATTTGCAGACAATGCTCACTGTAATTGCGACCACATGAAACGAAAATATTGTTGTGTGCCAGAAACACACAAACGAAACAATTTCTGAGGCTCTTTGTTGATAATTATGTTGATCATCATGCAGCACGCTGTGAAACAATGAAGTAGAAGAAGATGCAGGGAGAGGTCGAAGGGAAGCAACAGCAGATTAATGTATGCATGCCGAAGATGCCGCGTTATGAAGCAATATTGCCAAAAACAAAACAAAAACTAGATGCTGAATGCACAGCTTATAGTGCCTGACTTGAAAATACTCTGCACAGATCGATAAATATATTTGTAGTTTATGATATGGTTAACCTGTCTTAGATGATCGATTTTCAATAAGGTTTTTAAGCTGATTAAAATATTTCTATAAATAGATCTAGATCCCCTCGATTGTAGGCGATATACGATTTATTTAACTGTGCCTATTTACATACCTTTGCGTTTACTGTAAACCCTCTTTGTTTACCAATTTTGTATATGCGCAGGGTATTACTATGCGGGTGACTTGCCTCTTTCTGAAACTTGCCTTTTCATATTTTTGTGGAACCAATTTCCTGTTCAGTCATTCCATGTATAAGACTTGACTTGACTTTTGTTTCTCTTTGTTTCTTTTCTCAACAGCATTGGACTAGAAGACGGCAGCAACAAATCGAGGCATTAAGCAAAAGAATTGAAGCTCGCCTAAACCGAAGAACAGCATGAAAATGGTGTTGTCGCAGCGGCAGCGCGAGGAGCTGTAAGTAATCCCCCAGCAGGCAGTATTAAACCAGTCTAAGTCACATTTTCTATATACAATTCTCTGACTTGTTTAGTAACCAAGCGATTGCCGACTATTTGGGCTCAAATGGCTATGCTGATTCATTGGAGACCTTTCGCAAGGAGGCAGATCTCAGCACAGAAGCGGAAAAGAAGTTTGGCGGGCTGTTAGAAAAGAAATGGACATCGGTCATACGACTGCAAAAGAAGGTCATGGACCTAGAGGCTAAGCTAACCGAAGCTGAAAAGGAGGTTATCGAGGGTGCGCCCACAAAGAACAAACGTACGCCCGGCGAATGGATACCCAGGCCGCCAGAGAAATACTCATTAACAGGACATCGAGCCAGCATAACGAGGGTTAGTTGCACAATTTAACTAAACAGACAGCACTTGTTCACTAATTGCAATTTGTACAGGTTATATTTCATCCAATATTTGGACTCATGGTTTCGGCCTCAGAAGATGCCACCATTAAGATTTGGGATTTCGAAACTGGCGAATATGAGCGTAGTCTTAAAGGACACACAGACTCTGTGCAAGATGTGGCATTTGATGCGCAGGGCAAGCTCTTAGGTAATTTAGGCAACTAACTGTGATCAACTTATGCTCTAATATGCATTATTATTTGACAGCCTCATGCAGCGCTGATTTGTCCATTAAATTGTGGGACTTTCAACAAAGCTACGAGTGTGTGAAAACGATGCACGGTCACGATCACAATGTATCCTCGGTGGCCTTTGTACCCGCCGGCGACTACGTGCTATCCGCATCGCGTGATCGCACAATCAAAATGTGGGAGGTGGCCACGGGGTTAGTATTAATATTTATATATATATAAATACGTTACACATATGTTAATTGTTTATTCATCTAATTTACTAGCTACTGTGTGAAAACCTATACCGGACACCGGGAATGGGTGCGAATGGTGCGCGTGCACATTGAAGGCAGCATCTTTGCCACATGCTCAAATGATCACACAATACGCGTTTGGTTGACGAATTCAAAAGACTGTAAGGTAAGCATGCAACCAAATTGAATCCTTACAAAGGAGAACGGGAATGAAGCCAAGCAATTGCTTTTGGGGTAGCTAATCAAACACAAGTGCATATGGCTTCCACTGAAATGAGAAATGTTGTACGATAAACTAATTTTATTATATTCGTTAGGTTGAATTACGCGATCATGAGCATACGGTGGAATGCATTGCCTGGGCACCAGAGGCTGCAGCATCAGCGATAAATGAGGCTGCCGGCGCTGACAACAAGAAGGGTCACCATCAGGGACCATTCCTGGCATCTGGTTCGCGCGACAAAACCATACGCATTTGGGATGTGAGTGTTGGACTGTGCCTGCTCACATTGAACGGACATGACAATTGGGTGAGGGGCTTGGCATTCCATCCCGGTGGCAAATATTTGGTATCAGCCAGTGATGACAAGACCATTCGGGTCTGGGATTTGCGCAACAAGCGATGCATGAAGACGCTCTATGCGCATCAGCATTTCTGCACATCCATTGGTGAGTGAAACACACACACACACACATGTTTGATACACGTTTCATTTATTAATTTCCATTATTTTATTACAGATTTTCACAAAGCGCATCCGTATGTCATCTCCGGCAGCGTAGATCAATCAGTTAAAGTTTGGGAATGTCGTTAGGAATTCAACAGCAAATTATTTGCTTATTTCTCAATTTAAACATAATTAATATATCTACAATATTTATATATATTTATATATATACATATATGTATAGATATATATGTTTGAGCATACACAGTCTCAGCCACCTTTACCAGATGCATCAATGCGAATAACATATGTATATTTCAAAATATATCTATCTATATATTTATGTATACATATATATATAAATATGTATTATGTATGTCTAAAGTTAAAACCGAGCAAGCAGAAAATAGCAAAAACAGCGAAAGAAACGAAATATTTATTTAATGTATGGCCTCCTAACCAACTAACTTACCTACCTACCAACTATACAAAGTACATGCATATTTATATACATATATATATATATCAATATATATATATATATAACTTTAAATATACATACGATTACTATTAATTTAAATGCTGTGTAGACTCACGCGCCTCAACAATTATAAAAGAAAAACAAAACAAAACAAGTTGATAAGATAACAAAAACCACGCTCGCTAGCCGACAAAAACTTAAGATCTGTAGTTGAATTTTCCAATAGTTTTCTTGTGAGTGTGAAAACCAATTTGAAAGCACTTAAAAATTAAAAGTTAAAACAAAATACACATGCATATAAAAACAGTTGTACGACTCAAAATGTTTTTGTCAAAATCCAAATGCTAAAAAAAACACACACGCAGTCTCTATAGACACGAAACTTAACGATGTTGTCATTTCTGAATTTTTGTTGCATATAAGAGCATATTAATAGATAATTATATTATATATATGCCACGCCCTCGCGCAATATTTAAGAAAATTCAAGAGCAACCAGCGAGAATAAAAGCTGCAAGAAATGAATTTTTCTTTCACTTTCTATTTGTAGAGCAAACGATTTCAAAACAAATGTTTTTATTGGGAATTACTTCGAATTTTATTTAAGTGAAATTGAGGTAATTTTAATATTAAAAACACAAACAAAAATAATGATAAAGAAAGCTTTTACAATTATTTACGAATACAGCTCCCAAGTTTTGTGTTCTTTTTTGCAAAAAGGATTTAAACAAAAACAATACAAATAAATTTATAAAAAATAAAATGTGTACAAGTTTAAGTTTGCTTTAAGTTCAAAAAATATGATTTACTTTAGTAGAAATGCTGCAAATCTAATTTTAATCTAATTGTTCATAAGTGCAAAGGCAGAAAAAATATAGTATATATGTATACATTATTAATTATTTGTGGAACATTTGAAAATTTCGTAAATACACACTCAAAAATTAAGAAGAAGAGAACAACATGAGGATTGTGGATATAAAAAAAAAAAAAACAGAAAGAAAGAAAAACAAAACAAATTGTAAACAATAAAATTTGCTTCTTCAAGAAACACATAACGACAAAAATCAACAATTAAATACATTTTTAATACCCAGTACCCAGAGTTATATAATTTCTGTTTTACATCAATACTGCGCCCGATGCATTCAAAACGATTTCGAGCACGCTGGGTACAGGGTATTTTATAGTCGAGCACATTCGATTATAGCTTAAAACTTATACACATACAGAGTACTCCCGCACCTATCTTTTCTAGCTTAAGCTATGGGAATCACAATTAAAACAAAAAAATGAAACGCTTCTCTCATCACCAAAGCTGCTTTAAACGATGGCCTGTTATTCCGATAAGCCACACAAGTTGCAATCGATAACTAGCCAATTCTAACTATAATGGCAATTTTATCGCTACACAAACTGGTTAATATATAAATATAAAAATATATATATATATACATCAAATGAATAAATCCATAAATTTGTTTCACTTATTAACCATAAGCTATATTCTTTAATATGGGTACACAAAAATACTATGTTAGAATGCCTTAAATGAAGTCAAGTGTCTGGCTGGGAAGATTCAGCATCCGCTGCAGCTGCAGCAACTCTTTCTTCGACGATCACTTCTGAAGGTGCATCAACAACTGTTTCCTTTTCTTCATTAGAGTTCGCAGCTTCCGCTGGCTCTGAGGCTGTTTCCTCTTTGACTTCGCTTTCTGTATCCGCTTCAGGTTTTGTCTCAGCGTCGTCTTCAGAAGCACTTCCACTCGACTCAGCTTCCTCTTTTTTTTCTTCGCTCGGTTTTTGTTCTCGGGGTCGTTTTGCACGCTGCTTTTTCTTGAGGCGCTTGGCTCGCTTTTTGGCTGTGCGCGCCTCAGCTGCTTGTTTGTTATCATCCAATTTTTGTTGATAGGCAACGTCGGCCGCCTCTCTTAGACTTTGGTTTTGTATGTTCTTCTGGCGGGCATATTCCTTGCGTCGCAGGTGACGATAGACATGGAATTCACCTGAACCGGCGCCAGCACTGCTGCCCATCACATTGCGGACAAATGTGGGAACTGAAGACATATAGTCTCGCTCTCGCCGCTGCTCTGGTATGATAACTGGCTTTTCCTGTGAATATATGTTCGATAAGTTATTGTTTACACTAAAGTGATAATAAAACGTACTGGATTTTTCATTAGTTTTTCCAGCTTCAATCTTTGTAGATCAGTAGCACTTTTTATGAATGGCCCAACGGGTTTGTCTTTTTCGTCATTATCGCTGTCTTCGGAGCCCCCATTCTTTTTCTTCTTTCGAAGCTTGTTTTCCTCTGGCTCTTTAACTAAATTTTTAATCAACGACATGTTTGTTGACAAACGGTATCCAATTTTCTCTTTTTACTATTCGCATGTAAACGTTCAATGGTGACTGGTTAGTAAGAATACCAAAAATACTGCCTCTTATTATCGTTAAATGCATATATTTATCTGTTGCTTGATTCGGTCACACTGTTGAGTTCCAGCTGAAAAACAACGCGATAATTTACAAATTAACGACTAAAAATCGGAGCTCAGTACTGTGTGTGAACGCTAACGTAGCCAAAGATATAATTGTCATATGTTTAAAAGTAGCCACCCGGACAACAAATCCTCGTTTATATTAGATATTCTAGTTAAAAATCAAAATCACATACGCGCAATCGGTTTGAGCACAGTGAGCAGAGCAGAGCAGAAAGCAGCAGCAAGAGCAAGAGCAAGAGCAAGAAAGCAAGCAATCAGCAGTCGCCAGAGCAGCGTTGAGTTGTGTAACACGGCAGCGTGAACGTGTAATAGAATTTGGATTTGGGCTTTTGTGCGCTAAAACAGAAACATACGTAGCATGGCGCTCGAGATTGATGCAAAAAATGCGGCGGCGGCTGCAACTGGCGACGGTGGTGCCCCTGGCAAGGCCAAAGCCAAGGAGAACAAGAGCAACAGCAACAACAATAACGTACCCGCAGCCGGCGAAAAGAACTTGGTCAATGGCAGCAGCACCGCTACGAAGAAGAAAGGTGCGTTAACTATGACATTTTCGATCAAAGCAACCATCCCCCCTACCCTCTCCCCATACTCTTGTCTGCTATTCCATTTTTATATGTGCTAATAAAACCAGTGAGTGGCAATGATAACTGTTTAATGTGATATTTTCGAGAAAAAATAGTCCATCACATAACATTTTTACGTTACGTAATGTATTTTTTCTATATTGCTTTAAATGCGGCCTGCCCGTCTATTGCTGGGCGCTATTGTCGCTGCCGTTGCCGTTGCCGTTGCCTGCGCCGCGTGCGTTTCAATTGCATTTGTATAAGTGGGAGTTACGTACTGTGTACATTGCGGTGCGTGTGAGTATAAGTGCTCATGCGTTTTCTTCAAACATGGCAACGCGCGTACATACACATGTTTGTGTCGTTGCTCCTATGTTCATTAACCCCCTGCGGCGGCGAATTAAGTGTTTCTTTAACCTACAATTACCACGTGCTTGCTTGACGCACTCAGTTTCGCATGCAACAAACAAACAAAAGCCCCACGCACATACGCTCACATAAACAATACATGAATCGCCCTGTTAATTATGTAAATCATGTTTTTCTTCTTCTTCGATATATATCTACAATAAAATGATCCCAAGCATAAGTTTCTCTCTCCCACTCTCTCTCGCGCTCTCTATCTTGCGGGTCTGTGCACTATCTCTGCATTTCTAGATTTGTTTATGAAATTAGGTTTCGCTGTAATTCCTAACTGTGCTGTTGAAATTAGCATAGCTCTGTGAAAAAGATGTCCGATTATTGAGTTCAGTTTTGAGTTAAATTTAGCGGCTGCATTCTTGCAGCTCTGCCTTATCAGCGTTTGCTGTGACTCGGTTTGTTTGCTTTTCTCTTGTTTTGCTTTACAGCAAACGAAACATGTGTGCTTAATTGTGTGTGTGTGCGTAAGTCGCCATGTGTGTGTGCCTGCAGCCGGCTACAGTGAATGGCAAAAGTAAATGCTCGCTGAGCACAGTTATGTAACAAGTGAATCAAAATATAGCTGAGGTCAGGTTGTTGGGATTAACATATTTCTGAACATAACTGGTTAAATTGAATTATCTCTATTAATATGCAATTGCACATTACTTCTGTATGTTTCATCATCTCATGGGATTGTGAACTGGAACTCATAGGTCTCAAATGCTGTTAGAACCAGTTCTCAACTCATCTGCATGCAATCGGCATCGGATTCTTGCTTGCAATCTTTGTTATTCATTTATACAACAATTAATAGTCTGGTAAACATATTTCTTAATGTGTAACTAGTTCATGAACTATTGCTGAGAAACATCCATGTAGAATACAGAAACATTTGTGCATTAGATTTCACCCTTGACCACAATTTGAATAATAATTCTGGTTTCTGTTTTGTCATATGCAGGCAAGAAAAATCGTAACAAAAGCCCACCTCAACAAGATGTAACTGATGCATCGGAAGCTAGCGCTGCTCTCAGCAATGGGCATGCCGAGAAGGAATCACTTAATGGAGATGCCGCCGATGCCAATGCAAATGTGCTGGAAAAGAAAGTTGACGAAGAGGGAGCAACAGCAGCAGCAGCAGCAGCAGCAGCAGCAGAGGGTGAGTCATCAGGTGATGTTGGAGCTACTGGCGAAGGCGAAGCGGCTGCACAAGGGGAAGATGTTGATCTTGATGCTTTGCATGATATTGGCATAACTGTCAACATCAGCAGCCCCGGCACAGATGTGCTGTCCGTGCAGCTGTCCAGCATGGAGCTGGTGCAGGAGATTCACCAGCTGTTGATGGATCGCGAAGAGACGTGCCACAGAACATGTTTCTCGCTGCAGTTGGACAACGTAACGTTGGATAATTTTGCTGAACTAAAAACTATTGAACCGCTGGAGCAGGGCTCCACCATACGTGTCGTCGAAGAGCCGTACACAATGCGCGAAGCACGGATCCATGTGCGTCATGTGCGGGATCTGCTTAAAAACCTAGATCCGGCTGATGCATACAATGGCATCGATTGCACTTCGCTGACATATTTAAATACCATCACACAAGGCGATCTGCTGGATAAGAAGCGAACACGTCCCGACTCCGTCGACTGCACACCGCCCGATTACGTGACGCCCGGTGTTCGCGAACCGCCCCTATTGCCATTGCACCCAAATATTAAGAATGCGAAGGGACCGCAGGCGCTCAAAGTGTTGACCACATCGGCATGGAATCCACCACCTGGGCCACGTAAACTGCACGGCGATCTGATGTATCTATACGTGGTCACCATGGAGGATAAACGCTTTCACATCTCTGCCTGCTCCAAGGGCTTTTACATTAATCAATCCACAGACGAATGCTTCAATCCGAAACCGGATAATCCTAGCCATTTGAGTCATTCACTCATCGATCTATTGTCGCACATTTCTCCGTCGTTCCGTCGCGCCTTTCAGACCATACAGAAGCGACGAACGATGCGACACGCCTTTGAGCGTGTGGCGACGCCTTATCAGGTATATCAGTGGTCCGCGCCACAACTGGAGCACACTGTCGATGCCATACGTGCCGAAGATGCCTTTAGCTCCAAACTGGGGTAAGTCTGCAGAGCCAGTGCATCGCTTAGATATTTAATTAATGTTTGCCTTCAGGTACGAGGAGCATATACCCGGTCAGACGCGCGACTGGAACGAGGAGCTGCAGACGACCCGGGAACTGCCACGCAAGACACTGCCAGAACGCTTGCTGCGCGAGCGTGCAATCTTTAAGGTTCACGGAGATTTCGTGACGGCTGCCACACGTGGAGCCATGGCTGTCATTGATGGCAATGTGCTGGCCATTAATCCCGGCGAGGATTCTAAAATGCAAATGTTCATCTGGAATAACATATTCTTTTCACTGGGATTCGATGTGCGCGACCACTACAAGGAGCTTGGCGGCGATCACGCTGCATTTGTGGCGCCCCGCTACGATCTGCATGGCGTGCGTGTCTACAATGCTGTGGATATCGAGGGTTTGTATACCCTGGGCACAGTTGTCATAGACTATCGTGGCTATCGCGTAACGGCCCAGTCCATTATACCTGGTATATTGGAGCGTGAGCAGGAGCAGTCGGTTGTCTACGGCTCGATCGACTTTGGCAAAACGGTGCTCAGTCATCCCAAGTACTTGGAGCTGCTGCGTCAGGCGGGCAAGCATTTGAAGATCTTGCCCCATTCGGTTCTGAATGAACGCGATGAGCCCGTGGAGCTGTGCTCCTCTGTCGAGTGCAAGGGAATCATTGGCAACGATGGCCGACACTATATACTCGACCTGTTGCGCACGTTCCCACCAGATGTTAACTTCCTGAAGCTGCAGGATGTGCAGCTGAGCAAGGAACTCACCGATATGGGCTTTCCCATTGAGCATCGCCATAAACTGTGTTGCCTACGCCAGGAGCTGCTTGAGGCATTCATTGAGGACCGTTATGTGACCTTCATACGCATTGCTGCAGTGCATCTGCAGCAGCTGAATGCCAAGAAGCAGGCTGAGAAGGAACTGCCTTCCATAACTGAAAAACAAGAGGAACCTGAGAAGGAACAATCTGAGAAGAACAGCGGTGATCAGGCCGAAAAGGAGAACGAGAAGGAGAAGAATAAGGAAGACGAACAAAAAGACGCCAAGCCCAGTCCCACTGAGACGAAGAGCGCCGAGGCCATGGTCAATGCCATACGTGAGGCCCAGTCGAATGTGGCTGTCTCGAACGAGGTGCAAGCCGCAGAGGTCGTTAAGCGCGCGTGTGCCGCAGTGGGCTCGCTCAAGGAGAAGGAGTTTGATTTCCGTTTCAATCCGGACGTCTTCTCGCCAGGCATACGCCATGTCGACAGTCCTGATGGCGGCGTTCAATCGCTGGCTAAGCAGAAACGTCTCGTTCAGGATGCAGCTGAATTTCTGGTACTCAAGCAAATACCCGCCTTCATCAAGGAACACATGGCACACTCCTCGCCGCCCATCGATGGCCAGAGTCTCACTGAATCCCTGCACAGCCATGGCATCAACGTGCGCTACCTGGGCAAGGTGATCAAGATGCTCGGCCAGATGCCGCGCATGGACTATCTGCATCGCATTGCCATACTCGAGCTGATTGTGCGTGCCACCAAGCACATCTACTACACCTATATGCAGAGCACCGAGCCACTGCATCTCTCGGCGGCGATTAGCCACTTCCTCAATTGTCTGTTGACCACCGGCCCAGTGAATCCCGCCGTCAGCAGCGAGGATGTACACAAGAAACAGTCGCGCAACAACAGCGGCAAGCACAACAAACACAACAAAGCCAACAAGGCAGCCAAGCCCCAATCAGCATCGGCGGCAGCCGCCGCACAGAATGGCCACAACTCCACGGCAGCCAATGGTTCGAGCAATGCAGCAGCGAGCACTGCATCGAGCAGCAGCAGCACCAACGCCGACTGGACACTGGTCACGCCACGCTCCTTGTGGCAGCAGATACGCAAGGAGGTGAAGAGCTATTGGAACTGGGAGCTGGACTGCGATTCCATTGAGAGTGCCAGTGCCAAGTATGGACTGTTGCGCATCAGCTTGCTACGTGCCTTCTGCCTGAAGGTGGGCATCCAGGTGCTTTTGCGTGAATACAACTTCGAGTCGAAGCACAAGCCCACCTTTGGCGACGACGATATCGTCAATGTGTTCCCAGTGGTCAAGCACATCAGTCCGAGGGCCACGGATGCCTACAATTTCTATACCACGGGACAAGCAAAGATCCAACAGGGCTTGCTTAAGGAGGGCTACGAATTGATCAGCGAGGCGCTCAATTTGCTGAACAACGTGTTCGGAGCGATGCATCAAGAGAATGGCTCCTGTCTGCGCATGCTGGCAAGGCTTAGCTATCTGCTAGGCGATGCCCAGGACGCGTTGGCCATACAGCAGCGTGCGGTCATCATGAGCGAGCGCGTCAATGGCATCGATCATCCATCCACCATATTGGAATACGTAAGACAGAATAACTATAAACATTTATATATATATATAATTTAACTTTTCTTTTCTCTCTGCAGACACATTTGTCGCTTTACTCGTTCGCCAATGGACACGTGGGCATGTCGCTGAAGCTTCTGTATCGCGCACGCTATCTGCTTGTTCTCATCTGTGGCGAAGATCATCCCGAGGTGGCGCTCATTGATGTGAGTAGGCAGACACAGGGAGACGCCGCAGTTTAAGTTTAATTTTTATTATTCTCCCATCCAAACAGAGCAACATAAGTTTGATCCTGCACGCGCTGGGCGAATACGAGCTCTCCTTGCGCTTCATTGAGCACGCTCTCAAGCTGAATCTGAAGTACTTTGGCAACAAAGCAATGCACGTGGCCGTCAGCTATCATCTGATGGCGCGTATTCAATCCTGCATGGGCGATTTTCGCTCAGCTCTCAACAACGAAAAGGAGACCTACTCCATTTACAAGTCACAGGCATGTACATTTTTATCAGATGATCCAGTGGACAGTTGAATTAACCCCTCTTGGCTTTCGTTATTGCAGCTCGGCGAGAAGCATGAGAAGACGCGTGATTCGGCAGAGTGCCTGCGTCTATTGACGCAAGAGGCTGTTGCGCTGCAGCGGAAGATGAACGACATCTACTCCAATGGCAAGCTGACCAGCGACTTGCCCCCCATACACATAACGCCGCCCTCAATGGGCTCCGTACTGGAAATGCTAAACACAATCAATGGTATACTCTTTGTGCACATCAGGTGGGCAGTCAATTGAATATATTGCATATTATTTTATGTGCCTAACGTTGCTATTCATCCCTCAATCTCAATCGACAGCCAAAAGGATATTGTGAAGGTGCGTAGCCAGATCGAAAAGCATTTGAAGACGAACGACGAGAGTCAGGCAAACGATGACAATGAGGTAACCGCTGCACTCAAAACCTTTGTGGCTGCTATCAACAGCAATGAGACTGAACAGCCTAAGGAAGGTCCAGAGGTAGAAGCAGCTACAGCCACGCAGCTAACAAATGGAAGCGAGGACTCGACTTTGACGGTTTCAAGTTGAATGAAGGCAGATCATAAGTAGCAGCTTTGAATGCTGACAACGAGCATTCACAATTCATATAGATACAAAAAAAAAAAAAAAAAAAAAAAACGACACACACCAAAAAGAAAAACACACATTCAACATAAAGTCACAAAATTGTCAACTCTGTTGTCCAACATGTCAGTTTGTCAACGTTTCATATTATTTCGTGGACTGAGCAAAATTCGCAACTACAAAGTGTTTTTACTTCCAAAACAAGAACCTATGAGGATAATCCTAGAAAAAAAAACCTGAAAGAGGGAAAAAGTAGTATACAAAATCAACAACATAATAAATGAAGCATAATTATTTATGTTTGTTTTCTAAAGGCTGCTCTTGTACTGCTCACATATGAAAGGTTAAATTTAACTATATATATATATATATATACACACACCATGTACGGCCATATCCTTAGCAGATAAAAGGCTTGAAAACATTTTAGCTTTAGTCTATAAAAAAGAAAAACAAAACAAACAAGAAACACACTACCAAGCATCCTCCTAATCATCACCAGCTTTATAGAAAAAACTATTTTTTTGTTAAACATTTGCCTTATTTTTATAGTTTATAAAAACGTAATACACACGAAAACAAAATGTTATATATGTAAATTATATACATATATATACATACATATAGTTAGAGTGCATTGTTTTTGTTTTGTTACACAACAATAAATATTTACATAATTTAAGTTTGCGCCGAAACATACGGAACACGTGAAAGCATATGGAAATGGTTCTTTTTTCTGTTATACAATTACCATATAGATATATAGAAATATATATATACATACACACATATGTCACACATACACACGCTCGTACATTTTCGTACTTGAAACATTTAAATACATGAACAAAAATGTTTTTTATTATAAAAAAAAAGAAAAAAGATCAAATAAAACAGAAACCAAAAAATACAGCAATCGGACAATTAGATGTAAATAATAGGCAAACTTAACAGCTAATTAAATTACGCGTATATAGTTATATACAGTGAAATCTCCTTATAAAGGCAGCTCCGATACAAATCTCTCAGCTCTAAATGTTCATGAACAATCTGCGCTCGATTTATTTCCTAACAAATATGTTTTTTTAATATTGATAAACATGCATTTTTTTTTAATTTGTATAAATATTTATTATGATTGAAAAGCAGAAAACAAGTGCTTTAAAGAAAGATGAGATTAACTTTATCTTTAACTTACCAGCATTATTTGCATTTCTAATTAAACAAAATAAATATTTGTGGATTTTTAAAATAAAAATAGTGATAAATGGATATATGCTAATATGCATTACTGCCAAAGTCGGGCATCTTCCAGATTAAAGAATTTTAATCGAATCTTGAGGGATATCACTAAATATATAATAATTCTAATTTAGACAATTTTAGTGAATAATATATAAAATTTATATATAACATATATATATATATATATAGTTTAGATTAGTTTAGTTTATGCTAATGCGCATCACTTGCGCTTCCTGCACTTGTTCCGCCCCTTGCGTCTGCGTCCCGGCGTCTTTCCAGGTGACTTTCCGTTCTTCGCCGTCTGCGGTTGCTGTGTCTGCTGTTGTTGCTGCTGCTGCTGCTGTTGCGGCTGGGATTTTCCGGCTGTGGCATTTGCAGTGCTGTTCGCCGTATTGGCGGTTGCGGCGTTGCTCTGTTTGCTAAGGCGATTCGCAGCGCTCTGCCCACTTATCTTCTTGGTGGGCAGTAGATGCTGGCTGACCAGCTCGCCTAGCACGCCTTGGTGGGCTAGCATGGAGAGGAACGTGCAGATGAATTTGTCGTAGTTGTGGGTGCGTCGACTGGCGTCCACTTTGAACATCTGCCGACGGTCGTTCTCATCGGCCAAATGCTGCTCATTGATCGCGATTTCGGTATCAAGATTCTTGAGCAGTGATTGTAAATCGCGTGCCGTGAAGGCACTAGGCTCTAGCAGCGTGTTGGGTGTGTCCGGTCGCTGCTGATCGTCGCGCTCGCCTTGCTCATCCGCTTTGAGCAGCTTCTGCAGTGTGCCGGACACAATAGCCTGATTGGTGCGCAACATCTTTAACTTATGGGTGATGGCGATGCGACGATCAGGAACCACCGCCATCAGGTTAAATCGAATGTCCTGCTCCCCAGTCGCAATGCCCAAACGTTCGGCCATCACGCGACGGAACTTGTCCGTCCAATCTTCATGGTCCTCCCAGCAGCCATGATTCATTGGATATGGTTTCAGTCCGTCCAGCTCAAACAGTTGCCCATTGATGGGCACAAAGCTAACAAAATGAAATGCTTCCCCTGTGAATCGACAGCTGGCCACACCGGCTCCAGTACGTTCCAGACGACGACGCGCTTGCGGCATGGCGTGCGAGTTGTGGGCGCACGCCAGCTCTGGTGTATTGCCAATGGCCAGACCCTTGTTCTCCGGGCTCATGCCCTTAGTGTGAGCCTTGAGCCGACTTAACGTTTCGCCCAGCTGAAGATTGTTTTCGTTGCAGTTGAGTAACACCGAGAGCAAAGCATGTGTAGCACAGCTATTGGGCACCACCTGCTGGGCAAAGAAGATGCTTGAGATAGCTTCCTCATCCTTGACAAATATCTCGGCAGTTGTCTCTACAATTTTGCGACGTGCTCGCCGCTCTTCGATCCAGCGAAAGAGAAAAATGAAGCCATATGGACTCTCTATGGGCTTTTGCAGGTCATATACCTCTTCGACTTGTACGTCGTGGCCTACAATAAATATGAATAGTATAATAGGCCTTTCAGTTCGATTTACTTACAGCCAAAATCCTCTAAGAGCAGCGTAAAGAGACCCGGATCTGATTCTAGCTCTAGCCAGCCATCGGCTAGCTGAGCCATGGGCAGTGCATTGTTGTTTGAGGCACTGCCTGCAGTTGTGCTGGTGCCGCCGGCTGCGACGTTCATTGCGCTGGCCAGCTTGAAGATAATTTTCACACAACTTTTTCCACAATTATCAAATACAAACAAAAATTGTTTTTCTGCGCTGCAGACCTGTGAGTGGCAACGTATCGCTTGTTAGCGCTCGCTGTGAATGACTCAAGTTGCTATAAACGGGGTGGCAGCCTTGTTTAGGATTTACCGTCAGCTGTTTTGACGTAACTCTCGCTCGGCACACTACTGTCTATTAAACAGACCCAGTTTTAAATAATATTAATTTAAAAATGGTGCGTTTAAATATAGTACATCTGACAAAACGTGTTCCTCTCATCCAGTTCCGTAAGGGAGGTACAGCTTTGACCAACAAACCGGCTGCAAGTGCACAGGCAAGTTCAAAGGATTCCGGAGGCAAAAAGGTTAACTTTGTAGCCCATTAACTACATTAGGCGATGCAGTCTTTAATACAACTCGAGATATAGTGCCTAATTCTTCATTAACAATCCAATAGACTTCCGGAGGACCGGCAATTGAGGATTGGGAGTTGCCTCCGCGCTTCGCCCGTAAGCCGATCGACCCACTGGAGGCAGAGTACATCAACAATGGCGGAATACCCAACTGAAATGGTTCTCGAAAAGCTGCTTAAAATAAATTTGAATAGTAAAGCCTTGTAAACACATCGTAATGTATTGCTTATGTGCTTGACAGCTGTTTTGACATTCACAAGCAAACCTAGCCATCATATGATTTGTATAAATTTTGGTCAAGTTAATTAAATTACAAGAATTTCCCAATGTGTTTACAAATTCTACGTTGATGTTGACATTTAAATTGTATAATGTTAAAATAGCATTGTGCAAAACTTTCTGTTAAGTGAGGAGCACCTCTGTTATCTAGGCAGCTGTTGCGTTCGGTGCTCGGAGTTGCCATTCCAATAGGTTTTTCAGTGCTTATCTTGCGCCAACGAGAATCGGACGTGACTGTTGCGTACAACATTTACCGTTGCCTGAACAGCCTGTGTGTCAGTGTTTGTTTTGTGTTACACCGCGTTCGTTCGCTCCATCCCCCGCATAGTACAAACATTCGAGTGGAAAATTTTTTCAATTTTCAAGGCGGTATCCACCGATTTGCTATAACTTTTGTATACTGTTTGGCTTATTGCGTAGCAGAAGTGTGTGCTCATTGATTGGCCAGAGGCTGGCCCAAATTCCTGTCGACCATTTAGACCGATCTTTCTTGGATGGGTGTAAGGCGTAGTATGCAAGTGAACTGGTGCAGCAACAAGGACTGTTTGGGTCTACGTAAGCGTGTCTGCGGATTGCATCAAACCTGGAAGTGGCTCCACCAGACGCCCGCCCTGCACGAATACCTCATCTCCGCTAGCTCCGTGGCAGCAGATACCCAAATCCCAGCCAACGCGCTCTAAAGTCCAAAACAACAAACTGCCAAAAACAACAACAAAATATATAATAAAAAGCAATAACCAAAACCAAAAGAAGAAATACGACAAACAACGTGCCGAGCAGCAAAGCAGCAAAAAAAAAAAAATAATAAGCTAAAATAGAAACGCTACAGATAATAATTAATACGCACACACCTAGACATAGACAATATATAGACTTTAAAATTCAATCTAACCTAACAAAAGGAAGAAGCAGAACAGCGGCAGTTAAATAGCTGACCAAAAAAACCAACAACAACAACTACTACTACAGCAACATATCAATTAACGACTGACTCTGACGGTGACCTTGTTTTTGTAACAGCGAACGCAAATAGTAAGCAAGTGCATTGCCGTTGTCTGATTGCAAAAGAGACGGAGAGCGAGAGCGAGTGAGAGCGCCATAGCAACAGAGCCAATAAGCTTCCTTGTGAGAAGAGCGACGGCAACAGAAACAGCAGCAGCAGCAACAACAACAACAACAACGACAACAGCACTGCATCGAGTTGTGCAATAAAAAGAACAGAAGACGAGCACGAAAAGAGAGACAAAGTAACAGCTGTTCCCATTTTGTGGCCGATTGTTAAATTAAATATTTAAAATGAGCATATTACTGCGTCGTAACTCGAGCCAGCTGCGCTTGCTGCAGCGCCTGGGCGCAACGTCAGCCGAAATCACGCGGCTCGCCTCAGATAACAATACAACGGCATCTACTACTACTACTGCAACAACAACAGCAGCTACTGCAGCGACTGCAGCTAAAACATCGTCGTCGGCTGGCAAGAGGCTCGGCGCAGTAGCCGACGCTGATATCAAGAAATCGGTCTTCATCTCGCAATCGAATGACATCTTCACGAACCTGGCTCTCGAGGATTGGCTCTATAGGAACTTTGACTTTAGCCACCATCATGTCCTGCTGCTGTGGGCCAACCAGCCGTGCGTCGTCATTGGCCGCCATCAGAATCCGTTCACCGAGGCGAACGTCTCCAAGCTAATGGAACGAGGCATTACGCTCGCCCGCCGCAACAGCGGCGGCGGCGCCGTCTATCACGATCCGGGCAACCTCAACTGCACGTTCTTCACGCCGCGCGAGCGCTACGATCGCAAGTACAATCTGAACATCGTGACGCGCTCGCTGTTCCGCGAGTGGGCCATCAAGGCGGAGATCAACGATCGCGACGATATTGTTATCGCCAACAAAAAGGTTAGACATGTGGCCAAATCTACGCAGCTGTTGTCTCTCTCTCTTATCAGCCCAATTGACACAAACAAACATCTGGCCAGGCCTGGCCCACAGTTCAAACTGGTTTAGAATAGCTTTCAGCTCGATCGCAGTGAAGATAACCAAAATATGTCGCAAATTTTCCATACAAACTGAAAAGCTCAGCAGTTTTTTGTTCTGCTTTACCCTTGCAGCAGTCTTGCAGAAAGTCAAATATATATATATGATCTGAATATATATATATATATATGTCCAAATTTATACATATAAATATATATATGACTAGTCTTTCGACTTTATGTAACTATGCTTAGCTATGGATTTTATGCAGAGAGAGAGAGAGAGATAGTTCTAGGGAGAAAACTTTTTTGATTTTAATTTTTATTATATTCATATATTATATTTTAACAATATTATATTCTACGTTAACTAAATAAGGGTATTAGAAATGTCATACCAGTTAGAAAGAACTAGTATATCCCATACACATATATAAATATATATATATATATATAATTATTCTTTCGATTTTATGTGACTATGCTATTCTATGTTAACTAAATAAGGGTAAGTCTTCAGAGTACCCTCGCAGCCAGAGTTGGTCAGTTAGAACTAGTATATTCCATATATATATATACTATATATATATAGTATATTCCATATATATAAAAGTTGAAATTTGAGATTTAGTTTTAGTTTGATTGATCTGTAGATTCTGTAGATCATCTGAATTAATATACTAATACAATTAATATTGCTTGACTAATAGACTATAGACTATATATATGTATATATAAATATATAATAACATACATTATTTATTATACCGTTGCTATAGTAGCAATCTATCAGATTGAATCTGCAGGGGCGTTCAATCTATGCCAGACAGTAGACAACGTTTTTTTTTTGTTTTCCTATCAATTCAATTCATTTTGCAGCTTATCATTTAAAAATGAATTTGCAGCTATTAAAATTATATTTTATTATATTGCAGATATCGGGCACGGCTGCCAAGCTGGGTCGCCCCAACGCTTATCATCATTGCACCATTTTGGCCACGGCCAATAAGTTGCACCTGAGCGAGTCGCTGGTCAAGGAGAAGGCCAACTATATCAGCCGTGCCACGGCATCGGTGCCATCGCCCATACGCAACCTGGCGGACGTGAACCGGAATGTGACTGTGCAGCAGCTGCTCTCGGCCGTGGGCTATGAGTACTTGCGCACGGCGGCAACGGCTTTGGAGGATGGCGGCAGCACGCAGACAATGAAACAGCGCGGCTTCCAGCTGATCAATCCTACGGAGAAGTGGTTCCCCGGCATCGAGGAACTGCACGCCAACTTAAGCTCCTGGGATTGGGTCATTGGCAAGACGCCCAAGTTCACGGTCGAGAAGGAACTGGAGCTGAAGGGCAATGAGAGTGGCATGAAGCTTAAGCTGAATGTGGAAGTGGAAGCTGTAAGACATTATCTGTAGATACTTTATCACTACGTTCCATGTTTCTAATGCGTCCTTCTCCTCTCTCGCAGGGTCTGATGACTAAAATCGCTCTGCAGCTGCCGCAAAGCGAGCAGTTGGTGCCAGTGGTCACTCCGCTCCAGGGTCAGGCATATAACGAGCAGAACTTGAACGGCATCATGGACGCCCTCAAGCTGGTCTCCACCTCGAACGTGCAGCAGGCGATGAACGGTTCGATTTGACGTTTGTTCTGCTGACAGATCCCACACATTTGACGCCTTTGTTTTTGGCCTTTTTATGTAGTTTCACTTTGCTTTATATGCATATTATGATCTTTATAACTGATCTAAATACCTGAACTAACATAGCACGTAAGAACATTAACAATTTCTATTAATATTCAACAGATTTTATATGAATTTGCAATAAATGCGCTATATGAAATGCATTTCAAGGAAAGAGCACATACTTTAGGGCTAGTAATTAAAATAATGAGAAAATTGTACGTGTATAAATATAAGACACTGGGCTCTATGTATTGATGTTGATCACAAGAAGCAGTACTTTTGTGGCTCTTAAGATATATGATATGTGTATATTTTGTATTGAAAGATTTATAATAAATGCAAGAAACAAATATAAAAATCACATACTTTCGGGCGGGTACTGAAATTGCCTTCAGAAAATGATTTAATTAAACTAAAGCATACTTTCAGACTGGAAGTTAATTAATATGTTGCATACTTTTGAGGGCAACATGTATTTTGTTGTAAAAAATGTTAGTTAACAGACGATAAACAGTGCAATAAAAACACTGCTTGGTTTCCTTGCAGACTGCTGCTAAATTGGATAATGTAAAGAGACTGTAACGATTCCAAATTCAAATTATAATTACAAATATTTTTGTATAAAAATCATTTAATTGCATAATGGTTAATTGTAATAATATAATGTAAGGCACTTGTTCGCTATTTGACACAAATTGTTTACAAATATGTAAAATACATTTAAAAATATACACATATATGCATGTATACAGTTATATATGGTACAAGTAGTTATACGGATGTATATAATATAGAGAATGCTTGTTATCAGCCAGAATATGTTTGGAAAGAGCTGAGCGAATAACAAAATAATACGATAGAAGATGAATACATGGATTAGGCATAAAAGCAATTGCACTTATTGAAGGAAGTTAAATGTGATGTCTGTTTAGATGTGCACCGATTGGACCAGCTCCGGTAGATTCTGGTACTCGGGATCGCGACTGAAGAACTCCATCAGGTAGGCGAAGGTGGGCCGCTCTCTGGGATGATAGTTCCAGCAGCTCTGCATTACCGCATAGATGTACGCCGGACAGACATTAGGCTGCGGCAAACGCTGTCCGCTGTCCACCAGCTTTATGGCATCCACATTGGAAATGTCGCCGTAGGGCGGTGCGCCCAGAGCAAACATCTCCCACAATGTGACGCCAAAGGACCAAACATCGCTCGCATGCGAGAAGATGCCATTGTTGAAGCTCTCCGGAGCATACCAGCGGATCGGCCAGCGTCCTCCTTGAGTGAAATGATACTCATCGCTGCCCGCACTCAACGAACGCGACATGCCAAAGTCGCTGATCTTGGCCTGCTGCCTGGAGGTCAGCAATATGTTCCTTGCGGCCAAATCGCGGTGCACAAAGTGCTGCGTCTCCAGATAATGCATGCCTGGATAATCCAATTGAATCAATCAGTAATAATAAGTGGAGAGAGAGGAGGAAGTGCATCATATGTGGGTCACACTTACCGCAGGCAATTTGCGAGGCCCACAGCTTTAGCTCGTAGTTGACCTTCACCTCGGCACTGTGATCCAGGATGTACTGCAGCATGGAGCCCAGTGGCGCCAGCTCTTGCACCATCATCAGCATGTCGCCCTTGGAGATGCCAATGAGACGCACAATGCACTTGTGCGCCAGGCGCATCATCACAGAGGCCTCGCGCAGAAACTCCTGCTTGTTGATCGTCTGCTGCTCCGCGTCGCGCAGTGTCTTGATGGCCACTTCCAGGCGATGACCATTCGCTTGTCGCAGCGAGCCCCTGTAGACGGAGCCGAATTCTCCTGCACCGATCTCGCTGTGCAGCTCCAGTTGATCGCGGTGTATGAAGAATCGCTGCTTGGCTGCCTCCAGCTCGGCGCTGTTTAATCCAATTGTTCCAGCTCCGGCTCCGGCTCCAGTGCCGCTGCACTTGCGCTGCAAGTAACCGGCCATCTCGCTCTCCGTGGAGCCAGTGGATATTAAAGAGTCCAAGCGGGACATCTGCTTGCCATCCAATTGCTTCAGCTCCTGGTCCAGCAGCATGTGCACGTCTGTGGTGGGCAAGTAACCATTGCTCGTTAGTGCAGCGAGACGCTCCCTCTCAATGGCCACGTCGCTCTTGGTGAAGTACTCCACCTCGTCGTCAGTCTTGTTGGCAATGGGTGGCAGCTCGATGGGCGTGTTGTTGCGCGGCACATTGTACAGATCTCCCGCATCCACATTGAAATTGCTGAAGTCCGTTGAGAAGGAGAGATTCTTTAACATGGGAGCGGCCGCCTGCAGCTCCTCGTTGGCCGCAGCCACCAGACTGACGCTGCTCTCCGAGTCGCTGCGCTTGTTCTTCGTTTTGCTCTTGCGCAAGCTGTTCATGTCGAAGAGACCCTTCTTGGGGCTGACAATGCGCAGCGTGTTAAACATCGAGCTGCTGTTCTCCTTCTGCTTCTTCTTCGCTATGGTCAAGGCAGGCTGGTGCTTCGAGCTGCTGGGATGAGGACTAGTCGGTGGGTTGTCGCGTGGCCTATGCGTGGGACGCGGTATGGTGGCAAACGAGGGCACCTCCGGCTTAGGCTGCGGCGGCACAGGATACTTTAGGCTCACGGGCAGGCCGTAAGAGAAGCGCATATAATGCGCCACCAAATGCTCCAAGCTGGGCCAATAGGGACCATCGTCTATGTACAGATATTTCCCCTGTCAAACGAATATGGAACTCCTTAGATAAGTCCATTTAAATAGTGCATCGATGTACTTACCCCACTCGAGGTCAGCTTGTTGCCGTTCTGATAGAGATCCGCTTGTGAGATGAGAAAGTTCTTGACCACCTGATCGCCGAGCAGCGTTAGGACGTAGCCCGCCGCCGCTGGCGATTCGGAGTAACGCACCAGAAAGTAGCCAGTCGTGTCCAGGGGCTGATCCGTGCCAGCCTGCTTCTCCTGCGCTTGCTTCTGGGCATAGTTTTTGAGTATGGCCACTGCCTCGTCGCGCTTCAGTGTGCCGTGGTACCACAGCTCGCGACTCGTGTTGGCTGTCGGCAGCTTGTAGTTGAGCAGAAACTCCTCCACTGCCGTCTGCTCCGCCTCCTTGGCCAGATCGAAGGGAAACTCGCCGGCGCTGGTCCGCGGCAGCAGCGGAGCGTGTGCGGCCAGCAGCTCCTGCACCGCATCCAAGTTCCCGTGCTTGGCTGCCTCGTGCAGCGGCACATGGCCGTTCTCAATGTTCCGACACTGCACGTTCGCGTGAGCCGCAATCAGCGTGCGTATGAAACTGGCATCCTTCGTGCGGCAGGCGTACTGCAAGGATTGGCAATAGGTTAGTTGACGTATTGGGACTACAACTCCATACCTACATGCAGAGGCTGCCAGCCAAAGGAATCGGAGCTGTTCACTTGGACGCCCGCATCCAGCAGCAACTTCAGTATGCCCTCGTTGCAGTTGATGGCAGCCAGATGCAGCGCCGTCTGGCCATCCTTGTTCTTGGCATCGAAGTTGCGATTGCCACACTTCAGCAGCTCAATGACCACCTTGCTCTCGTTCTTGCTGGTGGCACGATGCAGCAGATTTGTCACGCCCTGGCTTCGAGTATTTGGTGGCGGCGGGTCGCCCGTGAGTGGCTGCGCGAGCTTAGTAATCAATCCATTTGGCTCCTGCTGATAGTATTTCACTAGTGTTTCCAGACCATGCAATACCTTAGTTTGCCCCTTGTCATGGATGGAGAAAAAGGCGTCCTCGCCGTGACGTCGGATTTGATAGTGACAGACCTCGCCCTGCAACAAATGTGCAATAAATTATTCACATGCATGGACAACTGTTGCAATACCCTGTACACAGAACAGGTGGCTATGTTGGCTCATTAAATAACAATATTTAATAAATATTTATATGCGCTGAATATTGTTAATACGCCCACTTTTATAAAGTTTTGTATAATACCAGTCTTTTTCACACAGTCTGTATACAGGGTATCTGTTAGTCGGTCAACAGCAACACTAGCTCTGCCTGTTGTTGTGCGTCATTTACCTGATAGAGCAAACTCAATACAAAATCGCCAGCTGCCGTACTACTCTCCCGCACCAGAAATGTGCCATCCTCGTAACCTGCGACAATTAATAAAATAAACAAATTGAATTTTCTCACTATCTGGGCGAGTCTTCTACATGCACAGACATGTTTTTTTTTTTTTTTTTACGCACCTTGTTTTAGTAAATCGTCGGCGGCCTCGCGTGTTAAGCGGCCGTGGTACCATTTCATTTGATCATCACGCGGGTATGCTGCCATTTAAAGTCCATGCAATATTTTGTACTACTGTTCAAATTATAAAATTAAACTTAATAAAAAAATAATAATTATCAGCAATTCTGCAAGGGCGCAGTGTTGCACACAACTAAGCAATCGGCACAGCAACAGGTTATCGTGATCGCCAGCTGACAGCTATCGAACGAGCGTAGCTAATGAAGAACGCAACAGGTGGCAACGCCAGCAACTGCATTGCGCGCGAGATTTCAAATTCAAAGTGCTTTCAAAAGAAAATAAAACAATTCAAGTTTCATTTATCGCATTTGTTTTTATATTTGTATTTTTTTTGTTTACTTTTTTCCAATTGATTTTTGTTTTAGCTGAGAATGATCTACTAAAAACACAGTATTAAATTGTGTGCGAATATGATTAGTTTTTGTTTTTTTTTTGTTTTTTTGAGTTTTATAGCTGTTTGTTTTTGTGTCTCATTCTATTCAATACGTTGTTTATATATTTATAATTTGTTTTGTTCTCAATTTAGGTTATGTGAGAGTAATCTTAAGCTTAAGCATTTAAAAAACGACTACAGACTATGAAAGAAAGGTTTAAATAAGTATTAAATATAAACATTCAATGTCAGAAATGTATGTTTTGTTTTCTTTTTGCATTTTGTATTGGTTTTTTCTTCTTCTTTTGTTTGTTTGCATTAATTTAATATTACAACTATGAATACACATATATATATATATAGTTTTAGATTTATTTTATGGATTTGTTGTTGTTGTTGTATAATGTACAAAAAGCAACGCAAACGCATTTTATTGGTCATTTTGCTGCTGCTGCTGATAGTTGTTGTTGTTGTTGTTGTAAGTATTGTGGCAACTTAATTGACTAACGGTAGTTTATAGCTACATATTAAACAGATAACACAGCATCCATCCAACTGAACCCGCCCAAAACTAAAAAAAATAAAACCTAACTAAATTGCTTTAAAGCGTTATTTTCATCTTCTTTTAGCATTTCAATTGTTTTATTTTGCTTGCTTTTGCTTTTGCTTTTGCTTTTGTTTTTGCTGCTGGGGCACATTGTTTTCGTTTTTGTGTTTGTTTCGTTATAAACATAGTATATTCATAGGAATATATTCAGGCCTCATTCGTTCTAAACATTTTGACAACATAAATTTTGCTTCTATTCATTGCAATTATCGTTTAGAATTTCGATTAAAATGTGCGCGCAAAATATTTGTTTCAAATAAAAGCCCTACAAGTAATTTAAATAAATTGCCATTTTATAGTTGTTGTTGTTGTTGCTCTTGTTGCTGGCCCTTTGTTGTTGTTATTGTTGCTTCTGCTGCTGCTGCCGTTGTTGTTGTTGTTGTTTGTTTGTTTGTTTGCTTGCTAGTCGTTGCTGCTGCTTCCTTCTCCAAATCAAACGGTTTCATTAAAACATAACTAAATTCTAATGTAGAACAATTTCTTTAAATCTAATTTTGTTTATTCAACGAAGCATTAAGAAAGCGTTCATCATTATCTTCCTGTTCTCCTTCTCATTTTCCTTCTCCTACTCTCCTACTGCTCCTCCATCTTCGTGTTGTTGTTTTGTTTGTTTTAAACTTATGACTTTTTGTTTGTTATTGTTTATGTTTGTTGTTAGGCTCGCGGCGCTGCTGAACTCCTCTCCTTCATATTGAATTAATCTTGAATGCTTTTCTCTTTTCTTTGTTGTTGTTTATGTTAAATAATTTGTTATCAGTGTGTGTGTTTGTTGCCCATTTTTATAAATTGTTTAATTAATTCGCTATTGAAGAGAGCTTTTGGGATACTCCATTCACAGTCTTTGATTTAAGGACATCGTTTTCATATGAAAAGACAGTTTCCTTGCCATTTTCGACGACACTGCAAGAAAAAAAGGGGAAGTTATTTATATTGTTGAACTAGTTTTATTTATAAGATGAACTACTAATTGCTGAACAATACAGTTCTCTGAATCAAAAATGAATCCTTTATTCAATTTGTTTATTCAATGGTTCATGAACTATTTGTTTTATTGAACTATGAGCCACTGAATCATTTATGATTTATCGATATCATTTCAAATTCATATCGCTAATGAACTACTAAACTTCCAATAATGGAATAATTTGATGCTTTAATTATTGTGACTGGAATATCTTACCGTTTGGTCATCAGTTTTTTGCCATTGACAAATACCGTTGAGGTGGAGGTGCGCTTGACCGCTCCGTTGCTGTGGAGCCCGCCTCCACCGGTGGCGACGCTATTGCTGGCAGAGAAGGATGTGAAGCCGCCGGTTGGCATAAAGAAGTCCATCATTGAGTAGTTGAGCATGGGAGCACCGAACGGACTGGCCAATTTATGCTGGTGATGATGATGATGGCGAGCCGCACCACCGCCGCCGCCGCCGCCATTAAGGCTGCCGTGGCCACCGTGGTGTCCGCCATGACGTCGACTGCTGCTAGTGGCGCCATTGGACTGCGAATAGCCATTGGTGTCTGCAACTGCAATAGATAGCATAAATATATATTCGATATATGTATATTTGTGTCTCTTCTGCTTACCTCTAAAGAAGTCGGCGAAAGGCGAATTGACGCCAAAGAACTCGCGGAAGACCTCCTCGGGCGGTCGGAACACGAACGGAAAGCCGCCCATGATGTCAAAGTCATCAAAGTCGTGTGTGTTATAATGATGACGAGCATGCGTGCGGCTCTGCGCCCGGTCCCCTAATCCGTCCTTGCCGTACTCATCGTAAATGCGGCGTTTCTTCTCTGTAAATGAAAGCGCAATTGGTTAAGCTGATTCTTTTCAGTGTATTTCGAATTCGTTTTCGCTTTTCTGTTGTTGTTAGTAGAAAGAAACGCGCGGACAATTGCAGTTGATGAACGAGCGAGCAGCTGACGATGCTGATGCTAATGAAGATGCTGAAACTGATGGCAGCGACGATGATAATGATGATTATGTTTGCTGGGTGACTGAAGTTTGTTGTTTGTAGTTTGTAGTTTGCGCGCTTTTGCAAAAAACAAAAATTAAAATACGAAAAACGTAACGAAAATCAAAGCAAAAAGTTACTTCGTGCGCTTCAAGGCTGTTCGTCAGTTCAGCAACTAAGCAAAAACAAATCGGAGCAATGACCGACTAGGAAATAACTTGTAACCAGCAAAAAGTGTCATAACTTTGGATTCATATTCCAAGATTAAAAAATATAAATTTGAAAATCTTTCTAACCATTTTTTAAAATCAGAACATATGTTGAATAGTTATCGATACTGCTCTTCAGCGTAATCGACGTTTATTTACGTATCGACTAAAAGTATCGATACTCTATACTAGTTTTAAGAACACTCTTTGAAGGCCATTTGTGCAATATTTTGTCTGTTGCAACAAACAAATAAAACAAAACAAAAACAAAAATAGATAAATCAAAGCAATAACAATGGTAATACCACAAAAAGAAAACAAAAAAAAAAACAAAAACATGCGCTAGCACTCTTTTTTTTTCGTTCTTTTTACCAAACAGTTTGTGAAACGGCGTGCCCTCGAACAAGTTGCGGAAGGTGAACGCCTGATAGCGATTGCCACGCCTACTGCTGGCTGAGCCGCTGCCGTAGCTGGGATAATAGTAATCGTAGTCGTAGTCGCGACCACTCGTCGAGGATGTCCCGTTGCCGCTGCGGTAGCGGGAATAGCTGCTGCTGCTGTTGCTGCTCGCTGCTGACGTTTTGTGCAGCGTGGACCGAGAGTCATAGATACGTCGCTTACGGGCTAAATACATCAACAACAACAACAACAACAAGGATAACCAATTGTTTCAAATGTGGCCCTACAGCTATAACACTACGAAACGGGAATAGAACTTATGGGCAACCCTGTGCTAGTGGTTAACTTACCATCCGATAAGACTTCGTACGCCTCGGAGAGCTCACGAAAACGCTTGTTTGCCTCATCCAGATTGTCCGGATTCTTGTCTGGATGCCATTTGAGTGCCAATTTTCGATAGCTGCAGGGGAATAGAGAAATTAATTAGAGCGAAAACTATTAAATTTGAAACAAAACATTAATCGAAACAGAGCCAGAGCATGTCATGTTGCGCTCTCTTAAGTGCGCTCAGACTAGAGCAAACGACATTCCAAAATGCATTCCACTGTGTGCATGCCATTCCGTTTTCCACTCAATGTCAAAGAGATCACAGCTGACTCAATTCCAAGCTCAACACTTTAGAGAGCGCCACATTCGCTCTCTTCCAGGCTATTTCCAATACTTACGCTTTTTTCACCTCACCGTCTGTGGCGGTGCGTGCAACATCCAATACTTTGTAATAGTCCACCATATTCCTTGATGTGTGTATGTGTGACTGTGAATGCGTGTGTGTATGAGTACGAGCGCGCCTATCTTTGTTGGTCAACAATTAATAATTTGCTATTGCTGCTTAACTCAATTGCAAAACAATCGCTCCTTGTTCCAGTAACTTCTTCAGCGCAACTGCAAAAAAAAAAAACAAAAATAACTAATGTTAGTATAAAGTGTGCAAAGGGAATTGAATAAACTACTCTAAATACCGTTAAGCAGGCAGCATTTGGCAAAAATAAACTTATTTATTACTTTTTTGGTTTTTTACTGCTTGTGTTGTTACTATTGAAATGCAAGACAATGCCTACTGCCTGAAGGGCTGCCACCTATCACGAGCAAAATCCAAAAGAAAAGAGAAGAAAACAAAACACGACAGCAACAACTAAACGTACATACATAGTGGTAAAGCAAAGCCAACACGATATTTGCTTTAATTTCGTTTTCTTGTTTCCATATTTTTGTTTTACTCGTTATTCTTCAGTCCCACATTTCGAGTTCAATGTCGTACGAAAACCTCATTCTCATTATGCGCCCACATACACACACAACCAACCACACACCATGCACAGACACGCCAAGCTCTCAACCAGGAGAGCGCCTCAGGCAAGAAGGAGAGGGCGAACAAGATTGAGCATGGCAGCAATAGCAACAGCAGCGCGCATGTGTAGGGCGTTCAGCCGGCAATGACAGTGTGCGCGGCACGGCGCGGAGCGGCGCAGCGACTGCGCTGCCTTCGTCGCGGTCGCTAGACGCGTGTGTAAATTTTTTGCTCGACAATTTGTTGTTGTTGTATGTTACGGCTTTGCCTATGGCTTGCGTTGCTCGCATTTGGCTTATGGCGCCCATCTTCCATCTCCCCCAATTGTTTTCACACACATTTTCGTGCAAAATAGACGCTAATTTTATTTAATTTGTATTGTTGTCGTCGTCGACGTTGTTGTTGTTGTTGTTGTTGTTGCTACTACTACTGCTGTTGGTTGTCAGGCAGCCCCCTTGACACAATTTTTTTCTCTTTTGCTTTTATCTAATAAAAATTACAACGGCAATGCAGCTAGCTTTGCCGCTGCTAATCTGTGTCAATTGTTGTTGCTGGCGTTGCCACATGTTGCCAATGAAAGTGCGCTACAAATTGGCTGCCCCCAAGCTAAATGACAAACATTATGTGACTGACCGACACTTGACTCGAGTTGTTGCTGTTGTTGACTGGGCCAAGCTTTTTGGCAGCATTTGTGTGGGTTGCTTAGACGGAGTTCTCTATGTCTGTGTGCAAGTGTGTCTGTGTGTCTGTATGTTTCTATGTGTGTGCGTGTTTGCTTTGCTCTTAAGTGATTTAGTTGGCATTTATTTTTGCTCAACTTATTCGTTCTAATTTATGGCTACGGTTTTAGCTGCGTGTGCGTGGCTATAAAATTTATTGAATTTAATAAATTCCACGCATTTGCTTAACTAAAATCCAAATGACATACACACACATATATAAATACATATATAAAGATATGTAGTTATATATACAATTATCTCTATCTATTTTTATTTAAGAGGTGGCACGCACCTGGCTTATCACTAAGATACAATAAAAATAAAAAATTGTTCAAAATTATGATAATTATTATTATTAAATTTCATTTTAAAAATTATTTTTAAAAAATTAATAAAATATAAAAATACATTGGAATAACAATTGTTTTTCTTTTTTACGATTATTGACAACTCTTTCAATTACACAACTTCATGTAACATATATTTGTGCTAAATACAGTACAATTCATTGTGACTCAAGTTTAATTTGTTTTATTTAACAATCAGCGTTTTTCTTGTTAAGTTTAAGTAAATGCCGCCTTTAATCTATTTAAATGTATTATTTACAATTCTTAGTCAATCTCAGTTCCATATAAATTACAAATGTAATTATCGTACTCAATTGCACAATATAAAATACGTTTATCAAAGAGTAAACTTTGAATCATTTATAAACAATTCTTGGATGTTCATAGAGTTTGCTGAAAAATGTTTATTTATAAATATTTTTTTATCGATATATGTATTTAATTTTAAAATTAAAAGAAAAAAAGTGAACTATGTATTTAATTTTAAAATTAAAAAAAAAAAAATGTAAACTACTTAAAGCCAGGTTCCACCGAGATTTGAACTCGGATCGCTGGATTCAGAGTCCAGAGTGCTAACCATTACACCATGGAACCAACTTGCCCGGCTTGCCAAACTTGGCCCATATCAGCCAAAGAGCAACGCACTGCGCATGTTGTGATTGAGCCACAAAGAGAGATGCCCACCCCAAACCGAAACGAAAGAGCATCAATTTCGACAGCTGGGCGACAGCTTTCGACCATGGCGCAGGCCAAAGAGCGTCGCACTGACAAACAACCAAAGGTCGCAAGTTCAAAAGCGATTCGTGCTAGGAAACAGAACGGGTTAACGTTCACTAGAGCTGAAACCGGGTTTTTGCTGATGCAAGACCAGAGAAAAGTAGATTATGTAATATTTTTTCATTACGTATTAAACATTTTTGTTCTTTGATTGACGTAATGCTTATTGCGACAATCGATATCTAATTAATTGAAAGTAAGAATACATTTCTAACAGGCGCACTCACAGAAACTAGGGGAATGAGTTGTTAATAAAACAAAGAATATTTTTAAAAAACTAATTTAATATATTAGTAATATAAACTTATTGTTTTTGAGCTGATGAGAAAGATTGCTAATAAAACATTAGATATAAGTTAAAGTATTTTGTTATCGATTTCTGATAGCAATTTCAGAAAGCAAAAGTGCAAACAATACTGTTTCATAATCTAATAAAGATAATCGACAGTAAACATATAGAAAGAGCTCGAATTTGATGTTATCGTTATCTGTAATCTGTATGTAAATGTTGTTCAAGGTCATCGAGTACCACGCCCTAGCCTTTTCTATAAATTGTCACAAGCAACTAAATTTTGTTGCAATATGTGAATTTTCTAATTGCTAAAACATCGATGTTTACATATACATCTAAATATATATATTTAAACATATAAATAGGCATAGAGTAGCGTTTGACGTACAATGTTTATATAATAATTTATTGTATGTTTAAATATATAATATATATATAAACTTGCTGCCTCTATATACCTGTTGACATATTCGGCAAATTCTAGGTCGTAGGTGTAGGAACTTGTAGCATTGTCTAAAAGCAGCAAATGACGACGTCGGCGACTCTCTCGGCTGTGTGTTTAGCCAGGCCAGACCAGACCAGACCAGCCGCATGACACACTCGACTCGACTCGACTCGAGTCGTCTCGTCCGTCTGTCTGTCTGCCTGTCGGCGGGTGGGTGGAGGAGAACAGCGGATGGCGGAGCAGGTGAGGCGGAGGAACCGCTGACGTCTGCCGCTGCCGCTGCCGCTGGTGACTTGGATTTCAATTTCACAGCGGCCGCTGCTGACTCAAATCGACAAATCGTTGCGACTAAACTCATCAATCGGCACTTGCTATAATTTTATTTGTATGGAACAAGCCAACACGGCTTGAGGCATTTCGATTGTTTATTATTTTGTTGTCTTTTGTTCGCGTTGCCGGCTAACAGAATTAACAATTCAAGCAAACTAATTGCATATACTCTTCCGAGAACCTGAATAATACTTGCAGTATATAGAATAACTCTAATTAATTTCCGATATCTGTCGATATACATACATATATACATTTCAAGATTTGTTTTCATTTTCAATACAGTTTTTTAATTCTTATTTCATTTACGAATGCCCTTCCATAGCTGCAAGGACTCTGTTTCATTATTAGTTAGGGTATTTGAACAACATACACTCATTGCGCTTGCGCTGCCTACGCTATGGTGGGCATCAAACCTGAAATTCGCTCCAAAAATTATGTAGTCTGTGGTCTGCCAGCTGCTCGGAGGCTGCGGTTGACTTGCAGAGTTGTTGGAAGATATAGTTGTAGTTGTTGCTTATGCAAATTACATCACCGCCATCAGCAGCACAGCTTCAATCGATAAATTCCGCATAGACGCACAAAGAGAGAGTGCAGACAAGCACACAACGAGAGAGAGGGGCAGCGTGCGGTGTTTGATTGTGTCTTTGGTATTCACACTTTCCATTCGGGGGGTTGCTGCAACATGCTTGTTTATAGAGTTGCTGTTGCTCGTACGCACTCAATTATAGCGTAATTGTGTCGCTGCACTGATATACATAGAAGACATTGCGAGAGTCACCCAAAATGTTTGCCTATCTTCACATTTCTATCTACTTTTAGCTGCCCATTTTCTTAGACCACCCTCGATAGGCATTATATCAAAACAAACAAGAGACACGACACAAAATGTTAACAGTTAGAAACAGCAGCAAGAGCCGCAGAAGCGCAGCAGCAGACAACAACAGTTGGTTGCGTGTTAATTACATGCACTGCGTGCTGAGCCACTTTACTGATTGATTTTCTTCAACTTCTCTCCTCGCTCTTCTTCTTATTGCCGTTGTTGTTGTTGTTGTTGCTCATTTTGCCATAACCTACTTCTTGAGCAAATGCAATATCAATACAAACAAGCACGCACAGACACTCACACACACACACGCTCACTCGCACACACTTATAGAAAACTGATAGGCCGTACAACGCAAAGCAAAACGCGCGATAAGAAAACGTTGCGCATTTACACTCAGATATAAGTACGGTAAAATCACGCTAAAGCAAACATGAACAAATGCAATTGCATCTAAGTGTTTAACTACATGTTGTTTAAATTGCATATAATTTGAATTGTATTAATGATATATATAAAACAACTACACATTTGAATTAATAATACAACAATTACACCAAGTTCATAGACTAAGTTAAACTGTGCCTTAGCAGAACTCTTCACTGTAGTTATGCATTTGAAATGGCGCCTAAGAAAAGTCACGCAAGCAACAGGAACACAGCAACAGCTGAGACGAATACTCACTCACACAGGCAGAGAGACAAAGAGAGCGAGAGCGAGAGCGGCAGTCAGAGAGGGGGATGAAACTATTAAAAACACAACTCACACTTTTGCATTAGCCAGCGAAAACGTTTGTTGCAATCCTCGCTATTGTGGTCGTTGTCGTTGTCGCTTTTATAGTTATTGTTGTTGATGGTTGCACAAACATTATTATAAGCAAATATCGAAACAAACACAAAAGGAACAACAACAATTACAAATCGAAATGAATAAAATCAAAGCTGCGTCTAAAAAAACGTAAAAACGCGCACGTACGCGGCAATGAATCGTTTAGAACTAAAACCAGCCAGCAGCGGTGCGGCGCGACGTTGCCATATGTTTTAGCAGACCGAGAACTAGATGGAGAGAGGGTGAGTGAGAGATGACTCGAGCGCCTAAAGAGAGAGAGAGAGAGAGAGAGCAGCCGACGCACTGCTGTTCTTGTTGATGTTCAACCGGAAGCTATTACGCGAATTCTTGCAAAATTTGCAGTGTTTTATCACATTATCAAGCGTGAGTATGCGTGTATGTGTGTGTGTAATATGCTTATCAGCAGCTGCCTGTGCATGTCATCAACAAAAGCTTGATGACGACTAGAGATCAGCTTGTTGTTACAGTTGTTGTTGTTGTTTGCTTTTTTACTGGTTTGCCCCGATTTCTGCAGCGATATCAACTGTGATTCATAGAATTCAACGGAAATTTGCTCTAAGCTTTAATAGCTTACTAACGTTTCACAGTTTTGTCTTTTTTTCGGTTTTGGGAACCAATATTTATCGATTATAAATTCATTTGAATAAATGCATATGTATGCTTGAGCGTGTGTGTGTGTGCGTTTGTAATTTGATTGCCCAAGTTTATGTGAACCGCTTGCTTTGAGAGGCATTAAAGCGGCAGAGCGCAACCAAATGTTAAGGCAACAAATTTGAATAAATTTAATTTTAGCACTCGCAGCGCGAGCTACGATTGATGGAGGATGGAGGGGCGAGAGATTAAGAGGAAGGCAAGCGGAGAGCAGCAACCGCTCGGTGAGTCGTTGACGCCGGCGCACAGTGGAGCAAAGTCTAAAGAAATTTCTGACTCTATTAGAAAATTCATTTTGCGGTTGATGTGAATGTAGGTTAGAGACATTTTTCGAAATGTTTAAAATATTTTAAAAATCATTAGGTTTATAAATGTATTAAATATGAAATTTAATAATATTAATGTTATGTTTTAAAGAAAATTAGAAAATTAAAATAATTTTCATTTAAGCTATTTTTTTTTATTTTTTAATTATAAGAGAAATAAATAAATAATTAATTTTTTAAATTATAATAATATAAATATTTAAAATATATTTCAGAAAATTTTCATTAAATTAAATTTAATTTTCAAATTCATTTTTAATATTTAACACTACTATATTCACCTAAACAAGCCGAAATTTTTCATTATTTTTTTCTATTTATTACACTTTATATATTTATAAAGATTATATAAGTTTTAATAAATTTTTGTCTCATTACATATTATTATAATAAATGATTAGATTCTGCGCCACTGTTCCACTGTGCCTCACAGCAGGTGGTGATGATATTTGCCCAGTGAAAAACTTGTGCAAAATTTGCAAAGTTTATAAATTTTACACTTTAAATACACAATAAAATGTAGGCGTGTGAGTTTGTGCGTGTGTGTGTTTATCCGTGTGAGTTGTGTTTATTTTTAGTGTTGCGGAAAAATGAAAATTTATAAAATGCTAAAAATATAAATACATACATACACACACAATATATATGAACGCACACACAACTAATACAAGCAGCAAGCGCTAGACACGAGCGTGCTCGACTAAAACATACGCAGTAAATGTAAGCAACTTTACTTAGAAGTGTTCTAAGAGATCTTAGAGTTTAGGTAAAAATTGCATACCCAAAAGTTATTGCTTGCAGGGTAATCAACAAACAGCACAGTGTGGAATGAGCGGAATTGGAACAACGGTAAGTGGCAACAATTACAAAAGAGAGCAGCCGAAAATTAATGCCACACAGCAGGCAAATTGCAGCTATGGAAAGTGTTGCCCGCCAAGCGAGAGGGGCGTGGCATGTGGCACACAAATGAGAGCGCAAGATAAGAAAGGGAAAATTGAAATGAAAATGAACAAAAAAAGGGAAGCGAACACACAAAATACAAAGGCTAGCAAAAGTGGAAACGAGCCAAATTGCACAATCTGTGGGAGCAGGAAGAAGAGGAAGCTGTCAAACAATGCAATGCCACGAAACTGTAATAATAATAAGAAAAACAACAATAATAATAGTATTACTACCACACAATGCAATCGAGAGTAGACCTAGAAATAGAGACGTGGGCGTGGGAATATATCTATTTCTGTGATATGCCCCACAGACAAATGGATAACAAATTTCTTTCTTTGTTTTCTTCTCTCTCTTTCTTTTGTTGTTCATTTTGGTAAAACTTACAACAAACGCTGATTCATCGAGCAATTGATTCGACACATTTTCGTTTTCTGTTTGAAACTTTTGTAATAACAGCCAAATATCTAGCCGCAGCAGCAGGAGAGCAGGCCGCTGCTGGGGGGCCTTTATGGCGAGGGTGCTGGGGAGCCGGAGGGGGTTCGCTGTGCACTGTATCTAATCAACAGCATTCGACGGTTCAGTTGAGTTCACTGCGGCGCATAAATTAAATCAATTCAATGTAAAATTTCGAAATTTTATGTCTATGTAAATTTTGTGTGGTTTTTATGCCCATTAATAAATTCTAAAGAATGGGTGTAATGTTCTATGTGAAGCTAGTTCAAGAAATTTGCAAGTTAATTGTAGTTATAAGAAAATTGAAAGTTAGAAAAAAATAATACAATAGAATAATATATGTAAATCTGTTTTTACATTAGAAAGTTCTCGTATATGATGAAGTTTTTATATATTTATTTATACATATATGTTTATGGACTCAGTATTGTTATAGACAATACTTCCAAAATCTTTTCAAGCAAGTTTAACTTCCAGTCTATATATAGGCACTTTATAGTCTCGAATATACAAATATATTAATAAAAGACTTTATAACATCTCACTATCTAATTTATATTTAATATCCATATCTAGTTGTTCATATTTACATTTACTGCCGTTATATGCTGGGTATTTGCTAGTCCATCATATCCAGTTCGAGCACTTTTGTTATGTGTAAATGTTCTCTTGTGGGCTGGGCCTGTATTATGCTGCGGTCATGCAGTAATGTCAATCGGCATTACACGGATTTCGAATAAAAAAGCTTTAAAAAATGACACGCCCTGATTAAGGGCTGCACTGCTTTATAGAACTGCTCGAATTGTATTAAAGCATAAACAAGAATGCGGGTCTTGTGCTTTATATATTTGAGAGAGCATTGACTAAGCTGCTGCAAGACAAAGAATTGAGTTGATTCTATGTGAAAGCTCACTTAAATCAACTCTATTTGATTTAGAGAACTATGAGTGAGTGTTCCAGCAATCTGTTGACTAATGGTATGATCAATCCAGTTTGTGAGTTATTTAATGATTAATTATAGAAATTTTCTTTTAACTAAAAGCTGTTCTAGCAATAGCTTGATAAGTAATTGTGAAGCTGATTGGAGTTTAAGTACTTCCTTCCATTTACTTGAACTTTTCTTGTCTTGGCTCTGATCTAATCTAATCAAGGCTTGTGCGGGTGTAATGATGACGCTGTCACCGAGTCATGCACCCATAAATACTAAAAAAAAAGAGAGAGAAAAATAAGCTAAGTACTAAATATGGCAAAGTCAGCTTTGTGGCCCGATCTGTCGGTCACATAAAAACTACCCACCATCAATCGCACAGCCAAGCAATGCGATCATAAAAACCTGTAGCTAAAGATCAGCCAGTCGAACGGTCGATCGGATGATGATCTCAATGAAGACATTTTTTATTGCGTTTCTGATTTGTGAAATCGCCCCTCGATACAATTCTCACTCTCCTCTCTCCTGTAACTCTCCTTTGGCGCTATGCTCCACTCAAAGCTCGCCGCCTGCCTCGCCTATGCTGCTTCGCTTGCCTCTTCATAAATCGCTCACGATCACGATATCATCGCTAGTGACTACCGTGTGGATGCCACTGTTGGTGGCATCTGTGTTCAGTCGGAGTCGCGTCGCTGCTGCTGCTGCTGCCGCTGTTTCTATTGCTCTGGCTATGGCTATGGCTCTGGCTCTAGCTCTTACTCTTGCCATTTGCCGTATCCGCATCTAGATCAGGTCCAATCCGGCCGCAGGCTGAGCATGCACAATGAACGTTTAGAAAAGAAGTCAGGCGCTGTTGCACCTATTGTTGTTGTTGTGTTTGTTGTTAATGCTTTTGTTTGTTACATTCACATTTTGTTGGTAATACCCTGTATAATATGTTGTTGATGGGGTATATTGATTGCAGAAACTATATGTAACATTGAAGGGATTTGTTGCTTATAGTATATTTGATTGGATTTAGTTCTGATAACTTACAGGGTATATTTGCAGTCGTATCATTCGGCAGCTCCTTGCCTGCACACATGTTTGGCTTGTTATGCTGGCTGCAGTTGCAGTTCAAATTGCTGTGGCAGTTGCAGCTGCCTCTGTGCACCCGTTCGTTGCATTGACAATGAAGTTATTAAAGCGCAAAGCTGGACAACAAACCGCAAGGCTCGCTAATCTAACCTCAAATTATATATATATATATATGTATGTAGATATAACTCTACCCCTCAGTTAGACAAATTGTTCATGTGCAACATAAACTTGATGTAGGCAACTACATAAATCAAAGGCAGTTAGTTAGCTGATTTTTTTGGTGGCGAAAGTTTATTTGGGCCCAGTTCAACTAACGCTGTGTTAAGGGGTTCACAGCAGGCCCGTTAAATCGTGTTGCACAATTTGTGGCACGTACTCCGGCCGTGGGGTTAAATATCAACTCATTTCTATCTAGACACTGGTAGCAACATAATTTCCCAATTAGACAAACCACAATGAAAAAGAAACTCTTTCGGATCATAAAAACATAGACGCTGACAGTCGAGTCCAAAGAAGTGATCGAGCTGTGTGTGTGTGTGTGTGTAGTCCGGTAATCTGATATCACTGTCTGTGGCAAGAGGGACCAAAGAACAAGTGCTGTGTGTGGATAACCACACAATGAAGTAAAAAGCTCTCCAATGGCTGCCTTATAATAGCCGTGAGATAGCTGAACCCACAGCCCAAAACACTATAAATCATCGCAACATGATTTTTTGTTAACGTTTTTCTTCTTTGTTTTACCAGATTTCGAGTTGAGGTTTTATTTATTTACTTAACTAGATTAGAGCAGCGAGGGTTATGTGAGGTTATGTAAATTAGCCAGAGTTTAACTTGTGTCTATGTTTGAATATCTAGATAACGGAAGAGAGTCCGTTTCGAATTTATAAAATATATACTGGAATTGGTCATTATTCAAAATTGATTACTTGAATGATATATTTATTCAAATAGTGCTCGAATATTGACAGTGAATAAGATTGATTGTCAGGATTTCAGTGGGATAATTTTTGATATTATTAATATTATGATCAGCATTATTATAATGATTTTCATTATATGTTAATTATGATTATTCTTTTCAATAATAAATATAATCATAATCAATATGATAGATTATCATTATTATTTTCTATATTGTGAATCTTATGCATTATTATCATATTATTTAATATAAAAGAGTAATTTTTAATCTGATCATTATCATCGGCAATATCGTAGTCATTTTCATTTCCATTATCCTTTTCCTATGCTGCAACATAATATAATAAATTTCATTATGACCAACATCACCATCGTGTTCTTCATGATGATAACATCATTACAATGATCAGCCTTATCAAAATATTATTCCATCAGCTTTAAATTTCCTATATATTGTCTTTCTTAGTTCTAGGTATATTCAAATTATGAATATATTCATTATAAAATATATATAAGCTTAATTAAACTATCATAGTATATCCCCATCGCAGTTGTTGCCACTTCTCTCACATTTCGCAAATCTTTCAGGTGAGTTAACTAACTTGACTCATGGGGCGCCGCTGCTTGTTCAGCTGATCAGTCGAAGACAACGTTGTTATTGTTGTTGTTGTTGTAGATGTTTTTTGAGTTTGGTCAGTTTAGCTGCGCCTGAGCTTCAGCCTCAGCCTCAATCTCTGACTCTGACTCTGACTCGTGTCTCTTGAACTTTCTGCTCGCTCTGAAGCACAACAGTAAAAAATTACAAAATAATGCAGAAAGAAACAAGTAAAGTTCAAGCATTTGAAAGCAACGGACTGCGTAATACTCTGCTACAGTAAAGAAATGCAATAAATATAAAAATATAATATTTTATGGAAAAAGTACTGTTACTTTTAGATCTAAAAACTGTAGAAAATATATCGTTTATCGATTTTTTTGTAAAGTTTAAGTATAAATACTTAGTCCAATATACTCAGTTTATTTTTTTGAAAGTGGGTAATGACAAACTATAAAGCGTGCTGTTTTTTTTTTAACTTTTAAAAGTTGGCGCTTTAAAGTTTAAAGTTTTTTGTTTGTTTATCTGTTTGTTGGCTTGCCTTGGTAATTATTATAAATAGTTCAAATTAAGCCCATAAACAAAATGAAAGTTGAGCGGCGCCCGAGTCGGGCCGCTCGCTGATCAATTTCAGTGCTCAACAAGTTTGGCTGACAGCTGGCAACAAGACGAAAACGAACTCAATTTCCAAAGCAATTAATTTAATTGAATGCAGTAGTCATAAAAACAAAAGCAAAAGCCAAAGCCATAGCCAAAGCCAGAGTCGAAGCAAAGACAAAAGCCTTAAACTCTATAAAGACAGCAGCATAAAACGAGCAAACGAACCACGTTGATGAAGCTGCTGGTGGCAGTAAATGTGTAATTGAAAAGTAATTGCTAGTCGTACTAAAGAAACGAAACGGGAGAGAGACCAAATAAAATAGTCAAAGGTAATTATTAAATAATTACCATAACGATGGCAAGTGTCGGACAAATGGCAAGTGCCGCACTCGGTTGCAGTGTTGGCTAACACTCAAAGTCAAGTTATGGAAACTGCATAATTTTAATTGGCAAAGACTGTTTCATTGCCAATGTGTCATGGTATGCATGTATTCATTTGTATCTTGACTGCATACTGTCTTACAGTGTTGGCTAACATGGTATGGCAAAGTAAGACTTTTACAGTGTTGACTAACTGTGTACACTAGAGTAATGTTTATCAATTCAAATACTGTTTCTTGTTTCATTACCAATGTTTCTCAGTATTTATGTATTTTATCCACAAAATAATACCAACTGCGCTCTTATTTGCAGTGTTCGTTAACACATCAAATCATCTTATTGAAAACGCTTAAGTTAATTGCAATTTGCAATGCGCTGTTACTGTTCCATTTCCATTGTTTCTGAGCAACACGCGCCTCACCTTGAACAATACATGTGCGATAAACGCAATAGGAAAAAAAAAAACAACTTCCACAAACTTTATGTTTCTCTCTCCTCACTTCTCGCTGCGTGTAAGCTCAACTCTTTTGTGTGTTCGCTGCCAGCGGCATTGGACCTGACACAATGATAAAAGATTTGGCAAACATGCGAAAGAAACAAAAACACACAAAAATGATTTGCAAATGGAATTGAAACCACAACGGGGCGGGGAGGGAGCTTCCCAAAGTTTCGGCACTTTACGAATCGGCAAATTAAATAAATAGCCAAACAAGAACAATGCGAAAATTAAATAAATTATGATTAGTTTTGGACTAAACTGACTCAGCAGCAGAGATGAGACTAGATTCGACTCGAAACGATTCGACTCAACTTGATCTACGACTCATTGAAGACCTTCACAGCAGCTGAGTTTTTAGTCGGAAATGGAATCAAATCGAATTCAGTTCTTAGGTATAAAAAGCTGCCCAGACACGAAACGAGTTTTGAGCTCTCACTTCATTTGCTTAATTGCCAACTATTTTATCTAATTACATTAGCTAATTAAACAGTTATGATATGTTTAAGTGAAGCGAGACGCTCAAACAAGGTTCGTCAATGTAACTGGGAGCGCGTTGAGACCCTTGAAATACGAATGCACTCGAGTTGCAATGCCAGAAAGACATTGACCACCGCACATGATATATATATGCATATATGATATATGAGTAATATCACACTCATTCTCAAACTGCAATTCTAGCAGTTCTTTCAAGACCAGTGACATCATCAAACACTCGTTTTTTCATATGCTTCATACGATTTTTATTTTGGGTAAATTGTTAAAGGGGGAATTTTGTGTTACGGGTCTCATACGGCCAAGCATTTCTCGGAAAGCGAACCCGTTTTCTGTGGAAGCAGCAGCAGAAGCCTTCAAAGAACTGGAAAGTCTGGCAAATGGGTTACTGGGCAACAATTGACCCCGATCTTCGTATACCATCTTGATATTATGAAAAGCCCAACCTAATTGAATGATTGCTTTAAGCAAATCTCTGAAACTGTTGCGCCTAATAAAATGCCACAAATCATCTTTACAAGCCAATTAATATATTCAATTTGTAATTGACTGTAAGCCGTAAGCTGTAAGGTGAGACACGTGTAAGCGCCATATAACTTACGAGTAAAACACACATAAATGCATAACTGTAGGCAGACTTTCTCAGACAATAGCGAGCGTGGAGAAAACAGAAGAGCGACCCTACCTTATGAGCAGATGCAGATGGACGGGCTGTCCGTCTGTCTGTCTGTCCGTCCGTTCGTGTGTCTGTCTGGCAGACAGGCAGGCTGACTGCCCCGTCATGAAAGTGTTGGCAGACTTGAAGTTTCTTATATTTATTTAGCTGCGGGTAGACAAGTGCCTCGCTCATTAGACGCCAACTGGGAGAGATGGGGCGATGTTGCTGTGTTGCGGTGTTGCCACAACCGGTTCATTTAAATAGCCAGAGCTAAGCAGACGCAATGATTGATTCATCAGGCAAAGTCAGTAAATTAAATGAAGTTTACAAGATTTTCACTGCATTAGCACAGTTGCAACGGTTGTTGCTGTTGTTGTTGTTGTTGCTGCTGCTGTGGTTTGATCGCTTCCCCAACGCTGCTGACAAGCAACAATTTTTATGTGCGCTTCAAGTGCAGACCCCGGAGGAGAGCTTCATTCAATTTATCTTACACGAGCTGACATCAAAAATAAAACCGAGCCAAACTCGTTTTTGGTAATTAATAAAAAATAGAGAAAAAGAAAAAAAAACTCATGGCTGGCAGAAGGTGTAGCGAAGCGGGCGGAAATCATCATCAATGGACAAACATTAAAAATTACGTTCCCCAAAATGGATAAACCATTCGATAAACCAACAGATACAGCAGTTACAATGTCGACAATCAAGATATTTATACTTGGGATTTCACTTTAAGCTACCATTGATATAATAATGATAATGATAATGCTGATGGTAATAATAATGATAATGATACTCTAACACATTTGTTCAAGCAGCTGTTGAAAATTATAAATTATAGGTATTTATATAGGAATCAAATAGCTGATATTTTAAGATTGACTATTTATAGTTGCTTTATATATTTACAGTTGCCAAGAAATTATATGTATCTATACAAATTCATGAAATGCATTCCGCATTTCCAAGTCTTTTATAGAGTATACCATATGGTCTAGTGGCTAGGATATCTGGCTTTCACCCAGAAGGCCCGGGTTCGATTCCCGGTATGGGAAGTGTCAAATTAATATATTTTTGTTTATTTAAAAAATCGGATTCTATATGTATGAAGTTCAGAAAACCCATTTAATAGTTCGTCCATTTATAAATCATTTGTATACAAAGCTCTTTCCCTCTTCAACTCTGTTTCTTTTATGGCCCTCGGCTCTAGCCAATAAAGCAATCTTTATCATGTCACTAGCTTCGCCCGAACCCATAAATATGTTCTTGTTTAACTATTATCTCTCAACGAACAACTATCAAATGGTGACCTTTAAAGTCCAATCGTTGCCCCGGGCGAAAGTGAACTTCAATGAACCCTATTATGGCTATAGCGTAGTGTCTTAAGTGCTTCATTCGTTTAACACTCACTCACACACACACATACACACATAGGATAGACGCCATGGCATATACAACCCAATTAGCATGCCAACTTCTACAGACAAATCATTATAAAAACTCACGCACTGTCGTATTTCTCTGCTTCTTCTTCTTCGTTTGTGTCGTTCTGTGTCTGCTCCAAGATCCAGCTTGGAGCCCGAATGGCTTGACTTAGTCGTGAGGTGCAGCGTGTAGAAAACGTGTAAGTTTCATTGCCTTGTCGCAACAGTTTCTATACATTTTATTATACCCCGCACGCATGCACAATTAAGAGGGTGTTTTGTGGCGGGTCTTGGTTAAATGAGTTTGAATGACAGCTTGAATAGATGAAAGACCCAGCCAAAACTTGACATAATGATATTGTATACAGTAAAACTACTTATTAGGGTATCTCTTGGTTACTTCACTTTACAGGGTATCTCTTAGTTTAGAACTTTCAGTAAATGCAGCCTGACGTGATTTATTTTTATGGCTGTATTGGTTATTGAGCTGCCCGTTGCCATAGTTTTCTCTTTAGCCATTTAGCATGGCAATCAGACAACAACTAACCTACGCCTAGTCCGCCTCACACCTCCCCCCCAACACCCTCAACCGTTCGTATAATACACGCGGGTCATGCATGGCCTGCAGTTGAAATTGTCGTACACACCTCTTTGGCTTTTGTTTGCGCAGACAGAGGCGACACACAAAGAGAGAGAGAGAGGGGAGAGATGGAGACAGCAGTCAGCAGACAACACACTGCAGACATGAAAAGTGCAAAACGTTTTCACTCATTTCATTTTCATGTTTTGTGAAAAACGCGCATATGGGAAGACGTTGGCGGCACGCCCACCGACTTGGGCTCTATAACTAACTATATATTGTAGAAGGGCCGCTCAAGTCGAGTCAAAGGCCGTTGACACAGATTTGCTGTTGAAATCCGGGGCTGGTCAAGACACGACACATGTAGATACATCTGCCAGACTAGCGGGTAGAAAGTGGTATCGGCCAAGCCAGAGACGCATGACCAATAAATAAATTGAAATATTTACGCTTTAAGCAAAGAATCAAAAAATGCCGCAACGCGTTCGAATCGAGCCCGCAAACGAACGAGCGAATGATCGCGCCAACCGGTCTGGGAGTCTGAGTCTGCGGTGTCTGTGGGTATCCATCCGCATCCCTATAATCGCTACGTTGGTCGCTGCCATCAGCTGCTGCTGCCGCTGCTGCTGGTGCTGCACAGTCTGCAGCTGTGTGACCCACTCCCAGTTGTCCATTTAAAGCGAATTCGAATTGCAAACGCGGCCAAACTACGCTCAAAGTATCTGCGCGCATTTATCGCCAGTTTTAGACAGTTTGACGGCGTAGTTTGGCGTTTTTCTTCTTCTTCTCTTTAGTATTGCTGCTAGCCGAAATAATCGAAAATGAAATTTCACCTCCGGTCACACGCTTCAGAAGTCACAATAGCAGCTGCAGCTACAAACGTTTGATAAAATTGAAAGGCGCTTAAAGCTATTTAGTTAATATCGTACGTAATTAAGCCTTGAGGTACGCAGTGAAAATGAAACACCGAAATTGCATTGTTTGCAATGGAAATGCAGTGGATACTGCTTGCTTGTAAATAGCAAGTGCGTGTTAAGTAAACAGCGGAAACAAAACGCACACTGCTATGTAATTAACGCCTGAAACTACAAGTGAAAATGAAACACTGTTTGCCATTCAAATTGCATTGCCGGTAATTAAGCGCAGCGAACGTGGTACATGAAAATGATTGGAGCGCTCCTCTTGATCACACTGCAACGCAATGGAAAAGAAACGCTGCTGCCACTGCTTGCTATACAAATTGCACTGTTTCTAATTAAGCGCAGCGTTCATGACACATGAAAATGATTGGAGTCCGGCTTTTGAGCAATGGCAATGAAACGCTGCTACTGCATGCTGCACTATTCACCATTCGGTGTTAAGCGCATGATTTATGATATCTGATAATGATTGGAGTCCGGTGACTACTGCATGCTGTATAAGTAGTGCACTCACTGTTCGTAATTAAGTGCATTCATTGTTCATGAGACGTGAAAATGATTGAATTCCTGCTGCTGGAAATGAAACGTACGAATGGCACTTTTCGAAATTAAGCACATTGATCATGGAGACATGAAAATGATTGGATTCCTGCTGCACACAAAACTCATAAATGGTACTTTTTCGAAATTAAGCGCTTAGTGCATAATGTATAAAAATGATTGGAGTCCAGCGCTACATACATAACTAGACAATGGAATGAAACGGGCTGACGCCACATCAAACGGATTAGCGTGGAGTTGACTTCATCTTAAGGACAGCGAACGAAGCACAAAGCAATAGAAAAGCAAACAAACTTTAGACAGCATTAAATAAACATTCGATGGACGACAGGCAAAAAAGCTTTAATATGCAGCCAGCGTAGCTTTGCAGCTGTAGCTAGGCAGAGCGAGGGCGATGGCAGCAGCTGTCGCTGCCGCTGCCGCTGCTGTTGCTGCTTTGCTTTGCTTTGCTTTTGTTGCTCTTTTGTTCTGGCTGAAGCTCAGCTCAACTGGTTTAGCATTAAAATCAAACGAAGCTCCGTGTGTCTTAGCGTTGGCGTAACGTTTGACGTTTAACAGAAGAGCAGAAGAAGAAAAAAAAACAGTCTCTCATTTTATTCTTTTTTGTATATTTCATTTGTTGCTCTTGTCTTGTGATTCTCGGGGCTTGGCTTTCTTTGAGCGAGCTGCTGGCTACAAAACAGAAGAAAAAAAAACTATAAAAATGTTAATTTTTATGCTGTGCCTTTTTTCTGCCGCTGCTGCTGCTGCTGCTGTCTTTGCTGCTTCTTCTTCCACTGCTTGCTCAATCGCATATCGCCTCACACGCGCTTCTAATGTCTGAGCAGAGCTGAAGCTGATGATGGCATACGAAAAAAAAAAAAATATATATATATATATAAAAGCCAAAGCTCAAACACAACAAAGTTTCAATTGCTAAGAAAGTGGCAGACAGCAAAAAGTAGGCGGACCAACACACAGCAACAACAACAACAACTACTACTACAACAATGGCCCGCTGCTTGCCACACTTTTGATGAATTAGCCGTTTTATGGCTGTTTTTCCAGCTGAAAATTGAGTTGCAGCCAGTTGGGCTTCATCCGTGTGCAGAGTTCGTTGAGCCGGATCAAATTTTCAGGCTGATAGTCATTAAAAAAAAACACACTTCAATTAAATTGGCTCCATATTACGGGGTCAAAGCTGTTTACAGATTTTCAGCTTATTCAGAAACGAAAAAGAAGCTGATTAATGGCGCATTAATCAAAGGGAACCTTATATACACTTTACAATAAATTAAGAGTGCAACACAATTAATGTCAAAATAAATGTAAAAAAAAAATATAAAAAATAAAAAAATATTTATATTTTAAATCTGCTTCCCATACCGGGAATTGAACCCGGGCCTTCCGGGTGAGAGCCGGATATCCTAACCACTAGACAATATGGGATTGTGACTTGAGGCTGCTAGAAAAGTCTTTTCTATTTATCCCAAAATATATTTTCACGCCCACAACATATATTTGATTTTAATTATAATATAACCTGATCAATAACAAATGGAAAGTGAGATTTTTCCCGTTTTCTAACTCATTTGATTTCTTTTACATAAATATAAATTACTAGAAATTAAATGCATGTCTAAAAGCATAAAAAATCAATAAAAATATTTATAGTTTTCTTTTAGTGGGCGAAGCTGTATAGGTATGTATATTTATATTTACGTATATATACATATATACGCTGCTGTGCGCGCTCAGATTGCTGGCAAATATTTCATTTCTCACGGGGCATGCAACGTCCCATATGGTCTAGTGGCTAGGATATCTGGCTTTCACCCAGAAGGCCCGGGTTCGATTCCCGGTATGGGAAGTACCATTTTTTATTTTTATTTCTTTTTTAAAAATTATATAAAAATTACAAACTTTCATATTCACGTTTGATTAATAGAAGAAATTTATAATTTAAAAATAAACTGCAATTTATAAACTTTCATATTTCTGTATATAATAAAAATCAACTTTTGCCCACTATAAATGGAACATTCATATCCCTTAACTGCTTTCGTGTGGTTTCACTATACAAAAATAATATATATAAAGTGATTCAAGTTAATGTTAGCTAATCTTAACAAGTTGAGAGGCTTAGAAATTGACCAATTTGGCCAAGAGGCAATTCAAAGAAGAAGTGGAGGAGAGATAGGGAGAGAGTGAGAGGGGGAAAACAAAACAAAAGAATGAGTTTAACACAATCTAATGCAATATCATTTCTTATTGGTTGTTAGGCGAAATAGTGTTGGGTAATGCCTAAGCGCCACGCAAAGGCAAAAACAAGCACGAAAGAAAAATAAAAACTGCTTTTGTTGTTATTGTTGTTGGACCGTTTCTTCTTCAGCTGGTTGTTGTCATTGTCGTGGTGGTTGTTGTTGTTAACAACGAAAAACCGTTCCGTTAACAACGGCAAAGCTTTAAGAGCCGAGTACTTAACTTTTGTTATAACAAAAATTAGCCATGCTCATTGTTGCAACACACGACACAGCAACAACAACACGCGGCATAAACGTGTGGCAAGCGAACAGCAACAACAATAACAATGAGCAGCCAATGCCTTGACTGAGTTTTTTTTTTTACTTTCTGCCTGTTTAATACGAAAATTGCTTTTTGTTCATTGTTGCAGCACTCTTTGTTGTTGTTGTTGTTGTTATTGTTGCTAACTGACAATTTGATTGTCTTTTCTTGTTGTTGTTGATTCTCGCGTGTTTGCTTGCAAACGGAAAAATCAATTTGATTTTTAATTACGGCAAATTCGAGACAAACAAATTGCGGACTGTGCCAAATAAGGCGAATTAACGAAAAAACAAAAATAACAAATGCGAAAATAAACAACAACAACAACAACAACAAGGCAGTTATTTGAGTCACAAACCCGTATAACGGTACACGCGCAGCTGACGCAGCAGCTGGAAGGAAATGTAGCAGAGCGACAGATGCAAAAGGAGACAACAACAACAACAACAACAACAACAACAACAACAGCAATGACAGCGAATTCAAATGCCGCTTGGTGCAATGAACCGTTATACAATTTGATTGTACGTATAAGCGAGACGGCAATAGAGAACATACACAATACACTTTCGATTATTGAACTTGTCAAAGTGACAGCTGCCATTTTGTCACACACACACACACACACACACACACACATAGATAGTTATTCATATTATGCTTACCCTTTCAGCTTCTAGCTGTTCTCTTGCCGTCGTCGTTGTTGTTATTTCGAAATGCAGCTGGGTAAAAGCTCTGCTTCTGTGGCCAGGCGATAAAAGAGATAAACAAGACAAGCGTTACAATTAGGTTTTTATTTTGTTGCCTTGCGCGCGTTACCAAAATAAACACGGCGAAAAAAAAAACAAGATAACACGATATGGCGAATATAAAACACGAGTGAGCAAGCGGGAGAGACAGAGAGGGAGAGAGAGAGGGCAGGCGAACAACGAGCGAGCGAGCTTCAAGGCGAGCTCTTCGATTGTTGACGGAAACGTTAGACGACGGCGACAAGCTCCTGCCGCGCCAATACAACAACAACAACAACAACAACAACAAGAGTAGCAGCAGCAACAATGAACACACTTTGCCAGCTTATTTTTTTGTTACTTATTGATTTTTATGCGATGCAACAAATAATGAAAAAGCAATAAGCACGCGCTGCCGCTTGAGTTGCTGCCGTTGCTGTTGTTGTTGTTGCAGCCTTCGCTTTGCAATTATAATTTAGCGCGTATTTAAATAAGAATATAACACAAAAGAATTTCGCACACTCGTTCACACACTCGCCGCACACACATACATGTACACACGCACTTCAATGTCAACTCACTTTTAGCAACTTCTTTTTCTTTTCGAAATACTTTTCAACACTTTGCGACACTTAAATGCAGTTTAGCACGTAACACAATAAACAATAATAATTAATTACCAGCCAAGCACGCTGCACTTTGCAGAACAGTTTCAATTTTAATTTATTTTTTGTTGGTTTACAAGCGCTGAGAGCGCGTTTTAATGCAAAAATGCCAAGACTCGCGAACAGCAACGAACCATGCGCAAGAAAAACGAAAAGAAGACTGAAAAGATATGGGCAGCAGAAAAGTGCAAGGCAAGGTATGACATGCCTAATCGATAGCTGAGCATGCGCTGGCGATATATCGATAGCTCTGTCTGTTAAGTAACAGTGGTTGGCAACGCAAGCAGCAGCTCAACAGCGGCGCAACAGTTGCGCAGCTGTTGGGCGCCAAATTCAAATGAAATAAAAACTCTTTCAATTTTTAGCTATTTTGATTGTGGTTGTGCTAGTTATTTTTATTTATATGTTATGTTTTTTGTTTTTGTAGCTATAACATGGCAAATGTGAACAAATTCAACTACGCTTTCATTACTTTTTGTGATGCTTTCGCTTCTCTCAATTATGAATTATAATAATAATAATAATAATATTTGTATGTTTATGTTATATATATTAACTTAACATTCTTAGGTCTTCGCTAATGTATATATATTTATATATTGACTAACAATTACAAATTTAGTTGAGGTACTATATAAATTAAGGTTTAACTAAGACTAAATTTAATGCTCGCAAAATTTGACTAATTTTTGTTGTTGTTTTTCTTGTTGCTTTTGTTGTTGTTGTTGGGCTTTTGGATTGGATTTTTAGATCAATATGATGCTCAGTCCCTGCGGCAGCTGCAGCTGATTCAGCTGCAGCTCAGTTTGGTGGTTCACTTGGCTCACAGCCAGCTCCAGTTCAAGGTCCTGTTCCACTTCTGTTTCTGTTTCTACTGTTTCGCTTTGTGTTTGGTAGCTTAATCTGCGCTTGGCTGCGATTGGCTGCACCGTGGGCAGCACCTCGCCTATTGCTCTATCGAACTCCAGCAGGATCTCGTCTTCATCCAGCTGACGCGTCCAGCGTGGCCGTCGCTTGGCTGGACTCATGATGCGATTGATTGGAGCAATTGACTTCTGCTCCTCTGGAGCCGGCGCCTGCTCGTTGCTCAGCGTGGTGCCCAGGCGTCGGAACATAGCCACAACTTTGCCATCGACTCGCGGCTTGGGCAATCTTTGGTAGGTGGGCGACTTGACTAGTCTCTGCTCCAGCTCCAGCTGCAGCTGCTTCTCCTGCTTCTGCTGCTGCCTGCTCAGCTGTCGCTGCAACTGCGCCACCTTGGCCAGGCTGCGCTTGTGCAGCGTGCGCCACTTGCAGGAGTCGCAGGAGCTGCGCAAGGAGCGACGCCTCGGCTGCTTGCTCGTTCGCCTGCAGCGACGTCTGCCCAGAGCGGGCTGCATTCTCCGCGCCGATCTCTCGCTTTCTCTCTCTGTGTTCTTTAGGGCGGGCAAGCGACTCGATGGCTGAGGCTGTGGTTGGGGCTGTCTCTGTGGTTGGGGCTGTGGCTGTGGCTCCGGCTGAGGTTGAGGCTGCCTTTGTGGCTGCGGCTGTGGACGCACCTGGGCAACGGGTCGCAGCTTCGCGGGCTGCGCCTTCGCCGGCAGCTGCTGCTGCTGCTGCTGCACGATGCCCGCGCTGCTGCTGTTGTTGCCCATGTGGGCGGAGGGGCTCTGGCTGCGGCTCTGGCTCTCGGCATCGTTGCTGTTGAGCGCCTGCAGCGAGTGCCAGTTGATTAGCCAATTGTTGCAGCTGAAGCACAGGAATTTATCCTCATTCAAGGGCTGCAAAAGAGTGAGAGAGAGAGAGAGAGAGAGAATCGTTAGTTAAATACTTCAATATATAATTAGAGTCTTATAGAATTAGATTAATGGAATCAACAATGGAGATATGGTATGAGGAGAGGGAAAGAGAGAAAGGCAGATAGGCGAAGATGGAAAGGCAGGGAGGAACAATGGAGAGAGACATAAAAGAATAAAGAGAGAGAGAGAGAGAGAGAGAGAGCACAAGCTCCAAATAGAGAAAAAGAGATATGAAGAGAAACAGGATAAGAAACTTGATGAGAGACTGAGAGAAATTGAGAGTTAGAAAAAGACAGAGATAGAGAAACACAGAAAAATAGAGAGATACAGATAGAGATAGAGATAGAGATAGAGAGAGAGATAGAAAGAGAGAGATAAAGAGAGAGAAATGCAGAGAGAGAGATAGAGAGAGAGGGCTAGAGTGAGAGATAGGGAGAGGTAGACACAGTGCAAGCAAAAGATATAGGCACAGAACGAGAAAAAGTGAGAGAGAGAGAAATAATAAGAGATAGAGAGAGAGAGAGACTGGGAAAGGGAGAGGGAAATAGGCATAGGGCGAGATAGAGATAATGAGAGTTATATAGAGAAAAGTACACAGAGAGAAAGAAATTATAGAAATAGAAGAAGTCTTGCGAGTTCTCCTTTCATACGTAGGAAATAGAATTAAAACAAAGAAAAAGTGAGATTAAAGTTAAAAGAGAAATATAAGAGATACAATGAGATGCTAATCCAAATATATATCCATATATAACTATCCGTAATTAAAGAGCTGAACTCAGAGTTTAAAAGATATTAAAACCCTGAATTTAATTTAAGTAATTCAAAATCTACATTTCTTCTGCAACTACAGGGCATCAGCTAGTCATGCATCCCCCGAAACTAGAAACGGACATAATTTAGAGTTTCCTACAAATTGAAGAGCAAAGCAGAGCTGAGCACGCGGTCGGGACACGCTCGAGGCGCGCAGGCGGCCGTGTCGAAGTCCTGCCCAAGGAATTACAACTGAAGCATGACGAAAGCAAACCGAAAATATGCCGTTCAAATTGAGCTACGCCCGGAGAGCGAAGCGTCCACTGATCACTGACCACTGACCACTAATGAGGCTACGAGAGAATTCAAAGTTCGGAGTCAAAGGTGCAAAAAATGACATAAAACTCAGGCTGAGGCTGAGACCGTGGCATATTAATTACCAGATGAAAGGAGGAGGAGGAGGAGCAGGAGAAGGAAAAGGAGCAGGAGGAGGAGAAGGAGATGGTGAACCATTGTATCAATAATAATTCGTGCACCTGCCAGCCGAAAATTGCGCCCAGCAGCAGCAGCAGCAGCGGCAGCTGGCATAACCAGATCAGACCAGACGGGACTGTGGCGGGGTTAGCTGACCGAGGCTCAGGTGCAGTTCGGCAAACCCGTTTGGCCACGCGCCTCGCCTTATCGAGCATAGCCAAAGGAGACCCGACGAAATATCAAAATAAAAGCGAAACACACAAATAATAATAACAAAAGGCACGCGGCAGCTAGCGACAGCTGCTTAGGATTAGAGATAGACAGAGAGAGAGAGAGAGAGAGAGAGAGAGAGGAGGGAGAGTGGGGGAACAGGAGAGAAGTAGAGGTATAGGCAGAGGTAGGATCACAAAAGGAACCCAATCGAAGCTAAGGGCCCATGTGTAAACGGTAAATGCAAATTGCAGGCCAGGTGCAAGTCAGACAGAGCCACACGCAAAGCTGATAAAGACCCAGAGACAGAGAGAGAGAGAGAGAGGGAGAGAGACAGATAGAGAGAGAGAGAGGGAGAGAGAGGGAGAGAGAGGGAGACTGGTAGAGGTAGAGTAGGCAGGCAAGACAGACAGATGAATGAGTAAAGTTTCTGCTGCTGCTGTCATTCACTCGAGCTTGTCTGTGTGTGTGTGTGTGTGTGTGTGTGTTTATGGCGGGGGTGTCATATAGGGGGTGCATTCTGAAGGGCAGGTGGTGCCTAGTTGCGCAAATAGCGTACGCAACGATCGTTAACTCGTGCATAGGGTGAACTATGAAAAATAAATGGATAAAATTGTATAAATTTGGGTAGAATATTTGCCGTTACTTTTGGTATGCTTCAATTAACTAAGAGCCTGAAATAGGGTAGTAAATTCAGCTGGAGAGGCTAGGAAATATCCAGGAAATATTATATGAGTATCATATGGTATTTGAGCTTTTATGAAATTAAAAATCTTGTATTTAGTATCTTTTTAAATTCTTCTATCAGAACAATCTTTAATATTTTCTATTGCATCTTTCAGCATTTGTCTTTTATCTTTGCTGTTTAAACTATTATCTTTCATCTTCGATCTATTATTTTTATCTTTTATCTTTTATCTTTGCTGTTTAAACTGTTATCTTTCATTTTCGATCTATCATTTTGCATATTATGTATATTTCATATTTGATATTTTATGTTTTATCTGCCGCATTCCATCTTTTATCTTTATCTTTGATCTTTCATTTATCACATTTTTCCAACTGTCCTCTACTATCTATCAACTATTATTTATATTTTCTTATTTTTCATCTTTTATATTTTAACTTATATAATTTCTTTTTGTTTATCTTCCATCTTTCATGGTTTATCTTTCATCTTCCGTGTACTATCTTTCATTTATCTTTCATCTGCCCTTCCCGATTTTCATATATATCTAAAAGCTCCCAGCTAAACTTTCTTATACAATTTTTATTCAATCTTTATAATATGTCTTTACTTCTACCTCCATCCCTATCCTCCAACCTCTATAGGAGTATCTGTTTACACTATCTTCATTGCCTGCCCATAGATCACATTCAACATATAATATCTATTCTAGTTAAGTCTTAATTGCCCACCTTCATATCTACTTAGCTAGCCCCTATCACATTTCAGTATTATGACAAAGTAATTCAATTGTCATCAATCCAATTAAGGCAGGGAAACTCGAGAAGAGCAAGAAACCGAAACGAAGAAGTCCTTCAATTTCTGAATTTCCTGAATTTCCCAATTTTCTATGGAATTTTCATGGCTATTTCTAAGGTTTCCCTCGACTTAAGTGGTTCAAAGGTTAAGGAACGGGTAGCTGAGGGAAATGCTGGGAATCTGAATCTAAGTATAGTTTTTGTCTAGAAAAAATTTTGATCGACTCAAATATATTGTGACTTCTATGTCCTTAAAAGAAATTATTGAAGATCAGTGAATATAGATTGTAATATAGGTGAAGATCAGTATTTGTTTACTTCAAAAACAAATCTGTTTTTATTTATATTTACTCTATTATCTCCTAACTGCGATCCTTGCCATAGATAAGACTAGACAGCTGCTCCACTGATTGCGCAGTTGGTAAAAAAAGGTAAACGAAACCAAAATCTTGAACTAGCTATAGAAATGTGAGCAGTAAATGGGCCGATATGCGAAAAAAAGGTGATCTCAAGAGTTGTTAAAGGCACGTAAATGCGGGTTACTCCATAGAGAGAGAGTGTGTGTGTGTGTAGAGGTGTGTTTGTGTGTGTGTGTGTTGCAAATACAGCTGCTCCTGCAAGCAGCTGTAAAAAAAGGTAGAAAATAAAGGCGTAGACAGAGGTAGAGGCAGAGGTAAAGGCTGAGGTAGAGGCAGAGGCTGCTGCCCGCAGAAATTGGATCAATCATAAATGAAGTTGAGATATTCACGAAATGTCGTCGCAGCAGCAGCAGCAGAAGCAGCAGCAGCTGCCGTTGGGATCTCGCGCTGAAGCAGGTTCGAGGCATACAGGTAGCCGTGGCGCGACTGTAATCCAATATGCAACGCACTTTGTGGCACAGAGACACACGCAGACAGGAAAAGGCAGCAGACGAAGTAGACCCAGCAGAGGCAGCAGCAGCAGAGGCATTCCCATGTTCCCATGGCACATTCAAATTAGAACAAGCTGTTGGAAATTATGATGGAAAAAGGACGTATGCAAAGGACATGCAGCGTATCGAGCCAAGTGCCGCACATACAAAGTGTCCAATTACAGAGGAAGCGAAATGCAGCAGCTGCTATAGAGTTACTCGAGTTCCCAAGTTCCCACTCGGCCCAACTGTCCAGTTGTCCAGTTGTCCAGCTACCCACAAATACCGCACACCGGATACGGATACAGGCGACAGTTAGCACAGTTCTCTCCCTCTCTCTCTATCTATCTCTCTCTCACTCTTCCTCTTTGCTCGCTTCCCTTGAGCTGACTTGGTTTACTTAGTCGCTTGAGCTGACTTGGTTATACTAAATTATTTAGTTACCGTTCACTCGATTGGCTATTGCTAGTTGAGCCTAAGTGCTTTAACCTTGCACTAGTTCTTGGACTTTATGTCCTTTGAATTGTAATACTTTTAGCTTTGGTATTTATGAATACCTTTGCCCATATTTTACTTGTATATCTATATAGCTATATATCTGTACTCTTTGTTATGGCAAGTATTATTAGAAATGGTATTCATTCATAATTAACTTTAAACACGTGTATGATGATAAATAGCGTTGTGTTAGACCTTTGTACTCTCTTTCTATATCTCTTTTACTTCTCTTAATATTTGTCTGTCTCACATATTTTCTATCCGTCTATATCTGCTATACTCGTCTGGCGATAATAGTTACATATATATTTTTACGCATTTATCTATATATCAACTTATAACTTCTTTCTTCTAGTATCCTTTAATAAGGGACTTGGATCTACCTTTCTCATCTTTAATGTATCTTCATTTATGTATAAGAATATGCAACTATCCTCTCTGTTTATCTATATTTATATAATTTTTACCCATTTCTAGTTTCCTTAACTAATGTGGTTGAGGAACTATTTGTCATGTCCTCTATTAGTTGTAGCACCTACCCTAATCTAATTCTGCTTCTTGATACTCATGATAATCCTTGACTCTGCCCATAGTTATGGGGACTAATGACTGTCTAGATTACCCTATTTCATATATTGCCTGGCAACCTCTTCTTTTATATGGACCTTTGTTTACTACTACTATTAACTATGCAATCAAATATCCATTATCTCTCTTATGTATATGTATTAGCTTAACAAAGGAAGACTATATAATATGCTTTGGGTATTCAATTCCTTATTTATTTATTGATTTGTATACCGCTTACTCTATTCATTTCTTACTTTGATGTTTGTTACTCTCTCTCTTTCTCATTTTGACTTTCTTAACATTTTCCTTCTCTGTTCCATTAGGTTTTTCAGTGCAAATGCCTTAAGTAACTTCAGATCCAACTCTACCACATACTCCCACACTCTCTCTCTCTCTCTCTCTTCAATTTCTTTAATTGCAAATTCCTTTACGTTCCATTAGCTTTTCTCACCTTATAAATACCTTGACGCTAATGTTCTATAATTCCTTTTGAACTCCCTCTCTGTCCCTTCCTCTCTCTCTTTTACCTCACATATTCCGCCCTTTTAGCTGTTGCTACAGTTGCCAAGGCTGAGCCTTCTATAACTTCTGTAACTGTTTCCTTTAGCTCCTACAACTCCTTTAACTCCCTAGCTTCCACTTCACCCTACCTCCCTCTCTCTCCTTTCCTCTCTCTCCCCCTCCCTCTCTCTCGCTCTCTTTCTGTCGCTTAGTTAGAAATGTTTTGCTAACCTTTTGCGACTTTCAAGTGCACACGCTTGGATGCTGCAGCCACCTGGAGGTGGGCCAGGCGTGATGGACTCTGCTGCTCCCTGAAGCTCTCACACAGTTTTTCATCCCCATTTACAACACTCACACACACACTCTCACACACACACGCAGACAGAGAGAAGGACATGCACATGACTCATTTGGCTCGCTTATCGATTTTTGTTTTTAGCTGAATTTCTTTTGATAAATTCGTCTGTTTTTGTTTTTGTTTTTGTTTTTGTTGCTTACCTGAAACTTGAATTTGGCTTGAATTAATTGCACGATGTTTGGTCCGGAGCGCGGCTCATAGATGTTGATCGTCTGATTGGTTTGACAGCCGCAGATGAGGCAGGTGCGTTTCAGGTACTCCGAGGCGGCGGCAGCGGCATCTGCCGACGAGGAACCAGCAGCAGCGGCCAATGCAGCCGCTGGCTCCGCTTCATTATTCGCAGACATCGTTTTAGATTTCTACAGATTCTACTCTTCCTCTGCTCCTTCTTCTACGTATTCTCTTTGCTTTGCTTTGCTTTTATATTTTGCGAAAATGTGATATTTTGTGTGTCGCCACTGACGTCACACGCTGGGCGCTACGTCTCTGCTTTGCCACGGGGTGGCAACTAAAAAAACATTCAACACAACGGGAACGGCAACGACAACGACAACGGCGAGCACAACAACAACATTGGCTACAGCGAGAGCTTCACGCGTGGCACGTCCTTCGCGTTGCACGCACAATTTTCGAATGAGTCGAGCAAATTCACGAGTCTCGCCTCGGCCCGAGCCTCGCTCTTCGGCTCGGCTTGAGTGACGCGGCGTCGACTGCGGCAGCGGCAGCGACAGCGCCGCTCGTTGGGCCGTTTGGGTCGTTCCATCTGCTCTCCTTTGGCGTTGTTGTTGTTGTTGCTGTTGTTGTTTGTCCCTTTCTCTGCCTGCCGCCTGCCTGCCTGCCTGCCTAACCGACACTCCTTTTACCTTTGCTGCCTGCTGTTGGCTTTTGTTGTCGACACAGCGACACACTGAGAGAAATCGGGTGATCGTTAAGCATAGTTTTAAATAGCAAATTAATTATAAATTTTCTATGTACTAAGTACAAATATAAAAAGTACATAAATAAAAATATAAAAATATATGATTTCAAAATAATAAAATTGATTTTTATTAATTGTTAGATCCTTTATTTGATAAGAAAAAAATCAAAATATTAAAAATTTATTAATTAGTAATTAATTGAATTACAAATAATAATAAATAATTAAAAACATTTTGACACTTGTTTGAAAAATATAGACATAATTTTATTTATGTATTTAAAATAAATTGATTATTAACAAATTATTAATTATTTGATTTTAAATATTTTTGATCTTAGTTTTTTTGTATAATTTAATATATAATCTAACCAGACCTACAATTAATTTATGTATTTAAGTACTTAGTATTTTTTTACATTTATATAAAAAAAAATTATAAAAAAGTTATATACATATGAAAAAGTTAATAAATATATTAAATGAAATAATATTCCATTATTTTTATTTATGTATATATATTTTTATTTTTATAAATAATTAATTTGTATTATCATAATTTAAAAAAATATTTTCCTTTCCGTTGTGTATAAAAATGGTTGGGATATTAAGAAATTCAGTTCTAATTCTGTTTTTAAAAAAGTTTTTAAATTATTTAATTAATAGTAATTATTTTTATATAATTATTTGTTTATATATTTATATATGTATGTATATATTTGATAATATATATCCTTGCGAATCCTAATCAGGTCTATGGATTTTAAAACTCATATCGTAACAGTTCTCAATTATCTTCCAATTCTAAAAAAAAACAAATAAAATATATAAATGCACATTGTAAACATTAAGACTTGACCTATCTACAGACTGAAGCCAACTTTTCGTATTAATGAAACGCAGTCAAAACTAGCGGCAGCTGCTGCGCTCAACAAAGAAGAAGAGCGACAAACTCCAAATTTAATGTGGCTTCCTTTTGCCAACAACAACAGCAACAACAACAACAAGCAGCAGCAGGAGTTGCTCGTCCTGCTCATCAATATGTTGTCTTTTTTTGTGTGTGGCTCAACAACTTGTGGCATGTGTGTGTGTGGATGTTGTTGTTGCAGCAACAGGCGGCACACACACACACACACACAGATGCACTTTAATGTGTGAGGATTTAGCTCTCAGCAGCTGCTGCTGCACGAAAAGGTGCATTATATATATATATATTTTTTTAATTTTTTTTTTATTTTTTTTTTTAATTTTTTTTTTTTTATTTTTTTTTTGGGAACTCAATCATATGTTCTCTTATATGTGGCTCGTTTGGCCCCCATCTTTGGCCATGTTGCAGCTTGCAACCGGATTTTTAAATGCTGCGACAGATGTTTTCTTTGCTTACACATTGCGCCGCTCTCCTCTGCACTTCTCTTTTGTTTCTTTGTTTTTTTTGGCCCTTTTGCGAGTGGGTTAAGAGATGCTGCATGCCGCTACATTTTACTACGCTTCTCGTACGCCATAGTAAACAAAGAAGTTGAATGAATCGCTCAATGGGAAGCGAGGCGCAACGAAAGGCTTCCGCATGGGCCGCCAAAGGGTGCGGAAAGTGCTTCAGGGTCTCGTTGCCAAGCGGATACTTGAACCGAGCGGAGATTTGTTGCTGGTTGCTTCGCAAGGAAGTGAAAAGTTGAGATTTGTGGCTGATAGTGCGAAAATATTGAGATTTGGCAGCGTTTAGTAGTGTTAGGTAATATCAAATATTAAATTTTAGAGGAATATTGAACTATATAAGAATTATAAAGAACAGTAAAAAGTTAAAATCTGTACTTTTATTGAAAAATCTCATATTCAGTTATGACTGAATATGAGATTTTTCATATATGTAAAATGAATATGAATGAATGAATATGTTCAATCATATGCCTTTGGCCATTTATTAGTACAATTTTTAGTTTTACAAGTTTTTAGTATTATCCCATTATTATTATCGGCTGGTACTCTACTCAAGGTATTGTTGCACTTTTCTCTCAAACAATGTTTTCTGTTGCTAACTTTGTGTCCTTCACTGTTTACAGTTATTTTACTCTAATTTAATCTCGCTGTTCGCTATGTTTTTCTTTATTCACTCTTCCTCTCTTTCATTGAAACCATTCTTCTGTGTTTCTTTCTTATATATTTCTGTGACTTTCTGACTTTCTTTTTTTCTGACTTTTTATCTCCATATCTGTTTATCTCTTTCTGTTACAGTCTAGCTTTTTGTTAATTTATTCCCTCTCCCTTCCTTCTTTCACTCTTTTTCTGTCATCACATTTTTTTTTAAATTTTATACTCCTTTCGGCAATTTCTCAAATATTAAAATTTGATTTTATCTGCAGCATACTTTTAATCAGTCGCAAGCAGTTGAAAGGTTATGCAAGCAGTGTCTCATTTATCGAGCAAGCAGTACAGAAAGCATGGAACTACTTTGAACTGCTTGCAGCGCGCGCAATTTTAAGCAGCTGCAAAGATATTTGCAGAAAAACTAGTTCTATTGAAATTCCATCCAAAAAAATTGTAGGAAATTGATTTAAAATGAATAAACATAAAAAAAATCTCGATAATTAATGTAGAATATAATGATTTTTAATTTTAAGAAATTAATCTTTGAGCAGAACAGAAGATTCGACTTCTTACATCAATTAATGCCTGAAGATCCTAAACTTGTTTAGCTTCGCAGAGCTAGAATTTACTAAAGATTCTTATATATTTTTAAAAGCAGATGATTTCTCACAAATTAGTAAATCTGCATAAATTTACATTGGAATCTATAAGAAACCACGTTAGTTATTTCAACTAGCATAGAGATGATTCTTATTCTTATAGATACATATGTGGATATATTTTCTTTCATATATTTTCCACAGACTTTTTGATGTACTTTTTTCGTCATGCTGGGCTGTCTTTTGGTTTTGAAAATTATTTTACTAAATTATATCATTTTACCATTTTTTCTACATATTCAATACATTTTTATGAGGTGCCTGTATGTTTTTTTTTCCAATATGTTTCAGATATAGATAGGTCAGTTAGGAGTTTGAGAAAAATCTATATATATTTCTACAACTCGTAAACTTGTAAATATCGTCCTCTTTCTTTTGGAAACTAAGAGATGATTTCAAACAATAAATATTTTGATATTTTAGTCCTAACTCAAAGTTATAAAATCCTATTGCTTAAGCAAATTATTCAATTGCAAAATTGAAAACATTTCAAATATGTAATTTAAGGGTGAAACTCAAGTGAAGTAAATCGGAAGGAATCGCAAGCGTAACCCAAGGCGCAGCTCTTGAGATTGAGTGGAAACTGATGAATGAGGATTTAGACACCCGCTGATGCTGCAGCTCCTGTTCCTGCTCCTGTTCCTGCTCCTGCTCCTGTTTGACTATTCGCGGCAATGCCTTCTCGTTCTCACGCACTGCTGAACGCAACTCCCGCTGCTGAGAAAGCAACATCAGCACCTTGACTTGGTCTAAGCAAACGGTGAATGAGGAATGAGGAGCGCGGAACGAGCAACTGCTCTCAGGACCCCCCATACGCACGTGCGAAACTCGAGGGGCATGAAAATAATTGACTTGACTGTTTGTTAATTGCAACAGGCGGCGGCAAGCTCCTACGGCGCATACGGCACAGCGTGCGGCATGTACGAAATTGTATGAAGACGAAGCCAATGGGCACCCACAGGGCCGCCACCGATTGGTGCGATTCCCGATTCTCTAGGGGATGGAAAAAATGTTTGTTGCAACCCTCGAGGGGTTAAGCCGGTTGCCTTCGAATATTTGTGTTGGCCGGCAACTTTGATGGCCTTTGGGTGGCTCACACACACACACACACACACACACACTCACACTCCTCTCACTCTGCCTCTCTCACTCTCACTCTCTCTCTCTCACTGCGCGCTCTCTCGCTCGCTGCTGCGTCGTTTGCCATTTTGTTTAAGAGCTCGCTTTCGTTCTGTTCTCTTCGCTCTGCCCGTTTGGCTTTGCCTGCTTTGGCATGTCGACAGGACTTTGGGCCAACAGCCAAGCTTCAGTCAGTTGCGAACGCTGCAGGCGCAAGGATAACACAGACGGCTCACAGCAGCTCAGGCATCTGAATCAAAACAAATTTGTTCGAGTGAAACACGTGTTTGGCGCGCTTTTTGCCAGTGCAACGCGCGTTAACAGTTATTGTTAGTTGTATTAACCGTTAAGCCCGTTTGGGTGCATTTGTGTTGATTCCTCCAAAGAACCTATCGACGGCTCTGCGTTATGTCGAGGCGCAAACAGGCCAAGCCGCGCGCCTGCCTCAAACGTAAGTTGGACACAGCCAGCGGCAGTTCCCCAGTGACAGAATTTATAGCTGTATGTGTGTGTGTGTGTGTGTGCTTGATTGATTTGGGGCAGGGCCCAAAGCCAAAATGTGACAAGTGCAAAGGGAGCAGGAGCCGGAGCAGGAGCCGAAACCCGGTTGACGGTAATCGAAGGGGCTGCAGCGAGCAGCAGCTGAAGACCCTAGGGTAACGGTACACCTAACTGTCAGACAACTAAAGAGTGTGTGGGGGAAGGGTGTTGATGTGGGGTTAGGTGGTATACGTAAGCCCTCCCCACCCCACAAAAAAATAATGGTAGTCTGCACTCGTGTTGCAGCTGCAGCCAAGGCAACCAAAGTGCCGTTAATTTTTAATACAATTTCAAATTGTGTCAGTGTAAATAACAGCAAACTCACACAAACACATCCACACACACACACACACACACAACAACAATGATAACAAATAAAATTGACAATAAATCCAATGCACATGTGAGGCGGTAACTGGCAAACCGGCCCGAAGCCCCCAAAGACAGCGCCGCACACAAATTTACACACATACACACACACACACACGTGAGCAGTAGTAATACACATACACATGCATGAGCAGCAATACTCACACACACACACACACGCACAAATGCACTTGCACACAGCGTAGCGGGCATAAAATTTCCCCAACGTATACAACGAAAAAAAAAATTTGTAGCGAACTTTGGCTTTGCTCTTTTTTGCGCTCTCTCTCTCTCTCTCTCTCTCTCACTCTCACTCGCTCGCTCGCTCTCTGTGTAAAAAGCACAAAACACAGAAAACCCATTGCCATGTATTTCTCAGGGGAGTCGGCAACGGCTCTGGCCAATCCCAGGGGATTGACATTGGCGCAGCCAGCCGCCAGGCAACAGACAACAGACAACAGACAAGAGCAACAACAACAGCAGCAAAGCCAACATGCGCAACTCTCTAGGGAATTTTCATTCGCTGACACACACACGCACGCACACACACACACACGCACGCATCCATATGTATTAGTGCGTGCTTATTGACAAGCAACAACAACAGCAGCAGCCGCAGCAAGCTTCAAAATTTTAGCTTTGATTTTGGGGCGCTCGAACTATGGCACTCGCCGTTTTTTTTCTCTTTTTTTCACCCAACAAAAATGTGCAGCGAAAATCTTTAAAAGCAACACCTGGAGAATTGACGCGGCTTAAAATTGCGACAGTTTTTGGCTGGCATAAGTTGCCTCGGCGAGAGTGCGAGCGAGAGAGCGAACGAGCGAGCGAGGCAGCTCCCCAGTGTATTGGCAAAATATTTGCTATGACATTGCAAAGAGCAGCAGCGGCAGTGGCAACACTGGCAGCAGCAGCAGCCGCACCATAGCCTATGTATATATGCCTGGCTGTAGCTTTATATAGCCACACACACATATATACATAAATATACATACCCACACACATGTATATTGGCTGCGTCTAACGGTAACTAGTTGGGTAAATAGATTTGTTGTGGGCGTTGGGGATCGCAGCAATGCTGGCTGTGTGTGTGTGTGTGTTGTCTCGCTTGTGCCCAGGGGGTCGCATTTCTGGCAGCAACATTTTGTCAAGCAAAAACTCAAGGGAAATTCCTCAGCTTGCACTTTAAACCAGCTTCATTTCTCAATAAAGCGCTAAACTGTTTATCGATATACATATACATATATATAGACTATGCTGAGGTCACCTCACAATGTGATCGGCAGCGTTCAATACACGTACACACACAAGCACAAGCTATAATCTAAACAAGCTAAAGCAAATGCATGAAAAGGCAATTAGTTTCATTCACAGAGGGAATGAAAAATTCCTTTGAGGGAATTTATGACAGCGCCAACAGGAAAGGGAAATTTTTGTGCATGCACTATTAATGCAAAGCGATTGACTGTGATCGATGTGTTGCTGGCCTTGTCTTGCAAATGAAAAAAAGCTTGAGCAGTCGCTGTTAATAGGGACATTTTAAATTGATGTTAAGCTGGCAGCTATCGATATATTCAAAGCCTTGGGCCATTGCCTGCGCCAAGGTAACCCCAACATGTGATCGCTAACGCTTATCGATTATTTGCCGTTTGTTTGTTTGCTTTTGTTGCTTTTAGCTGTTTTACGCGCAAACTATTGACGAAATTTATTGTTGGCGCTTTTAACAACACCTTCGGGTTTGTTATTTCATTATTTTTTTTAATATACACTCACACACACACACACACACACGTATGTACATGGCATACATGCCAATGCCATTATAAAAGTTGCAGGCTGTGGCGCTATGGCTTTTGTTTTTAGCTGCCACAGCACCGCCCCCAGCCCCCAGCCCCACATTGGTTACACTTTGGTTTCGATTGCAGAGCGTTTCGCTCGCTCGCTCGTCGCTCTCTACACACGCTTAGTAGCCATTTGGGAGCTGGAAAAGTGGCAAGCGGCGGGTTTCTGGGTAGTGGCAACGGATTGATGGGTCAAAGGGGACAACGCTTATTATTACGTTTACAAATATGTGTGCGAGTGTTTGTGTGCGTGTGTGTGTGAGTGTGTAAGTGCGCACCTTTTTGGCGTTCGCCGTCTGGGGTTGGGGTAAAACGCTTAAAAACATGCCATAGCCGAAAAACAAGTAAGAAACACACATGCGGGCACTTGCGCTCCACACACACTCACACACACACACATGCACTGGCAGCGACCGAGTGCGAAATGCACTCTGGGGGGCTTTAAACAAAAATGAAAATCGCTTGCATACATATGGGCGCTTACACACACAGACAACCACACATACATACACCCTCTCCCTCTCTCTCTCTCTCACATACACATGCTTTGCTGCCTTGCACAAAAAGAACTTGACTACGTCTCTGCTGCTGCCACTGCTTCTGCTTCTGTTGTTGTTGTTGTTGTTGCGTTGCTTCGACAATTTTAACGACCATAACTGGTTCTCATACCCACACACACACACACACACACAACCCCTTGCCGCTGCCTTTGCTCGCATTTATTTTAAAATACGCGGCACTTCCGCCGCAAACAGCTTTCCATCTCTGTCTCCCCACAGCCCCCATTCTGCCCACAATTGAATCCCCATGCCCGGCACCCATACACACACACACACACACTCGCACACACACTCACACACTCGCACACTCACATCCTTTCAAGTGGCTCGCGCTGTTTTTATAGCCCGCTCTGCTGCGCTGGCCTTTTATATGGAAATAATAACCAAATGTTTTCGCATGGACAGAAAAGTCGTCGTCGACGCTTCCATTATGTTGACCAGAACATGCAGCAGCGCAGCAGAACGAATTGCTACTGTATGGGCTTCAGGCAGCGGCTCTGGCAATCGTCCGGCTTGGCATAATGTTGATTTTCGCGGCGATTCCTTGCGGTGTGATTCCGGCATGTCCTTTCGGCAATATATTTTAAGCCGTTACCTTGCCGCGGTCACCAATATGAGAGACGCCCCCAACACTGGCAACGCCCCCCGCCAACAAACTGCCCTTAAGTGCTGCCACCTTTCGCCGGGGGGTGGCGAGTGAATCATTCACAGTTGGTTTTGGCGTCGTCATATGCACTGGGAAAGGCTTTGGATAGGTTTGAAGTGCAAGTAAATATTGAGTTTGGGATGGGGCCTAAGTCTAACAGTAACCTCTCTAACTATTTAAATAATATATATATATTTAATTAACTAGCACTTAGATTTCGTTTTTTATTAGAGATATGAGAGTCCGTTAAATAGGTGTTTTGTAACAGGAACTGTTAATTGAAAATCTGTTTAAGTAGCAGTTAAATAATAGGTAAACTTTTTTTTTTTAGGTATTTGACTGGCAGTTAAATAGAGTGTTTTGTCTCTGGAACTGTTAACTAGCATTTAAATTTGGTTGTTTATTATTTGACAAACAGATATGTGAAATATAATAGCAAATATAACTATTGTGTTCTTTTCTAGCTAGCAACTGTTAATTACAAATCTGTTTAACTAGCAGTTAAATTTTGGTACTGATTAACTACCCCATGAACTGCTACAGTTCCACTCTGTCCCTCCTTGGTTCACCTGCTCAACTGCTCTGCCAGACACCTGTGCAAATGATATTCCACCTGTAGCACGCCCAATGGTCACACAAAACATAAAAAAAGGCAACTCTTTCTCCCTCACACACACACGCACATTCACACTCTCTCTCACACTCACACTCACACTCATGCGAAAGCTTTTGCATTTGCTTTGCACCTCGCACAGCAAAAAAGGTAAAGAAATTTATGAAAAATTCAATTTAATTGCACAATTACACATGTTCCACATTTCCATTTCGTATGAGCTTGTACTTGGCTTGTTGTTTGTTGGTTATTGTTGTTGTTGTTGGTGTTGTTGGCGTTGGTGCACCCCTTGCAATTACTTTTAAGGCAGTTGTTTTTGGCAATGCCAACGACCCCCTCAAGATTTGGCAGTCGAGCCAAGCGAGCGCCACCGATCACGTGCGGCTTTGCCAGAGGCCAACACACACACACGCGTACACTCACACTCACACACACACACACACACACACACACACACACACACACACACACCTTCCACATTCGCTGGAGTTGAGTTTGAGCTATTGGCAACTGTTTTCTTTAGACCCGGCTCCAACAATAAAACACAAAACGTGTAAATAGAATTTTTGGCACGATGGCCGCCCGGGGAGTGCTTTAGCATAATCTGCATGAGTGTGTGTGTCTGTGTGTGTGTGCGAGTATTAATATGAGTATGACTGTGTGTGAGTGAGTGCCTGTGTATGTGTGAGCGGAAAATGCTCGCTGTCTAAGCATCGAGTACAGCGAACGGTGCAAACAATTAGGCAATTGCTGTGAGTTTATTGAACGTTCGTTTCTTCTATATATACCCTGTACCTAAATAGGACAAAGGGCATACGGAGACGTATAATATATATCTTTGTTTATCTAGTTATTCAAAATGTGATAGTGTAATGCAAAATAAATGCTATGTTCTTAACCCACATAAATTTAGGTGTAAAATTTAATACCCTGATTTCCCTATAATCAATTTGCACAGTGAGAAAACCGTTATCCAAAGTATAACAAAAATTGAAATTATATAAAATTCACATAAATCTTTTTGCAAAATTTGGGAACTCTAGCTATAAAGATGTAAAAGAAATAATTTGAAATCCTATTTCCGATAAGGCTTAAAATGGATAACATTACAAAAAAAATAGTTATTGAATTTATTAAACAAACTTGATCTGTGCGTGCTATACAATGGCCTATACAAATTTTAAAAGTCTCTAGCTCGTAAAGTTTCTGAAATCGACGCGAATATGGGGTCTGACACGCCTCCTTCTGCCTGTTACACACAAAACCATTATACCCTGATTTCCCATTTTCAATGGGTTCAGGGTATAAAAATAAATATGGGCTACGTTTATAATAGGGTTACAAATAAATTTAGCATAAGTTTAATATAGGGTATATTAGACTATGCAGAATTCAAGATTAATATGATTTAATAAGCATTTACCCATATTTTACTATTTATGAATAAAAAACAAAAATAAAATAGTAAATAAAAAGTTCTTATACAGGGTATATCGAAGTCGACTACCCATTTTCTTTAGCATACAACTTTTATTTGCCTTTTCGATTGATTAGCCTTAATAAGATACTATTTTTACACACAGTTGGCGAAAAGGAGGATGAAAACGTTGGCGATGCCGCAAAGACGGCCAAAGCCTCCGATTTACTGGAGCCCAAAGAGGAGCTGCTCAGCGCCGATGAGGAGGTGAGCGAGGAGGAGGAGGATGATGAGCTAACTGGCGACGAGGAGGAGCAGGAGGCTGGAAAGGCGCGAGTGCCCAATGAATCACAGCAACAAAATTGGCAGCCAGCAGCTGATGTTGCTGAAACAACAGCAGCAACAGCTACAGCAACAACAACAACATCAGAAACAACATCAGCAACAACAACATCAGCAGTTGCAACTGCAGCTGAAGTACAACACCCTGGAGACACAGAGCCAGAGGCAGAGGAGACAACGTCTCTGAACGTGGCCAACGGGCACTGCAAGACAGAGCCAACAGTTGCTGCTGCCGCTGGTAAGTTTGACTTCAATTTGCATATTTTATTGGCTTTTGGCAAAAGATATATATCTGCCATATATGAACTGCTAAAGCAGGGCTAGCCATAGCCCCCACACAGAGAGATAGAGAGCGAGAGAGAGAGCGACACATTTTGCCCGCCCACGTTTCAAGTCCGAGTCTGCGTCTTGGGCATGCCCCTTGAGGCATTCACATGTCCAGCTAATAACTCTCGACAGTCTCATAAATAGCAAATGTTAACTTGTTGTTGTTGTTGCTGTTTGTGGCTACGTGTGGCAACTAGCTATGGCTTCCAGCTCCCAACTCCCAGCTCTCAGCTTCAACTCCAGCTTCAGCTCTGGCTGCTTAAAAGTGCGCAACTGACTTGTAAATTGCATAATGTTACAATGCGAACCATGTTAAAGGGTGTTCAATTTGTCTGCTAGTTAAGTGTGATTTAACAGCGAGTTAAGCTGAAGCAGCCCATGTTAACATTAGAGTATTGACTATAGAGTATTCCTAAAGTTCCAAGAGAGAGAGAGAAATAAAAGGTACTGAAGAATATATTAAGGATATATATACAATATTGACTATCTACATTCACTAGTAGATAGGTTACCTGATTAATTTTTTAACATCGCTGGCAAATCAGCTATCGAGGGAGACGCGCAAGATTAGATCTCTCTTCTCTCTTCTCTTTTGGAGTTGTAGCTTTACAGTACATCATATTGAGCAGTGTTGTAAAATGAACTGATGCATTTGATTGTACTTTGAAGAGAAGTTTTGCGTTCATTAATTTAATGTAGCGTAATTTGGATCTATATACTGTGTAGCTCAAGGAATTCTTCGAACTTATATAATAATAAATATATTAATAAAGCTGTACAGTTCAAGCAGAACATTTGAATTTCCTATATGTATATTTTTAGTAACTAGCGTTATATATAAATCCTACTATAACATGCTGAACTTAGATCGATTTGATAATCCTACATTTCTGTTTGTACAGTTTTACAGGCTTTTGTATAAACCTCTTCTATTAGAATTTCTGCAAAAATTTTTTTAAAAAATATTTATTAAAGCTTTGAGTATATTATGATCTAAAGAATATTAGTATGATACTTGTATAATACATACATACATATATTAAATAATTATTATTACAAATTATTACAATATACACACATTTTATATATGTATGTATATAATATTACTTATCAAAATCTGTCAGATATGATTTTTCTGCGTTTTGTTAAGCTGTTTATTGAGTTTAAAAATTGCTATTTACATATTTAAATATTTATTGATTTAATATTTGTAATAATTGTAATAATAGTTTTTTTTTAGCAATAATAAGTTTTATGAATTATAATTTATAATTATATATAATTTAATTTTTTAATAATATTAATTTTTATGCATTTTTTATTCACTTAATTTAATGTTTTAATAATAATCGTTTTTATTAATTTTTTATTCATTGAATTTGCCTAAAGTACGTGAAAGTCTTACACTCGCCCTCTGCCTGCCCTTAGTACTTACTCTGTAAATGCAGCGCTGCAAAGTAGGCAACATATTTTTCTCGAAACACACTCGAAACACCCTGTAACAAGCATGCCCCTGCCAGCAGCCGCCGCATAGGAGGCTGTAGCTAACTCGCTGCTGTTGTTGCTGGCGCTGCATAAAGTTTGATGTGTCCATGCGGCGTCATACACGCGCACATTTACATACACACACACACACACACACGCACACACACACACAGTCACAGGCAATACACGTGTGTGCAGTTGTTGTTGTATTTGATATTCCTGTGCGTCATTGGATTATGGCACTTGGGTGTGTAAAGCCATCGATTCAAAGCGCTGCTCGTTATGGTGTGGCCCGTTGTTGTTCCGAGTTCTTGTTGTAATAAAGCAAGCGCCATGTTTAAATGGAGCACAAACCGATGACACACACACACACACACACAAACATACTAACTGCATATGTGTGTGCGTGTGTTCATTATTTGTTGCTCTTTTCTCTGTTGCCGCTGCCATTGCCGGGCCACGTATTCCCGCTGGACAAACAGACAAGCCAAGCGGCGATGGCGGCATAGAACATCATCATCAGCCAGGCTAGAGCGTAGCACACACACACACACACATACACATAGAGAGCGGCAGCCATGGGGAGCACATGCAGCAGGCCAAGCTGGACGAGCGAGTCGTATGGCATTTTGTACGTCTGGGTGCTGCTCTAGCGCTGCTTCTTCCTCTTCTTCTTCTTCTTGTTGTTGTACCTGGCAGCTCAAGTTTTGCTTATGGGCTCTGACCCAAGCCGGTTTTAACCTCACGCTCGCACAGCGGCAACATCGGGCCTCCACTAACGGCACTATGGAGAACCAAAAACTTTATCACCAGTGCGCGCAGCTATACTCGCTCGTTCGCTCTACGTTTCTCCCTCTCTCCTTCTCTCCCTTTCTCTCGCTCTCTTTCGCACTCTTCGCATATGACAAGTACACTGCTGCAGTGCGTCCTCTGCTTGGCTGCCTCGTTTACTGTCATTGTAGCCCCGTTGCCTGGACACACTGCTTGTCTCTGCACCGGCCCCTTGTGCCATGGCCACGCCTCTTTCATCGTTGGCCGCCCACTTCGCTGGGGCTGGCTACAGCCAGTGCTCTCCAGTGTGTTGTATAATGTTCTAAAGGGAAATCGAGAGGCTGTGATAAGTTTGGGGGATCCGAAAATTGTCTTTCTGCCTTTGCCTCTGTTGCTTGCCGTTGTTGTTGTTGTTGTTGTTGTTGTTGCTGTTGTTGGTGCCATGCGAAACCCGGCGAGAACGAATTGGCCCTTTTGTGCGCATCAACAACACGGCCCAAGTTGAGGCACCATCAGGCACCAGCACAGTGACACCAAATCACTTGAAAATTGATTCAATTATTTTTTTTTTTCTTGCTGAAGAATAGGATGCTTACTTTTGAGATATATTAAAGATATAGTTTGACAACTATATAATATTCGATCCTATATCATAAACGTATTCAGTTTCTTAAATAATATTTTCTGAAGCATGATTTTGATTACTTGCGTAATATATAAAATATTTTAAAGGTTTTTCAATTTTATATAGTTTTTATTTATTTAAAAATGTATTTTAATAATTTATATTTCTTAAATATTATATATATTTATATTTATTATTTTAAATTTTATATGTATTCAATTTTAACTAATCTCGCACCACTGTACACGGCACAGCAAACATGCCACAGTGTTACACACTCAAAAACTTGTGGCGTTCGCTATCCAAGGCTATGGCTGTTGATATAATACACATATTCGCTCTCTGTCTCTCTTCATCTCCCTCTCTCTCTCTCTCTCTCCCTCAGTCTCCGTCTCTTTCTGGCCTCGTTGTAGCCATCTCTTTCATATGCTATAACATTAATATGAGTTTTGCTGCTTATAGATTATATTTGTGTAAAGTTTTATGTTGCAATATTTCGGTTGCACACTCGAGGAGGCGGGCAGAGGCGCCGCGGGAAGGGGTTGGCTGCTGTGTAGGGGGTGCTCTATGACAGTTTGGCTACGTTTTGGTGTGCTAGAGAGGACGACACATCCGCTGGGAGCAACCTGGGTGCGAATAAAAATTATACATTGCCATATAAGCAGCCGAGGCGACTCGAGACGAGGCGAGTCGAGTGGGGAACTACAGCTGACACAATGTGCCACTGTATATGTATGTGTATGTGTGCGTGTGTGTGGGTGAAGCATGTTTATTGGTATGCTCATTGGGGAGCATCTTGAGACCGAAACCGAGACAGAGCGACATCTTCTTGTTGCATAGCGAAGTTGCTCATTTTGCCATTATTATTCCGTTGTGTATCGAAAAAAATGAAACAAAAGTGAGTTATCAGCTGTCTCTCTCTCTCTCTCTCCCTCGCGCCCTCTCTCTGTGTCTGCTTTATAGTAAAATTATCAGGTGCAGAAACCCCTTATATGAGCGGTTGGGTTGCACCCGTGGGAACACACGAAAGGTGCGTTAAATTTTATGACAAAACTTCATTGCTTTCAGTGGCTTTGATTAGGGAATTGCATAGAGTCGATGTGTGTGCGGGTCTCCTGCTCCTATGTCTCCCTCCCTCCCTCTCTCTCCCTCTCTCTCTCCCTCTTTATGTTTGTGTGTGCCTTGATGTTGTCTGGAATTTTGACAAATGGCATGACAAATTTTTGATGGTTTCACATGTGCGGCGTCCCACGTATTGATTAATGATTACCACGATTATAGTTGGGTGTGTCTTAAATTAATCGATAAATGGCCGGGGAAATGTGAGTGTCTGGCGACGCCATCTACAATTATTTATAAACTTCTTGTTTGTTCTATTTATATATTTGTTTGCTGGCCGTAAATGCTAAGTGATTTGCTCAGCTTATCGATGGCTGTAAATAGCTTAAGCTAAACGATAAATTGGTTAAGTGTATTTTATCGGTAGATAAATATATAATCTTTATTATACATATATAGTGAATATATATCATGTGAACTTACATTATGCGTAAAAGATCCTTAATCAAATCAGCTATAATAGCTGTTACACGGAATATCGATAATTTTCTATCGATATGTTTTTTCGTGTCTAATACTATATGCGCTTAGCAATGCTATATCTTTAGCGCAGAGTACAGCAAAAGGCACAAACACAATATACAAAAACATTTATTATCGATATATACATATACATACATGAATACTTATCGATAGTCACCTTCAAGCAATAATACGCCTAAGACTATGATCAATTAAAAACATTTCAGACATACGATCCACTTACTTACATTTTAAGTACAATTTGCTTTCAAATTTTTATCGATAATACATCTATCGACAGGTCTATAAACTATAACTATAAATTGCATAAGACATTTATATTTTGCTAATTGTTACCGAAAAACATTAAAGTCAGCTGAAAACCATTTATCAATTATCGATAGTTTAGCTATCGATTGTAAATACTTTGAGCTGTGCTTCACTTGCAAAAATTCATTTAACTGCACAACTTATTTATAGACTGCTAATTGCATCAGAGACATATCGAAAACAGTCGACACCTCCCCCTATGTCTCCTCCTGTGGCCCTCTATACACTCTATCATATCATTTCATTTGATATTTTTGTTCTCTTTATATAGTTTTTTTTTGTTTTTTTTTTGTATATTTTGCTTGCAATAATTTTCAAACAGAGAAACACACAAAAAGCATTTGCGCAACAATTCCCAGCGGCTCGGGCAGGGGCCGCCAGTAGGGAGGAGGTAGTGGGGAATAGGTAAGGAGCAGCTAGAGCTGGGTGAGCGGAGGGGGAGGGACTTGGAGCACTGGGGATAAGGCAAAGGCGTCTGAGGCAAACGAATCGAATTAAGAGCGAGTCACAGAGCGTCGCTGCTGAGAGCAAACGAGCAACGTCCACATGGTGCCTCCATCCACCCCCTGCAGACCCTCCCCCCCTTTTACGGTCGCCGCCTCTGTCGCTGTCTTTCGGCTGTTCCCTGGGGCCCGACTCAGTTGGCGGCCGCTTCAGCCGTTCCCTGGGGACAGGCGCCACTGGCGCAGCGTGGACTCGCGTTCACATTGCAGTGTCCAGTTGTTGTTGTTGTCGTTGGACTGGTTCCTCTATAGCTATAGCTTTGGCTATAGCTACAGCTGGACCTGGGTCGGGACTAGTTTCTGGCTTTGGGCTTCGCTGTGCATTGTGTTGTAGGCATCGCTTTGGGAAATTTGCGCGAGTGTTCTGCGCTGCTGCAATGGCATATGTGGGCGTGGCAGGGCATAAGCAGCGGCAGCATTAAAACTCTTGGCCAGCAACAACATAAAAACGCGCGCAGAGCCTCGCCTAATGGCCGCAAGATGGCGCTGGCATCATATGCAAATTTCGTTCGATTTATGAGCGGCACACAGGCCACACACACACACACACGCACATGTATATACATACATGCATCTACTTTTTGTACTCATAGTTTCATACACACACACACAGAGAGAGAGCATTCGCTTCATTAACATGACGAGCGCGCAAGATGCGAGCCATAAAATTAGCCCAGGCGACTGTCGATGCTGATGAATGCAACCAAACAAGCACACACACACACACACACAATCATACACTCTCACACACATACAGACACCTCCCTCTAGCCATCCATAAAAACGCAATGAGCGTCGGCGAGCGGTGTCGAAAAATTTGCAAAACTCAAAGCAACAATTCGACGAAAGCCAATTTTAGCAGCAGGCCACAAAGAGCGAGAGAGAGGGGGAGAGAGAGAGAGAGAGGGAGAGCGAGAGGGGGAGACAGTGTGTGTGTAAGAGTGAGAGGCAGCTAGAGAACAAGAAAGTCTATTTAAGTGCAATGCGACGAAGACCTTGATACACTTGAGCTAAAAAAATGAACAAAATTAATTAACTAATAGAATAATATATAATATAAAAATATTCTCAATCTAAGATAGATTGTCTATAAGAGGAGAAAATCTACTAAATTAATAATCTATAAACATTTATGTTTTCAAAGAGTTTCCCAGATATCAGCTAAACTATATAGCTGATCAATCATATATAGATAAAGATATAGATATAGATATAGATATAGATATAGGTATAAATATAGATATAGATATAGGTATAGATATAGATATAGGTATAGATGTAGATATAGATATAGATATAGATATAGATATAGATATAGATATAGATATATATATAGATATAGATATAGATATAGATATAGATATAGATATAGATATAGATATAGATATAGATATAGATATAGATATAGATATAGATATATATATAGATATAGATATAGATATAGATATAGATATAGATATAGATATAGATATAGATATAGATATAGATATATATATAGATATAGATATAGATATAGATATAGATATAGATATAGATATAGATATAGATATAGATGATAAATAACATCTTCAAAGAGATTCCTAGATATTCAGCCATTTCGTATTACCCATTACTAGAGTATAGACCTCGACTAGGACAGGTTACTGCGGGGCAGTTGGGGCAACTGTTTTAGACAGCAGCTAAAGAAGACACCTAAAGGGGGCGCGGAGTGGAGCGGACTATAGGGGGCGGGGCGGAAGGGGGAGCACAGGCCATACGGCTCCCCATAGAGCGCATGTTGAATAATCATCAGCAGCAAGGCAAAGGAGAGCTGGAGCGCTGCAGCAGCAGCAGGTAAGAGTAGAGGGTGGGGCGAGGGGGCGGGGCAGCAGATACGACGCGTCGTGTCAAAGTCGCCATTTGGACGCGTCGCCCAGGCGAACGTTGCACTTGCGTTTGTTGGCATGTAGCAAGTTGTTCGTGTGCTCGCCGCTAGATGGCGCGCGGCGCACGTGCAACATGCCACACACACATACACACACACACACAGACATAGCACACACTCATGCAGTGAAATTCGTAAAATTTTGTTTCCGCTGATGAAGTATTCCCCAGCTGCAGGACAAGGATTATTGGACGTGTGGCAACGTTCGCAGTTGCAACCCAGCGCCAGCTCCACTCGCCCCGCCCCCGGCTCTGCCTCCAGCTTATGCGCGGTATGCAAAGTGTGGCATAAAAGCACATCGTCAAAAACGTCGCTATTGGCGCCATCAAAGATATGTTTGAAGCTGCGCTTAGAATGTTGCATGCCACGCCAACCGAATCACCCTGTTGCTGCTGCTGCAGCTGCCACCCGAAATTTCATTTTGTCATTAGAAACTAATAAAATGCCAGCGCCAAATGCATTTCAGCGTCAGCGACCTTTATGTTTTCCAGTTTCAATTGGGTTTAGTAATTAGTTGATGGCTTTTTATGCGGATCTATAGTTGGACTCATTACGTTCAATAGCACAGCAAGGGGCTTCAAGGTGGGCGCGCGTGTGTGTGTGTGTGGCTACTGCAGAGGCAGATTGTAAAAAGTTCAGATATTCATGTATAAAAGAGTTCAAATTGTGTTCCTATACCTTCATAGCGGTTAGTGGAGTCTCCAAGAGTTTAATAATGAAATAGAATATGTAGAGTGTGTTTTTAGCTTAAAAGAGTTAAGAGACATTGAAAAGAGAAGAAGACGAATATGAAGAATAACATTAACTAAAATGCCATATTTCAGCATTCTAGATTTAAAATTGTTAAAATACAGTTTTAATTGACTTACCACGCCTCCAATGGGAGTAGATATATCAGCGATATCCTTTTGATATTGGGTGGTTAAGGCGAGTATGTAATTCAAATTGCGTTTACTTAGATCGTCAACTAATATGATTTCTGGCATACCGGAAACTGTTTTTTCGATTTACCACGCCCCTAGTGCTCATATCGGGAAAATCTTGACACTTTATAATTTGTTGCTATACATGAGCATATGTTCCAAATTTCAAGTCTCTAGCTTCAATAGTGTAGAAATAGTTTGCATTTTTACGCATAGACGGACAGACAGACGGACAGCAAATATAGATATTGCACACAACCAATATACTCTTTTTTCCTTTGGGAGCAGAGTATAAAAATTACCATTTCGTTTTCGAACCTTCTTTCGAGAGCCTACATAACATAGCATAAATAGAGACCCTTGAGAGCTTAGTGAGCGTACAGAGGTAACTACTCTACGCTTTCTAAGTTTTCAAGGTAACTACTCTACGCTTTCTAAGTTTTCAAGGTAACTACTCTACGCTCTCTAAGTTTTATCTAGGTTCCCGAAACTTTAAATATGTCATAACTCAATTTATCTACCTTAACTGCAATTTTTCAATATTCCTAATTTTCATATGACTTTAAGTCTTCAAGTAACTGCCCATATTTCCCACACTTAAACCACAAACATCTCAAAGCACCCTCGCAGTAAATGGCCTCTCGGCAATCAATAGCCACGTAAAAAACTTGCAAACACTCCCCTTCACACTTAGGAATTTCCTATATCATTTAAGACAAATATGCGCTGATTGTCTAAATATCATAACTCAATGAATTTGGGGCTGCCAGACGGATCAGCTGCGGCGCAGCCAGAGTCAAGAGTCCACAGTCCAGACAAAGACGCGTCAAACAGTGCGTATGAGTAATGTGTGTAAAATATTGCGCCTGGCATTCCACGTTCCCAATCGCAGACGGGTTCAAAGCCAACAAGAATTTGTATCTTCAGACAGAGGCACAACACGTGCTTAGCCAACAGCTGATTTTGCTGTGTGTGTGTGTGTGTGTGTGTGTGTGAGTGTGTGTGAGAGAGAATTTGTGGCCAAAAATCAAAACAAAATTTTACGCTCTGCAATGTGAGAATCAGGCGCAGGCGCAGCAGCTAGCAAAGGCGCTCTTAAGTGCTCTTAAGAGAGAGAGAGAGTTAGAGAGGGAGTGAAAGAGAGGGAGAAGAGATGGGGCTGTAGCGAGCATGGGACATGGTAGTCTGAGGCCATGCTTGGGCATGGAATTATGGCACCCAGGGGCATAGCATAATCAAAATTCCTTGCAACTGGGGACGTGGCATGCAGCTAGCGGCTGTGTGGAACGTGCCGCAGTTCAAAGCTGCTGCAGCAGCTGCAGCAATAACAACAACAACGACAATAACAACAACTAACTGCTGCTGCTTCTTCTTCTTCTTCTAGACGATGCCGAGGACGAGCTGGAAGATGATTTGCTTAGCCTGAGCGGCGATGAGGACTACGACGATGATGAGGAACTGCAAAGCCTGGACAGTTTCTATTCGGGTGAGTGCAAACACACACACACAAGCACACATGTGTGTGTGCTTGTTCATATATATATTTTGTCACATATCATGGGGCAGCTCCTCTTGGCTCCAGTGTTAACCTTGCCATAACCATTGAAATTGTCGTATGGGGTATTATATGGCTGCCGGCGATGACACTCCTGGGTGCTCTACACCTGTGCCGCGGGTGTCGTTGCCATATGCCACACACACACAGAGAGAGACCAAGTCCGGGCAGGGGCAGCCTAACTACGTTTTAAAAACCCCAAACAGCAATCAACACCAAGTCGGAGTCGCAGTCGCCACAGCCACAGCCACGGCTAGAGCGAGAGCCACTTCACTTTCACCACATACATCCTCGTTGCCATTTACGAGCTGTCGAACGAGCGCTGCTCGGCCTGAGCCTGAGCCGGAGACAGCAACAGCAACAGCATCCACAGCTGGCCCCTCGCATTGCCCCGCCTCCTGCCTCACCCACTGCGTTGGCTCTGCTTTGCCACATTTCTCTCTAGTGCCATTTCGTATGCTTTTTCCTGTGTTTATTTGTTTCGACTTGACTCGTCCCACCCGCCGTGCCACGCCTCTTTTGTGCTCGCCTCTTGCTTGGCATTTATTTATTTTTTTTCTTTTGCACAATTTTCTTGTGCTTTTTGTTTTTACTTGAACGTCGCGTCCTGCTGCTGGCTGCTGTCCATTTGCTAGCCAAGCAGACACACACATACACATACACACACCCACACTCACACACACACACACATGTAGACAGACTTCACTTGGTTGACTGCTTGCATAAGTCGACTGAGCTGGCGTTGGTTTAATGCCTTTATCGGGCTTCCTTATGCTTGACTACACTGAGCGAAATGCATGCATAAGATGCAAGAAGCAGCAAGGAGTTTTGTTAAGGCAAAGATTATATTATATATAGCAAGAAGATTGGTTTATTTAAAAAAAGAAAGAAATGAATGATATAGAATAAAGATTAGTGGATAGTAGGTTGGAATAGAATAAATACTACTGTTAATTTTCTTTAAGCAATTTTTTTTAAATAATCTATTCGAAATATACCCACTAGAGACTGTTATAAATAAGGTATTACTGTATCTATATCTATTACTTAAGACATAGCACATAAATAGAAACTAGAGATTTTTAATATTGTCAACTGAAAATTGATTTTTTTATATTCCAATACAATAATTTAAAATTGAATATATGCCATTCAAATCTGATATTTCAACAGAAGAACTAATAAAACTCCAACTCTCAAACATATTTGCTCTTTACTATCACACACATTTTCTCTCAGTGCACACACTTAGTTAACCTACCACAGCACTCAACACTTGGCCAGTCTAAACGACTCCGCCCGCACCTCAGCTCGAGACAGCCTTGTGCCCGACTGGCTGCCTGCCTGGCTGGCTGGGCAGTTTTGATGGTTTTCGGCCACCTAGCTGAGGAGCACTTGTGTGCAGTTGGCTCCATGGAAATCTTGCTCGGTGGCTCCGTGTGCGCCATGACTATTTGGCAACAATTTTGAAACGTTTTACGGCTTGCGATGTGATTTGAAGAAATTCAGCTGTGGAACTGGTGCAGCTGATGCTGCAGCGCCTAAATGTATGCAATGAAATGCAATTAGTTGCAGAAGAGAGAGAGAGAGAGAGGGAGAGAGAGAGAGAGGGAGAGAGAGAGGGGAGAGGGAGAGTGCGAGTAGCTTACTTCCTTGTCTGCGCTAAAAAGTTGTACTCAAGTCATTTCATTTGTTTGGCTTTGCCTTGGACTTCCGGTCGGACGCAGAGCCTGTGTCCTTTTGATTTATTAATAGCACGTGTACGAGACGCAGGAAACAGCGGCCCAAACTAGTTTAAAAACTGACAAGCTAACAGAGAGAAGGAGAGGGGTAGCGACAGAGAGAGAGAGAGAGAGAGCAGGGAGAGAAAGCGAAGGTCTCTTTATTAAGACATGCTGTATGCAAATAGTTAGTTAGTTCCGTTTCAAGTTTCCTTTTGATGCGACGCAATTAATTACACATTTGTCTTACAAGACAAACAAGACAAGCTCGCACATCCCAAAGAGTGCAGAAGGCAAGCGCCTCACATGTCCGCTTCAGCTAAGACCATAAATAATTGCTGTTTGTCTCCACAAAAAAGAAAAGTGTAGAGGAAGGGATTTGTTGACTTCTTTTTATCCCACAGCTCTGTGGACTTGCGTGTGGACCAGCAATACCCTGTGCGTCGGCGGGGATTGGAGAAGGGGTAGCTCGCTGGCTCAGCAAGTGTCTAGTGTGTATATATTTGCTTTTAACATTAACTATCAGGTAGATTTTAGTTATACCTACATTGTCTGAAGTCTCTAGAAATTGTTTACAGCAAGTATAGGGTATATGTTAGTCGAGCAAAGTTGTAATTTAAATTATGTCCGCTCATTCACTCTATTGTAATAAGATCAAGCATCAGTTAATAGTATTAAACATTTACTAGTAGATATTACAATATTTACAGGGTATCTACTAGTCGTTCATGTGCAAGAAAACTTCTATTTAATTATGCTAACGACATTTTCTAAAAAATTACTTTATGGATTAAGAAACATTTATTATTAATAGTAGATGGTATGTATATATTAAACAAACTTTATATATTACAGGGTATGTACTTGACAAGTATATAGAAATAACCTCTAGCTTGTTTATGATACACTATTAGCCTAAAAAGGTAGTTAGTATATTGATAAACATTGCGTAGTAGATACCTAAATATGTACTTACAGGGTATCTAACAGTCGAGTGTGCTCAACAAAGTTTAAAAAGGGTATTTCAGTACTTAAAGCTTTAAGTTGAATGCTAAAAATGGCTTTGCTAACACATTAAGCGCTTGCTACAGGGTATATATTGGCTTATACAGGGTATATACTAGTCGAGCAAACTTAAATAAGTTCACAGTTTGCTCAGATCTATCAACTTAAATATCTATGAACTTAAACTGCTCTATCAACAATTTACCAACCTGTTACAGGGTATCTGCTGGCCATGCACACTGCAAGAGAACAGAAAAATGTTCCCAATTATATTTTGAGGCTTTTGAAGATCTGTGCTTAAAGTGGCGAAAAATTCTCACAGTGCCCAGTCTCACAGCTTGTTAAGCGGCTCGATGTCCGTTGCTTTCACAAGAAATGAACGCAAATTGCTTTAGATGTCAATCTCAGGTGGAAAACTGGTCACTAAAGCGGTTGGCAGCAGATGACATGGCACAGTTTAATGAACCACACACAATGTGTGCGAGTGTGTGTGAGTGTGCGTGTGTGTGTGTGACACTCAAAAGGGCCGAGATCACGTTTAAGCTAAAGATCTCTAACCAAAATGCCGCGCCTAATTGGGTCAACACGCATCAAATGTGCTACGCAGCTAAACGCACTCTCTATACGTACATCTGTCTCTAACCCTTGGCAACGCCCTCCTTATATCCATTTCTTACCTTCGTATTGCCCATAAATAATAACTGCCCAAAACAACAACAAGTCAAAAACTAAAACGCAACTTTGCAATCTCAGGTGTACAAACGCCTTGACACCAAAGCTAAACAAGTGAGCGAAGAAAAAAATAAATAAAATACAGCGAAATAAAAAAACACTGAGATAAAAGTTGTTCCACATAGACCAGTGTTGAAAAGCGCTCGAGAGTTGTGCTGGGCTTGGGTTGAGGAGCTTGAGGTAGGGTTATCGCTGCACTTGGCACGCCCTGTCAGTTGCAGCGACTTACTTTTTACCAAATTTAAATACCCTGCATAGGAGCTGGGTGTGGGTATATTGCTGCGATGGGCTTAGGGAGATATCTATAATTAGAAATTTTATATAAAGATTTGATCTTGTTTATCTTTAGTTTTTGCATGGAGTTGAGGTATATAAATGGGGAAAATGAAGGCATTAAATGATAGAAATTAATCAAAATCGATAAAAAAAATCGATTGATTTTTATTTATGGTTCAGGAACTTGTCGTACTCATGAAAACTTGTGGTTCAGTTGCTAAAGGACCGATAAAATATTAATAAATATCGATAATTAGACTCTGGAGTTTAGTGAGTATCAAAGATATATTAAGTGAGCAGAGAATTGGATTTAAGAAAGCTCCAACTCGAGATCAAAATTGATATATATATATCGATTGTTAACTGGGGTTAATAGAAATTTCTTACAATCTATTTTAAACATATAATACATATACTTTTCTCGACTTAAGGAAATGATATATCAAGTAACTCTTAGAGATATAGCTCCAATATTAGCTTTATATATAGGAATATATATATGTACACTCCAGTCACTTGTATATATATTACGCATAGTATATAAATCAGAGCTATTTCAAACATTTTTAGAATATATTTCAAGTACAGGGTATCTGCTAGTTTATCTCCCATCTCCACTTAGCTGCTAGCTAGCAAGTTTTGCCTGCAGCAGCAAGCAGATGCTGGACGCGCGAAACGCTGGCGCGTTGTCTGTTTCCCGCGAGTCCTGCGAAAGGCTGCCTGACCATGTCCTGGGAATCGCGCCAAAAAGGACTCGAGCAAAAGTTATGACACGCCCAGCGCTTTGTTTTGTTTGCTGTTTGTCTTCAGCTGGCTGTTGCCACCTTTTGCATGATTTATGTGCGTTAGGTGTTGCCTGGCCAAGTTTTCCCCCCGCCCAAAAAAAAAAGAACGAAAAGAAAAGAAAAGCAAAGGAAACTCTCTGCCAGCAGCAGGACTTTCCCCCACTGAGAAGTCCAAACAACTTATTCTTATTTTTCGCGCAAGACGTTTTCATTTCGCATAAAAAGTCTGCGAACGTTTTACGACACACACACACACACACACATACAGAGCACGCCAATTGGTTTAGTGCCCCGCCCTCTCTCTCGCCCTGCTCCGTGCCTGCCCCCCTTTTTGGTGGCTCCCATGTGCATACTTTTGGTGCCACTTTCGCCGTTGCTTGTCTTATGCGACTCCAAGGCACAATTTCGCGCACCACCCGCTCCTTGGGGAAACACTCCACGCACTCCACACACACACACACACACACACACCAGACTCCCCATCCACACTCCACACTCTCGAACCACCCTAACCTAACCAGCTCCTCACATTTGCGTATTCTCTTGAAAGATAAATTCTTGGTAATTTAAATGAAATACACGCTGAAATGTTTTTCTTACTCTTTCATTTCCTTGGCATTAAAGGATTTAATTTGGACGTATTGTTATGTGTTTTCTTGCCTTTCCTTTTGGCTTCTCTTCTGCATAAATCTTATATATGGCCATACATTATTTAGGCTGGTGGCTTGCCTCTGACCCGCCCTTAACCTCTTGCCTTTCCTTGTGTCTCTCTCACCACAAATGATTGCAATTGCCTGTACTTTGCATATCCTTGGCAATGATATCGTAAACGAGTATTGACAGAGGGCAGTCAGAACTTTCCATGGACATCATTGTTATATATATTTTTCTGATTATTAAATATATCACTAATAAGGTCAGCTAAACATCCTGGCATTACTGCTCCAAATGGATTGAGCGCAGCAAGCAAGTCTACAAGCACAAAGTCTTGAGTCCTTAAGATCCTCTCTAAACCAGCTAAGCCTAACTACTGCACTTAGTGCATTTCCCAGCGTACCCATTTGAGTCATTTTGGCAGCTCCCACACGTTAACATAATAAGCCATAAATAATTTTATTTACCTCCAGGCATTAAGCACGCATCCTACCTTCGTTTATGTCCATAGTTTGCTATGCATAGCAAATGCAATTGCAAAGTCTTCAGTCAATAGTTTTTGGTTTTTGTGTGTGTGTGTGTCGTTGGTTACCTTTGGCTTATTAGTTAAATGTCAAACGCAAACACAAACGTCGACGACAAAATGATGATGGGCAATAAAATGATTTTATGTTTATTATCAACATCAAGCAGCGGCCGTGTGCGTTCGCCATCGTAAACCCAATTTCGCCAGCGAAGCCGCGAAGACCCGAAAGAATTGTCGACCCCTTTTTTTTCTGAGCTTTAGTGGATTGTTCCGTTAACAGCGGTACTTGAAACGCCCGGCCATAGAGTTCTAGTTTCCGGGGTTTCGAGGGAGAGAGAGAGAGAGGGAGAGGGAGAGAGATGGAGAGAGCGGCGTAGATAGCCATCGCCATCGGGAACCGGAATCGCCGCACACAAAGCCCAAAAACGGATGTGGCAATCGGACATGTTAATCTGTTCGCTCAAGATTTTCTGTTTGCATTTCAATTACGAGTGCTTCAATTCGTCTTTATGGCACGCGTGCCCAGTGGCACAACAGCTGCCACAGTTTGTGGCAACACACACACACACACACACACACATGCAGCCAGCTGCCCCACTCGTGACCACAAGCTTCAGGGCACGTGCCCAGCTGTGGGGCTCTAAGCTCTAACTATGCTGCGGTTTGTGGGCAGGTGCGAAAGTCAATTACAGCCAGGTTAGTCAGTCAGGCTGAAAAACAAACTCTCAAAACTCAAAAACCTCAAAAAAACCTTTAGTCGAACCCTTTTCAAAAAGCGGGGCGTCACTTAGGGGCAGGCGTTACGCACCCGACACGTCGCCAGCCACATCATCATTAGCGCTGACAGTCGATCAAGATTGAGCCACGATCAATGAACTGAACTGAACTGAACTGAACTGAACCGAATCGCAACTGCACTGAACTGGTTCTACCTGCCGCTTGATTGATTTGTGTCAGCGCCTGCAGCCAGACCCGATGCCTGCTCCCAGATTGAGTTCCTCACTTCATTTTTCATTCAGCAGAACTTTACGCAACTTGACATTGAGAATAATAGCTCTTAAAGGATCATCATTATGTGTCCCGATGACTCCTCACATATACATATCTTTATCTCTATCTTTATCTGATTGCGTGCCTCTAATTATTGTTTTGGTTTGTCTATGAATTGACTTTGCCTCAAATATTTTGAAAGGCTGCGCAGTTGGGTTCCAACTGGCGCCCAGCTAATTGGGTTTCGCTTAGGTAGGCGTGTCTTAAGGGATATGCTCTAAAGTGAACGCTAAAAGGAGTAAGCCATGTGATTAGGGTAGCTATATGTAGTTAGGTTCGCTTGGAAGGTTTGAATTATATATGCATTTTTTTTTTTTAAATATTAAAAGATCATCATATATATCATATATAGTATTTGACTACGATTTTGGATTTTTGCATTATACAATATTTACACATCGGATGACTTCGCCTTTAAAAATCAATCAATATTGAATTTATTAAAACAATTTTCGTCCGAAGTTCAGGGTATGTAACAGTCAGGCACTCCTGTCTAAAGCACTCTTAATAGTTCGTATTAAAATAAAGGACAAAATGTTTAATTCTAATCTATTTTAAATTTACTATTTAGGTTTTAAATCTACTCCTTGATTGTAAACTGTAGACTATAACTGATGAATTTCTAAGGAATTTCGAACCATTTTTATGAATATTTTATTATTTATATAATATTTGGTAAATATAACAATGTAAAATTTTATAATTCAGCTCTTATCTCTGATGCCTCCCTTTTTTAAGCTCTATAACTCTAAAAATCTATTGTATATATATATTATATTATATACTTATGTATGTATGTATATATAGTATAGTATTAGTATAGTATATTTAGTATAGTATATGTAGAACTGCTCTATAATTTTAAGAGCATTTCAATATTTATAAAAAAAAACTTCTCTCTAGCATTCAAACTTGAATGAGTTGAACTAATTAATGCGACATAGAATTATTTAACAGTATCATATGATTATTTCGCTTAAAATACTCAGCTAAAATAGAGTTGAATTAACAGAATATCATATGATTTAATGCGATTTAAGCACTCGCCCAAAATATAGAATTAACTGTATAAAGTACAAGTTACAATTGAACCCTTTTTTGGGGTTTTTCTGTACCAAAGCCTCTAATTAAATGTGGTCTTAAGCGTCTGATTAATTGTGCAGTTAAAAATGAGTGAACCAGCAGTTGAGGCCTCAAATCTACAGAGAGAGAGAGGGAGAGAGAGACACACGCACAGATACTCATTAATTTATGTGGATGGGCAGTGGAACTGGAGCTGTGGACCTTGGGCTTGGATCTGTCAGTACATCAAAGTGACAATTTGAGTGACTTCAGCAGCGAGTGGCAATAGAAGTGGCTAATTTAAAATGCGCTGCGACCTGGTGACGTGGCAACAAAAGGACACTTGCGCTGAAGGACAATGGCTGACAGGCAGCTAAAGCGGCACCCCGCACACCCACCCACCCACTGAAAGCCGCAACATATGTGTGTGTGTGTGCGAGTGTGTGTGTTGTGCTTATTTTTATAATTTATCTATTATGCATGAGGGCGCCAACAAAAAACCAAAAACCCTTTGCCTGTCAGCAGCCTAAAAAGCCTGCCACATGAGTGGAAGCAACACTGCAATTGCACCACCCACCGCCCGCCCACCAATCTCATCTACTCCTCCTCCTCCTTCGTGCTCTCTGCTCTCTGTTCGCTGACCAACAAATCTCAGTCAAAGTCAAAGTCAAAAGTTTTTGGCGTCACATTAGCCGCGCATTAAAAATGCACAGAAATCAAGAGCTAGAATGTGGCAATACAAGCGACGAGGGGTGGACGACTAAGCAGATACCCTGTGGGAATCAAATTTAAGAGAGCTTTATAATGTGTGTAATAAAATACAGAAAAAGTATATATATATATAAAATATTTTACCAGAAGATAATTAAAAAAATATCTAAAAATATGTAAAATGAAAATTCAAATTAAATAAAAAATTAATCATAAATAAAATAGAAATAAATACAATACAATATAAATAAAATAGAAATTAATTTCATAGACCAAAAATAAAAATATTATTTAAAAAAAAAAAAAACAAAATATAAATATATATAAATAAAAGTAATAACATAAACTAAAAAAAAAAAAAATATATAATATATAAAAAAAAATTTTTAAAAGTAAATATATTACACAATAAAATTTTATTAAATATAAAAATTTGTAAAAAAATATATAACATGAATATAATAAATTAAATATTTATTTTTATATTAAATATAAAAATTTTAAAAAAATATATAAACTAATATAACATGAATATAATAAATGAAATATATAAATTATAAGTAAACCCGCTCAGATATATGTACATATGTATATATATTATAAATAATATGAATAATAATATGAATATGAATAATAATTAATAATATTTATTTGTAAATAGATGATTTCTTCTTATATATTCTTATATAATATAAGCAAAATATGATGAATTATTAATAATTTAAAAAAGAAGAAATACATTTTTAAATAAAATATTAATAATATATTAATAATTAAAAAAAAAAGAAATAAATTTTCAAATAAAATATTAGTAATATATTATAAAATTAAAAAAAAAAAAACTAAATTTTCAAATAAAATATTAGTAATATATTTATTGTAAATAACAAAAATCATATAAATTGAGACATTTTAAAATATATTAAAAATTATAATTAATTGTTTAATACATATGAATATTCATTCGAAAAAAGTTTGCATTATATGTGAAGCTCTCATGAACTAGTAGTCGGCATTGCCAACTGCTGCAGCAATCACTGGGTATATGGAAAAAGGAGCCAAAACTAAGGCAAACTCCTGTGCCAGGGCGCATTTAGCATTTAGCATTTACCTGGCATCTGGTCACCCTTTCACCCACCATGCCACGAGTCCACATGAAACACGGCGACCTACCCCGCAAAAAGCCTCGACTTTGGGCTCGTGGTGGTCGTCGTCCTGCTACATGCCGCCTCCTGCCGCTGCCGCTGCTGCTGCTGCTGTCACAAAACTGTCAGTCAAACGTAATTAACACAGAGACAAAAAGGCAAAAAGCCAAAGAGCCAAAAATCCAAAATCCCAACTCAAATGCTAAAAACTTTTACATTTTTCCGCCGAACATTTGAATAGATTCGAACGGGCGCCAAGCAAATTGTTTGTCTGTTTCGTACACTGGAAAACGCTTAACAACAAGATTTTCCATTACTCCAGCAATTAGCTTGACAATTTTCACGATTTTCTTGCTGCAATTAGAGCGAAAACTTGGGCGTTCAAATTTGTTTTCTTGTTTTCCAAATTGACAAGTTTTTTCCAGCGCCAAAACATTAAAAATTAAGTACGCTAAATTAACCTTAATTGGTTTTTTGAATGTTTTGGATTGATGGGCTGTACATCTATTATTTAGTCAAGCTTGAAGTTGACTGAGATCGTGAAAACTTTTGGTTTTTGGTCAATTGACAATTTGAGATAATCTTTGGATGAGCAAAGGTGAAGGAGTAAAGGCTGAAGATAGATTTTTGTATATTTTTTATTTTTAAATCAATTCTTTTTAATTATAATTATATTTTATTAGGGCTTAAAGATAGATAGAATATTGCAGCATAGCTATGCTCTAGCTCTTTCCTTTGGACTATATTGTCTAATTAAAGATATTGTTCGTGTTTATAGGCATATTATAATTTATTATATTTTGTAGTGTTTATTAAAACTATAGTTTTTGATATTATGTTCATAAGTTAATTTTGTTTTTATGCTCTTTTTTATACGCTTTTTTTATCGCCTAATTAGGTTGAAGTTTTTAAATGGAGTTGTTTTATAATATAATTTTAAATTCATAATAATTAATTAATTAATATTATTTATATATTACATGTCGATTCTAAAATAATGTTTTTTTATTTTATTTTTATTTTTTTTTTTTAATATTTTCTAATTCAATTTCGTTTTCTGATATTGTATAAGTAAAAAAGAATACCAGAATTCCATTAAATTTATTTATTTATTTTTTATTATTTTTTTAGTTTTTTAAATACTTTAAATTGCCAAAAAGATATATAATACCTAATTATATATTATATTTTAATTTAATATATATAGATATATATATATATATATATATATATATATATTATATATTATATAGTAGATATTATTATTATTGAGTGTATTTCAAGCTGCCAAACTTCCAAACTCAAACCAAAGACTCAAACGACAAACTCGCGCAAACGCAAACATAACAGCATAAATAACAACAACAACAGTAACAACAACAATCCAACGAAGAGCTCAACACATAACCGCACAATTAGCGCAGCTTTCGCTGTAATTAAGCATAAGCAAAGCCCGAAATCGACAGCGCTGTCAATAAATGCTGCGAACGAACGAAAAAAGAACAACAACAACAACAGCAACAACACAAACAACAACAACAGCAAGAGAGTTGCCCAACGGCAGCAGAGTAAATAAGCGAGAGAGAGAGAGCAGCGCATGTATAGCTATAGCTATCTCGCTCACAGCGCCGACGCATGCGTTGGCAGCGCAACGAACGAATGCCATTGGCTGCCCAGCAACCAATAGCAATTGAGCAGCGCAGCTGAGAAAAAAAAACGAGCAGCAGCAACAAATGCTGCTAATGTGTAAAGTGATTTTTTAATTGCTTTAATAGTTTTTTGTTTAACTGAGCGGCAGCGGAGGGCGGGTCGGGTGTGGGCGTGCTGTTGAGTGCTGCTGACAGCAGCAGCAGAAGAAAAAAAAATCATTTTTGCTGCTGCTGCTGCACTTTTTGGGGCTTTGTTGCTGCTGCTGTTGCATGCATAATTAATTTGGCTTTTAGTGGCATGCAGCATGCAGCATGTTGCCTCTGACTGCCACTGAGTGCAGCCTGTGGTGGCACCGGCTCGTTGTCCTTGTTGGCCACAATTTTTGCCATATTGACGGGCGACATTTGCTGACTTTTAACGCTAATGGCTTAAACGTGTTCGCTGCCGCTTTTGGCCTTTTCAACTGATTTTATTTCTCCTGTTTTCTCTTTTTTTCGTCGTCATTTTGTGTCAATTTTATTCAATTTTTGTTGGCGCTTTATTGACGGCATTTGTAATGCGTTTATTTTATATGCAAATGGATGTAACTTATAAATATTAATCATGGCTAGAGGGAGGAGGCTCAGTGAGGAAAAACTCAACTTTGGTTAATGATAAAACAACTTTGACATGTAGATAAAAATAAATGGAAATTATGACCTAATAGAGTGGAAAATTATGTGCAGATTGCTAAAAATTGTTTTTTTTTTTTTTTAGATTTTTCAATTAATTCTATAAAAAATATAAATATAAAATATAAATAAAGCCCAATTACAAATTCTTTTAACAAGAGCTAATATAAAATTTCTCTCAATCTTAAAGAAATAATCATATAATTATCTTTTAAAGCTTCTCGTGGATACATGTACATTTCTATGTATGTTTTCATATAAGAATCTAATTAAACTTTTACGACAAATTTATTTGAATGAATTATTATTAATGTCGATGCAATTATACTATACTTTACTAGCCAAGTGGAATTATTCTTCTGCTTGCCATAGCTACAAAATCTTCTCATTTCAATTAGAATATAGATATATATAGATATAGATATATAGATATATACCAGTAGATTTATGCTTCTCTGTTTTAGCTTTGTATTTGTCTAGTAATTTAAAAGAAAAACTGTTTGAGATAATATAATATAATAATATTTGATTTTTAAAGAGAACCAGTTTTAAATTTTTTAAATATTTTAAAACTCGATTCCCGCTATGTGTATCTATGTCTAGATAAATTCAAAAACTATAAAGAAATTACTTTGTCTAATAAAAATAAATTTAAAAACATGAGCTGAAAAAATAATAATAATATAAATCAAAATTATAATAACAATACAAATTCTATATAAATGACATGAAAATAATAATATAAAATAATAAACAAAAATCTATAATAGACTAAAGGCTTTAAGACCTATAAAAGAAACCCATCCATAAATTGAAAATTGTAAATTCTTCAATACTTTAATTTGCTCAGATTTACCAAATCCTCTTAAGCAAAAATCCAACACAATATCTGCGCTTTCAACTAAATTAGAAACCTTTTTCATTTTGCCTGTCGACCAACCCAAACGCAAATAGAAACCAAGAAGAAGAGGCAGCAAACACAATAGCAGTTAAAACAAAAAAAAAAAACAACTTTCCAAAAGCTTCAACACCTGACATTTTGCCTAATTTGCATATTTCTTTGCGGCCTCAACTTCGCTCGTCTTTTTTTCCACATAAATAAGAAATATATAAATGTACGTGTATATCAAAATGTACAGCTACCTCCCCTTCCACAGCAAATTAACAAAGTATGTGCGCACACAACCGCTCTCTCGCTCTCCCGCGCGCCCATAAGCTAAATGAACGCCCAATGTGACAGTCGCACCATAGGGGCTCCCATGCTCCGCCTTTTGACTGGCTGTACATAGGCAGCACACACACACACACACACACACACACACACACACATACCTGCACACACATGCATATACTAAATTGACGCGCTCTTGCTCTCTCTCTGAGTGTTGCGCTCGCTCGCTCACGCATGGCTGCGTTTCGGCTTCCGCTAGCTAGTGTTCGTGTGCGTGTGTGTGTGTGAGTGTATGGGGCGCCATTTAATGCTTTGCTTTGTTGCTTCTCATTTGCTGGCAGCGCAGCAGCGACGCCGACGCCGCGCGCTTGGTGCGAGAATCCCAAAAGGCAGGCCCGCACACGCACCAACACATGCAAGCACATATACACCTTTACACACACACACAGAGACGCATGCGCTGGGCAACCAACTGGTTCGCCAAGTGCTCGCATTTACTGCTGTTGTTGTTGCTGCTGCTGTTGTTGTTGTTGTTGTTGGTGGAATAGGCGTTGACGCCCGTTGCTTTTGGCTGCTGCGACGACGACGGCGTCGACAGCGACGGCGTTTACTGCTTCGGGTTTCCTACGGCGCTTGGCTCTTGGCTCTGATTTAGTCACATTTTGGTGCTCGCGGCATTAGGACGTCCTCATTGTCGCGCCAACATCATAAACAACAACAACAACAACAACAACGTCGACAGTTGCGATCCTTTGGTGTCGCGCGTTAATTGAATAACAAAATTTGTAATTTGTAATTTTAATCAAGCGAAACGCAAAGCTAAAAAGCATTCCTCAAATTCCTATGGTGCAAAAAGTTCTTAGTGATAAATGTTTAGTGCAATTTGTGTTCTCTTAAATCAATTTGATTGATTGATCAACTGATTGATTGATTGATTGCTGACAATGCCATGATGGCTTTAAAGATGCTGTATCGCGGTCCCAGTTCGCGTTTAGAGAATTTAATTGAAAAAATTCAAGCGACCAAGGAGATAACCAATAACGGTAATTAAAAGTTAACTGAAAAATGGAAAGGTGTGAAAAATCTTGTAATAGGTGCATGGTATTGAGAGGGTTTATATGAAAGGAATTCTTTGTAGTTGAATATTTAATTTCAATTAAAATATTTTATACATCTTATATATTTTAAGAAGAGTATATATAGGTCAGTTAGCTAAACTGATTTGAATTAGGATTTATATTAATTAAAAAACGTTTGAATGCTATATAAAATTTCCTGTTATGCTTTCTACTGACTTACAACTTAAAGATATATAAGCATATATGTATATAAATCTTTTAAGCATCACAAAGAACTAACTAACTTAACATAATATACCATCTACAAGTCAGATCGGCACTTCTGGGTGCGCCCCAGTAAAAACTTTTTATATATACAAAAATCTCTATATATTTATATATGAATATATCGAGTTTTGTATATAGATTAGTGCTAGTAGGTCTTCAACGGATTGAAGATATCATATATCTTATATATATTTTATTATATTTTTAATTTCCTCTTATATATTAAACCAATTTTTAGCATCCTTGAGGCATCTTCATCTATGTTTCGTTACATATAAGACATAATATTATTATATAAAATATGTAATTCAATCTAATTCCATATATATGACAGATCTGTATAATCAAAAGTATTTTATCTATCAATCCCACATTTTTAATTTCTTTACAATCTTCCAATTTCTCTCTTCTACTTTAACTCAAATCCAATTAAAATCCAACATTTCATTCCAACTCGCAGCTTTATTCCCAAATCTTTTCCAATCTCATTCCATTTTCTTTTATATAACACTTTATGCTTAGCTGCAATCTGTTCAAACCCTTTCAGCTGACTTCTGCCCCTTAAGATTGTTGAAATCCCTATTTAACTTTCTTTGACCCAAGTAACGCCCGAGACTGGAAGCTGACCACTGAGCCGCAGATCATGCTCAATTGACGCCTATATTAATTAAATTGATGCATTATTTTCATGTTTCCTCATTAAGGGGCCAAAAGCTGCTGCTTGAGGAGCTCTAAGAAGAGCTACACTTCAGATCGGATCGGATCAGATCAGAGTTCAAGCGATGCCAGCCAAAACAAACAGAGAGGGTCAGTTAACAGATACAGCTAGAGATAGATAGTTATATACATGTCTGTATAGACAGACAGAGGGACAGATCGCCTACAATTAGCTTCAATTAAAGTTTTTCCAAAACGGAAAGTGAACCGAAAACAAGAAAAACAAAACAAATAAGAGACGACACTTGGCGCGTGGTGATAGATGAGTAAAATGTATAGAAGTCTGACAACTTGTGCACTGAGAGAAATTATGTTGGATTTATAATATCAAAATATATTCTTTGAAATAAAGCAAAATGAGGTACAAAATGGAGTCAAACTATGCCTTGAAAATGTTGTTATAAAAGGATTTGTGTTGAGATATAGAGTAAAGTTTGTGATTTACAATTTTCGATAATATTTAAAAGATAAAGATAAAGATAAAAAATCACTGTTTACAGAAGAGAATTGTGATAGTTAGGATAATACAGAATACCATTTTAGATTATAAATATAAAATTTCATTTTTCTAATTGATATTCAAAATATATGGTAAGAAAAATATGCTTGGACAATTAGAGAAGATTAAAAAACTGTTTTTCGATATTTAAGATTAAATATTTTTAAAATTCCGTAAAAAAGATCTTCAAAAAATACTTTTAATAAGCTCACACAGTTCACAAGTTTCTTCTGCTCAGCCCTACAATCAACGCACACACTCAACTCTCTCTTTCTCTCGCCAATTGCGCTCAGTGTATTTATTGGAGTGACCCTCATTGCCCCGATGCTAATGCTAATGTGTGATGCGGAGTCAAGTGGCAGTCAGAACTTGTAATTAAAATGCTCTTAAGTACAGCGAGCGCGCAATTAGTTTGCATGAAACAAACGTGCGGCTCATTTACAGCCAGCGAGAGTGGGAGATCAAAAGATGATGGGAATGGGGAATGGGGGTGGGGGCGATCTGGTTGACTAGTGTCTGGGGTGGAGGCAACACCAAAAATATGTTGCATGTGTTAATTGAATTAAGTGCTGGCGTTGACCAATTTTGATTTCCTGTCTTAGTCACATTGCGACTAAAGAGAGAGAAAGCCGCCGAGCTAATAAGGATGCAGTCGCTGCCCACACGACATGCGCTTAATTACAAACTACTTGAGAAACCCAATACAACAGCAATTCTTGTTTTTTCTTTTTACAGATATGTACAGCACGCACACTTCGTCGAGCTACTCGCCCAGCATCTCGGATGGCACTTTGACGCCCAACTCACAGCTGCAGCAGCCGCAACAGCAGCAGGAGCAACAGCAGCAGGAGCAGCAGCAACAGTCCCAGGCGAAGGCAAATGGCGATGCGGCAGAGCAAACGGAGCTGGAGCAAGAGCTGAGCAAGCCGAAGCGACCGGCACATTTGCATCACCATCATCATCATCATTATCATCATCAGCAGGCGCTGAAAATAGCGAACAAGCTGCGCAAAATCAATAAGGATGCAAAGCTGGCTGCAGGACAAGGACAAGGACATGGCACAGCCGCCAAGTTTGATAAGTTGACAGGGGAGGGGATTAAAAGTCGAGGCGACGGCTCCTATCAGTGTCAGTTCTGTGATAAATCATTTCCGCGTCTCGGCTACTTGAAGCATCACGTGCAGGTGAGTTCACATCAGCCCGCAGAGCAGAGCTCCTCCTCTGGGTGACAGACGCCCCACGAATGGGTTAATTACTCAACGTGACATTACGTAAGGCGCTTAGCATTGCCCTGACTTTTATGGGTGGTTGATAAACCTCTGCCTGGGGTGGCTCCAAATGGGCCACAATGTTTGGTGTCAGTCAGAGAGCTGAGGCCGCTGAGGCATCCCTTTGAGCCACATTAAGTAATCAAATGTCGCTGCGCCGTCTACGTAAATTGCTATCGATTGTTTGAATTTTATCTGGGTTACGGGTGCGGAGCAGTGAAAAGCGTAAAGCTTAGAGTGGTTGCATAACTAGTAGAACTATTTAAGAAATGAAATAATAGAAGATATATCAAATTGTTTAAGTATTTTCCTAACTGAACTCTATAGCTAAAGGGAAGTGCAGTTAAAAGACAGCGCTCTAATCAGAACTAAGGAAACAAATAATAGGGAAAATTAAAGAGAATACATTAAAAATTGTAAAGATTGACAGAAATGAATAAGATGTGAAACGAGAATATGATCTTAAGAGACGTATATGTAAAGAGGAAATAATAGAAGATATATCAAATTATTGATTTAATAAGTATTTTCCTAAATGAACTCTATAGCTAAAGGGAAGCTTAGTTAAAAGGCAGTGATCTAATTAGAACTAAGGTAACAAATAATAGGGAAAATTAAAGAGAATACAATAAAAAGTTTAAAGATAGACAAAATAAGATGTGAAAAGAGAATATAATATCAAGAGGCGTATAGGTAAAGTGGTTCCTGAAGGAATAGAAAGAAATTTGAGCTTGGATTAAAATATTGCTTAGAATAACTATATACAGATAGGCAAAGATAGATATAGATATATACAGATACGCATAGATAGATAAATATAGATAGATAGATAGATTGATGCAGGCTTTATATATGATATATATGATTTCTTTTTATATATCTATATATGATCTCTCAATTCTTATAAGAATTTATAAGAACTATAAACCAAGTGACTTAAATTATATATAGAATTTAGAGATAGAAAAAAAAACAATAAGAGAATAGATAAATACAAATTGTAAATATCTAAATGAAAACAGATAAATGTAAAAACTTTCATCAAATCTAATATAAACGTGGAGGCTCTTATATATGTTCAGTTTTCAATATCTAATCTAAAACTCTTTTTGCGTTTTAATAACTTTATGCCCATAGAATACAATCTAAACTACTTTGCAAAAATCAAACTCCTTAAGTTCTTCTCATAATATTTCTAGCTAGCTTCGATTTCCTCATTCATTCCTCACATATAATTATCAAATGACATCTTAACTGAAATCTCTTAATTTTAATCAATTCCCAATTGTTATTTATAGAATGCTCCAAAACTATATATAGATACATCTATCATCCATAGATCTTGCCTATAAAAATGATTTATTTTAATCTCTAAGCTCCCGCCCTGCTTATCCGACCGATCGCAGTCGTGCAAAAATGTTCATTGCCTGCAAAAGTTTCACTACAACAACAACAAAAAAACCAAGAAAAAAATTCCTTTGCTCTATATGAGATGCATATCTAGCGGCCTTTATACATATAAAGCGGAGCATTCTTAGAGGACGGCAAAGTGCCTACAAATCAAAAGAGAGGGAGAGCGAGGGAGAGGGACGGAGAGAGGGAGAGGCAAATATACATTTTCGGTAGCATTTCAAACAAAACCAAAACACGTAACACTCGATGTTCACCCACTTGAAGGCATGTCTCATCATGCTGATGTGATTCGTATTCTGCTTCTTCTTCTCGTTATTGTTGTTGTTGTTTGGGAGGGTATCAGAACGCCCATGACATCAGCAGCTAACAAGTTGTTAACCCAATTGCAACTGTGTTTAGGACTACTGGCGATCGCTTATCGCTCGGCCCAAACATAATGCGCTTGCCTTTGATCCTAGGCGGGCGGAGAAATATGGGGAATATGCTGATGATGATGTGGATGTGGATGTGGATGATTGGCGCGACAGTTTAAAAAACCATAACCGACACGAGAATCCCCAGCCAGGCTAACACTTCGCGCAGGTTAACGCGACGCTCATATTGTGCAATAAGCCAAACTTCAACTGGGGGGCTTGCATACAAATGGGCTAATTTTTTGCAAAAAAAAATACGATTTTTTGTTGTTTTCATCGCACTTCAAAGCGAATGCGCCGACCGCCAAAGAACCCAAAAAGTAAACCGGTTGCGGGTGTGTGTGTGGAGCTAAACAGCCCCACCTGCCCCGCCCCCTCGTTGCCCCGTCCCCTGCTCTGCCCTGCCACATGTCTCAGCATTTTGTGGCGTTTGCGTTGCGCATTTAGATGAATTTTTGTCCACAAGCCAAAGCGAAACACCTACGTTAGCCGCCCCGCCTCTGCCCCCAGCCCCCTCCACCCCCCTGCTCCACTTGCCCCTATGCAGATTCTGAATCAGTTTGAATTTTTCTTTTTTTTTTTTTTTTGCCAACTGCAGCAATAAATTCAAGACAGGAATCAGGCGAGTCGACAACAGCTCGACAACTTCTAAGAATTTCAAATAGGTTAGTCAGACCAGGCAGAGCAGCCGAGCCTCGGCTAAGTCGAGGAACTAGAACCCAGAGATATCAGCGCTGCGATTGCAAGCCCCCAAAAAGCACTTGCTGAAGTCAGCTCTCACTAAACACCATCTATCTTGCTCTATCTCTAACTAATCTCTCTCTCTATTTCTCTCTTTTAGAGCCACGCCGAGCATTTGCCTTTCAAGTGCGAGTACTGCGCGAAGCTCTTTAAGCACAAACGCTCGCGGGATCGCCATAAGAAACTGCATACAAATGAGCGGAACTACAAGTGTCCGCACTGCGAGGCTGCTTTCTCCAGAAGGTAAGTGTTGAGTGGAGGTAGTTGTTGATAAGGAATAAGACTGAAGTCTGAAAAGTGGGGGGAAGAATGGCTGAAGTAAGTGATCAAATGAATAGGAAAAGAAACGGCTGAGGAATGACCAAAGAAAATGTTGATATGAAGAAGTTAAGATAAACTTAAGAGATATATAAGATTTATAGGAGATTAGAAGGTAGTTGATAAGGGATAAGAATGTTGACTGAATGGTGGGGGAGGTAAGGCTGAATAAACTACAGCGAGCGGCTAGAAAATCAGCAAAGAAATGGCTGATACGGATATGTGATAACAAGAAAGAGATATAAGATATATGAATATATATAAGATAATATATAGATATATCAGATTTATAGATGATTAGGGCATACATAAATAAATCAATGAAGGCTTGACAATTTAAGGAATATAATTTGAAGGCTTCTGGCTCTGAACCCAAAAGAGATATAAATAGAGCAGAGAAAGAGTAGAGTTCCTTAATAGAGAGTAGAAATAGTTAATACTCATGTCTTTTATATTATTATATTATTATTATATAGTTTACAAGCCAACGTCTCATAGGAAATATCCTATAGATTCAAGACATATACATAATATCTTCTTCATTCCTTCCCCAATTTATATACAGCTGCGACCATAAAAATAGTAGTGGTGCTGTACATTAACTAACCAAGGAATATAACGGTACCTTTACCATTCGCAAATAGGCAGACGCGGATTTTTTGGCAAGTGTCCCAACAACAAGTGCAAACAGTAAAAAGTCCCGTTACTCATCACTAAGTTATGCTGTTTAACAATATGTGATCAATCGCACTACTATTTTTATTTTCGCAACTGTATATATATATATATACCTTATTATATCTTCTTCATTCCTTTCCCAACTGATCTATATGTGCACTCCCATTTCCAATGACAATACCCCAGCCATATCTAAACTTCTCTCTCTTCATCTTCTCTTCTCTTCCCATCCCTGCAGCGATCATCTGAAGATTCACATGAAGACGCACGACATCCAGAAGCCATTCCAGTGCAGCATGTGCAATCGAGGCTACAACACGGCCGCCGCACTCACCTCCCACATGCAGAAGCACAAGAAGAACGCCGCCATCCTGGCCGCTGGCGGCAATCCCAATGCGCTCAACTACAGTCCACGCTCCACGGGCTCCGCCTCGATATCGAGCAATGGCAGCTTGCATAAGCGACGCTATGCCTTGGCTCTGGCCTCCGACAGTAGTCCCAGTCGCCTGGAGTTTCCCAAGAGGGCGCGTGGCCAGCTGACGACCACGCCTACGGCTAGTACAATAGCCACGCCCACGCCCACGCCGCTGCTGCGCTGCAGCTACTGCCCGAAGGCAACGGAGTTCAGCAGCCTCGAGCAGCTCAATGCGCATCTCCAGAGCAACCACGAGCAGCAGCAGCAGCAGCACCAGCAACAGCAGTCGAAGGATGCGGATGGCCAGACGAATGGCTTCCAGCTGAGCTGCGAGTATTGTACGATGAAGTTCGTCAATATCGCTGCGCTCTTCCAGCATATGAGAGTGACGCACTTGGATCGGCTGAGCAGTCCCAATTCCTATTACGAGCACTTTAATCGCCTCGGTTCGCCCCAGTCGAAGCTCAAATCGGATCTGGAGAAGTCGGAGAAGGCCGAGCAGGAGCTGCCCACGGATCTGAGCAGCAACAAGCGGCGTCCGCTAACATCGCCCACGCAGCAGGCGGCGGCTGCGCAGCCTCCTCCGCCGCCTCCTGCCCCGGGCATCTTCTTCTGCAATCAGTGCAACGCAGGCCTGCCGGACTTCGAGAGCTTTCGCAATCATCTGAAGAGTCACATCGCCGAGGGCATGCAGCTGATCTGTCCGCACTGCGGGCTCAGTCTGCCCGAGCAGTGCGAGTACGAACGCCACGTGGTCGCCCACTTTCTGATCAGCAGCTCCGAGTTCAACTGCTGCAGCACCAGCTGTGGCAAGTCCTATGCCAAGGCCGAGGAACTGCATCAGCATCTGCTGGCCGAGCACGTCCAGACCATGCTCAAGTGTGTCTTGTGCTCGGAGCTCTGCGAGAATCGCATGTCCATGCAGCTCCATCTAGCCTGCGCCCACAGCCAGGAGTCGAAGCTGCTGCGATGCAGCGCCTGCCTGGAGCTCTTTCGCAACGATGCCGACTTTCATGTCCATGTGAAGACACGCCATCAGCTCCAGGGCAACCAGGGTTTGGGTAATCCCCCAGCTCCTGCCAATCCGCTCCAGTGCATGTTTTGTCGCGCCGTCTGCTCGTCGGAGCTGGAAATGCATTTCCATTTGGCGGCGCATGCGCGACAGTTCCGCTGTCCCAGCTGCCCGGAGACGTTCCATGTGGAGTTCCTGCTGGACAGGCATATGCAGAGCCAGCATGGCGGCATCAAGGACAAGGAGTCGCCTGTCGCTGCCGGCATGGGCAGTTTGTATGTGAATGCGCTGCTGCCGCCTCTGGCTGCGGCCGCTGCTGCCGCTGCCGCAGCAACCAATGCCAACAATAACAACAACAACAACAACAATAGCAACCTGCACATTGACTATAATGTCGCCTTCAAGGGTCTCTTTGGTGGTACTAATCCGCCGAGCAAGTTCTACAACAGCCCGCTGCAGGTGGACACCAAGCAGAGTCCGCATCCGGCCCTGATGTACGGCCTCAGTCAGCGCTACTTGATGGAGATGTACGCCGCCAAGGCCAACTCGCCAGCCAATGCCAGCGCCGCGGAGCTGCCCACGCCCCAGGCCAACCAATCCGCGACAGCCTCGAGCAGCAGCAACAACAGCTTCAGCTGCGGCATGTGCGAGCGTCAAGATCTGCGCAGCGAGGCCGAGCTCCACTCGCACCGGAAGCTCGCCCACAACCTGAAGACGGGCGTTAGTCTGCGCTGTGCTTATTGCTCCGGCAACTACAAGAGCCGTGCGGAGCTGGAGCAGCACATGAAGAGCTGCCACAACTCGAGCGGGAAGCACAAGTGTCTCATCTGCGACGAGATCTTCCCCTCGCCGGCCATCCTGGCCGAGCACAAGCTGCAGCACTCCAAGGTGGGTCAGTCGGGCAAGTGCGCCCACTGTGGCCAGCAGCTGGAGCATGTAGCCGCCTTCCGTGCCCACCTGGGCGAACATGGCAACGATGGCAACCTGCCCATGGCCTGCATCTGCTGCCGCCAGACCCTGCACTCGGAATTCGAGCTCAGTCTGCATGCCAAGTTCCATACCAAGTCGCCCAGCTGCAATAGCCTGCAGGAGCCCGTCTGTGCCCTGTGCCTGGAGCCGCTGCCTGGCGCCGGAGAGACCGCCAAGCTGTGCGACAAATGCTGTCGCAAGCACAATCTGAATGGCAAGCGCAAGGAGCAAGTGCAGCCAACGGCAATCGCTGCTCCAGCGGCCGCAGCTGCTGCCGTTGCCGTCGCAGTCGCGGCGAGCGCCTACCTGGAGCATCGCTGTAATCTCTGCAAAATGATCTTGCCCCATGCCCAGAAGCTGCAGGAGCATCTCGTCGAGCACACCTTCGCCGGCACCGAGCAGCGCGGATTCAATTGCTACATCTGCTCGGCTGTGTTCACGGCGCCCGGTGGGCTGCTCGCCCACATGGCGGAGCACGGCACGCGTCCGTACGATTGCAACTTGTGCCCGGAGAAGTTCTACTTTCGTGCCGAGCTGGAGCATCATCAGCGAGCGCACGAGCTGCACCCACAACCAGCTGCATCCACAGCACGTCCTCCCAAGCAGGAGACGCACAGCTCGACGGCCAGCTCACCTCTGACGCTCAGTCCCAGCCACGTCAAGCAGGAGCTCTACGAATCGGAGCCAGCCAATTCACCCAACGGCGTTGAGCTGCCCGTGCAGCCGGAGGAGGAGGAGTACATCGAAGTGGAGCAAGTGCCGCAGGAGACGCTGCGAACGGGCGAACTGCTAAGCACCGAGCGCTCCAGCAGCAGCGCCTAAGTATTATTAACTATACTAAATATAACAACTAAAACTAAACAAAACTAAAACTAAAACTAAAACAAAAACTAAAACAAAAACTTAACACTAAACTAAAACTATCTAATGGCATTTTAAAACTCTAGCGTCCTTGAGGTTAAGGATAGATGTTGTAGTTATATCTAGCAGAAAAGAAACTGTTCAATATTAATGATATTCCCGCTTAGAAAGAAATTCTATGCAGCCAGCTTCGTGCTCTCTACATGGATGATATATGTATTTATATATAAGACTGTTCAAATCTATGTTTATAATTTCCCTATCAGTTATTTCCCCTCAAAATATGTTTAATATGTATATTTTAAAAAATTATTTTTAAATTACGATTTAATTTGTTTTTAAATATTTTATACAATTTTTATTTGGTTTGAAAAATTATGAAAATTTCTTTATAAACTTTCCTCAATATCTCAAAATATCAATATTTTACTTTATGTATATTTCAATATTCACAAAAAAAATTTCTAAAATTTTGCAAATGGACTTTTCAAATAGATTTATGAAAACAAATTAAATTATTAAATTTGTACTTGCATTTTTTTTTCAAATTTAATTGTAAAAGAAATTTTTGAAAATGTATTGAATTTTAAAAATTGTTAATGTTATTTATATCAAATTTATTTTTTAAATAAATTAAAAAAATTGAATTAACTTTAACAATATTTAAAAACTTGTCAATTCAAAAACTAAATTGGACAAAATTGTATGTATATTTAAAAAGTAGTTTTGAAAAAGAAGTATTCAAATGTTAAAAAATCTTGAGATTTTTTTAATTGCAAAGAAAAAATATTTTTAAAATATTTCAAATTTGAAGAAGTTCTATAAAAGTTTTTAAAAAGGTTTCAAGTAAAAAAATATATATATACTTTATAAATATATATATTATCATCCAATTATTTTTCTTTTCAAAACAAAAAAATGACTTCAAAAACTTTTTTGTTTTAATATTATACATCAAAATTTATTTATTATAATTACATAAAAATAGATATATATTGTATTCCCTATAAGTAAAACTCTTACTTAACTCTTAATTCATATTTTGAAATCTAAACTTAAATCTTGCCCCAGTTTATTGTTTAAATCAAAGAACAGCCTAGTATTAAAGACATATTATATACAGATATATACATAGAAAATCACCATAACTATAAACAACAACAACAACAACAAAAACTATGCCTAGCTAAGTAATATCATAATTAATGTATGAATAGAGTAGTTTTGATTAATGTGTGATAGTTTTCAAAAGGTAAACACAATGAATTTTTCTATTCTGTAACTAGTTTGTATTATCATAATAAAACTACCCAAAAAGTATAATAATTTATATAGTTTAAGGCGCCTTGCGCTACCTTCCGTATTTATGTATACCTATAAAATATATAACATAACAACATATATAGCATATATACATACATATGTGTACATTTGAATAATCAACGTATGGTAACTACAATTATGATCTATGTCTTACATAAGCACCAAGCATTTTTAATGTGTAGCATATAAAAAAGGAATCCAACACGAGACACTACAAAATATTTAGAGTAAATGAAATAAAACAGAAAAAAAAAAACACACAGAAGTTGAAACCAAAATACAGAAACCTCGCGTAATTTCTTTTATGGGTTTACTTAGAAGTTTCGCCTGTAAATCTGATAAGATTTTTTATGGAAGCTGACGACATGCGTCTCCAACAATTTTATGGCGAATATTTTGTGTGGCTTTTCAATACCCTGTCAGCATGAAAGGTGTGGGTATAATTGAAGATGATTTGAAGGTGAGAATTATGTCATTCATTTCCGTTTTCTATTAACAATTAGCAAAACGTTCGCTTTTAGAGTACCTGAGTCATTCAAACTAACTCATAGATCTCAGCTACTATAAGAACTGGAACTATACGATTTGAGCTGTAAAATTTTATATATTTGAACTGAATTAAATATATATGTTCAAGTCCTTAGCAACCGTATGTTCAGAGAAAAACCAACTAGACTCATTGAATCCAGAGTTTATGAAAGCTTTAGAGATGAAACTTAGTAGATAAATACTTCTAGACTATGTCTCGACATAAGATGGCATAACAGCATGGGTGTAAGTATAGGGTATCTTTTTGATAAATCTAATAAATCTTTCAATTTTGATACTGTTTAAAATAATATATACCAAAATATATATAATAAATATCAAAATTATTTTAAAATAATAGTTATTAATGTATACAGTTTAAGAATTCTTCAAAAAAATCTTAAGACACATATTTATATCTCTATATAGCTATTAAAGTCAACGTATCCCAAGTAACTGAGAGATTATAATAGTTAGAGTAGAACAATTTTCCACTCTAGCGTTTCAGATCTCAATTAATTTCTAAAAATGCTAAGGTACTCAGAAAGGGTATATATTAGTCGAGCAATCTTAATTTGAACATATTTACTATATATTCTTCCATTCTTTTATAATATATTATAAGGGATAAAGCTTCAATTGTTCCTCAAGTAAATTTAAAGGGTAGCTTCTAGGTTATCAAAGATTTCAGAATTCAATCCACAGAGCTTGGATTAAATCTTAAGCTAATAATGCACAGTTAACCCTTCTAGGGTATCTGTTAGTTGTGCACTGCTGCTTGAGGCCTGCTCGTGTTTAATTTCTGATGGTTTTCGGCGACCGCGACACGTAACGACCATAAAAAAGGTGCGCGCGAGGGTAACTCGTTTTCGTTGTATATTTGCCGTCGTATATGCACGAAAGATATACATTTATATATATAAGATATACATATATATATATAGAGTTTTTTTTTATTTCTCTTGTTGAGGCGACACAACAAATTGGCGCTGGGTGATGCCTATCTGTAAGACCGGTGGCAATTATGCCTGGCGAAAAATGAAAAAAAAGATAAGAGACAGAAGCTGAAGCTGAGACTGAGAGACTGAGAGGTTGCTTCCTAGAATGCACCGACAATGGGGCACTGGCTAATCCAGGACAGGGTTAGGAGCACCTCCTGCTTCTCGGAAGCAATTGCAAATAAATTGCATTTAATAAATTGTCAAGCAGTGAGCTGAGATCAGACCGGAGTGGAGTGGAGTGGAGTCGAGTAGATGTCACTTTCTGTGCACCTGTGCACTGGTGACAATTGTTGGCCGTTCGCCGACGTCGGCAATCATCACAAATCAATAAAAATGTTTATTATCAGCAATTGGTTCAACTAAACACCGGCAGTAGTTAATTAGCGCCATGCCCGGCATGCCGATGCGTTCGGCCGCTGGAAAACTTGAAAAACCAATCTCCGACAACAGCAGCAGCAGCTCCAATTGAAAGCCAGCTAAGGAACAACTTCAGGTCCAACTCCAACTCAAACTACAACTGCAATCGCAGCTCCATTGATCGTTTTCATCGCGCAGACCGCCAGGCGCGTTGGCTCTTCGAGTTTCCGCGAATTGTTTTTTATTTTTTCTACAATTTTTTTTTTTTTTGCCTTTTTCTTTTTAGCTCACAAAACGTCACCAATATGTCGAGAGGCATTGGATCTAAATCAAAAGCCACCTCCTGAGTATCACGCATCGATTCGCGTCGATTTATCTTTTGGTATTTGCGGCATTTGACGGGTTTTTACAGCCAGTTGAAGCACGCACCGACCGTGGTCGAAAAGTTATTTAATTGAGCTTAATATTCATAATAAAATAATCGAGTCTTTCATTTAACTTAATGAATATTAATTTAGAATATGAATAGAGTTATATTTTAGGCATATTCATCTAGTGGGATTTTAGTCAAGCTTTTGCTTCTTCAATTTCTCATAGCTTTCGCACCACTGTGCGGCGTTTGAAAGTCTGCTTGGCTTGCGGACCGACAGCCAAGTGGAGCAACTGCAGTTGTTGTCTCACCTGCATGTTTTGACGTCTCTTTGGCTGTTTGGCGACGCATTAGCAGCTACTCCTTGTTGCAAGCAGAGAGGCAGACCCCTCTGCCCCTTGAGCTACTCTATTAAAGTTAAGTGTTGGCCTTCGCCAGGCATGCAGCAGTCATTCTGTCCCCTCTATCTCTCTCTCTACATACAACAATTGTGGCATGTGAGCGTCTAAGAGATTTGGAAAAGCGTTGCAAGTCTTTAGATTTGTTGCGCGCGTAACTTTGACAAATGAAGAAGCGAGCACTAGACATATTTGGCCAGCTGATGATGATGATGATGCTGATGATGATGATGTTGATAATATAGTTGATGATGTTGAGCAACACCTAAACCAAAACCAGCGCCTCATAATGGATACAAATGATGATAAAGCTGAAGGCGAGACCCCATCAACTATGCCTGGCTGATTTGGGAGCTGCTTCTCAAATGGACAAATGTCGAGCAAAAATGTTTTCGCATGCCTTATTAAACAACTGGTAAAGTGAAATATGCTCGGAGCTGTTTATACCGTCGAAATGGCGTGAAGAGGTGCATGATAAAGTTGTGGGTTGGCTTGTGACAGTGAGAAATGGAAGCTTTTCAAGCATTGGAGTGTGTGGTATGTGCTTGGGGAGTTGCAATAAAGTTTCATGGCAAAGTTTGAATAGGCAGCTCTTATATTAGCTCAGTTCCTTGAGACTGTCCCATTGAACTTGGGTAATATAGGTGCTAAGCTCTTCAAATTTAATATGTGGTTAACTTTTAGATTACTTAAGACATTTGTCTAAACTAAGCCTTCAAAACTTGTATATTATATTATATATAAAGTAAAATTTAAGATAAAGACTGAAACTGTAAATGTAACATGTATGAAGCTTTATACAAAGTTTAAAGTCGCTAGCTCCCATATTAGCCGAGTTCCTTCAGACTATTCCATTGAACTCAGATGTTACCTGTGATAATATCCTAAAAATTAGTATGTAGGATCGGTCTAGGTTTATTTTAACATTTGCAATACATTTATGTGCATACCTGGACTATTTCTCTTTTTATAAACTAACATATTATATTCCAGCAAATCTGTTCCATCTGTTCAACAGTTATATAACAACTTACAGGGTAACTTAGAACGAATTGCCGTTAAAGAACTCTTCCTCCGCTTTTTCCAGTTTTTTTTTTTTCGCAAGGGTAACGCCGCCCCCGCACACAACACGCAAACGACCCTCACAGCCAAATACTTTGCGCTGTTAGACAAGGGGCAAATGTTTCCTTCCGGTTCGCATGGAATGGCATACAGAACAGGGTCAGACTGACAGAGCCAGAGAGAAGGAGAGAGCGAGGGGGCGAAGCAGAGAGTTTTCGCAGCGCGAATGTGTGCCAAACATGCGAGAAGCGGGCGAGTCTGCAGTACCCCAATATTCATTACCGGCTTATTAACGTGATTTACCGATGGGGGTGATGCCTGTTATGTGTGTGAAGGATGTGGCACAAGGATGCTCAAGGATGTGTGGCATGCAGTGGCTGGGAAACTGACTTTTCAAGCGCCATATAGCCCTATATATCCGTTGTCAATAAAGCTTGTTAATGATACCGTGCGAACCACTTGATGGATGGCCTCGCCAAAGCAAATGTGTCAAGCTCAGTAACGGACTATCCATATGAATATATTAATATATCAAGAGAGAGATATATAAATATATAGTATAGCTGTCATATGCAAATCAACATTGAAAGCTCATCGAAAGTCTAATGGAACTGTCGAAATGGCTAAGTGGCTGTGGGGAGGTCTATATCAATTAACTGTCATTTCCCCTCACTCAATTTCAATTTCTTAGCTCTTAATGTTTGTTCTTCACTTGTGCTGCGTATATTAGTATATTTTGCTAAGCTTATTTAATTCATACTTGTTTCTAAAGCCTTCCCAATGCTTCCCTAGAGCATACCATCTGCGCCTATTCCCTAGCTATCTCTACTCTCTTCTACTTTTTTTGTCTTTTGCGCCTAACTAATTAAACGATTCCGCCCCAGCAGCTATTATTCCAATTCCAATTTCATAAGCAGTCGCATCTCTGGTGTAGGCGCTTAATTAAATTAACTTGTCTGATGTTTATCTGTCAGCATTAATAAGCAGATCTCTGCAGATAGACAACATATATCCGGCGACCAAGTCTTAATTATGACAATGCGCACGAGCTAACCCACTGCACGCATTCACTCCAAAGATACTGAGGAACAGTCCCAGTCACAGTCACAGTCACAGATACAGATACAGCTACATGCACAGCTATTTGGATACAGATACAGATACACATTTACAGTTAACAAATTGCGCCTCTTTCATTGGCTACCCAGGTATATACATACACACACACACACCCATGTGTTTATACATATCTTTATGTACAACATTCGTGTCAGCTATCGGCTATATAGATACGTCTGTAGTCGACACTCGTTTATGTATCTGCATCTGTAGCTGAAGGCGTGGCATGGGTGAGCCACAGATACGCGTCGTTTGGCAGCACAAAAGCAGGTCAAAAGCAAGGCACAAAAGCATTTTTAGTTAAGATTAATGTAGACAAATCTAGTCAGAGAGAGACTCTTAAACAAGTCGAGACTCGAGGCTTATATAAAACAGAAAATATATAACAAAAATTTGAAGAAATTGAGACTGCAAAAAAGTTTTTAGCTTGAAAAGTTACTGAATCTGATGACAGGGTTTAAAGTGAACATTTGAATTTCGATTTATATATATGTATATATACTCTTATATATATAACTTCAACTTACAACACTTCTCAATCAGAATTGACTGATCATTTATCTAACTATCTGAATTGCAACACTGATTGATTGAGTTACTCTAGATTTTCACTTTGATTCACTGAATGATTCATTGATTGACTGACAGAGTCGAGAATTGACTTATTGATTGATTGAGTGATGGATACATTATTCGAGTAACTGAAATCTGATTGACTGATAGGCTGATTGATCAAATGAATTATTCACTGACTCACTCATTAATAGACTAGTAGACCGACAGTAACTGATTGACTATCTGACTGAGTGATTGATTAGAAGATAGATGTATGGATCGAAATGAGTTAACTGAATGAGTGACTGAATGACTACTATATATTGTATATAGATGATACCATTAACATACCACTTGATTGACTGATTGATGAATGGGCTATAATGAGCTGACTATTTATTTAACATTGTATGATTGACTGAGTCTCTGACTGATTGACGGAGTAGGTAAACTGATTAAGCCCCATAGATTGTTCTACATGATTGATTGATTGATTGATTGATTGTGTAACTTGTAAGCTTATTGCCATCAATCTTTGTTAGGCTTTTTATGATTGGTTTAGTAACTGACAAACAGATTGACTCTCTGATTGACTGACCTATTGATCTTCTATATGATTTATTGATTGAGTAATTGACTGACCTATTGGTCTTATTGATTGATTGAGTAATTTGTAAGCTTATTGATATCATTAACTATCAGGAACTATGCGATTGATTGAGTAACCGACAAATTGATTGATCCTATGATTGACTGACAAATTGAAAACTATATATTGAACTGGTTTTTGCTTTAAATTTCAATTTCTTTTAGATTCTTAAATCTAAATTGTGGTAGAATTGATATTCCTTTATCTAGATGAAGAACATGCCTCTAATCTAATTTCTTTCCACAAATGTACATATATATTTACATCAATTAAGAATCGTGAATTTACCACACCAATTGATCAGCACACGATCTTCAGCTATTCATAGCACATGCCCAGCCTCCATATATATCCTAGAGGAACTCTCCCTTCACTCTATTCCCACTCTCAATAAGAATTCCTTTGGGTTTTGAACGTGCCGTGCAATTGTGTTATGTAAATCGATATCGATCTGGTTATGGATCGCGCAATTAGTTTGATTGATTGGCATTCAGGACACGCAGCACCAAACACAGCAGCAGCAGCAGCAGCCATAACAATGAAGACCTCAAGACGAAGAGAATTCGAAATTCTCTGGCTGGCATTTGCGGGCGGTTTGTTTTTGTGCGCAATTTATAAAGTTGCTGACACAATATAATAGCTGGCAGGATAGCGCAAGGATCACGGTTAGAGCAAGCCAACGCAAGGCAAGGCAAGGCAAGGCAAGACAAGGACCAAGGATCAAGCCAAGCCAAAGCACCTCCGCCTTTAATTCTCGCGAAAAATTAAAAAGGAGCTGCAGCACAAAAGTATTGTATTACCATTTAGAGAGGGAGACAGAGTGAAAGAGAGAGAGAGAGAACGACAGAGAGAGAGAGACAAAGATAGAGCGCGCAAGGGAGATCCAAGCTGTGTCGCCTTGATAAGAATCCAAGGCTATATAAAAGGTCCTTAAAGACAATAGCAGCGTTTCCTTGCGCCTCTCTCTATATATATGTATATATATATATATATTCCTTATCACAGATCAAATTTCAAGAGAGAACGCTGGGAAAGGATGTGCCAGGATCTTCTTTAGAACCAAATATAAATAAGCACAAAAAACAAATTGAATGAAATTACTTAAATGTTAAATGAAAAGTTTTTGTGGGGCGTAACTGAAGTCAAGTGTGTGTGGTTTATGGAGGAAAAAGATTCGAACCATAATTTTTGATAATACTAATAAATATAATGAAATATCTTTGCTTCAGCATCCATGGTAACTTTGAAGAAGAAGAGCTTATGTAACAAATTAAAGTATAATGCCAAGATTTAGATGTAAAGCTTAAATTCAGATTTTTGCAGCTGAACTTCTGGTTAGATTGAAATCTTATGAAACTAATGAGTTATCAAGAACAAAAAATCTGCAAAATGTAATATCTAAATAAAAAGAACTGGTAAAGCTTATCAGACCCTTAATATTTTCGTTCATTATTTTAGAAAGAGCAAATGTAGATTTTTTTTTTATTATATCGAACTTATTAAAAATTTTTAATTTTAAAGCAAATAGACAACACAAAGAACGTAAAAATGGAGGAGTTTAGATACTTCCGAATTTATGTACTTCTGTCTATAAAGATTCCTCAAAACAAAGAATCATCAAAATATTTAATTTTCATTCAACTTTTCTTTATAGTTTTTAAAAGTCCTACATAACCTCATTCTTTAGATAATAATATCATTATTTCCCTTAAGGGGGTCCCTGTCTATAAAGATTCATCAAAATAAGGAATCCACAAAATATTTTATTTTCATTCTACTTTTATTTATAATTTTTAAAAGTTCTACATAACCACATTATTTAGATAATAATATCTTTAATTCTCTTGAGGGCGGCCCTATACATTTTTTATAATCTTCCAATCCAAACAGAATTTAATGCATCTTCAAATATTTCTCACAAAGAAATTTCACAATCTGTATTAAAGCCTCACTTAGCTCTCATCGGACTCTTAACATTTAAGTCAATGGACTCTATATGGATCGGTCGTATTATAGGGTTTACATAAGTTCCAACTAAGGCTGTGAATGCTGTGACAAAAGACAGTTTAAACGATTCGCCAGAACTGAAGACCTTCATTAAGTTTTGAGCCAGAATTTGGTAACTTGTTCTACGTTCGCCTTTTATGATCCACACACTCACATTCACACTCACACACACACACCCGAGGGCACACTCTTTTAAATACATATAACAAAATTTCACAATTTTTGCTTACTTGGGTCTTTATTTATTTATTTATTTTTTTGTGGCCCTGGCGCTGTGTCCAGATCCAAGAGCCAAGTGCGTTTTGACCTCTTCTTGGGTACGTGCCTGGCCTCAGAGTGTGACAAACTGGTTCAAGTTGTTGTTGTTGTCAGTTGTTGTAAGTTGTTATCTCTAGTTGTTGCTGTTGTTGTTGCTTTTATGACTTAATGCCGCGTACGCCACGCAATTTCAATTACAGACCAATGCGTCGACCCAGCGAGTCGCAACTACAGTTGTAAGCGCTATATAACAGTTACACACACACAGAGTCACACTCACACACACTCACACACTTGTCTATGGCTAGCGCAACACTTTCATTAGGCTGCTGCGCCGTGTTCCAGGTGTCAAAAAGGGGGGAAAAAATAACACAGGACGGCGAAGCAGCGCATAATTTATGAAAAAACTCAGCGAAAGAAAGCTGCGCGACGAGCAGATACCCTGTAGACGCTGGAAAGAAGTTAAGATGATAGATAGTAAACAATAATCACTGAACAATAATATCTTTTAACTTAATATATATAACCAGTAGTGCTGTACGACTGGCAGATACCCTGTAGACACTTAAGATGATAGATAGTAAACAATAATCACTGAACAATAATATCTTTTAACTTAATATGGCTCAAATGAATTGTTACTTCCATAAGCAGTAGTGCTGTACGACTGGCAGATACCCTGTAAACAATTAACTGACTAGAACTAGAACTAAAAAGCAAAAAGAATCCCAAACAAATGTTTTACAGGTTTTACTTTATATATTTTCCCTACATATTCCCTGCCTCAATATACCCCACAACTTTCTGCGACTACAGGGTATTACTCAAATAAAACTCCTAACTGGACTACGGCGATGGCCTCCAAGCTTAACCCCGGCACGTGTCGGTCTTTATGAATTTCGCCCCGAGTTTCTTGTAGTTCTGCTACTTCTATTTTTTTTTTTTATTACCATTCCTCTTCTTCTTCTCTTTTCAGCTAGTTACATGTATTTTTGATGTTTAGACCGCAACATTTGGGGCGAGTTTTGAATTTAATCAAGCGCCACACGAAAATATTTGCATAGCAAAGCAAGTGCAAGGAGAAGCGAATGCATTTTATATGTAAGACGCAGTAAAAGTAGACAATAAGCAAATATATATACACACATACATACATATGCATACATACCCAAATATACAGTTACAATTGGCAAAGCATCGCTCTAGCAATTGCTCGCTTAATATAAGCACATTAAAACAAAATTTGATTATTCCGACACAATTAACTTAAATAAGCACACACACTGATTGCTTTTCAATAAATTCCATACAATTAAACACATTTTTCATAAGCACAAAAAAAAGAAACAAAAAAAACTTTTTAAGAATTAAAAATTTGCGCCAGCGAACAGCTGATTGCACAGTGTAACCGTAAATTTCTGCAAGAAATATATCGATATATGTAAGAGAGGCGATGCGTTAACAGGGCTCACTTTGCGTTAGCAGTGCCTTGTGAGTTAACATAAGCATTTTTGCGCTATCGTATGATGTTTGCAAAAATAGGCAAGCTGCGAAGTGAAATAGAGTTGCAAATAAGAACTATTAAAAGACCTGTGAATCATAATTGACTAGCTAAAAGGCAGCAGATAAATAAAGTTCACATTAATTGCCATCCATTTACATAAAATGTATTTATTTACAACAAACAGTACGCTAGCATGCCGCATATTGCCGGTCTGGTGCTTAACATTTGTGTTAACAGCTGTGCGGCGCCTTAACATTATATCGCTTAGATCCGATAATCGAAGAGTTCATTCGAAAAAATAACATTGAACGGGACGGTCGCTAAAATGCTTAACTGAAGATAGTTGTGGGTGTTTTTTGATACAGTGATTTTGTACGCGCCCGCGCCGCTTCAGCCCAAAACGCAGAGGACGAACGAGGAAGTCACGCATAAAATCCAAAAAGCAAAAACTTAAAAGCAATTCAAATACTAAAGTGCAATTTGTGAAGTTGAAAATCAGTTAACGATACCGTTAAACAACAGTACCAACTACAACTGCAGCAGTAACAACAACAACAGCAACAAAAACAACAAATCAAAAGTAATCATGTACTCGTGCAAATGCATGAATTTACAAGTCGGACACTCCAGTAGCGACAATAACAACAAGCCCCAAGCTACTGATGATATGGTTGTGCTGCATATGAACTTTAAGGAGAAACATCAGAATTTTGCCTACTGCGACAAGTTTATAGATTTCTTCAAAAATGTAAGTCGTTGCAGCATATAAACATATGTATACTTATACATACATTCACAAATAAAAATGGATCTAGCATAAACATGCGTATACATACATATACATACATTCATTATATATTTTTGTGCGTATATTTTAATTATAAGCATTTTATCGCATTCTGCTTTATGCGCAGCGTAACCATTTTCCACGCAGCATAGGGCCTAACTACACACCCAAACATACACGCACACATACAGCCATGCATATATACGTATGCTGTGTGCGTGTGTATTATCGTTCTTTATGCTTTGTGTGCCGGCCGTGCCGCTGTTGTCTGCCTATTCTTGACACACACACAGGCGCACGCATAGATATGTATGCGTGAGTGAAGCAGCGTGCGAGGAGCAGCAAAACAAAATAGGGTCATTCATGAAAAAAAAAACACACTGCCTTTTGTTGTTGGCCGGCCTAAGAAATTGCCTCTTCCTTTTGCCTGACAATTGGTACTTTTTTGTTGTATTTAATGCACAGTGAGCAGCGCCTGTATTGATGTTTGCGAGTGCGAGTGCGAGTGTGTAGGGTGTGCTTGTGCGCACTGCTTTAATTGTGCCCTACACCTGTTTTGCTGCCTCCTTTGCTCGTTCGCTAGAGACACCCTGTATTCTGCCTGCGCCTGTTCTTTTTTTACTTTCTGCATGCTGCTTTATATTGCTGTCCCTTTCCAACCGATCGCCTCATTTTTGTTAGTTTTCCGCTTTTATTTAATTGAACATTTTGCAGTGTTTTTATCATTTAACATTACCCTCAAGAGATGTTTTAAATAGATTTCTTTGGTAATTCCCATATGACTTCATTTCAGATAGATAATGTTTATAAATACTTTAAATGTTGTTAGACTTCTTGTATCTTTTTTAATAAAACACGAGTTAATTAGAGATTTTAAAATAAGACAATAAACTTATTAAAGTAATTAAGAATAATCTTGAAAATGGTAAAAGAAAAAAAAAAGATTTATACAAAAATATAAATATACAGCAAATGAACCAACAATCAAAACTTCCTTCTTAGCGAGTTCTTACTGTAATTAAAAAGAAAAAAAAACAGAATTGAATATATGGATTTATAGAATATATATGTCTTTATCGTGATTCTATGACTAATGTTTGCATATCAAAACTCGATTATTTTGACGATGACAACGCAGAAATTAAAAGAACAAAATATTGAAAAATAAAAAACAAAATACTCTAGACAAGACGCGACACGCGTAAAGCTGCAAAAAAAAACACTTTGACTCTACACTCGCGTGTGTGGATATATGTGTGTGTGTGTGTGCGTGTGTGTGTGTGTGTGTGTGTGCGAGTGTGTCGTTTTCAAGGTTAAATCAAATAACAGCTGTTAGAGTTGACCATTTTCGCCGTTTCTTATGTTTTCGTCTTTCGCCGCAGCCTAAGCCACCAGCTGCACGTGTCACAGTTTGCGATCGCGCTGCTCGCACTGGGCAGCGCTGCTCAAACTGTAATAGCAGCAGACGAGCAGTTTCAATAACAATTTGATATGCATATGTTAAGCAGTTGCGCTGGCCACACCCATTGCACAAGCAATTCAAGCCCAACCCCGCCCCCGCGCTTACTCTTCGCCTCTCTTTTGCTTTGCATAATGCGTTTATTTTGATGGAAATTGAATTGTTATGCATTATTATTATTGTTATTGTTGTTGTTGTTGTTGTTGTCGTTTTGTTGCGGTCTGGAGATCGTGCAAAAGTTCTTCAGTTGTTGCTGTTGTTATTGTTTTTGCTTTGCACCCACTTGAAAAGCGCTGAGGCGTACAACAACAACAACAACAACAACAAGAGCAGCAACAGCATTAACAACAAATAGACCAAAAGTGTTATATTGAATAATTCAAAGCGCAAAACAAAAAACTGTATATCTAGACATATGTATGCACACACATGTGTGTGTGTGCGTGTGCATACATAAATATGTATAAAAAGAATACTCTGTGTGTGTGTGTGTGTGTGTGGCGAGCCCAAAACGGAACGGTTTTAGAATAAATTACGAAACTGACGAAACAGCGAAGCACAAGCAAAGCAACTGAGGAGGAAGAAGCAGAAGAAGGAAGGCAGCAGCCGAAAAATAACAAAAGCAAAAGCAACAACAACAACAAGAGAACAAGCAAAGGCAGAGCTGAAAAAAATAAACTTGTTTATACATTTTGTTGTATAAACAAGTTTTGAGATTTCCAAACGCGACCAATGGCCAGCGAGCGATATGGAGGGGGGGAGGGGGTGTGGAGTGGGCTGTGCAAGAGAAGACAAAGAGAGCGGAGTAGGTAGTAGGCTAGCCTGTCATATGTAGGGCAGGGTGTAGGACAGAGCAGCAGTTGACAAGCAGCTTCTTTGGCAGCTCGCCCGCCTGCCTTCACTCCTCTCTTTATGTGTATCTCTCCCTCTCTCTCGCTCTCTCTCTGTTCAACTGTCTTTAGGTATTGATGCGTAGGCCTCTGTTTGATTGTCTCAAGCTGAAGTCGAAATTATGCATAAAAGAAATCAAAATCAAAATATAAATAAAGGCAAAATGTGGTCGGGCAGCGTTATAAACAAGGCTATTTAAGAGTTTAATAGGTAAATGTGAAATGTGTTCGGCGCGTGTGTTGCGTTGTTGTTGCACTCATTCAGCCAGCTATAAAAAGATCTATTTACATAAAAAAAGCATCAGCATCAACTGAGTTAGGCGCAACAGAAGCAGCAACAGATTAACAGTTAACAGTTAACAGTTGTCTAAGCATTTGTAATTTGTTCTACTCTCTCTCTGTATATTCCATTTATATAACAGTTTTGCATATTCAATGAGCACATGTATGGGTTGTGATGTATGCAAAAGTGTTATATACATGTTAAAATGCTTAAATGCAATTCTGTGCTCTATATACTGTAGTTACAAACTGTTATACGTATTTCAAAACTTTTCTATATGAATAACAAGCGCTGTCTACAAGTGCTCGTATGTTAACTGTTTCTATAATGCTTTACATACTGTTATACGTTTTTAAAAACTGTTATACAGTCACAGCAATCGAAATATAAACCATGTTGAAGGCAAATACTGTTATATAAAGTTGCTTTACTGTTTAACAAGCTGTTATACGTTTTTTAAAACTGTTATATTATCAGAGCAAGCTTAGCTTATACTAGGCTGAGGGTAACTAATGTTATACACGGCGGCATTACTGTCTGCATGCTGTTATACGTTTTTTTAAACTGTTATACGATCATTGCTAAGTTTTCCTTAGTAATATACAGCGCACAACATTTACTATTATACGTATTTTAAAGAATTATTTTAAGCATTCGTCGCAATCTAAGCTTACTACTGTTATATTTAGTATCAATCATGTTCTACATGCTGTTATACGTATTTAATTTATTAAACTGCTAGTATATGCACCTTAAATACTATTTAACAGACTTCTAGCATTCCTACAAAACTGTTATACATATGAAAGAAATATTTATATATACATTAATATGGCCTGAGTGCTCTCCTTTGCTCTTGCAATTACTGCTATAGCGCTGCACAGCTTAACATACTGTATGCTGTTATCTCTCTATATCTAACAGCAATTGATGCTGTTAAATCCTTACATCATGTAAACACACACATACTAGCACACGTTGCTGCTCTTATCAACACTTTTAGTTTGTGTCCAGTTTAACACCCCAAGCAAAACTTTTTTTCTAGGTTATCAAACGGTAAAAATAATAACAACAAGAACAACAATAGAGTAAATTTGTCGCTGACGTCGCGTCGCGTCGCGTCGCTTGGTTCGTGCCTTAATTGATTTATTTATGATTAGATTCATAATTAGTTTGTTTTTTTTTTTCGTAGAGCTCTTTACAAATTTGTATATTGTTGTCCGTCTGCTGCCCGTCATACTCTCTCTCTCTCTTTCTCTCTCTCTCTCTGCATTCAATGAAATGCCGCACCTGCAGACAGAGCAAAAACAACAAAAATAAAGTGTAGCGACATTTTAATTAGCATGACAAAACGCTGTTAAATAATGTATTTCAATTGAGCGAGAGCACAATGTAAGAAAGAAGAAGAAGAGAGGAGAAGAGGAAACAAAAAAAAGCAAAACAAGCTCGGCTCAAATAACAATAATAAAGATATTAAAATGTAAATTCATATACATATATTGTTTACATTTGCATAATTAATTTATTTATAGTTAAGGCTGACGAAATCAAAAGAAATGAGAAAACTCTCAGCAGCCAATCAATCAACAAGAGAGAGAGAGAGAGAGAGAGAGAGAGAATGAAAGAGACTGCATGCAGCGCAATGCAATGTTCTAAATATAGTTATTATCAAATCAAAAGTAAAGAACTAAACGGAATAGTAAAAATATGATAACTGCAAGTGAATGAAGGCAACGGGGGAACTGTAAGAAAATTTTGTTGCCGTTATCAGTTCGGTGGCTGTCAAACCATGATACACTTTAAGCTTGACAGTGTTTGTCAAACTGTCTACCAAGCCCCCCACTTGTTGCTGCAAGCAGTTGTGCTTGTCAAACCTCACGAACTTGCAGCGCATGTCAACAAGTTGTGACTGTCAAACTGCCGCGCACATGCTGGTTGCTCTAATTGTATGCTTTGCAATGCCAGTCAAACTGTCTGGCACACTCTGTCTTATCAATAACAAACTATTTGTGACTCTCCAACTGTGCAGTGTTTGACTTCTTAATTGCATTGATTGTATTAATTATCTCTGATTATAATGCATGTAGGATTATATGTGTATATATTTGTATAATTTTTCTAATCAACATTTTAATATTTTTGCATGACGAGCAAAATCCAAAGATTATTTGTGCAAAATTATTTCATTCTCACAAAATAAATAATACAAAAAATATAAAAATATTTAAATTGAGTGAAATTTGTAAAAGAATAGTGCTCTCTATATATTTTGAAATATTTTTAATCGATTTCAATAACTATATATTAACTTCCATATATAGTCAACCATTTTTTCTTATTTTCCATTCAAGATTTTATCTTTTTATTATTTAAGCGTCGCCACAACGCTGTAAATTTTGCTTGTGCGAGCTTAAAGGGCAAGGCCAAACATTGACTGTAACAAAAAACAACAATAACAATAACAATAACTAAATCACCCCTCAAACAAAAACCGCAAATCAGCATGTATAAGGTCACAGTTTGAGAACAATTACTGTAGCTGTAAGAAAGCAAAGTGCTGTCGTTCTCACCCACTCTCCCAATCACTCTCTCTCTCTCTCTCTCTCTCACTCACTCACTCTCTGCCACTCTTTCTCAGTCAAGCAGAGCAGCGCGTGTCGCTTAATTGAAAACCAATGTTAATCTTTAACAAATATAACCTTGACAGCAGCAGCAGCAGTAGCTGGCAGCAGTAACAGCAACAACAATTGTCCAATGTTGCCAGATTGTTAAACTTTTAACCTCTTGACAGACGTAGCAGCAGGCAATGGCAGGCATTGACCACATGCACTCGATTGGCCGCCTTTGCCAGTGTTGCCAATTTGCATGTAAACAAAACTATAAATTCACAAATGGCTAAAAATAAACTACAACAACAACAACAACAACAATCGCATAGCGAATAGAAAATGAAAACACCTTTTGGCGCAGCACAGCTTTAATTTTATTTATTTATTTTTTTTCTTCTGAATAATTTTACTATATTAATTACTCTATATATATGTATATGTGTATATTGTATATATTCGTGCTTGCTTCAATTTGAGGGATGATTCTGGTAGGGGTTTATAGCGTACCTCTCTGAATTTGTGTCAAAAAAGATTTGTTGGCTGTAAATAAACATAAAAACAAACAAAAGCAGCGCACGCAAATCAACACACACACACACACACAGGCAAGCCTAAGAAGTGCACCTAGTACACGCACACACACACACACACGCACACTCAGATAAATGAGAGTGAATAGCAAGATGGCGCAGTTAGTAAACAGTAGCTCAGCTGTTGTCTAACAGTTGCAGAACTGTTGCTTAACAGCGAACCACTGCTTAACAGTGACTTACAGCTGCTTAACAGTGTTCTAAATGTTGATCTTGATGATTAGCAGCGCTGCTTAACAGTGACTCAGGCTGTTGTAAGCGGAGGGCTTGTCTTTATTTGTTTTCCTATTTTACATATAATTTAAAGACGCTGCCGTATACAAAAGAGAAACAGTAGCTCAGCTGTTGTCTAACAGTTGCAGAACTGTTGCTTAACAGCGAACCACTGCTTAACAGTGACTTACAGCTGCTTAACAGTGTTCTAAATGTTGATTGTGATGATTAGCAGCGCTGCTTAACAGTGACTCAGGCTGTTGTAAGCGGAGGGCTTGTCTTTATTTGTTTTCCTATTTAACATATAATTTAAAGAGAAACTATTTATAGCCACGCTTATCAGGCTTTTCAGTTAGCCACCGAGAAAGAAATAATAATAATAATACCCTCAAGCAAATGTCAAAGCGTAGCCAAAAGATGAGATCATATTATAAACTAACAATTAAGTGCAGACAGCCACGCACGCACACATTCGCGCAAATTTGCCGCTGTTTGTATATTTAATTTGAGTTAGACACACACTCTCACACACACACACACATGCACACGCACACAACTCTGTGTGTTAAAGATATGGCAATAGGCCCAACTCTATGAATAAACACAACGCACGTCAAACGAAAATTGTTTGTCAAAGTTTTTCGATAACACGCCTCAGCCCGTCGAGCCGGCCCGCCCTCTCGCTTACTTGCCACTATAAAAGAAATATATATAAAAAGAGTATTGTAGGCGACTATAAGTTACCCTATTGCACAATAACAATCGATATCTTCGGAATTTGTTTGATATTCTTAGTACAGGAATTTAAAAAGAAATGTAGCTATTTGTAACTTGGGAGATATTATCAACAAATGATATTTATCGATCTTCAAAAAGTATATATTTTATTCTAATTCTAATATCCAATATTTATATTCAGTAAAAGTTTTACTGTAGCAATATTTTTGTGATCCGCAAAGTTATAAAAAAAAATCGATACACATACATGAGAAATGTAAATCCTACCAAAAACCCATATATTAATTTGTTCTACTATAAATATTCGAAACTTTCTATAGAATATTTATAAAAATCTTACTATATCTAAAAAGAAAAGAAACAACAATTGCTTAAAATCGATATTTATCGATAGAATTGTGATCTTATGTATAATATGCCCTTTGTTATTCAAGATTTGCCTTAATTACAGGGTATACAAACCGGACGCGGTCCACAACAGCCAGCCGGTGTGTAAACATTGTTGCGCTTAATTTACTGTTATGCGCGCGTCTACCTGGCACCAGGTCTATGGGCTTTAACTATTATAATACACACTCAATATATACTTAGGGCACAAATATTGCCTTAATTTATATATACCTATATAGAGTAGAGTAGAGTAGGATTATATAGGTATACAGAACATATGCCTAATCAGACGCCATATAGGCATTAGAAGCTCGAGCCCTTCGCACACGTGTGCACGTTTTGAGCTAAACAAACGTTACTTTATTAGTAAATAACTATGTAAACCTTTAATCATAGATTGGGAGGCCCTGGGCTGCCGTCTGACTCGATGCGAGTTGTTTGTTTGGGTCTGGCTGACTTATCTATCAGCTTTTCAATTTGCTTTCAAACGACATTGAAAGGCTACACAAACACAGACTGATGATTGCACTCGCTGATAAGAAAAGCTAACCAAAAACAAAAATGAGGAAGGTTCGAAGTGGGCGAAATATCATCGAAATAATGAGTCAAAATCTATTACGCAAATCTCTGTGCAATCGATTGCACTTTGAACAAAGTGAGATTCTTATAGATATTTATATAAAATGCGGTAAACTTGGTTAAAATTTGATATAACTGTATATATATAAAACTTCTTTAATTCGGAAATGATAATTAAAAACGCTTTAAATATATATAATAATATAATTTTAGGTATATTGACGATCGTTTTGATAATGTGTAATAAGTATTTCAGGATATTATAATATAAAATTAAAAAATACATAAAAATCTCTAACATAATAGACTTTACATAAAGATAAAATGTTTAAAATATTAAAAAGAAAATGTTAAATTATATTTGGTGTAAATTTCTTCGTAATATTCCCTAGACAGAATGAATATAAAATAACATATCCGAATAATTATACGCCAAATTTTATTTATTTCCCAAAAAATTCCAGAAAATTCTATTATAATTTAAGAATTTTGATTTACTTGAGGGAAGACAGCGACAGAGAGAGTTTTATAGAGAGCAACTAAATTTAAGCTTTCAGATCATGTACATATACATACATATATGATTTGTCTTTGTGTGAGTCATCATGTAAAAGAGCCAAGTTAAAAGTCTCTCAATAACCTAACCAAGAGACCAAACCCTAAAAAAGCCAATGGAAAATTTTGCTGAGCACCCGGCACCAAAATAGCAAAAACACAAAAAATAAAAGCGGGCAAAAACAGAAAAGCAAAAGCAAAAGCCAAAATAAAAAAACAACTGAGAATAAACGGAAAAGAATCGGAATCCGAATTGCCAATTCGTTCGTAATCCAAAAGAGAGGCAACTACGGCATGCTACGCCTCCAATCGCCTCGCCTCGCCCCCGCCCCCGCCCCCGCCCCCTCGCAGCCGCCAAGTCACTCTGCACGCGTGCTTGGCCAGGGCCCCAGCTGTCTAAAGTTGTTTATGATAATAGCCCCACCGACTGGGCAAAATGTGTTTGCGCTTTCCGAAAGAAGCACGAAAAAAAAAATATAAAAAGCGAGCAAAAAATCAACAAAACCGAAGAGGCAACAAAATAAATACAGCAAAAAATGGAATTATTTTGTGAGCCGAACTAAGTTGCAAGAGCAAATCGAACCAAAAAAGCAAAAGAAAAAAAAGACAAAAATAAAAGCAGAAAAAAGAAAACAAAAGTTGAAAATGAAAAAAAGTCAAGCAAATCTTTTAAAGATTATTTTCGTAGTTTCTTTTGTGCGTTGATTTGTTTACAACTTATTTTCCTTTTCTCTTTTCTTTTCTTATTTTCTTATGCTCGTTCGTGCTGGGGGAATGAAGTATATTAGAGACTAGAAATTCTGTGTGTATAAATCCACATTAAAGTTAAGATTAGGATTTAATTATTTTCTTTCGCCTTTTTATGGCGCTGTTAAAAGTAGAGATTGGAAATTTAAAGTTTATGCTTGGGTATAGAAATACCAGAGAACTATTTGTGTTAGAATTAACAGTTGAAATTTACATACATATTGACCTGCTTTATAAATTGATCTATATTTTTATAATAGTGCTATAACTATATCTTATAAACAAGGTTAGATCTATGAACGGCAATTTCAGTTATTTTAATATTATAATCTATTAATTAAATAATCATATTTAATGAAATTTTGCTGGTAAACAGGTATTGTGCAGTCAGTTAAGCCCGATTGCAGCGTGCTCACTTGATTATTTTTGCTTTTTTGGCTAATGAAACGAAACGAGCCGAGTTATCACAGAGCAATAAAAAAAAAATAACAAAAACAAATGTAAAAAGTTCAGCGAAAATAGAACTAGAAAAACAAAACAAAAGCAAAATTAGGAGGTGAAGTGCGAAAGAGACCGACAGAGCGAGGATTTTTGAGAAAAACAAAAGCTAAATATTCATTAAAATCTTTATTGTCGTAAGCATTTATAAAGAGCGCATGCAACAAGTACGCTTAATCTGTTGCTGCTGCTGCTACTTAACATTTGCTAGGCAACAAGTTATATTAACAGCTGCTATTTAACATTGCTAAACAAGAAGTACTCTTGGTATATTAAAAGTTGTTTTTAAGCTGGTCCCAAGAGTTCTTAAGTTAATCTGATGCTTAAAGAGCTCTGTTAACATGCTCAATCGCTGTTAACATGCTGTTAACATCTCAATCAAACTGTTAACTGTATTATATTATTAAATTCTGTTTAATATTATAGGAAACTGACACTCTGTTACGATTAACATGCTCTTAAGCAACTATTCTGCTGCTTTATGGATGCTATAAAGTATATTTTATTCAATATGTTATTCGTATGTTAATCTCACACTCTGTAATAATAATGTTAAGCGGATTCTAAAGTTGCTCTGTTAGCAAACCTTCAAGTAACTGTTCTACTGCATTCATTAACAGACCCTGTAGTCATTAGCCTTGCTCTGTTAGCTTCGATTACAGCTCTATGTTAGACAGTCTGTTACCAATAAGCGTTACACTTTAATTCGCATGTTTTTTCTGTTGTTCGTTTCTGTTGTCGCGCGTGGCTAATTGGAACGCTGCGCATTAGAGACGTTTAGAGACCGAGTCGCAGTCGCGACGCAGTCGCAGTCTGCGAATCACTTAGTTAAAACTAACGCCTTGGATATAATTAATGTCGGGCCAATCAATTATAGTTGCCCGACTAGCCCAGGCCCAGACACCGCACCATAAACAACAACAATAACAAATAAAAAAATTATGCAAAATGTGCAAATTCATATTTTAAGTTGTTTTCGTATTTATTTATTGTTTTATTTTTATGGCAAATTCTTCTCTCAGCCGTCGCCGTCCGTCGCCCAATGCAGTTTTGTTTTTGTTTTTGTGTGTTTTTTTTTCATATTTTTTTTTTTTTTATTTTTGCTCTTGCATAACCCAAGCGAGCTGTTAAAATTGTTGTTTTATATTTCTCCCTCAACGCAGACAGGCGTTAGGGGGCGGCTTGGGGAGCGGGGGCGTGCCGGCTACAGCCAGACAGTCTGATATGAATAACAATTGTTTTTGTTATTTTTGTTCGAAGCACATTTTCAAGTGTGCAGCAAGCGGTTGGAAATGCATTCAGTGTGAAGCTGCTTAGACAGTTTGAGCTGCGCTGTTTGATTAGATTTGTGAGTGAAGTGCAGAGCAGCGCAGTACAGTTTGAGAGGCATTTCAGTTTAGCTATCAGTAAAGTTGTATAGCTTTTGATGTTTGACAGACTGGCAAGCACTGTTAAGTTACTGTAAAGCTATAATACAAAACTGTAAAGCTATAATGTTAAATTTTGAATGTTAGCTTCGCTGCTGTGGCATTTGTCATTAATCATCTTCTGTTAACTTACATTTTTGCACTTAACATTTTACAAGAATAGTATATTCACGCTCTACCAAGCACTGTTAAGTAACTGTAAAGCTATAATACAAAACTGTTAAGCTATAATGTTAAGTTTTGAATGTTAGTTTCGCTGCTGTGGCATTTGGCAATAATCTGCTGTTAACTTACACTTACTTACTTTTGCACTTTACATTTGACAAGAATTGTCTATTGGCGCTCTGTTATTTAACAGTCCTCTTTTATATATATTATGCATTTTAACAGTTTTCTCCTACCAAAGGAAACTGACAATGCAGTCGGCTGTTAAATGATATATAACATGTTAAATGAACTGTAAACAAATAGCTTTTGAAGTTTGCTTCAATTTAACAGACTGGCAAGTACTGTTAAGTTACTGTAAGGCTAAACTGTAAAGCTGTGAAGCTATAATTTTAAGTCTTAAATGTTACATTTGTTTGCTGCGGCATTTAGCATTAATCTTCTGTTAACTTACATTCTTGCACTTAACATTTTACAAGAATTGTCTGTTCGCACTCTGTTATTTAACAGTCAACTATTATCATTATGCATTTTAAAAGTTTTCTTCTAATGAAGGAGGCTAACAATGCTGTCGACTGTTAAATTATGTATGTATGTAATGTTAAATTAACAGTAAACAGAAGCAGCTGCAGCAGCAGCAGTTCATTATATATCACTTTAACAGCAGACACTCTCTTGTTATATGCAATTGTCGATGAAAATCAGCTGTTAAACATTTGCCAGTTGCCGCAATTTAAATAAAATAAATAAATACAAACATTTCTTATATATATATACTTTTTTTTTTGCAAATTGATTTTCGATTTTCGTGGTCAGCTGTTGTTGTTGTTGTTGTTGTTGTTGTTGTTGTTGCCTGACGTTACGTGCACGTCGGCACGTTTCTGAAGGAGAAGAAGAAGAGGCAACAACAGCAGCAGCAGCAGAGGTAAAAGAATAAGAGTGAAAAGAAGAAGAAGCAGAACATGCGATGTTTTATTTATTATTATTTAACATGACTCGATTAGCATGCGTTTCGCTTTTGGCCATAGAACAACAACGATTAATCAAATGAACCATAAATATATACATATATACATATATAATTGTGTAAGTCTGTATGTGTGTGTGTGTGTGCGTCTCAATATAAATGGCAATTTAATTAGACAGCAAGTGCAGGGAGCGGACGCAGGCGGTAGATGGCGCCACCAGCACATAATTAGCAGCAACAGCGACCGCATTTAGTTTCAATTAACAAAAAGTCAACAATTGTTATTGCTTAGTGTTAATTAAGCGACAACAGCAACAACAACTGTTGACTGTTGTTGCTGTTGCTGCTGCTGCTGCTGGGCTTCAATTGTTATTGCCGCGTGGGGAAGTCATTGACATTTTGCACATTGCAACAAGAGATGCGCGTTACAAAATGCTAGTATTGCCAACTTGTGCAAACAGACAACAGAGGGCGTTAGCGCAGCAGCGAGAGTGTGTGTGTGAGAGAGAGAGAGAGAGAGAGAGGGGCTAACGGTTGCAGTTGTCAACATTTAGCAAAAGTGCGATAAAGAAAGACGAATAGAGTGTGACGAAGCGAACATGCCTGACTGGCAGGTACCCTATAAATTACGAATTGGCATTAAATAATATTGCATAATTTTCAATAAATATTTAAAAATAAATAAATGAATAATGTATATATAATAAATAATATATTTATATTTATAACTATAATAAATATATATAATAATCAACTAATAGTTTTATAATTTTGATTGATTTGCTTCGCATACGAGTAATTTTATACTAGTTTTCACTCTGTCTAGCAACCATAAAATTGAAACAGAGTTTTGTTGCTTTTTGGTTGGAAATAAAAGATTTAACAGTATATTTAAATAAGCATAAGAAGCTATTAAAATTATGTCTCGAACTTCGGAAAATCAACAGCTTCGATTATTGTAGAAACTTATTATATTTATCATATAAATTACATAAACATAAATATATTTCACATTTTTTCTGTCAAAGTGAGCCTTTTCTACTGATATGCTTTATAGATAAACGGTATTTATCGATATTTATCGATATTTTAAAGATCTAAGTCATCAATATAAATCAATGTCTGCTTGTTCATTAGACAACCTATAAAAAAGTTCGCCTCTGTCTCCATATGCCTTCGCAGCTCCCTTTCATAGGGTATGTTGACAACGCAACAAAGCCTTTAGACATACGGGCTCCGTGTCTAGGCGTGTTTTGCTTACCATAAAAACTGTTCGCAAATATGACTGAACAAGCTGGCAAATCGACAACACAAGAACTGTCTCTAATAGCAATGACAACAGCTCATAAAAATTGCAATTGCTGCAAAGCAACAACTCGAAGCAGATATAACTGGAGGAAGAAGAATAAGCTTGCTAAAGCATGGCTAATAAAATCGTCTATATATATGTTTGTATATATATAAATACATTTTTCTATATCTTTGTGAATGGGCTTAAAGGCGCGTCCAAAACACACAAAACAACACTTGACATTAATGAATGCAATCGCTTTGTTGCTGCTATTTGCACACAAAAATAAAATAATAATAATAAAAAAAAAAGGAACGAGACGCGAAAAACGACAAAAGCAGAACACAGTACATAAAAATTAATAGTAGTCTTGGCTGATTAGATATTACAGCACCAAGTAAACAAGTCGTTAAAAACAATATGAAAATTTACATGCACAACAATTTTAATGTGCTTGCATAGGCGGTGCACACTGTGACAGAGGGCATGGTCACACTGGCAAGGCGAACATAAATGATATTTATAAAGAATATACGAATATATTTACATTATTCAAGTGAAACTTATTTCAAGAACACAAATCCAGCTTACAATAGCGAGTACATACTGTACTTTAACAGCAGAGTGCATGGTCACACTGGCAGGGCAAGGACTAGTAATATAGAATATTTCGCTTTTTATGCAAATTAAATTTAGAATTTTCTATAATATTTATAAAAAAAAACTTCCTAATGTTATTTTCGTAAACTTCAACAAAGTGAGTTATGATTTTATAGACAGGTGGCAACGCTGTGGCAGCTATACGCTTAGGAAATGCTTAAGGAGACGTTAAATGGATTCTCTAAGAATTCTCTGTGAGCTCATAAATATATATTTAAATATTCTCATGTAGATTAATCAACCGATTTTTAGGTCACACTGTTTATCCAGCTCTGGCCACACACACACACACAGTCGTCACGTGTGCATAAACATTTTGGCTTTGGTCTCAATTGCAATGACAAATGCGGAAGCACTTAGATAATGCGCACAAATAATACGAATCACACACTAATTTACATATTATATACGTACTATATATATATATATATATATATATATATATATATATATATATATATATATATATATATATATATATATATATATATATATATATTTCTTATATCAAATACAGTTCAGACAGCTCGAACATGTTGTACATTTTATTTATGCATTTAAATTCCACCTGATGATGATATTGTTGACAATACACTCTTGTGGATATTTATAAACTAAAGCCATTCAAAATGATTAAGCTGGGTATATAGCTGATGTTACAGAGTATGTAACAGGTTTACCATAATATCAAATATATACAATAATGCGTATATATCTTGTTTGCTAAAAACAAACTTGAAGAGCTTTATGTTTCAAATTGTTTATGATAATGAAGGAAATCGTAATTGAGATGATTTATATATATATCTTTAATTTTACATGTTCTCTACATTTCATTATAAAGATATCTAGATATATATAGTACAAAATAAATATGATTTTAGGCATTTTAATGCTTCAGCCCTTTCAATTAGTCTAGGTATCTGCTAGTCTGATACCACCTGTTGGATTACTCTCACTCGTTATATACATAGCATATATCAATCTACATAGTTCGCTCTAGAGCAAGCGCTGACCAAAAGCCAAGCCAGACAGACCGACAGAGAGACAGAAAGCACATTGTCATTTGATTTGTGTTGACGTTTGCATTTTCTACCTTAATTCAATTTAATTTTTACTCAGTTGAATTGCCTGGCTGGTTGTTTGTTTGGTTAGTTCATTGGATGCCGCAGAATGAGCGGAGGAGAAAAGGGTATTAGGGTATTGTATTTAAGCTAAGTGTCAAATTTAGCATTGCTGTCACACAGCCAACACGTGCTATGGCCACAGAAGTAACATGAATGAAACGACTAAAAAATACCCTAAGTAACTGAAAATGGTTAAGTTCAAAATAAATATATGAGAAATTGAAATGCGACTATTAAATATAAAAGTTTTTTTATATAAAGAGATTTTTTAAGAGAATGATGTTTAAAGAAAACTCTATATTTATAAAATCTTAAGGATACCCTATCGTCACTCTCCCTATAGAAACTGCATAACATAAGGTATATCTGACTATACACTGACAGGTAATAACTGATTATACATATATATAGATTGATATATAGAAATAAATATATATTCTCTTTATTTATAAGCATCGTTGTAATCAAAAGACAGTTTGAAGCATTTACCTTAATGCTATCTTTCAAATCTTTCTCTCTGTTGTCTGACAGGCAAACGTCTGTGTTTTCATCTTGACAAGGTTTTTATTTATACACAAGAGAGTGAGAGTGAGAGAGGGGGGCTATCACTGATTGTGCCAATAATTATGCTGCAGACAAACAAGTAAGAATGTTGTTAAGTGTATACGACTAAGAGATATGCTGTAAGCTTTGTCAGTATATGTAGAGCCAGAGAGTCTAAAATTGACTAACATATATTTAAATTAGAGCTATTATCATAATTAAGTTCATCTAGTATTTCATAAAAATGGAATTTTCTTATCGATTTTAATCGATTTCATAGAAATGACAAAGGCTATTAATGATGTGAGACTTGAAACTTGATTTTTATAGAGGAACTTCCTGTATAAGATATAATTGCTGATCAAGTATATATAAAAATATATGTTCTTTTTCATTTTCTGCCCGTTACATACATCAAACTCTAATACCCCATTCAACCCAAAAACCGACATCGATAATAAGAAAGCAAATCAAGTAGTGCTGTTTCTTTTCGGGGTCTACAACATTTTGCCATTGCACTAATTGTTTGTTGTTTACTTCTATGGCTCAGTTGTTTGCTCTCGTTTTCTTCTTCTTCTCATTTTGATAAGGCGCTACAAACGACGCCCACTCGACATGAACATTCTTGGAAACATAATTGACAAATTTGCACTTGAACTACTGTGCGATGTGTGCCTCAACAAAAATAAATACAAATAAAAATATACATAGATATAGATATATATGTATATTCTTAAAAATTTGTTATTTCGAATTGGACAGAATTTATAGGGTATATATTTGCTTATCGGTAAAAAAAAAAGAAACAAAAATTGCGCTAATCAGCCATTGACCAGGAGATAAGAAACGAACAAACGAAAAGGAACTCAACTTTACCGTTCGATAATTAATCAGTAATTATTTATCACTTTTATCGATATATTTGGCAACACTTACGAAATATTGTGCAAGTCCAAATAAGTCATCCAATTTGCAATCGTTGCTGTCTTTTGTTATCATTATCTTTAATCAATATTCATTGATCAACATTGGACAGGAAATAGAGTGGAGAAAGTTAGATCTATAGGGTGTATGTGGTATATATATGATCTAAATCTGAATAAAGTTAAATCAGAGACGTTTCACTTGATAATAAGTCAGCTATATTCAATACTGTCCTACAGGAAGTTTTCCTTCGAACCACATTCGCCTTTCTATGCGATTTTCATAAAATTAACTAGGCTGCGATTTTTGGTATATAAATATATTTATAGCAATAAACGGTTCCCCGCCCCCTCTCATTCTTTTTCTCTCTCTCTCTCTCTCTCTCTCTCTCTCTCTTTCTCTTTCTCGTTCTCTCTTGTATTACAATTATTATTATCTATACTTATTGTTTTGATCTATATTCACCTTTATAATTAATGTTCGTTTTTCCCATTCATTTCCAGGCATTTGGTCCCATTCCAGATCTGAGCATCAATGTCGTCCGCCACAACGAATTGGTCTATACGTACACCATCGAGAACCAGAATGAGATGTACTGGGTGTTCTACATGTGCATCAACTGCAAGGAGGTGCTGTTCGCGCGATGCTTCGAGGGCGACAGGCAGCTGAACAGCTGGTACGTGAATTCGAATCTGCGATGCACCGAGAAGGATTTGATGTACAGATGCGACGACAAGTCCTATTCGGAAACGTTTAAAATTCTAATCACGGATATTACAGCTTTGGCTGAAGCGCCAATAACGTCCAATCCGTTCAGTGATTCCACTCCAAGCGATAGCCTACTGCAGCGTCTAAGGATACTGGAGAACTGTCACAAGGAGGGCGTGGAGGCCGAGATCAAGGCAACCACTGAGCGCGTCGAGCGCTACACCGACCAGCAGTTCGCGATGCTCAAGAGCTACCAGGAGAAGGAGAAGCAGGACTATGCGCTCCTCAAACGCATCATCCAGCAAGTACCTGACAGCGCACGGCAGCTGCTCGACAATGGGCAGCTCGTTGATCTGGAGGTGACGGGCGGCGGCGTCGTCGGAGCTGCAGTTGCTGGCCAATCGACGTGTGCGGCACGACGTCGGAATACCATTAGCAGTCGCCGGGAGTTGAGCATACCGATCACGCCCACTACTCCTTTGCTGGATCCGCCCAGTTTTTTGACTCTCACCCAGGTGCAACAGCAGCCGCAGCCGCAGCGGCAACAGCAGCAGCAACAACAGCAGCAACAGCCGCCGCTGCCCAGCGCCATCATTTTGAGTACGCGCAAAATGTCGAACTTTGATACACCGCCTGCCACACCAGAAGCCACGCCCATGAGCGTGGGCAACAGCCCCACCTTTAGGCAGCAGCAGCAGCAACAGCCCTCGGCTTTGGCTAGCAACAGTTTGCTGCCGATGTCACCAGCAGCTGCCGCTGATGATGTCGACGATTGTCTCTTTGATCTGGAGGATGTTGATGGACCACAAGGCCACACATCCCACAACTATCAGCAGCAGCACCAGCAGCACCACCAATATCACCGACTGCACCAACAACAGCATCATACACAGCAGCAGCAACAGCAGCAGCAACAGTTGCTGCATCAGCACGAGGACAACATGAGCGATGCAGACGAGGCAGAGGGTAAGTCAGTCGATTTATGTGAGAAAAGTCCATATGGTACTGTCTTTAATGCAGATCATGTCCAGATCTACGGAAGGATTTAGAGAAATTCCGAGATCTGCCTGCAACTGAGCTTTACCTTGAAGCTCTCTTGAATGTATTCAATTAGATCCCAACTCTTTACTAATTCTCCCTCAACTCTTTCTTATAGATGCCCTCGACTTGGACAGCTCCGTGGCCATCGCGATGCATGGAGGAGGTAAGACGCGCGGCTCCTCCTCGGCGCAGATGCATTTTGCGAATTTCGCACGTAGTCTGCCCGTTGAAATAGCCAATTCTCCGCTGGCGGAGCGTGCCAATAATAATAACAATCAGCAGCATGTGCTGCTCGAGGATGAGGAGGTGAGTGCAGACAGACAGTACAGTGAAAACTGGCTAAGGGCGAATATTATAATTAAACTGTTTCTCTCTCTCTCTCTCTCTCTCTCTGTCTCCAGGTGCTGGACAATACGGTGGACATAGCGGCTAGCATCAAGGCCTTGGCTAAGAGTGTGCATGGCGAGGCGGTGTTTGGTGACTTGCCACGCCCACGCTTGCGTTCACAGATCTAAAAGGGGGGCAATGGAACCACCAACAACAACAACAACTACGTGCACCATAATTTGTTAAAGGAAAAGCGAGGAGAAGTCGTCAGTTGTTTATGCTAAACTAAATTAGTTTGCTCAAGTTAAAGTTTGGACTCTTGAAGCGCCTTCATTCAACACACACACACACACACACACACACGCATACTATGTGTATATACATATACACACTCACATCTACACACCTGCATAGGCATATGCACCCTAAACATTTAATTAAGTTACAAGAAAAACAAAGATGTTTGAAACAAATTCATGTAATGTTTCTCAATGATTATTTGGAAATACTTTCTGCTTCCTTTCATACACACATAATATATATTATATATTTTTTTGATAAGTGGAACGTACTTTTGCAACGTACGAAGAGTGTGTAAACGGGCCGCCGTCACATTTGCAATTGATTAACTGATGATGTTGTTAGTTTATACAATGAATTAATTATATATCTCTATGCATAAAACTACAAACTACAAACTGCAAAATACAAAATACAAAAAAAGTGCACACGGACCAAAACGTGGTTAACTGTAAACAAACAAAGTTCAATTCAATTGTTTTCTTTTCGATTCGAATATCGCATAAATATTGGAAATACTAGACATATTTTAAGCATATCGAATATGGGAAAGACAACTGAATGCTATCGTGTTGCAAAATTGATATCGTTTTACCAGAGACTCCAAAACAAACAACAAATTGTTTCCCACACTTTGCTGGGTTAGTGACAGGAATAGAACTTTCGGGAGAGGAAGTTTAGTGCATTTTTTTAATGATGTTTTCTGAGAACTTACTGAAACTCTTTCTGATCTTGGGTACTACAAAGTTATAGATATAGTTATATTATATTATAGAAATTATACTATATTTAGGTTTTCTTTTTCCCTCAAGCTCTGTACTTTATTGGGAATGTATTTAGAAGAATTAGAAAGTTGTTGCAGCCCTAAGACTTGAAGGATTCGACACTTAAGGAATCATCTATTTAAAATATCATAAATTCGAAATTTTGAAAATAATTAGAAATTTGCAATAAATTCACTTTGACTTTACCATTAGCCATAAACGAATTAACATCTTGCCGATAATAACTTCCTGGTATGTTGATCCACTCACAGATAATATCTTTCTTCAGCGTATCTATCCAGCTCTGCCAACAAAGTTTAGGGAGAATACTTCATGGGTTTTGAATGTGTTTTTAGTAAAGTTGTTTTGCAGACGATCTTGATCTTATATGCATTTCCTTTATCTAGATTCTCTGCGAAATTGACTCTGAAATGAAGGTTATAAAAAAATATATGGTTCATCCTAAAATATGCGAAATGGTTAACAGTATTTAGATTTGATATAAATTACCAATCTATATCAGATTTTAGGCAATAAATACAATACTTAAAGCTTGATCCTTAACCTCTAGACTGGTACTCAGATATTTTAGAGTAAGTTTAATTTAAAATAGAAACTGAGAATAGAACTCGAATAATCCATATATTCGAATATGCCATACATAAATATATCATATTCCAGCCAATAATAGTTCTCAGTTTATAAACATATTGATATTTTATTTATAATTTTTTTTTTGTTTTGTTTTTTTTTTTTTGGAAAATCTACAAATTGCTTTAACAAATCATTTTGTTGCTGCTACGATATTTTGAGGGCGTGGCAGTTGAACTAAGTGGACATGCAGTTGGCATAACTTACAGCTAAGGGACTAAGACTTAGGACTAAGGCTTAAGGATTAAAATTTACAAACTTAGAGGGTCGCCAGTGCAGCCACGCTTTAGCTCTAAAAGATGGCCGACAGGCGTTCGATCTCGAGCAGATCGGCGAGTATCTCCTCGGTGCGAGTGCCAATCTTTTTTGCTACCTCACTGCGCTCCGAGTGGGCCAACATGCGGTAGGACCAGATCAGATCACCGTCGATGATGCAGCGCGACGGATTGATGCCCATTTTCTTGACCGTCTTTATCGTGCGATACTCCTTGGGATTCAGTCCGCACAAATGATCCTGATAGGAGAGCAGAACGTTCTGCAGCATGAGGAAACGCCGATAGACCTTCTCTGGCAACGGCAAGCAATAGCCCAGAGCTCCATCGAGGGTGCCATAAATAACCAGGTGCTTGTTCTCGTAGAGGAAGGGCTGTCGCTGATGCAGACCCCGTTGATGGCACTGCACACGGAACATGGTGTTCACCACCTGGCCCAAGTGGTAATCCGCCTTGCGCAACAGCTTTTGTCCGCCCAAAGACTCCCGCGCCTCCGGCTGATACATGTAGACGATCAGATTCCGCTCCGCATCTGTGACCAAAAAACCCAAATTGGAGTTGTCCACCATAAACTCGATGCCAAAGACCTCGAGAGGATTGAAGTCGCGCGAGGCCAGCGACAAGGTGCGATACTCCTCCTGGAAGCGCAGCAAACTGATCGACTTATAAACATCCGCTATGAAGATCAGCGACTTGACCGTAATGATCTGATGCACATAGATGTTCGTATCGATGAAGGCGACGCCAATGAGATCGCCGTCGCGCAGCTGCCAAATGTAGATCTTCTGGCCAAGACCCGTCACCAGGAAGCCCACCACATCGGAAATGGCCGAGACGGGACCCTTCTGCTCCTTCTTGAACACCTCCTTGAGCTTGAATTTGGTCATCGGTTTGCCGGGCTCCGGCACCACTTCAATAATATCATAGATATGGATGTTGCCGCGACTGGTGATGTCCTCGCTGTAGTTGAAATTCGTGCCAATGCAGAGGTATTCCTTGAGGCCCGATCGTGTGCCCTCGTACGAGAGTTTCACGATCTTGAAGGCCGTCACATGTTCCCACGGCTCGAACTGTATCGAGGCATCCGGCACAATCTCCCACGTCTCGGGGCTGATCAAGACCATTTCGAACAGCGAGCCGATTGGGTAAATGAAGCGTTCGCCTCGGCTCTCCTCGGACAGTTCCTTGTCCTCGCCATTGAAGCGATAGTACTTGGTCATCGGCTCCTCCTTCTGTGTGATCAGGCAATAGACGCGATTCTCCCGATGGTAAACCAATTGACGGGGCGTGCAGCGCAAAGGAACCTTTCGAACCGGCCAGGCGGCATCATAGCTCAAATAGGTGGGCAGCACCGAGATCTTCAGCTCATAGGTGGTATCGAAGTAGAGAAATCCGTGCGGAATATTCACATTGTTGAAGGCTGCAAAGCTGCGGACATCCGCATTGCCCAGCAGCCGATGGATGCGCAGCTCGCCGCGTGCCGTTAGAAAGACAAAGCAGGGATTCGCGCCGCACACCATAATCCCGGCCAGGCCGCCCACATTGACGAAGTAGCGCAGCTTCTGCACATATTTGGGCTGCATGTTGTACGACTCGGCCTCGTCCGTCTCCTCCTCGTTGATCAGCTCAATGTGCGTGGGCTGCTGGTCGAGCAGATGCAGTTGCTCCAGCTTGCGAAAGCGTATCTTCAGATGTCCCTTGGCATAGCGGAAGACCTGGTAGATGAGCAGCTCCAGTCGGGTGCGCACCAGCAACAAGGGTCGCTCACCATGCTGGCCCAGACCCACAAGGCACAGCTCGAGCGGCAGAGGGGAGTTGGCGTGCTGTGGCATACAGGCATGCAAGATGCCCGCCTTGGAGTTCTCCTGCGTCAACGAGATCGGAACGAATTCCATGGCATCGGTGAGCACCAGTGCGCCATTGCCCACATCGTTGACCAGATAGACGAGCTTCATGTCCGGCATCGAATAGATCTCCAGCGTGCCGCTTTGCCGTGCCACAACCAGCCAATAGCTGGGCTTCGCCTGCACCAGCTGACGTCGCCACCAATCGGAATTCTTTTGTTTCGACTGCTTGGCCAGATCCGCCATGCTGTTCAGCTTGAAGGCATTGCCTGCATCGCCGTAGAGCAGGTCCTCCTCGTCCTCCACCTTCATGTGCGGCTCGGCCTTCATGTAGCCGCCAAAGCTGTTGGCGAATCCCGCTCCCGTACTCCCTGTCAAATTGAGCACATCGTCCGCTTTGCATGTGAACAGTCCGGACATATCCTTGTACGCCGCAATCGCAATCACAGCTGGCGCACTGCTGATCGTATGCTTGTTGATGGCCAAGCGCGGAGTGCCACGAGTCTCGCGCAGCGCCAGGGTTATGACCTGGCCATTGAGCACGCGCAGACAGACATAGGGATCGGCTATGGACACCTGCACCACGGGCGAGCCCACATCAATGGGCACGTTCTGGATAAGTCGGGTGCCCTGCAGCAGACGCACATGGCGAGTGGTTACCTGTGGGCAGGAAAAGGAAGTTATTGAAAGGGTAAAGAAGGAGCAAAGGTAATTGATCTCACCTGCACTATGAACCGCTGCTGGCCGAGATTACCGACATATATGGTCGGCTGGTTGACGGTGAAGCCTGTGTTCTCAATCTCATTGATCTCCTGCCCCGTTTGCAGCACGAGCGTCGATGAGCGCTGGGAGAGTAGCATAAAATCATGCTGCTCCTGGCGAGTCGTCGAGGGTTTGCGCGTTGCATCATCGAAGACCGTCCACACATCCAGGCAGCCATCCAATTCGAAGCTGGTGATGATCTGTGGATTGATGCAGTTCACAAAAACAGAGAGGGCGCCATTCTTGCTGTGTCCAGTGGCGGCGACCAGCTCAATCTTCAGCTCACTCAGGGACTCGGCATGTGGACGCAATGTGGTGCCATCCTCTTCGAACTCCACACGCTCGCCGGCGCACATATAATTGATTGGAGCCACGTTGATTAGACTGTCGCAGACCTCGAAGATGAATTTGCGCAGCTGCAGCACCGAAGCCTTGGCACCGGAGCCGTATACCTCCAGTTCTTCATCCTCGATGCGACGCGATTTGGCTTGCGACGGTGCTTCATGCTGGTCCACGTCATAGACCTGCTCCTCGTCTAGTTGTGGAGGCGACTGGTCAATCGATTGCTGTTGCTGCTCCACGACGGCTGCAGCTGCCGCCGCTGCTGCTGCTGCTGACTCCACGTCGTCCAGGGTAATCACTGTGCTTTGATCCTCCTCGGTGAAGTGCAGCAGCAGCGAGTTGCCCAGCCGGGAGCCGAGGAAGATGTATTCCGTGTGGCAGACACAGATGCAACTGGTGAGCACGCTGGCCGCCGCCTTGTGGAAGTGGAAATTGCGCACAGTTCGCATGGAGTCCACGCAAAGGGTCAGCACATAGAGATCTCCGGTGCGCAGCGATATAACCAACTTGTCCACGTCAATGAAAGCGAAGTTCGCACAGTCCAGGCTTAGTCGCACGTTGTCCTGCGGCTTGAGTGGAAAACTGGTGCTGTTGTCAGCCGAACTGTTCAAGCTGACGCCATACGGCGGCACGCTCTGGTTCAGATAGATAATCGCATTCACGGTCATAACCAGACAGCCGCCGATGGGCTTCTGTATGGGGAAGACATGCAGGCAGTCGTATGGCAAGCTATTCACCGTCCAGATGATGGGATGCACGCGTTGCTGTATGTTCAAGGAGATGGCTACCAGCACACAGGTGTCGGAGCGTACCTTGATGCGGCCCGCACAGGTGCGCACCGGCTCGTAGAGTATGAGCAGAGTCGGTTCATAATATCCGTGCAGAAACTGTATGTCCAGCACATTGTCCAGCTTCTCGTCGAGATCAGCTAGGGCTATTAAATAGGAAGCCATAATGGGCGTCCGGGAGACCAGTGCAGTGGGTGCCTTCTTAATGGGCTTCACATCCGCTAGCTCGATCTCGTCGAGACTGTTGTCCTTGCGAAAGGGCAGCACCACCAGGCGCTTGCCATAGACCAGCATTACAGCACACCTGGCATCGGGATCCACTCGCACCACGGGCACATGATAGCGGCCCGTCCAGCCGCCTCGAATGTCCTCCTCCTCGAAATAGTGCAGCGAGAGTGTTTTTAATGTCTGCGTATCGGCATCCAGCTGCAGCACCGAAAGCTTTGCATCCTTGAAGCTCACAAGCAAAGCATCTCGCATTCCGCCTGCCAGGGAGACGCTTTGCAGCGACATTACATTTCCATAGAGGGAATAGCTGGCTAGGCACTCGAGACGCATTTTAGGCGCCAGTCGCATTTCGCTTGGATTCAGTTTTTGGCGCTGGGTCGCATCCACGTTGGGCGCAATGCGATAAACCTTGAGCACATTGGCGCCGGCTACGACCAGATTCTCTTCAACATTGTTGAAGAAGCGGCACGAGATGGCGAATTCCACCGATGTGGCCGCGTGTGTCTGTTTGCACATAGAAAACATCTTGGCGGGTTTATGAATGTTAATTTAAACAAAACAATTAATTAAAACATTTCCCACTCAGCGATAAAATAAAAAAATCTGCCGGCGTTGTTTACATCTGTTTGTCCATCTGCAAAACTATCGATAGTTGCAAACTTATGGATGGTAAGATCTCGATAAGTCAAACGGTTCCAAAAAGAGAAACACTGCATAATCAAAACTGCAGAAAAGTGTCATATGCTTTATTTTTCTCAATTGTCACATTTAAAATGTACTTTTCTATAATCCAACAAATTATACAATATCAATATGTATAAAAGTAAATAAAAAATGGAAATAATTGCGTTTAATTAAATAAATTAACTCATGTATCGCTATATAGTATTATCGATAGCTTTGGAAAATAAGAAGTTTGGTCACTCTAGCGATGTCATCAATATCGATAGTATTGACAATTGCTTAGCAGCTCTAGTTCTAGTGTAGTGCAGTTTTTAACATCCCTATTGCTCTCAAACTGGGAGCCCAATAACTATAATTTAACCATCAAATAAATAGGCTTTAAATATTAGAATGTGAAACGTTAAATGTGTGTTATATACGTTTAGTTTTTAGTGTACGATATAACAACAATTTCATTCAATTAACTGGAAGCTATTTTCTTTTTTTTTTTTGCTGCGTAGCTTCTCTCCGTGCGCGTAACAAAGACAGCGGTTGGCGTGCAGCCAAAGCATATGTAAACGCTTGCGTAAGAAAGAGTCGACGCCATACAGCACAAGAAGCAGAAAAAGAATCCAAAATCTTGTAGCTCTCTGCTTCTGCTTTTGTTTGTGTCTTTGGAACAACCATTCAATTTTTTATTTTTTTTTTATAACTCGGTGCATAAGAACTAACATTAATCAAGTCAAAGTGTGGGTGCAATTTCAACTACTGCTGTAGTAAAGCGCAATTAGCAGAAGCCAAAACAAACCACGCAAAAAGTTTTTATATGTACGTGCGTGCGTGTGTGTGCGCATTATAATTACATGTGTGCGTGCGTGTGAGAGTGTGTATGTGTGTGTGTGAGCATACATATGTATTATTCCTGCAGGGGCAAAAGCAACAAACCAACCAACTTTGCTTTGCTCTCTTTTTAATGTTGTTGTTGTGTTTGTTATTGTAGGCAACAAATTCACGGCGGACACACACATCTGTATTAATATATATATACATATATATGTGTATAAAAAGGAAAAGGCAAAGAGCAGCAAATGAAAATTAGCGTGTGTAATAAATGTGTGTGTGAAAAGTGACTGGGCGTAAGGGTTTTTATCGTAAAGGTAAAACAAAACACGGACCAAAATAATTGTTGTAAAGTTGTTGTTGTTGCTTGAGGAGGCAAAATTTAATTGCCGCCTACCCCGGCGCCCATTGAAATGGCAAAGACTGCTGCTGGCCAGGTATGCTGTGATTATAATTAATTAAAAACATACATATTTTAAATATACTATTTTTTATTTTTTTTTTTTTAGTATGTTCGTAAAAAGCATTTAAACTGCCGCCTGACATGGAACCAATAACAAAAACAACATTGACAGGAAACATTGCTGAGTCGAATTGTAAATAGTTAAAAAATACATAAATATGAAAACGATTACGCCAGATACATTGACATCAGCATCAGCCGTGCCGCAACATCATCAGCAGCCGCAGCAGCAGCAGCAGCCGCAGCCGCAGCCTCAACATCAGCAGCAGCTGCAGCTGCAGCAACAACATAAACAACATCTGCCCGCCATCATTCCACAACAACACATAACACCTGTGATTATGGAAGCAACAGCGCATGTGAATCTCGTGGATGATGACGACGAAAAGGATCCACTGGCATTGGAGCAGACAGTAGTAACGGAGGCGCCACAGCAGCAGCAGCCACTTAACTCAACATTGGCGAACAAGCACACACATAGTCTGAGGTGAGCAGCTCGATTATATCTTTAATCATAAATGTATATATATAAATCTCTCTCCTTCCTTCTGTCCACAGGCGCCACCTGCCACGCATCATTGTGAAACCTATACCACCTGAGAAGAAGCCAACGCCACCCAGTGAGGATGTATTGATTAATGCTGGACTACAGCCAGTGCCGCCGTTGTTTGTGCCACCAAGCATTGCCTCGACAACGGTGACGGCAACGGCAACAGCGACCGCTGCTGTTGCTGGTGCTGTAGCTGCGCCTACGCCCGTGCGCGGCATCAGCAGTCGACGCATACAACAACAGCAGCAGGCCAAAGCAGCTGCAGCAGCAGCGGCGGCGGCAGCGGCAGCAGCAGCGGCAGCCGCAGCAGCCAATGCAAATGTGAATGCCTCGCCAGGCAGCGGTAAGGCCGCCACACAAACATCCACAATGCGTGAGGTGTTGGCCTCGATACCCGGCTTCAGTGTGAAGCCGCGTCGGCGCAGCAACAAAAAACTAACGACAGCCGCGCAAATTGAACAGACAAAAGATGGCAAAATCGATTTGGAGACACCGGATTCGATATTGGCATCGACGAATCTGCGCGCGCTGCTTAATAAGCAAACGTTCTCATTGCTGCCGCCGCTGTATCAACATAATCTCATACAGTTGCTGCCGAGCGTGGATCGTGAGGCCAGCGAGGTGGTGCAGCACCAGCAACAACAGCAGCAGCAGCTGTCCTTGCAGCCATTGCAGTCGGAACAACCAAGCACCAGCAGCAGCACCACAGAAGCAATTCGCTTGAGCGCCTCCTGCCTGAATAATGAGTTCTTTGCGCGTGCCTGTTTGGAGTGGCGTGAACGTCTCAGCGAAGGCGAATTCACGCCCGAGAATCAAATCAAGCTGAAAACGGAAGCGGAACGCGAAAAGAACAAGTTAGATCCATGGAAGGTCAAGCATTTCGAGCCCTACTGGGGTGAGAAGATTGCGAAGCGTGCGCCGAGTGTTAACCCGCCTAGTAGCAAAATAAAGATGGAGCCGATAAGACAGCAGCAGCAGCAGCAGCAGCAGCAGCAACAACAGCAACCAGCTGCTGCAGCACCAGCACGGGAATCACCACCAATAATAACAACAACAACAACAACACAGCAGCAACAACTACAACAAGCAACATGTGATAATGAGACTGAACTGAAATTTAATACGGTAAATTGGGAATAAATCATAATAATATGCAGATTAAATAGTTTATTATTACCCTTATATATTGCAGAGCACAAAGTGCGAATTGACAACCACAACAACAGAAGCAACAACAACTGACAGTGCCGCACCATCAGCAGCAGCAGCAGCAACAACAACAACTGTCGCAACAGAAACATCAATCAGTAGCAGCAATGCCTTAACGGAGCAACAGCGCCGCCGACGCAAACGCAGCGATCCGATGAATATGGCCGAAGAGCAGGAAGAGCTGCCCAGCACGTCGAAAGATAGTAAACAAATGAGACGTGAAGAACTAGCTGATATTGTTCCTAATAATGCCATGGCAAATGTAACAGATGTTGTTGATCATGTAGCAGCAGCAGCAGCGACAACAACAACACCACCTGCAACAACTAACAATAGCCAGCAGCCACTTATCAACAGTACCTGTGATAAAATTGAGACACCTGATGCACAGACAACAGTAATAGCAATATCAACAACGACAGCGACACCAGCAACCTCAACGATCACAAATGCAATACCAGCAGCAACATCAACAATTGCAGACCCAATTAACAACTTTGCGGGCTACTTGCAAAATGTAGAGCTGGCAGAAGGTGCGTACACTATAATTAATAAACAATATTTTATGTTTCATTGATAATTTCATGTTTAGATACCAAAGCAACGGATAATGTTGCGACAGAAGCAACAGCAACTGCCTCAACAACGACAAACAGCCATGATTTTGTATTTGCCGATACGATTGATCATGGTAAGCTTCTTTTGACTATTTGAAATGCTAATTAGAATGTAGTTAAACGGTTTTGGTTGTCTCTATATATATTTTGTTCTGAAATTATGACTACTTGTTTATGATTTATACTAGTTAAGTCAATTTGTATATTTTGTTGTTGTTTTTATACGAATTTTGTATTTGATTATTGTATTTTATTCGAATTGTTAGTTAAGAATTGTTTGGTTGAACTTTCTAAATTTATTTCATATTATCCACTCGCAATTTCATGTTTATAATAATTTGTTGTTGAAATTCAAAACTGTTTCTTTTTTTTAAACTTTAATAAAGGTTATGACTATTTGGAATATAATTATTTCAAAATTTTAATTATTATTTTTGTATATTATTATTTAATGTGAAGAATTGTTTAATAACAATTTATTATATTTTATATTATATACCACTTATAAAAGATACTCACACTTAATTCCTTTTTCCCACTCGTGCTTTAATGTTCGTTCGTTCTCCACGCAGCGTACTTCCATGATCACCAAGCAGCCATCAGCCACGCCTACTACTCATCATCATCATCGCCCAATTGTAATATATGCATACATATATATATAGTTGTTATCAATGCTTTAACTGCTTCTGCTTTGTTTTCCTTAGCGACAGCAACAATCATCAAGCTGAACGATCATTGTGATAAGCAGCTGGAGGATTCGGGAATGACTCTAGCAATGTCTATGCCCATGGCCAGCAGTTCGACGGGCTCATCACTGGCAAATACTACGCCTGCCAGCTCGTTAGCATCCAGTAGTTGCACGTCCTCTTCGTTATCCTCATCGCTCTCTTCGTCCTGCTCCAGCAGCAACTCTTCGTCAACGGCTCCAACCACAACGACAGCGGCCGGAGCAGGAGCTACAGCTACGCCGCTATCACTGGGCACTCCGGCAGAAACGACACTGGCCAATATGCAGGCCATGCTGAGCACTGTGGCCACGCTGCAACAGCAACAGGAGCAACAGCAGCATCAACAGGTGGAGTTGCCCGTGGAATTGAACTCAAGCGAAATGTTTCAGAATGTGCAGCACGATTGGAATTTTGGTGGCATCAAATTGCTGGCCGCACAACCGTCGCAAGTATCTGAAAATGCTGTGGAGCGATTGCAGCACCAGGTCGAGCAGCATCTGAATCATGAGGACATCCAATTGATGGATGTGGTGCATGAGACCGAGGAAGAGGAGGAGGAGGTGATCGATGATATGGTGGAGTGTCACAATCTGCTCGATAATGATGAAGATGACGATGGAGATGAGATCGTGGACGAGGACGATGAGGATGTGGTGGAGTGTATCGAAGCCGAGCAACAGGATCAGGATGATTTAATGAACGAAATGGTGGAGCACGTCATGGATGTCAGCGGTGGCGATGCCGTACAAGATATTGTAGAAAAGCTGCAGCAACAGCAACAACAGCAGCAGCAACAGCAGCATCAGCAGCAACAGCTACAGGCGCAGTTGCAGGATGTTGTCCAATTGACGCAGCATTCCTTTATGCCACAGGGGCACAGTAGCGACTTTGCGAATGAGGTGAGTCATCAAATCGAGCAAGCATCAAATTGCAAATTCAAACTAAATTAATTCGTAGATCTCCCACGAGTTGCTTTGTGATGCGGTGCCCATGTCCGCTGCCGAAATGGAAGTCTCCAGCACAGTCATTACGAACAGCAGCAACAGCAATGACAGCAGCAACAATTTGAGTCTGTGCAGCAGCAGTAGCAGCAGCATTGCCATCAATCAGTTAGCCCCACAGCCAGCTGCTGCTGCGACCGCTGCCCCTGCACCGCAGCAACAGCAGCGTCAAATTTTGGTGGACTCGAATGGCCAAATCATCGGCAACTTCTTGCTGCAGCAGCAGCAGCAACAACAGCAGCAGCAGCAACAACAACAGCAGCAGCAACAACAACAACGCCAGCAGCAGCAATTACAACAGCAGCAGCAGCAATTGCTGCAACAGTTCACATTGCAAGCAGCCGCCCAGCAGCAGCAACAACAGCAGCAGGCAACCAGCAGCAATTCGATACATAAAGCGCTGCCTGTAACCTTGCGCAAACCATTCGAAATCAACAGCAATGGCGCACAGCAATTCTTAACGCCCAACTTGCTGCAGCAGCAGCAACAACAGCTGGAACAAAAACAACAGCAGCTGCAACAATTTGCGCTACAGGCGCAGCTGCATCAGCGACAGCTGCTGGCACAGGCAGCCAACAACAATCTGCTGCAACAACAGCAGCAACAGCAACTCCAGCAGCAGCAAACCTACCAGCAACAGCAGCAGCAACAACAGCAAGCTGTCGTTCCACCCAAGTTTATAGCCAAGTCGCTAAATATCATATCCATGACACGACCCGCCAATGCGTCGCCCAATGCAGCCGCAACAGCAGCTGTGCCCACAGCGGCTACAAACAATGCCCAAATTCCGTCCAGCTATGCAAATGTTGTTACAGCGCAGCAGCAGGTCAATCACAACAGCAACCTGCAGCAGCAGCAGCAACAACAACAAACATTGCAGCTACAGCCCGTTGCAACAGTTAACAATGTGCTGACCATGAAAACGTTGCCGCCTTCGGGCGTGCCCACAACAATTGCCCAGCAGCGACTGCAGCCAAAGATGCCCACGGGGAAGGGGCGTAAGGCGACCACCAATCGTTTGCCACCAGGGGCTGTTAACCTGGAGCGCAGCTATCAAATCTGCCAGGCTGTCATACAAAACAGTCCGAATCGTGAGAACCTCAAGGCGCAGCTGCGTCCGCCGGCGGCCATACTCAGCCAGCAGCAGCAACAGACAACGACGACGACGCCAACAACTGCAGTGAGCAGCAGCAATGCAACACTTAATGTGGCCACGGTGGCAGCTACGCCCTTAAACAACGTGCCGGCAGCAGCTACTGTCGCTGTGTCAGCACCGGCACAAAATCTGCTCAAGCAGGAGGAGCTGCCAGGCCTGCCGCCCAATGTGCTGGGCGTGGGCAGACCTGGGGTCTATAAGGTAAGTTGCTATGGTTACTCATCAGTTGGAATCTTTTAGTAAATAATTTGTATTCCCAGGTCATCGGTCCGCGCATGAGTGGCTTTCCGCGGAAGAAGTACGTGCAGCGCAAGCCCTCGCCCACGACTGTGATGCGGCACTTGCTGACAGCCACGCCTGGTGCGTCCAGTCCCCAGCAGCAGCAGCAACAGTTGGTCACGCAGCAATCTGGCCAAGAGCAGCAGCAGCTGTTGCATCAGAATGGCACGGGCCAGTATGTGCTGGTGCACCGCGCCAATGTGGGTGCAGCTGACAATCAGGCACCGCGGGCTTCCAGTGCGCCGCCGTTACATCAAAATCAGGTGAGTATTTGAGTTTGATACAATTGAACGATAGACTTAGTTATCCTGTTATTCGATTCCAGTTTGTTGCCGTTCAGAATTCGCTGCACAGCCTTAATGGCATTAGCTTGGGCGGACGCGGGCGTCCGGCTTCAGTGGACAACAACAATAGCGCAGGCAACGATGCACTGCATCATAACGAGCTGCAGCAACAACAACAACAGCAGCAGCAACAACAGCAACTCAGCAACGTGAACGCGGCTGCGAATATTGTGCGGCGCAATATCGCTGCAGGTAAATTGGTGTATTATTAGTGCTTAGCGAGGTACGTCTTTCAAATCACCCCACACACACACACACAAATTTAAATTCATTTTCAAATTGGCACGTCATCATATTAATTAATTAATTACCATAATAGATTTGTTAGATTTATCAACTATTTGGCATCAAAAAAAACAATATCTCCACGTTGACTCATTCTCTTTTCTGTTTCCACGTAACCCTTAGCGTATGCGTAACGAGTATGTAAACTGCATGCTTTTATTTTTCATTTACATGCATTCACAGGTTGACTAATAATTAAGAGTAAATGTTTTAGAATAAGTGAAAATTGTATGGGTGCAGTTCAGATATTTATATATGGATATTGCAACTTAAGCAGGAATGAGTGAAAATTGTATAATTGTTCAGATATTTATGTGTTAGCTTTCATATTTATAGTCTATCTATTGTGTTCATCTTTTATTATTAGTTATGTTGCCAAAAATAGTAATTTAACGAATTTGTAATATAAAATATAAACATTATTTTTTGTAGCAAAGCAAAAGTCTTTAGAAAACTAAACAGTTTCGATAGGGTAATAAAAATCTCTATAATCTGCAGCTACTCAAAGAAGTTGAGTTTACCAAAGAATCTAGAGTACTTTTAATTTCTGAAGGAATATTAATAGAATCATGATATGATTAGAGGATAGGCATAAAGCAAATATCAATGAAAATGTCAATTATGAGCAGTATATATAAGAAATAGCTATTATTACACACATACCAGCTCTTAGTATCCTCAACTGTGAATGCAGGAAATGTATTTAAGTATGTACAATTTATATTTATTTTTTTTATAATTTTGTAATATACGGTAATCTATAGTATATATGCAAATAAGTAAGTTTTCAGTTGAAAATCGTGTATTAACTAATACCGTGATCTACTTTTAATAGGTACCAACATTACCTACATAGACAGCAGCAATTCGCCGGCAACGCTTATGGATGCGAGCAACAACTATATCGTGACGACAACAGCAGCAACAACAACGGCTGCCGGAGGTGCAGGAACAACTCAGCAAACAACACAGCAGCAGCAGCAGCAACAGCAGCCGCAACAACAACAACAACATGCTTTAATCCAACTGCATCAAAGCGGAGAGAACACGCCGCCAGGCAACGAGACGACCAACAATGGTTGCGCCTGTGCTTTAAACGCGATGGTCATTTGCCAGCAATGCGGTGCATTCTGCCACGATGATTGCATCAGCGCCTCGAAGCTGTGCGTGTCCTGTGTGATCAGATGAGAGCTAAGCCTCCAGATGCAACTTGACAACGTATTATAGTAATATATAGAGTTAAACCTATTTAGATGCAATGCTAATGCTATATTCTGTATATATATATATATATATATATATATATATATATATACTATGTATTGAATGGCATGTCGAAAAATCAGTTCGAGAGAGCAAGCGTACACAAAGTTGAATACCAATCACTCCTTTTTTACCCAGACAATTTGTAAGCTAGACTATAGAAGCGAAAACCCAATTATAAACAAGAAAACCAAGTGCAGAGGCTTAGATACACTGAGAGAAAGAAAAAACGAAAGCTAATGCTGATAAACGCTTACACGAAAAGCAAATACCTTTTGTATAAAGAAAGTAGCTATAAAACAAAGCTTAATAATCAAGCAAGTGTTGTGTATTACGTGCATGTTGGATACCTTTAAAAAAGGGTATTACAGCTGCACATAAAAAATTAACATGATGAACAGATTAACAAAAAAAAAAAAAACAAAAAAACACTGATTGTAATTTAAACAAAACAAAAACAAAAAGGCAGCGGCAAAAGCAGCAAATAAAACCAATAAAAAGCAAGCTATGTAAATATTTATGTTTAATATAAAATGTAATTTATAAATAATAAAAAAATATATATACACAATATATATATATTTATAAATATTAATATATATATTCATGTGTATATATATGACTATATGTAATTATGTTTAAGCTAGAATTGAGAAAAACTTCAAACTTAGGTTGACATATGCCTGAAGACTATATTTTTATAATTTGTCGCTGCAGTTGATTCGTTTTTAATCAAATACATAAGCAAGTACATTACATACATATACATACATACAACTACAATACACATACATTTACATAACATATATATATTTTACTGTGTAATTTTTCGTAAGCCTAAGCTCTTTATTTCCCTAATTCTAAGTTTATCATCCCACACAATCCACAAACGAAAAAAAAAAAAGAAACATCTCTAGCATACACATAATATAGCGCATAAAATTAATTGTAATTCGCATATAAAAATTGATTTAAATGCATTAAACTGTTGATAAAAAGAAAAACAAAAACAAACACACAAATATACACTGCAACAACAACAAAATATAAATGTTAATTGAGAAACTAAAATGCAATTTAAAACGAAAAAAAAAACAAAAACAACAAATATTATATAGAGATGAGGAACAAAATTAAAAACAAAAACAAGAAAAGTAAAACAAAAATCATTTTGCTCCTAGATGCACTCAAAATTAACCAATAAACATTATTACAAATAAATTGAGAAAAAAAAAAAACATCAAAGATAATAATATAGATATATATACGAGGGTAGTCTGAGAAATGGAAATCTTTCAGATAATATAGTTTTTACCAACAGGTGGCATTATCTAAGGAAACAAAAATCGTTAAATTTTAACAAAGAAAACTATTTTATTTGTAACTATCAAAGGAATTTAGTATTTACAAAGGCAATTGAAACGTGGAAACCACTAAAGCAACAATTGTGGACACCTCGGCCATCGCTCCGTTGCCCGTATCTCCGCACATAAGAGTCTTCGATATACAGGGTATCTCCTTGTAGCCCCATTCAATTAGTTTGTCAATCTGCTCGCGCGTAATGGGATGATCGTACATGCGTGTATTCATGGCCGGTGCAAAATATAGTGGCTTCTCCAAGTCCCAGGCACGAACCACGCACAGCATCAAATTATCGCAAATACCCTGTCATAAAATGTTTTTTATTATATTTATCTAATGTTTAATGAAAGATAAGTCTAACTTACGCTTGCTATCTTGGCTAGGGAATTGGCACTGAGGGGCGCAATTAACAGAAGGTGTGCCCACTTGCCTAGGTCAATGTGCAGTACGGGATCGCCGCGCTTATTCCAGGTGAGCCATTCATCGCGGTTATGTAAAATGGGCACATGTTCCGGAAACTCCTCCAGTTCAATGAAATGTTTCGCATGCTCCGTAATAATGACTTTAATCTGCTTGAAGCACTTATCGCTTGTTAGTGGGCGCGAAGAATGGAAGTATGTCGACACTTACATTAAATTTGTAGGGCAGCTTGTCGTCGCTAAGTTCAGATATTATTTGCACCAGCTTGATGGTCGCCACGCTGCCTGTGGCTGCAATCAAAACATTGCGTTCCGGCTTCATTGTTATTGTTGTTGCTGTTCTTTCACTGTCGGTAGTTCCTTTTCCGGAAAGCCCAGTTTCGCCCATTCTGTCTTTTCCATAAGATTGTTTTCCATGCGACAGCCCAGGTACTCCCTCGCTTCGTCCCGGCACTTGGAGTTGTCGTTATCGTTGCGGCGCAGGCAACTGGCGTAAATCAAGAAATTCTTCTTACACAAGCTCTCGTGATCTAATGGAAAGCTGCCCTTCTCTGGCGCTGTAGGTATGAACTTCTTTTGATTGTAGATCTGTGAAGTCATTTGAATATTTTGCTTATCTTAAAACCTTCATAAACGGTTGTACGGAACTTATGAAATAGATAAAAGTAAATATAGTGACAATAAAAACAACTGTGATGTGCTGTGGGTGTAGATGCCAGAGTTTTCAATTTTTTTTTGGAAGTGGCAGCACGATACATCAGCTGTTGATGCAAATACAAATAATAAAAACAATGAATTACATTTAAATATTTGTTTATTTAGAAGAATTTAAGTGCTATTAAATGCTATTTTCAGTCATTTGTAGCTTTTTAGCATGTCTATGGAGTTGCTTTCAAAGTCTGGCAACAAAAGAGTGAGCCGGTGTAGTGGGTTAATTATTTATTGATATTGATATTGAATATTTTTATTAAATACAAATGCTCAAATAAATTATCAAAAATATTGCTAAGCAAAATGAAAATAGTTTTCTTTTTATTTAATTTAAATATATTAGATATTTCTTGGCGAAGTTTCTGTTTACACTTTGCAAAGTCTGGCAACGCTGCACACGAAGCCGGCAGAATGCAGTGGCTTAATTTAATAATTTATTTTATTTCAATATTAATATCAAATACAAATGCAAACTTTGAGCGCGATCCCAATGGCTACATTGCCTACTGTCCCTGCATGGGTAAGTTTGATTAGAATCCCTTGTCTATTTAATTAAATGCATTTATTGTTTGTCCTTTGAAGGACGCTTTGGTAATCAGGCGGATCATTTCTTAGGCTCGCTAGCCTTCGCTCAGGCTCTGAATCGCACCTTAATTTTGCCACCTTGGGTAGAGTATCGGAAAGGTGAAATGCGCTCCCGCCAGGTGCCATTCGACACATATTTCGAGGTGGAGCCGCTTCAAGAGTTCCATCGCGTCATCCTTATGTCTGACTTTATGGATCACCTGGCCGACGAGGTGTGGCCTGCCAACGAGCGTATATCATTCTGTTATATGGAACGCAAAAGCTTGCAACAAGAGAAAAACAATCCAGATGCACCGAATTGTCACGCCAAGGATGGCAATCCCTTTGGTCCATTCTGGGATACATATAGCATTGACTTTGTGGGATCAGAGTTTTATGGTCCACTGCACTTCGATGTGCGCCACAGTTCGATAGCAACAAAGTGGCAGGAAAACTACAAAGCTGATAAGTGGCCTGTGTTAGCATTCACCGGCGCACCGGCCAGCTTTCCCGTGCAGCTCGAGAATCGTGAGTTGCAAAAGTACTTAAAATGGAGTCCAAAATATCGAGAAGCCGCTCGAGAATTTATACGTACGGTACTTCCACGTGGTGCCTTTATTGGACTGCATCTGCGCAATGGCATCGATTGGGTGCGCGCCTGTGAGCACATTAAGGACAGCCAGCAGCTCTTCGCATCACCTCAATGCCTCGGCTATAAGAATGAACGTGGGGAGCTCTACCAAGAGCTCTGTATGCCCACCAAGGAGGCAATCATCAGACAGCTAAAGCGAACGATTAAAAATGTGCGTCAGTTGCAGCCAAAGAATGAGGTGAAGTCCGTATTTGTGGCATCCGATGCAAATCACATGATAGCTGAGCTAACAAATGCACTTGCTCGCATGGATATCAGCGTCCACAAGTTAGATGAGGATGAGCCCTATGTGGACTTGGCCATACTAGGACAATCGAATCACTTCATAGGCAACTGCATCTCTTCGTATAGCGCATTTGTAAAACGGGAAAGGGATACGCATGGATTTCCCTCGTACTTTTGGTCGTTCCCCAAAGAAAAGGAGCGCCAGCAAACGAAGCCTCATGAGGAGCTATAAAAGCCAAGACAATCTCTGACGAAATCTCTCAACAAAAACTATATATATGCATATATATCGTACATATATGCCAGCATTTAGTGTTAAGCTAGAAAGTATTCACAACATTTCAATTACGAGGATAGTCCGACAAATATCTCACCTAACAATATTAATATACTCTTATATTTTATACTAATTTAATTAAATTAATTTGATATGGGATAACTGTCGATCTATTCTCGTATAACCTGCAATTAATTAGATTATGGTCTTGAGTTTACTTAGAAATTTATTCAAGCTTGGTTTTTCACGCATTCCTGAAAATAATTTATATCATGTAAAACTTTATACCAGCGCTCGTATTTTATTTGTTCTTGGATGTCAGTTGCTTCTCTAATGTATCAGCTTTTGCGTGCGTGCCAGATCCAGTTGTGCAGATGATACATTTGTTAATCCCTCGCGCACAGAGCTGAGGTTCTCCTTCCAGGCCTGCAGCAGATCGCGCAGCTGCTCCCACTGTGGTGCACCAAAGGTGCGATGCATGGTCGATGAAATGTGAACCTTGCGATTGGCCTGATCGAGACGTGCACGCACCAGCTTTGTCTTCAGCACTTCTATGACAAATGGTTCCACTTCATCCTCGTTGATTTGCAGCTCCTTGGTCAGTGTGTCGAACGTCATCTCGGGATAGCTCTCGGCCAGCTGCATGAATGTCAATAGACGCATCTTCTTCATGTTCTGCTCGTGATTCAAGCCCTGGGAGTTGACAAACTCCTTGTGATCCTCATAGAACTGCACATAAGAGGGCAGCTTGTCCGACACAAAGATGGACAACAAATCGTGTATTAGATCACCTTCCAGAAAGCGCACAGGCTTCAGCGATAGCAAGGGGTCGAGCAGGAATGTATTGGGATCGGCCAGAGCGGTAACAATGCACTTCATAGCATCCTCACGAGCAACGCACGCATTGTCAGCCGTATATGTGCCCAACAGCTCAATCATCACCTTTGACGACAGCTCCAGATTGGTATCCTTGGTCACATCGTGCAATAGACGATATAACTTTTGCATCTGCTCGCTGGACGGCGGGCAGTTGGCGAACTGCGACTTCAATTGATCGACGCCTGTGAAGACTTCGAGAACCTGATCACACTGCTTGGCCACCTGCACCAGATGATAGTAGACATGGTAGCGCAAGGGAGAGGCTGTGTCCAGATTGTTGAATAACCGCCAAAGCGATTGCAGACAAACTTTTGCCAGCGGCTGATTCGGCGCCTTAGTCATCTTTTCGCAATAGGCTAGCACAATGTTCTCGCCACGGTCCAGCGGTATCTGAAGGAGGTATCTTTAATGTTATACATTCATATTTAATAATATATTCGATACATACCGTTATCATAATGGATACAATGCTGTTCAGTATGCCATCAATTTGCGCTGGTTCGCCGTCTTTGAAGCAGACTTCACAGACACCAATTATTTTGTGCAAATCATCCTCGACGCCTTTGTTCGATTTCTCCGATGAGATTTCAGCGCCAAGCTTCTTAAAATACTTGCGCAGCTCTTGCACCTGTAGTAAAGACACAAAAAATACCAATTTTAATTTATGTATTTACAAGATTTGTTTTTGCACATAACCTCACTTTAAAGGGTAGCGCGGCACACACAAAACTTTAAAGTATATTTGCAACATTACCTGTTCATCTAAAGACAGGTCTATAAACACCGGATGCGAGGCCATTGTTTTTCAAAATGTTTAATTATTTATTTTAAGTAGAAGAATAAACAATTTTGCACGCACACGTCGTCGTCGTCGCTGAATTGACAACTCGAAAGGAAAAGGCAAAACAATGATAGAGTTGCCACACTGTATAAAAATAGTCGATATTGATAGGCAAGCAAAAACGATAACAGAATTTCGAGATATTTGTTAATTTACCGGTCTGAAAAATGGAAGATCTAGAGGATGATTCGTTTGATGATGTTTTGGCATGCATGGATATACCTACAGCTCCAAAGCAAACTAAAATACAAGCAGCGACTGAAACAGCAACTACTAGCACCTCTACCGCTACCGGCGCCGCTAAGCCACCGCCATCAAATCCTCACAGCGTTTTAGTGCACACAAAGCAACGCGGTAATCCCATTCTAAAATCAATTTTAAATGTGCCTCTCGAGTATCGGGATGATATAATACCAGACTATGTGGTGGGCCGCACTTCCTGCATACTGTTCTTATCGCTCAAATATCACAATCTCAATCCGGATTACATATGCCAACGCCTTAAGGCACTGGGAAAGTTATATGAGCTACGTGTGCTGCTAGTCCAAGTGGACACACCGGAACCCCACAATGCACTGAAAAGCTTAACGCGTATTTCTCTGTTAGCCGATTTAACAATGATGCTGGCCTGGAATGCCGACGAGGCGGGCAAAATAATAGAAACTTACAAGCAATTCGAGAAACGTTCACCAGACTTGATTATGGAGCGCGTGGAGTCCAATCCCCATCAGAAGGTGTGTAACGATATTCGGATTATTGAAATATTTTTAATATTTCATATACTCCATAGCTTGTCGCGGCTCTGACCAACATTAAACCGGTGAACAAAACAGATGCTGTGACTTTGCTGCAAATCTTTGGCAATCTTGAGAATCTCATTAATGCCAGCGAGGAGCGTCTGTCCCAGGTCATGGGCTTGGGACCACGCAAAGCCAAGAAATTGTACAAAACACTGCACGAACCATTTCTTAGCAAATAAGCCAAGTTAATTTATTACAATAGATCCATCACTTATATTATACACAAACATCTTAGGACTATTCCTGGAGCTTCCATATTTTAATGGTGCCATCGTCACTGCATGATATTAGCTGCCCGGCATTCACCGGATTCCACTCAACCGCATTCACATCCTGCTCATGGGCGCTCTCCTCGCCAGTTAACAGTTCAAAGGTGGGAGCATCGCGTTTCGAATCGCTGCACTCCTTAAAAATGCGTATGCCATCATCTCCGCACGCGCTGGCTATCAGGCCCGTCAGCTTGCACCAGGACACATCGTAAATGGCGCGTGAGTGCTGGCCGGACAGGGTGCACACACACTTCCACACAGTTGTCTTATCGGGCGTGGCAATGCCCGCCTCGTTGCCCGGATGATAGGCACGCCAGATCTTAAGTGTTGCATCGTCGCTGCAGGAAACCAAACGCTCTCCATCGGCATCGAAATCAATGCTCCAAACGGTGCTCGTATGCGAGCTAAGCGTTGCTGTGCAATCCCAATCGCTGTCCAGCGCACTCTCGGCAAACATCTTGATTGTGTTGTCGTACGAAGCGGAGGCAAGGATCTCTTTTGTCGGATGCCACACCACACGCTTCACATCCTGCGAGTGGGCATTAAGTACTGCGGCGCATTCGAACTCATCATCGCCAGCCACTTCCCAGATCCAAACCGATTTGTCACGCGAACAGGTGGCCAACAGACCGCCACTGCGTGACCAACTGACGCTCTTCACCTCGTTCTCGTGCCCCTCCAGCGTTGCAGTGCACTCGTGCTTGGACCAAATGGCTGTGGTGGCATCAAAGCTAGCCGACGCCAAATACTCACCACACGGAGACCATCGTACTTCGCGTATGGTTCGCTTGTGTCCATCCGATAGTATCGTCTTCGTTGTCCATGTATTCCCTGAGAGAGACCAAATTCTGATGGCTTTGTCCTCGCCGCAAGAAGCGAAACTGTTTCCCTTTGGATGCCATGCAACGCCCCAAATACGGCCTTTGTGGCCCTGCAGTGTATGCTCGAGAATGAGACGGCCCATAATACAATTTTTCTATATGTATTTTAATATCTATTATGGCTTTATTGATAACACTGCATGCGTGCAGGTCCAAAAAACAGATGATGGTCAAATGTTCAGTTCCGAACTAGTTCGATCGCTGTGATTTTTTTGGAATTCAAGTTTTAAACAACGCAATTGAGCATTTATAATCTAACTACAGTATCTGGCAACGCTAAGGTCTAATTACTCCGGAAAATACAACTTTATCGATAGCTGCAAAAAAACGATAATAAATTACACTGAACTGTAAGAAACAAGTTTTTGCAGTAAAAACATTATTTTCTAAGTCGAATAATGTTTGAAAGTCCAATCCAAAACTAAACTGGCTTAACATATACACAACGCAGCTAATAAAGCGGTGCCCAGTGTACCGAAACAATAGTAGTGCATTGTGCATAGATGCGAAACTGAGTTTCGTTTTCTGATAAGAAAATGAACGGTCTAATTGTATTCAATAGCGCCAACGATGTGGCTTATCAGAACTTAAATGGACCACTTACAGAAAAGATATGCAGCATAGCAATAGCACAGGGCCTGCTGCCGGCGCCAGGGGCTCCACTGGACAGCAATGTACTGCTCCAGATATTTAGTCCAATCATAAGCTCCCAGCGAATTATGCACTGTCAATTTGATAATGCGTACGCGAGTTTTCAATGCGAGAATGGCTTCAATTTGACCTTTGGCGAGCTGTTGGGATTTACGTTCTTGAAAATTGGTCAGGTCGAGATTGAGCAATTGATGCGGCAACTGGGTGTGGCCATGACGCTGACCCGTTACTGTTATGGTGCCAATTTATTTGGCTCACAGGCGGGCGCCATGCAACAGGAGCTGCTGACGCAGTGCCTCAATTGCTACGAATCGCAGATGTGGCAGGAGCAGGATCAGGAACAGCAGGCATATTTGCTGGAGGCATTGCCCAAGTTGCTCATCAACGCTGAACTAAAGCGGACAGTGCACGTCACACTGGACGCATTGCTGGAGCAGCTGCGTCAAACTGGAGGACAGCAACGGACACACGCTCTCCTGCTCGTCTCCAATAAGTTGGTGGCGTTGAATAGCACACGACAGGCGCTGCCCTTGGCACCGGCTGATCTACTCTTTCTGGCCATCCTCTCCCGGGCACTGCAATCTCAGAGATCTCAACGAGCTGTGGCTGTCTTCCTGCAAGGCGTCACTCACGATGTCAACTCGGGCTGTGTGCCCTGCATAGTGCACCTGTCCCGTCTGCACGGCCATCAGGTGCTGCTGCAGCTCATCGAGTACGGCCACATGCCCTTGACCAGCTCCATCTATGACACCTTCTTTGTGCTCCAGAAGATTGTCGCCGTACAGCAGCAGGGCGATGCCGATGCCCTGAAGCCCGCCTACGAGAGTCTCGAATCTTTTGTCAGCCAAACATTGACGGCACTCAAACGACACTTGAAGCAAAAACACGAGGATTTGGAGAGCTGTGTGAAGAAGTTTTCAGCCCGTTGGGAGAATCTACGCAAGATGTATGTGGAGTTCTTTAAGAGCTACGAGCGTGAGCTGCTCGTACGCATCGAATCCAACTTACCCGCCTTTGTGGAGGAGCTGAAGCAGCTGTTCACGTTATCCTTGGCCAGCTGCGACATCGCTAGCAACCAGCAACTGGATCAACTGGCCGACTCCGCAGCTATTGTGGAGGCCAAGCTCTTGGAGTTTGCCGAGTTTCTGGCGGTCAAAGCAGCGCGCAATATCTCCATTGATGCCTACCTGGAGGACTTCCCTGGCCTGGTGCATTTCATGTACATAAATCGCAGCTCTGGGCAAATGCTGGCTCCCGATTTACGCCAGGGGCAGCCGCAGTTGCTGCCCAAATCCAAGCTCTGGCACATGGTCGAGTTTACGCGCAACTATTTGAAGAAGGGTCAAACGACGGTCATGTGGAAGGATCGCACATTCCATTACTCGTATTTCCTTTGGTTCGAGGATACCTCGGGTGGCATATTGAAATGTTCGTTCGACTTACAGCAACATTTCCTCTCCACCGGCTTTGGCAATGGCAATGGAAACGGAAATGGGGGCCATAAATCACCCGCGGAGCCCGGCTGTCTGCCCATGGACTACTACAGCGAGCTGGCCGAGCTTTGCTTCCCAAAGCTGGCCGGCGGCAAGGTGCGCGTCTATGAATTGTATTGCATTCATTTGGGGCTCGTGACGGCCACCTGTGCCGTGGAGCATGCCCGCCGCCTGGTGGCCACCATCAGCGATGTCGTTGGCGAGGGAACGTTCTAAATGTAATCTAGATATCTAGCTATATTTATAAACTTATTTATTTTATATTCTGTTTAAGCTCGAATTTAAGTTATATTTATTACTCTGACATTCCAAAGACAACAAAAAACAATCGAAATCTAAAGGATTCTTAATATCTGTTATGAAAGAGATATCACAAAATCCCATTAATATTTGTCTAATTGGATTTTGAATGATTGATCAGATAAGAAAATAATGTAATACGGATTACTTATTGGTTTTATGAATTTCCTCTGATTTTTAATGCCAAATTAAATGCTCCAAACCAAAAATAATAATGAAACATTTTTACTAACTCGGTGAAGGACTTATCCTAAGATTCGTTATGTTAATCTGGAATGAACCTATAAACATTATGCAATATAAACCATGATTCATATTAAATGGACATTTGATAGCCTAGAAGTTTGCTCACAATAACTTGTTCTTTCAGTTTACTGCGCAGTCTTATAAATAACATAAACAACTAGTAACTTATGAAACAATTGTTTATTAGATAACAAGATTATTTATTGCGTCGCCTGCGCTTCTGCTTGCAACTGCTGCCATTTCTCCTCGAAGAAGGATTTGCGTGCCGTTAGTGGCATGGATTTCTGTCGCAGCATGTAGTTCTCGTTACCCATAGCCGTGTAGGTATCATCGCCAATGAGATTTCGCAGTGCAATATTTTTCTTCAGATGCTTGTCGTAATAACTAATGCCGGCGGCCACAAATTCTGGTCCAAGCGAGGCGAGCTTTTTGTCAATATCCGCATCAGTAGCCACCTGATTGAAGTCTTTCATAAAGGACCAAGTGCCCACGCCAAATAATCCCAAAATGCTGTACATAACAAAGCGCATCTGTGAACGGGAAATCAAAAGATTAAGAACAATGTTATGGCGATGCCCTTAAAGCAACTTACACTGCCATGGCGCGCAAACAGCTGAAGACGCAGGTTCAAATAGTGTCCAACCGTGTAGACCATAAAGAAGCTCAAGCTGGGATAAATTGAGTTCAACAGAACGCGATGCGTTTGCAACTGCAGAATGGCTTTGCACAGCCCAAAGACCTGTTCATCCTCGGTCAACACAATCGCTTGCTCTAACATTTTGCCACTGTCCGAGCTCCAATCGATTGCACGATCCCGGAAACGTATGTCCGCACGTTTGATCTCTCCAATACTGTCGTAGCCATAATTTACGGGCACTCCCAGAGCAGCACCAAAGCGCAATTTCGTTGTGCCCGCTTGAAACAGATCAAAACCGAACACGGTAAACGGCTTGACGAACTGTCGCTCATGCTTCTCCAATTGCAGTTTGTCCATTGCCTGTTCTATACGTTGCTGAACTGCCTTTGGCACCTCACGACCAATGCCATTTCTATATAAAAGAAAGAATAAATTGTTAAACATGTGCCCCATGCTGGACTCGTTCGCTCACCCACTGATAGCATTGCACAAAATCACGGTAATATTTCAGTCCAAATGTGTGTGGCACAAAGTTTGCCACGAACAGACCGATTGTCGTTGTGCCTGCCGCATAGAAAACGATTTTACGTCCAATTTCTGTCTTAAAAAAGGACATAACTCCACCACCGGCTTTCTTTTGCATCTTTGCTTGTTTTGTAACCACAATGTATCGACCGCCCACCACTGGAATTGATACTACTCGAAATGGAGACCATACTAATAAATGATTGGCTTATCGATTATTTGTTTGATGTTCCGATATTTATTGGCGCAGCCTTTGAATAGTTTTGTTATTCAAAATAGAATAGTGTTTACTTTTCTGTTTTATTTACATTACTCGACTTAAGATCAATTATAATTACATTATTTTTTGCAGCTTTTTGCCGCCACCAACGACCCAAACGGTGTTCCTGGCCAACAGCCACAAAAAGCTTGCTGCCGTCAGCATTGAAAGTGAGGGCATTTATGAAGCCAGCAATGGATATGCTAAGAGTCTGCTGCAGTTTACGCGCATTCGGATTGCTTTGCCACAGTCGGACGCAGCCGTCGCAGGAGCCTAAAATACAAAAATCCAATTTTAATTAAAAATTCTATAATATATAAATATGTTTGCAGTTGCACCTGTTGCCACTAAATCTGTATTGACGACGACGGCAATCGCTGTTATCCAGTTAGCTACGCCATTGTCGCCCTTGCCATGAGCCAATTGCGTGGTGCTGATTGGTTTCTTCTTCAAAGCACTCCACAGACTAACCGCACTGCAGTAATAATAAATAAAATAGGTGTAATTAAAACGTTCTCTTTCTGTCTCAAATTTTACACTCACCCATCAACTCCGCCGGATACAAAATGTTCATCGTTGATCAGTTTAACGCACTCAATGCCATCCTTGTGTCCATTGTAAATCAGTTGCGACTCTTCTGTAATCTTCCAAATACGCAAAGAGCAATCCGAGCCACCTGCAGTTATTGCCCGCTCCCGACTCAATGCATCGATGCTCGTTACAGCTGTTTGATGACCAAATCTGTGATGAAATGTGATTAAATGAAACTCCAAAATAGTTAAAACAATTCACTTACAAGCTCTCAACGTATGCCATTTCATCCACTGACCAAATCTTCACGGAACGATCTTTAGCAGCCGAATAAAGCTCATGGGTTCCTTTGCGAAAGACCAGCCCCGTAACATTATCTCGATGACCCTTGAACGTTTGCATATGCTTCATCGTCTGTGGACACCAGATTTGTATATTGACTCCACCCTCGGCCAATGCCATGTACTTCATGTCGCTTGACAGGCAAATGGATATAACATGTGATCTCCGTTTCTTCTGTGTCTCGGGCTCCTCACGATGCGGCAGTACATCACCTTTCTCTAGCATTTTGCCACTCTCCGCGCACCATTTGAGCACATATTGCGACTTCGCCCCCGTGTACAGGTGCTTCCCATCCGCACTCAGGGCAAGAGCACAGATTGGACTGTGGTGAAGCTTATGCTTTAGTACATTTTGGACCGCACATGATTTAATATCGGCGGCAATCGTGCGTCGCAGGCGTCCCACACTATCCAAATACTCGGTCTGCAGACGTTGCTCTACACTCTGGCTTAATTCCCGTTGCTCGGCACGTTCCGCTTCCTGTTTTTCAATCTCCGTTAGATATGCTTTGGCCAGCCTTAACCGTTTGTCCTGGGCCGTCTCCTCTTCCTCGTCCTCGTCGGCGGAAAATGCCAAGGTGTTTGTATTATATTCTTCATCGTCATCACTTGCAATCTCCTCATCATCCACCTTTGCTCGGCGTTGCTTTTTAGGCCCGGGAACCGCATTTTGTGTTTTCTTTCCCTGTCTGGCGTTGCCTTTTGCTTTTGTTGCATTCAGCTAAAATTTGAATTAATATTTAGTGCTATCTGTGTATATACATGTTCGCATTTATTAACTTACTTTTCGCTTTTTGTTGGCGGCCACTTTGGCGGCGCCTGGTTTCAGAAAAAACGACGAGGACATTTTAAAAACTATTTATTCTAAAAAAATGTAAACGCTAAACTAGCCCACGTGCATAGTACGACACGTTTGGTATTTTTTAGCCCTACTTGGACAAAACAGCTGACTGTTATGTGTAACAAGCTGATGGGTATGACATCTTGCGTCTGCAGTGTTTTATAGCATTGAACTAATCACCCGCACTTTGCCTCGATTCAAATTTGAAATTAAGTTGATCCATTATTATATTCACCATAATAAAAATAGTAAATATATTTATTTATATTTTGTGGGGCTTATTAGTTTTCAAATTGAAACTATTCCACTAGAGTTCTTTTTTTTTTTAAATAAAACCACATTTATTTTATTGTTTTTGCCTGTTTATTGAAATAACTAAGTACTTTAAACATAATTAAAAATATATATAGGTATTTATAAGATGAATCAAATCAAAAATGGGTTGAATTCAGTTTTCATTTATTGTTTCAAATTCAGCAAACGCACATTACATTAATTATAATGATGGACCAAGCTCTGACTTGTGTAACTGAATATAGTTTGTTGACCCGCGTGTTTTAAAATTATCACAAATTATGTATACGTTCTCTTATCGTTGTGTGTAAAAAATTTTCTTTTTATTTTGCATTATTTATCGTAGTAAAAATAAATTAAGTGTTGCGCGCTCTGTATAGGTTTGTGTAAGTGGGATGGGGATAGTACGCGTTGGGGATGCCTATAGAGAACCGCAAACAGATGCGCTGTTACTGGCGCGTCTGTAAATTGCCTAAAACTAAGTAACGTTCTAAATTAAAATTGTAAGATTGCTAATTATATAGAAAAACACACATTAAGTGAGATTAGGAATAATATGCATGAGCCCTCTCACTCTCTCTCTCCCTCTCTCTTTTTTTACATGATCGAGCAAAGGCCCGACGTTTCGACGCCATTTTGAACTTTCTTCGTTTTCTTTAGCGTCGCCTGTCGCAGCGCCGGCTTCAGTTCGATAACAGGTTCCGGCTCAGCTTCGACTGCAGCGGATGGTGGTGGGGTAATCGACTTTTGTGTTGTCGCTCCCAGACCACTGACAGTTGCTGGCTGGGATGTTGCTGCTGCCGCCGCTGCTGTTGTTGCCGCTGCTGCTGGCACACGTGAACTGTTGTTGTTGCTGCTGCTACTGCTGCCGTAGCTGCTCCCAATAACGGAAATGCAGCTAATGTTGGCAGGCGGCGCATTTGTGCTGCTGTTGCTGCTGCTGCTGGTGGCAATCTTCGGTACGAACGTGTTGCCTCCACACAGCACAGGAATAGTGGAAATAGTTTGAATGGAATTTTGCTGCTGCTGCTGTTGCTGCTGATCGGCATTTCCAGTGGCGCCAATGACGCTTATAGCCGACACTTGCGAGTCCGTCGTCGTTGTTGTTGTTGAGGCACTATTATGACTATTACTACTTGTATTCTTAGTGATATTTATTTTTATTTTATTAACTATGCTAGCCAAAGGTAACGCCGGTGCCGGCCCCGCTGCACTTAAATTATGCGTCTCCTGCGGATTCTCACCATTAAAATCGGCCTCGCTGTTGGCTGCTGCAGCAATCTGCTCCAGTTCCAGTTCATCCTCATTGGCTGGCAATGAGAGAGAAGTCACCGAGGCTGGACGCTCCAGCGTAGCTGGCGATGCAGTCGAATCGATGGTATGGGTTAGTGTTTCTAATCAAGAGATGCAATCAGTACCACATATTCATAGATGTATATAAAGATAGCGATGGCTACTTACCGCTACTCAATATGGATATCTCATCTTCTGGCAGTGGCAGCAATTGTACTACTGTGCCCACATCCTCAAAGCCATCATCATCATCCTCTTCGTCGTCATCTTTGGGCTCTTCTTTGATTTTGACATTGAGCATCGGCACTGGCTCCTTCTCTACATAGTTGTCCAGGTCGGTAAAGGGAATGTTTGGCTCCTGTATTTCCACATCTGATTCATTGGCATTCTCTGACAATCTCTGATGATGTTCCTTAGCCAGCTCCTGCTCATCCGCTAACTGCTGCTGTTTCTCTTCCTGCTCGTTGCTGCTTGTTGGCTTCTCCTTGGACAGCTCTGTCTCTGGTTCGCCCGTTACAGCGACGGGTACATATTCATCATCATCGTCGTCATCGACGATTTCCGTAACACTTGGCTCCTCGTTCGGGAGCACGATGACATCATCATCATCATCATCGTCGGCCAGCAGCGTGCTAGACGGCTTCTTGACATCATCTAAGAATAGCATTAGTTAGTATAATGAATTAACTTTGACTTTGATTTGCGCTTACCTGCATCATCTTCCAGCTTGATCAGCGTGTCCATGGCATTGTCATCGCTAGCGTTTAGCATATCCACATCTCCATTGACTGTTGTATCGTTTTCAACAACTTGAGGTGGATTGAGCGAAGTCTTGTAGTCTTCGTAGCACAGTGGGTGATAGATCTTATCGTCTACACGTATGGCTGAGCGCAGATGCCATTCCTCCAGCTCCTCGTTGTAGAACTGTTCGAATTTCTCGTGGCACATGTCACAGCTGCGATCCACATCGTCCGCACCAGCTGCACAACTGGGAACAGGTGAATTGAGCGAACGTTGCTGGGATACCTCATCGATGGCATCTGGTCCCAATTGTTGACCCTGAGTTTCAAGGAAATTCCTTTCACGCTCTTCGACATCTTCGATTTCCTCGTACTGCTTCCAATCATTGAGATCATAGAACCAACGCCTAGACGTTGGCTTGCGTGTCGAATCGCGTTCCCTTCGATTCTGACGAAAATGCCAGTCCAAGTGCTGGCTATATTTGATGGTCTGCTCCGGCGGGAACCGTACGCCGCAGCTGCTGCACTGCATGCCCAAATATAAGGTGGCTATCACGGCCGCCTGGCGAGTCTTAATTGTATCTGGTTTCTGCAGATCAATGCGCTTAATGGGCTCGACAGGTGCAGGCGCAGGTACTGCAGGTGTCGCAGCTGCTGCAGGCGCCAAAGTTGGTGCTGGAGCTGCTGTCGTTCCTGTCGCCTCTTTGCTTGAATTGGAGTTGGTATCCAAAGCAGGTACATTGACTGTGCTGCTGCTGCCCGCAATTATGCCAGAGGAGACGAGTTTCTGGAAGAGCTCGTCGATGTTGAGATTGCTCAGAGCAGCTACTGCTGAGCCAGGCAGAGGCACAACAGGAGCAGTGTTTGCTGCTACGCCGGCAGCTGCAACAGTTGCTGGTTGCTCGAGCGTTGCTGCTGCGGCTGGTACAGTTGGCATTGCAGCCACTGGCAATGGCGGCGGCTGTGGTGGTTCCGCTGGCGCCTCAGTCTTAATGTACACCATGTCTTGGACGTGCGCCTTGCCCGCATGCACGCCCTTGGGCAGCGTGCCAAAGCGTATGAAGCAATTTCGTCCGCCATTCAATTTCATACTTTTAGGTAGTCCACCGTATTCCAGCTTCTGCAGCTGTCCGTCTAACAATCCATAAAGAAAACTATCCACGAATTGCAGCGAGTGCTGCTCGGCGCCCAAATGGAACGTCTGCTGACGTCCATCCAGAAACAGAGGCACAATTGTGTGAGCGTCGACAATCATGTTGATTTTGCCCACAACTAAATCTCGACGCACACGACCAATGTCCACATTGGGAGGCGGTCCCTCCGCCTTCAGCACGTGCAACTTATTGCCGATAGGCAGCGACACGGGCGGTCCACCAAAGTAGATCTCATACCAATGATCATCGATGTACAGCTCCCGAGATGGGTGACCGAAACGTATGCGATGTAGCTGCCCATCCAACTGGAAGGGCTTGTAGTCATCATTGAAGCTGAGCGCTAGGGGCTGCTCATTATGATCAATGTAGATGGCACGCTGTCCGTTCTGGAAGCCGATCTCATGGGGCTCATCGCCATCCATAAATATTATTGCCACTTGGTTGTAGAAACGTATCTCCTTACTTCCACCATCGATCGTTATGCTGCGCACCACATCTGCCATGGGATTGTCCAGTGAATTAATGGCTTTGGTTATGTTCACCGTTGCCACTGGCGGCATTGTTAGCATGGAGGGTGGTTGCGGCGGCGGTGGCACGACGGCCTGTGCCATAACCAATGGCGGATGCTGCCAGGGCATGCCGCGGAAGCCAACATTTCCACCGCCTGGTGCCGCATTCCGTTTTCCATTGTTGTTATTGTTGTTGTTGTTCTGAGCTAATTGCCAGGCAGCTCGCTGTGCTGCAGCTGGATCCACTTGCTCGCCCCATTTGCTGGGCTTGCGTCGCTTGCCATCGCGCTTCTTCAGCTGCTTAGCGGGCTGCTGCTGCTGCTGTGGTTTGTCGACCATGGGCAACAGTTGCTGTGGCTCGCCATCGCTACGTGGCGAACTGGATGCCTGATTCTCGTTTCCCTTTAGCTTGGGTATGCGCTTTCGCAGCACTGCATCCCTCGCTGCATTCCGCTCCATGTCCTCATCATCTACAGCTGCCTCGCGCCGCCGGTCCTTCAGTTTGCTACTCTCATTCAGGACCACCACCTTGCTGACTAGCTCCTTGTACTGCTCCGGATTTATGCTATGATTCTCGAACATTTCCTGTGCCTGACTTAGTATTGTACGCATCTTTTCGTCGTGCGCCTCCTGCGAATCATCGCTGACTTTCAGTTCTGCCGACAGTTGCTTGAGACGTTGTGACACAGGATAATCTTTGGATTTGTCTGTCGAATGGGAAATTTCTGAAATGATTTGACAACTGAGTTGAATTTAAGCAATTACTTACCCGGTTTAGCCTGCTGTTGCTGCTGCTTGTTGCTGTGTCGCGCGGTCTTGGCCAGCTTGGCGCGCAGCTCATCTAATGTGGGTTTCTTTGGCGACAGAGGTGACTTGGTTATTAGCTAAAGATGAAGAGAGATTTAGTTGACAGATAAAGTAACTGTTTAAAAAACTTAATTACAAACCTTATTGGCCTCCGAATTGTCCATGGAATCATCCTCGACAACAATCACGTTGCCAGGCAGGATAATACTTGGATTTGACTTGGCAGGCAACTCCCGTCGCAAGTCCACATCCTCGCTGCCAAAGAGGCTGCAAAAACGGAAATAATATTATTTAAACGAAATTCAGTTTTAGTTATTGCTGCACTTACGCATCCAGTTTGGTGGATTTGCTGCGCTTCTGCTGCGGTTGCTGAAGCTTATCCTCGTCCTCATCTGTATCCACATTCGCTGGCAGCTGTGTAGCCGAGCGCTTCTCACCTGCTGACTGCGTCAGAAGTTCCGCTGAGGCCGGCGCTGGAGATGACTGCCTGATGCTGGCAGGGATTGTGGCTGTAGTTGCTGCTGCTGGAATTGATGCTGCTGCTGCTGTTAGCAGTGTTGCTGTTGATAAATGCGCTGTAGATTTTTCTAATTTATTAAACGGTTTTTGTATTTTGAACGACACTTTTGTGGGCAATTTGGAGGAAGAACTGCTGTTCGTTGCGTTGGAGGCGCTGCTAGCAATTTTTGTTGTGCTGCTGGTGTTGTTGCTGTTCTCGCTGCTGCTGTTGCCGCCGTCTGCAATCGTTGCTGCAAATGTTCGCGCCGTGCCGAGCGTTATGGCCGGTGGCGGCGGCGTTGCTGGCCTTACGGCAGCCGCCATGCTGGCCAATTTGGCAAAGGGCCGCAAGTCGACGTCCTTGCTAGATGCATCTAAATGCGGCGAACGAGGCCCTGGTTCAAGTAGTGTGAAATGTGTATCTAGAAATTTGTATTTTATGCTTCCACAAAAACAAAGGGTTCTTACGAAAAATACAAAAAGGGCTGGGCACAGCCCTCAAAATATAACTAGAAGAATTACAAAACTAAACGGAGAAAGGGTCTGAATAAAATTATAAAAAAAATATATATATGTTTAAATTGAGAAATTTAAAGAATAAACATCAACATACACCAGGCACAGCAATTTAGCTAGAAAAATTAGTGGAAAATCATAACAAAATAATAATAAAAATTAAAAAAAAAAAAAACTATTCGATTATATTTCCGTTAAGGAAACGGGTTAGACTAAAAAAGAAAAAATAATATATAAGTGGGTTCTTTAAAAGTGCCGTTCTACAAATACAAAAATAATAATATCATAAAAAAAAAATAACATATAATATATATACATGTTTGGCAAGACGTATATCATCATGTATTATCATACAACTACAAAATACGCTTTAATCAATTATTTTTCGTTTTATAAAATATTTACGTTTAAAAAATATTTAAGTTTTGCTTAGGATTGTTCTTTCTTTTGTTAGACTTTTACAACAAATTAAAACTGCAGTCTTTATTTCGTCTTAGCTTTATCACAACTGATATAGAGCATATATCATTCGTTTTTCTTTTTGTTTTATCAGTTTACAACAATTTTATCACACGATTTTCTCATTTTTTACAATTTCACAAAGTAAATATACTTAAAATTACAACAAAAGGCGGCACCTGACTTTGAGTTTTATTTTGCATTAATTAAAACAACTGGAATGCAAAAGGTTTTCACAACGCATTTTTTATTTAGATTTGTTTTTTAGTTCGTTTTTGTTTTTGGTTTATTATTATTTTTTTTATATATTATTAATTTGAACTTTATCGTTATTTTCTCTTATGTATTAATTAAGAAAATGTCATAATTCTTATAGGCTTATATAGTTTCATTAAAAATTTTGGAAATATTAATTAAAACAAATATATCAAATATCTATCGCAAAAGGAGACGATCTAAGTGGAGCAACGAGTGAAAAGAGCTCACCAAACAACGCCTACGAAAAAAAAAATTGGTAGAAAAGACAGAACGACAGGATAGGGGACAGCCCTCAGAGTTACCAGAAAAGTTCTTCGAGCAAAGTGCAAAGTTAAAAAAAAGAATGCAATTCTATTTAACAGCCTATATATGTTTTCGTTTATTAAGTAGTTATACTTAGTAAACGTATTCTATCTATGAATGAGATCTATAAATCTGTGTTTAGAGCTTTAGATTAACTTGTCAAGATGTTATAATAAGATTCTTTGCTTTGATCTTTGATCTTTGCTTATTTAACACAAATAGGTAGAGCTTTGCTATACGTATTTATTAATACGAGTTCAATAAATAAAATTAAAAATAATAAAGCTTTCGATATTTCTTATGAGAAAAAAAAAATTAAATCAGTTATTGATTTTAACTAGTCTATTATTAATATTCAGCGCTTTAGACAGTTTAAAATATAAAATTGAGTTTAATACTGCTTCAATATGAAGCTTGAATTTTTTACCTCTAAAGTGTGTTGAATGAATTGCACTTTGCCTTGTTATTTCTGTAACATGTGAAGGATCAACTGTAGCTTCGCAGCAGTTTTCCCCATGAGATCAACAATTAACACTCAATATACCAACCCCAACCTGACCCCTTGATAGTCCCTGTTAAGCCCTCGGTGCCGCCAATTTGGTTTGTAATTTGTGCATAATTCAACTACTTTGTCATTTGTATTGCTAACGACTTGGCTGTTGGCTAACAAGTGTGAGATTAGAATTAAAAATTGTTTCTTACGTTTCTCTAAATCATTTGCTGGAGCTGCTGTTGCTGTTGCTGCTATTGGTGAAGCTGGAACAAGCGCTGATGTTGATATTGCTGCTGTTGCCTTCGTTGTTGGCTCTGGCGATTTGCTGCGCTCCACGCTACGCATGTCCACATCCCTGTATAGAGGTGAGCGACTGCGTGAACGCGTGCTGCTCGAACCACTCGATTTGGTGCGACTCATAGATTTATGTGAGGCATTACGTTTCGATTTGGTTGGCGAGCTGGCAGGCGAGCTGCTCTTGCGTTTGCTGTTGCTTGCTGGTGAGCTGCCATTGTGTGTATAATCCTTGCCAGATGAGTGCTTGTCGCGTGAGCTGGACGAGCGTTTGACAGGCGAGACGCTACTGCTACTATTCTTGTGCCTGAAATCTGAGCCAGAGGATGAACTTGACGCCGTTGAGCTCTTTGACTCGCTGCGCTTGCGACTGCTGGAGGAGCTGTGATGGTTATTGGTGCTGCCGCTGTTGCTGGATTTGGAGGAACGGCTGCTGCCACTGTTGCCTGTGTTGCGCAATGGAGACTTGCTGCGTGAACGACTAGATTTGTGTACTGATGAGGAGGAGGAAGAGTTGCCACCTTTGTGACTCTCCAGACGTGGGTCCAGTGCACGCATGGGCGCTGCCATTTGTGCTGACTGTTGTGGCTGCATTTGACGGGCCAGTCGGGGATCACGCTGGCGCACAGAATTAAGCATAGCTGGATTAATCGGATTTACTTTTGGCTTGTTGACAAAAGGCTGCAAATATTAGACAAGTGTTAGTTTCAGCATATTCTAATCTGTTTAAGCATAAGCCTTACAGGTTGGCCGACTCCGGGTGCAGGAGGCACGCCTGGACGTACGACTCGCATGCCGCCAGGATAGTTGGGCGGAGGCACGCTTGTCTCCAGGCCTGGTGGACGCAGTACAGCTGGCGGAGCAGGCATGCCAGCGGTCATGGGCGTTACCGCAATTGCATCTGCTGCTTGACTTAGTTGGCGCTCCTGCTCCTTTAAATGCATTTTAGTCTGTTCTAATTCAAGTTCCAGCTTGCGTTTCTTCAGCTCCAGCAGCTCACGTGTTTTCGCCTGCAATATCTCCTCCATGTCGCTGGACAGCGCCGAATTTACGGGCATAGACACCATGCCCTAAGAGAAGAAGATTGATTTTTATTAGCTATTTAGTCTTACATTTTGGTTTGAATAATGCTTACGGTTTTTAGAAAATCGGGATTAACGTGTATGGCAGGATTAACGTGTATTTTATTGGGTTGACTTGGTTTGGCCGTAATAGGCCAGTTATTATCCAAACGCTTGACCTTAACATCTAGCGCATACATCTTGGATGCGGGAAACACATCGTTCCACGTCTGCCGCAGCAAATACATGCGCTCACGCACTTTCTCCAGCACCTGGGATGGCGAATGTTGTACCTAATGATTAGAGATTTCAGAGGAGATTTAATTAAGTGAAGTCTTTTACATTTGTTGCAGACTTACCGATTCGAAGGCGTTGAGAAATATATTGACTATGCATTGCCCGAACAGCTGAACGTAGCTGCTTTTCACATTCTTAATTATCGAATCAATTAAATATAGTATGGGTAATTTGAATTCGGGCGGCACCTGTTTGATTTGGTAAGATAGGTAAGAATATAAAAATAGAGAATAAGTTTCTACAACGTCGCTAGCGAAGTGTTTGGACACAGATTGAGGCACATCAGTATCAACAACTTCAGTTCACATAGTCCTTGGCTCACGACTGACGATCATAAAGACAAATGAAAACAACGATGACGACGACGACAACGGCAGCTGCTGGACACAAATGCATCTCCATGTTGAAGGTGAGGGGGCAGTTGATCAAAGCAAAGCATTCTCAATAGAAAAAAAAAACTACGTAACCCAAGGTCAAGAAACGCCCTCTAACTCAACTAACGAGTTTTGAAAACTGTTTTAATCACATATATTTCAATAGTGGAAAATAATTTTGTATAAATTTGCATTATACGAAAATATTTGTCTTTTCTAATAATATTCAGAAAATAAAAAAAAATATGTTTTTTTTCTATATTTTGGTCAGGTTTTAAATTATATATTGTATCTATAAATATGTTATAAATATATATGCCGTTTACTCTATAAGTAGAATACATTACTGATTTGTTTAGCCTCAGTGTTTCCTTTTTGCCAAATTGTTCTTTTTTTCCTTAATTTCTCTTCATTTGCTGCGTGTTAGGTAATTATTTGTAATATAATATTTAGATTGTTTTTGCTTTGTTTATATTTTGAATAAATGTTTTATTCTTGTATAAAATAAAAGACAACTTGATGACAATTGTTTAAGTATTTTCTCTTTTATTGGAATTTTCTTTTCGATTTCTTTGTGTATGTTGTATGTACTTCAAGGTATCGAGGAAAAAGAAGAATAGAAATATAGTAAACGTCTTACCTTGTAGTGGATAAATCAGTCTCTGCTTAAAACCCAAATATATAAATGTTTCAAATTGAGTTACGATATTTCTATACTTTAAAGTTTAAACAACAAAACCAATAGAGGTTGAGTTCTCTTCAAAAACACATTTAGTAAGTTATCTATTGATTGATTGGTTAAACTTTAAAATGTTGCTTATACAAAAGCGTAAGCAGATGACAATATCAAAGAAAGTTCATTAATTATTTTATAATACTTTCAATGACATGTCCGCATCGCCTAGCATAAAAGACTAAAAGCAAAAAAGCCATCAATAATATATGTTATTTATATTCTAATCAATAACTATCTCGGTTGCCATTTGAGGTACAAATATACTGAATGTGTTATTAATTTTTAATAATTTGAAATAACTTATACAAGCTAGCTGGTCAAATAAAGAAAGTAATCTTGCTTTTGATCGCAATAAATATATAGAAATAATATATTGATATTTTAGATATTTAAACGAAATAATTATTAAGTATTTATCAAGTGGCAATCGATGACTTTTTGGCTTAAGATCTTTCGTGCCTTCCCTAACTGCAACTAACACACACTTTGGACATGGAGATCATGTGTTAACACAACTGCCGTGTATACGGCGGTATCGGTGGCGAATGTACGTAGGACTTTTTTGTTTTGCATATATGTGTATGGTTCAGTATATCTGATATATATGTGTCTGAGTGTGTGCGTCTCTCTTTCTGTGTGTTGTGGCTGTTTTAATTAATTATGCTTTATTTGTTAACCTGGCTGATGTGATATTCCACCACGCGCACAATGACATGGGCATAGTTAATGTTCTCCTCGGCGAGCATGGTGAGCATATTGATGAGCGGCTTGCTATTGCAATTTAAATCCGTCAGACTTGATAAATATTCTTCGCCAATGCGGCGTGCATCCTCCGGATACGATTGCAATATGTGCTCCATAATCGCAGGCTTTCCTCTTGAAACTCCTGTGGTTACCCTGTTGTAATCCGTATCAAGATTCACAATAAATTGCAGTTGTTAAGCTGCAAGTGAAGAGAATTCGAATGCAAACATTATGATTTATCGATATTGGTTTTGTGGTATATAAAAATGTTCTCATCATCCCCTCATGTACTGACACACACACATATAATCATTCGATTTTGTATTTTGCATACACACATTTGCTACATACATAAACATTATTATTGTTGATGTGGCTTTTTGCAACCATGACAAAAAAAATAAAACAACACACATGTAAACAACCACACTCAACCAACCAAATATATTTATATATATATATGTGTGTATATATACATTCACATACACATATATCTGTTCATGGGCGAACAATAAACACACGGGCAACGGGGCTAAGGGAAGTTTTTTCTCAGCAAATATTCAAAATGGCGGCCAGCAGACATGCAAACACGCATTTTTTCACTGTAGCAAAAACATCAAGTTCTTTAATAATCCAATATTTTGTAGATCTTTAACGCGCACCTTTGTCAAATTGATACTGTTCGAATCGAATTTTTTACTAATATTTAGCTTTTAAATAGATTTCCCACATTTTTAGAACAGCCACGTTTATACTAAATACACGCACACGTTTATTTTACCAAAACTCTTCTAACGATAAATATACGCTGGCTTACATACCTTTTTATATTAATACATTTGTACAATTCGTTTAACGCACTTGAATGCAGTGAAAAATAATTATTGAGCACTTTTTAAACTAAAACAAAATCAGCCTTTGACAACTTTTTCACGTAACAACTGCGATGAATCTGATGAGTGTGCACTAGCGATGTGAACTACGATTGATAGCCACATTGTCTAATATATGCGTAAGACATCGATAGATTCATCATAAATTACTATAATATCGATGTTGGTAAACAAGGAGCAAGTTGGCAGCGCCAAAAATTTTCGCACAACCAGCTGTTGATTGGATAGGGGCAACAAAGGGGCGATAGAAATCGCCCAAAACCAAATACAAATAGTTAATTCCTCACCGTATCCATCAATAAGAAAGAAAAATGGACGAGAACGAGACTTATGTGCACAGTGCCTACCAGGTATCGATAATTCCAACTGATCTACATCACGAGGAAACAATAATCAGAGCAGCACAGTCGCTCGACTGCCTAAACAAAACAATCAACTCAATTTTTGGCCGCATCGATGCTCGATTGGAGAGAAATGGTGCCAAGGTTCAGCATATAAATGAGCGTGTCATGCGTGCCCAGGCTAAAATTGATGCACTTGTTGGCTCTAAGAAATCCATCAAGATCTTTGCGCCCGCCCGGTTTCCAGGAAGCGGCATCTTAAACAACATACCCGCCACCTTTCCGGCCGTGGCCAAAGAGTCAATGGATATTCCCACTCCAACACAAAAAGAATCAACAATATCGACAACGGAACGTCGGCAACGCAATCGCAATGCTGACTCAGCGAGTGATTCGAACAGTGCCGTGGATATTGACTCCGTATTCTTCCATGTACGTGGCGAGGAGCAGCAAGAAACACCGCTAATTACGGAACGTCAGCTCACGAATAGTGTCTCAGGCTTGGGTCCTCTGCCTCCAGTTAAATCAGTGCCTGCATTGTTACGCTTCAATACCAACGAATTCGCCTATGGTAGCGATGATCTTAATGCCTGGAAGCGGAAATTGCCTCCGCAGACCCACAAAAGAGGCGTCCACAACAAACCAAACCCCACCCAGTTATTGGCACCGGCGCCCCACTCGCTGGCACATGGCACCACCAAGCTCACCACTCCCGCTGGTGATTTGCGTTATACGCCCGCAGCGTTGGCGGCACCGGCAATCGACGTGCCATTGGATCTACCAGATTTGCCGGGCATCGCGAATGACTTGCACTATGTGCCAGTTGAGGAGAAAACGCCCATTGCACCATCGCACCAATTCATCGATTTACCCGACTTGCCTGAGTTGCCGGAAACGAGTGAAAAGCTAGATGTGGTGCCCGAGAACTTGGTTGTAACAGTGCAGGCAATAGCAGCGCAGACGCATATGACCAGGAGATCTAATACTATGCCACCAATTACGCAATGTGGACCACCTCCACCGCCGCCACCACCTCCACCGCCACCACCACCACCACCGCCGCCGCCTCCATCCGCTCAAGCAACTGCCAAACTTCCTTCTGATGGCGCCATCAAACCCATCTCTCCATCCTTGGAGACGCCTTTAAACATACCCAATTCGCGTGCGCCACCGCCAGACGATCCTCGATCTGAGCTGATGGCTGCCATACGCAATGCTGGGGGTGCACACGGCGGACGATTGCGCTCGTCAGCTGCTGCGCCCGTCAATCCGGATGCAAATGCCAATGGAACAAACCGATCCAGAGCAGGAGGCAGTGCAACAAGTGGAGGTGATCTGATGGCGGACTTACACAATAAGCTTATGCTGCGACGGAAGGGAATCTCAGGCAATCAAAATCCGGCGGAGCAAGCAGGGAATCCTATGATGCTGCAGCTATCAAAAATAATTGCAGCACCAATGGAAAGAAACAAAGGCTCCATGTCCAGCGATGAGGGCAATTCCGATGACGATGTAGATGCTGATGCTTGGGAGTAGTAACAAATTAATTAGATTTAAATTAGTTCCAGCTATATGTGCCTTGCTTTAAGCATTAGAGAAAATTATTAAACTGTTTTGGGCAGATCGAGCATAACAACTGAGTAACTATTTTTGTGCTGTAAAGTGCTGCAAAACGTGTACGGTTTTAATTTTATATTGAAAACTATCGTGAAAACTGTATGATAATTGATATGACTAGGTTAGACATTCATAGGCAAAAGCTAGTGCTGCAAAAGTTTTGATTTAGTTTTTTGTTTAAGTCGAATCTTATCGATAAGTTTGTATCGATAATTGAGTTGGGCAACCACATTGAAACGATGTCCGGTGATTCGCGAGATATTAATGATCTGTTCGACGATATTGTGCTGACCGAGGAAAAACACGCACGTCAGGGCTACGCAGAGGGTATCAGCGACGGTCGAGCTCAGGGTAATCAGGAAGGTTACCAACTGGGGTACGCGCAAGGCGTTCAACTTGGCGAGGAACTGGGCACCATTTACGGCCAAGTGGTGGCCCAACAGCAGTTACCACATACGGAGAAGCTGCAGCGCACATTGCAACAACTACGGCAGCTTATTGAGCAATTTCCCCGCCAAAACGATCCCGACAAAGACATCATTGGCGCTGTGGAGCACATTCGTAACACGCATCGGCGACTGTGTGCTCAGCTGGGTACCAAAAAGGGCGCTGTACAGGAGATTGAACACACAACACAGGAGCGCAAAGATTACAGTTTCTAGAAGTAGCAAGATGGAACATATAGGAGTAGGAGTAGTTGACCTACAGCGTCGCCTCGACGATTTGATAGAATACTTGAGACCGTATATGACTTTGATTAACTGCCACATGGTTAACTACCTAACGGATGACTACTGGACGGAACTCGTGCCTCAGCCATTAAGAGCGGAGCTTCCAACACCTGAACACGTACAACAAGCCATAGAAGCATTATTTTCGATTGACTCAACTGATGTGCTGAAGTTTCCCGAACTAGCAAAATTTTTAGAAGTTAGCAAGCGGCAACGCCTGTCCAGTTGCACGGAGCTGTTGACCAGTGTTGAGCAACTGGACAAGCTGCTAAATGCCCAGATGCAAACACAGCTAAACATTAAGGAATTTATGAGCTCCAAAAAGTGCCATGAGGTATGTAATCTTGCAAATAGATGGAAGGGAATTGAACTATATATGCACATGTGCATCATCCACAGGTGGAGTTAACTGCGGCCTTGGTAAACAAACTCGTGAAGAGCATAATAACCGGCTCCAATTACTACATTGTGGATGCTGGTGATGGCAAAGGATATCTCTCATCAAGACTGGGCCTACAGTATGGCCTTTCGGTGCTTGGAATTGATGCTAATGAGTCAAACACTAAAAATGCCATTTCACGGGATAGTAAATTGCAGGTATGTACACTTATAGATAAATACACCAGATTTATTTCATTTACTTTTGTGGACACTTAATGCTAAGTTGTACTGAGAATTAGTTTAATCGCGCATCTCGCCCTCCTCATCGTCATCCTCCATGCCTTTGATGTAGAGTACATTGTTGCAGCGTATCAGCACTTCGCCCAGGTTGCCCGTAACGGAGCCTTCGATAACTTCCTCAGTGTTCGCCAGCTGCATGTTCATGTAGCCGTCGACTGAGACTAGGAAGCCCTTGTATTCCTGGCCCCATTTCAGTTTAACGAGCACGGGTTTTCCGGTCAGACCATTTAGGAATGGTTTTGGATTAATGGGCATTCCAGCTGACATTTTGTTTGTTTTGATTCTTTTATGCGAGTTGTGGAATGAAAAAAGAAAAACGCGTATTTATTTGCCGGCTAAAACGTTTTCGCGTCGTGCATGCAGCAATAAGAAGAAGAAGCGCAAATGACAGCTGCGAGGCGGGGTGGCAGAAATATATATCGATACATCGATTAATACATGTGCATTCTGTCAATCAGTTATGTATCTACGTTAATCAACACTATTTTTTGTTTGTTTTTTATTTGAATTAGCGCGCCTGGAATGGCTTAACAGAACGCGCCGAGATACTAAACCAAGGCAAAACACCACCAAGACGCGGTAAAAAGTCTTCCCCTAAGGAAACACCTATAAATATCCCCATTAATAAATACAAAACAACTTCGATGTACATAACAACCGAACTAAACTTGGGCGATTTACTAAAGGAACATTTTAAGGACGAGCTACAAGAAGTTGATCCTTCCATATGCCTTACCGGCCTGCACACTTGTGGAAATCTTGCCGCCACCTGCTTAAAGGTCTTTCATGCTCAGAATAACTGCCGCGTACTGTGTAATGTTGGGTGCTGTTATCATTTATTGAACGAACAGTACTCGGAGCAAGAATTCTTTGGCAATAAGGCATTGATGAAGCAGTTAACGGATTATGGATTTCCTTTGAGTCGCTATCTTCAAGAACGCAAATTAAAATTGGGTCGCAATGCCCGTATGCTAGCTGCCCAATCCATTGAGCGCACATTGTCAGCCAAGGAATTGCCTAACGCCTCGCTCTACTATCGTGCACTGCTCGAGCTTCTGGTCTGCAGACATGCGCCAGATTTAAAGAACTCACTGCAGGTGGGAAAAGTGCAAAAATTTAATAATTTCGTTGAGTATGTGCAAAAGTGTTCAAAGAAGCTAAATGCCCCATGGCTGGCTGACATCAAAGAAGACGAACTGGAGGCCTTACTGCAGCAGCACGAATCAAATAGTCATTATCTGTCGCTCTTCTATTTGCTGCGTATGTCATTCGCACCGATTGTGGAGAGCCTAATACTGCTCGATCGACTGCTGTTCCTCAAGGAACTGGGCTACACGCACAGCTATTTAATTGATCTGTTCGATGCAGTTATATCACCACGACACTATGCAATAGTTGCATTCAAGCAACACTAGATTTGACAATGAATTTGAAAAGCGTGTGCAATATGACGACTAATCTCTATAATATATGCACGAGGGAAGTATGAATAATGCTGCAAGCTTAACGTGTACATAGAATTGGATTGATAGATTCAATGATAAGAAAATGTAATTAAAATTAAAAATAATTGTATAGAAACTTATGGAAAATAAATATAGAAATTAATTTCTATGTAAAAAGGGAAATTTAAAATTAATATATATACATATATGTACTTATATGTTAGTTAGCATTAGTTTACTTTGTAAGTCTATGACATTTTTGACTAACCTCGTACAGATTCGGGTTTTTCAACTTTTTACTGCAAAGCTGTCTATCTAAAAATCTCGACATCAATTTTTTCTACTATACAATCTGTTTATCAGTTATCGCTAAAGTATATTATAGTTCAACTTGCAATACCCTGTACTAAATAAAAATCATAAAAATATATTTATATACATTTATACATTTATTTATAGTATTGGCTTTGTCACATGCTTTAATAACCGAGATTTTTTTTTAAATCTTCCAGCTGATTATCTGTCTTTGTTTGAGAATATTATCGGTTATACAATGCACTTTACAGCGTATCTTCTAGTTGAGCTCCCAACTAAAGATTACACTACAGTTTTCATAATCTTGTAGAAGGTTACTATAAAAACCCGATTCAACTTGAATCGATCGCAAGTGTTGTTCGAGACTCGCTAATTGTCGGTACTTGTGATCGTGTGTGAATAAAATTAATTACTACAAAGTATTTACTAGGTTAGTTTGTGATTATTTCAAGTGAAAATTCTGCTGAAATAAAAAAGTGAAACGAAAGTTTGGAAAAGGATATGCAATGCATGTGGATTATTGAACAGAAAACTTGGGCGAAATTAATGGGAATTGGAACTATTATAAATGATTTAATAAAATATGAATATAGTAATATTAGGGAATAATAATTAGGGAAAATATTTCAATTTATTATAAATCTTAAAAAAAAAAAAAACAGAGACTAGAAATAGAAATGATTAATTAGAAATAAAATAGATTTTAATATTCCTATATTTTTCAATTATTTGTAAAAATTGTAAACAAAAACAAATTTTTTTGAGGCTATTATAAAGAGCCAAAACTCTTCTAAAATATTTTTCTATTACCACAAAGAAAAAACAATTTTAAAAATAAAAAAATTATTATTTTAAATAAGTGTAAATTTCCCATTTTTTGCCTAAATAATTTCGATTGCTTGAAAACTTTCCATTATATATAAAATCAATTATGTGTAAAGATTATCAGAGATTCAAGAGTTTTGCTTATCTTCAGTGAAGTAGCTTTTACATATTATCAAATAAACAAGATTCGTGTGGAAAACGTTTGTGTTTGATAAGAGCGAATTATAATGAGTTAGATAAGTTTTATTGAAGGGCCTTTTGTTATTGATGGAGCATATAAATATAACTAATCTAACTTAGTTAAAATGCTGACTCATTGTGATTAACTAATTTATATTAAATTGATATATATTGAACAAATCAGATTAGAGTTTAATTACAAAAAAAAGTATTTTTGATAATAAAATTGAAAATATAAAAAAATTAAATTTCTTTTGTAGGCTCCTGCGAAATGGCTTTAACGGAGGCCCTTTTTCTGATTGTTGGCGCTCTTAGCGCTATCTATTTGTGGTTCCAAAGGAATCACAGCTACTGGCAGCGCAAGGGCATACCCTATATACAGCCCACTCCGATTATCGGGAATACGGCGCCAGTGTTTACGCAGACGAACTCCTTTGGCTTGCACATCTCGGAGGTGTACAGCGATCCGCGGATGCAGAATGAGGCCGTCGTTGGCATCTATGTGATCAATAAGCCCGGCTTGATCATACGCGAACCGGAGCTGATTAAATCGGTGCTAATCAAAGATTTCAATCATTTCACCAATCGCTACGGACGCACCGATCCACATTACGATGCCCTTGGCTCCAACAATCTCTTCTTTGTTCGCAATCCGCAATGGAAGGAGATAAGGACGAAGCTGACGCCGGTTTTCACCAGCGGAAAAATGAAGCAGATGTATCCACTAATGCAGGAGGTGGGAATGTCAGGCATAACTTTTACTTTAATTTAATTTCCATTTATAGATAGCTGCAGATCTGGAGACCATGCTAGCCAAGGAGAAGCCGGCAAATGAAGGCGCCTACGTGACAGAAGTGAAGGATGTCTGCGCTAGGTTCACGACGGATTCAATAGCAACGATAGCGTATGGAGTGCGTGCGAATTGCTTGTCCAATCCGGATGCAGAGTTCCGTAGGCAAGGGCGTAAGGTCTTTGAGCCGACGCTGCAGCGTAGCAAGGATTTCTTTGTTGCCTTCTTTTTGCCGAAGCTGGTGTCGCTGCTGCGCATCAAGGTGTTTTCGGACGAGTTTTCCAAATTCCTGCGAGACACCATTGGCCACGTCATGTCGGAGCGAGAGCGAACGGCGACAGTGCGCAACGATCTAATCGATGTGCTCGTGGGCTTGCGCAAGGAGGCAGCCCTGGAGCCGGGCAAGCCGCACTTGGCCAACAGCAGCGACTTTTTGGTGGCCCAAGCTGGAGTATTCTTTACGGCGGGCTTCGAGACAAGCTCGTCAGCCATGTCGTTTGCCCTGCTGGAGCTGGCCAGGCAGCCGGAGCTGCAGAAACGACTACGGCAGGAAATCAATGAAGCCCTGCTCGAGGAGAAGAACGGCAAACTGAGCTACGAGAAAATCCATTCACTCGAATACCTTTCCATGGTGGTTGATGAGGTGCTGCGCATGTACCCAGTGCTACCTTTCCTGGATCGTGAATACCAGAGCATTAAGGGTGAACCGGACTTATCGCTAAAGCCCTACTATGATCACAAACTAGAGAACGGCACGCCCATCTTCATACCCACTTATGCCCTGCAGCGTGATCCGAAGGTAACTTTATTGATCTACGAAATTGTTCTATAATCAATTATCTCTTATCTAGTACTGGACCAATCCGAATCTGTTTGATCCCGAACGCTTCTCGGCCGAGAATCGCAAATCGATTGAACCTATGGCCTACCATCCCTTCGGTCTGGGTCCCCACAATTGCATTGGCAGCCGGATCGGCCTGCTCCAAGCCAAACTGGGTCTGGTCCACTTCTTCAAGAATCACTTTGTGCGCTGCTGTCCACAGACCGTGAAGGATATTAACTTCGATCCGAAGATGTTCATACTACAGCTGAAGGAGGGCATGTTCCTCGAGATTGTGAACGATCGACTATACGATTCGAGTGCTCAAAAATCTTAATTCCTCAGATCTCCCTAATCATATCTTGATTTGTTGTATAAAATCATGTCTTGCTGATAGATTGTAGTAAATAGTTTTATATTTATTATTGTTTTGGGATTTGAATTACATAAAAGAAAAGTACGAAAACAGTTCAAAGTGCTTAAATTGTTGTTATTCTTTTGTTACCTGTCGTCTGATTAGACAGCCTCGTTCTTTGTAGTAAATAAACTGATTAAATTACTATTTAAACGTTTTGCCCCTGCCATTCAACTGACATCTGGTGACGTTTCGACCCAAGATCTTTGGAGATTATTCATTTGATTTGCATGATAGATTTGTTGTACTCAGATCAATTTGAATTTTATTATATTTTATGGGCAATAGAAATCGTTTAAATATCGATTTAAGTTAGGATTAAATTGCGTTTATAAACTAAAATTGTTGAATAAATGCAAGGTGTTTTGTATGTATACAAATATATATATATGTACATACATATATAAAAGTATAAAAAACTCCATGAAGCTAAAAAAAAATAGTTTATCAATATAATACACAAATGAAGCTGATTGAAAATAGATTTTGTTTTATTATATCATAAGTACACACGATTTAATTTCTGATAGTCGAATTTGGGGGCTAATGATTTTTGTGTTGCACTAATGATAATTTGAGCAAAGGTCGGCTCCTATTTATTTGGGGATCACTAGAGTGTCGCAGTAGTTTACTTTGATTATCTATTGCACCTCTCGCAACTTTCGCAGCGACACGCGAATATCGGAGGCAATCAAAATGCATTCTGGGGTTTCGAATGCTCGTCTTGAACAATTTAAAATGCGAAGACACGCGAAATGGAAACTTAGTGCTGCGTGAGTTGCTGACAGGTGAACTAACTACATTCGACTATCCAGCGAGTTTTCCCATTTGAAGTTCACAAGTAAGTTCCATTCAAACGCCCAGCGGATCGCGCACGAGTCTCAGATTGATGCCTCCATCGGCCTGTATTATTATTGCCTTCGCGTCCAATTTCATGCGTCGCGGTGTTCGCTCCGACGTCGTTACCAAGTGATTGCGCAACAAATAGACCAAACCCACCTTCGCCTGCAAGTAGCCATAGCGCTCCCCAATGCATCCATGCGGACCCAGCCCAAAGGGCATATACGTATAAGGAGTATGCTGCTTCCGATTGCTTGGCGAGAAGCGCTCCGGTTGAAACAGCCTAGGCTGTGGATAGTACTGCAAAGACAGAGAGAGAGAGAGAGGAAGAGCAAGAGATTGGCAGTAATTTTCCCTGCACACCTCCAGAGATCCCCGACTCACCTGCGGATCCATGTGCAAGGCATAGGCCGGTATATAAACGGGCATGCCCTTGGGCACGCGGAACTTGTGAAAGGGCGACAGGGAGTAGCCCTCGTCGCTGGTGCATTCGCGATCGAGGAAGGGTAGTGGCGGATACATGCGCAGCACCTCGTGCAATATCATCTGCATATATTCCAAGGACTCGATGAGCTGCTGGGTGACACAGCCGCCGCTGGCAATCAGAGCCTGCTTGATCTCTGCTCGCAGACGTTGCTGCACCTCCGGATGCTTGGCCAGCTCGTACATGGCGAAGGCCATGGTCGACGAAGAGGACTCAAAGCCGGCGGTAAAGAAGATCACAGCCTGAGCCACCAGAATGTCGCCATCGAACACGAATTTGGAATCCTGAGTGCTGCGCTTGAAATCGATCAGCAGATCGATTAGATCGTTGCGCGTCTTCTGGGACTTCTCGCGCTCTGCCATGACGTAGTTGATAGTGTCGCGCAGGAACTTAGTGGCCTCGGCGGGCACCACCTTGAAGCCGAAGTAGGGCACCAGATGTGGCAGGAAGAAGACCAACGTGAACTCCGCCGCGCGCTTCAGGCTGAACTGAAAGATGGCCCGTCCATGGCGCCGGAACTCGCCATTGGGTTGGGTGAAGCTGTTCGCCTGGACGCCGTAGGCCACCGTGGCTATCACATCCGTGGTGAAGAGAGCGCACAGCTCCTTGGCCTCCATATCGAAGCAGCGCATCCGCTCATTGTGCAGCGGCTGCTGACGCAGATACGCATCCAGATTGCGACCCACCTCATCGATCAGCGGGAACATGTTCTTCAGTCGATTGCTGGTAAAGAACGGCGACAGCTTGAGGCGCACCTCCTTCCACGCCGGATTCTTCAGAAAGAATAGATTCTGCGAGCCCAGCGGGTCGCCTTTGTAGTCCGAGTTCGAGTAGCGATTGCTGAACTTGGCGAAATCCTTGACCATGATACGCTTAATCAGAGCCGGATCGCGCAAGAGCAACGCTGGCTTATGGAAGACATGAATACCCACAAAGGGCTTGTCCTGGGCATCCGGATGATTGTACAGCTCGCCTATGAAATCCGCCGGACTGCTACGCATGCTCAACAAGCCACCCAAATTTCCGAACAGCAGGCGAGGCCGCAGCTCGGGCACTCCTCGAACTATCCAATAGGCATAGTGTTGCCGCAGATAGTAATATCCACAGATCAGGATGCAGACGAAGAGCAGCAGCACCGTTCCAAGCGCCATTCTCACAGCTCAAGCAATGCCCAGCTACTGATTGCTGTAGTTGCTATTCCACTGAGTGTTTATCCTCGGCTCGCAGCTGAAGATTAGAATCGGGGTTAAGCCAATTACGTCACGAGTTCATTTTCTATTCTCTGTTTTCGGTTTTCTGAATGAAATTGTCTATTCATTGTATATGTTTCTCCTTCTTCTTCTTCTTTTTGTTTCTTTTGTATTCCATATTTCATTGAACTGAAGTCGGGAGTGTAGAATTATGTAAGAGAGCCAAAAATATTTTTATTTATTATGCTAGCAAAATATATTCTAATAAATATATATACAGCGTTATGTAAATGAGGTGAATATTTAATTTTTTCAGTGTTTATATTCCTTCACTGCAGTTTTTACTGTAGAATAATTTATATAATTTCTATATTATATTAACTCTATATTATATCGTCTTCCATCTTCTATCTCCTATCTTTACAGTCATGTTAGCCTTCTCCTTGGCTCTGCTGCTGCTATCGCTGGCGCTGCTCTCCAGCTGCCTCTATCTGAAGCAGCGTTATAGCTACTTTAGTCGCCATGGACTTATACACTTGCCCGCCTCCGCCTGGACGCCTTTTGGTCATCTGAAGCGGCTGCTGCTGCTGCGCATCTCGTTTGGGGATCTCTTTAAGGAAATCTATGCAGATGCGCGCATCAAGCAGGCAAAGCTGTGCGGTTTCTATGTATTCCAAACGCCGGCGCTGATGCTGTGTGATCCGGAGCTTATACGCCTGGTGCTCATCAAGGAATTCAATAGCTTTCTCAATCGCTATGAGGCTGCCGATGCAGCGCATGATCCAATGGGTGCTCTGACTCTGCCCCTGGCCAAGTATCCGGTGTGGCGAGAGAGTCGTCGCTGCATGTCGCAGATGTTCAGCAGTGGACGGATGAAGCAACGCATGTATCCCATGATGCAGCAGGTGCTGCTAGACCTGGAGCAGCATCTGGAGAGGCGCATGGCCGGGCAGGCGGAGCAGGTTCTCCCCCTGAGCGCGATGTGCCAGCTGTATACGACCGATGTGACGGGCAGACTGTTCTACAGCTGGGACGTGGGTGGCCTGCGTCATGGCGAGTCACTCTTAAGGGATCAGACCAAGCAACTGCTACACCCAAATCTCACCAAGGTGCTGCACTTCATGTGCATCTTCTTCCTGCCCCAATGGACTTGGTTGCTCCGCGCCAAGGTCTTCGCCTTGAGCTATTCGCAATTCATGCGGCAGCTAGTCGAGAGGCAGCTGAGGCAGCGCTGCAAAGGGAGTAATCCTCTGGCGGATGTCAATCTAATTGAGCTGCTGGAGCCACTGCAGCATACGCAGCATTCGGATTTCACAGCTTCCCAGGCGGGCATCATTTTACTCGCCGGTTTCGAGACTTCGTCCGCTTTGCTGGGCTTCACACTGTACGAGCTGGCCAAGCAGCCGGCGCTGCAGCGCCGCCTAAAGCAGGAGCTGACCACCGCCTTTGGCAGGGATGCGCAGCTAAGCTATGAGACAGCTTCCACCTTGCCTTATCTAAAAATGGTTTGCCTGGAGGCTTTGCGTCTCTATCCAGCCGCTGCTTTCATCAATCGTGAGTGCACACGGCCCGAGGGATTCTCACTGCAGCCACATGTGGACTACGTGATACCACCTGGCATGCCCGCCTATATATCCATATTAGGCATACAGCGTGATGAAAAGGTGAGTGTTTGAAATGTTGATATAGTTGTAAAAATATTGATGAATAGTGAAATCATTCAGTTTAAGTGTAATAAGAAAAATAATGATAACCCTTAAGTAAAACTTCTCTATATATATGTATCTTTTAATTTACAATTCTTATTAAACCCTTTCAACTTCTTCATTAATCTATTGCAGTACTGGCCCAATCCGTTGCACTTTGATCCGGAACGTTTTGCGCCGTCACGGCTGGAAGATATAATACCCATGACTTACATACCCTTTGGCGCTGGACCGCATGGTTGCATCGGCAGTCGACTGGGTTTGCTACAGCTCAAACTGGGCGTGGCACACATATTGCGCACACATCGTGTAGAAGTATGCGACAAAACTGTGAACCAAATACGTTTCAATCCAAAGACTTTTATGCTCGAGTCATTGGATGAGTTGTATTTACGTTTCTGCGTCGATCCCTTGTAGTTTAACACAAATATATTTAGAAATCTATCTATAGAGGCTGTGAAATACGATCATTAAACTATCTGTCTAAGTACTATAACAATTATCTTTTCATCTATCTAAGGGATTTGTAGTCAAGTCAGAAATGGAAAGTATTACAAATTGGATCCATAGACACGCAAGGGCTAATGGGATATATATCTATATATATATAATATAATATATATATATATTGCATGTTATTGAAAATCTTTCTGACAGTTAATGAACCAAAGAATTTTAATTGATCGACGTTTAAGCGAGCGATTGCTGTAACCTGAAACTTATATACATATATGTCCATATATAAGATATAGATATACATCTAAAACATATCTCAGCCACTAATCAATGCAAAATATAAGTTATTATTGATTTTTCATTACATAAATATTATTCAATTTGTTTTGCGGTTTCCAAAAGTGCTTTTAGCTTGGATGTTTAAGTGTCTATAATGTAATCGTATATTCCATGGAGTTTCTCATGCCGTAGTATTACTTTTAGTTGGGATGCTCTTCGAGTCGTCCCAGCTTCTCCTCAATGTCCTTGATGCGGCAGCGCACCTCGGGCGCTGAGTCGCGTTGAAATTTGCTCAGATTCGATTCGAAATTTTGCTTGAGCAGCGCCAACGTCGCCTGATCTCTGGTCAGGCTGAGTCGCTTGATTAGCATCAGGACAATGTTGAGCGCTTCCTTTTTGAGTCCTGTATGGGGTACGCCAGCGGCTAGGGTGACGGCGGCTAGGACATCACTGCAGATCTTCTGCACGATGGCCTCGCGTGTCTGCAGCGGCGGCGCCTCCGTCTTCGGCTTCTTCTCCAGATTGTTACGCTCGAGCGCTATGTCGGGTAGCTTGGCTGTCTCATCGAAGATGTACAAACGCTCCACGTACTTGGTTAGCGCAGCCAGCAGGCTCACCTGTACAGGCCGCGTGCTCTCGCTCAAAATGCTCGTACAGTTCTCGGCGAAGAAGAGCTGATACCTGTGCTGGGTTTCGATTGAATGTTTGGGCCACGATTTGCCGAGGGTCTCCCAAACAACTTCCTTCAATTTGTTAAGCGTTTGGGCGCGTTTGTTGCGCTCGTCAGCTGTTAGATCCTTGCGAGCAATGCTACTGCAGCCAGACTCGTCATCATCATCTGAGTCAACTGCGCGCAGTTCCTTCTTCTCGAGCAGAGACCAGATCATGTTGTACACCTCCTCAAAGCGATCCGCTTCCAGCACATCCAATATATCACCGAGAGCAGCCAATGCCATGGTACGATAGACCGGCTCCTGCTTGCGTGCCTCCCGCATTGTTGCCTCTATAATGTTCGGGCAGATCTCGTGCTGGCGATCGAGTTGCTTGCATAGTGCAGCCAGAGCCTGCAACAGGCGCTCCTTGCCCTCGAAGGTGCGTCCCTGCAGACCGCTGAGCAGCAGCTTGATGAGTCGCACTCGATCCCCTGTCTCCAGAGAGCTGCCGAGACGCACAGCAATATTCTGGATGACATTGGCTGCCTGTGCTTTGCGCGACCAACTGGCATCGGTGAGCGAGGACTCCAACTTGGGTAGGATGACATGCAAATTAAGCCGAATGCCCGCATCGCCTGGACTAATGTCAAGCCAAAGATCCTTCCACAGCTCAATGTTCGCCTTGTTCTCCTCGTTCTGCTCCTCGTGCATGGCGAAGAAGATCAACGGGAGCATGCAGTCCATGTAGTCCTTGAGCAGCTCATGGTGTCGCTTATTAATCGATTGTATGGTCAATGCAATGGAACGATTGTTTGGCTGCTCCATATACAGCTCGTCCAGTTTGGCAAAAAGATTCTTAATCGATTGTTCCTGTGAAGGAGATGTTGAGAGGAGTTAATACAATGTCAAGCATAAGCTGATGAGCCGTCTTACCTTCGCTAGTCCCATGAGATGTCCAATAGCGCTTGCATTATATTTGCGCACCGTGGCATTGCGATCTTTAATGCCGCCAAAGCAGGCGCTCAAATATTTGCCCACCAGAGGCGTCATCTCCTTGCCTAGACGTATGCTGATCTGTAAGCAGTAAGAAGTGTTATAGAGATTAGCAGAGATATAGTCTCAGGAATAGCCTCTTTACTTACCAGACAAACGAAATGCGCGCAGCCAATTTTGGTGCCCAGATTAACGCTGGTCTTCATCAGCTCCAGGAGCTCCGGGGTCATGCGTTCCAGCACGGGATAATCAATGAAGCGCACACACTTGTTGATCGTCTCCATGGTATGATGCGACTTGGCCGCCTCAGCGCGCAGACTATCCACCGCCTCCTGCGCCTCGTTGTCGGCGCCCAGACGCGTGGAGACATACGAGAGCTTGGTGTTCTCCAGCTCGCCTGTAGCGCGCAGCATACAGGGTATGAGAGTGGCAAGATGTGGTGCAATCAAAGCACCCGACGAGTCAATCATTTCCGATATGGTCTTGATGCTGACCTTGCGTATGTCAGCAACTTTGTGACCCACACCCGTCTCTAGCAGATAGGGCAGAATGGAGGCAGCGACCGCAGTGCCCGATTTTCCATGCTCCGAGGAGGCAGCTAGAACGCAAAGCTTGCCCAGAAATGAGGCTGTGCCTTGGGCAGTCATGCGTGTGCCCTCGTGTATGTCATCCATGACGCGGAACAGTTGATACCAAAGTTCACGCAGCTCCGGCTCGGGCAGTTCATCCACATCCATCGTATCGGGCGTCACACGACGAGGTGTACCGGTGGACGAGGCACCCGCAGAAGAACTAGACAGTTTCTCCTCGGAGCGCAAGCGCAAACCATTTGAGCGCTTAAGCAAATCTCGCACAGCTAAGCAACATGCAATGCGCACACGCCACTCCGTGCAGGTGAGATTGTCGAGCAGTTCGCGTAGAATCTCCCAGTAATATTGCTCCGTTACCTCCTTGGAGTCGCTGACAATGGTGTCCCAAATGGATATCATGGAGTTCTGGATCTTGGGTGTCGGATCGTATTTATAGCGATATAGACGTGGTATTATCTTGCCCAAATAGGGCTGCATCTTCTGGCGCGACTCTGCAGAGAGCGTCTTCAAGCCAAACGCTGCGCCCAGCTTGCTGGTCCAGGTAGCATTATGATTGGCCAGCTGCATAAACTGATAGATCATATCTGGCTGATTCAGATCGGAAGCAAGGGAACAGAGTTCCTTATAGGTGGTGATGTTACCACCCGTTGGCGTCTTGCCCAGCATGCCCTCGGCAAAGAGTTCTGTATCAGCAGTGACCTGATTCACCTGCCGCTTGCCACCAATCAACTGATCGAGCAACGAATTGGCCAGATCCGTTTGACTAGTCGAGTCGGACAGGGCGTACACCAAGCCCAAGCCACGTGAAGCAACATCCTGCACGAATTCTGTAAGCAAATAATAATTATTATATACAAATTAAAGTCATTTAAATATAATATTCTACACACCGCTATCATCCGACAACAGCTCCGTAAAAGCGAACTGGAGCAGCTGCTTTTTGTTGAGCACTGCGGGACGATTGCTGCAATGCTTGACTACAGCGAGCAGCCAAACGGATATGGCCTGACGCGATTGAGGATTAGGTTCGCTGACTAAGCGTATCAGGGCAATCAAGAATTGCTCGAAATCTGCATCGCTGCAATGCGAATTCACAAAGCTCTCCGTTGGTGGACCTCTGTTTACATCGTAGCCACACAATGTGCTGACAATTGCCTCCGAGATGGCAATATTCAAGGCCGCATCCTTTTGCACCTTGGCCAGCGTTAGGAACTTGTCCAGATTGCGTTTGGTGAAGTGTGCGCCATCTCCAATTGCCAAATAGCCCAAGCATTTGGCCGCCTCCTCGCGAATCTTCTGCCTAACAGAGGTACTGCGCAGCAGCTGGAAAACCACACTGAATATGATCATTTTCGTGGATATTTGAATGCTCTCCGTGTCGGTCATCTCTGCATCATCATCGTCATCGTTGTTGCTGGTGGCGCATTGAATTTCTACTGGCACATTGGGAATCTCAACCACTTTGCCGATCATTGAGATGCATTTGACAGCTGCTGAGATGAGCAGCCACTGCGACTCGGTTAGCATTTTAGCTGGAAAGAGAGACTCATGTTAGGAATGATGCCAACTCATTTTATCCATTACCACTTACCTATGATCTTGACAGCATTAACAAACTGTGTCCAATTGGCATAATCCTTGGTCGACTTTTGCTCCCGCAGCTGTTCAATTTTGCGATTGAAACTGTGGCCCAAGACCAGAACCCAGCCATGCTTATGCTCGAGAGTTTTCTGCGCTAAGGTGTTTAGACAATCGCCCACCTCCTGGTCAAACTTATCATTCGGCAGCCCGTAAGCCCAGAGTATACCATAGACTTTGGCGACATTAAGACGCATGACTTCGGAAACATCTTTCAGCGAGTAGCTTAGCGGCTCGAGCAGATGCAATTGCTTGGGCGCAAATATTTCGGGTGCAGCATTCAATAGATCATAGAGGCACAAAAGTGATGAATCAGCTAAAAGAGATAAAGATAAAGATAAGTGGGCGGCAAGAGTAGTGGGATGAACTGTATAAAAGAGAATTGACTGAGGTTAGCAAACAGATTAAGCTGGATTACAGCCTCAGGATTAAAGAAGCATTATAAATCAATTCAATTTCGGAATACCAAAAAAAAAGAATGACTTCTTGGCCACGATTACAACTAAACTGATCCGTGATTTTTGATATTGATTATGAATAGAATTACTTTGATCTATTATACTCATAGCATATAAAACCTACTTCGCTTAGCCTCCACGCCGCGCTGCACGAAGAGTAAATATTGGTGCAGTGCATTGGTCTCCTCTTCGTCGTAGTTGATGATTATATATTTTCTCAGCTCATGAGTATATTTCTCATCACCCGGAGCGGCGACAATGCCTGCCGAATACCACAAACAGAGACGCAGATAGTCGAGCATCTCCTCGTAGACATCTAAAGTATAGGGCAGCTTGGTCCGTCCAATGACAACGCAGCAGCTGCTCTTCTTCAGTCGCTTATTGGCCATGTCATGAACATGGGCCATCATGACATGAAAACTAGGCAATAAGACACGTCGTTGCTCGAGTGATAAATGATTAAAATCGCTAATCGATTCGCTGGTATGTTTCCCTGTCTGCTCAATGGAAGACAGCATGCTATAGTTGACATGATCTTTCTTGGAAGTTCCATATAGATAAGTAGTCACATTTTCGCGCAAGGAGTTGCTATATATAAAAAGATTAAAATAGATTAGATATGTATATAAAGATTATATAGATATGTTAGCTATATCACACCGTTCGCCTGCAATGAGCAGCAATAAATAACGCGCTGGCGCGTAGAACTCTGGATAGCAGCTGGTGAGGAAGACACTTGTCACATTCTGCACAATTTGTATCTTGGACTCGGCATTGTCCAGTAGCATGGCCAGTAGCAGATGCTGTTGGCCATCCAACTGCACGTCCGATGGATCGCCTTGCTTGTCCACATCCATGGCATCTGATTTGGTCTTCGTTTGCCAGGCAAATGCCGGCGCCATGGACACCAACGCCTCGCGTATTGAGCTGTGCAAGTCGGGTGCACATGTGGCTAGATTATTGAAGTAGCCTAGCACCAGTTTCAAATCCTGGCTAACATCCTCGGGGAAGCTGCGCGCGTGTTGAGCTAAAGCGGAATAGGCTGCGTTTTGTACATCGTTCGGCTCCACAGAGTCGCGTCCAATGACTTTTGTGATGCCAGTCAGCAGAACTTTGGACACCTTGGAGACGACATCGCGTGGACCGCTACCGAAGTGAGTAAGAGGAGACTTTAGTCAGGACACGCTGCATACGATTAATGATATATGCCAACTTACTCTCGCAGCACCAGCTCCACGAATTGCAGTGCTAGGACCTTACACTTCTGATTGGTATTGCTGCCAAAAAGTCCATCGAAGATCACTTGGAGACCTTTGCCCACGTAGATGCCCTTGCCCCGGCACTTAATCAGATACTGCAACAGCTTTTGACGCACTCGAGCGCAACAGGGCCGCGTCTGCCGTTCCGCCAACTGACTCTGATTGCCAATGAAGAGTGTGTAGAGGGAAGATGTCACCGCAGGGTTGCTGAAGTCCAGCATGGTGCACAATTTACTTAGCTCTGCAATGGCAGGCGTGGCTACGCTGAAGCGTGTGTCAGCTGAAGCGACCACGAGGAGCACAAAAATCTCATTGTCAGCGAAAACTCCGCCACACAAAAAGCGCACGATGCCCTTCTTGATCTTCTCCAGCTCCTCGGCACGCCAGTTGTTGGCAATGACACGCTTAAAGCTATAAGGACTCATTCCAGGTGGCACATCCTGATCCTGTGTGACGCCATAGGGCAGCAGCAGCACATCCTGCAGCAACGCAAGAAAACTGGCTGTAATTGCCGGCTGCTCTTTCAGCTTAAGCAAATCGCCGCGCTGTGCCGGATCATCGGGTATCTTCATCTCACTCAAAATGGGCAGTAGCAGCGTGAATAGCTTATCCTGATAATTCTCCAGCTTGCTTTCGCAGCACACCACCTTGGCAGCCAACTTTGTCTGCTCCTCCAACGGCAGGCGAGGAAAACCCATGCTGATGAAAATTATGGCAAAGTTCTTAAGGAATGTGGTGCTCTCTGCTCCTGCATATTGATCGAGAAGTGCCTCCACTGGTATCTGCACCTGGCCTCGTGATGTTAGGCGACGCTTTATATGTGTCAGCACCTCGACCACCTAATTTATATACAACAAATTATAGCAAATTTGTGCCAAGTCATTCAGGGATTCGTTTTACCTTAGAGCGCACCACATTGTGTTGCGAATTGATTTTGATGATGACGGGTGTCAGGAATTTACCCACTGTCGTTTCCAGCTTCTCATCGCTATCCGCATTGCCCAGACGCAATAAAACGCGTTCGAGCAGTTCTGCACAAAGAATGCAAAAATTTGTAGACGGCTTTTAACTGCTGATTATTTTTAATTTAAGCAGCCTAACTTATTTGCTAACTGTGCCAAGACATTCTATGTAAGCTTAATAAATATTTTTTTGCCTAATTTGATTAAAATATATAATAGTTTTACCAATTTCTGCAGTCGGTCCCGCTGTTTCCATTTTGCTAATTTTCCTGGTCTATTTTTTTGTTTAGCGTCTGAGTGAGTGTTGCCAGTGCATCGCAGACAGCTGAGTGCTTTTGCATGACGTTGCCAGACTATCGAATAGCAAGTCATTCGCTCTGCTTCTTGCGCTTGCAAAAGGGGCGCGCTGTTTAAGCTGCGTAAACCGACGTACACTGGAAACTGCAAATAACCGAGAGCTTATATATGGTGTTGCCAGATTACCAAACAGCAGGTTATTTTCTTATTGTCAATAAGGCGCTTAATTTGAATAAGCTTATTATATCTACGCAAATTTTATAAATTTATATTAAAAACTGTAAAATAGGCATACGCAATGCAAGTATTTAAGAACTCGACATTATTTTGTCAATATTTTAATAAAATATATATATTGTTTAATTAAGTGGCCTTTATTGAAAACGATTTCAAACAAAATATTATTTATTGTCCAAGTATCCTCTTGAAAGTCATCAATGAAAAAACTGAAAAAGTAATAAAAGTAAACTTTAGTATAAAACATAAGTAACTGAAAGCTTATAAAAAGTTGTTAATAATTTTTCAGTATTTTTACAATTTGTAAAAAGAGTCAAGGTTCTTCAGCAATTTGTTTTATGAAGACCGTCATGATTTTATCATCAGAAAAATTATATAAATTCCACAAAAGATAAATTAAATACACACCTTTTAATGATAAATTGATTGTTTCGCTTGCTGAAAATTCTGAAAAAAAGAACGCCTAGGAAAATTTGATGATTAAATTAAATTTACATTTTTTTTTGTTTTATTCAAAAAGAATAATGCTACAAATATTATTTTCTTCCATAGCGGTTGTCCTCACTTAAAACTTCTTGAAGCTCTTCTTGGCGCCCTGACCCTTGCTGACTTTCAACACGTTGAAGCGCACGGTCTTTGAGAGAGGACGGCACTCGCCAATGGTGACGATATCGCCATGCTCCACATCTCTGCAAGCACAGAAAAGGAAAGGTATTATTTATAAAGAATGCATGAAGTAAAAGGCAGGTGAGTTACAAGTTTGTTGTCAGTATTTTTACGTATAGTAAAAAGAGTCAAGTTTCTTCAGCAATTTGTTTTATGAAGACCGTCATGATTTTATCATCATAATAGAAGCAACTAATATATAAAGTCGAGTCAGTTTAATAGAGTATATATACCTGAAGGCGGGAGAGCAGTGGACGCTCATGTTGCGATGACGTTTCTCGAAACGGCTGTATTTACGCACAAAGTGCAGATAATCGCGACGAATGACAATAGTACGTTGCATTTTAGTTTTGCGCACAACGCCGGTAAGGATGCGGCCACGGATTCTCACATCACCGGTCCAGGGGCACTTTTTGTCAATGTAGGTGCCATCAATGGCCTGCGGGATGAAAGGGAAATTGATTAGATGAATTCATTTTTGATATATTAAGAGTGGGAATTTCTTTTGTTTAGCATGCATTACCTCACGGGGGGTTTTGAAGCCGAGACCAACATCACGGTAGCGGCGGAGCACCTTCTTTTTGGTGATGCCGGGCTTGACCTTACGGTTTAGGTTAACACCGAACTGCTTTTGGAAGGCGCGCTCGTTCTGTTTAGCATGGCGCACAAGTTACATTGGATGCGGGGAACACAAACGTGCAGGTGGGGCATGGAACGGAAGAAAAACGACGGGGGGCGCAACATTAGTTAAATTTGCTTTGGAGCTCTTACCTCGGCTGGGACTTTGAAGCCCAGCCCAACTTGACGATAGAAACGCGGACGTTTCTTGCCATTGACACTCTTACGACGTATTGTCGGCACTGAGTGTTGCTTGCGAAATGCGCGTTCTGTTTGCTACAAAAATAAAAAATCAAATTCCAAGTGTATTTAGCAGCGTAAACAGCATGCGTAGAAGTGTGGTTAGGTTGAACGTGAGCCTCATCGCTGTTGCTTTTCCTTTTAGCAAACAATGCTTTCAGATTGCGGTATGTTATACAGCAAATGTGTTGTTTAACACACAATGCACTTAATTTCACATTTCACTTTAAATTTGTTTTATAGCAATGCTATAATAGGTGTATTTTATTTAATTTCGAACACATTTTTGCTGCCTTACCTGATCAGCCATGTTGGAGCAAGAGGAAAGAAAGAGCACGCGTCAAAATAGAGATGGACGATATTTCAAAAGCAGTTACATATCGCAATGCAACTAATGACAAACCCAAAAATACTTTCAGCTGTAACGAGATGAGTCTTTTTGCTATGACAAGTAAAATTTGAATCGAGATATATTATTTTTTTCACAGTAACATATTAAACTTGAAAAATATTTATAATTTAATTCTTTAAAATGGTTAGAATTTAGCGATATATATTGAACATATTGCTTCCAGCTTGTATTCATATAAGTAGTCACTGTGATTTGATGTCACATCTATTATTAAGACTATCGAATGTGTAGAATTGTTTTATATCGATATAAATATGCTGATATTTGCAAAAATCAAAATATATCGTATTCGTGCACAGGGTTGCATTTAGACTAGGCGCGCACTTCAATATGCTTTTGAAAAATATGTGAACAATAAAATTGGACTCTACTTTGATTTCACTGCGTTTAAGAAGCCTTTATGTTCAATGTTTGCTGTTTGCTGCCGCAACATTTGCGAAGCTATTGACCTTCTGCATACGTTGACATTGACTTTGATTTTCGCATATAGCTAAGATTTTAAGAAACAGTCGCGCCACATGAACTGAAAGCACTTTAAAACCACTTAAGTGGCTTTCAAAGAGAAGAACAAAATCTTTTGTGCGTTCATTTTGCAGTTTGCTGTTGGCTTTCCACACAAGCATATATGTATATGTGTGTGTCTGGGTCTGTGAACGAGTAAAATTAAAAATTGCGTCAGCATTAATTCTTGTCATACGCCGGATTAAATATAATGACAACATAAACAAGTGCAAGTAGAGCAAAGCAGGGGATTGCCTTGAAACGATGTCCTGTGTGCAAAAGGCTTCAAGGCGAACGCAGATGCGCTGCCATTGCTATAAATCCGTTTACGGCTAAACGTCACGGATGAAGGCCAGTCAGCTTGCCAGCCAGCATGCCTGCCTTTCCTGCCATGCCTATCCACCTTCCAGCCTGCCTGCCATCCTGCCGACCTTCCAGCCTGCCTTCCAGCCTTCCTGCCTGCCTGCCTTGCCTGCATTTCATTGCCATTGTTAGTGCGAGTGTCTGCAGCATAATATTATGGCCAGTGAGCCAGGCTCGACCTTAACCCGCAACAAATTGCTGGAATGGGCGTTGGGAGTTGGGCGTGGCATGAGTTGCTGTCAAGGTTTTTATATGTATTTGCAAGCGACCTTACTCGTTGGCAAGGTAAACTTAGCTGCATTGCAAAAGCCACTGAAATTCCTCTGCATTTTTTTTTTGTTTTAAATATTATTTTTCCATCATGTATCGCATATTTGACTGCAGGTAAAACTAGTGAAGGTGATTAAATTTAAATAATCGACGCAAAGCTCTGCATTTTCAGTAATATAAAACAAAGCTCTCAACTTTTTCACTTATTATATTTTTTATGTTAATTGTTATTGTTATTGTTGTTCGTATTGTACTTTGTAGTAAATGAAAAAAGTTTAATGGGCGAAAGTTTGTGAATTATGGCAAATGCAAATTATTCAAAATGCGTGCGGGATTTAAATTCAATCTGAACAATGGGGCAAACGTGATTTGAGACTCAGCTGCTGCTGTTTGGATTCCCGTTTAGGCAGTAGAAAGAGTATATTAGCTATATACTATATATATTCTAGCAAACATAAGTTGATTGGGAGCGTGTCTTGGAATATCTTGCAGAGCTTTAGTGATAGAATTCCCTAATTTTTGTGATGTCCTATGCCTATAGTCTGTTTACCTGACCTAGGCCTACATATGCTTATATGTGGATCGTAAACGAGTATTATTTAGTCGTTTCATATCATGTCTAATTTATATTACATAATAATATTTAGCGAATTTCGATTTTTCTGCCGAAAACTTTTCCAACCTACAGTATATAGAATCAATATTTATATAAATATTTTGTTTACTTCTTTTTTGACTTTATCTAGAAATTAATTTTGTAATATTCAAAATGCCAAAATCCCTTTAAAATTATAAGGTATCTGATAATCGACTTAGACCCTTTTACGTTCTCTTGTTTTTTAGACACTTCAAAGTAAATTAAGAAAATAATTTCCATGCCGCACGGAGACAATGTCAAAAACAAAGCCAAGTAAGAATGTTGCAGTCGAGCTTGACTGACTGCCTGATACTCGCGCGAAACAGAATAAAATAAGTATGAGGTCAGCCCTGAAATTGTATTTGTAATTTTCATAATTTGATAAACCCAGAGTGATAGTATATATATAATATATAATTTGTACTGTAGTTTAACTAATTGAAAAGAAGTTTTAAAAATTTTCATAGAAGAGAATACATGGCCGATATATACCAAAAGGCGATCGGGTATTGACATACTAATATACTCCTTTCACTTTCACTAGTATAAAAAAGAGAATGATAACGGCATTAAGTGTGCAGCTTAACGGTACATTAGGTAAACAGTGTTGTCAACATTCCGCTCAACTCTCTCTCTCTCTCTGCCTCTCTGCCTCTCTGCCTCTCGCCAAACTTAAAATGGCGCCCAGCCAATGACCCTGTCAAGGATGTGGGTGTTCAGTGGTTGGCCACGCCTCCACAGCCCAGTTTCAGTCCCAGTCCCAGTCCCACTCCAATTCCCATTGTCGCTCCGTCCGCTTTTGGGGATCTGCTGGTTTTCTGTGTTGTCTAAGTGTGCGTGCATTTGAAAAGTGACCGAGATAATTTTGGGCATGCTTTGTTTGCGTTTACTTTTGCTGTTTCACAAAAAAGAGGCCGCCCATCCACAGTTCCCTTTGCCATAAAATTTTGATGAGCAGCTGCTGTATTTTGGGTTGTGGTTTAGCCCAGGGTTTGGGCTCGGGTTCTGGAACATCAGGCAACAAATAAATTGGTGCGACTACAGACGGGAGGCTACTACCTTTATCAGAGACAAACAGCAGAGAAGTGTGCTTAAATATGACAGTGGTTGACTATGAGATGCCCTACAATATATATAAAAGAAGGCATATTTATACTAAAAGCAAATATAAAAAAAAACCATATAATATATACAATATATACCTATTTTACTCGAAATCATGAATCCAATAAGTTATCCTTGATTTGAATCCGATAAAACATTTTTTAAATGTATATCTCTAGATTATAATAGTTCGTAAAGCTCATACATACATTCAGATAGAAGTGAGCCCGAATATCATCCATATATGTATGTGTTGATTCAGATCAAGCATATATGGTTCCTTATATAGACGCCCACTCCTACGTTTTCGATAATACCAATATACCCGCCTACCCACCACTAGCACAACGAAATTATTTCGAGGCTACTTTTGGGACAATGCCGAGAACCCCTTCGGCCCGACCCACTTACGCTCAGGCCCAACCTACAGCCCATTTGCAAAGGGTTTGCTGCTGTAATTATGCTAATTTCTGTTTAACATTCTTCTTAATACAAATAAATACCAGGCCAGGCACAATAAACAAAAAATCCAACCTCAAAATTCCCAATTCCCAATGCAAGCATCCATCGCCCTCCGACTGAATTGGCTTTGACGTTTAAAGCTCAACGGAAATTGTTTAAAAACGTCTTTCGGCACAATTTCCGGTTAAAGCTGGCAACAGCTGCGGTTGCCAAAGCAAATAACATTTCTTATTTACATAAGTAAATGGATTTCGAATTTTACTAATGAACAACAAGAAAAGAACATTTTTCCAAGAATCGGCAAGGTCTTAAGTATCCTAGCTAAGCAGGATGGTTGTGTGTTCGATTAAAGCTATTATTAACTGAAGCTGAGTAAAGATTATTTAAGGAAAAATAAAACATTTTCAAAATAATTCTAAAATTTCAGTAGATATAGTCCCTTACTGTGACTGTAATGCTTATAAAAGGCAAAACTTCTATTGTAATGCTTCACTGCTTTCTTCTTACACTAATAAATTGCTTTAAATTAAAAGGAAAACTCTCTTATTAAGATGTTTAGCTAAGCTTTTAGCCAATTACTAAATACGTTTTTAGCATTAGGAACTTTGTTTCTTAAGTACATTTTGGCACTTGATAAACGCCAAATGTTTACCGAGGCGAGCCTTTTCATCAATCAACTGGCTAATGAAGCCTGCCTGCAGAGCAAATAAGCAGCTAATTGAAAACTTTTACTCCTTAACTAGCCGTAACGCCTCCTACAAGTCCGGCGACCCGAAAACACCTGCCCAGGTCCCACAGATTCCTGCCCACTCTCTATGCACTTTAACGGACAGCTTTGCTACCGCTTCTCCTAGCGCCCGACAAATAAGACTTTTCATTTTGGCAAGAAACATGGCGCACATAGACCTTATATATTGGGCACGCTGTCTGAACTTAAGTTTCCGGTTGTGTTTTACTTCTTTTGGTTCTGTTTGCGCACGGCTTCCGTTTCCGCTCCAGACTCTACTCAGGTCGCAGCAGCTGGTCAGTTCACTTCTTAGAGTTGTGAGCGTGTCGTGATTTTCTACAAAACATTTCATCATAAAGAATGTATAGAAAGGTATTTTATTTTTCTGAGTTAATTATCAAAGTAAAGTGGATCATAGGCAGAGTTTCTTTGTTTACATATTCAAGCAATGGCTATTTTATTTTTTCATTTTTTTCGTACTTTTAATACAAGCTGTTCCGATAACTTTTAAATATTTCGATTTATTGCATTGTTATAAAAAAAAATACTGCAAGTTTCGTTAAGTTCTGCCCCTTTTCTTTTTGGATATGTTATCGAAGCTTTGTGCATCGCATCGCTATATCGATATTTATATATTTGCTTTCAAGCTGTGTTTCGTCCATCTCTAAGCTCTTGGCCAATGTTCGTTTGCTTTCTGACTCGCTCTCGCTGCTGCACTGCCAGCTTCATGTGACGCATTGCCGAAAAATTTATTGGTTCGCGCCCGGTGGCGAATCCAAAAGCAATCTCACATTAATTTCTTAAATTGAAGGCTCGGCCAGCAGCAGACACAGCATGCATATACACGTATTGTTTCTATCCTTTGTCTTTTGCAGTCGAGAAAATCGATTCGAATTACTTGCCAACAGTTGCTGGCGTCGGCGATCTCAACATAATTAAATATGTCCATCGTACTGATAGATGTATGTATGTGTGTGTGTCTGTCTGTCCGTTTTCTTGGCTGCTAATTAAGGCCGGCACTGTGTGCCAGGTGTTTTGTCTTGTTTAATTTATGCATCAGCCAGTCACTTGCGAAGTGCATTAAAAACAAAAATAATTAATCAATTAGTGAGTCTTTGTTTATTTTATGCGAAGCGATTGAAGTCTGAACAGTGTTGATTAATGCTTTTAACTGCCGATAAATTATATCGCGCGGCAATCGTCGTTAAATTTTTGAATGCCTTAAAATTCCCCTTGCCTTTAATTAATTATTTAATGTATTTATGTGTGTGTGAAGAACGTAGTTGTTGGCTTGAATATTAATTTTAAATATTTACAGCATACTTTTGAGCGTTAAACTTCTTTATTGAGCTCGTCGATCAATATTCGGAATGCCTATAATTCACTTCGTTTGTGGCGAAATGCTGCAGTTTTATTTAGGGCAACGGCGCGTTGCGTCAGCGCCACAAAATGAATGTTTCTGGCTGCTCCTCTGGCTGCTGGTCATGCGACCCGAAATTTACAAAAAAAAAAAAGAAAAGGAAGGAAAAATGTAGAAGAGAAAAGAGACAAGATTTACGAGTTGCATTTATGAGCAAGCTTCTGGCCCGGCTATGGACCATGGGCGCTGGCAGTTGAGTAATGCATGTTTCGCAATTGCCAATTGGCTGCCATATATCAATTGTTAGCAGCCAATTTGGCGATCAATATAAAAACGCGTGCTCTGCCATTAACACATAATCATGGCCCGGCCAGGCTGCTGGCCGGCAGTAGTTAAAATGCGGGAAGGAAGGACGATTGCTTCGGTACGCAGTGGCCCGCATATTTGTATTGGCTTTGGTTGCGCTCCACAGCTCCTGCTCGGCTCGTGCTGCTGCTACCTTCATTAAATTACATACGGGCACACACACACACGCAGAGGCAGCCATGTGTGCCGGTCGTCGTGTCCTTCGTTTCAAGGATTTGCTGCGGCTCCCATTGCCTGCTGGCCGTGTAATCGCAAATAATCATCCACTTAGCGTCATGAAACTTTATGCCAAATGCTCCTCCGTCCGGCTTAGCCGAGAGCCGTGCAGTCGAGAGCTCAGCTGAGAAGCTGAAACTCGGCACTCAAATGGCCAGGCCCTAAGAGACCCTAAGAACAGAACAGACTCGGCCCCACATAAAGCGCCCGAACATAGTCATAATAATGTTTATTATTGTTCGCAATTGAGCACATGCCGACTATTTGTTTGCTCTGACAATGTTACGCATAAAAGATACAAATGGATGCCACATACCACACAGTAGTGTGTGGCTGCGGTTCCTGGTTTCGGCATCTTGCTTAAAGCGAGAGGAATTGCTGGTTAAGTGAATGTGGATAGAAGTCCTAGAGTGATAGCTGGCAGGCGACTTTAACTTGCTGTAAAAAACAGCTGAAAACAGCTTAAAGTGAAGTTTAATTAATATAGATTAAAAATATATATAGCTAATTATTAGTTATCAAGAATATATCGATGGCATTTTAGTTAAGTATCGATAACTGGATATTTAAGTATCTGATATTTAACTGTGATGTCAGTGCTATTAAGTTTTTTGGTGCAAATATTATAATTGTTAGTTAATATAATTCAATTTAATACATAAATAGATAATTTATTTTAATTTTATTTTATTTCACTCCATGCACTTAACGAATTTTAAAGCTATTTATTTTATTATATTTTTTTTACCTATATTATATCTATACTTTATAGCATTTGCTTTTCTCACTTCTTTTTACAACTTTTTACTCTATTTCTATGAGTTCAAAGTAGCTTTATAGAACTTTAAATGCAACAAGCCGCATGCAACATGCAACATATAAAATAAAATAAATTCCATTGAAATATGAAGACAATTTCTGCTCACATAAACTCTGTGGCTGGACGAACGGCCCAATGTGGCGTACTGTTGCAGTTACTGTAAATGAATGCCATTTTGTGGAAAACAGAATTTCCCGGCAATTACACACATTTTCAATTTGATGTGCCAAAGGCCCTTCAATTTGGGGCTCATTATGGTCAAAAATCAGAATTACTTGGAGCCAATAGGCTGGAATAATGCGCCACAACAAAGCTCAATGGGTTGTTAATGAATTAATTAATGCTTAAACGCGGGCAGCACTAAATTTATTACAACAACAACAGGAACAACAACTAGCTGGCTGGCTAGCTAGCTAGAAAAGTCATCAATTTTAGTGGGCGTCTCGTTCTGGGGAATTGGGGAATTCGGGGGCGGATGCGCCAACGGAGCCAGCCAAGCATGCAATTTGCAAGCTTATTTATGGGCCCCAAGACGGCGCGCTAAACCGGATGCGGGTCCGGAACCATAAAGAAAACTTGCAAAATAAAACTTTTCCGCTGTTTGATTTGTCGGTCAGCGCCGAGTCGAAGGGCTTAGAGTCTGCGAAAATCTATTGACCCATTAGGCTATCTGGAAGCAGCAAATAGAAATAGAAATTGGCAAACTGCAATTGCAATTGCGATTGCAACTGCAGCTGCAACTTCGACTGCAAACGCAGCTGCAGCGTTACTCTCCTCTGCTCTGTTCTGGTCGGCTCTTTCCGCCCCGGCAAATGTTCCGTCCACATCCTGGCGCTTTTATTTGTTCACTTGCGAAAAAAAAAAAACTTTACAACTTCTGGCCCCGAGCTGCGGATGTTCGTTGGTTGTCGCTGCCGCAGGATGGGGCCGAGAAATGGCTGCACTTCCTTTCCGCTTTCTGCTTTATGTTTGGGCTCCGACAGCCCAGCCATACACTCACACAAATACACACAGTTTCGCTATGTAAATAGCGCTTTATTATGTTTTCTAGTTAATTTATACAAATTATATACCTAACTATAAATTACTAAAAACACAGCTATATTTAAACAACTTAGAGTTAGAGGGGAATTCGAAGTGCTAGTTGGACTTGCCCGACTAAAAAATACCCTTAACGCAGAAACAGACTGCTAAAGTTCTTACTCTGTGTACATATAATATTTAAGACTACATTACATTTAATAAATGAGCGTTATCTTAAAGAGTATTTTAATAATTAATATTATTTATATTTTACATTAAAAACAAAGACTTAAAATTATAAGTATAACTATTACATTTTCGCTTAACATACTTAATATTATTAACTATTTAAATATTGTACTTACCAGCAGACAACAGAAGAGGAGAAGCACCGCACCGCACTGCACTGAACGACTGACCACCAGAAAATTAAAAATGCAACTGAAGCTACGCTGCAGCAGGCTTGCCTTTATATAGGGCAGCGACAGCTCCACTCAAAGTCAAGCTCAACTCTTGAGGCTCTGTGTGAGTCACACTTAACACTCGATCATTAGGCGACCAATCAGAGCACTTTCTGCTGCCGCTGCTGCTGCTGCTGATGTCAGCTTGAACCTTTCTCTGCGTCAGTATTCTCACTCGATCATAAGGCGACCAATCAGAGCACTTTCTGCTGCTGCTGCTGCTGCCGATGCCAGGTTTATATAGGCTAGCGACAGCGGCACTCAAAGTCAAGCTCAACTCTGGAGCCCCTCTCTGGGTTAGTCTTCTCACTCGATCATTAGGCGACCAATCAGAGCACTTTCTGCTGCCGCTGCTGCTGCTGCTGATGTCAGCTTGAACCTTTCTCTGCGTCAGTATTCTCACTCGATCATAAGGCGACCAATCAGAGCACTTTCTGCTGCTGCTGCTGCTGCCGATGCCAGGTTTATATAGGCTAGCGACAGCGGCACTCAAAGTCAAGCTCAACTCTGGAGCCCCTCTCTGGGTTAGTCTTCTCACTCGATCATTAGGCGACCAATCAGAGCACTTTCTGCTGCCGCTGCTGCTGCTGCTGATGCCAACTTGAGCCTCCCTCTTCGTGAGCCTCAGATCTTCGGCTGCCACTCGAAGTCGAGCTCAACTGTTCGGCCACTCTCTGAGTTAGCGTAAGCTAAGCTCTCAGTCTGTTGGTGACCAATCAGAGTATTTTCTGCTGCCTCTGCTGCATACATATGCAAACTAACATCTCCTCTTTAGCTGTTCTGCAGCGCAGCAGATCTTTAATTCTTTTTCAGCTCTTCTTCTTTCTCTTCTATTGATTAACTTTGTTAATTGTTCGATTAATGTTCGATTAATGTTGGATGTGTGATTATACAGACAGACAAAGTTACAGACAAACTGACGAACATACAGACAGAAATACAGACATACAGACAGACAGATCAGGAATATACTTTTATATATATTTTCAAACTCTTTCTGTATGTTACATTTGCATTACAATTGCATTGAGTTTTTAATAATTAAACTAATATTTTGTATTATAATACTTATTATAATATAAAATTTAGCTGTTTAGCTCAAGCAAGAATTTACTATAGAAAGCCTCAATTACATTTGAGCAAAAGCAATATACCCTGTACAACAATTTTCAATAGCTTCAGAGTATTTTCTACATATAAAAAGCTGCGGCATTATAAAAGCAGTGTTGTAAAATGTTATAAAAATGAGCTGAGCTTTAATTAGCTCAAATAGCTGCAAATGCAATTTGAATTTAATTTTTATGTGAATCAAGAAATCTGCATTAAAAGAGCACAGATGTCCCTCATAGTTACGGGCAAAGCGACAAACACAGAGATTAAGACAGAGAGAGAGAGAGAGAGAGAATGACAGAGCGGGAGCAACGGCGCGTGCAGGTAAATAGAAGGTAAACACCAGGTGTAAGTAAGCGAAAAAAAAGCCAAGTTGAGCAGCTCATAAAAACTCAAGAAGGCGAAATATTTAGCATGAAGGGTGCAGCAAAATGGAAAAGTATATGGAAAGGTGGCCGGGGCGTGGCAAGGCTTAACAGAGAGGCGAGCTTAAGGGGCAGAGAGCGCCTGCATTTAGCTAATCCATGGCCCAAGTTTAAGCAAAACAAAGCCAAATGCCAAAGCACAACTCAAGGACAACGACAACGACGAGGACGACGACGCCTGCCAGGATGTAGAGACTGCAGGCAGGTGAGTAAGTGGGCAGGTGGACAGGTGAGCAGGTGGGCAGGTGGGCAAACTGGCAGGTCGTCGAGTGGCACTGGGGTACGACAACTATGCGACTACTTGACAGTCGCCAAGTCTTGAGCTCAGTTCTTTATTTGAATGCCCTATAGCCAAGGTAAATGGGCAAGAGCAGAGAGTGTTTGGGGATGGCTGACAAGGAAAATGCATTTGGCCAAGTCAAAGTGAATGAGAGAATATATATATATATATTGAACATTTTGTAAACCATTTTCTATATATATGTACGTATTAACTTGAATAAACAAACTTCTATACATCTCTCATTTTCAATTGCATTGCATTATTAAATACACTTCTGTATTCTTTTCAATTAGATATTCATCTAGAGAATTTTCTCTACATAGCCTTACTTAATGATTATATCTGTGACAACTTGACACTGTCAAGATTACCATATCGATGTTCAATAAAAACGATAATCATCGATTTTGTTTTCAATTTTATGGTATGATTTTATAATATGTTATGGTTTGGTTGATTATATTATCTTATATAATTTCTTATAGATTAAATTCTCATTAAAAAATTGTTATGATTGTTTAATCACTTATGTACAATCTGAGTTTATCGATAATTATCGACTGTGCTGAGTCTTATAGGAGATAAAGATTTGCTATCAGGTTTCGGATGGATATATGCGCGTACGCGCAACAAATTGATAATTCTACATTTTCAACTATCGATAATTATCGATTGACAGCCTTAGGTATAGTATTGTATACTTTATATCATTATCTCGCTTTATATATAGTCTCGTGCTCTACTTTTGCTTTGCATCGCAACCCATTTCGTATCAAGTCTACACCACACTCCACTTCAACTCTACCTCCAGGGTATCTACTGCTGCTGTTTTATTTTTCTGTGCGTAGCTCTTTGTGCTGCATACTTTTGTGCGCTTAAATTTGCTGTTGCAAATATTTTTTGTGGAACGCTGCAAATTGATGGCTTCTGTTTGTGTTTAGCGCGCAGTCGAAAAACTCGCAAATCCGTTGAAAATCCTTTTTTAACTTTTAATGATGCTCGCCCGACAGCCAACCCGCTGCTGTCGGCTGGCTGCTGCGTGCTGTTTGTCTCTCCTTCGACAGCTCGCATAGTGCGGCAATGTTTTCTCTTGGGATTTGCGTAAAGTATCTGCTAAAAGCTTCCTTTCATTTCGGCAATTCCGACCACATGGCCACAGCAAAAAATGAGCCGAGCGAAAAGAGCAGCTGCCCCAAATTCTGTTTGCCATCAATTTAGCCAGGCTAACAAATATGAAAGCCATTTTCATGCTCGCACAGGCTCCCAGCTGAGCCTCCCCCAAAGACTCGCGAGTCTCATAAATGTGGCTTTATTTTTCACTTTATACGTGTTTTGTTTTTCATCTTGTGTATTTTTTTTTATGATCGTCGCGGGACAGTTTTGATGATCTCTGCTCTCTGATTAGAAGTTGTTGTGGTGAAAAAAGGGAATTCTGTATGTGAAATGTAAAGTGTGAAGTCGTATTTAGCTTTGTTTTAAAATTACAAAGAATTCTTCCCATGAAAATGTTGGACTTAGCAAAAGAGAAAGTTTTATCAGTGGAACAACAACAACTCAACACTTTAACTGCTTATGAAGTTAACGCACACATTGTATGACAAAAAGTTAGCTAAGTCGCCTTGGTATACCTAGTTTTATATCGCAGCTGCGAGTGCGTGAAAAGCTTTTTGAGAAAATAATATGAAAGTCTTGTAATAATAGAAATTTAGGAAGATTGTAAAGTATTATATATAAGTTCTTTGCCTCGATTCGCTATTTATATAGCTTTAGTATTCAAATTGAATTTCATATTACTTTCATATTTCTTGAGCTGCTTCATAAGACTCCCTATCTAAGCTCTCTGCCTGTCTCTCGCATTCCTATTCCTGCCTACTCCACATCTACCCCAACTCTTGCCCTCTTTATTCATCTCTTCAATTTCGTTTGTCTCTTATTATTTATTACTTGTTGTCCGAGAGGCACGTCCCAGATCTAACACATCATCCCCAAACATGGTTCGTTTCATTATCAAGGAATACTTTATCTCTTTCCAAGATTCCTTTTTAGCACTCACAGAAATGTTGAGCTCCCTCTCTACTAATAAGAATGCCTAAATTGGGTATATTGGTTTTGATAAAATGAAAGTCATGATAATAGGAGACAATAGAACTTAGGGATATCGATAATAGATTGCAGTTTTCATAAAATCAATCAAAATCCACATCAATCATTAGCTATTTGAGCTTGTCTAGGACTCCCTATGAGTAGACACAAGTCATAGAGTATCTCCCAGTCCAGCACTCCCTACACAAAGCACACTCTCTGTTTTATCACTTGTTTCACGTCTGTTTCGTTTATTACTTTGCTTACGTTGCACATTTTGCTCACGCATTGCTCTTATCTCCAGCTTGGAGCTCCCTTTATGCTTTTCGGTGCCAAATTATTTCCGCAACATTTATTCGACAATTAAAATTGAGTGAGTGAGTGGATGCTGAGGGTAGTGAACACTTAAAAATGATATAGCACCTTTTCATATTCAGTGGTCATAAAATTTTAATTGCGTACGCAGCCCAGACGCAGTCAGCCAACCAGCGAGCCTGCTGTATTTCAAATTTCAATCAACAAATTCAGTACATATTTGATTGCCATCCACGTCCCGCTGGTATCTATGGTTATACATATAGATGTGTATTGCCTCCAATGCTGCTGGCCCTGTCTTAACCGTTAACAGAACGAAGGCTCTGCTATCTGGTCCAAGGACACGAACAATTTCTAGCACGTGCGCAAACGTTTGAATAATATAACAGCTGCAGAAACAGACGCCGAAACAATGGCAACGACAATGCCACGCCTCGACGCCCGCGTCTTGGCCCCATCCATTGTCGGTTCGGGCCTCCTTTCGGCAGACTAAACTCATTAATTATGGGAGCTGGCCATGAATACGACATTGTATTTATAATCAACTTTAACCATTGGTAATGTCTGCTCATCAGCATTCATTCAACATGTTTTATTCGTTTTCGTGCGCTTTCGATTGTTCTGCCTTAATGTTGCGGGCCGAAATGATTATTGCAATAGTTTTCGCATTAGTCAACACTGGAAAGCTGAGAACAGACTTTCAGTTGCTCTACCTGATGGTAAGAATTAACAAAGTAAAGAAACTTTGTTGGTTATTGATCAGTAGTGTGGCCAGATCCGAGTAATAGTGTTGTAAAATGCTTTTGTAGTTAAACCAAAAAAAAAATTTTTGTATTACAAAAAAAAACAGTAAATCTTCTTAAGAAAGATCTTCTTCAAAGTCCTTAAATATTGAAGTACGATCAGACTTCAGCTAGGCGAGCTGTAGTGTTGTAAAGCGTAGCTTTTACTTAATCTACATATATCAGAATTTTTACTTCAAATCTAACTACGATGCTCTCTGGTTCTTAGGGTAACATTAGTTTCATCTTTACCAGTTTAGCTGCTGTAAAATATATTTAAGTTCACTTTTAAGTCCTTCCAACATGTTTTTGCGCCATTTCTTGACTTGTTTTCAATATTTTCGACCTCGTTTGGATTTGATTTAATATTAATCAATGGAAAAAAGGCGACATTATGCTCTCTAACTGGCTTTCCATATCAATTGTTTGCGCTAACAAGTTCTCGGAATTGATTTATTGTATATGTTTGAATGACATTTACATGATTCTGCCGTGTCGACTGCAAATGTCGCTCTAACAGGCGAACTTCAATCATTTGTCCACCCCGGCATTTGCAGTGGGAAAGCATTAATCAAAATAATTCTATTAGCTTGCTAATATGGCATTCGCAACAACTACAAAACGTCCCAGACACAGTCATCAAGCTGAGAAAAAAGGGCAAAAGTACAGATGTTGCTGCGGGTGGATTAGATTAGGTGCCCAACCTCCGGGAGTCACTGCCTGGCACTGATTTATATTAATGGTATAACAGTTCCACGTTAAGGCAGTCTGTTAAGTCTTCAGCTTAACAAAATTGTTCTTAATGAAAGTATTTATTATATACTTTAAAACTTTTTAAGGTACCAGGTTACTGGAAGAATTTAGAATTATATATTATATTAATTTAGAAGAATTTTCTTAAATGTAATGACAATGACAATGACAATGACAATGACAATGACAATGACAATGACAATGACAATGACAATGACAATGACAATGACAATGACAATGACAATGACAATGACAATGACAATGACAATGACAATGACAATGACAATGACAATGACAATGACAATGACAATGACAATGACAATGACAATGACAATGACAATGACAATGACAATGACAATGACAATGACAATGACAATGACAATGACAATGACAATGACAATGACAATGACAATGACAATGACAATGACAATGACAATGACAATGACAATGACAATGACAATAACAATAATAATGAAAATGCTACTTGTGAAGACTATTTAAATGAAAATAATATTATTAACTGGGAGAGTATTAAATCTTCGGCTAAATTAATTCTTGATATTTCCTCTAATATATATCTACATATATAGAGTGTGCAGAAACCTTCTAAATATATGTATATATAAGACTGTTGTACATATATTTAAATATATCTGCATGCATAAGGATTGGCTGGCGTGTGACGGAAATTAAAGCAGTCAAAAGGCCTTGGGCTGGGCTCACATTCCACGAGCCCCGAGCTCTATTGGCCCTAGTTGACAGCAGCTGCTGCCGTCTGTTCTCTGTTAGTCTCCGTCCTCCATCCTTCGACCTCCGATGTTTTTGGCTCAAAGGCATTTTAATGATTTTAATTAACTGCATGTTTGTCAGTAATTACACTGGCAACAATGCAATTATGAGTCTAGTTCGAGCCATAAACAACTGTCTTTGGCTCTGACTGTGGCACAGGACCTGCACAAGGCCTTTTGGCTTTTGCTACAGACACACAGACCTGCACACTCACACACACACCCACACACATACACCTCAGTTGACACAATAATTACATGCATACAGCAAACTCTCTCTCTCTCTCCCTCCTACAGTCCCGTCCCACCTAAATGGCACAGCTTGACGTAATTGTGGGACAGGCAGTGAGGCTCTTAGTTCATATAAAAGCATTTTGTCTGTTTGCTGTTGACAGTTTGAACCCACGTGGTGCGATTGATGTGGCACAGTGGGATGAAACTTAATTGGCATGACAACGTAAATGCAGGCCAATATGACGCCGTTCACACTAAAGTCAGCATATTAGGAAGGTAATTGGATTTTGTCAGAGTTTTGTGTAACAAATTTCAAAGTTTTTAAGCTATTTTTAATTGAATTTAAATTATTTTGAATAAGATTAAAATAAATTTAATAAAATGAAACGAAATTTAATTACTTACAAAAGTGTTTAGCTTAAGATTAATTTCAGATATAATTATATTAAAGAATATAAACTTTTTTATAAGATCCTGTATAAAAAGTTTGTAGTAAGAGTTTTGTGTTTTTGCCTGTGGAGATTTTACAATAAATAAAAATATATAAATTAACTCAAAATTTTTTTACGCAGTCTTAGATTTAATAATATTACTGGGCATTTACAGATATATAACTATTTCTAAATATTTTCTATTATATCCAACAACGATTGTTCCACAGTGCGTATGTGTGACTCTGACACTTATTACTCATACGACATGTGGCACACACCCACACACACACACACACATCCACACACCCACTCCCACACCCACTCAAAGATGGTACATGTGTAATTATGGCCAACAATGTGGCTGTCCTTGAGTGTCATTGATGTTAGATGGAACTGAAAAAGAAATAGAACGAGAAAACTTGTTGCACTTGTGACGGCTATTGGACAATGGGGCGTTGCCCACTCGGACAGCCGGACAGCTGGAAAAACGCAGAGTCGAACCATCCGGCAATTCAACCCGTTGGGCGCCCCTCGACTTTGGCTTTGTAAATACCAAGTAATTTTCTGCAATTTTTTTGCTGCTCTGTCAATTGATTTATGGCTCAAACGGCCCACAACGCCCACGCCCCCCGCTTTTGTTGGCAAAACACAAAAAGAAAAGCCAAGTGAACGCGTTGTACTCTCTGTGAAATATATATTGCGCCTGTCGCCTGCGGCTGTCAAGTGCGGGGCTCCATTGTATGCAAAAATATATGTACATATATATATATATGTATGTATATATGAAAAAATGTGTCGCCATCGTTGACCGCCCACAGTTCGCATTGGCATTTCGTTTCAAACTGCCACGCCCACCCACTGGGTGTGACCGTTTTACAAGAAAATTCGTTTAGTGAATTTCATTTACATATTTCTTGATACAAACATACACATACACATACATATACATATATGTATATTTGAATTTGTTGTTAAATAAAAAGAAAGCAATGTTTTATATCTGAATGCGTGTTTCTGGCGCATTTAATAAGGCGTTGCTCATACGCCACGTGGCGCAGATTTCATCTCAGCCTTAATTGGATCACTGACATTTCCACAGAAGTGTCCCCTAATGGAGGCTGCCTTTCCCTCTTTCTCACTCTCTCTCTATCTCTCTCTCTCTCTCTCTCTTTCATCGCTCTCTGTTTTATTTATACAAATTGCATAATTCAATTGCCTCGTAATTGTCCAGGCATTTAATTAGTTTGATGACAGTTCTGTGGGGTAATACAGTTCTGCAAAGGACGTGCATAAATTTACTTATAGATATGACTCTGTTGGAAATACTTGCGCAAACCAGACAGTTGTTATATGAAACTAGCCTAGTTTATGTGAATGTATATCATAGTATAACTAAATCTATTTAAAGATTTTTAAATTTACTTTAATTTTTAATTTAATTCATTTCGCGACTGTTTAGTTGATAATGAAAATAATCGATGATAAATAAAACACATCTGGAATATTTTGCATGATTGTTTGAGTGTGAATTTAATATATTTGTTACAAGTGTAAACTTATTTATATTTAGACTTAACCTTGCTGCCACGAACTTGATTAATTCAATTTAATATCATAAATTTTAAGCTTGAACAATTTTAATGTATCTATACATTTGAGCTTAAGTTGAAGCCAAATGAATATGGAAACTTTGAAGGAAAGTTATAACAGCTCGAATATATAAATATTTAATAATTATTTAAGTAAGAAATTTAAGAGAAACCTGAATAAATAATACGAAAAACATACCATATTATACCATAGTAATAAAGATAAGTTATTTGTAGGGAAGAGAATGAGTATATGTAAGAAACATTTTCATATTGATTAAAACGATCAGTTAAACATAAAAAGTTTTATCACAACTAGAGGTGGAGAACGATCGATAATTGGCTCCATCGATATTCGACGATTGTTTTTTCGACTATCGATAGTGCCGATAGTGCTATCGATAGTTCACCACCTCTAATCTCATAAAAATAATTATGCATAGGAATTTAGGTAATATATATTAGCAACGCTAAGATACTTTTTCTTACTTATCACAAAGGAACTCTAATGTTTGTTAAGCACTGTTGATTTGCATATTACTTAGAATTTATAGAGCAGTTGACAAATACACAAAAATATTGAATGCCTTCTCGTCCTACAAATAAACAGAATAAAGAAAACTATAATAGCACCACTTGCGTTTGCCTTATGCAAATCGTAATGAATCGCATATTTAATTTGTGAGCAAACATTTGTTTAGGCTAATTGACGTGACTTATATTATGCCACTCATTAAAGCTGTATAACTAGTGCTTTATAGCTCACTTGGCTGGCAGGCCAACTACTATAATATACATGTATATATATATGGGGAGAGTAAGTTTTTGGTATGCCAGCGCATAATTTATATGTTTAAAGATAATATCCTTATATTTATTATATGTTTTTATTATGGTTATCCTGGCTCTGCTTGCCCGACTGCAACAAATTGTGGGCTCAGCGTCGCTAACAAGCAGCTGCGCTGACCGCAATCCGAACCGCAGAACGCGTCGCGTTGACCTTTTCGCTTGGTCTACTAGGCCCGCAAACCGCACGCACAACATTAAAATGCAACACATGTGTGTGTGGGTGTGTGTGTGTGTGAGGGTCTCTTCTGTGTATGTGTGTTTGTGCATTTCTCATTTTTATTCGTGCTGCAGCGTTTCATTTAATTTATGACGCCCCCATGAACCACGGAACTGCACCTTGGAGATTTATGCTCCAGGCGTGAGCGTGGGCGTAAGGTGGTGTCTTATTAAAGGACGGGGCGTGGCAGTAGCTGCTGCTGCTGCTGCTGCTGCTGCTGCTTCTGCTTCTGCTTAACAGTTGGCAATCAAATTTAGTTGCTTTTTGAAGTCGAAGCTCAACTTAATCGCATTTTCGGCAATCAAATATAAACACACACCCAAAATACAGCCCAAATCATGCGCCCACATGCAAATTGTCCCTACAAAGCACATTGGTTAAAAATATATATATAAAAAAATAAATAAATAAATATTTTAAAAGACACGTTTAAACACTATAAATACGATATTTGTTGTAATATCATTCAACGTTGTTCAACACTAATGTCAAGTATTTTCTACAATTTTTTAGCTATAGCAGTCAATCAATCAAGTTTTTGAACCACTGTAACTTGAGAGTCAAATGGAAAAGCATTTTCCATTAACGCATTACTGAACTTCTGCTGCTGCTGCTGCTGCTGCTGAGCTAGCGTCTCTCCGTGTGTGTGTGTGTGTTTGTGTGTTCCATTTTCCATGTGACTTGGGCTTATTTCCTCGCTTTCCACTTGTGTTAACCAATAATGTATGCAAATCCAATTTTGCGCTCCATAAGCTTTATTAGATGCCAAAGTTGACACAGCTCCCCAACTACCTTTTGTCATTTAATGATAAACTTCTAGTTGATTGACTGACTGACTGACTGCTTGACTTATTGACTGGCTGACTGTTATCTAGCTCAGCTTGGCATTAAGTATCTTGTGTAATTTAATTTTCTTGCAGTCAATCATCTGCTCGATTGACCAGGTGCCCGTCAAGACGTGCCCTTTGGCAGCGACAATAACAACTGGCAACCGCATAAGCCGCAGCACGTTTGCCACATTATGAGTTATGGCCAGTGTTGTGTAGTAATAAACAGTTTCTCCTCTATACGTATGAGTTGGGTTTACGAGCCACACAGCACACACAGCCTTTGTTGGCTCAGCTATATTTGGGTTTTTATTGTAAGTTAGAAACGTGATGCTCAGATTCTTAGATCCAATTTTCTGATTCAGACCAAAACGATTAAATAGCATATGTAGCCAAGGACTTAAAGTATCAGTATTGGGACTTGAATTCAAAGTTGTAATATCAATAGCATTGCGTACATTGGTAACATGGAAGAAGTTCTACTACAATAACTGTAACATCAAAACATCGATAGTTTTGTTATCCATTGAGGTTATGTATCGAGATAAATGTATAATCAAATTTAAAACAAGGTTTTAATTTACATTAGTTGCTACAAAACTGAAATAACCGATATTATAACATCGATTGTTTATATAATTATCGATAGTTTTAATAGTTAAAAAATTTGACAATAAATTCCAAAAGTGTTTATATATAAATGCATATTTTTGTTTTTAATGGATTAGTATCAAAAGTATCGATTGAAGCTCAATTATCGATAGGCAACTGCTTTTGCTTGAATTACTTATATAAGACATTTCAAGATTTTTTAAGTTAACAATATATTCAGAATTCATTACGGAATTAAACTTTTTAAATTATTTCCTATTTATTCCTATAATCTACTAAGATCTAAATCAACTTAGCTAAGCCTTATTATATATTATTATATTATTGGTATATTCGGTAGTTAAGCCCCCGTAAAGACCTCGCAAAGCTTTTGAATTACCTTTGGTCGTCTTAAAATACAATTTCCGTTATCTTTTTCTTCTTTTTTTTTTGTATTTCATTTTAGCATTTCGTTTACATTTTTTTTCCAACTGTTTGAGCTTCAATCCATCATGTGGCTTAGCCCACCTGTCGGCCGATTTTATTAGGCTCTATATAGATATATATGTGTGTATGTATGTGTGTGTATATGGTAGAGATATGTTAATTTCATTTAGAGCATTGGCTGCTTAATATAGTTGTTATAGCATCTGGGGGTTAAGCAAAAGGCAATCTTTCTGTTTGCTTATGCAGGAGTCGAAGACAGCAAGGATATGAGAGGGAGGAAGCAGGGAATTACGTGTCCTGCAGGTAGACAATAAAAAAGCAACAATGGGCCACAAAATAAGCTTTTGCCAGAGCCTTGATGATGATATACGAGCGGGTGGTGCCGGGAGACTGAATACACAGGACCAATAGCAGGAAGAGCAGCAGCAGCAGCAGCAGCAGGAGCAAGGAAACGTGCTCGAATGTCCTCTGGACGCCTGTGCCCTCTTCCTCTTCTGCTTCTGCTTCTACTTGGCAGCTGCTGTTGCGCAAAATCCAAACTAATAATGACATTTTGCAAATTATTCCACATCGCACGCTGCTTGACACACTGACACTGAAACGGAAGGCGAGAGCGAGCGGGGCAGGCTACTGTAGCAAAACTGGGTAGAACAGGTGTAGCCCAGGTGAGTGGGTGGGTGTGAAATTTATTTCCTGCCAGTAGCTATACGTTCTCGTCACGTTGCCATTCGCCATTCGCCATTTGCCACGTATGTGTTGCATACAATTTAACATTTGCCGGCGCACAAATGAAAATGTTTACGCGAGCGACATTCAAATTGCGTTGCCTTAAAGGATAAAGGGTATCTGGAGTGTGATATTGGGATAGTGGAGCTAGCAGAGGATAGTTGTGAAATGAATAAAGATAATGAATAAATAGAGAAAGGTAAAAGGTAAGGGACTGATAAGGTTTAGTTAGACATATATAAGTCAAGGCAGATGAAAGGTTTATGAGTAAGGCATATGATCAGATGTCTGTTAACTATGTATTATGAGAAATCTGAGAGTTCTATATTAAAAGATGATTATGCAGCAGATTTTAAATTAAAAGAAATTATAGATATTAACTTTTAACATTAGAAACGGTGTTAACATTATCCTGTTAAGTATACATTGCGAATGTACATTTCTGGCGGCCTGTTAACAATGTAAGCAGTTTTAACAGTGCTAGGCACAATATATTAACAGAGCTCTATTCTATAAATATTAACATTATGATGTTAAGTATTGCCTGTTGTTGATCTACTAGGTTATGAATGAAGTATGCATATTATTATTATACTTATTATATTATTGTTGTTTTATAAATATATAAATATTGTATAATATATATCAAAATTATATAATATATTAAAAGTCAAACTAAACAGGTTCTATTTCAACTATATTTATTCTTCTATTCTATATACTTCATATTCTATTTCTATTTCTATTTCAACTATATTTATAGAATTCTTTAATTTAAAGATTTTGTGAGTTTTGGCAAGTAAGAAATGGAAATACCGTAAATCAAAATCAAAAATTTTAATTAAACTTCTGTCGTTCACACATTCATTCAACAGCACATACGAAATGCTATTAAGTGCAGAGATTTCCCAGAGATTTCCTGCTTCTTGATGCTTGATTGCTTTCCAGAGCGAAATACGTATGCCAATTAGTGGTGGCTGAGGACACAGCTCAGCTGTCAGCTGCTCAGTTGATGTTTCTTCTCTTTCTGCTGTTGCTGTTCCTTTCCATTGCAGTTTGCATTTCATTTTTGGCCTGACAGCTTATCAGTTGGCTTAAGCCCAGCATGAAGGCAAAGTGAACTATAATAAATAAAAATAAATTTATTTTCTTTTCATTTCATTTCGTTTATTTTGTGACATAAATTCTGTGAGGGTTTTGTTACTTTATTTACATTTTTTGTTTATTGTTGTCTCTCTCTGTCTCTATGTCTGTCTCTGTCTCTGTCTTTTGGATCTGCATAATCCCAATTTGTGGCCTAGGCCCTGGGTTGACATTTGTCAAATAAAATACGAAAAGGCATTTGTTATGCTTGAGATGCAAAAACCTGACTTAATTTATTGATGGCTCGGCAATTTGTTCAAAGGGATTTAAAGGGAAACCTTTTCTTTTTATCGCTCCGCATCTGTTTTAAATGCAAATATATGACAGCAAGCAATATTACCGAAAATATCTGATGCATTTTTTAATGTAATTAAAATATTTTAAGGAAGTGAAGTGTATAAAAAATGTTTCAAATTCTTAAATAAATAAAATAAATTGAAAATATGTATATAACTAATGATATTCATAGTATTTTGACTATGCAATAGAAACAAAATGGGCAGAGATGGAATAGATAGGATTTTAAAGAATATTTTGACTATTCGATAGAAACAGAGTTAGAATGGAGAGAATACGATTCATATAATAATTCATATTTCCACAGATATCTGTATGAAGTGAATAATCTGAAATTTTAGTCCCAATAAAGAGGTGAGATTCCTTCTCTTCTATATCTTTCATAAATTTGCCTGAGCTAACCCCCATTTAAGTTGAAATTTCATTGGACTCAGAATATAAATAAAGCTCTCCTTAGATCTAACTCGGAATATAAATAAACCTCTCCTTAGATCTAAATATTTATACACGCTAAATGCAAACATAATAAAAATGTCGCCCGTTCTTCTTTCACATAATTTGAACTTAAGGAGATGCAGCTTATTCAACAAAGTTTCGCACTTTTTGCAGCTCGATTTATTTTTGTTTTTGTCGGTGTTCGTGGTGAAATTCTTTGGCTAAATATTTGCTTAGTTGTAAGTGAGATGGTAAAAGTGTAATGCAAATACCGCAGCACTTGCAGAGTTGCAGCAACCACAGCACTTGTTGACGCAACAGCGAGGCAGAGCTACAAAGCTTCGCTCACCTCGCGTCGTCCAATTTAAAGTCCATTCTGCACCCATTCGCCCCTCACTCCTCGTTCCTCACTCCTTGTTCCTTGCTCCTCGTTCCTCACTCCTTACTCCTGGGCTTAACTGCATGGCTGGCTTTTTATTTTAATTTAGCTGCTTCAACTAATGGATTTGGGGCTTACGTAACTTCCAACACTTTGCCCCAGTTACGCCTGCCGCCACGCCCCCATCCACCTTTTTTGTACTTAATTTGCATTTACACTACGCTCTATTTATGTGTGTGTGTGTGTGTGTGTGTGTGTTTATATATAGGTGTATATAGTTAGCGCTCAACTATTGTGCTACGTGACTGAGAAGCTTTTGCCTATATATAAATATTAAGTATACGCAGTGCAGCACACACCGCTGTCGCTGAATGGCTGTTGTGTGTGTGTGTGTGCGTGTTTTTAAATTACAGTGTGTACAAAGTGAAGCAAAGTCTCTAATGACCACTTTGAGGGTTTAAAACGCGTGACAGGCATTGGCCACATAAACAACACTTGTGAGGGCAGGATAAAATTAACTTATTCATTAGCAAATGGCAAAGGGAAGGGGGTGGGGGATATATTTTACATATACACATATATATGTATTCAGACACATCTGTGTATAAGCCGCTCTTCAAGCTGTGTGTTAATTAAAAAACATTCTCGCATTGCAAGGTGCGAAATAGCTGGCAAATTGCATAAACGGTAAATGCCAAGACCTGATGAGCCTCTACACCTATACCAACTCCAACCCTAACTACGTGGTTGCCACACACATACATATATATATATGTTTACCGTTAGCTCTGGCTGGCTGGCATCTCGCTCTGACGTTATTGTTCTGTATAACAACAACAACAAGAGAAAAGTTTAATTAAGTTTTCAAGTTTATTTTTAGCATTCTCTCACTCCCATTGTTTGCATGCGTTGCCTGGCTAACAACAACAACAACAACAACAACAACAAGAATAACAACAATTGTGATTTTTGACAGCTGGCTGTAATTTATGACGGCATTTAGTTGCAGATTTTTGACATGCTGCAGCGAGCTCCATCAAAATTGTTCCATGTGGCTTAAACCAAAAACTTTTACGCCGTGATATATGACGGGCATTTAAAACAATGAACAGCCCACACACACACACAATAGCCCAGCAAAAGTTGCTTTGAATGTATATATACATATATTGTATATTTATACATTTATGTATCTGTAAAGGCCAAATTGAAATGCTTATCATCAGAATTTAGTATCTGGCAACAAAAGAAAAATGTGAAGCTTATCACGATTAAAAGTTTGCAAAGAATTGCCCTCAAAATTTATAATTAATAAAAATATATACTCTGCTATCATATTCTCATTTCATTTATTGATTTTAATTAATATAAATGTGTTGTATAACTTTTGTTTTATATAATGTTTTATAATTTTTATTTAATTTTTTGTTTATATTATATTTTATAATTTTCATTTATTTTTTTCAATTTTCTTCTTTTTTTTAATTATGTTTATAATAATAAGTATATTGTTTTTTTTTTTATACTCTGAGCCCATTCAAAATGGGACATCAGTGTAGAATAGTTTTGTTAAATGTTTTACTTTGTAAATATGAATTGGTTGTGTTAGTTGAGATGATGTGCTTTAATAATACATATTTAGTAAATAGATGTATGTTGGAGTTCAGGTGCGGTGATCCTTGTTTTTCATATCTTTATTTTGTTTGAGCTAGAGGTTTCTGAAAGGAGAAGAGTTCGAAAAGAGTTAAGATTCTGAAGAGGTGATGTTAGTTTGCATATGTATGCAGCGAGGCAGCAGAAAATACTCTGATTGGTCACCAACAGATTGAGAGTTTAGCTTACGCTAACTCAGAGAGAAGCTGAACAGTTGAGCTCAACTTCGAGTGGCAGCCGAAGATCTGGAGAGCTGCTTCTCGCAGTAGAGAAAGAGACTCATGAGTTCAGCTTGACTTTGAGTGCAGCTGTCGCTGCCCTATATAACGCTGCTTATGGCAGCAGCGGCAGCAGCAGAAAGTGCTCTGATTGGTCGTCTAATGATCGAGTGAGAAGACTGACGCAGAGAAAGGTTCAAGCTGGCATCAGCAGCAGCAGCAGCGGCAGCAGAAAGTGCTCTGGTTGGTCGCCTAATGATCGAGTGTTAAGTGTGACTCACAGAGAGCCTCTAGAGTTGATTTTGACTTCGAGTAGAGCTGGCGCTGACCTATATAAAGGCAAGCCTGCTGCAGCGTAGCTTCAGTTGCATTTTTAATTTTCTGGTGGTCGATCGTTCAGTGCAGTGCAGTGCGGTGCTTCTCCTCTTCTTCTGTCTGCTGGTGAGTGCAATATTTAAATAGTTAATAATATTAAGTATGATAAGCGAAAATGTTATAGTTATTAATTTTAAGTCTTTGTTTTTAATGTAAAGTATAAATAATCCATTTATTAAATGTGCAATTCTGTGTAATTCTTCATAAGTACAAATATTAAGTACTTTAGCAGTCTGTTTCTGCGTTAAGGGTATTTTTTAGTCAGGCAAGTCCGACTGGCGCTTCGACTTCCCCTCTAACTCTAAGTTGTTTAAATATAGCTGTGTTTTTAGTAATTTAGTAATTTATATTAAGGTATATAATTTGCATAAATTAACTAGAATACATAATAAAAGGCTACTTACGTAGCGAAGCTGCGTTTAATGCATACGGAGATTACGTAATCTTCAGATTTTGGATGACATGCCCCATTCGCTTCACTGGGCTCAGGGTATATCCTAGTCGAGCAGTCTCGACTAGAGCTCTGTTACTTGTTTTATATTATGTTTAATTCTTATTATAATTTTTTAATATTATGTTTTAGAATTTTTATTATTATTATTTTATTTTTAATACATTTCATTATTATTTTTTTAATATTATATTTTATAATTTTATTTTTTATTTAATATTATTTTTGATAATTTTTATTAATTTTATTATTGTATTATTATCTTTTTTTATACATTATCTTTTATAATTTTTTTTAAATTTTAATACTTTTAATATTATTATTTTTATCAATATTATTACTTTTTTTTGCTATTATTATTATTATTATTATTATTATTATTATTATTATTATTATTATTATTATTATTATTATTTTTATGATTATTACTATTATTATTATTGTTATTGTTATTATTATTATTATTGTTATTATTACCAACATTTATATTATATTTATCAATATTGTTTTTAAATTTTCAACATTGTCTTTAACATAATCATTGCCCTTCCCCAATAGTCATCTTCATTATTATTCTCTTCAAACTCAAACGTAACTGCATTTAGTTGATTCGAATTTGCATATGTCAGCTTCAGTTCGTTTGTCTTCATTTCAAATGCATTTATTTGAAAACTTCAGCCAACGAATGGACAGTTTCAACTGCGAGCAACACTTAAAATGCAATTTGCGCACAGGAATTGACAATTTTCCACTTTTCCACGGAAATTTCTTTCAAAAAAAACAAAAAGGAGAGCAAAGAGCTCGTAGAAGAAGAACAAGAAGAAGAGAGAAAAAATGTGACAAACAAGCTCGCATTTTAAGTTTTCCGCTACAATCAAAAGCTGCTGCGACAAATCCGGTTACAATGTGCAAGCAGATATATTTCATGATATTCCAGAAAACTTTTTTGTTGAAGATTCGTCTCGAATGTGAAAGAAATTACATTCATTTTTATATGTAAAACATTATTAATAAATAATTCATATTTTAACCTAAAGAACTATTAAAGAATATTTAAATATTCGATAACTTATCTCATTTCTATTAAAAAAAAAGGCTAAATTTAGTGGAAATCATTACCTGGAATACGTTTTCCCTTTTCGTTTTTTACGACTTGTCCACCTGGCTGTGGCAATTGAACACCTCTTTCGATGGCAGGCAGGCAGGACACAAAAATGTAGCACACGTTGCGCGTCCAGGACATTCGTTCGGTTCGATTCAGTGAAGTGCGAAATATTCGCGCCTCGATTTGCATGTCCACATAAAGTTTGAAACGGGGAAGGGGGCAAGGGCGGAGGGTTGGTAGGTTCGTGTTGGCGCCGCACATAAATGCAAATGCTAATGGGTTCTGGGTGCCAAAAGAAAGAGGGCAGAGCAAAGAGCGGAGAGTGAAGAATGGAGAAGGGCAGCAACTGCTTAGGCGCATTCGAGCAGAAACTGTGGCATACATTTAGGCGCCGCCGCATGCAAATGTTTGACGTTATGCGATAATAAAAGCAAATCCGAGCACACAAAGTAAACAGAAAATGCAAAACGATGAAAAAAGAGACGTATATATTTGTGCTCGTCTATATGTACATATAAAGCAAGCGAAAAGATATTTTCATCTTTCTTTATTTCAGTTTGCGTGTATTTTTCCCCTTTATATTTTTTATGCGTTTCATTTTGCATATTTTTTTTGTAGCTTGTTCGATTTTTATCGCAACGTCTGCGACGATATTTGAAATTGTTGCGCAAATATTTGCGCTTTTATGTGCATTCTCCGAGCGAAGGTACCAAAGCGCTTTCCCAGCCAACCCCAGCGCAATCTCGCTCATCTAATGCTTTCACTGCTTCAGCGCACTGAATTTTTTCTTTTACTCCAGATACCCTGTAGATTTATATTGGTAACAGGGTTACTTTGAGACTATAGGGTATTATAAGAGTCACTCAACAAAAGAGAACTTGATCTCTAGGGTATACTTAGAGATGGAGAGACAAACATTTTTATATATAAAGTGAAGAATTCAGATCTAAGATTCAATTGTATTTATTTTTAGAGGGTATATCTAGCATTGTTCATGAAAAAAGTAGTGCGACCGACAACTGTCTGAGAATATTTTAAAAAATAATAAAGCAAATATTCAAATATGTTTTTCAGTTTATTTAAGATTGTTGCTTAAGAGTTTAATTTAAGGTGGAGAGTTTAGAGGGAGTATTTAAAATATAGTATTATAATATTTTTGCTAACATTTATTTCCATATCTGTGTTTCCCTCATTTCCTCTGACTACAGGGTATCTCCTAGTCGCGCTTCATATACATCATCCTCTTGCTTTTTATGCATGCTGATTTCTTTTACGTTTTTTTTTACTCTTTTTGTATGATTTACTTGCGCTTTGTGTTTGTCTTCTCATTCGTATTGGTATTTGTATTTGTTTTTGTGCTTACAAAAGCTGAATGGGGTATACGACGTATATATACTATATATATATATATGTATGCATAGGGTATACGGATTGGTATTGGTACTGAGTATTGGGTATTGCAAAGGTAAATTGGATTGAGAAATTGAAATCGCATTCACAGCATTGGAAAAGCGTAGGGAAAATGCGAAAGAAAAAATGCCAGCAACTGTAAAACAGTTCGACAGCAATTGAAATTTTCTTGTCTTATTTGCCTTATCGATTTTATATACACACATAAATATATGTAGACTAAATAGAGCATGTCTGCTTGTGTGTGTGTCTTTGTGTGTGTTTTCTGTTTGTCTAACTGATGCGGCAGATAATCAAGCCAAAGTTAGATTCAAGCCATAAAGTTTAATGAGTTTGCCCAAAAGGCAATGTTCAAAGAATGTCTGAAACATAGTTTTGACCCTAGATATAAACATGTAATATTAGATCGAAAGGAGAATATCATTGCAGCTAAAGTATCTGAACGACTTTACTTTGTAGTTTGTTTGTTTTCCAGAAGTGAATTGGAAAACTTTAGATAATGAGCAAAAGAAATAGTTCAGAAATTGATTTTATAAAGTGATTTAAGGGAGAATTAAGTCTCAAAGAAATAGTTTTCATATAATTAGGAATTACTCTTTATGAAGGAAGTTTCTGTGGAAGCCCTTAAAATGCAAACTCTTCAAGTTATATCATTTCTTTTAACCCTAACTTCAATTTTCTCTTCAACTACGAACAACTTTAATTGACTTATATATTTTTTTAATATATTTTCCTGATATAGAGCTCCAGTTCTAAGCATTCTCTTGTGTCATCTAGCCAACCATTAAATTTAATATGCACCATTGTGAATTTATTCACTTAACGTTCGTTTCAGGCCTTCATACATTATTCAGTTGCTGCCCGGTAGCAGCTAATTAACATCGTAAGATGTGTCCAATTTGCAGCTGCTTTTTAACAAATTACAACGTTCATGGGCCCAGAGCTTCGCTTCTGACTAATTTATGCGCCCACTGCAACATGGGCGGAACAAAAATTGAGTAGAATATTCAAGTTGAAGGCGAAATTTCAATACTCTTTAGGGGAATAATCTTATTTTTTTATAATATGCATAAAGTGAATGCACAAATATGAGAATGTATATATTTTTTTATAATCTATAATAAATTACAAATTTCTTTATAATTTAGTATGTATTATAAATTTGAAAATTAAGTTTAGAAATATAACGTTTTAGATAGATTATCCAATAGTTTTATAGGTTCTATAATCACAGTTTCTATAAACTCGATTATTCAAACGCTTTACAACTTCAATTAGTCAAGCATAATACCCCGTCATTCAGGGTATTCGAAGTCTATTCTGTAGAATTTCCATCTTTTCACTTTAATTAATTATGACGTCATCGAGCTTCTGTTCTGTTTTCCTTCTCACAATTTTCTATTTATATGTTTTTGTTTTTGTTTTTTGCACACGTGGTGGTCAATTAGGCAAAGTCATCGCTTGGCAGACGACGTCATTGGCTTTGACAATTTTCAAATATCGTGGAAAACATGTTTGCGCTGACTTTGATGAATTTCCTCCACATTTCGGGCAACATTTAACCCAAAGGCACATTTTCCGACTAATAGTTGGGGCATGGCATACAAGGGAAAATGAAGTGCAATATGGAAATTTGGAGTTTTGGCGATTGGGCGTTGCCTAATGCCTGCAATCAATTTCCAAATGTCAGACTGTTTGGGGTTTGGTGTGGTTCTCATATCGTTCTCAATCATTTTGCACTGTTATGTAATGAGTGTGAGTGTGCTCAAATGGAAGCGAGTAAATTACATAACTAGAAAGTAATCCATTTGGTGTCCGATTATCAGTTTTTACTTTTTTGAAATCGATTATATGTTGTTTACTTTACTTTTTGTATAAAAATAGTTGAATTTAAAAATAATTAATTTATTTCCAATTCATTTACCATGTGGAAGCAAGTCTAGCTATCGATTTATATACATAAGTTTGGATTTTCTTGGTTTTTGTAGAGAGTTAAACAAAATTCTTGGACTGCTAAAACCAAATTCACTTGGTGAATATGAAATTCAGTAGATGCTTCTGTCACCTGGAATATTTAATTCAATTTTATTCAGTCAAGAAAGAAAAAGTAACATAGATTGGCCACAACTGACAACCATTTCGAAAATCTTATAATAAAAACGTTGCTCTTCATACGCTGAGCTAAAAAATCATTGCCTACTTTTGTGCTGTTCATGAATTCGCAATATGCTAAAATATGCAGCATATTTTTGTGCGCAGCATTGAATTATTTAGAGCTATTTATAAAAAACGACTTATTTATTTATTATTAATTTAATATTTTTGTATAAAGAAAAGTAAATTAAAATATATATTCAACTATTGTTTTTAATATATATATATATAGAATATTCAATATGCAATATTCAATAGATATTTCCTAAAACTCAGTCTTTTAGCAACTGTTATTTATTAATATGATGCATAACTACTTCCAGATTTTTAAGTAATGAAATATTTCGATAAATACTTTGGGAGCCGATATATTATGCCTCTGCTTACAGAGAAACTACAGCAGATAGCCTTCTGTAAATGCACTGTAAACTGAACTGTTAACCTACAACTGCTGAAAGAGAAACTGTTAATCATTTTGATGTAAGTATCACAATATCTTGATCTTTTTATCGTCAGTGGAATATTATTGAAATATCATATTCAATTTAATCGATTTACAAAGTAAACCTTAAACTATACTTGCATACATACAAACCACAATTAATTTATATTACAATTAAAACAAAAAAATATATAATATTTTTAATATCAATTTTATTCGTTAGATCTCAAAGACTTGTTGCACGATAGATGCGTGACTTGGAGAGCGACTAAGAACGATGCTAAACACAATTTAAATTATTTGGTACGGGTTGATTCATCCTTTTCTTTTCAATTAGATATATGTATAAGCATGTGAAGTGAGTTACGTACAAATGGATTTGCGTTTTATCGATGTTGCTGATTGTAAATAGTTTAACTAGAGACTAAGACCAAACACCCATGACCCAAGTGCCGCGCTGTGGACACTCAGTACTGACGACCCATAACACGATCCAAATCATTCCAACTGCAGGAATAATCGATCTGCAGCAGACCCTTCTTGCTCAAGCCAAATTTACGCGAATAAATTCCGGCGTAGAGCGACGAGTCGCTGGGCGAATCGCTTTGCGTCCCACCCGTGCGTCCATAGAGCGTGGATGGCGCCGCATAGATGAGGGACGTCGCCTGCTGCTGGCACTCGGCGCAATCCGGTAGGCTGCAATACGGCAGTGTAGCATACGGATTGCAATAGTCGTACGCGGGCGAGAGCGGAGGCGGCGCTGGAAAATCAATCTGTGGCATGGGCTTGGCCTGTGCCATGGCCAACGATTTGCCAGTGGGCGTGGCCGAGCTACGCTTGCGTCGCGGATGCGGCGCAGTGCCATAGCCCGAGCTATAGTTGGAGTTGTTGTAGCCAGAGCTCTGACTCGGCTGAGGATGACGCTGTAGCGTGGCGGCACGGCGCGGCAGCGTCGTCATCGAGGGCAACTCATCGCCTATAGAGGAGTGTGGCTCCGAAGAGCTGGCACTGGAGAAACCTGATAGGAAGAGAGAGAGTGAGTGAGTGAAAGACTATGAGACAGTCAGGAGTCTGTTCAATTCCTACCCCCATAGCCATTGTATATCTGTCGCTGCTCGCCATAGAGCTGCTCCTGCTCCTGTTGCTCGATGTCGTCGTCGTCGTCCAGATGCAGCTGCCTGGTCATGGTGGCCATATAGTCATCATATCGACTCGATATCGGCGCTTGGCCATAGACCTCGCTGCGTGCCGCATAGAGCAAATCCTTGCGACTGCGAGTGCCGCCGAGATGGGGCAGGCGACAGCACTCCAGCTGACACTGGCTGCGTGACAGGCGTCTCGTGTGTGGGCGTGGCATGGTAGAGGCCATGACCAGGCGATTGCCATGGCCATAGACTGGACTGGGCGACTGCGAGGGCTCCAGTTCGTAGTCCAGCGCCGTCTCGTAATCCGGCAAAATGTTGTCGATGTCCATTTTCTTGCGCACATAATCGTAATTCTCCAGATCCCACGGATCCATAAAGCGGCGCTGCGATGGCAACAGCGTCGAGCCATAAATGGCCTCGGCCGGCTCTAACTGGTAGTTGGACTCCACGGGCAGCGCTTGCTTGGGACCATTGCGACGGCGACGCGGCGTTGTTTGACTGCGTTCCCGCATGCTGCAGAGAGAGAGGAAGAGAGAAAGAGAGAGAGAGAGTGAGTGAGAGTGAGTGAGAGTGCGTAGCTGGTTGAGTTTTCAATGGCTCGATTATGCAATCGGCCAACTTCAGATTATGCGACAGCAGAAACTCTTCCGCCAGCCATCAGTTGTCGCATGCCCCATCAATATGCCACATATTCATAAATTGTCGCGGCCATTATGTTCGCTTAAAAGCCACTAGCTCACCTTCATCGCACAGGTGTTACAATTAATGGCAAATCTTAACATCTGCATCGATTTTTTTTCTTCACTTCATTTACGGTCAAACTAGTTTAGGCTTTAATTTGTATTAACAACGTTTTGCCATTTGTGGAAATTCACATCAATTTCATGTTTATTTAAGTTGGAAAGCAAAAAGATAAAGTTCTTAAGATAAAGTTCTTATATATGTGAAATTAGAGATTGAGATTAAGCAAAGTTGTGTTTTAAATGAAATAACGGAGGAATTGTTGTTGTGGGCAGTTATTTAAGTGATCTCAGTGATCTCTCATTTCAAGAACTGGGTTTATTTGATTGAGAAAATTCAGTATAGAGAACAACAAATATTCCAAAATGTTTTAAGCTAAATTGAAATTATATGCCAAAGAAGCTTTTACTTGAATGAATGATTTTCCCTTTACCTAACCTTTATGCTTATTTTTCAGTTTTCGGAGCTTTAAATATTTATGAATATATTAAAAATATTAAATTTATTTTTTTTTAATCTATTTCCTTAAAAAACGAAGTTATAATGTAAAATTAAAATTCTTAAAAATCCTGTGAAAAAATCCTACATATTATAGCATAGCATATATGAGAGGATATCCTCTAACTCCTATATAAATTCGAATAATGCAATCTATATATTTTATTAAAAATCAAATTTATGTTATATTGAATAATTAAATATATATTTTGTTATTAATTATATGCATTATATATTTTTTCTGCAATTATTAAATTAAATATAAATTTTAAATTTGTATGTATATTTGATTATTAAATACATTGATATTTTTAATAATTAAAATTCAATTTTTGATTTAATAATTTAATATATATTTTATATATATAAACAAAATATACCAACATTTCTACTAGTTCTTATATTTATTTACAATCAGAGCTGTTAATTTTTCCATTTGAATGGAAATTCAAAATGGGTTTTACCTTTTAAAATGGAAAAATTAACAGCTCTGTTTACAATATATTTATATATATTACTGTTCATAATTTATTTTCTATAACAAAACAAAAGTAATTTTCCGAACTTTACCAGTTTCTATTTTGTTGTTTATCTGCATAAACTGACTATCAACTATAATTGGCTAGTTTGGTTAGGTTAGACGGGCAGTCTGACAAAGTCGCAAAGTTTTTAATTAAAAATCTGTTAACTCTTCCGCGGTGGAAAATATTTACATACTGTAAATAAATATATTATATAAAAAAAAACTTGAACGAATTGCAACTGACACTAAAATTTAATTGAAATAAAATTCAATTCGCTGACTTGGAAAATCAAATAGTTGTTAAGCTCCCCTTAGGGGGAGGAGAGAGAGAGAGAGATGGAGAGGAGAATTCAGATGCAGGGATTGACTCTTCATGATGTTGATTTAATAACATATTGTAATAGCTGACAGCTGCTTAATTGAAATTAACAGGAATTATGATTCACATATTATAATTATATATATTTGCATTTATGTCAGGTTTGTTTTATATTAAAGCCAAATTTATAGTTAAACTTTTAAAAATCAATTTGGTTTCTTTTTTTTAGCTATAAAACAAAATTCCCCATCATTAATTATTTATTATTTATTTGCATTCAAAGGTCTACAAATTAATGTGATTTAAGTATAACAAAAGACTTTGGGCATATAAAAAATAAATAATTTTAGTTTAAAATGAGCTGAGTCGAAGCTGTGATGTGGCAAGAGACGTTTTCAAATCTCAAAGCCCCAACTTGAAGGTCAAGCCATCAAGTTTTATTGAGTTAAGTGCATAAATTAATTTTTTGAATAACATTTAATGTAGACTGTTATCTTTTTATAGCAGAAATTGCATGGATCGTTACATTTGTAGAGTATGGAAAGATATATATTGTTTATTGTTATATATATTTATATATTTTTACTAACTATATGATAATAGTGTATGCATCTGTTTGAAAATTGGAAAAAGTTGCACTTCTTTTTATAATTCATCGCCTTCATCTATATCTCATATCTCATCTTAACACTTCTCTAACTACTCGCATGATGTCATTATATTAAAGACTATATTGTGCTAGCTGATTAGCGCGTCTAGACCCCGCCCATCCACATTTTATACCCACATACATATACTCATATATATATAATTTGAAAATATATTTCACATATTTTCATATAGTATTTAGCAAGCATTGCCTCAGTCGCAGCAAGTGCAGCGATCCATTATAACCCGCACATTCATCTGTTTGTTTGGCAATATGTTGTTTCAGATATTGGCCATATATTGACTATTGATTATTTGGGTATTTCGCTTTTGTTAGCCACATTTTGTTTTACGCCCATTTTTTGGCTTATGTAACTATTTTGCAGGCATTTGCAATTTGCTAATTTGCATAGTTTTTTGTTTTAATTTCTTGGGCGATCGATTTACATTTCTATGGGTTGCATGCATCGCCCTCTGCCATCTCCCGCTCTCTCTCTCTCTCACTCTCTCTTTCCCTCTTTCACTTAATGCCACCCGCTCTCACAAGACATTGAGACAATGTCGCGCGCCGTTATCCCATATTTTATTTAGCGTTTCTTTTATTTTCTTAGCGAAAACAACAACAAAAATTGATAAAATACACAAAATAAATTGCAATATAAACAATGCAACGTGACTTTGCGTTGGCACGCAAATCAAATTGGCTGCCAGCAACTATTTGCCTGGGCGCATATATTTTTAAATCAAATACCGAAGCAGGTGGATAGGCACGACTAGACATATACTCTGTATGTAAGGGCTATAGCAAGAGATCATTGATAAATGAATGTTTAGAGTAAGTTTCTTGTATAGTTCCATCGAAATATTTATTGATTTAATTGAATATTTATATCAATATCCATACAAATTATCTGAGCTTTATGTTTTTTCAGGTAAGTTAAATATATAACGTGAGAGATTACTAAAGTTTCTCATATGGGAAATTTAAGCCTAGCTACTTGGAACATTGGTACACATGCATTTATGTAGACTGAATTTCGAATCATTTACAATCATAAATGAAATTCTATACAAAAGATAGAAAGAGGTTTTTCGCCTTGCTCCATATTTGCATATTAGCTAGAATAAATTTCATATAATAATCTAGTTATTTAAAAATTTCCAATGATCTTCTATCTAGCATTATATTGAACTCTGCAAATAAAGACACGTATATTTATATTTTTCTCTTCTGCCTGCTCAACAATATACCCCATCCTCTGCAAATATACAGGGTATCTCAACAATGCCCATAGGTTACTATGCTGAGTTGTCTGCCTATATTTTACCATATTTCTATGCACGCAAATAAATCGAACGATGGTTACAGTATTTTGATTTATTACAGTTTTTGCAACGCTTACTGAGGCATGGAATGCTTACATACACATAGAGAGAGAGAGAGGGAGAGAAAGAGAGAGAGAGAGAGACACGCACACCCTTTAGCATGCAGCTGTGTAGTTGCATAAAATGTTGCATATTACGTATACGTCATGCGGTACAAGCAAGAAACTCCCGCAAGACAATGCAATTAGCATTAGCCACATGATATCTATATAGAGATATATATGTAAATTGATGTATACATATGTATACTGATATCTGTTTGTATAGTACTGCTCGTCGTTTAATTAATTGCCCACTATGCAGCTATGCGGTCGTGGTCCGAGGTTAGTTGGCCATTTGTTTGATTGGACTCGGTGCTAGCAGCCATCAATTGGCCATTTGCATACGGAATGTGTGAAGTTCATGCTATAATTAATTCTCCTTCTATCTTATATAGAGACTTAATATTAACTGTCCCTTGAGCTCATCAATATGCAAATGCTCTAGCTTAATAAACTCAATTTCATTTGGCAAAGCAGAAAACACATTTGAAACTAAATTATGAGTTTTTAATATGAGTTTTAAAGCCGCTTGAAACTGGCTAAGATAAGCCAAGTGAAATTTGTGTAATCATTTTTAAGTGCATTTTTACGGCCAGCGCAGCGCATAAATTGATTAAAAACGCGCCATCATAAAGTGAGGCAAGCGCCATAAAACAACGGAGCCTTAGAGTTGTGTGAAACAGATTTCAATTTTATCAGAAACATTTCATCTCTCTTGAACTAGCTGAACTGAGGAAATTGCAGTTTTGAAGTATTATGAATAAATTTGCAATTTGTTAGAGCAAATACTTATCTAGTCCAATTCGCTCTTTAATTCATAAAACTAAACTCAACTAAACTGAAGTTGTCTTACCACTTCCTTTCACATTAGTTTAAATAGACTATCAGATCTCTTCTAACCCATAGTAAAATGAATAATAATCTTTAAAAAATTCCCCATAAATTCCCAAAATCCACTTAAAATATTAAAAAAAAAACCTGCTTGAAGCATTCACTTGCATTTCATACACAAATCTCGACTCATGTTTTATTTAAATCTGAATTCATTTGTTCTCATGTCAATCATAAACATTGATAATCTGCATTCTTCTCTAGCTTAACAAATGCAGAGCATAACAAAATGATTTCCTCAATTAACAGTGAAATATTTTTTTAATATTTAAATTTCATTTTTAAAACGTCAATTGATTGTTATGCCAATGATTTTGTTTAAGCTGAATGAAATCTTCTGCTCATTTGATTTTTTTTTATTTATTTTTTTTTTTTGCATTTTTTGACAGTGCGTCACAGTTTTTGATAGCTAATGAAAAAAACGGATTTTATTTTTATGTCTGACGACCTTGCGAATTATGCGAAATGATTAGCTTAAATAAAATACAAATTTCTATTAATAATAGTTTAACTAGCTGTGATATCATCAAAGGAGTTGAAGAGCTGTAGGTTGACTGGATAATTATTGAATAATTGTTGGATAATATGGGACATTAAATACTATCTATTGTAGAATGAGTTCTGAGCTGAACTTAAGTAAATCAATTTGCAAGTTCATATAGAAAAGATTTTAAGAAATATTTATAGATTGTTATTTATATATATTTTAAGTCTATAATAATATATTAAAATATATGAATGCATATCCATAGTTTTATAAGAAATTGACTCCAAAAAGATATATATAAAATTTAATTTAAGTATTTCAAGTATTTCAAATACATCAAAATGAATGAAAAATGTCAAAGAACTCTAAGAGCTAGACATATATATATAATTTATCTTAAAGTAAAGATCTCACGTCTATTGCTTGATTATTTATTCATTGCCTTTGCAGCATTAGAACAGTTTCTTTTATCGGCCCAAACTCAACGTGAGTTCATTTCAAATCAAACAGTTCTTCCACTTCGGAACTGCTTTCTTCTGGAATGTGTTCTTTTAACCTAAAACCTCAAGAATCTTTTGTATTTACTTATCACATTCGCATCACGCATCAGCCGCGCCCTCAAATAAACACCCAGCAACAAGTGTTTAACGAAATGACTCAGCAAACAAAAACAAAAACAGAAACAGAAATAAAATAAAAATAAAAATAAAAAACTTTAGCAAATCTTCTCAATAATTCTTCTGCTTTTCGAGCTGCCTGCATGCCTGGGCGTATGACAATTGCCAACACTTGATGACGATCACCAGCAATGAGTTATCCCAAGATGGTCTTCTTTACATTGGAATTGCAATGGGGCCCACGCCAACGTTGCAACGGCAACGGCAACAGCTCAAAGGTGCCCGAGACAAGCCCCAGACAACCTACCAGCTGTCGCTATAGTCATATATCGTAAATCATGTTTCATTCTATAAGCTGTGCTGCCCACGTTAAGCTCTTTGGCTTAGTGACTTTCTTTGCATTTGACATAGTTCGCCATTTCTGGATATTCATTCACCTTTTATTATTATTTTGATTTTTGGATCTTCTATTCTATATTTGTTCACACTTGTTCCCTTTGGTCGCTTTGGGCCAAAAAAAGTTTTCACAGTTCTTTTTTGTTTTCGTATTAGCTTTTGTTGTTTGCGAATTTCAAACACGTTTCAGTCGCGGCACATAGAATCCATTAATGCGCTTGGCTGGCATGGCAAGCCACAGAGATCTTGCAGAAGATCGTCGCATAGAAAACACTCCCACCGAGGCATGCGCTTCACGAGACACTCGCGGCTTGACTGACAGCTTGATTTGTCTTCACTTCTGCGCAGACTTACGAACCGAAGGTTGTAACGCATAGTTAAGCTCGAGCGCCGATCGAACTTAGTGAGACGAGACGGTGTTGGACTTGTGCGAAAGAGAAGTTGAGGCTACCAGCCGAGTGCTAATCGAACATGCTACCTAACGGACAGCCTTGTCTTTCATATGCAGCGTCTTACAACTTGGTTGTGGTTGCATGCCCAGCGTCGATCGAACTTCGTGAGACAAAGCGGTTGCGCTTGTGCGAAAGAGATGTTGCGGCTATCTGCCAAGCGCCGATGGAACACTTTAAGCTATCAGACAGAGAGTCTGGAGTGGACAGCCAGCAAGACAACGACTTTCATGCATAGGATTAACAAACAAGTTCGAAATGCATGTTGCGGCTGCATGCCTATCGAACTTACACAGTGCAAAGCCAACACACACACACACATTCAAACTGAAGCATACAAGCTATGAGTGTAAGAGATATGAAATGCATGCTGCGCTCTCACGCCAAAGCCTAATCGAACATTCAACTAGCTCTGACTTCAACCAGGTTTGATATGCAACTTGCAGCTGCAAGTCAATGGAGTCTATATCAACTACAATGCGCCGATCTCGTTCTGTTTATATCTGACTGCCAAAATGTTGTTGCTTGTTAATCAAAGCTAATTACTTGGCTAGCTTTTCACTTGATTGTCAGCGGATTACAATTGACAACTGCAATTGAACGATTTCTTCTTTCTCTCTGTCAGGTTGTCACTGAACTGCTGCCAATTAAACTACGTGGCTTTGTCACAGTAAATGACAATTTTAACAACATGTTGACAGCAACAACATGTCAACTAACATGAGCTTTGACAGACACTTAAATGCAAGAGCTGGGATAATAAAACTTGTTGAATGCAAATAGTTTTCTTATCTGTGAACGTAATAACTTTAAGAATTTTAGACTTTTAATAAATGTAGTTCGAGTTTTTTATTTTAAATATAAATTTCGCATATATCAAATTTCATATATCAATTGATCTGTTTTAGCCTTACTACTTCTTTGTTCCTTTCTTTTAAGATTAAAACTCACTTTTCATTTCAACTTCTATCAAATGTTGATCTCTGCAATTCTGGTTTGACGCACTTGTTCGTTGTTCGCTCTCGAACCTGAACTGATGTTGGTTCGATCATGCTTAAGCCGCGCAATTTAACAACTGTGAACCCACCCAGTGCTCGGCTTGGGCTTTAATTAATTAACAACCTATTTAAGCCACTGTGAACTGATTATATCACAGCCAGAGCTGAGCTATGAATGCGCATTGATATGTAAATTTGTTTTTCTTGCTGAATTCGTAACGCTGGCATGCAGTTAAACTAGTTGCCAAGTTCAAAGAGAAGAAATGGCTAGCAATTACATAACAACGTGTAGCCTTTAAACTTGAACCGGCTTTCAAGTTGTTGTTGTTGTTGTTGTTGGAAAAATATCAGAGTCGTCAAGTCGGCTGTCACCGCCCGCCGAGCTGAACGTGGTCAGCTTCAACACTTCGTTCGCATTTGAGGTTTGTAATACAATATGTCTCACTCTCACTCTCTCCCTGTCTCTTTCTATTTATAACTCAGCTCCCAACTCAACAGCGAGTTGACTTTTTCAAATGTAAATATTAAATTTATGCACAGTATTTTTTTTTCTATTTGTGGGTTTTAGTTTGAAAACTTTTCGTTTATTTATAAAAACAAAGCCACAGAAAAATGTTGAAAAAATGTTAAATAAAAAACAAAAAACTTTCACTTTCGGTGCGTTGGCGGCATTGTCATTGAGTCGCTCACATATCATTTTCATGGGGCAGGTCAGTAATTTCGCTTGCGGTTTATATGGTCGGAGCCTCGTTGAGTGCCAATAAAAAGCAGCTATTGATGTCAATTAATCATTGCAAACAATTTAATTAACATTTAGAGAGGTTTTGAGGTCGCTTTGCGGTGGGCAACATGAAAACTTGAATTTACCTTTCGAGTTTAATAATTGAAGCAGACAAATATTTGTGAAGTAGCTAAAAATATGAGCGAATGTAATCAAATATAGATTTTTTAATATTTATATTTAAATTGTGGAAGCGTAAAAGGCTTAAAGCAAATCGAATACATATTTAGCTATTTATTAAAAATACATGAAAATAATTTAAAGTTACACAAAAAATTCCGAAAAATATAATAAAAGACCCTCGTAAATAAACGATATAATACATATATTAATATAAAATTTTTGTCTATTAATAATACGAAAATCTAAAAATTTCAAGTCTTCAACAATATTTTCAATAAAATCTGTGCTTCAACATACACATATAAGCTGCAATCAAAATTTTATCAATAAAAATCTCAGCAATTGCATAATAAAATGAATTCCTTATAGATAACCCATAAAAATTGTTCTACTTTGGTAATTCAATAAATATTTGCACCCATTTAGAAACTAAACTGAGCCGAAACTTAATGCTCGTGTGCCAAATACCTGGCTACTAAAGCCAGTAAAAAATCAAGCAAGAATGTTGCAGTAGGACGCCACCGACTGCACAATACTCGTTCAAGGTTCAATAATAACAAGAACTAAATAAAAGCTAAAAAACCTTTAGAGAAGCTCAATATCGAATCAAAGCAAAGATATTATAGATTATAGAATATATATACAAAGAATATTATCGAATTTGTATTTGTATTTATATTTGTTCTATTTAAAAGGATTTAGTTATGATCGACTTTCCATCATTTTTATAACCGATATTCTAGTTTTAGTAATTTCGATTCTCCACATTACTATTATCGATGAATAATAATTAGGAATTATTGATTTCCTATATATATTCCTATATATGAACAAAAATTTCAATTATTCTTTTGACTGAATACAATTATCTTGTTTAAATATTTAAGTAGCAAAGTTTTAAGAGATGTTAAACTAATATACTCTCTTTTATTCAATAAACTCATATAAAATAAAAGAACCAGGTAAGCGGCGCATATGGCCAACGGGCCTTATTGTATGCATTTATGAGTGTGGCAGCAAAAAAAAAACCTGCTCCAGTACGCTCCCTCGCTCCTAGCTGCTCACGCCCCTCACGCCCCTCTCTCGGGAGGCAGCTGCTCGTTGCCTTTAAAGTGTCGACTCGGCGGCTCGTTGATCTCTGCTCCAATTTTTATGCGCGGCAACTTTGGCATTGTGCAACATGCGGGCAGCTATACATATGCTTGCTGCCACGCGTTGTTAGAGGCAGCTGCAAGGCAGCTGATGCAGATTTGCCAAACCCTGCCTCCAGCTCCCCCAAGCCCCCCTTCCTCTGCCTTTGCCTCACCTTTCCATTTTCCATGTGTCGTTTTATAGTCGCATTTATCGCTTTATGCGTTCGATTGCAACACGTTTCGATTATATATATATTTTTTTTTTTTCTTCCTCTTGTACTTGTTGGAATTGGACCTGCACCTTTATGGCCTTTTCCTTTTCCTCATGGCAAGTGCCCCTCGTTGCCCCCCACTTGCCCTACTCATTGTTCGCTTTGCACGTGTGCTTCACACACACACAAAAAACAGCTAAAGAAATAGCTAAGAAATTTGTCTTCTTATTGTGTGTGTGTGTGTGTGTTTGCCATGTTGTGTGTGCTTCCCATTTATTGTGCCGCGTCAGCAAAAACTTTTGCAATGCCCACTGCCAAGTGGGTTGGTCCAACAAGGAAGCAATACATTAGCTCTATGTGTCGCCCAGGCAGCGAGAGTTTTTTCCAAAAAAAAAAAGGTAAAAATCAAATAAATAAATTAGAGAAAATGGCCAGAAACTCACATATTTTATTTAGTAATTAAATTAAGAAAGTTTTTGGTTCTCTAATAAAATCAACTTAAATATATTTTTTGTTGCCGTCTGAATTTGGCTGAGAGCAACGATTTACAATGATCTTGAGTTGTGAGTTACTGGGAAATAGCAAAAAGTAAATTAAATTAAATGTCCTTAAGCTCAGTCATATTTAATGGGCGTACGTATTTACAATCATATCTTAAACCATTTATTGCACAATTGAACGCAGATTATGCAACCAGATAGCAACAATATAATATGCTTGTAAGTAAGCTGTATTACAAGACAACAGACAGCAACAACAGCTTGCTGAGGGCCAACAAATCGCCAGCAGCTTCAACGCAAATCTTAAGTCCACAGCGAGCGAAAGATGATGCTGAGTTCAAGTGGCACTGGCACAAATCATCAGCATCACAAATACAACAACAACAACAGCAACAACAACAACAACAATGAAAACTGCAACGCCAGACTCCAACTTTGGCATAATTTGGTCAGATCTTTCGAGCTGTGCTTGGGCATTAATGCGATAACAGGGCAAAAAGGGTATATTGATTTTGTTGAACAGTTTGGTGATGGAAAATGGGAGAGCTGGGAGATACATTGATTGATACATTGATACATTTATATACCTTAACAGTATCAATTGCCAAGTATCTATCGGTATCTATCAGTCCAAAAGAATTCCTAGATCTTGAAGTATTTAGGATTAAGATTATAAAATTCTTATATTAATTTCGCCTTGAACATGAGAATTAAGTTTCCAGTTATCAATTACTTTGAAAATCTCTCACAATATATAGTTTCTATATATACTAATATTCTAGTAAACCCATTCACAGGGCATTTCCTAGTCGAACAGTGCTTACTCTAGCAAACTTATTTGTTTTTTCTTTAGTTTTCGTTTAGGAGGTCGTCTTTTTTTTCGTTTTTGTTTATCTTTGACGAGTTTTAATTTGTTTTTTTTTTTTGTCTTCTGTTGATTGCTGTTTGTCTTAGTGCGTCGCATTGTTGTTGTTATTGTTGTTGTTGCTTAATCGTCGTTTTGCCGTTGTAAATCAAAAGTTTTGCCTTTATTTGGGGTGTGGTGCGGAAATGTTCATTTGTTTTTCTGCTTTCCTTAATTCAAAGCGTTTGACAAACAGTCAAAAAATAAATAAAAATAAACAAAAATAAAAGTAAATAAATTGCATTGTGCAAGCCTTAGGATTTGCCCAAATCAAAATATAATGTCAATATACTTTGGCATTTTTGTGAATCATTAAGAGTAAGCAAAAGCTTGTAAAGAGTGAGTATCGTTAAGGATAAGTTATGATTGTGATAAAAGTGAAATATATGATCAAGAATGATCAGAAATTTAAGGATATTCAAAAGATTCAGCTTATATATCAATTGTGCTCAGGCATCTCAAGTAGATCTGTATCACTTGGAGACATTCAAATATATTTTATATATTTATATAATACGTTTAACTTAAGTTTAATTTGTAACTATCTCAATTAGCACTAAGCTCCACTGATCATTATAATTGGGATGTGTAAGACGGAAAGGTGCACAATTAATCTATTTATATATAATTGTATAAAAAGAAAGTTTTCATTTTCTAGTAAACTCATACGATCAAGACATTGAAAAGATTTAATATGATTTATATAAATTATCAGCTAGTTAATAGAAAACATATGTAAGCTATAGTCAAGCGAGGTTTTAATATTTTCTTTTTATATTTAAATTCTTATATACAATTTCTATATTTACAAACAAAAGAATGTATATAGAATATATATTTTTATTAATTTTTAATATACTCGAAAAATAGACTAGAAATTTTCTAAATTTAAATAAAATTCTAAGCATTAATTATTTTATGTAAATATGACACGAAAAAAGGAAACCAAAATCTAGAATTATCTATCTATCTATCATCTAGAATATCTCTATTCGCCCATCTCTAAATATGATTTTCGCCTAACATAAAACAAATTAACTAATACTCATTAGCACGTTCTAGTTAATAATAAGTTATAGCCAGTTAAAGCCATAATCTAAATTGTGATATCCGTTAAATCTAGTTTAGAAATCAGTTAATTGAGCTGGTTGCGACCTGACGAGTCGTGGTACATTAATTGATTTAATGATATCAACAAATATTAAGAAAACAAAAAATAAAGGTTATATTTTTGTTTGTTATTTAGTGTTAACGAAGCGTTAAAGGTAGCAGCAGCAGCGGCAGCAGCAGCAGTAGCTAAATGGCAACAAACTGTTGCCTGTTTAACACATGCCAAATATTATTGTAGCGCACAGATACTAAATGTATCTTACAGATACAAAATGTGAGCAGTTGCGCCTCTTCACGCGTGGCAAATTTTCAATTTCAGTTTCAGTTTCAAGTGCAGCATGCAATGTTGCAACCAAAATGAAGTAGAAGAAGCGGCAAAGAGCAGAAAGAAAAAGAGAAAAACAAAAGTGAAACTTGATGTGGTGTGTATCTGACAGATACACGAACATGTATCTGCAACCATAATTACGGCTCAGTGCGGCATGCAAAATGAAAAGCGAAACAAAATTAATGAAGTGTGTGATAAGCGCTGTGAAAAACGCAACCCACACAACAAGCAAACACACACCCACACACACACGCACAGCAGCCACAACAATGCACCACAATTTGCAGTTGTTGCTGTTGCTGTTGTTGTTGTTGTTGATTAACGAGTATCTTTAGCTTTGCATCTCGCTGAGATATTTTTGTGTGTGGCACGCGGAAGTTGAAAAAACTGTAGGAAAAAAAAACCAAGAGAAGCAAAAATCTTGTATCTAAAACAATGCACATTGTACACAGCACCAAATTGTTTGTACACATTTGTATCTTGAACTTGAGGCATCATTGAGCAATGTGTGTGTGTGTGTGTGGTGTGTATGTGTGGGTGTCATGTTGTACATGGGTTAGCTAGCGGGCGTAGTCAACATGGCTTGTTGTGTGTGTTGAGGCGTGTTAGTCGTTTGTCAAGTCTTTGTTTACTCTTTGCTTCAAGAATACTTGAGGCACTCCAACAATTAGAAGTTGATTTTTTTGAAGCCACTTAAGCATTTCTATCCTCAGTTTGTTTCACAAAGTATATCTTCATTAAGCATAGAACAATAAGTAAGTATAATTATCTATGCTGAATTTCAAGAATTTTTTAATAAAGCGTCGGTTTGCCTTTATGATTAGATAATTTGTATTGTGTCTTAGATATGAAGCTTAGTATAACTTCTATTATATCTTTAGTTATGTTTAAGTTCTGATGTCATTTTATAAAACTATATTAACGAGGTTTAATTATATGATTAATACATTATTTTTAATGTAACAAATATATTTAAATTGTAAATCAAAGATAATAAAGTAAAAGAAACTGCAATAGTAATACTCTCAGGTTTTAAATACAATTTTTTTTTTAAATATATATATATATATATTATTTATATATTATTTCTATATATCACTTTCCGTTTTAGGATGTTCATCATGCTTCGCTGATTATTATAATCTTAAGTAATTCCAACATTAAATCAATAGATAATAAAAAATTGTAAACTAAAAAATATTTCATATTTTATTTTATTATTTACAATCCATTCAAGTCATGTTCCGTTTAACATTTACATCCGATCGCACATAATTCAGCTACGGAAATTATTAAAATTGAAATATGAAATGGGAATTCATAGCAAAGTGCATGTGTAGTATGGCAATTGATCTGATAATTTGCGGGCGAGTTGTATGAACTGCTTCACGCAAATTCCTTTAATTATTAATTCAAACAAAGAGTCGTGTAAGTGGGAGAAATCCGCTGCAGTTGTTGACAAGTTCAATGGCTGTTGCAGCGGCGCACACGGCGTATGCGCAATTTGCATTGTGCTTTTAATTAGTGGCAATAATTACGCATACGCCGCGTTGCACCTGCCAGCATCATGCACATATCTGCACGGATAATTAATATTAACTTAATTAAGTCTTTAATTGGCAGTTGCTGCTGTTGCTGCTGCTGTTGATGCCGTCGAAACAGTTTGTTAAGCCACTGTTGGAAAGTTTTTCAATTTAATTGATATTGATGCTTCGGTTAGTTGAATATTATCGATCAACATGCACTTGATTAAGTGTTTCGATTTCATTTGCTGGCGCATCTAATGAATGCAATATACTGGATGAAGAGTCTGCAGTGATTGGCATTGTAGTTTAAGTCTAAATGAGTTCAGTAAATGATATTAATTCTAATACTAATTTATATTATATTATTTAAACGAAATTTATGGAATATATTTTACTATATATAATATATTATTTTATACTTTGTAGAATTGTGTCATAATAATAACTATATAATTGTAGAGAAAGTTAATAATGCTTTACCTGAACAACATGTTTAATCTGTTTTAAAATGTTACACACTATAAGACTAAGGTTTATAATCGACTCTTATTAATCTAGCTTAACCTCTCATATCTTTTTATATTAAATATATTATTTTTTATTTTATTTTAATATTTATATATTTTATTTTATTTTATTATTTCAATATTTTTTATTTTATTTTATTACTTTCATATATTTTTTTATTTTATTTTATTATTTATATATTTTATATTTATATTAATATTTTTAAATTTAATTTTATTATTTATTTATTTATTCATTAATTTAAATACCTTAAGTTACCCCTACTTAAAATCTACGGAAATGATTCTGCTTATCTTCGACCATGTCAAGCAAAGCAAATTTCAGATTCTTTGCAAGTCCCAACCAAATAAATGGCTGACGATTAATTTAATGCAGGTAGCACACACACCTGTCAAATCACACGCTCAAGAGTAGCAAAAACCAAATCAAATATAAAAACTGTTGAGCAAGAAATTTGCATAAATTGTTGAGTTAAAAAAAAAACATGAACTATTTCCTTATAGCAGCAATTACCTGCTGCTCTCCCTCTCTTTGTATCTCTATCTCTCTCTCTCTCTCTCTTTCCCTTTGTCTATCTCTCTGTTTGCAATAAAATCGAAAATTTATGTGAAGCTATAAATCGGCAAAAGGTGTTAAAATTGTCGCAAATGTTTTGCGTCAAGATCAAACTCATCATAATGATAATGATAATGATGATGATAATACCAATAATGATGATGATAATGCAAAAAGTTAGCTCGAATCTTTGACAAACATTTTGTTGTTTATTATTATTTGTTGTTATTTCTGTTTTTTGGCTATTTATCTCTGTGATTTTCATGGTCTCGAGGCAAAGCAAATAAAATCACATTAAAAACGCTCATTACAGCGGGCTGTGGCTAAGACTGAAGAGGGATTTATATGTGGCTATACTCATATACATATATACATAAATATATATATAACATATATAAATCAATAGATCAACCCAATTGCTATCGTTCCACACTTAGTAATTAAGTTGTTGTTTTCATTATGTTCGTTATGATTATTATAATGATTACAGATTATTATCGGACGCTGTAGACGCATCTCTGTCGCGTCGATTACCAAATCCGACGGCCTTGTGCGAATTTTAAGTATCGTCAGTATTTTTCCCTCACTGTGACTGCGACTCAGACTCTGACTGTGTTAATTATGACGCCAAAATGCGAACGGAGCCACTCGAATGCGATTGCAATTTTTAACAACTGGCAAATTGTTTAACTACATGAAAATATTAACTCAATTTATTCTGCAGCGCTGAACGACAATGAGTAAATGGTCACAAAGTAAACTTTAAGAAGATTGCATAATATGACATATTATATATATATATATAATCATATTTCAACACAATTCAAGACAAAAGACTTAGAAGCAAATAAATTATATTTAACACGTGTCGTCTTTATGCTCTGACTATAAATTTAATAATAAGTTGAACTGAGCAGAAGAAGTACATCAGTTATTCTCTGTTTGAATTCTTTATACTTGTTCAAGGAAGTTAACTCCAGATTGAACCCATTTAGCTGCTTTGAGGTATTTTTATTGTTATTGCTTGATAATAATATACGATTATTATTTGAAAACCCATTTTGCATTTCCATTCAAATGGAAAAATTAACAGCTCTGTAGATAAGTAATCATACTTTGTTATATTTTTATGCATCAATTATACTTCTTTTGAGATATGACAAAAATGCATATCATATTATAAAAAAATTTAAGAATTTATGACTTTTCAAATTAAATATATTTATATAGATCAATATGCATTTGGTTTTGGTATAGAATGCATCCTCACTCCCGCTCTGTCCATTTTACCCTCCTTCTCTCCCTATATATATACATATCTTGTAATCCCTCTTCTCGTAATTCCTCTTCTCGTAATTCTTTCAAGCTCCTCCATTCTATTTCTTTAATATATTTTTCGACCCTTCTACATATAATAATAATCTACATATCTATGCAAAATAGAGCTTCAACAAAGTTATATATTATTAGCTTCACCCATAAACAAAAACATATCACAGTATCAAGACAACTTATTGATTTATATCTATAAAGTTACACGGTTTTCTTTTCGCCCAAAAGAAAAAGCTGATATCAAAAAATTCCAAGCACAAATTCGTGCCAACTTTATACATTAAAATGATATAATTATTAACAGCCATCATAAATTTTGACTATAATTCAAACCTGCTTACAATTCAAACGCTCGAAAAATAAAAAGAGAAAAACACACAATAACTGTACAGTCGAATTTCTTAAATAACTGCCCAATGACATTTGTTATTTACAGCTTAATATTAGTATTCTGTGTATTGTCAGGGGAAATAATTTATATATGTATAAAATATATATACAAAAAATCAACAACAACAAAACAACAAATATTTCGCAATACTAACTTAAGCCTCAGCAAAAAAAACTTGAAGGAAAGAGCTAAAAGAGTAAGAAGCAGCAGCAGAGGGGCCTTTACAAAAAATTGGTATGATAATTAGCAAACGCGGCACGTAGACGCACAAAAACAATTCAACATTTTGCTTGAGGTTCTTGGGCCCCGCCGCAATGGCATTTAGAGGCTATATATGGCGATATTTGTCGGTCAAATCGTTGCAGAAGGGGCTGAGAAACCGTTAAGCACATACACAATTTTGGCAGTGGCAGTGGTAGTTGAAAAAAGAAACAGCAATTGGAATTGAGTGAGAGACAGGCAAATACCCTGTATATGATTTAAAGATTAAGAATTCTCATTCAGCTGAGAAGTTATATATGATAAGAGTGAAAGTTATGAACTAGAAGATGTTCTATACTCAAACTAGAGCTATAATAGTAACATTGCAGAAATTTTGAGTTGAGCTATTCTTGACCAGAGTATGCTTCAAACTCACCTCTTCCCTACAAGTTATTTTTTACCAAAATGTTTATATCTTTTACATTTTCTGCTTTTATACAATATTATTTGTTATATATATATTAAATTGTAAGCACAACACATTAACATATTTTGTATTATCTTACTGATTCTTGCATATATTAGTTTTTGTTCGAAGCCTCGCATTGCACTGTCGCATCATCCGCTTTCAGCTCAAACACTTTCTTTGCACAAATATTTCCAATAAAAGTTAGAGCTAACACTCGAAAGAGTGGAGTAGCTTGAGCAAATGTTTATTAAGTTCACTCATTAATTAATATACCCCACTCTCGTGCATTCCAGCTGCACCCAGGGTACACATAAACAGTTTGGGCTCATTTGCATGGGAAGCAGACGCTGAGCAGACGCTGAGCAGACGCTAAGGCCATCAGGTACGTGCGCTCGAACATGTTCGATGCGAACATGTTGCAGGCGACAGCTGCAGCGGCTGTAGCACAAATGATTGCCACGCCTGCGCAGAAGCAGCCGTGTAAGCCTGGTCATTTTTAGTTGGCCATAACTTTAATTAGCGCCACACACCGAAAATAACATTAATTAACCAACTGGCGAGGCAGACGGAGATGTTGTTGTTGCTGCTGTTGTATAAATTAGACAGGCTCAAATTGTTTTATGGTCATTCTTGCCACATGCCCCACAGATTACCAATTGGCATTCGCAGCGATTGCGACAAACGCGACACAGACTCAGCTTTTGGCCAAAGCAACCACTGCACAGCCCCTCGCCGGACAATTAAAGATTGGCTGCGTTACCCATTGCCCAATCTGCGCAGCTCCGCTGGCCAAGTTAGCGAGAAGGGGCCGCAGCTGATTATAGCCGCTCTCATTAGTGCAGTGAACCATTTGACATTTTTAGTGCGACGACCTCACGCATGCGCCTCATATGGTCTGCCGGCCCTAAAGCTTTGATTGGGGGCTATCTGCAGGCCTATCTTATGGACAATATATATTATATATGGTTATGCACTGAAGTGTTAGGCCCTAAGACCTTCAAGGCTTGGCTTATCGACTTTTCGCTTATGGGCCTAGCTCATTAATAGTTCAATGCTTTGGGCTATAGTGTATAGTCGCTAACAAGTAATAGGACGGCTACCTTAGGCTGGGTTTGTTTAAATGTGGCCTTGAGTTTAAGTGCTACAAGGAAGTTAGGTGTTAAATGTGCATCGATAGCATTAGTGTCGTAAGAATTCAAAGTGTTGTCTTGTAAGCTTTAATTATAGACTTAAACCGTGGACTGTGGATAATACCATTAATTTTATTTAACGAAAGTTTTCCTAACTATAACAAATAAACCAAGGTTTAATCTTTGATTAATAATTAATATTATCGTTTCAGTTATCGATAACAAAAGCTTACATAACTAAATATACAATTAAGATGGCATCAATGAGTGATTTCTTAACTTCTTTCACCTTCTTTAAGGCCAAGGATAAGAAATCGACTCGATCGAAAAAGTAAACTTTACTAATCGTTAACAGAAGAAATAATTATGCCCCAAACAAAGTCTCACTCTCTCTAAAGCTTCCTTATCCACTTCATTGTCTATAATTGAAAGTTTTATACTCCACGGTACAGTATATATTCTGTCATCTGCTTTAACTAACTTCCATTGTACGTAATTTATAGTTTTAAGCTCCATCAGCTTCGGGTCTTTAACTTAGCTGCCCCCACAGGCCAAAGAGGCCAGCAAAATAATTATTCAAATTATGTGTTCAATTTTAGCTAAACTAGCACTCAAAACTTTAAGTGCTCCAAGCACTTTCATTGAAAGCCAAAACGGCGAACGCCTCGACAACTACAACAACAATGAGGCTGAAAAATTGTATAATCAACAACAACAAAAAAGCGGCGGCAATTGGCAATCATTTCTGGTACAAATTAAAATTATATTACAACATTTTCTTAGGCCAGAGTCCGAGCACAATGCAACCAGAGCTACTTGGCCTGGGCATTGGACGCGTATATCAGTCAACTAACCCAAAACAAACAAACGCCAGAATGTTGCAAGGGAAAGTGATTGACGGGCAGATATCCTGGAATTGCATAGGGGAGTGTGAATGAATATAATAATATATATAGAAATGGTTCTTAAATAATATTCTAAAAATTTCTTAAAAATATCCAATTAATATTGTAAAAATATCTAAATAATTTTTACAAATATTCGAATAATTTATAAAAAATATTATAATATTTTAAATGAAAAACAAATATAATATTGAAGAACCATTGAAATATTTAAGAATATATTTTTTTTAATATTTTTAAAATTTACTAGATATGATTTATAAAGAAGTTAAAGGCTTATAAATATTTCTAAATTATTTTTAAAATAAACTGAGAGTGTCTAAAAATAAAATGCATTTCCCCAAATATAAACCTAAATTAAACATGTTTTTTTCGAGCTAATTTTAGTTTTAATTTTAGTTTTAAAACCAATTCAGCTACTTTCAAAACACTCGCTCCATCATTTAGCTTACATAATCTCTAATCTCTCTGCATTGAGTTTGATAATGCCCATTTTTGGTTAATTTCTTAAGCACAGGGTATGTAGAAAACACAATAATTATAAGAGTCCGATATCTAAAGCGGCCCAAATCGCAAATGCGCTCAAGCATTGCAAACTCTTTGGCAGGCGGCGATTTGTGCCTTAAGCCACGTCTACGACGAAACTGACCTGCCCAAAAAAATAAACAAAAACTAAGAAAATAGAAATACAAAGAGACTGAATGAAACGAAATGCAGGCGTTTGAAAGTGAAAGTCTCTTGTTGTTGTTGTTGATATACACTGTTTGTAATACGAGAAGGGTATATGCATACTATCTGCAACTGTGAGTAGGGTATATATTTATATAGTTGAAAGTGTATATGTATACTTTTCAATATTGGAGTTAAACTATAGGTTCAGTAGTGGGCGAGTCGTACAAGGGTTGAGCTAATATTTATCTGATATTTTCTATTATTTTGTACATATATGACAGTTATATATTAAGATTTAAAAGCTAGAACAAAGAATAAATATTTTGCAGGAAGTAATAATGTACTTCTCCTACTCTTCCCTCTTTCTACTGCAGAGCTCTTCTTCTTCTGCATTAAAATCTCTAAAAAAAAACCGCATACCAACTCTCAAAAACCCTCACCTACACTCCAACACCACAAACAGTGTATTCGACATTCACATACACCCATTCTGACTTCTCTCAACTAGGGGGAGCTGCCGCATTGGCAGCATCACGCGAATTTCAATTGGCAAATGAATAAGCCTCATCCAGCGAGTAAATTAAACAATTTTATTGCACACGCAGAAAAATGGAGCGCTGCAATCAATTGCATTGCGTTGACCAAAGTAAGATGCAATAAACCAGTTGATAAGATCAACTTTGGTAGAGCTTCCTGCTACCGAAAAAAAACCCGTTAAATGTTTTGCCGTTAAGGCCAGCAAATGAGGCAGATGCCTGCGTGGTTACCTGGCTAACAGCCAGTTAGGCTGTCTGCCTCGTCTTCTTCTTCTTCATCATCCACGCGCCTGTTTTCAAGTTTAACCACATTCGTTTTTATTTTGTTTTCATATTTATTGGTATACTCGAATTTCGTTGTACTTTCCCATTCGCATTCGTTTTGTTTTCGTCTTTTTTGTTTTTATCGCCAATTTCTACACATTTACGCCTTTTTAGCGGCTTTTGGCCTTTTGAGCGGTTTGTGAACTAATTTACATTAGAAATCAACAAGATTTCCCCCAAGCTAAATAGTTTTATAATACCTATCCTAATATTGATTAGGGCCCCCTTTATAGATTAGGTAATCGCTTAAGCTTTATTGTTTTGTTCATAACGAAAAAAAAGTTAAATATAATTAATGATTGTTTTTTAATATGCGTTAAACACAAATTAATCTTAAACAGTGTCGAGACACTAATGTTAATTAATGTTAAAAGTTATGACAATGTCGCGAATGAAGATAACACTGATGATACCCCGTAACTAGTGATATGAATGGTGCATATGCGGTCACATGAATGCAATAGAGACATTGAAGGTTTTATTAGAGTCAAATCTATGATATATAATGAACATATAGCAGTCACTCAATCAATCAATCAATCAATATAGATATAGAAATACTTAAATAAATAATTATAATGGGTATCTACTAGTCAATTAAACTCGACTGTTAAGCTAAAAATTCTCTTTTAATATAATTACTTTTCTGCCTTAATATTAATATATATTTGTATCTTATAGATACTTTTTGGCTGCCATCCAAATTAATTGAAATTTCTTTGAATTCCTCGAACAGTTTTGTGGCACGTGAAATTCCCCATCGATTTGTGGCGACAAAATTGACATCAGCGCGTTGCATGATGCATGCGGTCGCTACAAAATTCATGAGTCTTTGCATATTCATACAATTTTGTCGCTTATGACAATTAAATTGCTCTTGTTCAATATTTAATGACCGGTAATTAGAATTTATTGCCCGTTTAAATTGGTTCTACAAGTAGAACCCAGATTTTGTGAGGATAGAACACTAAAAGCAAGTGGGAGTGACGGGAGTGCACGACTTAATAGATACCCCGAACTGCGGTATGAGAAATGGATTTTAAATTTAAAAATTCCAGTCATAGAAGTTGTGTAAAGCAGAATGATATATCCCACTATTGTATATTTCTACATAATGTAATATATTGTAGAAATATATGATATATAATATATACAAATTGTTATATACTTTATAAGTTCAGTAACCCAACCATCTTTAGCTTTAATTCTCATATTTAATTCACGGTTAAAAAACAGAAACTAACACAAACTATTGATTAAACTGCGAGACTTTTGAAAGTTGTGCACTCAGCGAAACTGACTGTTATTGATGAGGCGCAAACTGCCACGCCCACACGCACCTACGTGCCCATTAGTGACCCAGTTTCAACACTTTTTCAAATCAATGCAAATTTATGTAACAGAAAAAAGTAATTAAAACACACGCACAAATTTTATATTGATATTCTGTTCTGATTGAACCAATGCACTGGCAATGCATCACTTTAACAATATATTAACATCGATTTGAGCCAAACTATTTAAGGCCAATTAACTCAGCAGATTTTGCAACCTTGGCCAATACGCAACGGCATTTTATTGTAGTGCGTTTATGGAATGTTTAAACAACACAAGAAAAAAATATCAATGCAAGTAAAAAATATTTAGCTTAAAGTGAAATTTGAATACCCTTATTATTTTAATTGACATCTGATGAAATTTTAATTAAGGCAGTCGTGGGATATGGTTTATATACATACTGGTTTATTTTACATACATATTAAATTAAAGGAAATCAAACAAAAAATAGTTTATATAAAATATACATAATTATCAGAATATTTAAATTAATGAATACTTATTATTAACATTTTTATTATGTTATATGGAATATTCAGTTAAGATTTCTGACCTAAAAGTAAAAGATAAATAATTAGAAGAAAATGCTAAGAAATATTTAAATAAAAATCAATATATATATATATATATATATAAATTTCAATTCATATTTTAAATAATATATATATTTGTATATATGTAATACATTTCAGTATTTGAATTATTTTTTTTTTATTTATTTTTTTTTAGATCATTTCTTTGATATAGTATAATAAAGTTTAGTCAATGTGTATTTTCTTCTCTTTGTATTAAATTTATATGTTTCCATTTCATGCTTTTTCACAGCATCATAATACCCTCAAGCTTAGGGTATTCGCACTAGAAGTGCAATCCACAATAATGAAAAAAAAAAACAACAAAAACAAAAACAAAAATAATGAAAAAAAAACCTTTACGCGTTCGCGCTTCAAATCTTTATGCGCTGTTTGCTTTGCGCGTTTATTTATTATTTTTTTCGCCTTACTGTTTTATTTATTTTTTCTTTATTTTTGTCTTCATGTTTGTTTTATGTTCATTTGAACGCATCGCTATGAAATTGAATTTGATGTGTGGCCCAAACGCTGACAGGGTCGAGTAGCCCAAATGACGTTGTCAGTCAAACAATTTCAACTGCGCGTGTGTGTGTTAGTGTGAGTGTGTGTGAGTGTGTTTGGCTTGAGCTGTGTGTTGATGTAAATACTCAAGCAAGTGCACTAGATAGTCAAGTGTGGATCGGACTTTAAGTGGCTGTTGGTTATTGAAAGGCCATTAGCAAATAACCTTCTTATCTGATTTTCTGATCTGCAACCGAATTGGAATTGGAATTTGAAAAAGTTATTTAGCCCATCTTAAGATCGTTACGCACTGTAATTCAATAATATTTATAAGCACATGTGAGATTATGTAATGCTATTATAGGTTCATAAGTGAATTGAGTTGGGTTCTATTTGGTTTTGTAATTGGTTGACTTTTTATATTGAATTACGAACTTAATGCCAGTTCTTAGATGAGATTTGTTTACTTATCGATGTATCTGCACTCAAATGTAAAGAGGAATATGTTAAGAAAATCTGAAATATGAAGCAGAGCATTACTGATTTTTTTTCAGCATATTACAGACAGTACAGGAAGGAATCTACTCTAATCAGATGTGGTTATGTTATATATATATATATATCATGTTATATATGACATATGTACACGTATATTACTTCGAAACAAAATTTGTGGAAATAGAAGACTCAAAACTAACAAAGTACTGCTTTAATTACTCTAGAGATGAGCTTTGCTCTTAGCAAAAACAATATTAGAATAGAATAGATAGAAATAAACTAATAAACTTATGATTTATGTTATTATAGTGAAATATGCAGTATAATGACATAATATACGAACTTATAATACCTTAAAGTATTATCTCCTAATTAAATTTTAATATTTAAAAAACTGACTGTGCAGATCATAGAAAAGCAGCCATATGTTGCATACTTTTAGGCATTATTGTAAATATATTTGAAATAAATTACTCAGACAGATGTAGCCCATAATGAACTATATAACTCCAAGTTTATGCAGGTAAAAACTCATTAGAAGCTCAACAATGAATTCTTCTTTAATCTCAATTCTAGAATAACATTGTATGAGAATTTTTGAATATGACAGTTATATATAATATGTATATAAAAATAAATGCAAAACAAACGCGGAAGGATTTCATGTTTTTGATTTGATTGAACTGATTTTTTAGATAATAATTATACATTATATATAAGTAGAGTCATAAGATTAACATAGAAATTTAAAACAATACAAAAGTTATTGGCTTTAAGCTTTCTTTCTTGCCAAGCTCCAGCACCTAAACCAATTACATGTTTAAAATCAAAAAGGGTTGCCTGCTTTTAAGCGCCGCTTTTTACATAAAAAAACCTTAAATAAACTTTAATTTATATAAAATATTTAATGCTCACGCTGTGTTATTTTAGGCTTTCTAAATAAATATAGCCAAAATAAAATTGCCAAAAAAAAACTCTTTTGTTTGCTCAACTGTGTTGCCAAAAATATGAAAAGCGTTTGTTAGCAAACTTTTCAATGTCGTTCAACATTGAGCCAAAGGCCAATTGGCATTAAAGAACCTTAGAATCAGCTATAAATACCTGCGAATAGTATTCAGAAACCAAATTCGAATCAAGAACATGAAAGCCACGCTAGTTCTCTGCTGTTCGCTCCTGGGAGTCCTGTCCAGCGCTACTTTGGTCAATGGACAACTCTTGAATGGGGGCAGTAATAGTTTTGGCACTGGCACTACCACTTTTGGCACTGGCAGCAATTATTTGGGAAGTGGCAGCAGCAATAGAAATTCACCAAAGATCTGTGTGCTATCCAATTGCAACTACAATGCCGTCGGCGATGTCTGCGCTCGGTATGGTGGCTCGAATCTCTGCAAGCGTTTCGCTAACAATTGCATGCTTCGCTACGAGCTCTGCATCAACTCTGTGGCCTACACATCTGTACCCCCTTCCATGTGCTCGGGCATTCCCGTGGGCACACGCAGACAGTGCTCCACATCGAACACGCAGCCCATCTACATAAGCAGACGTCGCGGTTAGATCAGATTTTGTTTAAGTTTTGTTATGGAATTGGAAATAAATTATATATAGAGAATATACATTTATATAATGTGTTGAAAAAATTATGGAATTGTAAAAATCAAATATGAAGAGTGTCCAAACAAGAGTGATACTATTTGCGATAATTATATTTCAGCAGCTTTCTTAGTTATCGTTGAGATGAAGTTGATATTATATTATATCAAATTTTCCATTTTATTCCAAAAAACTCTGTATACTAATATCAAATTTAGAATGACTTAAAAACTTATACCAAAGTAGTGCACAGGCATTTCCTAGCATAAAAATTTGTAGTGGGAATACTCTTCAGATTCTAAAGCCAAGATTCAAATGGAATTTGTTAAGAGTTGAAGAAAATATAGCTGCTATAGAAAGCGGAAGAGTCAAGAGATGCAGAGAATTTGATACAACAGAGAGCAGAGAATCAAGGCAGCATATTCTTAGAAGATTGAGCCATGGCCTAGATATATTTTACAAATGCAATCAGTAACAATAAAATAGATCAATACATTTATATTTAGAGTAATATATTTTCCAAGTTCTAACCTTATTTAAGGCCAATATCTCTAGGCTTCATTAATCCACAATCATAAATATAATATTCTTAAATAAAACTAGGCTTAACTTTGATTATAATACATAAAAATACATAAACAAAATTTGGTTAAATATTTGCGCAAGTGTTTCGAGTCAAATTTCCTAACCTTCCTTAAGTATTTTTGGCTTTGGTAAACAAACACAGATGACTGTTAATTGGCATAGAAATTGAGTGAAACACAATATAAATGCCAAATGTTATTTAACCATATATTATTTTCGAGATCTGGCACTATGAAAGCTGTTCTATTGCTCGTCGTGCTGTTCACTTTGGTATTCCTAAGCAACTCCACGGAGACGAAGGCAAACGCCAGCAAATTGCAAAGTTGTCAGCGCAAAGTTCGAGCCAATTGTAAGAGAAATTCCAAAATATGTGTGCGCATCGCACGTAGCAATCTGTGTCAACTGAGGAGTTACAGCTGCAGACAGAGGTTGGCCAATTGCAGAACAGCAGCAAACAATAATAATACGCTGTCCCAAGCATGTGAGTTATGCCCTCTCTCTATATATGTGTATTTATATCACTCTTACAACTTTTAACCCTCTTGCGCCCTTTGCCAGTTTATCAGAGAGTCAACAGAAAACTCTGCTCGGGCAACCAAATCAATCAAAGTTTGCCCTGTGCCAGCAACAACAACAACAACAACAACAGCAGGAACACTCCAATAATATATGCATGAAATGCGTGTGGGGGAATATTTCATATATGCTGCTCATTTGCATGTGGCAAAGTTGATTGACTCGCATCTTGAATAATTTATGCCCTCAAATATAACAAACATAACATGCTTGATACTCTTAAGTAAAAGCTTGCCCCTGCTTAACATGCATTGCGTTAACATTCAAATGGCGCTATGTTAAGTTAACATAATGCAGGCTAACTGCCTGGCATAGCATAAAATATGTTAATAACATCAGTATGAAAATTGCAAAAATTATCATGAATGAAAATGAGCTAATTAATTATAAATAAATGCTAAAATTCTTATAGAAAATATATAAATTTATTTTAAAATTCTTTAAAATGTAATAAAATACAAGTAAATGTTAAATATTATTGTGAACTTACAGAGATATACAGGCATAAATCAAATGTGCTGAGAGAACGCGAGAAACTGTGCGCCAGCTTATTTAATAATTTAGTTAGTCAATTATTAAATAAGCTTAAACTGAGCCGCATTTTCTCGCTTTCTCTCAACACATTTCATTCTATCCCCGTCTTTTTCACTCGCATTGCCTCTCTCTAGTTGTTATATATTGCGACAATTATATATGTGTAAGATTTGGTTTTATTGCTGAAATTTTTAATTGCATCCGCAGGCGGTTTGTGTAATCCACAACAGAAAAAAATGTGCAACAAAACATAAAAAACGAAATATGTGCTTTTATAAATTGTTCGAGTGTGTATGTGTGAGTGTCTGTGCGTGTGTGTGTGTGTGTTTTGGCCATAACTATAATTTTCTTTGCTCGTTTTGCTGTTGTTTTGCCTTGAAAATGTGCAATTTATGGTAAATTCGCTTTCATGTTATGCGATAGCAATTAAAAAGCAGAGCATACAAAAACTGCAGCATATATCATTGCGCGATGTGTGCATTACTGCGTGCGTGTGTGTGTGTGTGGCATTGGAATACACACACACACACACGCACACACTGGCATACGGGGCAAATGATAAAATGAATAATTGTTCAGCTTTGCGCTGGCACAACGGAAATGCAATCATCAAAATGGACGAACTGCTGTTTCCGGTTTGACAAACGCCCATCGAACGCTTAGTTAAACGCGTTATGCAACACTTGTGCGCCATTTGCAGCACTACAAAAACAAAATTAAAAAAAAAATTAATTTACTGCAATCAATTTAAATAAGTTTTTAAAAAAATATAAAATTTTAAATATTTTATATTGCAAAACAGAATTTAAATGCCTAAGAATTAATTAAAAAAAAATGTTTAATTTGAGAATAATATATTTATTTATAAAAGAGTAATTTATATATATTTTTAACATTGAAATTTATTTTAAGAAAAGAGACAAATATTTTTAATGGAATTACTTTACAAATTGTTCTTGAGTGTATATATTTTAATAAATAGTTCAATAAATATATAGTAATTATAATTATATAATTAATAAATATAATTACTTTTTTCAGAACTGAAATTATGTTCCACACACGCCCATTTGATTCACACCAATAGTTCTGCAGCCTGGCAAGAAAGCTACAGGCGCACCCTGGCGACCAAACTCTGAAGAAAGCAAAAAGGTAATTCTTTATATATCGTATATAGAGTGTATAGTATTTATGATCTACGATTTACCTGTTCTAGCCAGACACTGATCAATTAGAAATTGACATTCGTTTTTGTAATGTTTGCAGTAGTTGACAGCGTTATCGGTGTACTGCACGCATCGGGGGCCGTATTTGTCACATAAGCGCCGATTCGACCATTTGCAGTATATATAGCCGTTGCGGCCGAGAAAAAGTCCAGCTTGAAGTGCCCCAAACAGATGGAGCAACACACAGCAGTAGACAATGAGTCGAGTGAGTGTCTGCATCTTGAGCTAATTGAATTGTGACTGATCCATACACCAAATACTCTCAGACAATTTATACTCGAATCGGCAAATCTGCGCTCGAGAGCTTCGACTGTCAATATTTGCCAACTGAAAGCGGTTCAAACTAAAATGTTTGCCAAATCATGAGATAGTTAAGCGAAAATGTCAACAGCCGAGGCTGTGCAAATAGAGCGGGAACTTAATGACTTTAAATAGGCCTAAATTATTACTGATATGCGTATATATGTATATATGGATATATGTAAGGCAAACAAAAGTGATTTGCCCCATATATTTGCGAGGCATAAGTGAAAAATTGAAAGTTATATTTGCAGTATGGGGTACTACTTGTGATATAGTAGTAAAACTTTGGTAGTAGTAGTATTTAGTAGCACTTTTCAAAATAGTGGTAAAGTAAAGTACTATTTATGATAAAGTATATTATAGTATGAGTATATTATAGTATGAGAACGGAGTAGAGTGTAAGCCATGGATTCAATGGAGTATTACTATAACCACAGTACTTTTGATAGTAGTAGATAGTATAGTTAAATAGTAGTAGATATTAAATAATTTTGAAAAATGTAGTAGTATTAGTATTAGTATTATCAATTAATGCAATAGTAGTACTTTATAGTAGTAGAACTTCGGTAATAGTAGTATTTAGTAGAGCTTTTTAAAATAGTTGTAAAGTAAAGTACTATTTATGATAAAGTAGTATATTTTAGTATGAGAACGGATTATAGTATATAGGATAGTATAGTATATTATAGTATTAGTTTTACTATTACCGCAGTACTTTTGATAGTAGTATTGTAGTGTGATAGTATAGTTAAATAGTAGTAGATATTAAATAATTTTGAAAAGTGTAGTAGTATTAGTATAAGTATTATCAATTAATGAAATAGTAGTATCTTAATATAATAATATCAGTAATTATAAGTACGTTATAGTAATAGTAATAATAGTACGAATAAAAAAGTAGTACAATATATAAATGTAAAGAAAAAGTAAAACGTTATTGATTATACAGAAACACTTTTATAGATTTCGTTAATGGAAAACCTTCTCGTGTAAACGCCCAGCTATTATTAAAGTGTCCATAACATTTTGGCCCTGTTGTTGAGTTCTCATAATTATTTGGCTTTTAGGCTTATTATAAATTCTAAAAGTGTCGACCGCTAACGAAATAACTATACTTTTTTTCATATATACATATACATATAACACATGTACATATATAGTAAAATACCGTGTATAACAATAATTACTATACCCCCGTCCCAGTAATTAGCGAGCTGTATACAAGCTCAAGTACAGCTCGGAAGGGTTTTCGTGGCTATGTCACTCACTCACTCACTCACTCACTCACTCATAGCGAACAGTTTTTATTTTTTCATCATGCAAATTTACACACATCACACACACACACACACACACACGCTGCCACTCACACCTCTGCTCACGCGCACACTCGCATTCTCCTGAGAGCTTTGCACATTTCATGTCAAAACCGTTGGCATGTCATGTCAGGCGCTCATTTCGTTGCATGTTCAACTGTAAATGTACACCGCCCACCTGCCCACCAGCCCACCTGCCCACCTGCCCAGCTGTCTGCCTGCCTAGTGTGTGTGTTACCTAAATGCGTCTTAGTACACTCTGATATACTTTCTATACTCTTATATATAAATAAGCTGCTTAGAACACACAAGCAGCATAGGGAATACCTTCAAATAATTTGAAGAAGCTTATGCATGAGTTTTCAGAAACTTGCAAAGCTAAACAAGCAAAGCTAGCCAAGAGCTAGTAACAGTTGTTTAAGCCAAAACAAAGTTTATCTTAAGTCAAGGATAAACTTATTTATACATTTTTAAAAAACTTTGCCTAAAATGTTCTTAGATACTAATCAAAATTTCTGATTTAGGTAAAGCTCAAAGTTGGAGTCAGTTGAAGATTAGTTTATGTTTGTTATATTGAATCGGAAATATTCATAGTCTAGATCTGTTTTTCAAGCAGAATCTTAATTTTAAAAAAAAATTTAAAATTTATAAAAACCTCAATTTTACAGTATTTTACAACACTAGTTTATGAAAAACCTGAGTAGAAACACAAACTAAAAAGAAAGATTTTTATAAAAATACTAAATTTTAATAAATATAGTAATAGAGCAATTTTAATGCGCTTTACAACACTATTAAGTGGGTTTTACAACACTGCTAAGTAATTAATTTAAAATAAATTATTTTAAACTATTTAAACTATTTAATAAATGTAGTAATAGAGCAATTTTAATGCGCTTAACAACACTGTTAAGTGGGATTTACAACACCGTTAAGTAAGCTTCACATAATAATTAATTTAAAATAAATTATTTTAAACTATTTAAAACATTTATTATTTCACAAAGTCTTAAGTGTTTATTGATCCATTTTTATTTTTATCTAACGACATTTTACAACACTGCTCAGTATGCTACACTCCCAAATTGACTTTATATACTATATATCCCTTCCCAGAACCATTCTCAAAATTTCTTAAAAAAGAGTATACATTGAGTCGATTTGCCTAATATTTAGTTTTTCCTCTTTCATTTCTTCTATCCAATTTCCCTTGCTGCTGTTATTTGTGGTGCATTTGTTGTTAAGGCTTTTTGGGGTTTAATGTTTTTATTTTATCGCACCTTCAGGGCTCGACAAGAGGCCACAGCCCCGACACAATGCGCCCCAGCACAGCCAGCGAGAGTCGATAAAAATGTGGCTTTTCTTATGCTTTTCAACATTTTCGCCACACTGTTTTCCCTTGAGCCGCGCGCACTTGCATGCAATGCAGAAAATGATTAACAATGCCCACAACACCGACGGACAGGCTCAGCCAGTGAAGTATTTTCGTACGGCCATAAAAAATAATAAATAATAAATGAAAGGCGAAAGAAAAAATAATAACAACTTGGCTTTAATTAGTCGCACGGTTGCACAGTTGCATGTCATATAAATTACGAATGGCTTATCGCCATTTTACTTCTGTTTTTCCATAGTATTTTTACAGTATTTTTTTTAATTTTAATATATATATATAGCTCTTTTGCAGTTCTTACAGCTGGTTGGCAAGGTCAAGCAGTCGAGCGCAAGGCGCAGTCGAGTAATACGAAAATGTCATAAGGATTAAAGCAAATCATTAAAAAGAAAATAGAATTAAAACAAGCAATGCTGTGAAATTCGGATACCCTGTAAAGTGTTGTTATAGAAAAGTATTTTGTTTAACTGCAATTACATTTATAGTAAAATGAAAAATAATAGCTAATTAAATCATAACAATAAAATATGTTTGATAGCGCTATAGATCTCATAGTTTAAACAACATTATACAATGTATTACTATGTATCATATATCTATATATACTATGCTATAGCATATGTCCCCCTACATACAATGTATGTACAATGTACAATGTATTACTATGTACCATATATCTATATATACTATACTATAGCATATGTCCCCCTACATACAATGTATGTTCAATGTACAATGATTTACTATGTACCATATATCTATATATACTATACTATAGTATATATACTATAGTATATATATGCATATGCCCCCCTACATACAATGTATGTACAATGTACAATATATACCATATATCTATATATACTATACTATAGCATATGTACCCCTTTCCCAAGCTAAGTATAGGGCATTTGCCAAGTCGTATATGCAATGTTTTATGCTTGTTTCACTAACTAACTTGTTTGCATTGTCAACATGGCTAATTATTTTCCATTTTCCATTTTCATTTTAGCCCTTTGGTTTCGTTGGACTCGACTTACGCGTTTCGCGCTCCTTCCCTTTCTCTCTCTCTCTCTCTCTCTCTCTCTCCCTCTGCCTTTCTCTTTTTAATGCGCTTTCAAACATTCCGTTGACATTTTCTTGCTTTTTATTAATAGGCTTAAATGCACTTTCTCTGTTTTCAGTTGTGCTCTAACAACACAGAACAAAACAAAATAAATTGCTTTTCTGCACTTATGTCATTTCAAGAGATTACAAAATTATGCGATGATTCTAAAAGAAATTTATTTTAAATTGCCTGAATTTTACGAATATTTGAGTTATAGAAACTTGAATCGAAATAGAATTTGGTCAACGAAAATCAAAGTTATTAATATTACAACATTTTCTAAAGTAAAATGTGTAATTTAAATAAATTTTGATGAAAATTTCATATTTGTAGAATGTTTGGATTGATCAGAAATATCCGTCCGCCCTTTGTCTATCCGTCTGCCTGTATTTCTATTCATTTATAGATCCATAATTACACAAAACCTTGGGCCTTTAAATTTAAATATATCAGATTTCGTACACTTTCAGTTTTATATTCTTTCTAATCTGACATTTTTGACGATTTTTTACTTCTTTTTCTCTGGTATTTTTATTTTGTAAGGGCATTCATATGTCGTCCGACTCATTATTTTATAATTTCTTTCACTTTTAGCTTTTAGTTAGCTCATTTGCAGCAACAACCGCAGCTGTAAATTTGCCTGCATCGTGTGGCTTTCGCTGTTTGCCTTTTATGCCTTTCTTCATCTCCACCTCTCCCTCACACTCTCATTCTCTTTGAACTGTGCATTATGCATGAGACACTAATTGAATAATAGCCCTTCGTTTAATGCGTACACATACTGACAAACGCAACTGTCGACTGTACTTGTAATAGCTCTAGTATATTACATCAATTTTCAGTATTTGTTGCTTTAAAGGAATATAATTTTTAACTGAGATTTATTTGAGTCGATAAAATATAGTCTAAAAATTGTTTTTAAATATATAGATAAATATTTATATATTGTAGACCTTGGCCCATTTTAATCTCTCAAAAATATTTAAAAATATATCATTATAATTTTCATATAGTACAAATTTAATCTTTATGATTTTATTTTGAAATATGTATAATTCCTATAGATTATGGCTTGATAAATAAAAGATTTATATATATATTGTCTAAATTTCATATAAATCATTTGTTTATCTTTAAGTGTTTCCATGCGACCTTTTCAATCTAGCACCTACTCTATAACACCTCTAACCCGAAAGTTCTTCAAGCAGCAACCCGAAAAACGTTTGCCCGTTAATCAAATAAATCAAGTTTTTTGTCATCTGCAGCAATAAAATTCAAATTATTTTTAGCTTTAGCTTCGGACTAGAACCTCAGAGGCGTGGCACACGCAAGCCAAAGCTGAAAAGGAATATGTTATATGTATATATAGATCCTATACAATATCATGCACTATATTTGTTAATAACACGACAACTTTTCTCCAGCCTTTGCCCTTTTCTGTTGTTGTTATGTCCTCGTCTTTCTCTTTTACTCTTCTATTCTCTTTTTTCTACTTTTTTTTTATATTTTGGCGATTCAACACGCGGCGCGTCAACGGCAATCAAAAGTTTGTGGTTTGTAGCCGAGTTGACAAAACTAATGTCTGTCTGTCCGCCGGTCCCAATTTCCTGTCAATACTCATAAACGCCGCCCCCCGCCCCACACACAACAGCATAGATATGGCTCCTGTTTCGAACAGGGTTTCGTGTCGGCAGAGGAAAAACAAAAACAAAAACAAAAACGATTTTTGGATAGCAAACAAAAGGAAATGTAGAACGTGGAAATGTGGCTGAGAGCATGACTGAATTTTAGATGATTTAGAACTAATGTTAAATAGACTCTATATAGATTAATACATAACAGACAATAAGTAAAAAAATCTAGGTAAAGTTTTTAGTACAATTTTGAAATTGGTAAATGCAGCAAAGACTTTGTTTCAAAAGATATAAATAAATATAATCATATTAAAAAATATAATATATATTAAAAAACTATAAAAAACATTTAAAAACTCTTCCTTTGTATCAAACATACATATATTAACACCTACTATATAAATATACCTTCACTGCAGCTTTATAGCTACAGGGTATGCTTGGCTATACAAGCGAATGAATGGAATGAAATGGAATGGAATGGAATGGTATGGAATATGCGGCGCCTGTCAGTTATAAAATTTGTTGTTAGCTATATATATGTATATATATATATCTAAATATATATATCCTGTGTAGCTCACGATTTATCGATAAAACATGCGCCTAGGCAGCGTTAAGCGTCTCATTACGCCCACGACAAAAGTGTGTGTTTTGGAGGCCAGGAAATTGAAAACCAAGAGAAAAAGAAAAAGAAAACATTACGACAGAAAACAAAAGAAAACGTAAACGTCAACATTTTTGTTTACACTCGCAAATATGTTTCTGGGTTGTTTTGTTTGCGAAATCAAATTATTGCATGTGCCACCAATTCCAATTTGAGCGGGTGCTAAAAGCTGAAACTAGAAATGGAAAAACTACGATAGATGGCAAAAAGACCTAAACACACACACACACACACACACACACACACACAGCTATCCAATTGGCCCCAAAAACGTTTTTCTTCATAAATGCCTGTCGAAAGTTGTTCGCAGGAAAAGCTGGAAAAATGGCTCGATGCGAACAAAATACTTGAAATGAAACTTTGATGAGCTATTAGTCATTTTGACATGTGCTTTACGACTCTAGTACAAAAATATATACATAGAGAGAGAGAGAGAGAGAGAGAGAAGGAACAGCAACATACAACAAGAGCAACCCACCATCAATAAACATTTGTCTAGACTTCAAGGCGTTTTTCGACCATATATTAAGCATACGCAATGTATTACGAGCAAAGTAGTTGCCAGAGCTGAGCAGCTATTCGCAGTTCGCTGCGAAGTGTTTGGTACATAAAGATGTTTACACAGTATATAAAAGTGATTCTTAAGTTGCATATAATGTTAGCTCCTAAAGTTAACATGAGTAGTTCGTTACATGGCAGAGCAATCAAAATAGAGAACATTTGTGGAAGTATGTTAATGCTTAACAGCTAATGATAGCTATTTAAATTTATGTAAAGGCATTACAGAAATGCTAACAGTAACTGCAGATGGCTAACAGCTGTTAGTATTATTAGCTACAATATCTGTTAGCTTTTACAGTATATGTAAGCATATATAACTTAGCATTACAGCACATCTACAATTATCAGCTATAGTTTCTGTTAACATATGTTATATTCCTAATGTTAAAGCTTACCTACAGTGTTTTCATCTAATCAAGATTTCACATTTAGCTAAAATATGATTTCAAATTCAATTTCATTAAAATAACAAGCTTTATTTTAATTAAGAAACTCAATAACTAGCCAAGTTTGGAACACATCGACTAACTTTATGAAACTTTGTAAAGTGCTAAACTCATTTAAGACTTTGTTCGTTATGAGCTGGCAAATTGGCAAAGACAATTGAAAAGTATTTCTATGCATGCTCAGGATTGAAGAAAAACAAGGTATATTGGTTTTGGGAAAGGATAATCTGGAAATTTCAGATGTATGAGAAGCTTTGGGTATGTGACTAATTTGAATAGATTTTATCGTTCAATCTTTTACAGCTAGAAATAAAAAATTTTGTTAACTCAACTTATAGTTTAATCAAAAATGATTAATAAAATGCTTCTTAGGGGCGTGGCAAATTGGAGAGGACTATATGAAATTTCTGTTTCATAGTTTCAGCGATAGAATCATCACCTCCTCCACAGTCAGACCTATAAAATATCTTTTTCCAAGCCATAAACGAGTATTATGCAGTCAGTTATGCCATATCAACCTTTTTATTTGTTTCTTTATTTTATTTTTTTTTTGGCAGCAAAGAGCAGCAGCAACATCAGCAGCAGGCACTTAAGTTCCGTCTGGTTAGCCAGTTGTGTAGTACTCCAGCTCAGAATGTGCAATGTCACTTAGCTTGATTGCGAATTATTGTCATTGGGCCGGAGACTAGATGCTGCTGAAGCTGAAGGCCGGCAAAAGATGTTCCATGGAGCTCCATTGGGGCAAATGTACTTTGAGTTATATTTGAGGCATGCCAAATAAATAACGTCCACTGGTCAACGAAATGCAGCTAGAAATTTACTTTTATCTATTTTCTGCACAGTTTTTTATTTATTTCTTTTTATCGAATTAGGTCAACATAAAATGCTTCGACTAAGTGCACTGAAAAGCCCACTCGACTGGAACTTAAGTCACGTTTTGGGGTAGTATGCGCTGAGCAAAGGAGGAGCGAAAGAGGGGGTAGAGTAGTAGGAAGAGATAGATAGATAGAGATAGGGTACGGAGCTATATATTGTAGATACCCTTTGTCTGACTCTCTTAACAGAGCCTTAACTTGACATAAACTTATAAATACCATATAAAGAGAAGACTCATTTATTAGAATGTGCTAGAATCGATATGTTTTTGCAAAAATATTGATGCTAGTCATATAATAACAGAAGAATGAACAGAGTGCAGGTTAACATCTCTATTTGTCAAGTATTTTTTATTAAATAAGAAAAAACATCCCAAATGAATTATAATAGAACTTAGTTAATGATCGTAAGGTATATAATTTATAGCATATACATAACATTATCATTTCAGCTCTTACGTCTGTCTGTTAACTTCTCCGCTCTTAAATGTTATCTTTAACATAACACACAAACCTCAAGTTTATACACTTTCAGCTCTGCTCAAAGAAGTATGCTATGAAAAATTTGACAAATCATAAAATTAGTCACGTTGCTCTTACGAGTACGAGTAAGAGTATATTAAGTTTATGTAGGCCCGCGAAACAAACGAACCGCCCTCAAAATTATTTGACAGGGGTGTTTTAAGGGCCACTCGAGTGCTCAACATATGCGACACGTCAACATTCAATTTTGTAATGAAATTTGCATTATAATAAGCATCAGGCAGTTGATGAACGCGATTGAGAATGTGAAACGGAGTGAGAATCTGAATGAGAATGAGAATAGGAGATGCGAATGGGAATGGGAAATGAGAGATGAGATACGAAAAGCACTGGAGTCTGGCTCTGTATTTCTGGTGTCACGCTGCCACGCCCCTTGCAGAGTATTGTAAAGTATTCATGACACCAGCGCCCCTTTGCTCTCAATCTCTCCCACTCTCCCTCGCTGCCTTCCTCTGGCTTGCTCTCTCATTGTGCAGAGCACAAATGGAACGCAGCTCCATCTGCAACTCCTACTCCATCCGCCTCTACTCCTACTTCGCCTGCTGCTCCTCCTTTTGTTTCTGTTCCTGCTGCTGCTGCTGCTGCTGTTGCTGCTGCTGCTTTGGCTCGACTCTTGCCCAGCCCAACATGACCTACATTTTGGCCTGGGCCGCGTAGCTAAGCAACCCCAGTTTGAGGGCCTGGCACTAACACCCCAACAAGGAACAACAAAAAATTTAAGGACTATTAAGTGCCTGACTAGTATATATCCTGTAAATGCGCCATTTATATCACCATTTATATCCTAAAAAGGGGCAATTCCGATAAATATCGATAAATATCGATTTTTATAAACTTTTTAAAATTTGATTTGATATGCATACGTTTTTTCATCATGCCGATCTTATTTAAGATATGAAAAGTTATCGATAACTTGTAATTAATAGGAACAAAGCCCTCCATTCAAGATAAGTGAAGATCATAGAAGAATATATAATATCTTCCGCACAATATTATACCATATCCCACACTTTCACCAATATACAGGGTATACACAAAAATGAAATATAAAGAAAAGCAGACCAGAGCACGCGACACGCATAGGCAAGTATGCCAGCAGCAACCCCCACTGTGCCCCAACTCCAAGCCCCTCTCACGCCCTCCCTCGTTCTTCCCTCTTGGCTCTTCGTCTTCGTCTTCTTTCGTCCGACTTACATTCAGTCCACACATATAAAAATTGTTTTCGGTTGCTTATTGGCAACAAATTTGCGTGCCGCGCATGCACAAGCAGTCCGGTTGAAAAGAAAAGCCAACCGAAGGTTTTCCACACGCTTTCCACCAACTTCATTTACATGGGATATGTTTTCGTACAGGATTTGTATGGGGTTTTTGCAAATTTCTTTATAAACAGCCTGGCGAACGCCCAAGAGTTACGAGTTTCTAATAGACTTTGTGGTTTAGGCATTTGCAACGTGTTGACAACTGAATTTCTCCTCACTTCTTATATATTTAAGCTCATCAATCACTTGAATATACGTGGGTACAAACATATATATACATATATATATATATATTAGCTGACCTTAGGCTTCGCACGTGCCAACGTTTTGTTCATTTTACTGTTGATTTTGGCTTACCAAATAGATCCGTCTACTTATGCCCAAACATTATATCAGGCAATCATCAGCATTTGATATATTTGTCAAGGGCAAACAAATGTGGGCAAAGAAAGAGCATTGGAGGGCCCAAAGATGATATAGAAGAATTTATGCTAGAGCTGAGTTAACATAAATGTTAAAGTTAACAGTAACAGAGTATGTTAGCATACATTAAGTGTAACATAGAATTCTTAGCATTCTCACCTATAGCTGTTATGTATCTCAGGATAATTTGTAATGTAACTTAACAGAAATGTTACTGTTTACAGTAATAGAAGATAGAAGTTCATTTAACAGAAATGTTATTATATATTGCTTAAAATATCTTTTTCTGTATATATTAAAGCACATGATAATATTATATATAGAAACATTCTAATATGAGCAGAGAGTATTATTTCCACACGTCTATTTATATCGTTAACTATCGATAGCCATCAGTAGTATATACTATTTATATGTTCCTTTCTAACACAGACTACACAAAAATAGTCTATAAATGATTCACGCATTAATCGAACCTTTGCGAAGCCCCACAACTATCAGGCATTCACTATTATCCCAACTAGTTTTTACAGGCCTATAAAAGTGAGCGGGGCAAAGGTCATGCCAAATGCGTTTATTGATAAAACTAAAAAATAAAGGCGACTTCAATTTTTATTGCATACTTTTCGGCGCGTGCCGAAGAGCCCCGAAAAAATCGTAACGAAAATACAGCACAAAAGGAATTTTACGACTGTTTCCTTTTTTTTATGCTCCTCTTCAATTGCGTCGCTACGCACCTACCCGGTGCCCCCATCCACCCGACCGACCGGGCCTACCTGCGCCCATTCTCCAAAACATGTGTTAAACGGACAAAAATAAATTAACGAGCTGCTCAATAAGCGAGCAGATGGCGCATATGACAACGCGCCGTCTCGCTCCCACATCAAAGCTATCGCCATTTTTCGTTTCGTTTCGTTTCGTTTCAATTTGCGCCGTTTGTCAATCAAAGAACATTTTTCATTTATTTTGCGCGGGCGAAAAACTCAATTTAATTGTGAAAAAAAAAGTTTTGCACGTTTTCATAAATTAAATCGGGGGCCACGTTTTTTCTTGCTTTCGTTCTGTTGCTCGACGAGCTTATTAAATTATCCACAAAAGAGAAACAGAGCGAGGCAACGAGAGGACGACAAAGCAAAAACTTTTTTAATAGCAGTAAAAGTTAAGCGCGGCGAAAACAGCAAAAGGCGACAGAGTGCAGCATCAAGAGAGAGGTGGGAGAGAGGCACTGTGTGTGAAAGCAGAGCGAGTAATAGGATCGCGCTGAGCGTAATTTTTTGTGAGCGTAAATTTCATAAGAGAACAGAATGTATAGATCCATGAGGCAAATGTGGGCTGTTAATTAACAGCGTTGAATGAGATAACAGAACATTGTGAAGCTACAACAGGATTATGTTAAATGCTAAAACTTTTTTAATAGCAGTAAAAGTTAAGCGCGGCGAAAAAAGCAAAAGGCGACAGAGTGCAGCATCAAGAGAGAGGAAGAGAGAGAGGTGGGAGAGAGGCACTGTGTGTGAAAGCAGAGTGAGTAATAGGATCGCGCTGAGCGTAATTTTTTGTGAGCGTAAGTTTCATAAGAGAACAGAATGTGTAGATCCATGAGGCAAATTTGGGCTGTTAATTAACAGCGTTGAATGAGATAACAGAACATTGTGAAGCTACAACAGGATTATGTTAAATGCTAAAACTTTTTTAATAGCAGTAAAATTTAAGCGCGGCGAAAACAGCAAAAGGCGACAGAGTACAGCATCAAGAGAGAGAAAGAGAATGAGAGTGAGAGGTGGGAGAGAGGCACTGTGTGTGAAAGCAGAGCGAGTAATAGGATCGCGCTGAGCGAAATTTTATGTGAGCGTAAATTTCATAAGAGAACAGAATGTGTAGATCCATGAGGCAAATTTGGGCTGTTAATTAACAGCGTTGAATGAGTGTGCTTAGGATAACAGAACATTGTGAAGCTACAACAGGATTATGTTAAATGCTAATAAACTGTGTTGAAGTGATGTTTATGTTATCGGAGCAACAAAACTGAAATGTTAGTGAACAGCTTATGCTTATGTTAAATTAACAGCAGTTCCATATAATTCAGCACTGCTAAATAAAGTGTTAGTTAACAGCTTGTAGCTACAGTACAGACAAACGATATTTAGTGAGTGTTAGCGATAGTATTGGAGAGACTTAGCGCTACTGTTAAGATTATGTTATGTTGTTTTAATATGTTACATTCAACTCTCTAAGTTTTGTAATGGAGTATTCCTATGCTACATATAGATAAATCTTATATAAACTTAACATCTATTATCACTGTCAACATACCTCAGTTAAAGTTACATAACATATTCTTGATTTTCCCATGTCATAAAACAGTGTCAATAACGGTTACTTTTACCACAAACAGCAACAGCTCATAATACGCCCTACTGTTACGCCTGCTATGCCCGCATGTTAAGTAACATAATGTAACAATAACAGCTCAACTATAGGCACAAAGAGAACAAAACTTTTATAATACAATCAAATCTAAGATTCACACACACACACACACACACTCAGCACACAAATTGCCTTGCAAGCAGTTTATTAGATAACAGAAACTCTTCTACTCTGCAAAGTTTCTGGCCCATAATCAAGCCAAAGTGGGAGGCGCGGGCGTAGCTTCACAGTTGAAAAAATTCAAATTACAAGCCAAAAGGTTGAGACAAAAAAAATAAAATAAAACAAAATGGCTGAGCAGCTGCCAAAGGCCAAAAGACCAAAAGTTCGAGTCCTGAAAGAAAACCCAAGTGGAACCTATGAGAGAATTGCAAAGCGAACGCTTTCAAATGAAAACTTTTATGTAGGCGAGCGGCAGAGGGAAGGAGACAGAAAAGCCAAGCAAGTGGAAATAGAAATGTTGAAAATTGTCGTTAAGTTTTATACTTGAGCTGAATTATCAAGTATGTGGGATCTGTACAGTATAAAAAATATATATGGATGTAGCTGTGCAATACAGAAGACAATGACACAAAAAGAACAAAAATATTTAAAGAAATTTTTAAATTAAAAATACTAAGAAAAAATAAATTACTTAAAAGATAAAAAATAAATAATCTTAATAGAAAAGTTTCAATTAAAAAACGAAAAAACGAAAAAATTACGATCCAGTGTTGTCTAATGCACAAGTTTACGGCAGCAAACCCGCACAGAGATAAGAAATTATTCATAAGGAAGAAGAAAGCATATTAAAAATTAACTGTTCATGCCCTTTTTTATGCGTTGGCAACCCTGGCCGCAAGCACTCATTGTCCCCTAAAGAAATTCGCCAAGGCGAATGCAAAAAAAAGAAACAACAACAACAAAAGAGGGAAAAAAAACCACAGATTTATAACTGCAATGCGGCCAGGCGAAGCGTAACAGAACAAAAATTTTTAGCTAGTCGTGAAAATAAAGTAAAGACAATAAAAATATATAACATTAAGCAGGAATGCTGCCAAGGCGACGCCGACGCCGACGTTGACGCCAGCGACATAATGAGCAGCCCAAACGGTAAAAATCAGCCACAGCTGAGCCTGGCAAATGTGGGCCAAGCGGCAGCAGCAACAGCCGAGAGCTAAAAACTGAGAGAGCGTGAGAGAGAGAGAGAGAGAGCGGGAGCGAGAGCGCGAGCGAGTCGTTGCTATTGGTTATATTTTGCTTTGCGCTGCACATTCTTTGCAGTACCGTTAACGTTTTTCTGCGGTGCCGCTTTACATGGCCATTTGCTACACACAGGCGAGGCGAGGCCAGTAACAAACACAGCTGCATACATCTGGGCGCGAGCTCTCTCTCAAATTTTTACCCTCTCTCACACTCTCACTCTCCATCGGTCTGTTAGTCTCTCGCTCTCTGCGTGCTGCTCCTACTGCTGCTTATGCGTCATTTTTTCATGCTTGTCCCATTGCTATCGCTTTTTCTTACCATCTTTATCACGCATTCGCTTTCGCTGCCAGCAACAACAGAAACAACAATGCTGTTGTTCAGCATTGCAGCATTTTACACAGCACGGCGAAAAAAAAAATGTTATTTCGACTTTTGCTTGGCTTACGACGTTTTGCTGCTGCTGCTGCTACTGCTGTTGTTGTTCTTGCTCTTTGGCTGCCATATTATTGGACGTTTTGCTTCAACCTCTTCACCTATTGCTTCTTCTTACTTGTTGCGCTGACGCTGACGCAGCTGACACTGCGGTTGCCTGTCCTCGCTAGCTCCCACTCTCATGTCCACACTCACACTCACACTCTCTCTCTCTCTCTCTGTCTCTCTCCTCCTATGCGAGTTGACTTTTAGCAGCTATTGCTGCGCTATGTTTGAGCACTGTAAATCTGTATGTATGTGTGTGTGAATGTTAGTGTGCAAGCGTGCATGTGTGTGTGCGTGTGTCTGTGTGCTTTTTGGAGGTCTTTCATGTTACCTGCAAATTGTGCGTCACATAGAAGGGGAAATAGGCATTCGTTTAAATGGAAAAAGAAGAACAAAAGCGAAAAAGGGATAGTGAGCGGGATTGCAGCTATTTGGGCAACATATCATTTGGAAAATAACTATAAACTGACAAATAGAAAAGAGAACTTTACCGAAATGGACACGTCAAAGCATTTGCTATAAATAGGGTATTTGAGAGCATATTTGTTGAGTTGTATATGTATAATGGGTATTAATATTAGCATTATGATTAGATGAATATACGTAAAGGTAATTATTGATATTTGTATTAACATATACAGAGATATTAGTAGATATTATTATTTCAAATAGTATACATAGTATAAGTATAAGTCTGAAAATAATATTAGGAATATCTTTATAGAATAACCTTTTTCAAGAACCTCACTCAATTGTTGCTATAAAGCTAACCCACTATGTCAATCCATTCTTTAAGTTTTCTCCACATTTTCTCAACTTTCCCCACACACTCACGCACACACACACACATAAACTAGCAAAACTTTTCGCACCTGAGGCCTATAATTCCGTACACCTCTTTTCTAGTAATTTTGTTTGTTGTCAGCGCTTTGTACGAAAGTTTACGCTTTGCCTTTTGTCAGGACACGCCCTGCTCCTGCTCCTGCCGTTGCCGGTTCCATTTTCCATTTCCATTTCCATTTCTTGAAAGGCCCGTTCGCCTCGCAAACAAACATTCAGGCAAACGGAAATGCCCCTCCGCAACGCTTTGCAGTTGTAGTTGCTGCGTTGCTGCTGCCTGTCGCAGCTATCATTCATGCCACGCCAGTTGACATAATGCGACACACGCCAGCCCCCCGAATACCCCACACAAACTCAACACCATAGACAGCCCCGCCTCCTGCCCCTCTGGCCATCCTCTCCCCAACAACTTTTTTGCAGGCAGGCAGCCAGCTAGAGCCAAGGTCCCAAATACAACTGAAGCCAACTGCCAAACACACACACACACACACTCACACATACGGACTTCACGCTTCTGCCCTTCCCATGCCACGCCTCTTTGCACAATTTTGCATAGCGCAGCCCACGGACCCACGCGAGTGTGCCACACCCACGCCCAAAGGCGGCATACGCAATGCTATATTTAGCTCACAAACTGCGATTTTATACCCCATCCAAAAATAGTCAGACATGGGGTATACTCAGAAATGAAACTGGGATGAAATGAGAATGATCATATTTGTAAGAGATATATCAAAGTTTTTAATAAACTACTTATCTCTGAATGACTTCTTGTCTAAAGTATTAAAACTAGATTACATAAATTCTATCTATAGATTCTTAGTTTCTTTTTCTGTCTCAATATACGCTTCTTCTTCACTCTCTCCTTCTCTCTCTATCTATTTATCTTTCCGCCTCTCGTTCTTTCTTTCTCCCTTTCACTATATCTCTCTTTCCCCCTCTATATCTAGCTCCCTCTCTATCTTTCTCTATCTCTCACTATATCTCTCTATCTCTCTTTCCCCCTCTATATCTAGCTCCCTCTCCCTATCTTTCTCTACATCTCTCTATTTCTCAATCTCTCTCTCTCTCTCTCTCTCTCTCACACACACACACACACTCTATCTATCTCTCTCTCTATCTCTCTCTCTCTCTCTCTCTCTCTCTCTCTCTCTCTCTCTCTCTCTCTCTCTATTTCTCTGTCTCTGTCTGTCTCCCTTTCTATCTATCCTTCCCCCTCTCTATCTATCTCTCTTCCCCCCTCGAAAACTTCTAATAATTTCCTTAAATCTAACACTCTTTTTAAACCTTTATAAAGGTTTCTCTGGAAATTTCTATAATTCTCTCGGAACAACCGAAAAATCGTTATATTTACTGTTACTTAGCAACATCCATCAAGTTGGCCAGGCAAGAAAGTTTGTTTTCCTAACAGTCAAAGCGACGCAATATAATTTAGTACTCACAAAGAAACACAAACATACACAATATAAAACATATTTAAAAATATGTACATATAAATGTACAAATAGAAAGACAAATATATGTGTTTATATGTATATACCAATATCTAAGGCACAAAGATGCAGCACGTTGATCCAGCTGAGGCCGAAGGTGAGTGTAAAGAGAGAATGGACTTTAGCAATTTTTGTGTATTTTCGACTTCTATATCAAAATCCACGCAGATTTCGCGCGTATTCGTGAAGTACAAGTTGAAAATGTTCTGCGGATTCTGGAAGATTCGCTTGGCCGGTTGAAAATATCGCTCATCTTGCCTCGCATGGTCGCCAATATCGAAGAAGTGGAGCGAGTGCTGCACGGCACTCTCTATCAGTCGGCGATTGAGCAATTGAGGAAAGTCAAGAAACTGGACGTGGTCGATACGCAGATGTTCGATAACGAAGTACTGAGGATTATCGATTATTTCCATCGAAATTTCCAGATATGTGAACTATTTCCACGTTATCTTAACAATCTATCCAAATACGACAAAACTTTATTATTTGCCTTCGAAACGATTCTGTCTGTCGCTCGCCGACATCTCGAGCGGACATCGAAGGCCGAGATAAATATGGAACGACAACTGTTTGTCATGTACCAGGAGCGTGAGGAGACCAAGGCACGCAACGAGAGCTTCAAGAAGAAGCTCAAGTCGAAGTATGCGGCTCTGCGCTGGAAGCAGGGCGCCCAATTCGTAATATTGGAGAAACATGAGAGCGATCTGGCCAACAGAAAGTGGAAGAACAACGTGCGCATCCAGAACGAAATGTAAGTCATACGAGACCCCATTATGATCTTCACATTTTTCACACTTTCCATACTTTTTCAGTGAAAAACGCAGTCGCATTTTGCGTGAGAATCACAAACAGAGCCTGATCAGGCAAAAGGACCTGGAGGAGGAGCTGGAACAAGCTAAGGCCAAATTCGAATTGTTAATTAAAAATAATGCGACCAAGGAAAAAGAAATACGTGGTGAAAAGTAAGTAAAAGCGAGAAACTTTATGGGGATAAATTAAAGAGGAAAGTTGCGAATAACCCATAATTTGGAAAATAGTGCGAAAACTATATTTTAGCTTGTTACTTAATAATTATTTTAGAGAAATAATCTTTTGATAAGTGAAAAATTCTTGTCTTGAACGAAAAAACTCAAGATCTAAACAGGATAACAATAATCCCTTAAATATTTCATATAAACTCTGAACATTTACAGCCATATCAAAAGAGAAACTTGAAACCGTTATCCTTATTTTAAAGATCTTTTACATTTTTCTTTCGTAACTCTCTCCCTCCCTATACAGAAGCAAACTTCTAATCCAGCTGGAGAATATCCTTCGCAAATACGATACAAGTGTGACTGAGAAATTGCGCGAAAATCTCGAGCTGGAGGACTTGTTTAAAGTGGCCAAAAAAGAGTTAGATGATTTCATGGTAATCTATCGCAAGGAAGAGGCAATCTATAAGAATATTGTTGTCAAATACGAGAAGGAGGAGCAGCGTAAGCAGCAACAGCGCATTATGCTCTACATGATGAATCGGGCCGCTCGCAAGATCCAAAGATATTGGCAGAAATGGCGCAAGGATCAAGCCAAGAGGGCTCGCAGGGCCAGGAAGAGCAAGAAGAAGTAAACGTAGTTAGATGGCAGATATTTATATATATATGTATTAGGATTAGGTTTCAAGCATCTTAACAAGCTACAGATAGTTTTACACCTTTCTAGCAATCTAGCATCTAACAAGCTGCAGATTTTACACCTTTCTAACAACATAATAATAAACGAGTCTCAACGATATTTTCAGATGAAGAATCAAAAGAAAATACGAAAATCTGAAATATCATTTGTTTTTCTTTCAATATTTCTTACAGCGCATTCTTATCCAAGTAATCTATTATACAAAATTTAAATATATACAAATATATATATGATATATTACATACCTCTATCTGCAAGTTCCATTTCATTTTCTGCACTTTTCTCCACATTCCGCACATTTCACTCATTTTTCACTTTAGGCGTATAAAAAGAGCTGTATTAAACGCTTAGCGTTCCATAAAAATGGCTTTAATGGGCTTTTTTGTCAGCTTCTAGTGGTACTTATTGCAGGGCCCGGAACGCACCGAGGAAATCACCTTTTAGTGGCTCTATTAAAGGACCATCATATACTCGGCGTAATTGCAAACGTTTATTTCGCTGACAATTAGCGGGCTCACACAGAGAGTTTTCTGGCTGTTTTATGGCTAGATGTGCCCTCGTAATTAGCTTTTATTTTACTCACATAACAGCCAAAAAAAGAAGAAGAAGATGAACAAGGAGATGGAAGTAAAACGTTAATTCTTAATGCCCTGGGGTGCACTTTAATGGCTTAAGAAGTCGACTAATTGGAATAGGAAATTTATATCCTCTCAGAGTTATGATATATAGTAAGCTAAGATAATAGATTAATGGACAATAAAACATAAGCCTCGATGTATTTAACTAAATATCCTGAAATTTAAGTTTGGTATGATATAGATACCAAATTAGGAAACACTTCTATTATCCTCTATAAATAAATATTTAAAAAAAAAAAACCCTAAACTATTCATACAACTGCATAAAAACCAAGCTTACACACACCAAAGCTCTTTGAGCTTATGAAATTATAACGGATTTATGTTTATGCTTAACCTCCATAAAACGAACAACTGTAAATGAAGAGGCAAACAAATGAATTTGCAGCAAGTTTGAACGCATTGCGACGAAAGCTTTGACAAGTCGACGAAAGGAGGAGGAGGAGAGACAGAGAAAATGGTTTTTGGCTTTGGGTTTGGGCTCTGGCTGCGGCTTGTGGGGCTTCGCTGGCTTGCAAAATGTTTACCCAACACACACACACACACATGCACACACACACACACATGCACACACACACACACATGCACACATACATGCGCTGACTGACGGACGTAGAGCGAAAGACGTCCCTAACCGAATTTCATGGCGAAAAATGGCGCATTGCTGTCGTCGCCGTCGCCGTCGCCATCGCCAATGACGACGTCAGCGTCGCAGTCACCGTCGCCGTCGCAGTTGCTGCATTGTTACTTCATTTCTGTGCCCTTTACCGCATGCCGTCTCCCTCTCGCCCCGCCGCCTCCTTGTCTAATTTACAGAGGTTAACATACTTAACTTGTTGGCATGCGTTGAATTGGACGACAACTGCGCCAAAAGCAAGAAAAAAACACATTGCGACAATTTGCTGCGGCAAAAAAAAGCAAGGCGAGTGCAAAAACGAGGGGTAAAAATTGACCAAAAGCAGAGCCCAAAAATCGAACCAATGCAAAAAACTAATACATGCATCAAAATGCATGTGTGCGAATGGCATAACATAGCATAACAGCTTAAACACATACATACATATATATGTATGCACATATTTGCATATGTAAATCCAAGATCAAAAACTAAACTAACAGCAAATTTCATTAACACACACACATTCATATATATTTAGTGCGCGTAGATCACATTTTAAATTTAACTGTTATTTACATAGCCGATCAGCATGGCAGTCCTATGTTATTAACAGGGCATTTTACATTGTACCACATATACAAACAAAACAAAATTATAAATAAACAATTCCAATTAGAATGTGCTTAATTTTTTTCACACAAAGGCGCCGGCGCGACTGTTTGCAAAAATCGTCCTCAGAAATTTCTTTTCGCGTTGCCCCGTTTTATGTTTATTGCATTTACGCAGAGCAGCAAACGCGACGATAACAAGAAAACGCAATGAAGAGCGCAACTTAACCGTTTCGCTCCACACCCGATTCGCTCAACTGCCTGCTTTGCAGCAGTGCGAGCGCACATTAACAGCCGTTATGCTAGTTAACAGCGCCATTGAGCACAACAGTGGGGCTAGCAGCTCACTTGAGCAGCGTCGTGAGCGAATGCAGCTCATTTGAGCAGCTAACAGCAACCGTTTAACATTGACTTTGCAGCCGAACAACAGCTGAACAGCACGAATTTATTGTAGTACGCTAACGGTTTTTAAACGGTACAGTTACAATTGAGTTGTCAACCGTTACGGACGCAAGTTCTGATTAAGATCGTGAGTTACCCACAATAGCAAAAATTATCAAAAGAGAATAATGTAAATTATAAAATACAAAAGCCAAACAAATTTGCAAAATTTGCAAAAATTGCAAAATTGCAAAGGGGACTTCCAGTCAGGCAAACAAAAATCTTCCAAAGCCAAAAAGCCCACACAAAATTACCGAAAATCCAAATGTATTAAACAAATATAAATATTTGTATAAACCGAAATCGAGCAATTTGCATACATATGTATCAACGAGTGTGCGCGCGTGTGTTTCGCCAATTATATCGCACAATAGAAAAACCAAAAGAAAAGAAAAAAAAATAAATACGCAAGAAAAGAAATTTGTACAAAAATTCGGCAGAGCAACAAATAGCAACAAGAAATTTGCCACGGCGAAAGAATAAAACAAATAAAATAAGAAGAACATAAGCAGTGTCGCTGCCGGCGTCGACGCCAGCGTTAACATTTTTGTCGCCTTAAATTTTTTTGTTTTTGCCTCGCTCTCGCATCTCATTCTTTGATTTCCTTCATTTCATTTGTGTTCGCCGCCGGCAACGACGCTGCTTCAGTTCTTCGAGTGTGCGTGAGTGTGTGTGAATTTTTTTGCTACTGTTGTTGCTCCGTTCAATGTGCACTATTCTCAACATCTTCTTCTTCTCGATCTTTTACAGTGTGTTATTATAGTAAATTTGCTTAAAACGCAAATCAATTTACAAGTTAAACGTTGAACGCGCGTCGTCCACGTAAATTCCACACTCACACATACCAACAACAACAGCAAAAAAGTCGCCGCCGGCAGCAGCAGCAGCAGCAGCGGATTAACCTTTAGCTACATTTCTTTCCAAACACAACTACAAAAACCCAACAACAAAAATGGTAAGTTCAGCAATTTTTCCCCAATATTGCCCACTCTCTCTCTCTTTCACTCTTGCGCATTGTTTACACAAATATTTCCCTTGAAATTTCAACAATTTTGCGAAATCTCAAAGACACAAAGGTTAAAACTGAACATGTGTTCTCATTTGCCTATGTATGTGTGCGTGCGTGTGTGTGTGTGTGTGTGTCAGCGCGAATTACTTGCTTTTCCAATTGGATTACATTTGATCCTTAGCCCTGCAGCAGCTGCCGTGCCGAAATTCACCCCCTTTGCTTGAAGCGTCTGAAACTTGTTTTTACCCACAAAAAAGTAAAATTTTGTATTTTTAATGACAAAAAATATACCGAGGGTTACTTTTTTAATGACTCACCTTTGCATAGCGTCAGCAGAGAAAATAATTATCTTTATCATTTTAGATATTTTGAGCTTTATTTTTTATTTGAATTATCTAAAAAAGCTAGATAAAGATTATATGTAACTAAAACAGCTGAATTAGTATATTTCTTAGTTATTTACACTAAAATGTTATTAATAAACAAATATTTGCAAATAATAAGAAATTATATATTACTTTTTGCTAGCGAAAAATGTTTAAATATCAAAAAACAATCTAAAAAAATATAAATATTATTTAAAATGTAAGCAAACATTTTTATTGAGAGTAAAATATATAAACGAATATTTGAAAATATTAAAAAATGTATAAATTTATTAGTTTTTGTTATTATATTATAAAAAAAAAAAAAAAAAAAAAAAAAAAAAAAAAAATCCAAAATTTATATTGGGATAAATATATTCAAGTTGTTTACATTTTTTATTGAGAGTAAAATATATTTGAAAATATGTAAAAATGTATTAGTTTTTGTTATTATATTAAAAAAAAATAAAAATAAAAAAATAAAAAAAAAATTATATTGGGAAAATATATTCAAGTTGTTTACATTTTTTATTGAGAGTAAAATATATAAACAATTTGAAAATTTAAAAAATTATATTGTATTAGTTTTTATTATTATAAAAAATCTTTCAAATTAAATTTATCATAATAATAATTTATATATTTGTTTGTTTACATATTTACTGAGTGTAAAATATATAAACAAATATTTGCAAATTCTAAAAAAGTATTACAATTTTTTTTATACAAATACTAAAAATTTAAGAAAATTATGTATATTTTTCTTTGTTTACATTTTTATTTTGATTAAAACATATTAACATAATATTTCTATTAATAATAATCAGTAGAAAATATTGTCAATTATTTAATTATTTAAATTAATTTTTATTGCCCAATTTCAATTGTTTTTTATTTTTTATGAAAATAATTTGATTTATCGATATTTTCTGTCAAATATACTATAAAGATTAATCTGATGCTTATTATATCAGATTAATGTTTATAGCATATTTGAGAGAGAATATCGATAAATCATTTAATTCTCTTTTTTATTAATATCAACAAATAATGTGAAATTTGTATAAAATCTTTCGAATTAGGCGAAACATTCAAGGCTAATCATTAACTAACGCAACTAAGTTCCACCCTAGCAATTATTCCACTATTATCCAAAGGGTGCAACTGAAAAACAAGTTTCGCCCCGCCCCAGCCCATATTAATCAAACTTAAAGGCAGGCAGAAGAAAAAAAGTAAAGTAAAGCAACGCAACGCAACGCAACGCAACGCAAAAAAAAAAAACTCGTTATCAGCAGCGCGTTGCGGCGCGCCCCTTGCGCCAGTCAAAAGGCGTCGCAGCGGCTCCGCTGCCAGCTGTAGCACACACACACACACACACACATGAACACACAAATACATACATAACTATAAATGTGTGCATTGCCTTGTGCAGCAGCAACTAAAAAAAAAAAAAAGTGTGTTGCCAATCGGCACTTTATCAGCATTTATTTGCACTACTCATAAATGCATGGCAAATTATTCAGCGAGAGAGAGAGAACGAAAGAGAGCATTGATCAGCAGCAGCAGCAGCAGCGGCAACAATAACAAAAACGAGTCGCTGTAGCAACGCTTCCAGCGGCAGCGCCACCGGCATTTTTTCTTTACTTGTTTCTTATTGTATTTCGTTTCGCTTTATTTACCGCGAATATTGAGGTTAGACACGCTTGACATGTAGAAGAAAAAACATACATATAAGCAAAAATAAGAAAAGGCAACGGCGAAAATTCTTGGGCTTTTGGAAGTCTTGCTGGTGTGTTTCGTTGGCTTGCTCAATTTAACCGTTTCGGGTGCGCGCAGCGGCGCCAATTCGCTCTCCCACACTCTCTCGCTCAGCAATAACCGTTTCACACAGTTTTGCGCCTGGCTGCGTTTCGCTTCGTTTCCTTTCGTTCGGTTGCTCTCGCTCTGCACATTTGTTATCAATCGTATTTCGCACTGCGTCGCTTTTGGCTCTCGGGCCGCGCACTTTTATCTGCGTGCGCTTTCTTTTGGCTTTTCGCAGCGGCTCACGTTCTCTCTCTCACTCTCTGGCTCTCGCTGTCGGCTGGTCGGTTGCGGCGCCTACGTTTTGTTGTTTTCTTCCATAACCGTTTCATTTGCCGCATTGCGGTTATTTTGCTGTTTCGCTTTCTGCTTTGGCTTCTGTTGCTGCTGCTGCTGCTGTTGTTGCTATTGCTGCTTGTTCTACTTTGCCATTCGCACAAGAATTTCATTGTAACGGCCAAACGTGTGCAGCGTGCAGCATAATGAAGAGAAAAAAAAGTATTTTCCTTTCTTCTACTTTTTTTTTTTTTCGCCGCAGACGCCAAACGTGGCGACGTCGCCATATTAACCGCACATAATCCCATTTTTTACTGCTGCCTCTTTTTTTTTTATTTTATTTTATTTGGTTTTAGCGCTTGCTGCGTTTGCTTTCTGATAAGAAAATACACACGCAGTCAGCAGCCACCCACGGCTCCGCCTCTTGGCTAATTTAATTAGCGTTGCCTTCTTTTTGTTTTACAATGCAAACAGCTTTTAATTAAAACAAATCGTTTTACGTGCTCAATATTTTGTTTTGCATTAAATGTGATTCATTGGGGGGGTTCATCTCTGAAGTTTGTTGTTGTCTCATTTCCTCAGCGCCTTCGTTTGCCATATCTTGAGACTTGGATAACGTTGAGCTGAGTTGTTGCTGTTGTTGTTCTCTGTTCTTTTCTTTTATGTTTTACGTGACTCACTTTGCTGAGTTCATCGAAAACGCTAACAAAAGAACATTGACAACACATTAGCAAAGCAATTCTTTTCGCTGAAAACACACACATAAACACACACACACACACACATACACACATGCATATTCACATATGGTTTCATACCAATGTTAACCGGTTCGCACCGGCTAGCCGGCAACTCTCTTTCGCCTTAGAAGAAGTAGAAGTAGAGACACAAAAATTGTTGCTAAAACTCATTAATAAAAACCGCTATTTGCCGGTTTTTGGCCCAGCCAAATGCAAGCGGGCGAAATAAACAGTTAGACGCAAAAAGTGTGCGAGCGAGATAGCTAGCTAGAGAGCGCTATTAAAAGTATTGTTTATGCTTCGTTTGTATCACATGTGCAATGCCTGCAAAGCTCAATACACAGGCACAAACACACACATACACACACACACACACACACATACACGTGCACCCACACATGCACACACATGCATAGCCAGGTGCCGATTTGGGGGTGGGCGTCAGCTGGACGCGCAATTTAAGGCTTGACAATTAGGCAGCGGCCGCGATCTGGTTACGCTGCACGCGTGGGTGGCGTTGCCATATTGTTAATAAGGCAGCTTTGATCTGGCTTTGGCGCTTTGACTCACATATTTATGACATAATCAACAACAATAACAACACTTACTACTGCGCAAACAAAACTAAAACCTATATGTAAAAGGAAAGTAGGAAAAAACTGTTTTATCTGGCACAGCGATAAGCACAAATTCAATTGACGCCCAATGCTCCACCTATAACAGGAGGAACAGTGGGGCGAAGGCAATTAAAAAATTAAATAAAATATTAGGAAAAAAAAAAAAAAAAAATTAAAATTAGAAAATTATTAAATTATATAGAAAAAACGAAAGATACATATTATTATTATATTATTAACAAAATTTTAATATAAAAATAATATTTTTTATATGTATATACAGTATTATTTATATAAATAACATTTAATATTATTCATTTATATTATTTGATTAAATAAAAAATTGTTAAATATAAATTTAAAACACTCAATTATGAATATCAAAATACTATATATTCTAATATATAATTTATATATAATATTTGTAAAAGAAAAACATTTTAAAGTCATTTTTCGGCAACAATTTTCCATAAAACCTAAACCAATTCCATTGCAGTAGAAACTCCATAAATATTACTTTATTAATCAGTTCAAAGAATTTTAATTTCTGATTGTTCAAGATTATATATACACCTGGCGCTCTTAAATTGTAATTGACAACGATTAGATAAAGTTATCGTTAGTTTTTTGGCTAAGCTTAACGGAAGTTGTCCATATATAACTATATACTTGTAGTTCAGATACATGTGTACTTATATATAGTCAGCAAACATTTTGGCATATTGCTTATATAACACTCGATCTACTCGTACTCGCCTTGAGTTGGAAGTGTGTCCACTTAGTAGGTTGATTTTCTATATGTTTTTAGCCCGTAAATTGATTAGATAGTAAATATTTAGGTTTATTGATAGACTAAACCTGCCTAAGAAGTTATGAGAACTTTGCACTTGAGATATTCTATAGAGAACAATTAAACAATGTTGCGATATGTCAGTCGTGGCCTGTGTTATATAACGATTCTTATCTGAGATCTAAGAATGTGTTAATCTACATTAAATTGCCCTGAAATGAGGGTTTTCGAATTGTTTTCATCTAAAATTGCATTTCGACCGAGTCACAATGAGCAATGCGCAATGAGATCATAGAAATTAAAATTCTATATTATTCTAGATACAAATATTGGTAATTTACAGGGATATATTGAGAGCATTTCTGGTTTGGACATTCATTAAAAATCCATTTCAATGATATTATGAACAAATTCATATTAATATCTATTTAATTCGTGCTTAGTTAATCTTTCGATTAGCTCAACGATGACTCGGTATATGATCTCACAATATAGACCTAGAAATGTGTTACGTTTCTACGTTGTATCTAATAAGGATAGTTTCAACCATTACGAGCTTAGTTTCCGAAATCAATCAATTGCAAACATATAGTAATAAAATATGAAAAAAAAAAAACATAAAAATTATTTTAAAACAATTTGTTGCTGACGTAGGCAATAAAAATAATCATAAATATTATTGATATGCGAGTCGTAACTCTATATATACTATATATGTATTGGGGCGCCGACCTTATCGCCTTGCTATATGTTATATATAATAATATTGTTAGAATTGGCGTCTGTCACAACAAATTAGATGCGGAAATGCTTCGATTGTCAACGAGGTTTGGTTTATAAAGTCAAGGAAGTGCTATAAATAAGGGCTCTACCTAGAACATAATATATCTTAAACCTTGAGTATGAGCACAAAGCAAGAGTTACGCATACATATACATGTATAGATCTACAAAACTTTAGACCCCTTAAAAATAAAAGTAAATTGACGTCAGCGGAACCTAACACCTTTTTTTTCTAGATACCGTCGCTGAGATATGAGAACAACTGTATCTCTATAGATACCTATACATATACATATATGCATATTTGTATGTCTGGCGTCTTTTTGTTGAGTGCAAACAATATGCGAAATTATTCAAAAGCCACTTTTTCTTTGACGTATCTTCTCGACTGAATGTTTCGACATATTTGCCTCAAACATTTTTTTATTGTTCTCTTTTGTTTCTTTTTATGGTTTCGTTGGGGGGAAACGCGCCTTGTATTAGAATTGCAAATAGTTTTTCTTATAGATACAATTGTCTTGACTGTCGAACTGTACTTATATAGAGAAGTATATAAAGCTATGATTGACTGATTGACGACTGACGCACAAAGGCTAAAATAGGCGTTTGGAATTGGAATTTTTTATAGTATATGAAGATTATATTATTGGAAGTAAGCTAAATTTCCTGCATGTTAATAGAGTTTTCTGAAAAATCTATTTCCGAATGTTAAACAAAATTTAGTTCAATGTTTAATAAACTTTTCTCTTAAAGTTGATTCATAACAAAAATCATATCAGTTATGAACTTACATAGAATTATTATTAGAAATATTCAAGAAATCTTGAACAAAAATGTTCACAATTTTTAGAAAGTTTTTGCTTTACAAAAAACACAAAAAATTAGACTGTAAATGAAAAAAAAATTACTTGGAAACTTTGTGGAAAAACTATTTTTAATAATTCTTGGGATTTTGGGAAAATTGCCTTCCCTTACAAATATGAAAAACCTATGGAAAATGTTTATAAGAAATGGGGCTTATCCACGCATAGCCCAGAAATAGTTGTCAGCTTAGCTAAATATATATATATTAGATATATGTATATAAATACGATATATATGTATATGGAATATTGTTGGCATTGAAATAACATCAAGTAGTCGTCGACTGTGTCATCATTCATAAACAGTTCATAAACTTGACAGCAATTAATTATAAAATATACATTGAAGCAAGTCTGTTCAATCGAAAGCTAAATTATGGTATTTAGAAAAAGAAAAAGAAAACGAAAACGAAAACGAAAATGCAAAGTGAAACTGAGAAAATCTTTTGAATTTTGTTTTTGCAGGCCGATCAGCTGACAGAGGAACAAATCGCTGAGTTCAAAGAGGCGTTCTCGCTATTCGACAAAGACGGCGATGGCACCATCACAACAAAGGAATTGGGCACAGTTATGCGATCCTTGGGACAGAACCCCACAGAGGCTGAGCTCCAGGATATGATAAACGAGGTCGATGCCGATGGTAAGTTGAAGATATCTTATATATATATGTAGGTATATATAGGCAAGAGAGATGTTCAGTTTATTGCAATTCCGCTTTATAGGAATCCCAAGCATTTTCTATGCTGAGGTCTATATAGTTCGTTTTTGAAAAGTCGTAATCCTAATATTACAAACTATATACAATATTGAACTTTCATGATAAGATCTTACCATATTTAGATTTCGTAAAAGTTGAATTGGAAAATCAATTTTCGATTGCCCAAATTCTTGAACTAGTTCCACTTGAGATTTCTGGTTCTTCGGTTCTTGTGTTCTTACTTAGTGTGCTAATTGCTTTGAACCTTTTTCAAGCTAATTATATACTGTACTATATGGTTCTATTCTTGAACGAGATCAGCAGACAACAAAATTGTGAATAGATCTCAGACAGACAACGAAATTCTTCGTGTCTTGGTTGGCTTTTCGTTCTTTTTGCGATCGGCTAAAAATATGCAACAAAAACACGTCATAGGCATTAAAAATAGATTACCAAATATTTTGGCCTGTTGTTTGGCCTGGCTAATGTTCATATTCTTCTAGTTGTTGTTGTTGTTGTTGTTGTTGTTGTTGTTGTTGTAATTGCTGTCAGAAATGCAAACACACAGGATTCTTGTCAAAAGGTGGTTGAGAAGCCCCCAAAAACTGGGAACACAAAGAACCTAAAGAAAATTTTTGGGAAAAAATAAACAAGAGAAATATTTGAATTTTGTTTCTTTTGAAAAGAAATTGAGCGATAGACGCCGCCAAATGTGTCGCCCGTTGAGGTTTTTCACCTTTTGCACGAAAACTTGTTCAACAACTGCACATTTCCACCAAGTGCGAGTGAGAGAGAGAGAGAGAGAGAGAGAGAGAGAGAGCATGAGTGGGCGAGTGGGAGGGGCGAGCCGCTTGCTCGTGTGGCTTTTTATATGTATTTTTAGCAATTGTGAAATGTGTCGAGAATAATTTGTTTTTGCTCTTGCGGGCTATATAAATTTTCACAAATTATAAATCACTTTTTTATGCATTCACACATGCATGTGTGTGAGTGAGTGTTAGTGTGTGTGTCGGCGCGCGCGTCTGTGTGTGCATTTGCCTTTTGCATAATGTGCTCAAAGCTCGACAATTAGCTTAAAAATAAAACAGGCCCCACCCAAGCACAAGCACAAGCAACAGCAAACACATGCAAACACGCACACACATACACACACACACGCGTAGCGTGATAAGTGCAAAGCGTAACAAGTATAAAGTGCAAGGAGATAAAAATTCAAGAAACCGAAATCAAGTCACCCACATCCGCTGACAGATGAAATAGCAACAACAATAACAGCAGCTAACACTCTCTTCTCTGCCAAGCAAACTCACGCTCTCTCTCTCTCAGTCTGTGCACTCGCTCACTACTGCTCTGCTTGCGTTGCTGCTGCTGCTGCTGTGCCAAAGTGCAAGGCGTCAAAAATTCCAGAACAGACGACTTGAAGTTACCTACTTCGGCAGCAGCAGCAGCAACAGTAACTAAAGCATTCCGCGCTCTCTCTCTCCAGTTCCCTTGCTCTTTACTGCTACTCTGCCTGCGTTGCGCTGCTGTTGTGCGAAAGTGCAAGGCGACAAAAGTGCCGAATAGCCGAAGTGAAGCAGCTGAGGCTGCCGTTAGCTATTACTCTCTCACACTCTCTGCATTTGTCTGCAGCGACTGTGCTGCTGGCGTCGTTACTTACAACTACATTTGCTCTTGTTATTCTGTCTGCTTCATACACGTGCAAAATGCGCATGTGATGGAAAATCCAGGGCAAAGTCTGCAAAAGGCGCTGAGCAGCGCATGCGCCAAACAGAGGATAACAGGCACAAGGAGCACGTGAATAGGCAGGCAGGCGACTCAGGGGCGGGGCGGGTGCGGACGAGCGACAGATTGACTGACTGACTCAGTCAGTCAGTACTGATGCTTATCGTTCTGCGCTAAAAATAGATTGTTGCTTGGCTCAGGGCAAATAAAAGAGAGAGAGAGAGAGAGAGTGGCATTTACAACTGTAAATGTATCTGTGTGTGTGTGAGAGAGAAAGAGCATGTTGAGCTTCTGTTTCACACTTAAAAGTGAAGTAGCGAACGATGGAATGTGTTTGTGTGGTATCTCTGTCAATGATTGATGTACGCTTTTTTGCCTGTATTCAAGCGTGAATGATGATAAATAAATATTATGGATTATATTCGATGAATTTTATATATTTAGTAAACATTTGGTCTATATAGCTCTACAATATAAATGTTTATAGTTCCTGGCATACCAAAACTTGATTGTTTTTGTTTTTAAATCTAGCAAAATTGTAGGAAATATTTCAGTTTTTCTGGGTTTTTTATATATATTTTTTATAAACATGTTGATTTTTTGAGATTTTATTATCAATAATATACAAATTCACACGTTTGGTTTGAAGTAGTCAAAAATAATATATAGTTTATTATATTAACTAATCATCTTTCATCTGTAGTCGCTCTTATATGATTTCCTTTCATTTGGAATGGTTAAAAACCATTCTAATATTTAAATGTTTTCTCTTTTTCTTTTAATTGTTTTAAGAAATAAGATTTTCTTTTGCTTCACGGCATTTGGGAAAAAGATAAAAATATATGTATATATATTTAGAATGGTCACACTGTCTGACAGAGTCATTAAAAAACAACTTAATTATAGTAGTAATTTGTTTAGATATATTATAAATGTATGGGTATACTATATAGACTGTTTAGTTTTAGTCATTTATATTTGTTTTGCACTCATTCACTTTTGCATTATTCACATGTTTTTCTGTTTTTCCTATATATATAGTTACTGTGGCTTACACAGCGATTATCTCGCCTATTTTACGATCTGGCGTGCATCAAATTATATAAAATATACACATATATATGTATATATACACACCTCGGTTTGTGTGTGCGTGTGTGTGTGTAATTTTTGTAGTCTGCGAACAACAGACGGAAACATTAAACATTCATTACTTAAAATTTTGTTGGCGACGTCCAAAAAAGAACTGCAGCCTGCATACAAACGACGCCATTAGAGAGAGAGAGGCAGATAGTGTGAGGGTGCGAGAGAAAGAGAGAGAGAGAGAGCGACTCCCCAGAGTTGTTGTCTTTGGAAGTTTTGCAATTGTCCAGCTCTATGCAAATGGCATATAAAATGAAAATCAAGCAGAGAAATAAATATGTATGTATATATAGATATGAGGAATCCCAATGTGTTATTTATAAAGAGTTCGTATACCCCTCTGCGTCTGCCCAACTAAATTTAGCGTTGAAAAAAAAAATCTTATTAAAATTTTAAATTGTCTGCAAGAAAAAATTTTGCGCAGCGTTGCGAAACGACAGAGCGGACGGTTATAGAGTCTGCGACTTATACACAGATATATATAGTGTGTATATATATATATGTTTGCATATTATTATAGAGGAAGTGTGGCTCGTCTCTCTAGAGGTAATGGAAACCAAAAACCAAGCAAGCAACCAGACATTGGCAACACAAATTGGCAAGAGACTCGTCATCATCATCATCATCATCATCAACAACATCATATGAGCCTTGTCAAAAAGTGTTTCTGTCTAAGGCGCGTCTAAAAGTCGATCAGCCATATAGATATACATCTATCTTTATATATATAGAGAGAGACTATATCTGGCCTATACACAAAAATGGCCTCAAATTTGTATTTAGCTGGCGTCTTGTATTTTGATTTTGTTGGGGAAATCCTTAGCCAAAATCAGCGACATAGTTCGCGTCAAAAACGAAATGTTTTAAAATAGAAATTTCCATATAATATTTGTTTTTATGCTCGTCACGTTGAGTGAGTAGAGTATATTGGATTTGAAGAATGTTTGACTTGATAAAAGGAATATTATATATCGAGTTTGCAATTATGGAATATATGTATTAGAATCCACAGATATTTGGGTTAGATCTTATCTTACATAGGCTTTTAGAGTTATAGATACTATTACTTATACCTATATATCTATAGTTTCTGATATTGTTGCTTGTTTTTGCCTACTGGACGAGTATTTCGCAGTCGTGCACAGCCAACTGCAACAGTTTTGCTGTATTTTTTTCATCCAATTTTCTTTTGGCGCCTCTTTATTTGCCGATATATGTGATTATAGCTGATATTCGTGCGCCATGCTTATTATTTCTAAATGTTCCATTCAATAATCATAATAATACTTGTGTGTTCTTTAATTGAAAGCATATTTTGCGTGTTTTTTTTTCGCTTTTAATTGCCGGATGATTTTTTTTTTAAGATTTTTTATTTATTTTGCTGCTTGTGTTTTAATGTAGTTGTTTTTTCGGCTGTGTTCGGAAGGTAACACTCGTGAATTGATTTGTATTTGTATTTGAACTTGAAGTAATTGACTGTGTGTGTGGGGCTATTAAATACGATAGCTAAACATTAATTTTACATTTGGTATGAGTTGTGGAATGTTTGCTAAACGATGTGGGTAGCATTGATTGCAATGAGTGATTGGTGTTGGCAAAAAAGGAGGCTAATACTACAGGTAGAGGCGAGTGGGATAACATGCTAACGTTTGTTAACACTGAATGATCGAATAGCAAGGTATTTAACAACACTAATTGGAGATGCAATATTATGTTGAATGTGTAACAAGGCTACGCCAGCCAGTAAAACGTTTAAGAATGCCATATAAAATGTTTAAAATGTGAAGTTATGAATATATAATATATTATAGATAAGCTAGTCTACGAATGTTTATATATACTTAGATACATCTTAGATCCACACTTTGCCAGAAGCAAACAGATTTATAGTATGACTTATCCAGTGTTAAATTCTATATTCAAAAGTTTTTCACATGTGCAAATAATAAAGAAAAGTGATTTCGAGAAAGTTTCCTCCTCGAATTCCTGCAAAGTTCTTCAACTTTGGCAAAAACTCTTCAAGCTCCTTGAGACAGTTGTCTAATCGTAGCATTATGTGTAAATATTAATGTGAATGCTCCATTAGAAGACCACACATTAGTTAGATATACTAGATACAGTTCATGGCATAAACTACGAAACCTTTTTGACCCGTGCCACGCCCCGTTTGCCGAGTCAATAACAATTAAGGTCTCGAGAGTTCGACACAAAACTTTTCCTGGTTAAGCACAAGGAAAAGTTTCACATTTTTTGCCCAATAGAGAGACATAAAAACAAAAAGAAGAGCAAGAGTAAAGGGAATGGAGGAGAGGAAAGGAGAAAAAAACACAAACTTTAAATAGAGAATGTGAAGTGAAACTTTTTCAATTAGTCTAACTGGCATTTTGTGTGGGCGGGCGGTGCTGGAGGTCACTTCATTTGTAAACCCCCAAAAGTTTCGTGCTGGGCTTATCTTATCCAGCGACAGGCCAGCACTAAAGTTATCAATGTCACAAATGTTGCGCATACGCCACGTGTGCCACACCAGAAAAATAAAGCAAATAAGAGTCAAATCCTTTCATAGGTCAAATATGGAAATCTGCTTGATTGCGACTGCGAAGGGATTTCTGTTTGTTTGCGAGCCAAAAGGGATTTGCCTGAGTTTATATAGCCGCCAGGTACACACAATGTGGGCGTGTGTGTGGGCGTGCCTATTCTGCTGAACTTCATAATAGAGAAATTTATGTTTGCCTTGTGAAATGCAACAAAGTGTGTGGGAAAGTAGAGAAAAAAAGGTCCGAAAGGAATTTCTCAATGATGAGAACTTTGTTTGAGGAGCTGGGAAGATGTCATAAAGAACTAGAACTTATTAAAGAAATAGATATGTTTAATAAAAGTCTGGAAAATCTAATGTATTTCAGCTGAAATCAAGATATTGCGAGCTTTTTCTGGAAAGCATAAAGAGGTGTACTATATAAATACACACATATAATACGAGATATATATATCAGATATATTTCTGTGAAAATGAATAGATGCAAAGAACATGAACATGCAATTGCCTATAATTCTAGGGTTTAGCAGAATTTCCAAAATTACATTTGACTAATTTGATGTTTAATTTTTTTCATATCGCCAGGCAACGGTACAATTGACTTCCCAGAATTCCTTACCATGATGGCACGCAAAATGAAGGACACCGATAGCGAAGAGGAGATTCGGGAAGCGTTCAGAGTGTTTGACAAGGATGGCAACGGCTTCATTTCAGCGGCCGAATTGCGTCACGTGATGACAAATTTGGGCGAGAAATTAACAGACGAGGAGGTCGATGAGATGATCCGTGAGGCTGATATCGACGGTGATGGTCAGGTCAATTACGAAGGTAAGCGAAAGCCAGCCAGAGGAACACCTGCACTCAACGCTAAGCGGCTTACGCTGCGTGCGTAGTTGTCGCGTGTCGTGTTGCTGTTGTTGTTGTTGTTGTTGTTGTAATTGTCATGTCATGTCAGGCCACTAATTGGATATTCGCACAACATTTGCTGTTGTTAGACAATTGACTTATGGCTGGGGTTATGCGTTTTGCGCTGCCAAAACAATCGCATAGCAGCCGATTGAATCACACAACAAATCCACACACAACACACATACAGTCACACACACACTCACAGTCACACTCAGTCATATTGTATAGATTTGAGTCACACTTTGGCACTTGTTTTGTCATTCGTTACTTTTTACTCATGAGATTTGCTATAAACTGATTCATTAGTGCGTGCTATAGAGTCTTTATAGACACAGCATATGGCCCCTAGCAAAGATACCCTGTAAATTTCTAGATATATTATATGTACTCATGTTTGATTAGACTTTGTTTCCCTTCTCAAGAATCTCTTTTCTTTGGAATTTCTTGAGCATAATCAATCAACTTAATGTTTCACTGGAAAATGTGTTGATTAATTTAGTTTCCTTTGTTCTATATAATTGGATTTATAGTTAAATCAATCATTTATTAGAATTTATTTAAAGTTTATGAGAAATATTACTAATTTCTGGGTTATATGAGGAGAGATAGAAGTATCAAAAATATTTTTATATATTTGAAAAATTAAGAAAAAAATTAATTGAATTTCTGTCGTATTTTCAAATTAATTTATCTCAAGAAGTTTCAAATTCTTAAGAATAAATATAATATAGAAAAAAATATATATAGAAATTATTAATAATATAACTTGAAAATGATATAAAGTGGACTTTAAAAATATCTTTAACTATTTTAGATAATTTTTCTTATTCTATACTCTTCAAATGAACAAACTCAGACATGGTTCTATATAAATTCTTTTCATATATAATTTATGTTTAATTTCCTTTAGATCAAAATTCTTTAGTCTAGAGCATCAACTAGTCAATCATAGCCGCATACTTTGTATACAAAATTTAGTTTCGTTTTGTGTGTTCTTCGAAATTTAATTTAATTGCTTGAAAATTGAATTTTCAATTGAGCAAAAGCGCGCAGAAGAAATAACAAATACAAATGCAACAACAATAATGAGATGGAATATATAAAATATAGCAACAAGGTGTTAAGATATTGTTCATGCTGCGCCGCCCTCTGCATCTCTTTGCTGTCTCGATTTGTGCCTCGTCTGCTTTGATTGTACTTAGAAAAGCAACAAATACTGAAATAATGTGATCTTCCTCTCCCACTCTGATGTCGGCCAAATACACAGATATAGATACATATATATATATATATACACGCATATATATATATAGTTATCGAGCGTTGTTTTCTGCCTCAAGTTCAAATAAAAATCGTTTGGCGCAAAAATCTTTTGCGGATCAAATAGATTAATCACAAACAATTTATGAACCGAACATAAAAATAACCAAGTGAAACAATATAAAAATAGGTGCTACTATACCTATTTTCTGACCCGAAAAGAAAAAAAACTTGATGAAAAGTCAAGGAAGCTGAAAATAAACCACAATTTATCAGATTATGCTAAATTGAACTGACAATCGATTGGGGAAGTAAATTAATGAGTTTTAAGTGTTGCAAAACGCGAGAATTTCATTTGATTTGACAAAAACTTAGTACTACAGTAATGTAATCACAATAGTGTGTGTGTTTGGGTTTATAGACTGTAAATTGTGGTTTTTATTTCACTTGAAATCTTATCTTAAATAGGGTCATAATTCCCATGAAATTATTGATTTAGCACAAACTTGTTAACAAGTAATTGAATTTTATGTGCTGACTGTTGAAAATTAATTGACGTTTTTTCATATTTGAAGGTTTATTAGAGCAGCAGGTAGAGTAGATAGAAAAATTATACAATTATGCACATGTAGTTAGGTAATTGTTTGATCTGACATTAAATCAATAGTTTTTTCGTAAGGTTTTGTGTCTATCAGGTTTTCTTCTATATTTGTGTTTTTTTTATACGTTTTTTTAAGCTACTTCAATATCACCTACAATAGCACTACTTTTCTAGACCCGCTCTTCTCTGCGATTCTCATTTACCCTCTGATTTATTTGATGGCCCCTTTCATCTCATTCTGTCTTTTTCGTTCCTTATATGTCATTTTTTCTCCCTACGTGTCTTTTGTTTGTCCTCTCCTCTCTCAAGAGATTAGCTTTTTCGTATCTTTCTCTCTCTCTTAAGTGATTTTCTTCTCTTACTAGGAAATAGGTCCTTTCTCTCTGGCTCATACAATCCTTCATTCTCTCTCTGCTTACTTCATACTCGACATTTTTCACTGCCTTTCCCTGTTTCTCTCTATATCTTTATTTGACCTAATATTGATTCCTTCCTTCTCCATTGTTCCCTTGTTCTTTCGTATTTTCTTCTTCATTTCGCTTGCCTAAAACATTCTAGCTAACTCTCTAACTGTATCTCTCTCTTCAAATCTTTCAACCATTACAAAAAGCTGTTTGCTATTTAACGCATTACACATGATCGCATTCGCACATTTGTCAGCTGTTTTTCGGCGCTCAGTGTTAATTTCTTTTTGGGCTTTTCCGCGCTGCCTACGCAAAGTGAAATGTTTAATGCTTAAATGAGACAACAATTAAAATCAAATATAAATATTGTGCAATAATCCGAACAACAAAAGAAATTCGAATAGAACAAGAAGTAGGAAGCAGAGAGAGAAAGGGAGGGAGAGAGAGAGACAGAGAGCACAGCTGGCAGGCAATTTTGGCGAGCTGTTTGAACATTGACCGACAAGAAGCCGAACAAATATCTGTGTATCTGTGCTATATATACTATATATATATATGGCAAAATGAGCATAACATAAATAAATGCGAGTTGTTGCCATTTGCTTATTGCCAATTAACGAAAGTCTTTATTGTTGTCTTGTTGGTAACGACGGTGGGTGTACGGCAACTGAAAATTATATGGCCCAAACAATGGGGCCGGACCGACCCGACTTCTCTCTATAATAATGGCTATATGCACACACAAAGATGAGACTTACTTTGGCCCACGGCCAAATATAAAAATGTTGTCAGAAAATAGGCGAAAAGCAAAAGGAGAAAAATAAAAACCGAAATGAAAATCAAATAAAATGTTAAGCAAAATACAAAAGAAAAACAAATTCAGCAATAGCGCGGCAAAATAAAATATGGCAAAGAAAACGAAAAGAAAAAAAAAACAGAAAAAAATTGTTAGCTCTGGCGAATGTAAACAAAACGACGAAAGATAAACAGCAGAGCCACAAAGGCCAAGAGGCCCAGCGATCATAGAAAAATCAAATGTTTTCCGCGTTTTATAACACTATAAAATAGAGTTTTAATTTTAGTTTAATTGCCGAAAAAAACAAAAGCCCAAGCCCAGGAAAAACCCATTAAGAAAATTTACTTGGCAACAAAAACAAAAACAACAACAACAAAAAAAGGGTGCGAAATGTCAAGGCCCAACACGAAAAGTCAATTTCTGATTCGATTTGGGTTGGGTTCAAGCAAAAGAACATTTGCATATTGTGAAAGATAATAAAAAGAAAAGGAAGGTCTAAAGGTTGTTCGGGGCGCGTCCTCTGAACTTTTTGCGAATGTTGCGTTTGTGCCTCAAATAACGTTTTATTTTTAAAACTGTTTAATATTTAACGAGCACAAGGCGCGGAATCTTGGGCATTTTTATGGGTTATATAAAAGTGGTATGGAATAGAATTTATGATACAGCTTTATAGATTGTGAGCTAATAGCGAGAAAATAGAGTGAACTTTTTCTTATCAAGCTATGAAATGAATTGGGATTGTCAGAAAAGGTGTGATTAAGCTCAGAATGTAAATGAAAACAGTTTGGAAATGAAACATATATTGTAAGAAAATATAAATGAAAACAGTTTGGAAATGAAACAGATACTCTGTGCTTTATATGAGAAGGGAGAAGGTAGAAGTTATGGAGAAATAACTAGGCGAACTAAAAGAGAGTCTTCAAGTTCAAGATATGAAAAACGTTGTTAAGAGTATTTTATGAGTAAAATTTGAAATGAAAACAGCTTGCAAAACTTGGAACAGATTGAATTTAAACCCTTGTAAATCATTAAAAGATAAGGTTCTGTACAGATTAGATCGTGAGAGAAACGTGTGGAATAGAAACAATAAGAGAAACCAAAGAGCAAGTCGCATCATTATAAAACATTCTGTGGAACAACTCGAAATTGAAAAAAAATTGTAATGGAAATAATACTTGAAATACTTGAAATAATACGAAACAAAGAGATATCTTTGCGCTACACCCGTTATAAGATAAATGCAATTATCTGTTCAACTCGTGAGTGGGTGAATTACAGCATCAACTTCTGAACAATCAGGTGCCATGTGACGTGGTCCGTAGCGCGATGTTGTGACTTACGTGTATTTGTTGTGGTCGAGAGGCCAAACGTTTTTCACATGCTACAAATATGTCAAAAATGCGCGCGACCACAAGCGCTAGAAGAAGAGAGGGGGAGAGGAAGAGGGAGAGAGAGGGGAGAGAGTCACAACAATAGCCCCAACGCCGCAAATGCAGTTTTTGGGTGTACGAAGGGGTGTGCAGAGGTGGCGGCGGTTCGAGAGGTTGCGGCTTGTGTTTGTGTGTGTGGAGGCAGTCACTTGTCTATATTTAGGAGCTGCATGCAAACACCTGATAAATCGGGGACACGAACGAACGGCCCCAGCCCCGGAATCGTTTCATTAGCCAACATTTCGCTGACAACGTTTGCCAATTTGTCCCCCACTCGCCCCTTCACACTGCCCCTTAATGAAGTACCATAGACAGACACACATACACCTTATACTGATTGCCGGTTTTATCAGGAAAAGAAAAACGGACAGACGGACAGACAGTTCAAATCGAACAATGTCCGCGCTCGCTGTTTGTTGTACCATTCCACTTGTATCACTTTTCATCTTTATCTCAGCTGCTCTTTGTCTCGACTTTCTTCTTCTCTTTTTCCTCTGATTGCAGTTGCTATTTTTGGCACATATACATACTTAGTACAGTAAATGGAATAGAGTATGTGCTGAGAGTCTATTCACTTGATGGAATTGGAATTGGAATTGATTCATTCTACTAGTGCTTGGAGCGAAATTGAAATTGAAACATGTTGCAATTTATATTCAAAATGAGGATATAATGTTTAATATATACTCTCAAATCTCTATTCTAAACTTTTAGCAATACTGGAATGCTTGGAATGGAACGCTTTGTATTGTACCAAGAAGACTATAAATAAATGACAATTTCTTTTTCAATTCAATTCATTTTAATGTCATATGTTGCAATTCCTTATTTCTAAGAGTAATATTTATTCCTAGATCATTTGCACAGCGTATTTGAAATTCGAATTCATTTGAATATCGTTTATTTCCCCCTCTATATCTATATGGTCTTTTAATCTGGCGTGTCTGGCAGCGCACTTAATAAATTTTCCCCTGATTTCTGTTCTCGCTCGTGTTCGCGCGAGCAGCTTTTCATCAGTCACTCGACGCGGCGTCGCAGCGCATCTTGTGACTTGCCTATTTGTCTTATTGATTAGTTGATTTTTGGTTTGAGAGAGGGTGTTGGTGAGGGGTGAGGAGAGGGCTGAGCAGAGGGAGCTGTCGGCGTGCGACACATCTATTTGCAGCAGCTCTGCGCCCCTCATATGTAATGCCTGTAGTGCAATGATTAGGTATTTTTGTGTAACGGTAATCGCTGTACAGTGCAAATGTTGCCTGTAAATATTTAACTTGAAGATAAATGAATGAATTGTGAATTAGTTTCCTGAATTGAATTTAAGATTCTCTTTTAAATTCTGTAATATTTCCCCCCCACTAATCACATGCTTTCCCTTCTCCTTTTCTTTGCAGAATTCGTGACTATGATGACATCGAAGTGAAGCGTTAAATTATTTCTTTTTAAGCCTTTCTATTTTTTTAAGATGTTGACGAAGACTGTAGCTGTGCGCAAGAACATCGCGCCGCGCTGTTGCTATGGACCCCAATAAAAGATCTTAAAAAAACAACAAAGAGTTAAGCAAAAAACATCAACAACAACAAAACAAGAAGAAGAAGAAGAAGAAGAAGAAGAAAAACATTAAAAACAAAAACATTTAAGAAACTTATAAAACAAAAGAAAAGAAAGAAAACTTTACACTTAAACTAAACGAAGCAAAACAAAAAAAAAAAAAACGCAAACGCAAGAAAATTTAAACAAAGCAAAAATGAGAAAAACCCAGAAAAAATTACATAAAAAATTTATATAAAAAACAAGAACAACAACAACAACAAAACACACTTAATTTTAATGCGAGAAACCAACAACAACAACAACAACAAACAGCAAAACTTAAAGAAGTCACCGTTTAAACAAGAAACAAACAGCAAAAAGCATGTTATAAGAAAAGAATTAAACTACTACACTTAAACTACAGGCATACCACACTATAACAAACAATCAGAACTTTTGTGTAAGCCGCGCACAGAGCGTGGCGCGTGCAGCGCCCTCTATGGGTCGGCAGCGACGCCCACTCTCTGCGGCGGCGGCAGCAGCAGCAGCGCCAACTGGCGGCGGCGGCGGCGGCGACATTTGTAGGCAAAAGAGAGAGCTCTGTTCAAAAACTAAACAAAAGAAAACAAAACAAAAATTAAATTGTTTCAAGTTTAAACAACATTTGTCGAAATTCGTTGCAAAAATAATAAAAAAATAAACAACAAGAAAAAGAAAATTCAATTTGTAATTTTTGCAAAATGAGAACAAAATGGAAAACACCAACAACAGCTCTGCACACAAACACACACACACACACACACACACACACACACACACACACACCTACACAAATACACACTCACACACAACAAACAGAAATAAAATATATTATAAATACAACATATATATATTATAAATAATGTAAAATCAAACAACAAATTCTTCTTATTAAATTATATTTAAATTTAAAATTAATAAATATAAAGAAACAAACAACAACAAAAAAGAAAACAAATAAAAATTACCAAAAAAAAAAAAAACAAAAAAAAACCAACTAAAGAATACATTTTCGATATAAAATTAAATTAAAATTATGCAATATGTGTATAGATATATCTATATATAGTATATATATGTATATGTATATGTATATATATGTATATAGTATATATATATATATATATATATATATATATATATATACTAACTGGCTGGTCAGAGTTGCAGCTTTTGGCGCGCTGAGGAAGGGTTTACTTTGAAGGTTTGAATGGCAGCGTTACATATATATGTATATATATATATATTATATATATATATGTGTGTATCTGAGATATCTGATAATGGCAGCATAAACTTATTCAACAAGCAAATCGCAACAACTAAAAACATTTCTCTAGCAAATTAAGTGGCAGCAAAGCAAAAGCAAACAAATACAAGTTAAAACTAATCTATAAATATATATATATATACATACATATATATATATATATATATATATATATATAAATTAACATAATTTTATTATAAAGAATATACAAATTAAATATTTATATGCGAAGAACGAGAAGAAACGCGCGGAAGCAGAGCAAGAAGAAGATTTCATCAAACACACACATAAAAAATGATATATATATATAAAGGAGGAACAGCTAAAGTAGAAGAAGCAGCAGCAGAAGAAGAAGAAGACAACTCTTAATAGCAAACTAGACGACGAAGTAGCAGAAGAAGAAGAAGCAACAACAGCAGCATAAAAACATTAAAATATAAATATACATACATATATATATAGCGAAAAGTAAAAACAAAACATAGTTATATATATATCATATATTATTATATATGTGCCTATATAATAATATGTCTATATATATATATATATTGGGGTTTTCTTTTAAGTTAAGTGAGCTTATGATAAATGCACGCAATTGACAAAAGAACACATAAACCATAAACACAACTGTACCCAACGTCGGCGCGCATTAGCCAGACCTAACCTAACTTTTAAAACTAACCTCAAAAAAAAGCAAACAAGAAAAGTTATATGCAAGAAATGCAAAATGAACACAACTGTACTTTAATTTAGTTTCATATCGAAAAAGCGTTTTCCTTGTTTCCTTTCTCTACGAACTACTATCTGCTTAAGTTTTTCTTTTTTGTCTCGTGTACTATCTCTTCCCACGTCTCTCCTCCAGCTATATTGTTGCGCTTGCTGAACGAACTCTGCTATAACTTCTCCATATACATATATATATATATCTTAATTATATATGTATCTATCCACACTCTACTACAAACCTGCGCATCTTCACACACTTTTCTTTTCTCTTCTCCCACTGCATTAAACCAACTGTGAGTATAATATATATACACATCTATCTATATATATATATATATATAATACGATATAAAGATTCGGCTATAATATAATTATATATATATATAATAAAAGTAATTTGGTTTGCTTGATCTTTGGAACAAAATCTTGAGTTCCGCAAGCAAAAAAAAAAAAAAATTAAACTCAAAAATGAACTTTTCTATAACTTTTTTTAAACAAAACAAAACAAAAAAAAAACTAAAATTTTGTAGTGAAAATTTGTGCAAATTTTAAAACCAAAATTGAAACTAAAGCAAGTTATATATATACGATCGGATGGTCTCTATATGATAAAAGCAAAACTTTAAACTTAAACAAAATTTAACTTTAAAAAAAAAAACTAAAACAAAACACGAATTTTTCTATTTAAACAAAAACAAAATGAAAACACTTTGCGATACTTGAGATAAAAGAGATTTTTGTTAAGCTTCGCAGCGATCTGGCAACTCTGGCGCAGGCATTTCCATTGCAAATGTTTGCAAAAAAGTTAACAAAACAAGACAAAAGCAAAGGAAAGGAAAGAATTGAATAAACCATTTGAAACAAATTTGTAGCTAATTTGCCTAACAGAACAAAAGCAAAAACAAAAACAGAAATAAATTAAAATAAAGAAGAAGCGAACAACAAGAACAACAACAAAAAAGAGAACTAAAAAGCAAATGTCTTAAATATTTATGAATTCTGTTTTTGCAGTGGCAAACGTTAAATATTACAATATTTGCAGGCATATATATATATATACATACACACACACATATGTATATATATATAATGTATATATACATATGTAAACATCATGTATGCTAAACAGAAACTTCTTTAAAAAAAAAAATACACAAACATTTTAAAAACCTCGAAACAACAAAAAAAAAAAATCAAATTGTGTTTTCTCTTTGTGTTTATCTTTCATTCTTGGTATTTTTTTTTTTTTTTTTTTTTTTTGAAAAACTTTCTGGGATTGGCTTTTACAGACAACACTCTCTACACTCGCTAACAAATCTGGTCACACTCGAAAACATTTCTCACGTCTTCTTCCGACTAACGCTCGACGCTGGATGAAACCGAGAGAGGAACCGCATTCTAACCATGAATTTAGAAACCAAACTAAACCAAAAACAAAAATTTAACAAAAATAAACTCAACAACCACCTATAAAAATGTTTTCAGTGTAACGTTGCAAGAAATAAATCAAATATTTATATATATACATACATATATAAAAACATATTTTTAATGTCTAAATATATGCGTCTAATATTATAATAATACGAATAACCATATGTACCTATACCAACAGCTTGAACAGCCCTCGTAATAACACAATATATAGTATGCACTAAAAAAAAAAAGAAAATACTGTTTCCATTTCAAATAAACAACAAAAAAACTTCAAATTTTCGAACCTTTCAAACATATTTTTCGATTGTTGTACATAGAGAAAAACATTTGTGTCTAAACATAATCGATAATATATCGGACATATATACATATACTATATATATATATATACATTCCTGATACAGATATTGATGTTGTGCATAGTTTGTAAACTTTCGTCAAAACTTCTAAGTGTGCAAAACCATAAAATATAATTGAAATGAAAAGCAATTGTAGGCCTTCAAAGCTAAAGCAAATTATATATGAAATAGAACAGATATAAAAAAATATATATACATACATTTATATACATTAAAACAGCATTATGAATTTTGAGAACTTTATTTGAATAACTTTAATAATATTTGATTTAAATTATGTTTTATTTTAACTATATATAAATTTTCTTTATTTTTTTTTTAGTCTGTTCCATCTGCAAACCGTAAACGTTTCAATTCCGCACGTTCCGCCATTAAGTTTTGGTGTTTAGAAACACGCGCGAAATTGTAACGTTTTTAGTTTATTCGAAATCGATTTCGATAACATTTGCCGATAGCAAAATGCAAACTGTGTGTGTGTGTGTGTGTGTGTTAGAGAGAGTGTGAGTGTGCATGTGTATGTGCTGGAGTGTGTGTGTGTGTGCGTGCGTGTGCATCTAATTAAAAAAAAATTGCAAAAATTTATTGATAAATTTTAAAGATTTTTAAAAAATTTTGGGGAACAGCTAAAAAACAGTTTTTGTTTATTGAGTAAAAATATGTTAAGATTTAAGATTTAAGTAGAGTTGAAATAGTTTTAGTTGAAATATTTCTATATATTGTATAATTTTAGCTTAATTCAAGTCAATTTTGGTTAAGCCTAAAAGCAGGCAACAGATTTTAAATTGAGTTCAGCCTGAAAGTAGGCAACATATTTGCAATTGCAAGTTTTTGCCTTGACATAGTCCAAAACTTCACGCATATAAATTAAACTGTATATTAATTGCCAGCTTGTTGCATTACACACACACACACACACACAGACACTTGAAAATTTCTGGGTTTTTGCAACATTTTGTGGACTGCGAAATTGTTTGAATTTTCTTCAAACAGCTACAACAACAACAACAACAACAACGGCATCGAATTTTAAGAAGAAAAATAAGCAACACGAAAAAAAAACAAATATATATATATATATATATATATATTAAAATTAAAGGAAACACAGCGCATAAGCTGTTTATTTTAAGCATATAACGATTATAAAGATCCTAAATGTTGAGCAAATATATAACGAGTATATGGATATATATTTAGTCTACAAAACAAAAATGAAAATCGCTTTAGACACACACAAACACACACACACACACACTTATACAATAATCAAAATCTTGGCAAGACGAAAGTAAAAGCAGAAAATAGAAAGAAAAAAAGAAAAACTAAAACTAAACAAATCCCTAAACAACTGAACTTATGTAAACTGTAACTTCTAAGCGCTGTAAACGACAAGTCTTAACAAATTTCAGAAACAATGTAGAGAAATCCACAAAAAAATAAAAAACAAAAATCCTTTCTTTTGTAATTACTAAAAAAACCCGAAACTAGCTGAAAACTATTTATACCACAGTGTAACAGCAGGTAAATAGAACAGTTTTCCATTATATCAAGTATTAAGGTGCATACCTAATAAAACAACAAAACAAAACAAAACAAAACAAAAACAAAAAACAAATCAAATTCATAAACCAACAACAAGAATAATAAATATGAGAAAGAAAAAAAAACAAACTGAAAACAGAATAATAACAACAATTTTAATAACAATTCTATTCTATTTAACAGGCAAAAGAAAAACCAATAAAAACAGAATATACAAATAAAAATACAAAATGTTCTTTCATTTTTGTACGAACTAGTTCCAGCTCCAGCGTAACAGTGCGTATGCGTAATATTATTAGCGCCATCTAGGTGTTAGCATGTGGAGCTACATGAAAATTTGTATGCAAGCTGTGGCGCCATCTAGGAGTCATTCTTTAAAGAGAGCTTTTTTTGGTAGTGTCCTTACAAAACTATAAGTTTATATGCTCAGCTATAGATGGTGCTAGTAAATTTATCACATTTAAATAAATTTATAGCAGATAAATTTTTAACTCTCTATGTTAATATTATGCAAGTCTATATTATAAAACTACAACTACAAATCTAAAGCTTCTCACTTCAGCTCAATTTGAGTGTTTTAGAGAGCTTGCGGCGCAGCTGTGCGTTAAACTCACTAAAGAGCTCAAGCACAACTTTTACAACTGTTAAAAACACTCACTCACGCTAACGGCGTTTAATGAATGAATTAAGCACAAACAATGAACAGCAGCTGGCAGCTTTTACACAGGCGCTAAACAAAAGCAAAACAAAAACAAAACCAAAAGCTCGCCCAATGCAGTTGTGCAGCGTCTTCTCGGATGCCATGTGTTGAGTAAATAGAGAGAGCGAGTGGGGAGATGTAAGAGCCGACAAGGCAATTGCTGTGGGAGGCGGAGTGTGGGAGAGCACCAGACGAATGTGAGAGCAGAGCAACGAGCGAGTCAGGGTTGCCAAGGTTGCGAATTTGAAGACAAAAACAGGTGCAATTCTTTATTATTGCATATGTATGTATTATATTATTATAAATATTTTCTTGTTAATAAACATAATAATAAATAAATAAAAAAAAATAAGTGAATGCAATATAGATTTGTTTTAATAATATATTAAATATTTTAACATTAGCTTATTTTTACAATTTAAAATTTTTCTATTGGCAACCCTGGAGCGGGCTTTGTTTATGCCTTGCTTGCTTTGGTATTTGTTCGACCGCGAGACGAGAGGCTGGCAAAGCAAAGTCGACTGCGACGTCGGCTGATGTTGCTGCTGCTGCTGCGGCTGTTACAGAGTGAGCTCAGTTGCTGGCAGGACTTTGACAGTGCAAGTCATCGGTAGCGGGCGCGCGCGTCTCGAGTTTGTTGTTAGTTTTTATGCGTTGTTGTTGCTTGCGACTGTGCTGCTGCTGCTGCTACTTCTGCCGTTCTCGTTGCAGCTAAAGTAACAAGCGCGAGCGTGTCCTTGCCGGTTGTGTTCTTCCTCCTCCGCCACTTCTTCTGCTACTTCAATTGAAGCGATTCCCCAAAGTGTGTGCATGGCAAATGCAGCCATAAAAGCGCCAGTTTGCGTATAGTCTTATTGGCATGCTCCTGGCTGTCCGGAAAGTGGCCGCGTCGCGAATGCCGCTGCAGGCCTAATTTGTTGACCAGCTGCCGCGGCATGGCCAGCGAACGTATTGCCAGCGGCGGGCGCCATGCACGCGTCAGCCCGACGCCGGGACGCGGCAGCAAAATCGCGTATACGCCGTGTCCGCGCTCCGAGCCGCCGCAGGATCTGGAGCTGGCGCCCACGGCTCGCAACTGTCTGGCCATACCGATGTCCTCGCTGCAGACGGCCAATGGACCCAATAGCAAAGGTAAGTGCGGCTAATTAGTGTGCAGATTGTAGTGCGATTTATTTGTTTCTGGTATACTCTGTAATTATGGAATATTTGATAGGGGGTATATTCGTGCTGCACTTATTTTGTGTGGCATGTTTAAATTAGCGTAATGAGTACTTTGTAATCTACACGGGTGTTGTATACCCTGTACTTGTGGAAATTGTGAAAGGAGTATATTGTGATTGCAGGTATTTTTGTGAATGAATGCGTGATAATAGTGTATAACCTAAGTGTTACATTTCGTATGTATACCCTGAAATTTATTGCAAGTTTTGTGAAGGGTATATTACTTTTCAGCCATAGCATAATCTTGAATTAATATATTTTTATAAATATTTATATCATGCTACAACTCAATATATCTATAATTCAAAACAGTTTACAGAGCATCTCTCTAGTCGTTCACTCTCAGCCTCAGCTCGCACTCGCTACATGTCTTGACATGCAATTGTTTTGTCTATTTGTTCTTCTCATAAATCAGCTAAAAAGGGCCGCCGCAGCCGCCTGCATTTGTGCCTGGCAATCAGACTTACAGATATTTGCTATAGATAATGCCGTTGTTTTTGTTCTCTCTGTGTATGTGTGTGTGATTTTTTTTCTGTTTTGTCTTTCTGTTTTATTTTCACATTTGCCTTGACATGTTTCGTGCGCTGTTTGATGAGTTTTCGCCCTCTTCTTCTCCCTTTCGGCATTCATCTTTACATACATATCTTCATCTGTATTTTGTCTTCCGTTTGCTCTTTTCAAGTGGCAATTTGCATGCGAATTTAACAGCTGCCGCTGTCGCTGCCTCTGCCGCCGCCTCTGTCGCTGCCAACACGTGACTTTGATGGCGAATTCATTGTCAATGCGAAATACAAATCGCAAATCAATTCAATGTCTGCCAAGGGGGCAGAAAGAGAAAGGGCGAGAGAGTAGGCAGAAAGACAATGGCAAGAAGTGCAACATAAACGAATTGCGAGCGTAGGGGAGTGAGCGAGATGGAGTGAGTGTATTTAAGTGAGTTCTTTGTTTTTCGCTTGCCAGTGATCGGAGAAATTCCTTCATTTGAAATATCCCTAATGGTATTTGACATAATTGCCAAAAACAAACAAGCTTACGCTTATTGAATGTTTGCTGTGTTTAATAGCTTGAATTTAATGGCATAAAACATTTCCTTCAACATTTATTCTGGTTTTATGGTATATTTTATTGGTGGAGCATGTTCCTATCTTGATAATAAAAATGATTGTCAGGAAAACAGGAGGAAATATTGCTTTTATTATAGATATTTGCGTATGCATGGGTAAATACAGGAAAGTCGTACAGGAATTTATTTAAATTTGCTGATATTCCATAAAGATTGGGAAAATGGAATTTTGAGAGTTCCCAATATTAAAGATAAAGCCCAAAGTATAAGCGATACAAAGGGAGTGAGTCCACTCTCAATTCAGGCATTTGTATATATATGGCTTAGATTATCACGCATCGAATTGATTCATTTCTCAACATTAAAGACATATATTCCATAGCCTAAAAGAAAACTTCACGCACAGTGTGCGCTTATTACACAAAAATTGTGTTGACTAATTGCCCACTGTGCAGCGATTTCATTTTGTTTGCGGTCGCCTTTTGGCCACTGTTAACAAATTGTGGCATGAATGGCCGACTGCCCATCATTCGTAATTAGCCATGTTTTATGCGACGCCAACAGATACAAATTATAATTTTTAAAATTTATGGCTGCAGCAGCAGCAGCAGCAGCTGCTGCTGTTGACCTACAAAATAATAATAATGAAAAAAGAAGCGAACCCTAGACTGGGCCAAGTTGCAATTGTGACCCACTGATCGAAGGAGCAAATCACAAAGCGTGTGGCAAGCAATTTAAGCAGCTGCCTAATTAATATTCATGCAACACCCACACACACACACATATACATATATGTAAAAGGGGCGAAAATGTCAATAAAGTGGGCGGTGCTTGCAGCCTGCTGGGCTAAGCTGCAGCTAGCGACGCGCAACGTGCAACGTGCAACATGCAGCGCACCACGCGGCGTATAATTTATGCAACTCGCCTTTGATGCTGTTGCATATGCATGAAAGTACGGGGAAAGCAAAGGCAGAGTAAAGAAAGCAAACGCAAAAAAAGCGAGAATAACTTTTCCCATTTTTTCCTCGTTTTGCTGAGTTCATCTTCTTAAGCGGCTTTCTCTGAGGCAATTTGTGTGATGCTAAATTTTGGCGTTTTTTTTCAACAACCGCTGTTAAGCTAATGAAATCGCCATTTAAATGCAGATTTGTAACTCTTATATAGACAGTTATTGTATAGATTTTCTTTTTTTCAGGTAATTTCTTATATATTTGAGAGATAATAAGGAAAGAGCATGCTGGGTTAATTAGCAGCTGCTGTTAAGTTGATGTTATATAAATTAACATTCTGCTAAATAATGTTTATAGTAGGAAATACCTATGAATACTGAGTGAGAAAGAAGAAGACTCAATTTCGCTGGGTATTTGAATATATTAAATATAAATTAACATTCACCATAACAATGCTTGGATTATAAACTACTTCTAAATAATAAGTGAGAAAGAAATAGCTTTAGTACTTTAATTTGAATACCAAGCATACTTACATGGTATTTAAATATGTTTTACTGAATTCATTATCTAAACTGTTTTTATATAAAAGTTTTTACAAGCACTTACTGTCTCCCTCCACTTTTACATAATCACTTTAAATGCTGATATAAACAGTTTATGTAACTTTGTGAGAAGAATTATAAAATAAAAACTATCTATCTAGCATTAGTCTAACTTTATCTATTATATTATACAATAAACACTCTCTGAGGATCAAACTTTACATAATTTCTTTTACATAATTCGCTTAACATAATTCGCTTAATATAATTCGCTTAACATAATTCACTCAACATAATTCACTTAACATAATTCGCTTAACATTGCCCTGTTGATTGATAATTTAACATGATTTTCCCATAAAATACACTCAATTCAATATATTCTCGATGACTTTTGGCCTTAGAGGCTTTCCAAAGTGACGTTAAATGGCATAGCCAAATAGAGCAACAGTCACAAGTTGCAATTGTTTTTGCTCCCTTTGCGCCTTTTTGCCTCTCTGTTTTGGGTATCTCTGTAACCTCTGCTGGCGCTGGGCCAAAATGTTTAAATTATAGTGCGGGCAGCCATTGATAAGTAGCCCGGCAACAAGGCAGCTCACTTCATTTATCACAATTTATGGCCGTGCGGACATGCCAATTGGAAGCTGCAGGTGTCTTTTTTTCACGCTATTATTCTTCATCTTCTACTGTGTGAGCAGCTGCCTGTTCTGACTATCTGGCAACGTGGTCACTTTGTTTCGCTTTGCTGCATCTGCGGGTAATTTGTTTGGACTTGCACTTGGCCTTGAACGCGCCGCAGGCAATTGATTTGATGCGCTGCCAAAGATTGTCTACCCAATGGAGTTGTCAGCCAAGGTCCAGAAAAAAGACGGCCCAATCAGCAAAAAAGCGTTAGAGTAGGGAGTTATTGACTGCATAATGCTCGTTCAAGGTAAAGCTAAATGTAGTCAAAAATTGAAGGAAGAGAACTAACATTATTTCTTAAATCAGACTGTTCAACTGTAGAAACTAGTCTTCTAATAACTTTACTGTAAACGAATATACTCTTTTTCACTTTCTGAACGAGTAAAAGGAGCTGCATCAGCTGCTGGCATTTGCTCTCATTTAATCTTGCCTTGTGCATCTTTGTCCTGTGGTTGGCTTTCATCTGGCCAACTAAATCAGTTTAAGTCTTTCAACTGACAGCTCAAAGGCTCTGAGGTTTATTAAAAGAGTGCGCTAAAGATATATATGTACATATATATACTGATTACTCTTTTGTCAGTGGCTTAGTCTATATGGCTTGAAATTCTGTTTGGTAAACTCGCTTTGTCTGCTCTACTCTATATAATATAATCATCTTTTTATTGTTATAAAATTTGAAATCTTAGCTCTGATTCATAAAGCAAATGTCTGTATTCCCTGATGCAGTTAAAATTGCGTGTGTTACGTTTAAGGTTTACGAATTCAACACACAACGGAATTGCAAATTAAATGTTCTCTTGGGGAGAGAGAGAGAGGGAGAGAGAGAGAGAAAGAGAGGGACAGAGATGCAACAATATATGCTTCTTATACATATGTACGTATATAAATATGAATGTATGTGTGTTCTTTTGTTGCCTCTGGCTATGCTTTGCAGTCGCAACGGGAAATGGTCATAGCTTTTGATGTATATATATATATATATATATATATATATATATATAATGTACATAGATATTTACTTAAGCATATGATATGAGTTTATTTTTAGAAAAAGGTTCAGCTTGACCTAAATCAAATAATATTTCTTCACATATCAAAGAAACTAAGATTTCTTTTGCTACAATGACAGCCAGCACAAGGAAAATTGATTTTCTTTATACAGTATAGCCGGCCTAAGACAGGCACTCAGTATTCAAAACTTTCTCTAATGAAAATTTAAAAAAAATTGTCAATCTTCGACTTATTATTTCATATTATTTCATTTAAAGTTATTATACCCTGAGCCCATTGAAAATGGGAAATGTTTGTAACAGGCAGAAGGAGGTGTGGCAGACCCCACAAAGTACATATATTCTTGATCAGGGTGACGAGCCCTGTCCGTCTGTCTGAGATGTTAGAGGAGATGTTAGTTTGCATATGTATGCAGCAGCGGCAGCACTAAATACTCTGATTGGTCGCTAACTGATAGAGAGTTTAGCTGACGCTAACTCAGAGAGAGTCTTAACAGTTAAACTCGACTTCGAGTGGCAGCCGAAGATCCGGAGAGCTGTTTCTTGCAGCAGAGAGAGCCTCAAGAGTTGAGCTTGACTTTGAGTGCAGCTGTCGCTACCCTATATAAAGCTGCTTATGGTAGCAGCAGCACCAGCAGAAAGTGCTCTGATTGGTTGCCTAACGATCGAGTGTTAAGTGGGACTCAGAGAGCCTCAAGAGTTGAGCTTGACTTTGAGTGGAGCGGTCGCTGCCCTGTATAACGCTGGCATCAGTAGCAGCAGCAGCAGCAGCAGCAGCAGCAGCGGCAGCAGAAAGTGCTCTGATTGGTCGCCTAATGATCGAGTGTGAAGACTAGAGTGCAGCTGTCGCTAGCCTATATAAAGCTGGCATCAGTAGCCGCAGCAGCAGCAGAAAGTGCTCTGATTGGTCGACAAATGATCGAGTGTTAAGTGTGACTCACAGAGAGGTTCAAGAGTTGAGCTGTCGCTGCCCTATATAAAGGCAAGCCTACTGCAGCGTAGCTTCAGTTGCATTTTTAATTTTCTGGTGATCAGTCGTTCAGTGCGGTGCGGTGCTTCTCCTCTTCTTCTGTCTGCTGGTGAGTGCAATATCTAAATAGTTAATAACATTAAGTATGTTAAGCGAAAATGTAATAGTTATACTTATAATTTTAAGTCTTTGTTTTTAATGTAAAATATAAAAATGTTTAAATATTCTTTAAGATAATGTTCATTTATTAAATGTGCAATTCTGTATAATTCTTCATAAGTACAAATATTAAGTACTTTAGCAGTCTGTCTCTGCGTTAAGGGTATTTTTTAGTCAGGCAAGCCCGACTAGCACTTGGACTTCCCCTCTAACTCTGATTTGTTTAAATATAGCTATGTTTTTAGTAATTTATAATAAGGTTTATAATTTGTATACATTAACTAGAAAACATAATAAAAGGCTATTTAAATAATAATAATAATATAATAATATTCAATATTTATATTATATTGGTTTCCTTCAATTCAGCATTAAGAAGGCATCGCTCTCTTTACATCTCACACTTGTTTAAATTATATTTGAAAATTGTCCTCATATTATAGAAGAAACTTTTTTTTCCTTATTTTAATTGCTCTAATTTATTGCTAATAAATTTATAATTTAAATTGCTTTATTGTGCGGCCTAATATGACAAGCCTTTGCCGCAGCGACTGGAACAATTATATATAGCCAGACAAACAATCCTGCCAGTCCACTTTTAAACGGTATATAAGCCATGCTCTTTTTTAACGTCCTGATTTATTTATGCCTCAAGCGTCAAATGCCCATTAAAATGTGTTGAAAAATATGCTTATGAAATGAATTACATACATTCTTTTTTCGGCATGCCCCCAAAAGTCGAAACAATAAAAAATATTTAATGCATGCGCGAATGTCATTGTTGATGCTGCACGATGGGGGGCGTTACGCCGAGCCACGCCCATCTGGTAACAATACAAATACCAGAATGGCTCGTAAAACCCTTCTTACCTGCAGAATTGAGCTCTTTTGGTGTGTGTGGGTGTGTGTGGGTGTGTGTGTGTGTGGTTGTATGTATTGGTGTGTGTGAGTGTGTGTTTTCCTTCACATTCGTAAAATTTATGGGCTTGCAGTTGCCACGCCCACACTGCTACTGCTGTTACAGCTGCTCGACTGGCTTTTTATGTTGGCTGCGCTGCTTATCCGCAGTCCGCGACATTATCATACCCTGTTAGGAAGTGGCAAAGAAAGGAGTATATTGGCTGGATACTTGTCTTGCGTTGTATCGAGTATTCACTATTTAGTATATCGTATTGAATGTTTAGTATTTAGCATCTAGTATCTAGTATCTAGTATTCAGTATCTACTACTTTCTTTTCCAATTTACGCTCAAACAGAGTACTGTGCGAACAGGCATACCCATTCTTTATTATTTTTTAGTACCCAAAGAAACGTGAGGAGAGTTCGTTAGAGGCTTAAGAAAATGAAGAAATGCGCAAATAAAATAAATGCCAAAGACGTTGACGTTGAAAATATGGCAAAAAAAAAAAAAAAAAAAAAAAAAAAATAAAATACCCAAGGAGAGTAGTCCGAATCGCGTCTAGAACACATCGGAAACCCTTTGGCAGTCACGTATGCACATACATATGTGGCAAATTGTACTTGCCACACTTGGCGTGGCAACTGGCAGTTGTTAGTTTTCTGCCTCGCCCAAATAATTAATTATTAATAATATATTTGCATACTAAATATTTGTTGCACTGCCTGCAAATTGAGTTTTCATGTTTGCAACCGAAAGCGAGAAACGAACTACGAAATGCAAAATGACTTTTAATACTCATATATCCCTGGTAAAAAGTATTACCCATTATCAAATGTTTAAGAATTATAATTAGGTTGACTGTGAACGTGCGACTTCTTGTGGAATTTTGTTATTGACAGGCTGTATGACTTGAGGGGGTTTCTCTATGTCATGTGCTATGGTCTGATAAATTCGATTATGCCATTCACAAATATAGAACAGTCAGTTTCTGAACTATGATTTGCTAGACATAGAATTCAAATTGAGGTTGTTTAGAGATAGTGAAATGTTAACTTAGGTTATGTTTTCAAAATAGAAACTTAGATCTAATCAAAGTCGAGTGTGGCATATTATATAAGTGTGAATAGAAACGTGAGTGTGAAGGGAAACTTTATATAAGGCGAAACTATAATAAAAAAAATACCATATATTTGTAATTTTAGTGCCCTACAGCACTTATAATTCCATTTCGATTCAACTGCAGATATTTGTGGTAAAAAAATCAATTTCTATTTTCTCTATTTTATTTTGAGCAAATCGAGTTTGTTATTTATTTTCTATTTTCTGCATTGCACTTCCGTTGCAAACTACTTTTTCCGATTTGAGTTTGCACAACAAACGCAAAAACGTAAATCGAGTGCGAAATTTGTCTGCACGAAAATTATTTGCAGACCTCTAATAATTGGGCACATGGCAAATGGAACCTTAGGTCATAATTGCCAGCAATTTCCGATTGACCACAAATAATTTGGTCAACTGCAATCAATATATGCGCATAAATAACCAACATAATTAGCAGCATGGAAATGGGCATAAATGAAATATACTTATAAATATAAATATCTAATATGTGATATATGATAAATAGTTTGTGAAATACACGCCGACGGTATTGATGCGAATGAAATATTTCCAAACTATTCAGTAAATCTCGAGAGCAAATGAAATATGTACATACTTAATATTGATATGATATAGATATACAGAAAACGCTTTGAAAAATGTATGAAAAAATTGAAAAAAGTTTGAAAATAATTTGTAAAAATGCTTATTAAATTGAGAATTTATTGTGTAAATGATATATCTGCATGTGAAAGTTTAAAAAATAATTTAAAATTTCTTTATTCTTCTAATAATATTCGAAATTTCTCTATGATATATTTAAGAACTAGGATATTGGGCGACATCAATTTGTATACAAAATTAGCAAGACTTAATTTATATTTTGTTATAAACTACTATATATATTAAAAATAAAATTATAAATATATCAAGTTGTCATCGTTATATTTCATAATTATACTGTCCTGCTTCAGCTATATAATACCCCTGCTGCTATTCTCCATACACCCAGCGTATTCAAAGTGTATCATATAAGCTAAAAATGTGTCATTGGCAGCGCCTGAAAATATGCATTAATATATGACATTTGCATCTACCATGATGAGAACCGCAAATTTGTGTATAGTATAAATTGGGTATATTTATTGTGTAGAGAAGTCTGGGCATGAATTATTGCTCGAAAAGTTTACAATGGCTGCCCGGATGAATGAATAATGACAGCGAAAATTAAAGGGGGATTTTTTTTTGTGTGACTAAATTATGTGAATTATTGTGATTTGGGTTTGCCCTTTAAATTTGCGGGTGTTTGTTCCTCATTCTTTTGATGAGTAATTGAAAAGCTGTCGCCTCGATACCCAAAATGACTTTTTTTGATTGACATGCCAGGCATTGTGGAGCTTATCGAACAATACGTTGATTTTAGAGACCAAAATTTACGACAGACACGAGGTGAAACTTATCGAAAGTCAAGAAGAAAAAAAAAAAAAATAAAGAAGAAAACCATAATATGAGTTTGTGGTATCTTAGACCCCGGCGCACAATTCGGCGACGCGCAGTTGTTCCTCAAGTGTCTGGCAGTTAATATCAATAGGAAACAAAATCTAAATAGTTTGTAAACAAATCGCATAAATGTATCACAGCGCCATGCAACGAGCATTGGAGTTAACCAAATTAGATGTCAGCTTCGAGTTTGAGCCAAGTATTCTCAACTGCGAGCGCACGAACACGGCTCGCAGCAAATTGGCCCAGTTGATGCACTGGCTGAAGAAGCTGCACGAGAAACCGCCGGAGCCACTGCAATGCGACTACATGGGTGAGTGGAAGCTATGAATGGCAATCAATTGATTTTTTGAGTGGATGATTCACTGATTCAGTGAAGATACTTAAAGGCTGATTATCGGAAGTGTGGTATATGAGAGGATAATGATTACAAATTTGTTTAAGTGATGGATAAACAAGGCATTGCCTAATGTGTAAAAGTTAGGGAAGTGGCTTTATTCCTTATAATTCTATTTGTAATTTCTGTTCGGATTTTGGTTCGAAATTGAATTTTCGAATAAATCATATAGAACTTGTGAAAAATTCCAACAAAAAATATGACAAATATTTGAAAAACTAAACTGAGAAGATTATTTAAAAATGTGAATTCATAAATATCTTTGTAAATTTGCTTTTAAACACCTTTATAAATTCCTGCATGTGCACTTTTTTGTTATTTGATGCACATATGTAGCTCCCGGGCTGAAGATTGTGTGAAAATTTGAATCGAAAATATTTCCATGGCACAACACACTGAAAATCGCCCAAATTCAAAAGCAAAATCCCCACACACGGCAATTGAGCATAAATTTTTGCATATGCCTTTTGGGCAAAACTTTGAAAAACCTGCAAGAGGAGGAGGATCAGGGGACGTGTGGCTCTGGTGGATGTACTGTGGGTGGCATGTCATTGTTTGTCCATTTGCTGCGGTTGACCTTTGGGCCATATAGCTTAGGCGGCAGGCAGAGAGTGGGACTGTCTTTTCTATAGCTATGACATTTATGAAAGCTTTTGGTCAGCAGGCAACAAATTATTTAGATATCAGCACATTTGGTCTAGCCCCACCGCCCTCAATTGGCTTTTATGACTGTGCGTATATGTGTGTGTGTGTGTGTATGTGGTAATTGCATATGTTGAGCACTGGCTGTGCGTACAGTTATGCAAATATGCAATCAGAAGCTATCACCAATGATTGCATATTTGAGATTTTCCCAACACTCTGCAGTTTCGTATGCGTCAGCTTTTCTCAGTGCAAACTTTAATGCCATGATAAATATGAATTTGTTATCTCAAGGAGAAACCATATCTAGATTTGGGCTATTTATATTAACTGTTAATTGCATTTTATTCAACTTTGGATATTTGAATATGCAAACGTTGACAGAAATTTATAGACTTAGATTATTGTGCATTAAATTTAGGAAATATAATTTAAAATATTCTTAAATTAAATGAAATTAAATTGTAATGAATAATACATTTTTTGTATTATTATAATTTCTTAATTTTATTTTTAAACCTCATTGATAGGAACTATTTATACTCTTGCTGATCTTCACCGCATCAACATACGACCATCGTGGCTGTCATTAGCTTTCAGGCCAAAAACAAAAGTTGGCTTCTGCCATGAGAAAAAACTTTCAGCAGCTGCAGCAATTGAAAGTCAACTGAAGTTTTTCTCATGCATTTTAATGTGGCATGCAACGGAGGCACAGACAGGGAGAGGAGATACTGCCGCAAATGGCGTCTGTTATTTGTGGCAGCACCAGAGCAATTTCCACTGCAGCCATAAAAAAAAGACACGAACACACATACCATATAATGTATCAACGTATCTACTCCCTCTCTATGTGTATGTGTGCATGTAGTTTTCCGGCCGCGAATTTTCAATGCGTTTTCGCTTTTCTTTTTCGGCGCTTTTCTTGTTGGTTTTTTGGTATTTACGCGTAATTTGCACAACATTTTTCAATTTTATGACGGAAATGAATGACGTTGTAATTTATGTTGTTGAAAGGGGCGTGGAGTGGTAGAATGGCACAGGACAGCAGGATAGCAAGAGCAGGGCGTTTCCTTTATTGTGGGCGTGCCCCAGCAGTAAACTGGCCAAGGCGAGACCAAAAAGCGGACATTAACAGATTTACTCGCAGCTTCGACAGCTGCTCTCGCATTTTTTAGATATCCTATAGACAGGCTAACAAAAGGAGGTATAGAGATTGAACAAAAGAATTGGAAAATATGGAATAGATAATATTGAAATATATAAGGTCTTGAAAACTAAAAAAAAATAAAAATGAATAAGAAATATAACTTTATATATTAGACGAACATTCTATTAGACTTATTTATTTTGTATTCAAATCTAGAATAGTTTGAAAGATATTTCAAGTACACATCCCTTAAAAGGTAAAACCGGACTTTAGCTGGCTAGCTTAATTAATTATATTATAATAATACAATCTACAAGTAATTGCAGGGTATATTAAAGTCAGTCAGCCAGTCACATTTACGCTCTCAATTATATTGTTTTCTCACTTCGTTCGACGGTCGTAAAATTGCAAATTTCTACACGTTTTGTTTTTGTTGTTCTTCTCAAGAAGAGTTTATATTTTGTTTAACGAAATTGAAAAATTGTTCGAAACAATGTAGCAAATGCTTAAAAAGTCAAAATTGAAGCTGGATGGATCGAGGCCAAACGAAGGGCTCGATAAGTTCTAGTGACAAGTGGGAGTGTGCCTACGATAGATAACAATTATGAACCCAATTCCACCAAGAACTATAGACAGTTACATTTGGTTTCGTAGCAGCTGCTACCATCATAAATCAATCATGATTATGATGATTATCATGATTACTGGAAACGAAACTGTGTTGACAAGCGCTTGTCAGCCGCCAACGAGGGCAACTCTAGGGATTTCGCTCTAGTTAATAGCAAACAAACAATCTGAAAGTTGAACCATAAAAAAATTAAAGCACAACTCTTTAGAGAAACCAAGTGCCAAGCACCGACTAAAAGTCATAAACTGTTACCCCGTCCATTTGCGTACCTTCTTTAGATGAAAATTTATGCACACGTTAAGCAGCTCATAATGGCTGAAGAGTATGCAAGAGGCCACGATGAGTTGAACTGCCAGGCGACACTTTAGTCGGGCCATGAAAACTAATTCATTTAAAATTCATGAGCCAAGGAATTCCATTTAGATCATAACGTGCATTCAAGCCATAGCTGCGAAAGCAGCTCAACTCAGCTCAGCTCAGCCAACAGCAGCTAAAAGTCGCCTTGCCACATTGTTTATGGCCAGAAGTCGCTTAGACCCAACCGGTTGCCCGGGCAACTTGGCTAAGTAGTTATAGTATTATGTTTGTAGTCTTTTCAAAAGTCAAATACAATATATATATAATAATGTTGAGGGGAAAATATATAAAATATATATTTAAATATATCCATATCCATCTCAAATTATATTTTTATTTTTTTATAGGAAAATCTTTGACTTTGTCGGATGATATTCTTCTGTATAAGAGCTGAGACTTTTAATTTTTTTATTATAATATTTTTTATTATTTTAATTCAAGGTTTTAAAGTTGATATTACCTAATTTTGCAGTTTGTGGTCTATATATAAAATGTATAAAATTATATAAATAATATAATATAATATAAAGCGTATTTTGCAAGTCGCCGATGATAATTGCACTTCTCTTCCCACTCTCGACACTTTTGCGCGCAACGGACAATCGTTGTTGCATGTCGCAGTTGCGTGTTGCCAGTTGCCAGTTGCCAGTTGCCTTTTCTGACTGCGAAACTTTTGTTGAAACAGAAAAAGAAGCAGAGGAGGAATAGAATAATGTAGTTGCCTTGTGCCAGGCAGCATAAAATTGATTTAGCTTTAATTTTAGCCACTGAGCTGCCTCGTGCAACTGCAGCAGGCTTAACTTAGAAGCTGCATGCACTTACTGCTCAGCTGGAGCTGCAGCTGCAGCTGCTGTTGTTAGACACTTGTTCTCTCTCTCTCTCTCGCTCTCTCTCTCGCTCTTTCTGTGGACAATAGAAAAAGCTAAAGCAGCATTTGAATATTTTAGTGCACATATGTTAAGGGGGCTTAGCTGTAGACAAGACAAAATGCTAAGCAATGCGATTGTAAATAATTTAAACAGGCAAGAAAAGTCTTGTTATGGGATTTATATTTTTTCATGGTAAACTGGAAACAATGTAAAGTAAATCAACGTCAAGTGTTGTATAAACAAGAATTTATACTATATTTTATATATGATGTAGATACCAGCGAAGACACGTTATCAGTTTTTTAGTTATTTATTATAGTTATTTGAAAGTTTGCTGTGGAAATATTGAACTGTTTTACCGTATTATTAAGTATATTAATACCCTGGAAAAAATTCATTTAAATACAATCAAGATTTTAGCAATTACAAATTCTTTAAGAGATTAATCTAAAGTGTTTTCTAACCGCTATATATATTGTAATTATGTGCGCAAACCATGAACTTTAATGTGAGCCTCATCAGTTTTCTGCAGATTTTTGATATATATATAATATGTATATATATACATATATATGTAACGCTGCCATTCAAACCTTCAAAATAAACCCTTCCTCAGCGCGCCAAAAGCTGCAACTCTGACCAGCCAGTTAGTATATATATATATATATATATATATACTATATACATATATATACATATATATATACATATACATATACATATATATACTATATAGATATATCTATACACATATTGCATAATTTTAATTTAATTTTATATCGAAAATGTATTCTTTAGTTGGTTTTTTTTTTGTTTTTTTTTTTGGTAATTTTATTTGTTTTCTTTTTTGTTGTTGTTTGTTTCTTTATATTTATTAATTTTAAATTTAAATATAATTTAATAAGAAGAATTTGTTGTTTGATTTTACATTATTTATAATATATATATGTTGTATTTATAATATATTTTATTTCTGTTTGTTGTGTGTGTGTGAGTGTGTGTGTGAGTGTGTGTGTGTGTGTGTGCATCTAATTAAAATAAAAAATACATAAAATTTGCAAAAATTTATTGAAAAATTTTAAAGATTTTTAAAAAATTTTGGGGAACAGCTAAAAACAGTTTTTGTTTATTGAGTAAAAATATGTTAAGATTTAAGATTTAAGCAGAGTTGAAATAGTTTTAGTTGAAATACTTATATATATTGTATAATTTTAGCTTAATTCAAGTCAATTTTGGTTCAGCCTAAAAGCGGGCAACAGATTTTAAATTAAGTTCAGCCTGAAAGTAGGCAACATATTTGCAATTGCCTTGACATAGTCCAAAACTTCACGCATATAAATTTAACTGTATATTAATTGCCAGCTTGTTGCTAACACACACACACACACACACACACAGACACTTGAAAATTTCTGGGTTTTTGCAACATTTTGTGGACTGCGAAATTGTTTGAATTTTCTTCAAACAGCTACAACAACAACAACAACAACGGCATCGAATTTTAAGAAGAAAAATAAACAACACGAAAAAAAAAACAAAAATATATATATATATATATATTAAAATTGAAGGAAACACAGCGCATAAGCTGTTTATTTTAAGCATATAACGATTATAAAGATCCTAAATGTTGAGCAAATATATAACGAGTATATGGATATATATTTAGTCTACAAAACAAAAATGAAAATCGCTTTAGACACACACAAACACACACACACACACACACTTATACAGTAATCAAAATCTTGGCAAGACGAAAGTAAAACCAGAAAATAGAAAGGAAAAAGAAAAACTAAAACTAAACAATTCCCTAACTGAACTTATGTAAACTGTAACTTCTAAGCGCTGTAAACGACAAGTCTTAACAAATTTCAGAAACAATATAGAGAAATCCACAAAAAAAAAAAAAACAAAAACAAAAATCCTTTCTTTTGTAATTACTAAAAAACCCGAAACTAGCTGAAAACTATTTATACCACAGTGTAACAGCAGGTAAATAGAACAGTTTTCCATTATATCAAGTATTAAGGTGCATACCTAATAAAACAACAAAACAAAACAAAACAAAACAAAAACAAAAAACAAATCAAATTCATAAACCAACAACAAGAATAAATATGAGAAAGAAAAACAAACAAACTGAAAACAGAATAATAACAACAATTTTAATAACAATTCTATTCTATTTAACAGGCAAAAGAAAAACCAATAAAAACAGAATATACAAATAAAAATAAAAAAGTTCTTTCATTTTTGTACGAACTAGTTCCAGCTCCAGCGTAACAGTGCGTATGCGTAATATTATTAGCGCCATCTAGGTCTCAGCATGTGCAGCTACATGCAAATTTGTATGTAATCAGTGGCGCCATCTAGGAGTCATTCTTTAAAGACAGCTTTTTTGGTTGTGTCCTTACAAAACTATAAGTTTATATGCTCAGCTATAGATGGTGCTAGTAAATTGATCAAATTAAAATAAATTTATAGCAGATAAATTTTTAACTCTCTATGTTAATATTATGCAAGTTTATATTATAAAACTACAACTACAAGTCCAAAGCTTCTCACTTTAGCTCAATTTGAGTGTTTTAGAGAGCTTGCGGCGCAGCTGTGCGTTAAACTCACTAAAGAGCTCAAGCACAACTTTTACAACTGTTAAAAACACTCACTCACGCTAACGGCGTTTAATGAATGAATTAAGCACAAACAATGAACAGCAGCTGGCAGCTTTTACACAGGCGCTAAACAAAAGCAAAACAAAAACAAAACCAAAAGCTCGCCCAATGCAGTTGTGCAGCGTCTTCTTGGATGCCATGTGTTGAGTAAATAGAGAGAGTGGGTGGGGAGATGCTAGAGCCGACACGGCAATTGCTGTGTGAGGCGGAGTGTGGGAGAGCACTAGACGAATGTGAGAGCAGAGCAGCGAGCGAGTCAGGGTTGCCAAAGTTGCAATTCTGAAGACAAAAACAGGTGCAATTCTTTATTATTGCATTTGTATGTATTATATTATTATAAATATTTTCTTGTTACTAAACATAATAATAAATCAATAAATAAAATAAGTGAATGCAATATAGATTTGTTCTAATAATATATTAAATTTTATAACATTAGCTTATTTTTACAATTTAAAATTTTTCTATTGGCAACCCTGAAGCAGGCATTGTTTATGCCTTGCCTGCTTTGGTATTTGTTCGACCGCGAGACGAGAGGCTGGCAAAGCAAAGTCGACTGCGACGTCGGCTGATGTTGCTGCTGCTGCTGCGGCTGTTACAGAGTGAGCTCAGTTGCTGGCAGGACTTTGACAGTGCAAGTCATCGGTAGCGGGCGCGCGCGTCTCGAGTTTGTTGTTAGTTTTTATGCGTTGTTGTTGCTTGCGACTGTGCTGCTGCTGCTGCTACTTCTGCCGTTCTCGTTGCAGCTAAAGTAACAAGCGCGAGCGTGTCCTTGCCGGTTGTGTTCTTCCTCCTCCGCCACTTCTTCTGCTACTTCAATTGAAGCGATTCCCCAAAGTGTGTGCATGGCAAATGCAGCCATAAAAGCGCCAGTTTGCGTATAGTCTTATTGGCATGCTCCTGGCTGTCCGGAAAGTGGCCGCGTCGCGAATGCCGCTGCGGGCCTAATTTGTTGACCAGCTGCCGCGGCATGGCCAGCGAACGTATTGCCAGCGGCGGGCGTCATGCACGCGTCAGCCCGACGCCGGGACGCGGCAGCAAAATCGCGTATACGCCGTGTCCGCGCTCCGAGCCGCCGCAGGATCTGGAGCTGGCTCCCACGGCTCGCAACTGTCTGGCCATACCGATGTCCTCGCTGCAGACGGCCAATGGACCCAATAGCAAAGGTAAGTGCGGCTAATTAGTGTGCAGATTGTAGTGCGATTTATTTGTTTCTGGTATACTCTGTAATTATGGAATATTTGATAGGGGGTATATTCGTGCTGCACTTATTTTGTGTGGCATACTTGAATTAGCGTAATCTAGGAAATAATTGCGTTAAATGAGTACTTTGTAATATACACGGGTGTTGTATACCCTGTACTTATGGAAATTGTGAAAGGAGTATATTGTGATTGCAGGTATTTTTGTGAAGAAATGCGTGATAATATTTTATAACCTAAGTGTTACATCTTTTATGTATACCCTGCAATTTATTGCAAGTTTTGTGAAGGGTATGTTACTTTTCAGCCATAGCATAGCCTTGAATAATTATATTTTTATAAATATTTATATCATGCTACAACTCAATATATCTATAATTCAAAACAGTTTACAGAGCATCTCTCTAGTCGTTCACTCTCAGCCTCAGCTCGCACTCGCTACATGTCTTGACATGCAATTGTTTTGTCTATTTGTTCTTCTCATAAATCAGCTAAAAAGGGCCGCCGCAGCCGCCTGCATTTGTGCCTGGCAATCAGACTTACAGATATTTGCTATAGATAATGCCGTTGTTTTTGTTCCCTCTGTGTATGTGTGTGTGATTTTTTTTCTGTTTTGTCTTTCTGTTTTATTTTCACATTTGCCTTGACATGTTTCGTGCGCTGTTTGATGAGTTTTCGCCCTCTTCTTCTCCCTTTCGGCATTCATCTTTACATACATATCTTCATCTGTATTTTGTCTTCCGTTTGCTCTTTTCAAGTGGCAATTTGCATGCGAATTTAACAGCTGCCGCTGTCGCTGCCTCTGCCGCCGCCTCTGTCGCTGCCAACACGTGACTTTGATGGCGAATTCATTGTCAATGCGAAATACAAATCGCAAATCAATTCAATGTCTGCCAAGGGGGCAGAAAGAGAAAGGGCGAGAGAGTAGACAGAAAGACAATGGCAAGAAGTGCAACATAAACGAATTGCGAGCGTAGGGGAGTGAGCGAGATGGAGTGAGTGTATTTAAGTGAGTTCTTTGTTTTTCGCTTGCCAGTGATCGGAGAAATTCCTTTATTTGAAATATCCCTAATGGTATTTGACATAATTGCCAAAAACAAACAAGCTTACGCTTATTGAATGTTTGCTGTGTTTAATAGCTTGAATTTAATGGCATAAAACATTTCCTTCAACATTTATTCTGGTTTTATGGTATATTTTATTGGTGGAGCATGTTCCTATCTTGATAATAAAAATGATTGTCAGGAAAACAGGAGGAAATATTGCTTTTATTATCGATATTTGCGTATGCATGGGTAAATACAGGAAAGTCGTACCAGGAATTTATTTAAATTTGCTGATATTCCATAAAGATTGGGAAAATGGAATTTGAAGATTTTTATTTTATGTTTATTTTATCTTTTTTATAAAGCTATTCTTTAAAATTAAATTCAAATTCTTTAAGAGCATATTTTAAATATTTAATTAATTAATATAACTAATAATATTATTCAATATTTACTTTAAAGTCTAAGAGCTAATATAAGTTCACATAAATGTCTGCACATTGAGAGAGAATAGAAGTTGATAAGTTCCCAATATTAAAGATATAGCCCAAAGTATAAGCGAGACAGAGGAAGTGAGTCCACCCTCAATTCAGGCATTTGCATATATATGGCTTAGATTATTACGCATCGAGTTGATTAATTTACCAACATTAAAGACATATATTCCATAGCCTAAAAGAAAGCTTCACGCACAGTGTGCGCATTTGGCAATTTGATTACACAAAAATTGTGTTGACTAATTGCCCACTGTGCAGCGATTTCATTTTGTTTGCGGTCGCCTTTTGGCCACTGTTAACAAATTGTGGCATGAATGGCCGACTGCCCATCATTCGTAATTAGCCATGTTTTATGCGACGCCAACAGATACAAATTATAATTTTTAAAATTTATGGCTGCAGCAGCAGCAGCAGCAGCGACAGTGACAGCAGCAGCTGCTGCTGTTGACCTACAAAATAATAATAATGAAAAAAGAAGCGGACCCTAGACTGGGCCAAGTTGCAATTGTGACCCACTGATCGAAGGAGCAAATCACAAAGCGTGTGGCAAGCAATTTAAGCAGCTGCCTAATTAATATTCATGCAACACCCACACACACACATATACATATATGTAAAAGGGGCGAAAATGTCAATAAAGTGGGCGGTGCTTGCAGCCTGCTGGGCTAAGCTGCAGCTAGCGACGCGCAACGTGCAACATGCACCGCACCACGCGGCGTATAATTTATGCAACTCGCCTTTGATGCTGTTGCATATGCATGAAAGTACGGGGAAAGCAAAGGCAGAGTAAAGAAAGCAAACGCAAAAAAGCGAGAATAACTTTTCCCATTTTTTCCTCGTTTTGCTGAGTTCATCTTCTTAAGCGGCTTTCTCTGAGGCAATTTGTGTGATGCTAAATTTTGGCGTTTTTTTTTTAACAACCGCTGTTAAGCTAATGAAATCGCCATTTAAATGCAGATTTGTAACTCTTATATAGACAGTTATTGTATAGATTTTCTTTTTCTCAGGTAATTTCTTATATATTTGAGAGATAATAAGGAAAGAGCATGCTGGGTTAATTAGCAGCTGCTGTTAAGTTGATGTTATATAAATTAACATGTAGCTAAATATGGTTTATATTAGGAAATACCTATGAATACTGAGTGAGAAAGAAGAAGACTCAATTTCGCTGGGTATTTGAATATATTAAATATAAATTAACATTCACCATAACAATGCTTGGATTATAAACTACTTCTAAATAATAAGTGAGAAAGAAATAGCTTTAATACTTTAATTTGAATACCAAGCATACTTACATTGTATTTAAATATGTTTTACTGAATTCATTATCTAAACTGTTTTTATATAAAAGTTTTGACAAGCACTTACTGTCCCTCTCCACTTTTACATAATCACTTTAAATGCTGATATAAACAGTTTATGTAACTTTGTGAGAAGAATTATAAAATAAAAACTATCTATCTAGCATTAGTCTAACTTTATCTATTATATTATACAATAAACACTCTCTGAGGATCAAACTTTACATAATTTCTTTTACATAATTCGCTTAACATAATTCGCTTAATATAATTCGCTTAACATAATTCACTCAACATAATTCACTTAACATAATTCGCTTAACATTGCCCTGTTGATTGATAATTTAACATGATTTTCCCATAAAATACACTCAATTCAATATATTCTCGATGACTTTTGGCCTTAGAGGCTTTCCAAAGTGACGTTAAATGGCATAGCCAAATAGAGCAACAGTCACAAGTTGCAATTGTTGTTGCTCCCTTTGCGCCTTTTTGCCTCTCTGTTTTGGGTATCTCTGTAACCTCTGCTGGCGCTGGGCCAAAATGTTTAAATTATAGTGCGGGCAGCCATTGATAAGTAGCCCGGCAACAAGGCAGCTCACTTCATTTATCACAATTTATGGCCGTGCGGACATGCCAATTGGAAGCTGCAGGTGTCTTTTTTTCACGCCATTATTCTTCATCTTCTACTGTGTGAGCAGCTGCCTGTTCTGACTATCTGGCAACGTGGTCACTTTGTTTCGCTTTGCTGCATTTGCGGGTAATTTGTTTGGACTTGCACTTGGCCTTGAACGCGCCGCAGGCAATTGATTTGATGCGCTGCCAAAGATTGTCTACCCAATGGAGTTGTCAGCCAAGGTCCAGAAAAAAGACGGCCCAATCAGCAAAAAAGCGTTAGAGTAGGGGGTTATTGACTGCATAATGCTCGTTCAAGGTAAAGCTAAATGTAGTCAAAAATTGAAGGAAGAGAAGACTAACATTATTTCTTAAATCAGACTGTTCAACTGTAGAAAATAGTCTTGTAATAACTTTACTGTAAACGAATATACTCTTTTTCACTTTCTGAACGAGTAAAAGGAGCTGCATCAGTTGCTGGCATTTGCTCTTATTTAATCTTGCCTTGTGCATCTTTGTCCTGTGGTTGGCTTTCATCTGGCCAACTAAATCAGTTTAGGTCTTTCAACTGACAGCTCAAAGGCTCTGAGGTTTATTAAAAGAGTGCGCTAAAGATATATATGTACATATATATACTGATTACTCTTTTGTCAGTGGCTTAGTCTATATGGCTTGAAATTCTGTTTGGTAAACTCGCTTTGTCTGCTCTACTCTATATAATATAATCATCTTTTTATTGTTATAAAATTTGAAATCTTAGCTCTGATTCATAAAGCAAATGTCTGTATTCCCTGATGCAGTTAAAATTGCGTGTGTTACGTTTAAGGTTTACGAATTCAACACACAACGGAATTGCAAATTAAATGCTCTCTTGGGAGTGAGAGAGAGGGAGAGAGATGCAACAATGTATGCTTCTTATACATATGTATGTATATAAATATGAATGTATGTGTGTTCTTTTGTTGCCTCTGGCTATGCTTTGCAGTCGCAACGGGAAATGGTCATAGCTTTTGATGTGTATATATATATATATATATATATAATGTACATAGATATTTACTTAAGCATATGATATGAGTTTATTTTTAGATAAAGGTTCAGCTTGACCTAAATCAAATAATATTTCTTCACATATCAAAGAAACTAAGATTTCTTTTGCTACAATGACAGCCAGCACAAGGAAAATTGATTTTCTTTATACAGTATAGCCGGCCTAAGACAGGCGCTCAGTATTCAAAACTTTCTCTAATAAAAATTAAAAAAAAATTGTCAATCTTCGACTTATTATTTCATATTATTTCATTTAAAGTTTTTATACCCTGAGCCCATTGAAAATGGGAAATGTTTGTAACAGGCAGAAGGAGGTGTGGCAGACCCCACAAAGTACATATATTCTTGATCAGGGTGACGAGCCCTGTCCGTCTGTCTGAGATGTTAGAGGAGATGTTAGTTAGCATATGTATGCAGCAGCGGCAGCACTAAATACTCTGATTGGTCGCTAACTGATAGAGAGTTTAGCTTACGCTAACTCAGAGAGAGTCTTAACAGTTGAACTCGACATCGAGTGGCAGCCGAAGATCTGGAGAGCTGCTTCTTGCAGCAGAGAGAGCCTCAAGAGTTGAGCTTGACTTTGAGTGGAGCTGTCGCTGCCCTATATAAAGCTGCTTATGGTAGCAGCAGCACCAGCAGAAAGTGCTCTGATTGGTTGCCTAACGATCGAGTGTTAAGTGGGACTCACAGAGAGCCTCAAGAGTTGAGCTTGACTTTGAGTGGAGCTGTCGCTGCCCTATATAACGCTGGCATCAGTAGCAACAGCAGCAGCAGAAAGTGCTCTGATTGGTCGACAAATGATCGAGTGTTAAGTGTGTCTTACAGAGAGCCTCAAGAGTTGAGCTGTCGCTGCCCTATATAAAGGCAAGCCTGCTGCAGCGTAGCTTCAGTTGCATTTTTAATTTTCTGGTGATCAGTCGTTCAGTGCAGTGCGGTGCGGTGCGGTGCTTCTCCTCTTCTTCTGTCTGCTGGTAAGTGCAAAATTTAAATAGTTAATAACATTAAGTATGTTAAGCGAAAATGTAATAGTTATACTTATAATTTTAAGTCTTCGTTTTTAATGTAAAATATAAAAATGTATAAATATTCTTTAAGATAACGTTCATTTATTAAATGTGCAATTCTGTATAATTCTTCATAAGTACAAATATTAAGTACTTTATCAGTCTGTCTCTGCGTTAAGGGTATTTTTTAGTCAGGCAAGCCCGACTAGCACTTGGACTTCCCCTCTAACTCTGATTTGTTTAAATATAGCTGTGTTTTTAGTAATTTATAATAAGGTTTATAATTTGTATACATTAACTAGAAAACATAATAAAAGGCTATTTAAATATAGAAGTTTATTTAAATATTCAATATTTATATTATATTGGTTTCCTTCAATTCTGCATTAAGAAGGCATCGCTCTCTTTACATCTCACACTTGTATAAATTATATTTGAAAATTGTCCGCATATTATAGAAGAAACTTTTTTTTTCCTTATTTTAATTGCTCTAATTTATTGCTAATAAATTTATAATTTAAATTGCTTAATTGTACGGCCTAATATGACAAGCCTTTGCCGCAGCGACTGGAACAATTATATATAGCCAGACAAACAATCCTCCCAGTCCACTTTTAAACGGTATATAAGCCATGCTCTTTTTTAACGTCCTGATTTATTTATGCCTCAAGCGTCAAATGCCCATTAAAATGTGTTGAAAAATATGCTTATGAAATGAATTACATACATTCTTTTTTCGGCATGCCCCCAAAAGTCGAAACAATAAAAAATATTTAATGCATGCGCGAATGTCATTGTTGATGCTGCACGATGGTGGGCGTTACGCCGAGCCACGCCCATCTGGTAACAATACAAATACCAGAATTGCTCGTAAAACCCTTCTTACCTGCAGAATTGAGCTCTTTTGGTGTGTGTGTGTGTGTGTGGTTGTATGTATTGGTGTATGTGTGTGTGTGTGTGGGTGAGTGTGTGTTTTCCTTCACATTCGTAAAATTTATGGGCTTGCAGTTGCCACGCCCACACTGCTACTGCTGTTACAGCTGCTCGACTGGCTTTTTATGTTGGCTGCGCTGCTTATCCGCAGTCCGCGACATTATCATACCCTGTTAGGAAGTGGCAAAGAAAGGAGTATATTGGCTGGTTACTTGTCTTGCGTTGTATCGGGTATCCAATATTTAGTATATAGTATTGAATGTTTAGTATTTAGCATCTAGTATCTAGTATCTAGTATTCAGTATCTACTACTTTCTTTTCCAATTTACGCTCAAACAGAGTACTGTGCGAACAGGCATACCCATTCTTTATTATTTTTTAGTACCCAAAGAAACGTGAGGAGAGTTCGTTAGAGGCTTAAGAAAATGAAGAAATGCGCAAATAAAATAAATGCCAAAGACGTTGACGTTGAAAATATGGAAAAAAAAAAAAAAAAAAAAATACCCAAGGAGAGTAGTCCGAATCGCGTCTAGAACACATCGGAAACCCTTTGGCAGTCACGTATGCACATACATATGTGGCAAATTGTACTTGCCACACTTGGCGTGGCAACTGGCAGTTGTTAGTTTTCTGCCTCGCCCAAATAATTAATTATTAATAATATATTTGCATACGAAATATTTGTTGCACTGCCTGCAAATTGAGTTTTCATGTTTGCAACCGAAAGCGAGAAACGAACTACGAAATGCAAAATAACTAAATTTAATACTCATATATCCCTGGTAAAAAGTATTACCCATTATCAAATGCTTAAGAATTATAATTAGTCTGACTGTGAACGTGCGACTTCTTGTGGAATTTTGTTATTGACAGGCTGTTTGACTTGGGGGGGTTTCTCTATGTCATGTGCTGTGGTCTGCTAAATTTGATTATGCCATTCACAAATATAGAACAGTTAGTTTCTGAACTATGATTTGCTAGACATAGAGTTCAAATTGAGGTTGTTTAGAGATAGTAAAATGTTAACTTAGGTTATGTTTTCAAAATAGAAACTTAGATCTAATCAAAGTCGAGACTGGCATATTATATAATTGTGAATAGAAACGTGAGTGTGAAGGGAAACTTTATATAAGGCGAATCTATAAAAAAAAGCCATATATTTGTAATTTTAGTGCCCTACAGCATTTATAATTCCATTCTGAGTCAACTGCAGATATTTATTGTAAACAAAAATCAATTTCTATTTTCTCTATTTTATTTGGAGCAAATCGAGTTTGTTATTTATTCTCTATTTTCTGCATTGCACTTCCGTTGCAAACTACTTTTTCCGATTTGAGTTTGCACAACAAACGCAAAAACGTAAATCGAGTGCGAAATTTGTCTGCACGAAAATTATTTGCAGACCTCTAATAATTGGGCACATGGCAAATGGAACCTTAGGTCATAATTGCCAGCAATTTCCGATTGACCACAAATAATTTGGTCAACTGCAATCAATATATGCGCATAAATAACCAACATAATTAGCAGCATGGAAATGGGCATAAATGAAATATACTTATAAATATAAATATCTAATATGTGATATATGATAGATAGTTTGTGAAATAAACGACGACGGTATTGATGCGAATAAAATATTTCCAAACTATTCAGCGAATCTCGAGAGCAAATGAAATATGCTCATACTTAATATTGATATGGTATACATAGATATACAGAAAATAGTTTGAATAAGATATGAAAGAGTTGTCAATTCTTTAAAGAGAATTTATTAAATATACGTTTAAATATTATATAAAATACATTTATATCGATCTTTCACAATTATCGATTGTCTGCATATGAAATTTATTAATATAATATATTTTATAATATAACATTCGAAATTCTTCTATAATATATTTAAAAACCGATACGAAATTCAATAGAAAATTACCAATTTCAAGAATTCATTTATATTTTCTTATAAACTACAATATATATTAAAAATAAAATTATAAATATATCAAGCTGTTATCTAAAATACTTCGTTATATTTCATAATTATAATGTCCTGCTTCAGCAATATAATACCCCTGCTGCTATTCTCCATACACACAGCGTATTCAAAGTGTATCTCATATAAGCTAAAAATGTGTCATTGGCAGCGCCTGAAAATATGCGTTAATATATGACATTTGCATCTACCATGATGAGAGCCGCAAATTTGTGTATAGTATAAATTGGGTATATTTTATTTATTGTGTAGAAAAGTCTGGGCATGAATTATTGCTCGAAAAGTTTACAATGGCTGCCCGGATGAATGAATAATGACAGCGAAAATTAAAGGGGGATTTTTTGTGTGTGACTAAATTATGTGAATTATTGTGATTTGGGTTTGCCCTTTAAATTTGCGGGTGTTTGTTCCTCGTTTTTTTTTATGAGTAATTGAAAAGCTGTCGCCTCGATACCCAAAATGACAATTTTGATTGACATGCCAGGCATTGTGGAGCTTATCGAACAATACGTTGATTTTAGAGACAAAAATTTACGACAGACACGAGGTGAAACTTATCGAAAGTCAAGAAGAAAAAAAAATAAAGAAGAAAACCATAATATGAGTTTGTGGTATCTTAGACCCCGGCGCACAATTCGGCGACGCGCAGTTGTTCCTCAAGTGTCTGGCAGTTAATATCAATAGGAAACAAAAACTAAATAGTTTGTAAACAAATCGCATAAATGTATCACAGCGCCATGCAGCGAGCATTGGAGTTAACCAAATTAGATGTCAGCTTCGAGTTTGAGCCAAGTATTCTCAACTGCGAGCGCACGAACACGGCTCGCAGCAAATTGGCCCAGTTGATGCACTGGCTGAAGAAGCTGCACGAGAAACCGCCGGAGCCACTGCAATGCGACTACATGGGTGAGTGGAAGCTATGAATGGCAATCAATTGATTTTTTGATTGGATGATTCACTGATTCAGTGAAGACAGCTATGGTACTTCCAATCGGAAGTGGGGTATACGAGAGGATAATGATTACAAGTTTGATTAAGTGATGGATAAACAAGGCATTGCCTAATGTGTAAAAGTTAGGGAAGTGGCTTTATTCCTTATAATTCTATTTGTAATTTCTATTCGGATTTTGGTTCAAAATTGAATTTTCGCATAAATCATATAGATCTTGTGAAAAATTCCAACAAAAAATATGACAAATATTTGAAAAACTAAACTGAGAAGATTATTTAAAAATGTGAATTCATAAATATCTTTGTAAATTTGCTTTTAAACACCTTTATAAATTCCTGCATTTGCATTTTTTTTTTGTTATTTGATGCACATATGTAGCTCCCGGGCTGAAGATTGTGTGAAAATTTGAATCGAAAATATTTCCATGGCACAACACACTGAAAATCGCCCAAATTCAAAAGCAAAATCCCCACACACAGCAATCGAGCATATATTTTTGCATATGCCTTTTGGGCAAAACTTTGAAAATGCTGCAAGAGGAGGAGGATCAGGGGGACGGATGGATCTGGTGGATGTGCTGTGGGTGGCATGTCATTGTTTGTCCATTTGCTGCGGTTGACCTTTGGGCCATATAGCTTAGGCGGCAGGCAGAGAGTGGGACTGTCTTTTCTATAGCTCTGACATTTATGAAAGCTTTTGGTCAGCAGGCAACAAATTATTTAGATATCAGCACATTTGGTCTAGCCCCACCGCCCTCAATTGGCTTTTATGACTGTGCGTGTGTGTGTGTGTGTGTGTGTGTGTGGTAATTGCATACGTTGAGCACTGGCTGTGCGTACAGTTATGCAAATATGCAATCAGAAACTATCACCAATGATTGCATATTTGAGATTTTCCCAACACTCTGCAGTTTCGTATGCGTCAGCTTTTGTCAGTGCAAACATCTTTAATGCCATGATAAATATGAATTTGTTATCTCAAGGAGAAACCATATCTAGATTTGGGCTATTTATATTAACTGTTAATTGCATTTTATTCAACTTTGGATATTTGAATGTGCAAACGTTGGCAGAAATTTATAGACTTAGATAATTGTGCATTAAATTTAGGAAATATAATTTAAAATGTTCTTAAATAAAATTTAATTAAATTATAATGAATAATACATTTTTTGTATTATTATAATTTCTTAATTTTATTTTTGAACCTCATTGATAGGAACTATTTATACTCTTGCTGATCTTCACCGCATCAACATACGACCATCATGGCTGTCATTAGCTTTCAGGCCAAAAACAAAAGTTGGCTTTTGCCATGATAAAAAAAACTTTCAGCAGCTGCAGCAATTGAAAGTCAACTGAAGTTTTTCTCATGCATTTTAATGTGGCATGCAACAGAGGCACAGACAGGGAGAGATACTGCCGCAAATGGCGTCTGTTATTTGTGGCAGCACCATAGCAATTTCCACTGCAGCCATAAAAAAACGACACGAACACACATACCATATAATGTATCAACGTATCTACTCCCTCTCTATGTGTATGTGTGCATGTAGTTTTCCGGCCGCGAATTTTCAATGCGTTTTCGCTTTTCTTTTTCGGCGCTTTTCTTGTTGGTTTTTTGGTATTTACGCGTAATTTGCACAACATTTTTCAATTTTATGACGGAAATGAATGACGTTGTAATTTATGTTGTTGAAAGGGGCGTGGAGTGGTAGAATGGCGGGATAGCAGGATAGCGAGAGCAGGGCGTTTCCTTTATGGTGGGCGTGCCACAGCAGTAAACTGGCCAAGGCGAGACCAAAAAGCGGACATTAACAGATTTACTCGCAGCTTCGACAGCTGCTCCCGCATTTTTTAGATATCCTATAGAAAGGCTAGCAAAGGGGGTATAGAGACTGAGCAAAAGAATTGAGAAATATGGACTTAAATAGACAATATTGAAAAAAATATAAGGTCTTAAGAACTATAAAGAACAAAAATAGATAAGAATTATAACTGACCAGTATAAATAAATAATAAATATTAATGAGTATTACTCAAAAATTCCAAATAATAAGTAAAATTATTCTATTGATGTCTGCTGAATGTCTAGAAAAACGTTCAATTAGACTTATTAAATATTAACTATTTATTTTTATTCAAATATACAATTGTTTGAAAGATATTTCAAGTACACATCCCTTAGCTGCCTAGCTTACTTATTTATGATATAATAATACAAGCTAAAATTAATTGCAGGGTATTTTAAAGTCAGTCAACCAGCCGCATTTGCGCTCTCAATTATATTGTTTTCTCACTTCGTTCGACGGTCGTAAAATTGCAAATTTCTACGTTTTTTTTTGTTTTTGTTCTTCTCAAGAAGAGTTTATATTTCGTTTAACGAAATTGAAAAATTGTTCTAAACAATGTAGCAAATGCTTGAAAAGTCAAATTTGAAGCTGGATGGATCGAGGCCAAACGAAGGGCTCGATAAGTTCTAGTGACAAGTGGGAGTGTGCCTACGATAGATAACAATTATGAACCCAATTCCACCAAGAACTATAGACAGTTACATTTGGTTTCGTAGCAGCTGCTACCATCATAAATCAATCATGATTATGATGATTATCATGATTACTGGAAACGAAACTGTGTTGACAAGCGCTTGTCAGCCGCCAACGAGGGCAACTCAAGGGATTTCGCTCTAGTTAATAGCAAACAAACAATCTGAAAGTTGAACCATAAAAAAATTAAAGCACAACTCTTTAGAGAAACCAAGTGCCAAGCACCGACTAAAAGTCATAAACTGTTACCCCGTCCATTTGCGTACCTTCTTTAGATGAAAATTTATGCACACGTTAAGCAGCTCATAATGGCTGAAGAGTATGCAAGAGGCCAAGTTGAGTTGAACTGCGACAGGCGACACTTTAGTCGGGCCATGAAAACTAATTCATTTAAAATTCATGAGCCAAGGAATTCCATTTAGATCATAACGTGCATTCAAGCCATAGCTGCGAAAGCAGCTCAACTCAGCTCAGCTCAGCCAACAGCAGCTAAAAGTCGCCTTGCCACATTGTTTATGGCCAGAAGTCGCTTAGACCCACCCGGTTGCCCGGGCAACTTGGCTAAGTAGTTGTAGTATTATGTTTGTACTCTAATGTCGATAATGAGTATTCAGCTGTAGTTGAATGGCAGGAAAATAGGATTATGATGCTGGCAACTATGCGAGAAGAGAAAAATATTCCTCTGATAATAAAAGTCTTTTCAAAAGTCAATATACAATATATATATATAATAATGTTGATGGAAAAATATAAAAAATGTATATTTAAATATATCCATATCCATCTCAAATTATATTTTTATTTTTTTATAGGAAAATCTTTGACTTTGTCGGATGATATTCCTCTGTATAAGAGCTGAAACTTTTAATTTTTTTATTATAATATTTTTTATTATTTTAATTCAAGGTTTTAAAGTTGGTATTACCTAATTTTACAGTTTGTGGTCTATATATAAAATGTATAAAATTATATAAATAATATAATATAATATAAAGCGTATTTTGCAAGTCGCCGATGATAATTGCACTTCTCTTCCTACTCTCGACACTTTTGCGCGCAACGGACAATCGTTGTTGCATGTCGCAGTTGCGTGTTGCCAGTTGCCCGTTGCCTTTTCCGACTGCGAAACTTTTGTTGAAACAGAAAAAGAAGCAGAGGAAGAATAGAATAATGCAGTTGCTTTGTGCCAGGCAGCATAAAATTGATTTAGCTTTAATTTTAGCCACTGAGCTGCCTCGTGCAACTGCAGCAGGCTTAACTTAGAAGCTGCATGCACTTACTGCTCAGCTGGAGCTGCAGCTGCAGCTGCTGTTGTTAGACACTTGTTCTCTCTCTCTCTCTCTCTCTCGCTCTTTCTGTGGACAATAGAAAAAGCTAAAGCAGCATTTGAATATTTTAGTGCACATATGTTAAGGGGGCTTAGCTGTAGACAAGACAAAATGCTAAGCAATGCGATTGTAAATAATTTAAACAGGCAAGAAAAGTCTTGTTATGGGATTTATATTTTTTCATGGTAAACTGGAAACAATGTAAAGTAAATCAACGTCAAGTGTTGTATAAACAAGAATTTATACTATATTTTATATATGATGCAGATAGCTGCGAAGACATGTTATCAGTTTTTTAGTTATTTATTATAGTTATTTGAAAGTTTGCTGTGGAAATATTGAACTGTTTTAACGCAAACTAAAAACAATATGAATACCCTGGAAAAAAATTCATTTAATGCAATCAAGATCTTAGCAATTACAAATTCTTTAAGAGATTAATCTAAAGTGTTTTCTAACCGTTATATATACCATGAACTTTAATGTGAGCCTCATCAGTTTTCTGCAGATTTTCGGGCAGGACGACAAACATTTGTAATTGTCACTGAGATTCGTGGAGTTGCGGCTAAAAATTTTCCCCTCGCGGCACGTGGCCAAATTAGCTAGGAAAATCGCCAAAACTAAGTTCAGCGGTTTTATGGCTGCAAATTAGTCAGAAACCGCAAAACAAAACAAAACAAAAAAGAATAGGCAACACATAAAAAAAACAAAGAAATTGCCAAAAAAAAAAAAAAAAACAAATGGTACAAAAAAAGCCGATTAAAGGCGAATGACTTCCGCGCTAGTTATGGGCCACCCAAACTTGTGCTTTTTGGGGAGAGGTCAGGAGCTACGGGAATTGTCAGTTGGCCAGGCGGCAGAACATAATCAATAAAACCCTAGGAAAAAGCACGCAGGATAAACGCAGAGTGAAAAAAAAGCAAAAAAAAAGAAATAAATACAATACAACAAAATGTTGTTTGGGTATATACCAATATTTGAGATTTCAACAAGGGGTATGCTCGACTAGAAGTTAAATTGTGTTTAGGTATTTGTATCTATATATTATATTATATTGTATTAATATATATTCATATACATCGATATTCCTAGTCAATATTGGCTACTTTAATATCTTTAATATCTCAATCATTCAGTCAATCTGTTGATTAACTTAACTAAATATGAACAGCACTGAAATATAAACATAAACTAAATCTTATAGTTGCTTAGATTATAGACTTAGATTGATTAAAGCCAATTGATTTTATTAGATTCCATAAATACCATATATTTCAACTACTACTACAGGTATATTCAAGTCGTGCTCACTCTAGCATTTACTTTCATTTGTTTTTACTACGTTTTGTTGTTGTTGTTGTTTTTGGCGCTGTGGGCGTGTGTCTCCTACGCTTCCGAATAGCTTTGTACACGTGGTATATATATATATCAGTGGCCCGAATACGTTTCCAATTCATTTGACGTTAATTTGCCGCGATGTGTACTACATTCACGGTGCGAATGAAAAATCCATAATAAAAATTTAACGCTTAATAATTAATAACGCACAATAACAGCCGTAGCAGACGACAAATGTCGAAGTGCGCTGTGGCCCATACGGCGTATGCGCAACAAGTGACGAAAAGCTTTTCCCATCATTTTTCATTTCGGCTGAGTGCAAGTTTTTTGAATATTTTTGATGCCGTCATATATATTTGAGCTAATGAAAAGCGTTTCGAACGATTCCCAAAAACGTTGCGAAAAGCTTGCCCCAACTGTCAGTTGAATATTAAACGCAACGCAACGCAGTCGAATCGAAATTCGTATTCCCATTCGTAGTTGTCCACGTTTTTCGTTCGAGTTGTAAGAAAAACGAAAGAAAAAAGTAAAATGTAAAAAGTGAAAGAAGAAAAAAAGGAAAAGAAAATTTAATTTATAAATACATAAATAAAATATGTATTTAGAGAAAGGGGCATGGCCCGCCTATCTGTGCGACAAATTGTGCTCTGTGAGAAATGTGTGTGTGTGTGTGTGTCTGTGGGAGTGTAGGTGTATGGAAAGCTTGACGCGTGTGCGCTTTATTTATAAAGGTGTTTTTTATGTACAAATTTCCTCTACAATTTGAATGAGTTTTTGTTGGTTTTGCCTTTTGGTAAATGAAAATAAAAACGAAACTCACTTTTTGCCCATCTATGCGGCTCTATTGATTTCTTTTGTGCTTCATTGTTGTTTTGTCTAATTACTGTGCACATCCGACAAACACATAAATATTACGTAGCCGACCCGGCTGACACTGAATTTCGCATTAAGGTCGCGCGTAAAGCAACGGCTCTTGTGTCCTGCGGCAGGATAAAGCGGATGAACAGCACAGCAAACAAAAAACATCGTGCTTTATTTAGAAATGCTTTTTCATGTACCCAAAAACGGTGCAACATTTAAAATGTGAGCCCTAGATGAAACGGTTGCAAAATTAAGTATACGTCGGGTGACACGTGCGAAGCAAATTTGAATATTGTGTGTGGGAAAAAGCTTTAAGTTAAATATTTAAAATTCGAATAAATCAAAAGAGTTGTGGAGTTAAGAAAAATTGAATAAAAATGAAGAACATATTTTTATAAATTAAATATAATTATATATAATATAAATATAAAATGTGAAGTGTGAAAATATGATAAATATAATTAAAAATTTGTTAAAATAAAATGAAAATAAACGTTCATTTCATAAAAAAAAAATAAGAAACAAAATATTTACTCTTTTTCAGCTATTAATCTGGCTTTAATCAAAAGCTAAACATATGTATCTATATGTATGTATCATATATGTATGTGCAGTCAAACATACATATATTATTTATTAAATATTTACGAATCACATGCCAAACAATAACAAATTACACAAATTGCTTTCTCTCTGTGTGTGAATTGTGTCAACGATTTAAATGCTAACCTGCCGAATCATTCAACGAGATTAACATATGAGAATGCCCACAGCTACAATTAGTCACACACACACGCACACGCACACTAAGACATACGACAATACACGCAACACACATGCACACGCACACACACATTCATTTGATAGTACACGCCCACAAGGTCAAGGGCCGTCTGCCTCTGCCTAGGTCATGTTCGAGTAAAACTTAAATGCAACCCTCACGAATATTCAAATTTACTTTATATACCCTGTAATGGCCGCCCTCACATGGGGAATACCGCATGTATGTTTAATATGTAGGTAGGTGAGACTATATTAAATAATATTTCATGCTAAACTCAGCTTGTAAATATTTTTTGAGGTTTATATACCCTGTAATGAGTGAAATGACTTATGTTTGGGAGTTATTTCTGTATGAATAGGTAATAAATCTTAGATATATGGATATGTATAATAAATGTAATTGTCCAGAATATATATTTACATTTATACAATATATCCTGTAAAAAAAAGTACAGGCAGATGGCTGCTTCTATATGAAATTTAGATAAATATGAAATCCTTCACCAATTTAATAACTCAAATGTCAATATTAATCTAAATATCCATATTCGAATCCATATATATAATGTTTTTATTCAAAATCTAGACAGACTCAAAAGTGTCACTGATATAATATATGTCTAATATTTAGTATAGGGTATCCATCTAGCAATGCTCTTCTAGTCAGCTCTAAACTGAGATATATATACTCACACATATATGTCTAAACATACATATATATCGGCCGTATATTCTTTTGGCTGTTTTTATTTTTAGACGCTGCCACGAAATGAGGAATTGAAGAACGAGCGGAATTTTGATTTTTACGTTTATTATCTCTCAGTCTTCAAGCGTTTGCTACGTCGACGCCTGATTGTTTCATTGCTGTTTGTTTAGATTGCTTGTGTGAGTTAACGATGAGTATTATTGCTGTAACTCGTGTCGTAAATACAATTAATTATGGCCATCGTTTGGCCAAAGGCAATTTTCATCGCACTTCAAGCACTCGAAAATGGAATGCTGTAAAAACTTTATGACCCATTGCTTATTAGATCGTTGGGGTATTGCTTTCCCAAGTGTGGGTGTGGGTGTGCGTGTGCGGACAGCTTTAGTGTGTGCTGACAGAGCGCATCTAGCTGTTGATTTTGCATGTGCAATCTCACAATATCACTCATACGCATTTTATGGGCCATTCCGACAGACGAGAGACTCGTGATTGCTTTTTGATATTAATGCCGGGGCTGATGAGCTCAATGAAACTAAGCTTTTCGTTTCAGCCTGCGGAATCTAATAAGATTAGGAATTAAGTGCAGAAAGAGCTTTTTACTATAATTCCCAAATGAAATATGTGGCAAATAATATATATACATGCATGTGTTGTATGGTATATGTGTATTTGATTGGGATTAAGACAGAATTTTAATTACTCTTGGATTTAGAGGCATAATTAAAGAAATGATGGAGATTGCTGAGAGGAGCTTGGGATAGGGATTATGTTGAGTTGTCATGATAATGTTTAGTTAAATTAGATTGATATTATTATTATGTTTGATAATGGATATTGGATAAACTATCAAAGGATTTTGTATGCTGTAATAGTTATGATAGTTAGTTATGGTAGATTGAATATGATAATAAACGACTAAGGTTATTGTACTTTGTTGTTTATGCTCCGATAGGTTAGATATAGTGTAGTATATCTGGGCTTCGTTTGTATAAAGTGATGCGAGAGTCATTCTGATCTGATTTCTGCATACTTTAGTAAATTAAAGAATAAATATTCCATAATGTGAGTTGAGTGATTTTCAATTAATGCCTGAACTTAATTTGATTAATGTTCTGGCTCATTGCTTTTCAAAACCTTTAAATACTTTCCAAATTCTTTACAAGTTACCCTAATGAAAGTCTCAAACTCTGATTGACTTCATGCCTCATTCCCTTTCGTAACTTTGTACTCACAACAGCTCACTTAGAGGACTTTGTGCGGGTTGGTTTATGTGAATGACGATTAAAAATAAAATTTAAGTAACTTTTGCAAATCGCTTCGGTTGCTCTGCCAGAGCGCCCTGCACAGCAGCCTTCCCCCTAATATAATAAATACAAATTTTCATTAAATCTTTTTCAATATGCAACTTTTTGGCAAAACTTCCTCTTAATTTCCGTTTCTTTATAACTTTTGCTGACGCTTTTGAGCGTTTGTTTTCTTTATACACTTGGCCATTAATTTATTTTATAATGCCCAACAGCTTCGGCGATTGTTATAAATGGACTTTTCAACAACTTTTCAATTTGGCTATGCTGAGCGATTGCGATGCTGGCGTCGCTGATGCTCAAATTTATCGCCCATTGGCAATCAATAAGCCGCAGTAAAACTAATTGCGTCGTGTCTTGAACTAATTAAACTCACACAGTTATACAAATCCCTTTAACTCTATCTCGTTTGCTCTTACTAGCAGTCTCTCTCTCTCTCACTTTCTCTTCTTCGGAAACCCCTTTTTTTGGGGCAGCATGAGCTAATTGCTAGCCCTTTACAGCTTGACTTTCCGTTTTGATTGTTCGCGTGCCAGAAGAAAACACACTTAGGGAACTTGTTGAGTGTAGTCGACACTGAGATACCCTAATTAGTGGAAAGTTAAGAAATCTTCTCTGAAATAAATATTAGTCTCTTCATCCTAGAAGAAACCTTCATAAATGTATGATGACTGGCGATTCCAAGGCTTATCCTCTTTTTGTTAGGTACAAATAATATAAAATCTTTATCGCCTCAAGCATATATTCCATGTTACATACAAATACTTTCCACAATATACTCCCGCTCGCAAACCACTTACAGGGTATTGGCTGAGCTAAGAAATGAACTACTTACACACGAGGAGCTCTAAGGCTCATGCTCCCGTTTCCGCTGGGCGTGTGTTGAGTAATTTTCAACTGCTTAGCAGCGGAAATGGGTAATTTCCGCAGCTGCAGCCACAAAACAAAAAAGAAGCAGAAAAAACAACACTATCAAAAGAAACAAAGTCATACACACACACACATACATACACACTTACACAATCACACACATTCACACAAGAGCTTTGCAAGTTTCGACTTTTTGATTGGCTTTTTGTTGAAGTCAAGACACAAAAAGAAATAATGAGGAAGTAACTGTCAGATTTAAGACTTGTTAAGCATTTTTGGTCTAATGGAAAGGTTAAGAAGGCGTAAACGACTAGGTGATGCCCTGCTTTCAATAATAATACTCGATATAAACTAAAGTGTTTAATTATAATGAATTAAAAGTACAATTTAGTTACATTATCTAATGAACTCTAGTAAGAAAATATATATATTTTTTGATATATATTCATATTATAGTTGTGGCAGAAGACAACATTTATATGAAAATCAAATGGTTTGTTAGAAAATTAGATAAGGAATCGGATATAGTATTAAGAAAAAGCAAAAAGTTTTATCATATGTTAAAGGTTAAAAACAAAAATAAATAAACAATTTCGGAATTTACTAAGCAGCTTCTGAACAGTGCAAAACCTTATTAAATTTAGCTTTTTCTTCATTAAAAATAAAATATAGTCTATGTAATGACCTAAATCATTTGTACTATCTATAATGTATTGTGTGATTCATTATATCTATAAGTAAAGATGCGTTCCCATTTTTCATGTCAACAAATTGAAACTAATTAAATCTTTGATTTTTAGCTTACCAATTAGAAATACCAAAAACAAAAAAAAAAATCAAATGCTATGAAAATACGCAATCAGCTAAAAATAGAACCAAGAAAATAAGAGAAGAAGAAATTGTTGCGAAAATTCGCAATGCGCAGAAAGCATTTGACACTGAAAATTGCCCAAAACTGGTTTCGACCTGTTGCAAGAGAACATTTTTCTTTCTTATATACATATATTATTCTGGCTGAAAGTTGTAATTTAAAGCATTTCATTAAGTGTGGGCAGGTGAAAGGTAAATAAAATAAATTGCCTGACCGCAAAGCAGGCAAATTAATTTTAACTCAATAGCAAAGTAAATAAAACGATAAGCAAACCCACACACACGCACACACAGGCAGACAAACATAGAGTAAATAAAAATATACAGACAATTGTATACCCTGCAATTCGTCAAACACTACTCATTCTAGCCGAACAGCTATAGGAAAACAAGCAAACTGTTATTAATCAAGTGCGGACAACGGCAGCAACAGCAGCACCAGCACCACCAACACCACCACCACCACGACCATATTCAGCAACACACTCAATAGCACCACACAGGACCACATTCATAACCACCATAAAACTACAACAACAACAACAACATGAATTTAATGTTTCGCAAGAATTTTCGCGAGGGCGCCAGCAAATCTGGCGGCGGCGGCGGCAAACTTCAATCGAAGGCGAACCGTACGAAGCGTTCGCGTGACATGGGCATGGTGCAGCAGCCGGAGGAGATACATTATCGCACGCATCTCTTCTTCTCGCCCAATCGGCCCGGCTATGATGTGGGCGAAGGTAAATTGTCGCCAAAGCAATCGAGCAAAGCAACATGACAGCCATTGCACACACACACACACACACTCTCTCTCTCTCTCTCTCTCTCTCTATCTCTATGTCTATCTCTCTCTCTTTCTTTATATATATTTCTTTCTTATTCTCTTGCCTCCTTCTCGTGCTCTTTTGTGTTCTCAGCTCAGTTATTTGCGCACCATTAACCCATTAACGCCCTACTTCATTTACTTTTACATTTTAACCCATTTCCATTTCCATTCGCATTCGCATTCCCATTCGCATTCAAATGTTTTCATCAATTTTACAAATGGCTGGCAACAAGGACTCTTGCGCGCTGGCAATTGTTATGCAGGCTCAATTAAGCACAAATAGGCGACAATCATTGAGAATATTCAATTAGGACGCAGCATCTGCGGCGTATACGTAATATGAATGCATAACACGCATACGCAGCGTACGCTTAGAGTAGCAAACGTTGAATGAAAAGCTTTTATGATGAACATTTTTGGGTATTTCTGATTATGCTATAAGGTTTAAATGGGGTCAAGTCAAAGTTAATATTTTATTATAAGTCAGAATTGATATTAGAATAATTTTATTTTATTGAATTGTTTTAGATATTCCTGTCTAAATTTATAATATTTCTAAAAATATATTACAATTTATTTTGCTTGATAAAGTTTTTATATTCTATATATAATACTCGAGAGATATAAATAAGTTTTGCATAGCATTGCATTGAAAACTATGTTTTTGATACATATAATATATAACATATTATGAATTCAAATTTCTGCTATGATATAGTGTAACTATATGACTTAAATTTTACTCAAACTATATTTATATATCTATTTAGATTTTCTATATAGGAATTAGGATTTCTAATTACTTCTATGAGTTCCTCTAGATATATATATGAATAACTATTTAGATTCTAGTCAGACATAAGTATTTATATCTTTCATTACAATCTGTTCTAATAACATGCCATGTCTCTAATCTATCAACTTGTCAATAATCACAATCTAAACCGATTTGCTACACAACATTTTGCAGGCTTACTTAGGCACGCATGCGGGAAAGGTTTACAAAAGTTAATAACGGATACTACTTAATCTATATATACTACATTATAAATATATGTCATATGATTTGCATATATTATTTCTATATATACTATTCTATATCTGGATATATATTTATACTGTAGTATTTGCATTTGGCAAAAACTTAAGCTCAAGCGTTATCGAAATGCTCAAATATGTTGCTTATCTACGAATTTCCAGTTGGCTTGGCTTTTAGGGCACAAGACGTATGTAAGCTGCGATTCCATATATGTATTTATTTTGTTTTTGGCAATGGTAATGGCCTTGAATGTGCATTATTAAAAAATAAGTAAAAAGAAAGAAAAAGAAGGTCAAGCGAATGGAACTTGTGTTTAGCGTATGTATATGCGACATCTCTCTCTCTCTATATATATATATATATATATATATATATATATATATATCCAGCTAACAGTTAATTGTAGTAATGCAATGCCTACTAATCCTCAAAAGATAAAGAAACGCTAATGAATATGTCTAGTTTTGTGTAAATAAATAAATCTACATTCTATATCGATGTGCCTAACTGCAACAACAGAAAACTGAATAAACTGAATAAAACTTTCACCCAACACAAAAAAAAAAAAAAAACTCTATCCACTCTATCCTCCGCCCACCAACCCAATCCCAATGCAATCCGAATACAACCTAGATTCAATTTGTAAATTCACTCTCTCTATTATGATTTGTTTCTTTGTTTCGTTTGTTTTTGTGTTGTGTGTCCAATATAAAATATCGACAGAATCCATTGCAGAACGATGTAGCGCACTATCGGGCATACCCAGTACCCCGACCACGTCCACGTCCTTTACACAGCCAACCAATCCCTATGAGGTGGACGTACCGCAGCCGCTGGTCGATAGATCCGTATCGCTGATGCGTTGGAACAGCAGCAGCAACAGCGCCGGCACAAATAACAGTCTCATCCGGTTGCAGCAACAGTTGCAGCCGCAGCAACAGCAGCAGCAGCAGCAGCAACAGCTACAGCAGCAGCAACTTCTATCAACCTACTCGTATCAGCAACAGCAACTGCCACAGACTCTCAGTGCGACGAACACTTATTTAACGGCTGCCGCTGCGGCGACGCGGCAAGGTTTGAGCCAACTTGTCAACTTGTTGTTGTTGTTGCTGCCACAAAAAAAAAAACGATTACAGTGAAATCTCCCATGAGCGAACAAGCAGTTTAGATGTAGTGTATTTTTCATTCAAAGATCAGATCTCCCATAATCGAACAGCCCACTGTACGATCAGACTATCTTAAAAAACTGAGCTCAGAAAAAAGTAGAGTATTTTTACTTAGGACTTCAATTACAGCTTTCACATTCTTTATTGATAATTTTCTTATATGTAATCTTCATAAAAACTTTAATGAATGATATCAGTAATAGAAAATATCTAATGGAATTTCTCTGAATGTATTTCACTTCACTATCAAATAATACAATATAAAGACTCCGAGAAGATTTCTTTTTTTTTTCAATAGAGCTGTTCGTTTACGGAGATTTCACTGTACAACTAAATACACTGCAAGAAATATCGAACTAATCTCAAATCTAAATGCTCACAACCAGCATCTGTTGTGCACTGATTCCCTAAACACACACACACACACACACGCGCACGCACACAGACACACTCAAATATAGTTAATACAGTTACACTTCAATCCTAACCTCAAAGAGATAAAAAGGAAACTGTTTCTTAGTTTGATCCTTACTCCCTCTTGTTGTTTCTCATCTTGTTGTTGTTGGTGCAAGTTTTTGTCGTGTTGATTGAATACTGAAAGCTAGACATGTTTTTTTCTGTACTCGCTTAAAAGCTTTTGCGCTAATTAACTTTTAGTTTGATGAAAGCTTTCAAAGTGTTGAGTTTTCAGTATTTGACTAATGGAGGCTTAAATAGTCTAACAAAAGCTTATTATATGATGATTTTATTGTAATTCCTAGCATTTCTCTCGAAGCTTTTAGCGCTGTGGCACTGTGAACTAGAGGATCTGCAGCCAAAGCTTCGAAATCAATAAAGGCGCGGCTTTTAAACCAATAATAACTTACTTCTAAAAGCAAGCTTGTTGCTGAAAGCTTTCTGCTAGATGATCTTTGTGATCGAAAAAAGCTTCACAAAGCAGAACACATTTTAAGCTTGTAATAATATTTCCTTATGATATCTATCGTAACATTGTTGTTTCTATTTAATTATATCGATATATAACTTAATTTAAAGCTCCTCAAATAATAATCTTTCACTTTTACTTTACAGGAAACTTTGGAAGTGGTGGCAACGCGGGAACCACTCGGGCAGAGCCCATATCCCTGGCAACCTTGGACCGAGATTGTTTTATCATTCCGGTGCACAGCGTAGATCGCTTTCTGCCAGCTGGCATACCAGTAAGAGAAGTTTAAATATCTATTTCTGAATTACTTTTAAAGCTTTCTTTTCTCTCTCTCTCTCTCTCTCTCTTTTTTCAGTTACCTGCTCTGAGTGCCGATGGCAAGGCGTGCAGTCCGTTGAGCGTTTTAGAGGTCTCAGATCCCAAGTTATGCATACTTGTCCATCTCATGAGCCCCCTTGAGGCCATAGATCCCGTTATGGAATCACCGCTCTCCCATCCGCTACTGAAGCAACGTGCCATTGCCTCAGAGCTGCTGACGGAGGTGCAACAAGCAAACACAGCTGTCGGAGGCATGATACTAGTCAACATGGAGAAGAGCTGTAAGTTGATGGGAAATAAAAATAATAAGAATATACCTGTTCTTCATTTTCATTTTCCATTTTATTACAGCCGAATTTCCTTTTATATCGTATTACCTGATAAACACGATGCAAACGGATCCATCGAATTTTTATGCCAACCTGCGCGTCTCTTCGCTATCTAAATTCGAGCCGAAAGCACTCAAGTAAGTCAATCAACGATAATCAGACGCATTAATAATGCAACTTTCGGTCTTATATCCTGTAATTTAAAATTAAGAACTAGACAGGGGCTAGTAGTGGGAATTCTTCTAAAGAGCTTTACTATTACATAATCAATAATTTTAATTAAATATCAATCTAAGAGACTGTTTGATAATATTCATCAATATTTTTCGCAAGCTTATGCATAAATTTCATCCTACAGGGTATCCTTTCCTCAATTACTTTTAAACTTTATACTCTTATTAAATGTCCTTAGATTTGTTCGAAGGAAAATCATATTGTTGTAAATTCCAGGATATTTTATACTCCATTTGCTCACGTGTTCTGCCATTCAATTAAGCTGTTTTTCGCTCTGCCCACAGATACACTGCCGCCCACACGCTGGACCTGTACAGCGAGGTGGCTGCCATTTGCCGACCGCCTCTGGTGTTGCCCTCGAACGAGGCGGGCAGCTTTAAGAAATCCCAGACATCGGCCACCGGCTACATAATCAGCGTATTCAAGGTAAGTCCGAGAAACATATATACGTACATGCGAGTATATTGTGTACAATATATAGGTATATGTATGCCAATATAAAATGCAAAATTTAATTTTAGGTTTTCGAGGGCGACGATGGCGAGCGCTTCGAAAAGAATTGGCTGTACTGGACAGGTGCGCGAATGCTGTACAGGTGAGCAGAGCTTGGGTTTCTATATATAGAAATGTATATGGGTCTATTGAGATATATCTGTAGTAATATATATATATATCTTCTATATTTGTACTTGTATCTGTATCTGAATCTGTTTCTTTTTGTGTTTCTGTATCTATATTTGTGTCTTTAGGTGTATCTTATAAATATTTATTATAAGATACATCTATACCTAAAACTATATCTACATCTATATCTCAATCTTAATCTCTATCTACATGATTTGTAATTCTTCAGCTGTATTCATGCATTTCTATATATATCCCCGTATCTTTGTTTGCTTCACAGATATTTACCTCGCGCTGCGGGCCTACGTCGCATTGCCCTGCACAAGAGCACCTCACAGAAGGGAGACAAAATGTATCTGTTGGTGTGCGAGTGTGCGGAACTTTTGAAGGATATCTCATTGGCCGCCTTTTTGATACCCGCACTGCGCGCCCGCCTCTGCGGCTACACGGGACTCTATCGACCAATACAGACTTTCTAGAGCAAACAATATCTACTATTTTTCTATGCTGTAAATAGATATGGGAAACTGAAAACTGAAAACTGAAAAAAGGCAAATGTTAATAAGTGAATCGATTTTTAACTAATTATTAATGGGATATACATATATATATATATCTACATATATATAAATATGAAAGCAACACAAGCAACTTTTAAATTCTAATAGGCACACACACACACACACACACCAGGCAATATCATTAGCAAGTAGACAATATACTCAAGGTAACTCATATCGTATATATGTTAACTTTTTCTATATATATAGACGCAACACAAATAGGACCATATCTAGTGTGAAAAGATGAAAACGTTAAAACAAAACAAAACAACTTCCATTTTTTAGCCAGCGCATATAGATTTTCAATTCTACTTAAAGTATATACTATATATATACATATATATAGATTAGTTATGCTGAATTTTTATTAAAACTTTGCGCTGAAATGTAGGCTATGAAATTACAAGTCAATTCTTAATTCATTAGTGTTGATTAGTTGGTATACCGATTAGATATACATACATGCATATATATATATACCTATATATATATGTATCAAACGGAAATCACATTTTAATGGGTTTCAACAACTAATCAAAAAAAAAAAAGAAAAGTGCTACAACATGATGTGAACACATTGCCCAAATCTAACAAAAATCTGCCAACAAAATTATAAAAAAAAATAAAATAAAAAATAATATATATATAAATATAAACAGCTCTATTAAAGCCACTTTTTAGCCAGTTCAAAAATATATTAAAAAGCAAGCCAAAAATAATAATAATAAATGAAATACAAATCTTTCTAAAATAATTTTATTCAATAATTTAAGCAATTTGCTTAGCTGCAGCTGAACATAAAATAGAAGAAAAAAAAGAAATAGAAGAAGAGAAAAAAAAAAACAATAATAATTAGCTTAGTTCTTATGCATAAGCCAGGAGCTGTAAATACCTGAGTTCCAGACATTTTCAAGTTTCGTTTTGGCATAAATCTAATTTTGCACAATAATAATACAAGAAATCAAAAAGTGCTGTGATAATTAACCAGAGATTTAATGTACTATGTGAATTATTCGAATGCATTCGAATGGCAGCAGAATCATAAATAATAATATAACAATAACTTCTATAATTAAGTTGTAAACTAAGTTACAATTTATATTGATTTAAAAATTTTTACTTTTTTTTGCGCAATTTATGCTATTATATGTCAAATCTTTATTTTGTAAAATTCTATAAAATCCATTAATATTTTGTTTGAGTTTACCTTAAATCATTTCCATATAAAATTTATTTTAGTATCCATCCAAGCGCTATACAATTTACAAAAATAAAATATAAAACATTAAAACTTTTTATATCATTTTAAAATTTATTTTTTTTTTATCAATTATACCAGCTTATTTTACTTTAAATTTCTATTTATTTATTTGTTATTTCTTTTGATTATTTGAACATTTTATCATAAGTATCTTAAGTTGAATTAAATTTCATTACTTAGCATAAGTAAGAACAGATATATAGTTAAAAAATTGCTGCTAAAATGCTAAAGCCTAATAATAATAATAATAATAATATATAATTAAAATATAATAAAACTCTATATGCATACAAATAGTTTTTGAATTTAAAATCTTAAAGTTTAGCAATATATATTTCGTTCCCTTTCTTTTCAACAAAATAAAGCGTATGAGAGTATTTTCAAATTAGTTTGGCATTGCTTTGATCCCGCCCTAATTTTGATACCCTGTAGATACGCTTCATCTGCCGAACTAACCAAAAATGTTGTCAAAAAAGAAGTTCCCGCGTCGCTGCTTGGAGTCCATGACCTTCTGGCGATGCTGCAGATATGCCTGTAGCTTTTGTGGCTGACGTGGACCCCAATCCTTGGTGGGCTGCAGAGCAAGTCGGAATTTCTGCAGAAGAGAGAATCTGTATAGCTCAAGGAAAACTGTACGAGAAGTATGTAAGACTTACGCTGAGGAAACTGTGACCCGGCTGCTGGTAGATCGTGTAGAGCGCCCAGAAGGGCAGCTGTGCCACGCCCAGGCCCCAGATGAGCCAGCCGGCCATGTAGGCTGCCTCTGGATACTCGACGCCCTTGTATGTCAGCGGCTCATAGCTGACTAGCATATAGACGAGCACAAGGAACATCAGGCCCGGCGCCATAATGGCCCAGCAGATGCGCCAATAGAAGCCGGTCTTCACATTCAGCATGAACTCAATATCGCTGCACAGACGCTTGACACCATAGACCCAGGAGAAGGCGAACAGCTCAGCTATGGCCATCACCAGGGCAATGAAGGTGCAGCCATAGAAGTCCACCAGATTCAGCACGAACTGTCCGCCGGGCGTCATGTAGACGAGTCCGCAAAGAAACCCAACAACAGAGGCGCCTATTGCCAGCTGCCAGTGCCGCAGGTGGGGAAAGCGATCCTTGATCACATTGATCACACAAGAGGCCATGCCAATGTTACTGCCAATGCCCAGCACTAGCAGCATAAAGAAGAAGAGCACAGCGAACATTTGCGGCAAATACTTGAACTTGGCTATGGCCTCCGGATACGAGATGAAGGCCAACCCAGCGCCTCCCTTTACCACCTTCGAGATGTCCGTCACGTTCGTCTCGTGGGCCAAATTTCCGAGAATGCCAAAGATGATGCACCCAGCCAACATGGACGTAAACGAATCTATTGTAGTGATTATAATGACATCTCTGTAGAAGGTGAGTAAAGAGACTTAATTATATTTATATATATAATCATATTAATTCAGTTCCAGAACTCACTTGTGCACCCGCTTGTTGAAGTCGTTGAAGGAGGCGTACATGACCAGCGTGCCAAAGCAAATGGCCAGGGAGAAGAACATTTGGGTGATGGCCGCATACCAGACATGCGGATTGAGCAGCTGGCTCCACTGCGGCTGTATGAAGTAGAGAATGCCATTCCAGGCGCCTGGCAATGTCAGCGCTCTGACCAGGAGGATCAGCATAATCACATAGGGAAAGAGTGCCAGAAAGTAGGACGCCTTGCCCGAGCTGCGTATGCCCTTGACCAGCGTGAGGGCTATGATGATCCAAGTGGCCAACAGGCACAAGACCATTTCGCTGCTGGGCGTGCCCAGGCCCTCGTCCAAGCTGTCCGGCTCACGTAGCACAGTCTGACTGCAAGTGCAGAGGAGATTAGAAAATTGAATAATATGAGTATAAAATAATTGATACTTACGTGAAATACAGCTCAGCTGAGGATTTGCCCTGTAGAGAGGTGCTGATATTGGTGCTATTGATGCCTGTTGCTCCGGTTGCCACACACTGAGCCCCCCACTCGGCGAGGCAGTACGTCCAGGGCAACACCTCGGAGAAGGAGACCACCAAATAGCGTATGGTCAGAGCCATGATGCAGGCATAGTATGTGGTGGCCAAGGCTGTTGAATACACCTGGCCATAGGCAACACCTGGAAATTAGTAAGTTTTTTAGTGAAACTAAACCCTTTTATATATTTAACACTAATCTTTTATTTTTTTCAGTGTACCTTTAAATATTGGTGCCAAATCAAAAGCGCCAATGCAGCCGCGACTGCTGAACTGTCCCATGATCACCTCCAGATAGTAAATCGGACGACCCACGAGCAGCAATACGACCAGATAGGGTATCAGGAATGCACCGCCGCCATTCTCCAGCGCTATAAATGGAAAACGCCAAACGTTGCCCAGGCCCACGCTCAGCGCAATGCACGAGAACAGAAACTCGACGCCCTTGCCCCAAGTATCACGCTCGGCTGCCATTGGCTGCTCGGCTCCCTCCTCGCTGGTCTCCATTTCCAACTGAGCAATTGAAATGTGATGAATCGTAGCACTTGATGCAAGTTAAGCCTAACTCACCAATTCGGTGGTGTAGACCACACAATCCTTCTCCTTCGTCAACTTGAGACTATCATCCATTCGTTTAAGCTTTGCAAATTGTTTGCTATCCATATTTATGTACGAGCGTCGAGCTATGCAGGAACTACAGTGCATCTGCTGGAACGAATGAGTCTTTTATAGGGCACACACGCCTATCAATTGTTAAATAGGGTTTACGATAAGAGATACATTGTCTTTTTACTCTTAAATATCGTACGTGCTTGAAGTTGATAAGCCTGCAATTAGAGCTAATAGAAGATTTAGATTTGCTGATAAGCAATAAATATATATGTGAAGTTTTAACAAAATTTGATTAACAATATAATGGATTGTTTTATTTAAATTGTAAATATAATAAGATAAAGTTCAATCTTTATTAATATTTTAAATGCTTAAATAACAGCATCAATGTGTAAATTCTTCCATACTTTTTATTGCTTAATAAATAGATAAATTTTAATAAAAACAATTAGCTACTTTTGGGGATATCTGTAATGAACCAAACTGCGTCATGGATGTATATATATATAACTACAAACACACACATATATTATATACATACATACTCACACACAAACACCTCCTATTTTTTAAACTCAAAAATTTACGGGATGCCTCGAAATCTGAGTAAAAACTCTGCTAAAATACCAGGCGAACAAAAATGCTTAGAAGATTGATAAAAAATTAGCAGACAAAAATTAATTTTATAAATAAAAAAGCATTGCATACTTTTGCGGGGGCTAAAAATTAGCTAAGGCGCTATTGCTATTGCACTATTTTCGGGGCTGTGCTTAATAACAGCGACAATCAAGTTTTCATATACATATGTATATATTCGGGATGCCATTCGATATTTATACATGCATACAGCATACAAACCAGACCTCCAAAGGGCTAATTTAATGAATATTTAGCTGAAGTACCAGAGGAACAGAGAGAAATGTTCTGGCATAAATTGATTGCATATTCAATAAGGCCGTTCAATTAGGAAAGTATTGCATCACGGACTAGAAATTTAAATAAAATAAGCTGAATGTATAGTGAAGAATATTCTAAGCTCGTAAGGTTTAACCTGGCTTGTAACCTATATAGTATTATCGCATAGACAATTTTTTACATAATTTGTCTATATGCATCTCTGATCATTTCGTCATATGCTGCTGATATGGGTGCAACAGCTTTTGTGTGTGTTTTGGGCAACAAACCCTTATCGGAAATCTTGTTCAAGTTCAATGTACACACACGCGTTGAGGCAGCTCAGACTGGAGGCTAGTAATACGAATATTATGCATTTAATGTTATTTAATTATCATAAGCCCAGAGAATTTCTAAAAAATTCTTAGCACCAGACAATTTTTGAGCCAAATGCAAACAAGACATTTTAAACAAAGATAAGCTACTAAATGAAATTTATGCTAAGACTAGGTTATTAAGGCCAAATATGAGACTGTTATAAGCTATACAATTTTATTATTTTTTAAATCCTTCTCACTTATCTAGACAAAATGTCGTTGCTAGAGTTAGATAAAAGGGCAACAAATTTTTGGCGGGTAGAGCTACAAATTTTTTGGGTTTTATCAAAGGGCTGCTGCTAACCATTGAAAGCTTGTAGTACATTAATCTTTAAGATTTCGTCTCATCAAAGATAATGAAAGTGGAAATTACAGATTTTTCTTTGAGAACTACATATATAACCTACATAAAAAACATAGATTTGTTTGCACTTTTATAAATCTTACAGCTAATCGAATTTTTTCCAAGGAAATATCTTAATTAATTTCTAAAAATGATTGGAGCGTATTATAAAACATGAACTTTACGAAAATGTAAAAATTCGCATTTAAATCAATTTACAAAAATAGCTTTACATTTTTTCAAAACTAAATCAAACTTAAAACTTATAGAATATTCACATAAGAATAGAACTTTTACAAAACTTAGTCAATATTTGAACCTCCCGTTGTTAGGTTTTTTTTACCTTAAAAATGGATTTCACTTTTCAGACGAAGTGCACTGCGGCCACCACCAACTGGGACGAGCAACGCGACGCGACTAATTCGAAATCTAACTGATAAACCAAAATGAAATCTTCGCAGAATCTCGGCGGGGGCTGGTCCGATCGTGATTATGCTACGATTTTGTTGCTTATGTGTGTATGTGTGCACACATCTATCCAGTTGGATCTAGTTGAGAGAGGAGAGACGGCATTGCTGGTTTAAAAATGCAAAATCGTTTAATTGAAAGTTTTCTTTAATGCGCCGCCGATGCATTTAAGAACATTTATTTATATACACATACACAAAATATCAAGCCGATCTATTGGTAATTACAAAAGTGGGTGTTCTGCTATGCTAGGTCTACAATTTACAATTTACAATTTAGTCGAATATATATATATACATACACATATATATATGTAGGTATGATTAACAGTAATAAATACATGTGTATATATAGATATATATATGAATGTGTGTGATTTTGTATGTATGCATATATGCAGAAAATACTGAGACTGGAAATTATTTAATTATCACAACGGTCCAAATACACGAACATAATCATATATAAATATACATATATAAATATATATTTCTATATATATATATTTAAATATAGTTATATGTGCATACAAGTCGTGTTTGTTGTTGTGACCGTTGCTGCTATTTGTTTTGCTTAGATTGAAGACTTAACACCTCATGAGCTGGAACCGGCTCAAATATATTCTGCCCATTGTTGCCAATTAGAATTTTGACATAAACATTACTGAAAATGGGAGAGAGAAGAAATGGATTAGATTTAATTGATGCTCAGTGTGGAGAGCTCGTAACAAGTGCCGCTTACCATATTATACTCTGTTAATTTTGCTAAATATATTGTCTTGGTTTGCTTCATTCCAGCAGAATGTCGGCAACCTCCGCATCGTTCAGATCATTGCCTAACATTAGGTTATTTCTGCAACGAGACAGTAGTGAAGAACTGTAAATTAAATTTGTTAAAAGCAAGCAAAAAAAAATTTAAAAAAAATTGCAAAATGCACAAACTCGAAACCGTTAAAACCAATTTACAAAATCAAAATGGAACCGAAACAGTCATCCGATCTGACAGGCAACAAGTTCTAATACAGAATTTATGATTAAAATTTTGTTTGCTTCGTATGCAAATTTTGTTTACTAATAAAAAGAAGAAAATAAAAGAAATATGATTTGATAACGAGATTCTTTCTATTTAAAAACGAACTAAATAATCCGGTTTGTGATAAATTAAATGATCTAAAAATAAAAAAACCGAACAACTTGAACATGGCAAACCGGAAGCGACGAAAACTTTAATAATATGTTGGTCAGTGCTAGAACTGTCAAGAGAGATGATTGTTAAAAAGATGTTTTAATTAGACAAATATAGAACTTAATTTGAATTTAATATTCGGTTTCATTATTTAAAATGTATCTTTGTATCTAGCGTACTTGTTACGAGCTGTCAAGCTCTATAGAAACAAATATATGTATAAATATACTAGATATCTATATATATAACTTACACAGTGCGCCGCAAGTGATCGAGCTCGTCCTTAAGCATAGCATTTTTCTCGCCCAGTTTGGTGTGCAGCTTGACGCTGCGTGCGTTGCTCTCCTCCAGCAGTTTGATGACGTGCTCCTGGTTATGCAGCTTCGTCTGCTTGGTGCTGAGTGTTGAGCAGAGATTCTGGAATTGCTCATTTGTTGCGGCCAGCTCGTTGGATATCTGTGTGCAGAGAAGGTACAATATCATAATATGAAATAGAAGTTGTAATCTCTGTTGATCTTTTGCCTGTGTAATGAGCGTATTTTTGTCACTGGTTTGAGCCATGATTTCATTTATCTTGCGATTGCTCTCCTGTTCACGTTGCTTCATTTCTTGATCCAGAGAATTGATGCGCTCACTGCGCACTGCCAACACCTGGCGATGATGCTCGTTCTGTTCCTCGAGTCGACTGACCTTGAGCTCCGCCTTGTTCAGTTCCTCCTGCTTCTGTTCCAATTCCGTGCGCAGCATTTGCTCTACCTGCAGCTGCTCTGTCAGCCGTATCTGTTGACGCTCCAGTTCTGCCTGCAGCTCACTATCACAAGAACAGGGATTGTTACTATAAAGCATATCAGATGTCTGTTGTTTGTTTGTTTACCTTATGTGTTCTGATTCTGGCTCATTACTCGATGACTCCGATGATAATGATGATGAGTGCAGCGTCTTGGTCTGCTCCGGATCTTGAATCTGTGCTTGCTGCTCGGCAATGATTTGCTCCTTCTCGGCTAGATCCTGCATCAGATCATTCATTCTCTTCTGGAGCGATAAGCATTCGTTCTGTGCCTGCAGCAGTTCCGTCTCCAATTCATCGATGCGACTCAACAGCTTCTCGTTCGACAGCCGAAAGCCCTCTATGCTGGTCTCGTTCTCTTTGAGACGCTGCTGCAGTATCTTATTGCTGCTGACATTACTGGTTATAAATTGAATGAATAAATGCCTGCTTTCGGGATTTCAGTGGTCAGAGCTTACGATTTCCTTAGATTCTTTATATCGCTGCGCAAGTCGTCGAGAGTTCCTGCTTGCTCCACCAGCAAAATATTCTTATCGGCCAGCTCCAAAGCGAGCTCGTTGCTGCGCTTCTGCGATGATTCGAGCACTCTTTTAAGCTCCTCCCGAGTCTTGCGCAGGTCCGCAATATCCAGGTCCAACTTCGTGTTGGTTAACTTCAGCTGATCGTTCGCTTCGCTCAGCTCGCATATCTGACGCGTTAGCTTAGCGGTGTCCTCCTTGCTAGCCACCTTGCACATTTCCATCAGCTCATTGTCAATTGCTGCCAGCTTGTTGTCCTGCAGAGTTATCAGAATTGAGATTAGTCTAAGATGGCTATCGGTCTACATAGAAGTTACTAGCTTACCAGATGGCCATTTATCTTGTTGCGTAGGTCTTCACGACATATTATATCCATGTTGCTGCTCTCCGAGTGCACCGATATGAACTGCTCGAAAATGAACGTGAAGCCATCCTTGAGTACATTATGGCACAGGGCTTTGAAATCATTTACCGAACAAACAGCTAAGGATAAAAATTTATATAAGGATTATAACATATATATATTGGGAATCGATGCTCACGGAGATTTTTGGGCAGGGCAAGCAAGTCTTCACTGTGCACGAGCACCCTGCAATTGTCGTTGTGCACGATGGTAACCAGCTTGTAGGAGTATCCATACCCTTTCCCAAGAAAGCTGTCCGCTTTCCTCATAAACTCCGACTGTATGCCCTCCAACTGCCTTTGGAGCATCTCGAGGGGCTGTGGACATGGTATTGGCTCAATACCAAATCGTTGCAACTGAACGCATATCGCTGGATCGCTGGGTATTTTATCACATTTCTTCTTCGAATGCGGCGATGGTCCTTCCGAAGGCGATCGCACTGGCGATAGAACTAAAAAGGAAAATTTAATGAATTGCGATAATAGAAGTGCTGACCCACCTTGTGCTCCATCTGCCGCAGACGATCGTAGGCGATTGATGCGCTGCTCTGTCAACTGATTCATACGTGGTCTGGTGAACTTGGTCTTCGTCTTGGGCGGAGCATCCTCGGAGTCGTTATCCGCGCGACGCGACAGAAAACTTGTTGCAGATGTGACTGAGTCTACGCTAAGACCCAATGCCGGCGAATCGGGCTGCAATGAAGCCAAGGATTTACTTTCCGTATTGTCATTATTGTTATTATTGGTAATATCTGTATTATCAATATTAGTATTATTATCAGTAGTATTATCTGAATTAGTATTATTAGTGTTATCATTAATTTTATTAGTATTATTTTTGGCCAGACCAAGAGTTGACTTTCTAGCAATTGGTATGCGTTTTATCGGTGGTTTGTTCTGCTGGAAAATAAAAAAAAAAAACTTCATATTATATTTATTTTGTTTATAATGCGATTCTACTTACGGCCTGTCCTCTGGCTGTTTCATTCTTCTTTGTCTCTGCGGCTTTAGCTTTCCCGTTCGTTTTTGGTGTTGCTGTGGAAAATCAAGGTAAGTTTATGCATACCAGAGTTTTTATATTTATTACATGATAAAACAGCGGAATTTTGCATATTGGCTGTAAAGGTAATGCAACCTAGGCCTCCCTCCTGTGTATGTACTTCTCCCAAAAATAATAAGCAACTGACCGCATAAGTCTACAAAGATCTAGAAATAAAAAAAATATATATAATTTCGAAATACGAAACGCAGCAGTGTAATGTTTGAGATTGAATGCTTTAAATAGATTTGAAATATGTTGGAAAAAGCAGTTAATTGACAATAGAATAGAACGCCTGCTTTATCTCGAATATATAGATGGGGATTGACAGAGAAACAATAAAGATTTTATTGTATATATTCGCTATAAATATTTTATGGAATCGAATCCTCATAGGTTTGCCAGAAAATTAAAAAAAAAAAATAATTCTCAGCATAATTCTTTTAAGCTTCTCTTCTACTTTAATTTTAATTCAAGTTTTTCCACAAGAATATTCGCCTTCGAACCACTGTGCCCATTGCAAGTGCCTCGATTCGCAGCCTTCTGCACGGGTTTGTCTAGAATAGCGCGATAAAAACAAAAACGAAAACATAAACAAATGCGAGACAGACGCAAGACAAATGGGGGACAGCAGCAAGAGAAGCGCTGCTCTTTGGCCACCCACTCAATGGAGCTCCGCCCCGCACGAGCTGCAGCAGCTCGTGAAAATAATTGAAAATTGAGTCGTTAAAAGCGAATCGTGCAATTTGCATTTCAGTTGCGTTTCGAGCGCCCGACGGAACAGACGTGAATGTGAGTGTGAGTGTGAATGTGAGTGTAAGGTGAATACATTGTGAATAATATGAAAAGCTAATCACAGTCGCTAGCTGATATGTTCTAATATTAAAAACAAATTTAATTCGTTGTTCTGAATGCAAAACGTGCTGTCACATAATATATGACAATTGATATTTCAAATATATATTTAGGATTTGCCGTAGTGCGCGTAAGTTACCAAGTGGTTGGATTCGAAGAGGTCGTAATGCCACAGCCGAAACCCTAAAAGTGATTTTAATCATACGTTTTTCTATTGCAATTGATTTCCCTGCTACGCGCTGGGCCCGTTCTCATTATTTTTGCAATTTTTCAATTGAGTTTAATCAGTGACGTAGTCGCTGATGTTGTCCACGATTTATGCCGAGAGGGATTCTCGCTTGCGCCCTACGTAGTGCTTGGGCTAAACTAGCAAACAGATTATGGTATAGATGCAAATTATTTGGAATTATTATTATATTATATACAAGTGTTGAAGTGATCTACTTCTGTATGAGTTCTATAAGGGCTGAAGTTTTCAATGGGCTTTACTGCTGAAGAATTTTTTCCACTTAACTTTTCCCACACTATCTCTAATAGTTTTCTGATTGAGTTATGATAAATGGTTGAAGTACTAAAAGTTTCTACTTCCTAGAGATGTTCTATTAACGTATTCCTTACGTTTAACGATATTGAATTATAATATATATTTATATATTTCCCTTTAAATTCTCTGGAATTTCAATAATTTCGCCATTTTTTGTAGTGTATTCTTGCAATGTCAAGAGCAATTGGAATTCATGGCTGTGTGTCACTGACATTGGATACTAATGATTAGCTGTGCAAGGCAATTAATGATCTAAACGAGCTATGTAAATAGATATAATAACTTCCGCATAGCTAAAAAATATAAATTATAATGAAATGCAAATTCTAAAAATAGATTATTTAAACCAAATATTAAGTGCGCGTAACAGTCGCAATTTCTCTATAAGTAGGATCAGATATGTTGACCCTTAAATTATAATATATGTATCTATATTATATATCTGTTGGCCATTAAAAAGCTAATATATCCCTTCTCTATATAGTATCTGTACTATATAACTGTTGCCCATTGAAAAGCTAATATATTCCTAATCTATATAGAATTTATACTATATATCTGTTGCTCATTGAAAAGCTAATATACCCTTTCTCTAATTCTCTTATATACTCGTATGCAACAACCCCTCAGTTGACTAATGCACCTTAGCTAAATTTAGAAATTTTAATTAATGGCGTTTTAATTGTAGCCCCCAAAAAGCAGCGCAGAGGGTGAGAGCAAGGGCGAGCCAGAGCATCAGAGAGAGGCTGAAAAAGTAATTTACAGAGATGAGAATCGTCTGCCTAATAATTGCATTGGCAACCACCTGCTGCTTGCCGGCCTGCGAGGCGTGCAGTCGTGTGCCACAGGGAGCCACCGCCGCGAAATCGCCGGTGGATGAGAATTTCGTCGTGTCCGTGGCGGGCCATGCACAGAGCTATGTACCCGGCCAGAAGTACAATGGTGAGTGGATCAATACCAATTCCAGCTGCAAATAGTTTCAATTTATTAATTCTAGTTACGCTGAGCGCCTATTCGGGTCTGTCTTTTGTGAGCTTTATGCTCGCCCTGGAACTTGAATCGGGCGATACGGAGGGTGATCCTAATGCTGTGGGCGCCTTTGAGATAAGCGATTTGTCGGAGACACGGTTCAGTCCACGATGCCCCAATGTCGTAGAGAACACAAATACGAATCTGAAGACCCATGTGGAGGTGGTTTGGGCAGCTCCCACCATGGCGGGGCAGGGCTGTGTGCTGATCCGTGCCACTGTGATGCAGCATCGCGACGTTTGGTTCATGGATGACGGGCTGCTGACCAAACGCATGTGCGAGGAGGAGGTGGACGACATCAATACACAGCCTAGCATTGTGGATCCATGCTGTGCCTGCGATGAGGCCAAGTATGAGGTGAGCAAAGGGACTAAATCCATCAAACAGCTAGCATTCATTACATATGCTCATCTCTTCCCAGCTAACCTTCGAGGGCAAATGGTCGCGGCACACTCATCCCAAGGACTTCCCGGCCAATAGCTGGCGCACCAGGTTCAGCGACATCATCGGCGCCTCGCACACCATCGACTATCGGTTCTGGCAGTACGGGGAGATGGCTAGCGAGGGCTTGCGCGAGGTGGCCGAGCACGGCTCGACGCGCACGCTAGAAAGCGAACTGAAGGATCAGAGCGAGCACATTCGAACGATTATCAAGGCGCGCGGCATAGCCTATCCCAATGTGACGGGGAAAACTTTTGCTGTGTTTCGCGTCGACTCCAATCACCATTTGATTTCATTGGTCTCCATGGTTGATCCATCGCCCGATTGGATTGTAGGCGTGTCTGGACTCGAGCTATGCCTGGCCAATTGTTCGTGGGTGGAGAACAAGGTGCACAATCTGTATCCCTGGGATGCGGGCACCGACAGCGGTCCCTCCTATATGGTAAGTCAGTTGATTTTGATGATCTGTTATCAATTATTTATTTATATCTTATTTTATAGTCCGCTGATCAGCCGCAAGTGCCGCCCGATGTTGTGCGTCGCATCAAGTCCAATTTTCCCAATGATCCACGCTCTCCCTTCTATGATCCCACGGGCGCAGAAATGAAGCCTTTGGCCACATTGCACATAAACAGGCGTCGGCTGTATGAGAAGAATTGCGAAACTCCTGATGGTAAGTAGAGACCTATTGTGGAGTTCCGTAAAACCATAGAATATGGATATAATGTTTCTGATAAAAAGAAAATGTTCTAGAGAAGTCAGCAGTCAAAGATGGATCTTTTCGATGGATATTTTCGATCTACCTAGGACATATATATCTCTTATTCCCCTGACTAATGTATAAATGTTCTAGAGTAGTACGAACAGCCAGAGCTTGATCTTTTCGATTGTCAGTCCATCAATATATATCGATATCAAATTAAATTGATCTCCATCAAGGATATATATACATATCTCTTATTCCCCTGACTAAATTCGAACTCCTTTTCTATTCCTTAGCGGAGCAATTGCCAATGGAATGCGGCACCACCGCCTGGACACGTTGGGATGAATGCAGCACCAAATGTGGTCCTGGCAAGCAATACAGAACGCGTGAGTTTAGGAATCCAACGCTGGCCATGGTAAGATCAGTCTCTACTGACAAATAAAATTGTCTTTCTCATATTCAACCCAAACTTTCCCAGCGCCACAGATGCAACAATGCCTTGCGCGAGGAGAAGAACTGCATGGGCCGCAAGTGCGCCACATTCAACGAGGAGGCGGCGGAGGGTGCTCAGCCCGAGGCGGAGCAGCCCGGCACCGATCCCGAGTGCGGTCTGTCCGAGTGGAGCGAGTGGTCCTCCTGCACCGTCACCTGTGGCACAGGCGAGCTGGTGCGCACGCGCCACTACCTCAATCGGCGGGCCAGGAAGAAGTGCCAGAAGGCGAGCAAGGCGCGACTGCAAGAGACCAGAGTCTGTGAGGCTATCGACTGCGGCGGCGACATAGGCAACGAGGCGGCCGGCGAGGGTGAGCCGGAGGAGGCGCAAGCCGAGGGCGGTGCCGATGATGGCGAAGGGGGCTCCGCAGAGAAGCGTTCACTGTTCCGCAACTTTCAAAGCTACAGCCAACGCAGCGAGGACTATATACCGCCAGTGTGTGGCGTCTCGGCCTGGTCGGATTTCTCGCCCTGTTTGGGACCCTGTGGGGGCAGCGGGCAGCGTCGTCGAATGCGCAAAGTGTGGAACAACAATGAAGTCTACGGCGTGCACGATCCAAACGACGACGGCACCGATCCCTGTCGCCACATCAAGCTCATCGAGGAGGTCAACTGCACGAATCCCAGCTGCGACACGATTGTGCCCTCCTACTGCTACGACTCGCTGCGCGTGAGCCACTGTCGGGACAGCGACGTGGCCAACTATTGGTACTACGATCACGTAAGCGATCAGTGCGCCATCTATTGGTCGGATCGCTGTGATACGAACCAAAACAAGTTCAAGTCGAAGGAGGAGTGCGATGAGACCTGTCGCCTGCCGCGGCATAAACAGGAGCTGCAGCTGGAGCGGCTCAGTTCAGAGAAGCCGCAGCCCGTGGACTGCATGGTCTCCGAGTGGATCGCCCACAGCTGCAATGCCAGCTGCGGCGACGGCGTCCAGCTGCGGACACGGCGCGTGCTCCGCACACCCAAATACGGCGGCAAGCAATGCCCCAAGCACCTGGTGCGCATGGATCGCTGCTACCAGCGCTGCGACGACATGTACTCGGTGAGCGGCACCTTTGGCGAGCGGCGACACATGCCCGCCAAGCTGCAGCCCCAGCTGGAGCCGCGCGACGAGTGCCGCTACTCCGAGTGGTCCGCCTGGACGCCCTGCACGGCCAGCTGCGGCGACAACTCTGTCCGGCAGCGGACACGCACCCTGCTCAACACAGACCTGAGCTACAAGTGCAAGGACAGGGTCAGGATAGAGAAGTGCGTCATGATGCCCTGCCTGCTCAACAGCAACGACGACAGCGACAAGTGGTGAGGATGCCGAGATGCCCTCTCCGCTTGCTCTACACCAAATCCATTTAGCTACAAGTATTAGCAGCTCCCACGATTGAGGCAATACCAAACTAATTATGTACTCGTATTAATAAATAAATATATAAATAAATATATATAAATAAATATATAAATATATATATAAATATATAAATTATTTGCATCTTTAATGGAGTTGAATGGAAGAATCAACAAGTAAGAGTGCTCTAGTCGAGGCTGCTCGACTAGGAGATACCTTGAATACAGTGAGGAACTGATATTCCAATCATTTTAAGCTTCCTTTATACTTCGAATGCACTTGGGCTGCAATATGAGTATTATTAAGAGATTACTTCTTGAAAAACTCGTCTTCTAACTTATTCAAACGGAACCGTAATACCACTATAACAACTCAGGACAATATCTACCATACTTTTATTGCTAAAATCAAGCTTTTCCAACTCTCGTAAATAATAAATAGTTGAACTATTTTCCAAGTTTTTCAGTTAAACCACTTTCAATTAATCCATATATCTGATAATTCCATGGCACGTTTTCAATATTATATATTTTTCGCCATATGTTTGGCTGCCTGCTGTTCATCATTGACCTACATAAATTGCTGGATGGCTAGGCTATAAAATATTTAGCTCGAGTTCTCGCAAAAGTTCAAAGAACCTACGCAAAATAAATTAATTGGCGCCCGAGCGATGCAAAAGCCACACAATTCGTTGAGGAGCTCAACTCAAAATAAATATTTCAAATGACGAGCGAACCAATTAAGATGGGCCGAAGCGTCGCGACGCAGTCTGAGATATATAATTGAAGCGTTACGTCAACTGAACGAAAAGTGAAACTCAAACCAATTCGGGCAGTTACCAGTGGGCCTTCATAGCGACTAGAAGTGCTGGGAAATGTTGCGAAGAATTCTTCTATTATTTATTATGAGTCTGAGTTGGCTCAAACTGATTGAAGCTGGCTGCAGTCGCATACCGCAAGGTGCAACCGGAGAGCGTTCGGCAGTCGATGATAACTTCAAGATATTGATCGATGGCAATCCGACGACCTATATACCTGATCATCAATACAATGGTGAGTTGTGAGAGATAGCTAGAGTTGGGGAGAGCTACTTCATGTGAACAACTTCTTCTGCTTCTTAGTTTCCCTCTCCTGTCCGATCAATCTGAAGTTCATTAGCTTTACGCTGATTGTCGAAAGCGAGGATCCCTCGTTGGCCTACAGCGGACAGGATATGACAGGACATTTCGAGCTGTTTGACAATGCAGAGACGCGCTTTAGCACTGGCTGCGAGAACATGATCGAGAGCACCAACACGAATGCCAAGACCCGCATCGACGTATCCTGGATATCGCCAAAGCAACCAGACAGTGGCTGCGTGTTGATCAGGGCGGGTGTGGTGCAACATCGCGACGTGTGGTTCATCGACGATGGTTTCCTAACAAAACGCATCTGTCCCGAGGAAATCGATGAGCTGAACAGCCTGACGCCATCGCTGCAGAACTGCTGTGCCTGCGATGAGGCCAAGTATGAGGTATGAGAAGAGATCGTAGCAGAAACATGAATCAATCTCCAGTAAATACTTTCATATAGATAATTCTAGAGCGCAAGTGGGCCAGGAATACGCATGCCAAACTGTTTCCCGCCGAGGCCTGGCGCACACGTCTGGGCGATATAATCGGCGCCTCGCATACATACAGCTATCGCTATTGGGCGTATGGAGGACGGGCTACTCAGGGCATGCGTGAAATGGCAGAGCACGGATCCACGCGTAAATTGGAGCAGGAGATTAGAGATAATACACAGGTGGCAAAGTTTTGACTTTCGATTGGATATACGCCTTAACTCCTCCACATTTTCCAGAATGGCGAAGTACGCACCATAATCAAGGCACCTGGCATTGGACATCGCCAGAATGTCTATGGCACCACCTTGGCGAATGCGCGCGTCGATCCACAGCATCATCAAATTTCTTTGGCAGCCAAAATTGATCCCTCGCCGGACTGGATAGTGGGCGTGGCTGGCTTGGAGCTGTGCTTGAGCAATTGCACTTGGCTGGAGCGCAAGGTCTTGAATTTGTATCCCTGGGATATAGGCACCGACTCAGGGCCCTCGTATATGGTGAGAGCAATGGAAAATGTTTGGCATTCAAGAAATCAACTTAATAATTTATTTAAATAGTCGCCCGATCAACCACAAGTGCCACCGGATGTTATACGCCGCATTACCTCCTCGTATCCCAGCGATTATCGCTCGCCCTTCTTTGACGATTCAGGTGCTCCAATGAAGCCGCTGGCCACGCTTTACGTCACCCGAAAAAAGCTATACATACGCGAGTGTGAGGAGGGTGAGTCTAGAGAAATTATTATGATTAAAAACTATTCCTGACCTATTTGATCTTCCAGTGCCCCAGGACGGTCCTCTGGAGTGCGCAACGCATCCCTGGAACGAGTGGAGCAATTGCAGCACGCGCTGTGGACCTGGCTACTCGCAACGTTATCGCAGCTACAAGAATCCAGCACTTGCAGCCAGCTACAGCTGCGACAATCGCATGGAGGAAGTGCGTCAATGCCAGGGCATGCAATGCGGCGCGGATGGCGAAGAGCTGAGCAATAGTGCCCTGAGCGAGGATGGCAATGGTCCAGCGACAATAGCCGAGTGTGAGTTGACCATGTGGGGCGAGTGGTCGCCGTGCTCAAAGACCTGTGGGCGTGGCATCTCGACACGCAGACGCGACTATCACAATCCCCAGGCAAGGCCACGTTGCCAGTCTGTAGTGCGAATGCCGCTCGAGGAGACAAGGCAGTGCACGGGCATCGACTGTGGCGGCACAATAGCGGACAATGGTGACATGGATGGAATGCAGCCGGAGTCGGATCCATTTGGGGAAACCAATGAAGCTGGCTTTGAAAATAATAGACCCGGTTGGGGCACGAATAGCAACTACAATCGAAGGCCAGCCATGGATAGAAGCAGTCAAGGCTGGAGTGGCAACACTTTGGCAACGCCCAACCAACCTTATCCGGAACCAGGCAAAAGTAATCGACGCCCGCCCTACGAAATGGAACGACCCACAATCAATAGCTATAATAAGGAGCAGCGGGGCGATGGCTACAACGACTACAAACAGGGCAACAGAGAGGATGTCAACAACGACTACAAACAGGACAATCGAGAGGAGAGTTACAACGACTACAAGCAGGATAGTCGAGGCAGCAACTTCAACAACAACAACAATTACGATCCAGTCACTAGCATCAACAACAATAACGACTATAGCAATACCCTATACAGAGGCGGCTTTAGCACGCGTGCTCCTTTCGCTCCACGCTACCCGAATCGCCAGCCCCAACAGGATACGATCGGCAGCAATTACAATGTGATGCAGGACTATTGCTATGAGAAGCCCTTCGCCTCGACAGTCCCGTGCCTGGCCAATCCGGTTATTGTGCGTAACTATTGGTTCTACGACCACGACGATCACGAGTGCAAAATCTTCACCACGGACAACTGCGACGAGAACAACAATCGCTTCCGCACTCTGATGGCCTGCGAGGGCACTTGTCTGCTGCCCCAAATCAATTTGGCACGCACCGACGATCCCGAAGAGAGTCCCTATGCGGGCGACAACAACAACGCCTATGGCAACGCCTTTGGCTCTGATACGTTCCAGACAGGCGGCGGCTTTAGAGGCGACGAAGGCTTTGGCCAGCCCATGGCGCAGACAAGAAACAAATATAGCAATGTCAGACGTGGATATGGCAGATATGGCAGTTAGGCCATTTCATAATGTTTAAAGCAAAAAATAAATAAATAAAAAAAAATTAGAGTTTCTTGGATGAAATGAATTGAAAGAGAATTATATTCAAGTATTTAAAATTAGTAATGTTCCACATGTTTGCATAGTTTCATAGCTCCCGATAAAAGATGGAACTCGACAAATTCAAGTCACATGTTCTAAAAATCGAAATGCTTCGCTTAACAAACATAGAAAACCCCTGGGTTAGGCATGCTCAATAGATCTTGTTTAATTCGACATAGTCAACGAGCAGATACGTTCCACATTTTCGAATTAATCTAGATGATCAAATTGTTCTATATTTATCATGTTATTTTCTACCATCTGTTTTTTTATCTTTAAATATTTAATGAAGCCTAAGAAAACATATGCTCTCCATTTAACAAACATTTTCTAAAATCTTTAAAACCCCTGTTCACTCTTTATTCTCTGTGCATTTTCTAAGACTCACCCTCTCTTTCTGTTAAGAGCTCAGATCCGCTTCAATTCTCTTTGATTTCCCCAATGAATTTTATACTCTATTTAGCTTGTTTTTCCGGCTTTTGTGGGCTGTGTCTGCTGATAAGTCCATTTTATTCGTATTTGTATTTGTATCAGTGGGTCAGAAAAATAAAGTTCTCTTGCCGGGCAGAGCTTATCAGCATCTCGCGGCAGTTGGCTTTTTGCGAACCCTCAGCCAGAACCAAAAAATGTTTTACGCTCAGTTTCAAACAGTAGCTCAAGACGACGAGTCAGATTTTTTGGGACTTACGGAATGTGGCATTCATTATTGGTGTACGTGCTGTTGCCGTACTCTAGCTGGGCATTGATCTGCACACGTCATCCGGCCAATACCCATACGCCCAAGTCTCCGGTGGATGAGAACTATGTGATAAGCATTACGGGCAATCCGGAAACCTATATACTCGGACAGGAGTACAACGGTGAGCGCGTGAGTTCATTGACCTTGCGCTTGAACTTCAAAAGTCTGTTTCCGATTGCTCTCGAATCGTTTAAGTCTGTAAAAAAAAGTGCTTAGGAGTAATCGACGGAATGATACCCTGTAAACAGATTGCTTAAATGCATTCATTTTTTGCAAATGCTAATTAGTATCTGCCATGGACATACACTTTTCCAAGTTCATCATACCCTTTACATTGATGTTTTTTGACTCAATCTCTAAGTGAATCAAAGTAATACATTTGCTAATACTCTATAGCCAACTCTCTTCCATATTTTCTTTGTATATACTAAGTGATTCACGAATTCTAATCTCTATTTTCCGCAATTTCACTATACCCCTGCCATTTCATATCTACAGGGTATACAAAACAGAAAACAAAAACAAACGTTTCGCAATACTTGCGCTTTGCTTTGTAAACAAAATAGAGGCATTCGCTTCTTTCTTATCAGGATATTGCGAATTTGAAAGGTCTCACGATTTTCAAGGTCGGTTTCCCCGATAAGTGCCGTCTATGTATATATATATATATATATACAACATATGATTCTGTATTTCATTGGCTCTTTTCGGACAGTTTCGCTGAATGCATTCAATGGACATCGCTTTATTAGCTTTATACTGGCGCTGGAGAATGAGAACGGCGACTTCAGCTACGTGAACGATCTGGGTCGCTTCGAGCTAAGCAATTTGATTGAGACACGTTTCAATCCTAACTGCATCAACATGGTGGAGAACACGAATACCAATCCCAAGACCCACATGCACTTGACGTGGATAGCACCCAGTGAGCCGGGCAACGGTTGCATATTGATTCGGGCCACAGTGCTGCAGCATCGTGACGTCTGGCACATGGACGATGGCGGTTTGACGCGTCGCATATGCGAGGAGGTTGTCGACGACGTGGAAAGTCAACCCACAGGCATTACTCTAAACAATCCATGCTGTGCCTGCGACGAGGCAAGATACGAGGTGAGAAAATCACTCGAGTGAGCAAGAGATGAGAGAAAGCTAGTGAAGCTGTAGAGAATGCTTATGGTTATGTTTGGCTATATCATTAATATGGATTAACCATGAACACAGCCCGAAGTTTTCTTCTGTATGCTTATAACGAGCCCTCCTAAATATAACTTAAGTGAATCACTTTAAACATTTAGTTTACCTAATGAAACATCTCCTTTTCCAGTTAACATTCGAAGGCGTCTGGTCACGCAATTTGCATCCGCGTTACTTTCCACCACGTGGTTGGGAGACACGCTTCTGTGAGTTGGTGGGCGCTGCGCATAGCTCGGACTATCGCTTCTGGGAGTCCGGTGAATTAGCCAGCGAAGGAGTCAAGCAATATGCCGAGCACTGCTCATCCCGATTGCTTGAGCGTGAGTTTAGCATAAACTTTCGGGTGAGTCCCACAAATTCCTGGAAGGTATTCAATTAATCACGTCTTTTTTGCAGGATCAAAAGATACGCACCATAATTAAGGCACGCGGACCCGCCTTTCCCAATCTAAACAGCAAGTCAATGGCATCGGTACGTGTCGATCCAGTACATCATATGATATCATTCGCATCCAAAATTGAGCCGTCGCCAGATTGGATTGTGGGTGTGAGTGGGCTGGAATTATGCCTACGCAACTGTACGTGGATGGAGGCAAAGGTGATCAATTTATATCCCTGGGATATGGGCACCGATGCGGGACCCACTTATACGGTCAGTAAAGGAAGATGTGGAAAGGTGTAAATATTGATGGGCTTTCTCTATCCTCCAGTCACCAGATCAGCCACAAGTGCCGCCAGATGTGATTAGACGCATACGCTCCGACTTCCCGAACGATCCGCGTTCACCTTTCTACGATGAGTCGGGTACGCCAATGAAGCCTATGGCTATATTAACAGTGAAACGTCAACGCATCTACGAGCGACGCTGTGCGGATGAAGATTGTAAGTAAAATTTGACTAAATAAATAAAATCTATATTAACAACTTAATACCTTAGCTAACAATGATCCGGATGTGCCGCGTGAGTGTCTAACGCATCCGTGGTCCAGTTGGAGCGATTGTTCTACCAAGTGCGGCGAGGGCATGCAGTATAGGAGACGAGTCTACAAGCAGCCAGAACTGGCCAGGATTTACAATTGCAATGTGCCGCAGTATGAGGAACGCGCATGTGACGGCCAGAACTGCGGTCTAAACGGCGACCCGATACGGCATATCGACGAACATGATGAGTTTAACATGGGTCCCCAGCTTCAGCAGCAGGGGAATGCGTATCAGAGGCGCGCTGAATGCCAACTGTCTGGTTGGAGTGGCTGGAGCTCGTGCAGCGTCACCTGCGGAGAGGGCTATCAATTGCGGCAACGGCAATATCTGAATCCCAGTGCCGAGCTGAAATGCCAGAGCGTGCGCCGACTAGAGCTGCAGGAGATGCGTCCATGTGCGGGCAGAGCTTGCCTAGGTAACTTAAATGGAGGCGACATTGAACCGCCGTACGACGAGCAAGAGCCACAGCCAGAGCAAGAACCAGAGCAGGAGAATGGGCAAGATCCGGAACCCTTTGATAACAATAATTTTAATAGAGATTACGATGCGGAGCAAACGGATGAGGGTCGTCGACTAGGCGGTTTTGATGTGGGCAACTTGAAGGGCACCGAAGGGAGAACTAGTTATGGACAAGCGCCTCGACTGGATGATGTGGAGCGTGCGCCGTGGAACCGTAGACGACCCAGCGACAAATACAGGGAGAATGAGCAGCGAACACGCTTTGGCAACAGAGAGATGAGCGAAAGTCAACTACCTGCAGAGGTAGAGGAGGATGATCAGCAGCAGCGCAAGCCCTGGAACAGAGTCAACAGCAACAACTACAACAGAAACTTTAATCGAGGAAATGTTGAAAGCGAGCCAGATGAGGATACAAACCTGGCAAAGCGCTGCTTTCAAATGCTGCGAACCAATCAGCCACGCTGCAAAAATCAGACGATTGTTGGTCACTTTTGGTTCTACAATTTCTGTGTGGATGAGTGCATGTTATTTGCGGCGGATCCCTGCGATCGGAATGTGAATAAGTTCAGCAGATGGGAGGAGTGTGAAGAGTGTCGTCGTTCCGAGTTTCAGCAGCTGCAAGAGCAGCGGTCCATCTCACATGAATGCGAAATGATTTTAGCATCGCAGCGGGCGCAGCAAAGAAATCGCGAAGAGCAGCGCAACAACTACTCTGGCAGCAGAAGGCGGAATTATGGCAATCGGCAATGGGGTTAAGTTTTAGATTGTAGTCTAAGATAATTTTAATTAGTTGGAAGCTTGTGCACTGTCTACCTTAGTTTCATAAACTAATAATCAGAAGTTCGCGTTTTCATTATTATGAACTACCGTTATAGTTGAAAGCCATGAGTAATCATCGCGCCAAATTCGATAACAATTAAAAAGTACTCGATACTTACTCAGATATGTCATTTAAGTTGAATGTGTAAAAACAATGAAAATGTTTTAAAATTATTGTAGTTTCTACATTTAATTAAGATCTTGAATGCATGATAGTAAAATAATTAAAAGAAATGCATAATTAAATAATTAATAACTCTTCTAACCCATCAATCGCAATAGCGATGAGCTTTGCCATGTGTTGGCAACTCTGTCAATATTGAACAGCAAAATTTCGGGAACAGAGTTTAACTAGCAGAATAAATACAACAAAAAATATGCAGCAAAATCGTTTAAGTGTGATACGTAGTCTGTTGGCGCTTCGTTCGCTGACACACCAGATACCTAAGCATCCAAGTCCAATTGATGTTTCTCCCAGACCACAGCAACTAATATTTCAACGAACTCTTACACAAGCAATAACAACAAAAACAAAAACTGATGAGCAAAAAGCAAATAAACTAAAGCAAAAAATTACGCTTATTGGACAGAATGAAGCCATTAGCATTACCACTTTGGAGGAGGCCCAAAAGTTGGCCAAGCGTCGTGATTTGCATTTACTGCGTTTGCAACAGCCGGATGCAAAAACCGGCCGGGTGATTTTCAAGTAGGTTTGGTCGAAGTAACCTGTACCCTATATTAAATGCTCTATTGTCTCTATGCAGGTTGGTCACATCGGCTGAAATGCTGGCTGATGAAACACACGGCAATGACGCTGCCAAATCAACCGATAAGCAGGGTTCCAAAAAGTCGGAAAAATCCTTAACCATCGGCGCTCGAATGGCCGACCATGATTTGTCTTCGAGACTGAAGAATATAACCAAATGGTTGAACAAACGACACGAGGTGCGTATTCTCATCCAAGGTAATGTGACTGGCACCGATGAGGGCAATGCGGAACGCATTGTCAAGGCCATTGAGACGTCCATCAAGGAGCCGCAGGTCATTGGCAAGATTGTGCAAAAACACCAAAAGGGAAGCTTCATCAAATTCAAAATAATCCCAGTAGCGGCTGCAGCGGATGCGGAAGCCTCCCCAGCAAAGCCATTGTGACTACGAAAGGGCTTATTCACGCACATCCCAGCAGTCCCAACAGATAAACCACAGATCGAGTTGCGTCCGCTACTCGCTAATCTGAGTACAGTCCAGGCAAGGCAAAACTACTCCACCAGGCAAAACGGCGAATATAACGAACCAGGAAGTCCGAAGTCGATGGTAGTTGGCGTTGTCTCAATCCTATTCATGTTCACCGTAAAATACATCTTTTGGCTACGCACATTTATAAGCAGCGATAAAATCAGTGATGATGATGATATGAGAACAAATTTAGATTAAATAAACTATTTAAAATAAGTCTGATTATGTAAAATATTAATAGGCATTGCAAGAATGGCTGCGGCACGTTTTTCTTCATTTTATAATTTCTAATGCCATTTATTTAAACAAATATACTTATGTCCGAAAAGAATGCTGTCTTTGCCATATAAACTATATATATTATTTTGATGAGACGTTTAGAAAGTGCAGTTTGAAACAATTTGTAAAACAAAGTTGTTTTTATAAAATCTTATCGATGTTGCTGAGCATTGTGCCTCTGATAAGGATTGCTGGACAGATGTCTTCCTCAATTTTCATTCATCTAAATAAAAATCTTCAAATATGTTTATTTACTTTATTTATAAGCACTTAGTTATATAGTGCCATAGATCTTTTCATATACATGTAATATTTCAGTTTATTTTATTAATGTTCTTTCTATTTTCGAGGTTATATTTTTGTATTTGATTATGAAACATAATTTAAAAAATTTCCAATAAACGAATGAAGTATAATTTTATATGTATATATAGATGTATATGTATAAATGGAATTTTGTTTAAAGTAGACATTGCACATTAAATAATCTAATTACAATATTTAAAAGAAACATAAAGCTATTTGTTTGATTATTAAAAATTAAATAAATTTGGTTGTTTATCAAGTGGAATATTAATTGATATTTTATTTTTAGAAATACAAAGAACTGAACTGCAGGCAAAACTAAATCTGCAGCTTGAACAAATTCTACATGGACTTCCCGGTATTATTTCAATCAGGTATTGAGACTATATAACATATGTGCATAAATAGAAACTAAGACAAAACAAATAAATTACTTAGACAAAGTTTTACAAATACGGCACAAGGAACTTTTGCTATTTAAAAATAAAAACTTTCAATAAAGATTTGGTGACAAAAGCAATTTGAGAAGCTGTTTAAAACGTTAGACTGATAAAACCTCACATTCTGCCGACTAACTGATAGATCAGCTTTAAGCTATTATATATGTTAAAATTAAAGTTCTTTTAAAACATTGACATTTCGTAATTTTTTGTTTTTGGAATGAATTAGAAACTAAATAAATTAACTACAGTAAATGCAAAAGCGTGTTGTTTTTTTGGATAAGCTACGTTCTTGTTGCTGTTTCTGTTTCTGTTTTGTTTTTCCATTGTATTTGTTGTTGTTGGTTCCACTTACTATTATAATAAGAGCTTTAGACGCGCTGTATTTCAAAGAGCTTGACCTCCGTATCGTACCAAATGGCCGGCTCCACATTCCGCAAATAGATGACGCCCCAAATGTAGGTGCGAAACCAGGCCGTAGTTCCAGAGTTCGCTTGATATTTGCGTATTAGAATGGGATGCGGCACGGGCAGCAGGCCCACCAAGGTGCCATGCTGCAAGAACTTCAGTATTTCCGATTCATCAGTGAGGCCCTTGTCAATGCAAATCTTTTCCACCTGCGGCACGAGCACCTGCAGCAGACGCATTATCGTTTGCAGAGGCAGCTTCGAGCGCCACGAGACAATCCATTCGGGTGTGGGCGTCCAGCAATCGTTGTCGGCCGGCACCATGCGTATGCTTGCTCGATGTGCGACGGATAGGCGCGTCTGTTCCAGCGTAGGAGATGTGGATTTCGCGGGCGACAGGTCATTGCCTTTGTCATTGGGATGCGGATGTTCGCTTTCAGTCATTTGACCAATGTTTGGGGTGTCCAGCAGCGATGTTTTCAGTGTGCCTGGCTCGGCCGGCTGTGCAACCGGTGCTGGAGAGTCCAGCTGTGGGTCGCCCATCTGTGAACGTTCATGCGATTCCGTTTCCGATTCGAGATCCTCTTCGGCAGTACCAGAAGCAGCAGCAGCAGCAGCCGCAGCGGCAGTCTTCTTCTCCGCCACAACATCTTCAACATCTTCGTCCTCCTCCTCTTCCTCCTCGTCAATATAGTCGTCTTCGGGCGCCTGAGCCGAGGGCAGTTCCTGGCTAATCGTAGCTGTGGTCTGCTTCCTCTGTGGCACGCGTGGCAAATTGAATTTGCCACCCGTCTTTCGCCCACTCAGACACTTGGCTATGCCCGCCATATCTGTGGGCAAATTGGCCATGGCATGAAAGACATGGCGCTTGCGGATGATCGTATAAACTAAATTGGAGTTTCCATCAAACTGATACTGTATAATGTTGTTGAAGATCTCCAGCAGAAAGAAGACCAAGTGGTGATTGCTTGGCGCCGAGAGCAGAAACCACGGCGTACTAAAAGCCTCCAGCAAATGCAATAGCTTTACACTGGCCACCATCGACAGGGTTTTTAGATATGGGGAAACATTCACCAAGATCGTCAGCAAGCAATCAAACAGTGGCTGCAAGCGCTGATGACCTGTAGCAATAATCTTGTGAAACACTGTGATTAGCAGATCCGCATGGGTGCCAGTGAAGACGGGTATGTCCATGGGTACCGTGGCCGAGTAGGCCTTGTTCAAGCGCACGCCAAAGTTACGCTCACCTGAGCAAAGAGAAAATATATTAGTCATTCAATATATATCGAGTCAGGATGTGTCAATTAAATGAGGTATATCCGAGACCTCATTTAACTGATCCATCCCCTATGTGTAAGTCTTACCCGATAGCAACAGCAGTATGAAGACGCCAATGTGCATGAGGCCAACGCGCGACTGATCCGCACGTGAATAATTCAAATGATATAGTATGGGTATGAGTATATCGAGCACATCCGAGCTCTTTAGTACAAAGTACAAGAACTTTTTGTTATAGTCACAGATCTTCCAGAACAGGATAAGCAGCTCCTGATGGCAATGCAGGCGCTTCGTTGAATTTGGTAAATAGTTCTGGACCAGCGGATTGTTAAGCAGACGCGTTATGCCACGCAGCACAAAGTGGAAATCCTCATCGCGATGCACGCGTGATAAATAATTGATGAACAGATTATCACCACAGCCGCCCTCGTCATAGGGCGTGACCAGCACGCCTCCAGCGTGAGCGAGCTGATGCTGCTGCTGTTGTTGTTGCAACTGTTGGTGCTGCACGACCATGTCGTGGTCGAGCGTAACTATTAGCAGTTGCAAGCAGGCCTCCACTAGGGGCTCAGTCGTATCCGCAAATATCAAATGATTGTAGGGTACGCCAAAGCCAACCGGATCGTAGGAGCAAACAGTATTTAAGAAGGAGGTGAACAGAGGCAACGCATGTCTGTTATCTGCGGAGGTGAAGTAGGCAATCCACTTGTTGGGCTCCTCAGATTGCTGAGGTGTCCGATACATAGGCTCCGAGAAGCAGGTGAGCAGTAGCTTCAACAGCTCTGTTCGTCTGCGTTCCATGTGCGCGTTGCGTGGCGGGGATTGGGCAAATCCTACGCCCGCCTCCCAAATGTATTCGCAGCTGTCAATATTGGCCAACTCCTCGGCCTTCTCTGGGCCTGCGCGCCTTGTTGCCGTCACCGTGAAGTCTGGACAAAATAATAAATCACATATGGCATTGATAAGGGATTGGGCCAGCGGCACAGTTTGGCCATGATTCGCCTGCTCCTGGGCGGGCAGATTGCTCCAAAAGAAGTCACGCCACTTATCATCCTCGAAGATGTAGGGTAATATCCGTACGAGCAATCTTACGCAGTTTAGTACGCACTGCTGCTCCGCCTGGGTACGACAGCTGCTGTCGACGGCCTGTGCCAACTTCTCCACAGCCTTGTAGCAGAGTGTTGCCAAATTAGCGGGATTATCGTTTCTAATTTGACGTATTTCACTTGCTGTGACCAGTGCAAAGACATCCTCGAGCGTCGTTTGGTGCGCCTGCCAGAACTGATCCCAGAATTGGTCATCGTTGTTGTCAATCTTCTGGTTCTTCTGCGTCAGCTGAACGATTGCTTTGCGAAAGTTTAGTTTTGAATCGGTGTTTCCCATATTGTGTCCCGTTAGTCTGTTAAAACGCCTTTGTTGCAGCTATTCTGTTTACTGTTGCCTCAAGCAAAGTGAATACAATTACAGTGTTAAAGTTTTACATAAATTTTGCTTCCTTTTCAATAAGAAAATTAAGAAATTCGCCTACGCACGACTAAGAAAATAGAGTAGCAAGTGTGTGTTGTTGTTGGTTGCCAGCAGAGGTGTCATAGTGTATCGATATGATTTGCTATCGAGCTCCAACAAGTCTGGCAGCACTCGGTTCGTAATTTTTGCCCGATAACAAATAATCGTGAATTCATAAAGATAGGCAAAAAACAGCTGACAACAAATTATCGATAGTTTTTGCAACATTTATTGTTTTTCGTGCAAGCGAGTCCGGCAATTTGTTTAAATGTAGTTCCAATTGGTTTGCAAACCTCTAAAATAGAATGGGTTATGATGAACGCAGCGATGGCAGCAGCTCTAGCGATGCACAAGATTGTTTTCAGCGCAACATGTCAACGAAAATGGGCACACAGCAAGTCACAATGCCTAAGCATATTCCCTTTCCGGAGCACGCCACCACATCCGAATGGCTGAGTGAGCTTATAATGTGCGCCTTTACGATGGGCGCAGCTATTGTACAATTCATAAACATTTATCGCACCAACTGGTGGCTACCGCAGTTCCAAGCACGTCACATGGTGGTAAGTAGAATTGTGCTGCAAGAGATATCTGAAACTAATATTCTTATTCCATTGCAGAACATTGAGCTAATCGATCCGTATTTACGTTATCTTATACTCATATTAAATACACGAAGATTTCTGTATTGTATGCTGTTGGCCAAATGGAAGAACAACGAATGCCGCATAGTCCGCATGAGCCTTAAATATGGCTTCGGTGGAGTCGTACAGCTGGGTCTGTGCTATTGCGCTTTCAGGCTCTATAAGACGCACACCTATATGTTGCTCTTCTATCTCAGTTATCCGTAAGCAATTGAATAATTGACCCTGCTCCTACTACATATTTGTTTTTCTTTTAGTGTGGTGGTGTATCTCATCATCTTTGGCTTTCAATTGGAACCGTTTCTGCGCACTCGTTTCGAAGTGCCCGGTGTTTATATCAATGACCTACCCGTGCATAGCTGCACTACGAATGCTGCTCAGATACGCGACGAAATTGAAACACTGCGTCATGATTTCAACAAACGCTTCAAGCAATTGATTTTCACCTGCATGTTGAATGCCTATCTGGTGCTTATACCCTGTCTCTTGGCGCTGAGTATGCAATATAATGTCATGCGTGCGGCACAGCACTGCATCATCGTTTGCCTGGGCGCCTTTAGCTTGTCAGCTGTCTTTCAATATCCGGCCAAGTACAGCGATACGCTGCATCGTGCCACTTTGCACTTAGGTAGCTGGCAGCGCATGGATCGCGACCCACAAGCAGCGCCCTCGCAGCTCATTGTGGCTGCCAATGCACAGAGCTGGTCAAAGTATACTGTCTACGGACACGGTACGGTAATCAAGCACAATGGAGCGCTCTATCGGAGCCACGGCCTGGTCACTGTTGCTACGCCCGGCAATGCCAGCCATCTCCGTTTCTATGTAAGTAAAAATCTTCTATATTTCTTATTCTACTTATAATATTTTCTATCTGTTCACAGAAACTGTTTCACAATCCGACTGTCATTTACTCCACGTTAGCTACTCTTCAGGCAGCTGTGCTCCTAGTGGAGATTGCATCATTGAGTGCTGCCAGCATTGAATGGCATTTTGTGCTATCCATTAGCTTTGTAGCATTCACTAGCATGGTAGCTTTCTTTAAGCTGGTGCGAGATTATTTGATTACCAAGCATTTGTACAAAGCAGAGTGCTCCACTATTTACAATTAAGTTAAGTCATAGTTATGCCTAAAACATATGAATGGAAAATCATTTGAATGGATGCAAGAATTAGAAACAGCTTAAAATGACTAATACAGGATTAATATGAAGATCCTATATCTTCAGCCAATGATAAATATAAAATAAAATAGCAGATAATATAGATTATATCTAACGTTCTATAAAAGCACAATAAATTAAATACACTAATTATTCGATCTATTATATCAATATACAGAACTGAAAAGATTATTGATTCATATGAATGCAAAGCAAATAGAAGAGATGTTAAATTTCTTAGCATACGCTAGCCATTTCAAACCTATTAATTTATTTATGTAATAAGCCAAAAAAAAAAAAAAGAAATATGAACTTCGGTTAGCCAAATCTGTTATCATTTATATATCAATTAGAATATAAACCTATACTTAGAAAATATTTCATATTTTCCAGTAATCAATTAACAAATTTTACAATCTAATTTAGACTCTTCTAACGTCGCTCTTGTGCTCACTGTAAACCCAGGAGCTACCCTGTTTGTGGTCTCGCACATTGATGCCATGTTCCTGAAGAACGTTTCGCAGCTTATCACAGAGTTCGAGTAGCTCCGATCTCTTCGCACTCGAAGCCTGAGCTGCATTCTCGCGCAGTTGGCTTCGAATGGCCAGCAGATCAGCAACTAACAGATTAACATCCACTTGGGCCGCGCCATTTGCTTGTTGTTGCTGATTCAGTTGGATCGTTGAATCGGTTAGTGAACTGATGCCGAGACAAAGCATGGACGAGCCTATAAAGTTACCAGCTGCCAGCAGCAGATCAAGACAGTGGGCGGGCTCCTGCTGCGCATCTGCTTGTTGCTCATTGATGCAGCGACTGATGCTGCTCATCTGGTCCATTAAGACGCTAATGGCACGCGATGTATCAAAATCATCGCGCAGACTATTGTCAAACTCCAAGACCATATGATTGAGTTGCGATTGCAGTGCGCCCTTGTCCAGAAATTTGGGCGCCTTTTGGAACTGCATATAAGCGTTAAGATCAGCGTGGAAATTCCGGAACTTCTTCAGTGTTTGACGTGCAGTCAACATTAGTTGATCGCTGTATGGCATTGCATTGTTGTAATTGGATAGGAGGCAGGCCATGCGAAACTCATCCGCTGTGTAACTCTTGAGCATTTCGTCCACGGTAATCGTATTACCCAACGACTTGGACATCTTCTGTTGGTCACCCACCAAATGGAGCTGGCCAGTGTGTAGCCAATAGTTGACCCACTGATCCTTTTTGTAGTGTGCACAGCATTGAGCTTCCTCATTCTCGTGATGGGGAAACCGCAAATCAAGCCCGCCTGCATGGAAATCCAATTCGTCACCGAAAAACATGCCAGCTATTGCGCTGCATTCTATGTGCCAGCCTGGACGTCCTTCGCCACCCCATTTCGAGCTCCAACTGGGTTCGTGCTGAGTTTTTTTCGCCTTCCAGAGCGCAAAATCTGCAGCATTTCGTTTCCCTTGCTCGTTCTCTTGAGGGGTCCGCTCGTCTTTGCTGATGCTTTGCAATTTTCCGTAACTGTGACATTTGCTGATATCAAAGTAAACGGATTTATCCTCAGCTACGTATGCATGCTGGTTTTCGATCAGTTGCTCTATAAACCGCTGGATCACAGGTATATTGGTCGATACATGCGCTCGCATATTGGGAGGCTTTACATTCAATCGCAACATATCTTCCTTAAATTCCGCATCATAGCCGCGTGCCAGCTCTAGCCAATTTCGCCCCGTTTCCTTGCTACGTCGGATAATCTTGTCATCCACATCGGTGATATTCATGGCAGTTATTACATTGTATTTGAAGTAGTCTCGCAGAATACGCTGTATTATGTCCACCTTCACATAGGTGCTCGCATGCCCCACATGCGTTTTATCATAGACTGTTGGCCCACATGTGTACCAGGTAACCATGTGTGGATTGCGCAGCACCAATGGCACCTTACCTCGCACTCTGTGATTGTAAATATTTATGCCGGTGTACTCACCGCATGGTTTTTGCCAGGTGTTAGCAAATGCTTGTGTCGGCTTGGAAGAGCTGTTGCTGTTGATTGAACGACGAAATTGCTGCGAATTGAAGGCCCTTTTGCATTCTTCTATGCGACAACTACTAATACAGAACATCAGCAATATTCGTAATTATATATTAATTTAATGTTCTTCCGTACTTACAGTTTTAACATATTTCTAAGTGACTGACAACAATTTAAAATTTAAAAATTTGTCTTCAAAATTTTGTTTTGATTATTCAGCAACAGCTGATTGACGATAAATTATTATTGTGCAAGTATATAAAACTATCGATGCCACTAAATTCTTTGTTACAATCAAACCGATATATGTGACGTCTGATAGCCCGAGCGATTACTGAAAGTCCAAAATATTATCGATATCCGTCAATTTGTTACCGCGAATCGTCCCTGGTTTTAAAAAATGGTTCTTGCAAATTACTACTACTTAAACAACAAGCCAAGCTCAATCAGCTTACAAGTTTTAAGCAGATTCTGTATACGAGCGTATTTTTTGTGTGAAACTAGCCTTCACATTGCATATACAATAGTCCTTAGCATACAAGTCGACAATAGATACCCCGTCAAGACACTTAGAATTTTGGATTTAACACCATATAGCTAAACACTGAAATATTTAAAAAATATACTTTGTACCCCATTCGAACCTTAACCATAATATTAGCAATTTGATATAGTCATGTTATTTTGTATTAGATTATGTAAATAAGTCAAAGATGTAGTTTTAAAAAAGTAATCGCTTTGTATAAGTTTTGTTTTTAAACATATTTAGGAAAGCTTCCCTTGTTTTAGCTGTTTTTTGTCGCTCCATTTGATGTTTTAAATCAATATAATTAAGTAAAGTGTGAAAATCAGGCGTAACCGGCTGCATAATACTTGTTCATGATGAAAAATGGTTATATTTTCTTATAAATTATGTGGTTAGGATGATCAACAGTAACTCAAATGTGAAAGAATGATTTATTAGCTTTAAACTAAAAACTTTTATGTGACGCGTGTGTTTATAAGAACATATATTTATTACCATTGTTTATATACGAACAGATTTACGAACATGGCAGAAAACCAACCGACTCTCTTTTCAGTTAGCGACCGAGCGTGAAAAAGCATTGCTTGGTAAATGGCAGAAATCATACGCACCATGGTCAGAACGTTTGCCAAAAAGTTTCTTCAATGCGTAAGCAAAAAATACGAGCATTGAGGTCAAGGATATTTCATGCCACAAGCAGGTGAGAAATCGGAAAGAAAAATAGCGTAGTATTTTCGGTAACTAAATTAAATGTGACTTAGGCATTCGCTGTGACCCGGCTGGCCGAGTGGCTGGCTGCTTGACTGGCTCAAAAAGGAGGTTAAGTTAAATTGCGAGCAAATTAAAAGGCAGTTGGAATTGCGGCCTGGAATTCCCCTTTTGACAATTACGCATACATAACTATATTCGTGTATGTGGGACGCGCTTGTGCCGGTAATTGGATATTTCACAGATTTGGGCTTGGTCTATAGTTCGCTTCTCGGCAATTGATATTAATTTATTGGCTGTGCTTTTTAAATCGGCATCGCGTGAAAACATTTGTGCGCCCAGAAATTACCATGAATAAGCTGCACAGCTTGTTGCTGTTGCAGTTGCTGTTGCAGTTGCTGCTGCTGCTTTTCCAGTTGCTTTGCTGTTGCTTGTGTTTGACTGCACCCAGTGCAAGGTGCAGTTCCCAATGATAGAAATTAGATTGAAAGCCTGGCCATGCCAAAATATGATTCTGGGTTTGGTATCCTGCAGATTAAGGTCAGCAAAGCGATTACACTGACTCGAGCAAGGAAACCCAGCCCAATAAAACCTTTCAGCCCGTAATGAGTGCCCAACAATTTGAGCTACTTGAAGCACATACATATTTAATCTTTTAAATATATTTAGAAGCAGGCCTAAATTCTAGTTTATATTAATTATTCATGAATAATTTGAGCTCAGCTATTTATAAAATACTTCATTGAGGTAAAAAATATTTTATAACCACAACTGGAATGTTTAAAACACGCATATAAAATGGCATAGTTATTTGCATATGAATTAAGTTAGAGAAATTTATTTAAAATTTTATAAAATAAAAAATAATAATTAATATTGCTTAGCTCATGCTTAATGTTTAAAATTTATTAATTATTTCTTTAAAAACTTTGAATAAATAATTTGAAATGAAAACTTAATAACAATGTTATTTTGTTATTAAAAAAAAAAAAAAAAATTAAAATTTTTTTAGTAGAATTTAATTTTTAACTGATAAAAAACACATATAATTTTGTATTCAATAAAAAGTAATTTTAAATATTCTATAAAAAGTAATTTTAAATAAATCTTTTTAGTTTTCTTTTCAACAATTATATAATTTTAATATACATTTATTCAAACAATTAAGCAATTATTTTTTAGGTATTTATATTATATTTTATAAACAATTTTGACAAATGTTAAGGACTTTTATGGAATATATTAAAAATGTTTGTAATGCTTCAACCCAGTCACAGTTCTGTTAGTTTTATAAAGTATTCATAATATTATTATTTTTTCATAATTTCTCTACTTTCTAAAGATTTCCAATTGGTTAGCTTAAGAATTTTAGCGACCTTGGCAAAAATGCAAGAAGAACTCTGTATGCCTGAGCCTCTGCACACAGCCGGCGTACTCTAAAGAAGCACGCAGTTGCAATTGAAAAGCCGAAAAAAGCAGAAAAAAAAACAAAATAAAACAAAAAAAAACTAAATTCAAATCTATAGCCATAGAATGTCAGTCTAACAGCAACAAAAACAACATACAGTGGCAAGTTTTCATGTCCAAGGCGTATTTATGTCAACCGGAAGTAGGTTTACTGACCCACGTATACGTTTCACAGCGACGGACAGCCGAAGACTTCGTCCGTTAAAGCACACTTCGGCTGCCCACCAGAGGCGACTACTGCTGGACACCTTAGCCGGGCTTAGCTGCTTGTCCAGGTGGCATACGAAGACGACGAACAACGACAACGACAACGACAACGACAACGTCAACTCCGTAGTATAAGAAGGCATTTTCTTTCAACGTTTTAGTTTTCCAACGAACGGCAAGTGCATCGGATCGATGCGAAAAGCGCGTTGTGCTGACTCTTTAATTCGATTTAAATAATTGTATGTACACACACACACACACAGATACACACCTATACATACAAACACATTTAAGTGTTGCCTATGGACTGTGATACTTAAATGAAGTCAAACACAACTACTTTTAAGTGTATACAATTTAGAGCTCGGCTCGACTAATAAGAGCTTGCGAGCAAATCAAATGCTAAATCAATGCCGGAGTTAATAATAACACAGATTAATTAACAATGTGTAAAGAAAGGGTATCTAATATGTTATTTTAATAATTTAAATATATTTAAAGATTTTCAAAGTTTTTGAATATATTAAAAAATCAAGATAAATAATAAGGATAAAATGCAAAAATATATATAATACATGTGTATATAAATTTGCAAATAACAAACAAAAAAAAAAACAGAAAATAAATTCTGAAATAAAACATAAGAAAAGTGAAAACAAAAATTAAAATTAAATATGCAATGATCAATGGATGATTATAGAAGACTAAAAACTTGAAGAAATCAAAAAACTATATAAAAAATATAAAATAACGTTAAAAAAAATAACTTAAAACTTCAATTGAGAAAGTTTTTTGTGCATAAAATATATATATTGAATCAACAGTGCAAGCCTGCAAATTTTTTATAATATAATTATATAAAGTATAATATAATATCATTATATAGAGTATATATTTCTATATATAATATAAGAATATTATATGTATATAGAAATATATACTTAATATAATTATATTCCTATAGAAATCAAAATTAAAAAAATATGTTTGTTTTGTTAAAACTAAAATGCAAAAGTTAAAAAATTCAAATAAATAATAAAAATAATTTACCCTAAATACACATTTTAAGTAAACTTAATAAAAATATATAAATAAATATACATTTACTAAAGCACACATCAAAAAAAAATCAATTTATTACAAAAAATTTATATACATAAAACACAAAAGAAATGTTGCCAAACTTAAAGCAAGTTTGTTCGGTCAAAACAATCTGTTGGAATCTGTTAAATGGGAAAACCCCAAAAGAAACAGAAAATTCAATTCTTAAAGCGAAAGAAAATTGCAAAGTGTTAAGCTGAATGGAAATTTGCCATCACGACACTAACCAAGGATTTTTCTTTTCTTTTTTTTTCATTTGCTTGCGGTGTGCTCTGTGCATGTGTGTGTGTGTGTGTGTGTGGCACATTAAGAGACGTTGCTGTTGTTGTTGCTATTGGCAGACTGTGTTGTGTTGCAACTAGACGGACGCCAAGGAGCGTGGCAAGTCGCGTTGGCCATTCAAGTGCTGCCTGGTTGTTGACTTGTGTAAAATTGTTGCTATTTTGACCCCCTTAGGCCCAAAGCCAAGGAGAAGGCAACAGCCAAACGAAGCCTAGACCCAACGATGTGAGCGCGAGTGTTACACACTCTGACACATATGCATTGCTATGTGTGTGTGTGTGTGTGTGTGTGTCTGCATTGAAAATAGATTTCACGTCACTTTTTAAGCCAAAACTTTGGTTTACCTTTACGCACAGAGTCTTTTCAATATAGGTTAATCAAATTGTTTTCAGGCTTAGAACGCATGCGAAAATTGTGGCACCCACACACGCACACACATATCTATATATGTATATAATTATATATACACACACGCATACAATGTACATCGCGTGTCATAACAACAGGTGCCACGCGGCAAGTGAACAAACACAAACACAAGCAAACACACACAGACACACACACAGGCACAGTAGCTTAACTTGCAGACACTCGCACTCACACTCACACACACACTCACATTTGCATCGCTTGCAGGCAATGGCGCCGGCGGCTCTTCGTTCGCTTACGTTTTGCGGCGAATTGGCAAGGGCGAATTCACATTCTTCGCTACTTGACGTGGGAATATTTGCCAACTTTTAAGTGTCTTTCAAAGCAATTACAACTTTGGCTTTGATTTCGCCTTGACTGTTGACAGCCGCGAAATTCAAAACTTTATGGTTAAGTGAATTTCTTTTGTTTGCTAGCAAAATATGAATTTATTTATACTCTGAATACTGAATGCGTATCGTAAATGAATACAAACCCGATTTGAATCATAATTTATACGAAAATCACTTTCACTAATTACCTGCGTATAAGCGAAGCAGTTAAAGTTACTGCACATTTTTGCTGTGTGTGTTATTTGGTGCAGCTTTAAAGTGCAACATAAAGCAGCAATTTGCCACATGCAACGTGAGGCATAGCCACAATCTAGACACGCACAAGTTATGCTCTCGTTAGCGAACATCAATCGAAGGCGAATCAAATGACTGAAACTGGCTGCACTCACGTTAGTCAAATACCCTGTAAACATGCAACATATGTAATAAATCAATGTTTCTAGTTTAGCCTACTTATCTCTGGTACAGGGTATACACAGTAGCAGAGCTGATCAACATTGCATACTCTTTAAGCATGCAACAGATATATAAATGATAGATAGATAGTATGTAAGAACTATAACAACTTTATTACAGGGTATATACACATTATCTCAACTGTTGGTTTATCGTCTGGACTTAGATTTACATTTGAATTGAGAGTCGTTTATAGCCACTTCTCCTTTAATACAAGGTATAAGAACTCAGTCTACCATTATCTGTATCTTTCAGATACATTCTGCTGCTTTTAACAGTTCGAGCAACATTTGAACAGTACCTAATGGTCATGCACGCCCAATGCACTCATAGTACAGAGTATAAGCAATCGCTGCACTGTTAACTGTGGATGCATTGAGCTGTCTGTTGCTTTATCAGTTCGAGCAGCAACGCTCAATGGCAATGGCAGTGAAATACTAGATATTAGAAATGCCCCCGTAGATGTATGTGTACAATATATTATATAGTAGTAAAAAATAATTACTATTTTCGCAACTTCTCTCATACATCGCACATCGCACATCGTATATCGGCTTTTCCGCTGCACATTTGCCCGCGTTTGGGTCTTTCTTTATTCAGTCGGCCTATGGAGCTTCGCGTGTTTGGTGCACTGACATTGCATTGCCCATTGCCATAGAAGGTCTTACTGACAGTCGTCTATGGCCATAAAATTGGATACGTACGGAGTAAGTGTGCCGATATAATTGTAGTTGCTTCGTGTCACTTACTTTACCTGTGCAGCCGAAGGACTTGAGTATTTTAGTCAAGCTTTAATCGAAATAATTATAAATAACTTCTTTTGGGGCTTTAGACCAAAATTGACCCAGAGCAAAGTTAAAGTAATAGTAAATTGGACTCAATTGACTCATATGATATGAAATTAATATAAATAATAATTATATATAAATATTAAAAAAATATATAACAATTTTACTTGTTACTGGATTCGAACCTGAGTCTTCTATTGGACAAATCTGCGATTTATCAGCTCAGCTATGCCCTTGTCTATACAAAAATATGAAGAGAGACCGAGTAAGAGAATTAAAAACGAACAAGGAAATTTATTAAGGAAATTTATTCATTATAAGGGAATTTCCCTCTTCTCTAAGAGAGACAGAGATATACCAACCGTAGCAGCAAACATTACACAGAATGTCTGGGAAATATAAAGTGCAAGGAATAAGTTTAAGTAATAAGTCGAATCCCAAGGATCATTTTTGAATGTAAATTTCCTTTCATTATTAGTGTAGCTAAAAATTAAAGGGAAACAACAATATTCTGCTTAGATATTGATGTAAAGCTAATATATTACACCTTTATTAATATATATTTATATATACTTATCATAACTTTTAATTCCTTTTTTGCTTTCTCTTACAGAATTAAGAACTATGGCATATCTTCCAGGCAACAACAATTGCGGCTCTTTGATATAATACGGAGTGCTTCCTGTGCCACCATTGCCAGCGTTTACCCTCAAGGAGTTCTTGCAGAGAGAACAGCACCAATGATTAATCATGCAGCAAACATTATCATATTCATCATCACCTTCACCAACACTCATCTCGACAATAGCTCAGCCAATCATCAGATCGCCCACATCGGACACAGACACAGCCACAGCCACAGCCACAGCGACAGTCACGACCATTGCTGCGCCTGCTATAATATCTGTCGACTATAGCTACGATCCGAATCGCATAATGTCCCCATCGGCTCATAGCAATGTCAGCTATACGGCCAAGCGGGATCGGCGTGGGTCAGAGGTTGCCTCGGAGACGCTCTATATGGAAAAGAGTTCCGCGAATCTTCAGCCCTACAGCAGCCTGTTTGGTGATCCTGTGCCCCCACCGCAGCCGGAGGATTACTTTGGCACTGCAGCCTTTGAGACGATACGCGCAGGATCCATAGAGATACCCAGTTCCGAGGAGGATACACTTGTGGCTGCCGTTGCCCTCAACACGCTGATGGGCCAGGAGAGTCGACGCAGGCTCTTCTCGAATGTGCCCTATGGCACTCTGAGAGCTCAGTCCCAATCCATACCACGGCTGCAGCCACCTGATATACAAATACTGCCCAATTCGAGTGGAGGCTCCAGCTCTGAGCAGCTCGATTCACCGAATTTTATGCTTCTCACACCGCAGGACATAGTCAATAAGCCGGATGTATACGAGTGTGAGTACGAACAGGCTACACAAGCTACGGAGCGCAGCTACGAGGAGCAGGAGGCACAGACTGGAAATAGGTGAGTGAAGGAAGCGTAGAGTAATTTATATATCTAATCGATTCTCAATTTTTGCAGGACTATATCGGACTTGGATTGGTATCGTCCCACGCCACAGCATTTCGCAGAGTTCAGCCGCATACCCAAGCTGCGACCCAGCTCCAAGATGGTGATGTCCATGAAGCACGAGGAGATGCCATTGTCTCCGCTTGCCACTATGCTACACGATTCAAACGGTTCGAGCAGCAGTGGCGAAGATCAGTTGCTGAACAACGAAGTGCAGCAAATGCCAGTGAGAAGCACGACGCCCACGCTGGACAGAAATCTCATACTCTCGCCAAAGCAATATCTGCAGCAGCAGCAAAGGGAGCTGCTGCTCAGCGAGCGACAGCTGCTGGAGAGCATGCGGGCTTATGGCCTGGAGAAACCACAAACACCCAGCCTGCAGCACAGTCAGTTGCCAGAGTCGAGCACGGACATGGAGGAGCAGACGCAATCGCAGATTTTATCGCCCGTCGTTATGAAGGACTCGATCGCAACGGGCGGTGAATATCGGTAGGTTATGAGACTTTAACTAGCATCGGTTTGCATTGAATAACTATTCTTTTACCCATCCTGTCATGCTTCAGCGTGGGCGACACACGACTGCACAAGAAGTCCGCCTTCACCATACTCTCAGTGCGTTCGCCCAAATCCTCGTTGGGTCACAGTCCCAGTGCCACGCCAGTGGCTCAACGTCAAGCAGCGATCAGCAGGCATCCATCGCTGCAGTCAACCACTACCTCGTCGAATGCGGCGCAGCCACAGCCACCGCTGAGGCCGCGTCGCAAGTCGCTGACATCACGCCTACCGCAGTTGCCGCCCAGCAGCCAGCCAGTCAATGATGATTCGCCTCGGCCCTCTGTCCAGTTCAATATGAGCGGACGTTACAGTCCAAGCAAACTGGCCATGCCCACAAAGGGCATACTGCAGCAGAGGGATTCGTTGACCTCGTCGGTGGATACGTATACGCCGCGTGTTCAGCGGCGCGGTTCCATGGGCATGGGCATGGCGTCATCTCCATTTGGCCAGCGCATCAAAAGTCTGGAATCCTTGCCCCTCATCACGCAACCGTATCGCAGCGCCATACCTCGATTGCATAGCTCCTCCATGGAACTGGACAAGGAGACAAGCCGTTTCCGTAGATCCTCGATGGAACTGGAAAGGGAGACAACAATAATACCACCGGGAACATTGCCGCGTCCTTTAAAGCCAAACCCGAATCCTACACGCAAGCAGCGTGGACTGCTTGGAGTGATCAACAAGTCGGCTGACGAAGACTCTCCTAGCCAGCCTGGCCGATCGAATTGGCTGAGTTTGGATGATCTGACTATGGGTGCACAGTTGGCCAAGTCCACGTTCGATCCCATGCGCATCCAGGCAAGGCGACGCTCCAGCTCCACATCACCAGAGCGACGCAGTTCCACGCAAACTGCTTCTGATCGCCGCAGCTCGAATCTGAGCAGCATCACAACCTCCGATTTTAGTTTCCGCCGACCCTCGACACTCTCAACACTGCCAGCAACAACAAAATCAGGAATGCAACGCCGCAAATCCATTTATCAGCCCGCTAGCAAGCTGAAGAGTCCGCGACGTCAGCCCTTTGCCAGCAAGGATTCGAAGCGCGCCAAGATAGTCAAGCCAAGTACTCTGTCACCCATTATAGGCACACCGAACAAGGACAGCGGCAAGGATAGTCCACTGCATGGCGATGCCTACGAGGCCGCTCACAGAGACACGCCCTCCGACTTGTCCATGCGCCGTGATTCAATATCGCGCATACCCGTACGCAGCCGCCAGGATTCGTATCCGAACAGTCGTTCCAACTCGCCACTTAAGGATTTCACCAATCTGTCCAGCTTGTCCGGCAGAAATTCACGGGCCAGCAATAGTCGCTCGCCCTCGCAGACCACGATTCGCAGTAGCTTCGACAACCAGGCTCTGTTCGACAGCAGATTGACGCCGACTCGCATCAATAGCAGTCGCCCCGTCTCCCGAGGTCCACCGTCTAGACCTAGCTCACGCATAGCCCAAGCGAAGGATGGCTCTCAAGCCAACTCTAGGGCTAATTCGAGAGCCGACTCCCGAGCCAATTCTCGCGCGGATTCACGAGCCAACTCGAGGGCAGATTCACGGGCCAACTCGCGGGCAGATTCTCTGGCCAACTCTCGCGCCAACTCTCGTTTGAGCGTACGTTCATCATTGCGTTCCACGAGCATTTCTCCATCGACCGCCTCCCGTAATGGACGGCAAACTAAAGTTTCGCCCAATCGCAGAAAATCTGTATCCACAAGTCCGAAAAGTTTGCCGCCAAAAGGCATGCTTGGCCGTAGAATGTCACTGAGTCCGGCGGTTAAGCAGGGAAGTAAGCTGACGCCAAAGCACGAGCGGAAGGAAAGTCCTCTCAGCAGTCAACGTAGAAGTTCTCGCTCTCTTATACCCACAAGTACAAGTGCGCGTAGATCTGTGTCCAAATCCAGTTCTCCAGCCAAGAAAACGACGGAAAAGCCCTCTGGTAAATCCGCAATGCCCAAGAGCAAGAGACCCACACAACTGTTGTCTAAGCCCAGTCCCAAGGAGAAATCCAACAAAGCAGAAAGTGCCAAAAAGAAGAATTCAGCAATAATCAAGCCTGAGTTCAATCTCAAGCGTAACGGAAGTAAGATCCTCGCGAAAACCACGCCTAAAAGCAACCAAGCAAACAAGCCAAATAAAACTCCAGCAAAGCAGCAAAAGCAGGACATTAGCCAAAAGAATGGGAAAACAGATAAGTCAGCTGGCAAAACTAATGGAGCTAGTGGCATACCCAAGCCCCAAGTCCGCGATGCATCTCCGCCGAAGAGCAATAACAAACCAAGCGAAAGTCAAGCCACCAAAACCAAGCAAAAGGAATCTCCGGAGAAGTCGGAGACGACTGGTGCTGCTGCTGCTACTGCTTCTGCTTCTGGTTCTAAAGAAACTGCGGGAGATAGCATAAAACCCTTGGCCATGCACGTGGGTAATGCAGTGAATGCAGCCGCGGAAGCTTTGCCCGCAGTTCGCAACGATGTGAATGCAACTCCAGCCAAAGCAGGAGCTGTCAAGCGACAAGGTTCTAACATGTCCAACTTGGTGCGCATGAGCTCACGTCTCAGTTTGATAAGCAACAAGAAGCGATCCGACTCCGCACAGAACCGCAAAGTGGCAACGGTTCCAGAACTGGCTCTAGAAACAGAAGGTAAGTAGTAGTACAAAGGATTTTCTATAGGATAAAATATATATTTATATATGTAGGAAATATTCCTATAAAAACTGAAAGTAAGTAGAACTCCATAGGACTTTCTGTAGGATAAGATTTAAATTGATATATGTAGGAAATATTCCTATATTGATTGAAAAGATTTCCATACTAATTTATGTCTTCTTTAATGTATCTTTCCAGTATCCAACATGCAGTCTTCACCACAGTCCGGCGATAGCTTAGACCCCACTGCAACAAGTTCGGATGCTATGAACGGCACCACCGAGGCACAGAAAACGGTTAATGAACATTTAATTGACCAGAAAAACCATGAAAGTGAGTCAGGACTTGCCCCAATTACTGGTGCCTCGCCCACACCCAGCGGTGTTACAATGCTGGCCAAGGCCCATGATAATGCTCCTCGGTTGGACACAGCCGATGGCAGCAACGAGCAGCGCAGCTCCCCCGCCGAGTTACAAAAATCCCCCCTACCACCCACACAACCCATTGAGGCATCGATATCAGTACTGAACGCAGTCGACGCGGATGCAACCAGTGCTCATCTGAGCGCGGTGCCAGAAGCTGACAGCGAAAGAGCCAAAGAGCAAGAGAAGCATGCTACGAACTTGGAGCATCCAACAACGACAGCGGGACTTGGTGACGATTTTCCAGTGGATGACAAACGCCTCTCACCCGATGGCCAGGGCTCGACTGTGGGCAGCGGAGGCATAGCCAAGTAAGTGAAAGATAAAGTATTGATGGAAAGCGATCAAAGAGATGAAAAGGAAATAGAAATGTTGAATACGATATTTATATATTGATTAAAATCAAGTTCATAGAACTCGAATAAGATATAAATCATTTAAAGGAAATTTAATCCAAGCCTTCATACATACGGAGAGGTTGACTGGATTAGCTCAACTTGTTTGATCGGTTGGTCCAGATCTAAAAGAAAGTGTACTATAATATGGGGTTTATTATTTGAATGAAAATCAATATATACTGTTTACCCATTAGCTGTGAATTTCGGGTATAAAAACAACTAACAAAGCCAACCGGTATCTAGACTTTCTATGGGGACTGTCCCCTGAACAACTTTCCCATGCATAAACAAAAACACAAGCAAATCTCAGCCAATTTGCCACAATTTTTTTTGTATTTTTTTTGGAAGTCTACTAACTTTTTGCGCCGTTCTTAAACTCTCCAAGTAAAAACAATTGCCAGGCATATACCCCTTGGCCAGTAAATTTACATAGCCGGAAACTGCACGAACAAGAAACGTACGGGCAAAACTTTAGACCGCCAAACCACGCAAACATACATACATACCTATATGTACATACGTATGTATATACATATATAGCTATACATTTATATACATATATATATTTATATAGTTGTAGTTGTAGTGGGCTTTGGGCCACCAGGCCACTCATAAATGCGTCAATAAATTTACGAGCTGCTCGGGTTTGAGGCGGTAGCTGACTTTAGGGCGACCATACGAAACGCCTTTAAGGATATCCGTTCGCTTGCCTTGTCGTCCTCAAGCGCCGACGTCCTTCGAAGTATGCATATATACAGACGTATGTGTGTGTGTATGTGTGTGTGTTAGTGTTATATTGCAGGTCGACCAGTCGAGAGGTGTGCACATACATAACAATCTGCCTAGCTAGTTAGTTTTCGTGGCATGTCCAAAGTTTCATGCCGCAATAACAAATCAGTTTCAGCCGGACAATCGCGCCAACCACAACTGGGATTCAAATTCGAATTGAAGAAAATACAAGAACGAACAAAAATAACAATATTGATGAAAAATACTTAGATTTGAAACGAGTGATACCTGTGATAACTGTGCTACCTAAGCATGCTGACCAAAAAGAAAAAGAATTCGGTTGTCTTTCACATTGATCTGCCGCAAAATTCCTTAATCGAACCAGAGAAGTATCTCTTTAGGTAAACAGAAATATTATTTATAAATATTTATTTATTTAAATTTTATATTAAAAGGATATTTGATTTGTTATGAATAAGAGGGCCAAACTCTTGAGTGGAAGTTTTTTTTTTGTTTAGTTATCAAATTTTATCTAAAGCGCAATTTCATAAAAAGTTTATTTATTTTTGTTTGTTTTTTATTTTTTAAATATATTTTTTGCGCAATGCGGATGTTTATATTATTGAGTTGGAAAGAATGATAATATATAAATATGATATATTGTAAGGAATAGATTAGTTTACTTTAGATCTTCTAAAAGTCATATCAACTTTGTTTCTATTTTATGTACCATTTTAAAAAGTATGAAACTCCCAAAGATATGATATAATGATATAGTAATAATTTGCAATGTGGAAGAAACAAAACAAAATCCCGATTCGGTATGCCTTGAGAATTCTTGGAGAATTCTTGGAAATATATCAATAAACTAGCAGAGGGAAAAGCTCAGAAAAATCCCTTAGACAAAGTTTTCTAAATATTTTTGTTTTATCCAAAGATTAGGTAAGCTTACAACTCCATAATAAAAATTAAATTTCCTGCCCATATACCATATACAATGATAATTAAGTAATAGCCATTGAGCAATGCGGAAATAGTCGAAAGCTCCGAAAACTCCAAGAGCTGAAGTTTTGTTTATTTTTCAGTATATATATATTATATGTGCAGACCCATGTTAATAGAGCAGTTAATGCGACAAAAGTACGAAAAACTTGTAGTTTCTTTCGACTGGCGTCAAGTTCTCGACCTCCAAAAGAAGTTTGGTCGTTGGCTCGTGCGGTTGTTGAAATCATATTTATTAGCGTGTGGGAAATTTTACTTTATTTCGGTTTTTTTTTCTTTTATGCCTTTCGGCACGTGGTTGAGTGGAAAATTGTGTAAGTGAGGGCTAATTTATGTTTAGTTAAAGTGCCCATTACATTTGACTATAGAGTTACCCCGAACGAAAACGCTAACCTTGAACTTAAAGTGGGTTTAATAACCCCCCAGGCAAATGCGTGTGCGTAGCACAAACCAAATCCAATCTGTGAATGAACTATATATATTTCTACAGTATATAATAAATATATTATATATATAATGCACTTTCAACTTTTGACCTATAAGCCAAAATATGTGCATGCTAATGCAAATGCTCTCGTGCATTCATCTTTATCGCATCGAATGCAAAAGTCATTAAATATGCTAATGAAAACTTGGGGCAGCAATGCAACACGAAATCGATTTGCATAATAAATGTGAACCATGCAAATTGAGTGCAAATTATTACCATGATATCACAAAAAGGACAAGGTCTCGCTCGGGCTATGGTTATTACCCACAATGTCCGATAGACAGCTATTATAGCAATTATGTCTCGGAATCAAGGCTATAAATGAAGGCTGATTCCGTTAGACATCTATTATAACACTTATAAATGTCAAGGAGTTGATTGATTTGCAATGTGGAAAACAAAAACAAATTTTCAATTGATTTTTCCAGCCTTTATAACTACTATAGAGTAGTTTCTATAGAGAAATCTTTGAATGAAATCTGATTGAGATATCCTTATTTACATATCTAAATAAACTGGGAGTCACATATGCTAATTAGTGCTAAGCCTTTCCTAACTTAACTGCCAATTTCCGATAGATTCCAATTTCAAGGCTGCAAATATAATCTGAATGGAAATGATTTGAAATCGATTTCTAATTCGCTTTACTTTTTTATATTTGTTTCGCATTTGTTCATCCAATGTTTCTTGCCTTTCAGAACTGGCAGTCAGGAGTTCCTTAAGGATGATGTGGCCAAGGCTGGCTGTTGCCGTTGCTGCACCACGCTTTGCATGCGATTCCGTCGCTCACGCTGCATGCGTTGCTGTGGACTGCGCAAGGAGCGTCTTCAAGATGTCGCTGATGAGCAGCAGCCCGTGCTCGCGAGTGGTCGGAGCAGCGCCTCAACAACTACCCAACTGGAGATAGTTGATGAGGCGAAGAACGCTAAGAAAAAGTCACGCTGTTGGCCCACATCCAACTGCTGCAAGAGCTGTCGCAAAAAGCCAAAGTCAACTGAGATTGCAGAGGAGAAACAGACCAAAATGAACGTAGAGCCAATGCATCAATCCACATCGAACAATCAACCAAAGCAGCAGGGTAAATGTGGCATGTGCTTACGCAAGGTTTTCTGTTGTCGATCCGTGAATAAAGTCGATCCCATAACGGGTGACGAAACGGAGCTAAGCAAATGCTGCTTCTGTATACCCTGCAGGCGTAAGCATGCGGCCGTTGCAACGGCCACCGAGCCCAAGGTAGCTTGGCGAGATCAGGACCCAGAGCTGGGCATTGCTGCCACAGATGCCGCCGTACTGGAGGGTTCCTCGATGGCGCCATCAGCGGCGACAGCAACAGAAGATATGACCAAAATGTAAGTTGAGTTACTAAATATTTTAGAGATGGGAGTTCTAGTTATTTGAACTTGTTCAAATCGATAATTAGTTCAGCAGTTCAAGATCATTTACGATTCTAATTATTCACAAACGAATCACTAAGCAATGCTTATTGTAAACAAGCATCGTTCGATAATCGATTGCAGAATATCGTTAAACTGAATTAGTTCTTTTTAATAAATCGAACTCGACATCCTTTGCGCTTTCAGGAGTTGCTGCAGACGTTTTTGGCTGATGCTGCTTTGTTGTCGCAAGAAACCACGCCGCACCGCCGAAGCACGCCGACAAAGTATTGTAGCACCGCCAACAAGTGAGGTAAGTGCTGATAAATATATTAATTGAGTTTCATTTCAGTTTCTGCATTAAACCCCATATAAAATACGATTGTACATGTAGATTTTATATTAAATTTAGATTAATTTTCATCCATAGGAAACGCGTCGCAAGCTCCATAATGACCTGGTGGAGTATTCATCCAAGATGAAGGGTGCCATTCCCGTGTTGCCGCTTTACCTCGCCTGGTTTTGCGCCTTTTGCAACGTTATCTTTCCGGGCTTGGGTGGGTATACACAACTCATACTCTATACCCTGTAAATTATTTTAAGACAACATTTTTCTTTAGGCACTCTTCTCTCTGGTTTATTCTGCCTGTGCGTTGGCATTCCACGTTTCTCGCAGTTCGACAGCGCGCGTGCTCGCATTGGATCCTTCATCATCAATATTATTGTGGCTGTCTCTCAGTTTTTCTGCGTGCTCTTCTGCTTCGTGGGCTGGGGCTGGTCCATTTGGTGGGGCACCATTATGTTAAAGTGTGCAAGTAAGTTAGACTAACACAAAGACAGGTATTTATAGACATTTATCCATTTATTGCATGTTTTCAGAGAAACTGAGCAAAATCAAAAAGGTGGAACGTCTGGAATTAGAGGAGGAACAGCGTCAAGCCGAAATAGCAGCCGCTGCGGGACGAGTCGAAGCAGAGGCGGCAAAGACCTAAACGTCTCTAAATATATAGTATCGATCCGGATAAAACTAAAAAAATAAAGCTTCCACATACTGCATACCCATACACTTCCAATCAAACTTCCAAGACAAAGTGAGAGGGCAGTGGACAATCCAATTGGAAACAAATATAAATCAAGTCAATCTTCCACGAGACATTTGGATGCAAAGTGAAATCGTCTACAGCTTCCAAACAATATATATGTACTCCAATTGGAAATATATAGAAGATCAAGTAAAACACTTCCATTTAAAAGTGGCGAAAAGTACAGAGAAGATAAACAGAATTTCACTTCCACATGTACATATATACATATACATGCATACATATATGCATCAATAAATATTTATATAAACTTTTGCAAATAAGTGACCTTAAACATAGACCAATAACAAATTGGAATTAATAAAAAATAATTTTATTTACTAATAAAAAAGAATTGCCTTAATTATACCCGTTGCTTGTACATCGTTTGAGCTAGAAGTTTCAGAAAGAAGAAGAAGAAGAGCTCAAAAAGAGTTACGGTTCTGAAGAGAAGATGTTAGTTTGCATATGTATGCAGCAGCGGCAGCAGAATTTACTCTGATTGGTCGCTAACTGATAGAGAGCTTAGCTTCCGCTAACTCAGAGAGAGTATTAACAGTTGAGCTTGACTTCGAGTGGTAGTCTCGCTGCACTATATAAAGGCAGCAGAAGATCAGAAGAGCTGCTTTTTGGCAGTAGCAGAAAGTGCTCTGATTGGTCGCCTAATGATGGAGTGTTAAGTGTGACTTAGAGAGAGCCTCTAGAGTTGAGTTTGAGTGGAGCTGTCGTTGCCCTATATAAAGCTGCTTCTGGCAGCAGCAGCAGCAGTAGCAGAACATGCTCTGATTGGTCGCCTAATGATCGAGTGAGAAGTGTAACTCAGAAGGATGGCAGCAGCAGCAGTAGTAGCAGCAGCAGCAGCAGAAAGTCCTCTGATTGGTCGCCTAATGATCGAGTGTTAAGTGTGAGAGCCTCTAGAGTTGATTTTGACTTTGAGTAGAGCTGGCGCTGACCTATATAAAGGCAAGCCTTCTGCAGCGTAGCTTCAGTCGCATTTTTAATTTTCTGGTGGTCAGTCGTTCGGTGCAGCGTGGTGCTTCTCCTCTTCTTCTGTCTGCTGGTAAGTGCAAAATTTAAATAGTTAATAATATTAAGTATGTTAAGCGAAAATGTAAAAGTTATTAATTTTAAGTCTTTGCTTTAAATGTAAAATATAAATAATACAAATTATTAAAATATTCTAACGCTCATTTATAAAATGTGCAATTCTGAGTAATTCTTCATAAGTACAAATATTAAGTACATTAACAGTCTGTCTCTGCGTTAAAGCAATTTTTTTAGTCAGTGAAGTCCGACTGGCACTTCGACTTATCCTCCACTTAATATATATTATTTCACTTTATATTGCACAAAAAAAAAATAAAACAAACCCGACCATTTCACAAACTGAAAGCCACTGTTAAAAGAATCAATATTGAATCTTGACTTACACTGCTTGCCATTAATAACAACTGTTAAGTTATTCTGCCAGGGAAACTCTGCTTGTTCATTTGCTCATATGCGGTAAGCTTTCTTTTGTTGCTGTACAATTATTTATCACATATGGATTGCGTTGGGATACACAAATGTAAGCACAACTTTAAAAACATACTTTCATATTAATGTTCACAATTCTCTAATCAAATGCATTAAAATTCTTGTAATTTGATTTTGAACAGCTTTAAAAAACTATTAGCGGCGCTTCCAGAAAACAAAACACTGCTTGCTTATTATGACTGTGTTAAATATCGAACCAGGGCAGCAATAAGGCTCGCTAGCTCATGAGTCAGATGTTCTATTGAACTTGTTCAGAGCGATTCAATACAGCCCTGTGTAAAAAATAAATTTTAGCATCGCCACGCGAATATAATTTCGTCTATTTCTTTCGCATATAAATCACAAAATGGCACACTTGGTGAAAATGGAAAATGGTCAGAGCCAGACCATACAAGAAATGTTGGGCTGCATTGAGCGGTAAGCGGTTTAGTCGGCATTCATAAACAAATACAAAATACTAAACATAACCTCTTTTCATTTGTTGTCTCCCTCCAGCTACAATCCCGACCATTTAAAGATACTCGAATCGTACGTTCAGGACCAGGCCAAGAATAACACCTACGATTTGGAAGCAAATCTGGCCGTCCTCAAGCTGTATCAGTTCAATCCACACATGCTCAACTTCGATATCACCTACACGATTCTGCTGAAGTGTCTGACGAACTTACCGCACACGGACTTCGTGATGGCAAAGTGTTTGTTGCTGCCGCAGCAGATGAAGGATGAGAACGTGCAGACAATCATTGACTTGGCCGACATATTGGAGCGCGCCGACTTCACATTGTTCTGGCAACGCGCTGAAGTCAATCGCACGATGTTCCGTCATATAAGCGGCTTCCATGATTCCATACGCAAATTTGTTTCCCATGTGGTGGGCACAACGTTCCAGACCATCAAGAAGGATCTGCTGAAGGAACTGTTGGGCGGCATTGAAGACTCCACACTGGAGACATGGATCAAGCGCAACGGCTGGAAGCATCAGGGACCCGATCTTGTGGTCGTAGCCACCCAGGACGACAAAATCAAGACGAAGAACATTACGGAAAAGATCGAGTTCGAGAATGTGGGTGCGCTGATGGCACAATGTATCTAAGCTAATTAATGTTTACGACGGTTAAGTGATGCTCGCCATGCCAATAAAATCCAGGCAACGACATTTATACACTAAATACAGTATTTATTTTTAGCCCTATTTCAATCTACAATTAGTCAACTTTAAGAGTTATTAACCTAAGACTGCTTCTTGAACTTCTTCAATATGGGAAATATCTTGTCGAACGCATCGTAGATCTCCTGTCGCACCTTGGCGCCGGTTAGCACCACCTTGCCGGAAACGAAGATCAGCAAAACAATACGTGGACGCACCATTCGATAAATGAGACCGGGAAACAGCTCCGGTTCGTAGCTGCTGAAGTTACAATGCGTCAGCACGAGACCCTCCAGTCGGATGGGGAACTTGACATCGCACGATCCGACCATATTTTGTATCTTAAAATCAAGGAATTTAGCCTGCAAGTGAAAGACAATTCGATTATTCAGTCTCCGGTCAGAAACAGACGACATACCCTTCCTCTACAGGGTATATCTGTCTCGCAATCGACACTTACCGGGAAGCCCAGCTTCTGTATGATGCGCGCATACTTGCGGGCTGCCAGCCTCGAGTCATCCTCGCTCTTGGCCCCTGTGCACACCATTTTGCCGGAGCTGAAGATCAGCGCTGTGGTCCGTGGCTCTCGGATGCGCATAATCACGGCCGCAAAGCGCTTGGGATTGTACTCAGCATTACGCGCGTGCAGCGCAATCCTCTTTAAGTCCAATTTACAACATAGATTCACAGTGGACACTATATTCTGCAGCTGCGGCACAATGCCCGGATCGGCGGAACCAGGTGTGGCAGGGGTCATCGGTGTTGATGGACCCATTGTCTGGTGGATGTTGCTCAGGGATGAATCTCCGGGCGCACTTCGCTCCGTCATTGGCATCATGTGGGACATCATGCTCTGGGGCGTCTGTGGCTGCATCAGCGATTGAGGTGTGCTGCCGCCTGTGTTGCTGCTCTGCTGCTGCTGTTGCTGGTAGGAGGCAGACGGCTGATAGCTTTGCATTTGTTTGTGGGCAAGGGGTATGGAGGGCTCGTGTCCAAACAGACCGCTGCCGCTGCTGCCATCGGGCACGACCGTGCCATTGTTGTCTGTCTGTTGTTGTTGCTGCTGCTGGACGGTGGCCGCCGTTGTTGGCTCTGGTGCGGGTGGATGATAAACTTGATGTGGTAATGCTTCAATTTGTTGATCGGCGTCCAGACTGTGATGCAGTGGCGTCGGCGCGTGCCCAATGCTGGGTATTGAAAACCCTGGACTCAATATATCATCCATCGTGATGTTTTTACTAATTGTTCTTTGTTATACTAATGCAGAAACTGCAGAAAATTCAACAAAAATATGCGAACGCAAATGGAAAGCCGCGTCGCTATTCAGGGCTGCAATAAACACTAAATATATTTTCGTGTATCAAATAACACCAAGTTAGTTCCATGGCTGTTACACTGGTTCATTTTGTTTTGCACTCTTGCGCAGACTATCGATGTATTCATCGTTAGTGGCGATAGCTATCAAAAGAACAATTTTTCGCAGCTTACAATTACGATTAAGTACAAAATTTGTATATTGCTTACTTTAAGTACAACTTATAAAATTGCATCTACGAAGTATATTTAATTTTTAAAATAAATACCAATCAATTGTTGCAACCGCACATTATTTTGATTAGATAATTCGTATTTTTTAGTCATGTTATCGATGCTTTCATTAAAGGCGATAGCACCACTTACAAGTTTATAATCGAAAAACCGATTAACCATTTTCAAAAATTCAAACAGGTAGTTTTCATATGTACAAAGAATCAAAATGCTTCTAACGGCTTTATTTAAGTGGCTTATAAAATAATTAACAGTTAGGATACAAATACACATTGAAGTTACCATATGCAGCATATATATAAATAAAAATATTAATAATGTAAGACACATTTAGAATATCTTTGATGAATTAATACCAGAAAAATGGGTGTGTGTGTGTTTCACAAAAGTATTTCCATTTAAATTTTATTTCATTTAATTTTTTTCTGTTTAATTTTAATTTTTTTTTCCTTTTTTTTTTTGCTAATTACTCTAAATGATTTTATTCTTTGGCCCTTTTAACACACATTAGCTTCTGTAAATTTAAGGTGTTTCATAGCCATAAATACAATAGCTGACGCAGATATATTCATACATATATATCCCGATCCTCCTTTGCCGCTTTTCAGTTGCCCTCTGGTTTGGGCAAATTCGTGTCATATGCTCGTATGACTATAGATTGCGGTACAGCACCGCCTTCCTCTTGCGAAAATGCATATCCATCTGGATGGAAAAAATATGTACAAATATATATTATATAGATATCAGATACGGTAATTATACATGTCATTCGTGTATGGGATGGGGAAAGGGCATTTTGTTTTTAATGAACGTGTGGATGAAATGCAATATTAAATCAAATGTCATTTTACTTTATTGACCGATTCTCTACCGCTGATAACCACAGGTATAGACTACTATATACTTGACTCAAATGTCTGTCTGTATATATATATATGTATATATGCCTTTAACTAGCCCATTAAAAAATGAAGTACTGCCCAAACCCTGTTTGGCCTGCACTAATCGCACATCGGGGACATTTCGTTGAATCTGATTCGCAGTTTTCGGTATATGGTTTGTACTCACGCGATAATTCTAGTTCCGTTTCGACTCTTGTGTTGGCACGACGGGTGAAAACATTTCGTAGCAATCTCGCCGTTTCAGTAAATCTGTAGAATTAATTGGTTTTTTTTTGGGATTTGGTTTTTTAGTTGGTTTTGAAATGGGATAAACAACGTTTACGATTTCGTAATTTAAAAATTCATTTGTTACAAAATGTAGAATTTTTAAATTTTTTAAAATTTGTAAAAGTTTTCTTGGGATTTATTTGTGGTTTAGCAATTTTTGCCTTTTCTCTAATAACTTTTTTTAGGCACAACATTTATTTTTTAATTTTCATTTTGAATTGTTAGCATCTACAGACAGTTAAAAAAAAAAAAAAGGATAAGTGGGCGGCTGTTGGAGAGCAATAAAAAGTCTACAATCAAATGTGACAAGTTTTTATGGAGCATGCAAAATTTTTTAAAAATAATTATTCTTCTTCAATATCAGTTAACTAAAGAAATATGTTTGAGAACGTAAACATGCAATGCGAAAGCAATAGATATTAGTTATTTATGGATATTTTACAAAAATCTGTGCTGTTTTTTTTTTTTTTTTTTTTTTTTTTTTTTACCGTTTGCCTAACACTAACTAGTAGATACCCTCTAATTGCAACAGTTGTTTTCGTGGCCTATTCACATGAATCGGCGTTTTGTGACTGTATATGATAAATGATCAATTGAGGAGTTTTGGATTTTAATGTTATAATGATATAGTTATACGAGGGTAGTCAGATAAGTTTGCAAAGTAAACGAACAGTTTAAAAAATTTTAAAAATAAAAAAGGTAATTTAAAATGTTAATAAATTTCTTTTAATTTTCAATTAGGTTCTGCAACTTCTTGAACTACCCTCGCAATATGGGTACGTGTACATTTGTATTTATATATTTGTTATTTTTTTGTTTGTAATTTACATTTGTTTCATGTATTACTTACACCGAATAATTGATCCCAAGGCATACATAGTACTGCGCACACACACACATACAAACACACACACAAGAAAATATATATATATATATATAGTATATTGATGAAAGTTTCTTTAAAATACATATTCATATAGATTGCATAGAGATTTTATTTTATATAACGCAAAAGAAATAAATTGCTTGTTGTGAAAAGTATAGAAAATAAATCAAAAATTGTGCAAAACATTTCCAACATTTCACAGTTTATGTTTTTGTTTTTTTTTTTTTTTTTTGTTGTCAATTTTGGTGCCAAACTGTTTCGTTCTGTTAGTGGGACTCGAAAATGTCGTAGGGCATTTATTAAATCGCATGCAAGTTGATGAAAACTAAGACATCAGCTGCTATTTTGGTTTACATAAACATATATATTTGACGTACACACATATTTATATAAATATTATATATTTAATTTAGAATGTATTTCACATACAGACAGGCTTGAAGACAATTTACAAATTTTGCTTTTTGTTAACTTTCACTTTATTCTATACGCATATAATAGATGTTCTGATTGGAATATCTTTGGGTTTCAAAATAGTTATTAATTGCATAGGTAGGTTAGAAAGGATGGCATACAGATTTAGACTTAAGAGACTATAGTATATTTTAAAACAATATATAAATATTTCACAAATCAACAATATTGGAAAGAGAAAATATGATTGCTCTAGTCGGCAGTGTTCGACTAGCAAATACCCTGAACCATTTGGCGAGCTGTTAATGCAATAAATTCTAGTTTTTTTATATATAAAGATGCAGTGCTTGATTAATAGAATAACTTCGGTGTTTTAAGTCCGATTATGATTCAATTTAAACTTTACTTTCCATTATTAATAATAAATTTGAGACAATAAATGGAAATGTGCCACAATTAAGTAAAATATATACTTTAACAGTTTAATTTTGCTTATAATAACTTTTTCATCAAGTCCTCACTCTTATTGCTATAAAGATTAACGCATTCATATATTAACAGACAGACACATAAGTCTATCTAACTTAATCCTAATCAATAATATAAATATATTTTTAATCTTGCCTGTTACATATAGCTGGACAACATCAATATACCCTGCTTACAAACTTTCAAAGGGTTCAGGGTTAATAACAACAACAATTGAGACTGGAATAGAATTGAGCTTAAAATAAATTTCTTGTTAACTGGTTTACACACAGGTTTTCTACATCTTTTGTACATACGTTTAGACGTTGGTTTCGTTTTTAGTTAATGGAATGTTTTCCTCATCTAGCATTTTCTTTTGATTTCTCTTTAAAAGTTAAGCGTGGTACAATTGACTTAAGTTATAAATAACGTGTAGTATGAAATAAAATTGCAACTCTTTGAAATCATTCGCTTAGCTAGAGTAATCATTATCACAGTTGGATCAATTTTAAGACTTGCATCTGTACAGAGATGATCCTCTCGACATATGTATATGTATATGTATATTATATGTATGAATACTACAGTTTTCTTCATTATTGACTGGCTTGATTGATATACAATGGATATGGCCTGGCATGCCCTGAGCATATATATATATACACATCGATTTCTATATCAACTTGATGAGCACTTACTCTATAACATTCACATAAATAGTTTATTTCAATTGACGACATTAAAAATAAATAATATACATATATAGTAAATGGAGACAAAAGAACTTGCTCTCTTCCCGGCTTGATCTAGCTACATGTGCAGGATCTCACTGCCCTGCCAGCGCTGTCGACGCCTATGGTACTCCCGTAGCTGGTCCATGGCAACCCGGTCTTCATCGAAATCCAAGTCCTCGACTTGTAGGCGACGACCCGAAAACTCTATACTCTGCCTTGAATGGAACCGTCGCATCCTGGTTTTATCTGTTTTGGCGCCCGATCTCTTGTCCAAATCATGCTTAAAACGAATTTCCCTTTTTTGTTTTTTAATCGTAGTCGAACAATTTTTGTGGATTTGGCATGAGGGAATTTGGGATTTGTTAACAATGAATATGCATAAATTTCACATGTTTGTCACAGATCGAACATTATTTATATTATTATATGTGGGTGGGTTGGTGTGTGTGTGTGTGGGTGTGGATGTTGTGTGTGTTAATAGAGGATAGAGGATAGAGAGAATTACATTTGTTGTCTTTTCTTTTCTATTTTTTTTTTTAAATTTCAAATTTGATTGTTGCTAATAAGATAAATAATATTACAATAGTTAACTCGATATCTATATTAATATTTGCAATTTGCCCGCTAATAAATTGGAATTGTGTTCTTTTCTTTTGCTATACACGTTCACGCTGAGAAAAAAGGAGTATATTGGTTTTGTCTGTAGAGACTTGACAAGTGGAATGTATATTATTGCTATAAGAGAATAGGTACATCCATTATATGTAATTCAAAGGAAAACGATCAAGCTGACCTTTAAAAAATGACAGATATGTACATATGTATATCTGTGATATATTAAATTCCACACTTTTAAAGCTAACTATCATCATTAGTAGGCGGATCTTCTCTATATATAATATAGCAAAGCAGAAAACCATTTATATTCAAACACTTTTAAAACTTTTCATAACGTGAACGCGTATTAGGCAGTCGGTCATACCCGACTGCAAAATTCTTAGTTGATTTTGTTTTTGATTTAATATGCATATTTTGCTACTAAATTAAAATACACACAATTTGAATTCATGACTAAATAAAATACATAAATTCAATTTCAAGCAATTTTTGTTACGATTATATATATACAAATATAAATAAATATATAAATATATATATATATTGAATAATACAAATATGCAAATGTTTTGAGTGTTTTTTTTTTAATTTTTTGCTAACAAGAAACTACTTGTAATTTAGTAGACTATTGAATACCCTGTGCTGTGTTGTTTCTCTGTGTACAAGAACTAAAGCTTAAGTATAGAAAATTGATTGCTGTATACCCTGTAAGCATATGCAAAGGGTGTTCTGACTAGAACAAATGCTTGCTTCAAGTTCAACACAAATTTGTTTTTACTTTGCGAAAAGTAAAAATAAACTTTTCAGAATCATTTCATATTCGATATAAGACTATTTCGTTTTTTTCCAATAATATATTCTTTATATAAGCCTGTTTGATTCCGTTATGTATATGTATTAAATAGGTTCAAATAGGTTTGGAGTCAACTAGTTTTCAGAACTTTCGTGTGGTTTGTTAAGTAAAACAAATGTGGAGCTTGCTAAGAGTTAATTAGGGTTTCGTTCAAACTAAGAGATAAACAGTTAGACAATAGGTGACTACTAGATTAATTAAATTGTGTGACTAATTAAATGCAAAATGAACTAATTGCTGATTAGCTTTAGAACTAAAGGACGTCTCACAAGATGGTGCAAAATACAAATACAAATACGAAACGAAAAATGCAAAAATCGAGCACGGATCGCAACGAATTGCAATTCTTTATAGACAACTATATAAACGATCCGTGCTCAACAGGAAAAGAAAAATAGAAATAAAATTAACTCTACTTAAGATGCGCAACAATTCAAATTGAAAATGTAGTAGCAATTTTTTTTGCTTTTCGGTTTTGGGTTTCTTTTTGTTTTTGCCAGATAAATTGTTCAACCAATTGTATAGGAAAATAAATCCAGAAATAATGCAAAATACATAGTGTAGATATAGATATAGAGGAGATAATCTCTCGCTCTGTCCTTTAACGGAATACTTACGAGGAACGCGACTCTTCCATCACTTGCGAGGGATCATTACGCTGTATCTCCGACTCACGCACAGCATCCGTCAGGGTTTTGAAAACGGTATTATGTACGCTGTAAAGTAAGAGGAAAATATATATATAATATCTGATTTATATTTAAAACTCCTCCTTCATACGTACAGCTTGCAGATGACATCGATTAGCAGACTGGCAATGGGCACCAGGAACAAAGCCATCCAAAACACAGGCGTCGACAGCAGCTGACTGTCCATGCCAGCGAAATTACTGGCAAAACTCAGCGATGGCCAGATATGACTATAGATGACCACAAACAAGAACCAGAGCAGAATCGAACCCCAAATGGCGGCGTGCGTTAACCAGGTCCACGAGCTGGTAATGAGGCCGGCTTTCAAGCAAACTGTTACAATTACGTACTGTAAAAGAAAGTGAAGAAGATAAAGTACAATTGTTGGGAATACATTATAGAAACATATATACTGTATTATAATATAGTTAGACCCTACTTTAGACAAGGTTTAACTGTCCTATATCCATATATAAATAAACATTACATTGGAGACATAAAAGCTATTATATAAATCATCTATTCTTAACACTCGTACTACATAATCCTATTCATTATATAGTCTAGTTTATATATATACTTTATAAATCATCTCTCTATATAAACTCTCTGAGAATTGAAATACATTTTACGATACACATTCAATCTTTATAATCTATTATATATCTATACTCCTTTATACTCCCCTCTCTCCTCTAATCACCCTTCCTATTCCTAACTAACTCACCGTATAGACCATATTGCCGAGCAGCAGATAATCGCTCGTCTTGCCGTCGGACCAAATGACTTCCGACTCGAAGGCGAAGAGTGGCAGCCAGAAGAGAAAGACCGAGTGCAGCAAGGCATTGAAGATCCATATCCAAAAGACGCGCACATTGAAGAGTTTGGCATTCTGTGAGGGTTTATAGAGCAGCGGATACTTAAGCATTGTCTCTGCCGTGCAGAACTTTTCAAAGAGTCCAATAGCAAATGGGGGCATGGCCGTGAAGACAACATTATAGAGGCCAATGGTCCAGCGTTCGAACAGAATCTGACCGGACCAGGCCGAGTAAAGGGCAAACCAAAGCTCAATCACATACAAGCAGACATTCTTATAGAAACTGTAGAGGATTAGCTTGCTGATCCGTGCGTAATTCCAGGCGCCGTGCACGAGTATGAGGCGACGCAAAAAACGAAACTGGGCAATTGAATAATCGGAGGCGCAGGCCGCTTGCAAGCCCTCAACGCCCGATATGCCAATGCCCACGCTTGCCTTCTGAATCATAGCCACATCGTTGGCTCCGTCGCCAATGGCCAAGGTTACGGCCTTGGTGCTCTGTGTCACCATGTCGACGACTTCGGCCTTTTGGATGGGCGAAACGCGGCAACAGATGACGACGCGGCACACGAGGCAAAGCTCCTGGAAATCGCCTCGCAGATCGCAGGTCAACGCATACTTCAGAGTTTTGCCATCGATGACGAGCGCCACGTTCGCATCCTTGGTCGAGGAGCTCTTGAACTCGCCCACATGCCGCAGCACAGCATCACGAGTGGCCTGCAAAAGAAAGTTGAGATTGATAATAGAGCTCAAATTAAAGTAAAACATCTCTAACTTACATCCAAGCTGCCCTCATTAAGTATAAGAATGTCCATGGAGTGTGAGATTAGCTTGCAGGAGTAGCCAATGTTGATGGCCGTCTCCTGCTTGTCGCCCGTAAGCACCCAAATGTATATTCCAGCCTCGAGCAGAGCGGCAATTGTCTCCGGCACGCCATCCTGTAGCTTATCCTCAATGGCCGTTGCGCCCAGCAGACGCAAATTAGTCTCAATTAGATTCGACGAGTCTTCCAGCTTGCTTTCCCTATACTGCAAGGCGATCGATGCCTTGTGATGCGTGTGAGTCCACTCCTCGTAGACTTCATCGTCGATATCTGCCACGGCCAGACAGAGCGTACGCAAACCCTCCGAGGCGAACTCCTCTAAATGCTGCAAAGTGGACTCCCGATAAGCCTGATCCCGGGGAGAGAGACGCTCGTATATGACCGAATCGGCTCCTTTGGTAAAGAGCTTGATTTTGCCCTCGGGCGTACGTACGATGACCGACATCCGTTTCCTATGCGACGTAAATTCCAGGACATTCAGAACATCGTACCGCAGTCGCTTGCCCAATGCATTTATCTCCACATATTCGGGCGTCCGTGTATCAAATATGTAGCCAAACCTGCGAGCTCCGTCGACCAAAGCGCGTTCATCAGGACTGGCGGCATGGTAGATAATGGTGCCATCCTCCTTTTTCTCTGGTATAACCGTATGGCACACAGATAACAAGACTAGAAACTCCTCAATGTCTCTGGAGGACTCGTGCCTACGCAGTATATTCTGCACCAACTCTGATTCCTCGGGCGTGCGTTCAGGTTGATAAATGCGCTTGGCTATGGAACACTTCTTGAACTCCATTACATTCCGGGTCAGTGTGCCCGTCTTATCCGAGAATATGTACTTGATCAGGCCCAGCTCCTCGTTCAGATTCGAAGTGCGTGCACTGGCTGGCATATTCGACTCTGCGTGGTACATCTCGATATCGTAGTTAATGAAGATCGCCTGCAGAAACCGCACCAGCTCCAATGTCACTTGCAGCGAAATGGGTATCAAATTGTTGTACAAAATAAAGAAGGTTAGCAGATTGTAGCCGAGGCTCAGGCTCGCGAAGTCTCCAATGTACATATACCAATCCGTTCGGGAATGTTTTTGCGTCCAAAACAAATTGCACAATCCACTTGTTATGCAGAGCGAGATCAATATCATGAACAGCATCAAGATCTGTGTATTGGCCAGCTTATCAACCGTGGAACGCTTGAGCGGCGCAGATGTGGAGTTCTTCATCAGTTTCGTTTCATGTCCGGAGTAGATGACGACGCCAAAAATCCAAGCCGTATTCCGGAGCATGGCACCGCGCTGCAGCACCTGATCGTTGCCCAATGAAACCGCACTGCAAAACATTTTCAGTATTAAATAAAGTTCAAAATTCAAATTACATTTATTATTCAAAAGTGAACTATTGAACTTAACGAAAAGTTCAAATGACCTACACAATTGTTCACAAGTAGTTCACTCCTTTTCAATTGTTCATAAAGGATTCGATAGTCTGCATCGATCATGAACTATTAAATGGAGCTGAACTAGTGAATCAAATAACCGATATTGGTATATTGAATTACTCACGGTCTGTCATACTCCTTGAGGACACCATTGAACTCGTACAACAGCCGATTCGGCAGTTCGCATTCAATTTTTCCCTGCAGTTGCATTAAGTCTTTGGTGTCCAACAATTTGGCCGTCGACGCCATGCCTTGGCGTATCTTCAGATTTGTCTCGCCATCCAGATTTGCCGTTTCAATGAAACACATACCTTGCGGTTCACTGTAACAGATTCGATAAATTCTTTAGTCAAAGTTCACTTATTCATGTATCGCTTCGCCCACTCACCTAGACGATAACAATATTAGGTCGGCAGGAAAAAATGTATCGATGACCACTTTTATAATATCACCAACTGTCAGCTCGGACCAGCGCACAGTGGTCCATGTGCCATTTTCTAGCCGCTCAATCAGACGATGATTTATTTCGTTATCAGCGCGATGCCGTTTCTGTAATGAAATTAAATATTTATATATGTATATCATATATCTTCGGTTACAATATTTAATTACTTACCACATCCTCAATAATTTCCTTGATGGCGCTTACTGAGAGTATAAATACGAGTGGCACCAGTGTGGTGTACCGACCCGTTGGCGATACATCCGGAATTTGTTGTAATAATGCAATTAGTAAGAAAAATATATTGGAATATCGTCGAAATTGCTCAAAGAGAAACGACGGTATAAAGGTGAGGACACTGTGTACGCAATAAATAGAAAAGGAAGCATTTATTAATCAATTAGTCAGCCCAATGCATGTATGTATGTATGTACATATATTTAGATCATATCTTATCAGAGTAACCGCATGTCATTTGAATAGCTCATAGCCAAATGATGCGTACGGGCATTACTACTGATAATCGATGCCCATTCTAATTACTTACTTATATTTAGCCGTTGATATTCGGTTATTACAATATTTTGTTGGCTGCGGCCCATTCAGCGCTATGATGCGCTTCTCGTCGTCAGTCGAGTCGTAACTGCCAAAGTTTGGTGGCTCGTCGTCATCATCTATAAGAAGAGAGTATGGAAAATTAATCGAAAATTCATTTTTAGATACATAAAACACTGAAGATTATATAATCAATCAATCAACTCAATTAGTTCATTCATACATAATATATGAATATCATATTCATTACATTATTCACGTTCATCATGATTTTGAACGCCTTCTCAGCTTTTGTCAACTTGCAAAAGGTTAATTGATTCATTTGCCACAATTATCATTCAATCACTCAATCATATGCATTCATATTCAACATTTTTTAGCGAAACTTTTATTTCATATCCGATTTTTATTGTCACCTTGAAAACATACTATATAAACGGACTCAGTTCAAATCATTTTCCCAATTGGAAAAGAAAAAGTTGAGTGCTACGGGATTGCCCAGGGCATATTTTTTGGCAAATCGCCGGATACTGAAGCACGGCCTGCCCTCGTAGGTGTCTTGCGGTATGTAAGTTTCGTCAAAGTCCAGTTCGCACAACTGCTTGAAGGCCACGAATACGTAACGATGTTGGCCCGTCTCTGCGGGCGGACGACTGCCAATGTATTCCACCAACTTCTGGCCAACGGCCACATTGCAGCCGGGTATATTGCCAACGAGCCAATGGAGCCATTCTCGATAGGTGGGCTTGGCACGGCTGGGCGCATCCGGATCGATCATGGCCAGCGTGTAGAACTTGTGTGGATCGGCCATCCATCGAACGATTGGCTCAAAACGCACCTGATACGGCGTCAGATGGCAGCCAGGCGACACTGTGGTCTTGCAATGGTACAAAACTTTGATGACATACTCCGGGCTGCATGTGACGACGTCTGGTATGATCTTATGCTTCTTCATCAACGTGTTCAGCTCCTTGATCGGAGATACCACGGGGCAGGTGACGTACATTCTGATTTTGAAATTTTGTATATCTTGTAACCGGATTTTTTAGCTATTATGAGCTAGCTCCATAAGCTTACTACTACTCAGATAGGATTTTTCCTTATATTTCTAAGTAAGAAGTAAACTTTTCTATCTATCTTCCGACCTCTTTTGTAGATTTGCCAAGACTTCTTCAAAAAATACTCTATCTTAATTTTACATCTTTTCTCTTCTTTTACCACCCTTCGTAATTGATTCACAAAACATCTCGAGCTCAACTTACGACTCCAACGTATACGCAACGCTCTATAGACATTGCGAAAGTTCATTCTGCTCCAGCGTCTGCTGCACGGTCTTCCCGAGAGTCGACGTCGTCGTATTGGACGTTTTGTTAAATTTAGAATTCGATTCGAATCGTCGTGAAGGTCGCCAATCAATTCCGTTGCGGCGGTCTCTATTGACTCCTGATCCGTTCCATCTGCCACGTAGCGCTCCTCTATGCCCGAGCCGACCGCCTGAAAGGCGATGCTCTCCCTGCTGCTGGCTGACTTTGCTCTCAGTATGCCCTCCAGGTTGTATGTTTTTGAAGCTCTATTCTGCTGCTGTTGCTGCTGTTGTTAAGCCACAAGTGGGCGTGGCCAGTGGGCGTTGCAATAGCTTCACGAAGCCGGAGCCAGCGCTTGCGCTCTCAATTTTGGCAACATTTCGTACAAATGCCCGAATAATTTGCTCAACTCGTTTCAACTTTGACATTTTGCCAACGACATGAATAGTGAATATAGATTATCATATACTATATCATATGTGCTATATATATACTATGTGGTATATCTTTGATCTGGCACTAGTGAGTGTGCAGCTTTATGTTTGGTAAATTTTGAGCAATTCGGAAACTCGTTTATCAATTTCAGTGCGTAAAAAACTGCGCGTTATCGATTTGTCACACATTGGACGCAGCTGAATGCCACGTGATGCACACGATAGTAAACGACGATTGTGCCACAATTTGTTGCACCTAACACCGCTTCACAGCTCAACACTTGCCGAAAACAAAAAACAAATCAAACTTTTGTCCAAAAAGACTTTTTAACACATTCCGAACATTTCAACAAATTGTTGGCCCAGTTTTTTCCTGGTTTCTGCCTGTTTTCGTCTATTTTTTTGTTTGTTGCGTGCTGCGTGTTGTGCGCTCTTGCAGCTTGCCTGTGCGACTGAATACAAGGCGAGAGAGCGTCGTTTGCCACGGGGTGGCGCCCCCCAAACTTCAGCTGCCGCTCGAATTGGCCCAGGTGGGCCGTAATGAGCAAATATTGCCAGGCACTCAGGGTCGAAGCATAACGCACAGCAAACCGAATGCAGAGCCAGAACCAAGCATAGGGAAAGGGGCGGCAGCTAACGGTAGTGCAGGGGCAGATGTAGAGGCACAGGCAGAGGCAGAGGCACAAGCAGAGACGCAGTGGCGATTTGAACGCTCTGATTTGTGTCCTTTGGGCAGTGTGTCGCAGAGCCATTGAAATATGGCTTACGCCAGGCGAGAACATCAATAGAAACGAGATATATGGCAAACGGGGTATATGTGATGGGCAGCTATCCAAGCAACATTATATATCCAACAGCTTATTGTATATCGTAAGACAATCTTATTTATATTACAATAATGCTTAAGGATATTCTATATACCCATATACAGACATCTTAAATTTAGTATATATTTAAAAGATTCCCAAAATCTATCAATCAATGATCAGATATTCTGAATATTATATATTAATTTATGATCAGATATGTCACAATTTATATCTCACATACATATATACTGATGCTGAATACAAGCACTAAAGGAATCATTATAATATCAGCTCTTCACAATGTTCAAGGTATCTACAAGTCGAGTAGTCTCGACTAGAGCGCTATTACTTGTTATATTTGGATATCTGACTAAAGTAGCTTCCCTTGAGTGCATTTCACAACCGCAAGGGAGCAATAACGATTTACAGCAAACATATATTACTTAAATAATGTTATATACTCATATACATAGAGACATTTATGGAAAATTATATAGCTTGATTGGCTATATTGTAAAAAGTCTAAAGCCTTAAAGATAAGATTGTGAACATGTTAACAAGGCAGATATATAGATTTCTAGACGGCTAAACAAATATAGACATATTAAAGTTGTATTGACACTTAGTGTATATAGACAAGGGTCGTTAAAAAGTCGTTATTGACCTTATTTCATTTTCATTTTCTGTTTTTCCATATTTCTTACAGTATGAACTTATGTATAGGATGTTCCCTGGTGTATATGGAACTGAAGTGACCGTGGCTCTATCCATTCATCCTAATGAGAGATTTGTGACTTGAGCAGTTAAAGGCGCATGATAAAGGTTATAAAGTTTTCAAACTACCCTCGCATATATATGACTCTGTACAGGCAATATGTAACATGCATTAAGTGTCGCTTGCCTTTAAGGTAAATAAATTGTTCTCTGTCTCTATTCAAGATAAGATTACAATCCAAAATAAATAAAGCTAGATATATATAGATATACAATTGCAGTGATTCATTAAATGCTCAAGATGAACTTAAGTAGGACTTAAATATATAAAACTATATAATTTCACACTTTCCTCTCTCATAGATCACAGATGTACTCACTCCACAAATTCAAATATCTGACTAAAGATCAGTTTGAAATCGTAGATATTTATATGATATATGATGATGATGATGATATATGGTATATGAGAATAGTAATAGTTAAAGAAATAAACACCTTTGCACTTGGGCTTCCTCCGGCATATTTTCTCCAAGACAAACCTTTTGGTCTTTGCCAAACATGTTTTGCATTTTGTGGGTTTCCTTGACAGCTGTTTTGGTGCAATGGGCCCGTCCACGTCGTTGACGCTGTCGCTGCTCTCCACATAGCTGACAGCCGTCGTTGAGAAGTTGGTGGTGGTATTGGTGGCGGCGTCCGGTGCAAAGCTTGTGGGTCCCGTCGTGGCCGTGTGCCTCAAGGCTTCGCCTCTCAGCCGGCGCAGGCACTGCTGGCACCACAATTGGAATTTCTCCGGCACCGTTGCCCAGGCCGGCGGCAGCTGAAATCTGGTGGAACCGGAACCAGAACCGGAACCGGAACCGGAATTGTAGGCGGGATTGACTCTCGTAGAGCAGCTAGCTGACTCCGCTTGTGGTGCACCATTTGTTGACTTGTGATTGCCATTGGTATTATTTGGACTCGGATTCGGATTTGGATTTGGATTATTATTCCTATTGGGATCTGTCATGTTGACATGATTCTTCACATATATATCACTTTATAGTTCTTTGCAGTTGAAACCAATTTGGATTATACTTTTGATTTAAGTCTCAATTCGAATGAACATTTTGATTTGCCTCTCGGAGCTGCCTTCAATTATTCGTTTTATTCAAGCGCCCAACTAATTATTCACACATCGAATATTGATTTTATGAATGGAAATTCATTAGATATGATAAAAACAAAAAAGAAAACACACACACAGGTAGGCAACGCCTCACCAAGTCAACGACCTTCTATCAAATATAACAAGGAAACGAAAAACAACATAACACACACACACACGCCCACAACAATGCTCACCTTTCTCGTTGTCATTCACAAATCATAAGTAAACACCTTAATTTGCGTGTGTCCACGCCAGGTATGTGGAGTGAACAATAATTGTATTAGTCTATGCTATGTTAGGAGCTGCCCTTTAGCGTGTGCACCTTGACAACACCTAAAGCACACAAATACTCGGCTATAATTAAGCGCATTCACAGTTACTCGCGCTTTAATGCAAACCCTTAAATAGAATACTTTTATTCGAAAATTATTACGAATTGTACTAAAGTTAACTTTTTAGTGAAGTTCAGCTGCAATAAGTGATTTCTACGAGCTGCAATTAGCTTGACTGACAGCTGTTTTTTTTATATATACAATATAATTATATACTTATTATGACACATATATTTGCTAACAATTAAAAGATTAATTCATAGCAACTGTTATTGAAATTGTTCACTGTTCATAAAACATATATTTAATTATGACTTCATAGTTCAAGCTTCATATACATACGTACACATCTCTATATAATGAGAGGTCTATTCAAAAGATATCACGAACGTTGAATTGTCCAGGATTTCGCTAATTCTATTTTCGATCTTCTAGCGTTATGTTGATAAGTCGCAAGGGAATTCCATATTACATATCACACAAATGTTCAAAGCTATTTCAATATCAAAATTCGTTGTAATCCATTCCATAACATAGAATTTAAGTAATATTCTTTAAAGCAAAGTCAAGCCTGAATAACACTATTCAACAAAATTAGTGTTTATAGTGATATTTCTTATAAAAGAGTTCGTTCCGTAGATTTTTAATCTAATATACATCAAAGAATCAAACATTTTTAAGACACCTAGCTTTAGATTAAGGTTCAAGAGTCGCTGATTCTACTTTAACTTAAATAAAGTTGATATTACATTATCAAATAGTAAAAACAAAACAGGTTTATCGCACACTCCGAAATAAGTGTGTGTCAAACGTGATTCATAAAATCAACTTTCACAGTCAAATTTCTACAAAACAAAATGTTTTCAAAACAATGTTTTTGCCAAAATCTTTAATGTACAGTGTACTATATATGCTCTATAAGGAAAAACTTTGCTACGGTCTTTCAGTTCCGTGTGCTAAATTACAGAGAATACATCAATAGCAGAGTAGCTAAGCGTTTTGCCCCAACTTAATTTGGCTCCCTCTCGAAAATTGATCATAAATATTAAAGCAGGCGCTACAACGTCGTGGATTTTTTGTAATTACAGGATGACATTTGTCCTATTGGACGGCCGAGCGTTTATATATATAAATACATATCGTATATCTATAATGAAAACGAAAACAATTACGAGTCATTTTCTTTAACTTTATTAACTTGAAAGGAAAACCGAAAATACCAAAATATTCATATACTATATAGAGCTTTATATCCAGATAGCAGACCACAACATATAGACAGACAAAATAAAATTGGCTTCGTGTTTTTATTCAGTTTCTATAAATAGCAGCATCAAATAATATATATTTTGGATTCATTCCAAACATTTTTACTTGTGGATTCTATTTGCAATGTACAAAACAAAAACAAAAACAAAAATTAAAAAAAATATATATAAAAATGTGAAATTCTGGTTTCTAATAGGTTTTACAAGTATTGTAGCTAATTTAAAGGTAATACCAAACGGACTTAATGTATTTTTTACGAAGCTCAAACAATGCAAGCCAAAATACTTTCAAGTTGACTCACTCAATCAGTTAACGCTAAATGACATATTTCACAGCAGCACAGCTCACTGTGTACATACGCATATAGTATATCGTATATCGTATATAGTATATAGGCCGGTACAGTCAACACTTGCGCAAACACTTAGCACAGCAGCGTAAGGAAAAGCACAGCAACAAAGGCTAGTCTATAACAACATTCACATGTAAATGCATGTTGTTGGCAGTTCACAATGAACAAGTTCACAAATGAATCACTTTATTTACTGATGCAGATAAATAGAAGTGGTCTATGAGCGAAACAGTACAACAAATTCAAAGGTAAACTCATGTTCGCAGTTCCTAATGAGCAAGTTCACGAAAAAGTTCAACAATTAAGCATTCTCTTTAGATTCATATAGCAAGTTCACGAAAAAGTTCAGAAAAGTATCATTTTATTTACTGATTCTGTTTAGATTCATATAACAAGTTCATAAACTCGTTAAAAATGAATCATTTAATTCAGTGATTGGATACATTTATTATGTTTGTTGTTTTGTAGAGAGTTAAGAATTTAAGAAAGTTCATGAACTTCATATTTGTTCTTTCTTTTAAAATAAATGAACTAGTTCATGAACTATATTTCTGCTACTTTCCCAGTTATAAATGTTAAGAATTCGAAAATGAGCAGTGTTATATATGAACTATTGTTCAAATGAACTGGTTCTTTTTTCGTAAGAGCTACCTAGAACTTTGGCTATACTTCACATGTTTTACTATTTAAAGTTCTATTAATTAGATTTTTATCTGGATTTATATTTTACTTATGAACTGAGCTATGAACTTCATCTATTTAAAAATTAGTTCAATCTTAAGCATATTTATATTTTGCTTAGGAACGTGATTTACTTAGCGTGTTTTACTTGAATTATTTACTACATCTGCTGAATACACGGATAAATTGAACTCTTATGTAAATATTCACCTGGAATTTATATAACTTAGGTACACTTGGTATATCTAAGCTATACTATATGCACAGCCAATCAAGAACCGAAGCGTATCTTGATATGCCTTTTATGGCGAGCCAACAGCAATTTTTAAGGCTTTTCAAATAAAGCAAATTTGTCAACATTTTAAAATGAAATAATTTGCATGGAAACACAACACATATATAAAATTGAGTAAGAGTGTGTGTGACAATACGTGGATTGACTGCAAGGTCCCCAAATATACATACCTGCGTATATATGTACACATGTATGTATATATCTCAATACCAACAACAATCGAATACCAAGTAATTGTAAAAAACGAATCAATACGAAATTATTGTCCAACGAACAATAATTGACCAGCTGGCCAAAGGCGGCCACGCTATTTGCACAGTGGGCGGAAATGGTCTATCGGAAATGATATCGAATATTTTAGTACTATTGAAATATCATTAAAATTTCAAATATATAGGCAAATCGGAACGGAAATCAGGCTAAAATCAAAATATAATTATACAAAAGTCTTATTGGATGTAAAACTGTAGAAAATGTTATCAACAGGGTCTAAAGGATTTCTGCTAATGATCTATAAATTTCATAACTTGAATAAAAATATTGCTAAATATCGTATATTGAAGTGTAAAAGTTCTTAAAGCAAAAGATCTCAAATGTGGAGAAAGGCCAAAAGATTGATGAACTAAGCTCTTCATAGGAAATCTATCGTATATAAGAGAATATAAGAATTGTGAAATATGTTCTAAAATTCCTATATAGAAAGCAAATGACTCGATTTAATTAGAAATACTTTCGTTAGCTTACATAAAAATGAAACGAAAATGTATTATTTATATTTGTTAGTGGCCTATTTGTATAATATAAAATTAATGACGTTTTATTTATTTTTGTATTTATTTTGAAATTCGTACGTAACCGATGTATAAATAAATGGAAAAACATATATGTATATATAAATTTGGCAAGCATTAAATTTGTATAGAAAAACAAAATATATATATGTTTATATATATTATATTTATCTAAATATATTCCATGACAATATTTACTTTTAACATTTTATTTCCACTTAAATAAATTCGTGCAATATTTTACCTTCCGAGCGTAGTTTGTGTTTACTTTCTGCATAATAAATATTAAACATATTTTTTTTTCAGCACGAAATTAATTGCACTTCTTTCAAAATCTATAAAATATCAACTGAAATGTGCAGGCAGAAGGTTTGCAATGAAATTGCAGGAAAAGCGAAAACAATAACAAAAACAATTTACAAATAGAGATTGAAAGCGAAGCGCTTGATAAAATGGGGGAAACAATATTATTTAAAACAGAGTCCGAAAAAATAACAAAAACACGAGGAAACTAGTTTGAACAACATTTGTGTACACATACACACACTCTCAAACAGCCATGTGCATGCACTTGTGTATGTGTGTGTGTATGAGAAAAAGCACAAATTACAATAATGCAACAATGGCAAAGAAATAACCGCGAAAAATACTAAGCACAACAAAAAAACAAGACAATTGCCGTTGACAAATGAGAGCGAGAGCGAAGGCAAGAGAGCGCGACACACACACGCACATGGAGAGAGAGAGAGTATAAGGTGTTGAATAGAATAAAGCAGAATTAATAGAGAAGGCGCCAACCCACACCATCTTAGATATATGTAAACACACATGAATTAGGCAAGCATGCATATACATATGTGTGTGAGTATTCTATTGAATCAACATTAGATTGGTCATGGATTTAACTTATTTAAGCAGACGCACACACACACACACTCACGCACACTTTGATACATAAGACGTGGCGCATAAGAAACCACCGTTAAGGCGCAACTACTTTATAAATTTGCCAATACACATACATATGTGCATGTTGTGTATGTGATGTGTGAATAACTGTTTTCGTTAACATCTATTATCCACCTTAGGCGTTTTTTTCTTTTTCTATAACTATTCACCGGTGCATTTAAATACAAAATGTATTTAAATATGCAATGCGGATATGCTTCCGGGCATTGTTCCACAACAACAATATGCTATTCCAAATATGTAGTTCTACAACGCGATAAAATAGTCACAACAATTTCTCGCGCCGTGTTTCTTTTAGCAACGCAGTCGGCCCACGTAGTTCACGCGCTTGGGTTTCGAAAGCAACTGAACAAATGCCGCCAACGACTAGCTTATGCGTGCGTGAGAGAGAGCGTTTCACATATGAATGTGTTGAAGAGCGCTAAAACATAGCAGATGTTTCCACCTGAACTCTGATTTCACCACTAACAAAAGTGGCGCAAAAATATCAACCAGGCGAACCCACCACACTTCATTTTATACATTTGAATTTTATTGCTTGGCACTGTTATTCCACTGTTAACTTATAAATATAGTTTACAATAGTGCGTTTGGTTTAGCTTTTTGTGCAGCTAAATGCAAGTGACGCATTTATGGAAATATATATTTAAAAAAAATAAAATAATTATAATCGCCCCCGGGTGGACTCGAACCACCAACCTTTCGGTTAACAGCCGAACGCGCTAACCGATTGCGCCACGGAGGCACTTGTTGAACTGTTGGACACAACATCATTTAGTATCTGCCTGTAGAGAGTCCCCCATTTATAAAACTACCATTTTTAAAATTTATTTAATTAAAATATTTTATAAATACTCTAAATAAAATTGTTATATAATTTTGTTTACTGTTGTAAGAATTAAAAAAATTATAAATAAATATTAAAGAATATATCAAAAAATTATTTGTCAGAAGTGGGATTCGAACCCACGCCCTCAGAGAGGACCAGAACGCTCATACGAACCTCTGTTTGAGAGGCAAGATTTATAATCTTGAGTCTGGCGCCTTAGACCGCTCGGCCATCCTGACACTTGCTTGCAACATGTCTTAAATCAAATTTATACAATGCAACCGAATGTAACAGTAGTGAAATGTTACTATATGTTAAAGCTTTTTCTAGATATAAATAAGTTCTGAATGTTATTTATGGTACATATATATTATATATATATAATTTATATTATAATTAATATTGTGTGCTATTATAATTATTATTTTTCACATTTTGGCTTATTTTTAACAATATAATTTAAAAGATTCTGTTGTTTATATTATTATTATATGAAATAAATACTTATTTCTATTTTTATGTTGTTGCAACAAAGCAAATAAAAATTCTTATTTATAAATGTTGAATCAGTTTTATGGTGCCTTTGCACAGAAACACACATCGGCCCATTAGCTCAGCTGGTTAGAGCGTCGTGCTAATAACGCGAAGGTCGCGGGTTCGATCCCCTCATGGGCCAGATATAATTTTTTTTCTTTTTATTTCATTTTTCAACAACCTTTCAAGGTATCTGAAGGTGTGTATGAAACAGTTTTTTATTGCTCGCAAATGTACTGAGAATAAAGAGAGACAGGAGGAGGACACACACGCGGCCACACACGTGAAGCAATTTTCATTGATTTTTAAAGCAACGCTAATCCCCGGGAAACCGAGTCGTTAAGACTACGGAAAGATATTATATGCTGGACATGAAACAATTTAGAGTGAAAAGCTTTCTCGCAATGACTGGAAAATGTCAACGTATCCGCAGGCACAATCACAACCAAGTAATACACATTAGGATATACGGTCCCAACCCCCACGTGGATGATGTCATTCCGAAGTAAAGTAAGAGAAATCCAAGCAATTGCTGTTATGCTGAGACTTTGATGATCTCAGAGCTGGACTGGGCCAAGTGCCATTTCATTTCTTATCTATCAAAGATGGCAAAGCCTAAAAGCTAATGCTTTTAATTAGTTTTAAAGTTAGGGCATGGCTACGAATGTATATGTATGTACATATTTGTATTTGTATATATTCTCACACAATTTTTCATCATAGTAACCAGTTGAGTTTAGATTGTTAAATTAAAAGTCCTTATTGATTAAAATATTTAAAGCACTACGAAAATGAATACAACTCCGCAACCGGAGAAGCGTGTCTTCCAGAAGTCCATACTGATGTTCAAGGATGCGCTTCAGAAGGAATTGAAAGAAAATGGACTTAAGGAAGCTAAAAAACAAGTTACTTTCAATCGATTTGTCGACTATCATATTTATGCAGAGGATTCTCAGATGGAGGAAATGCAGTCCTCCATCCTAAATGATGACGATGACGATGATGAATGGGTAGTTCTAAATTTTACCCTTTTTTTGTCGCTGTTTATCTATTTCTCATTTCAATCATAATCAATTTACTTTCAGGGTCTAAGTGACGAGCAACTAAGTGAAATGTCTATCCATAGACAGTGAGAACAAACTCGTAAAGTTACAAAAAAAAAAAAATTATTTATCTATGTATTTTATATTCCTTGCTTACGTAATATACGGGAGTAAGCAAACAGACGATAAACCATGGCCGGAAGCTGAAAACGTTTTAATGGAAGCGACGTGACAATCGACGGGTGTCTCAATAATAAATTACCGTTCTCAGGTATTAAAAGTTTGGTGTGTAATAAGTTTATGGGATATCGATTAGGACTTTTAAAGGTAATGAAAAGATAACTATGGGAGAGATTAGCCAACATCTGGATACTATATAGTCTATCGTATGTACAGCTTGGGATAGTTGTCTGCAGTTGCTTGAAGAATAAGCCTTGCAATTAAGAACTTATCTAACAGTGCGGTAATATATCATATCGTAGGTCTATCTTAGTTACTTAATGATAAAAACTTTGGAATAGGCGTTTATCTCACATTAGAGGAATATAGTATATGGTATATGACATTATGAACTCATTTAGATATCGATTAAGATCGAAACATTGAGATTAGAAAGTACTATATCGTATTGTCAGTATACATATCTTGCGAAATATAAAAAAACTGGTATAGAGAGATTCGTTAACATCAGAGAACTATATTATATCTTAGGTAAAGCAATATTCGAGACAAATCTATCGGATTAGAGAGCTTGTCAGATACAAAGGTATTATATCTCAGGAAATTCTAGGCGCGGAATAGATCCACAGCAAAGTTTCTTCATATTAAAACTATTACTATACACCTATCAGCTATATATCCGATATATCTCTCTCATTTCATTCCACTTCTGCAAAGCAATAAGTACAGTTCTATATCGATAGAGAGTCTTATGAATGGAAATTGATTTTAAATATGGGCGAAACCACTTAGAAATATTATGTATTCCGCACTAACTTTTTAATAAGTCAACGCACACGTTTCATTCTCTGCATTTGATGATATTTACAATAGGCAAAACCCCAAGTGCAACTGCAGCAGGATGAAGGCATGTCAATTTAGATTAAATGCCGTATAGCAGCAAAAGATAATGTTAGCTGATAGGAGAATCAAAATAAAACAGAGAAGTAATATATAATGAGGCCGTGTAATACAATTAGGGCCGATTTTCCCTGGGGTCTATTTGACGCAGACAGTTTGCAAATCGCGGTTTCAACCATGACCACGAGTGTATAAAATATATGGAGGTCTCAAGTAGAAAGCTTACACGGTTTATAACTACGTCAATTTATAACCATATTGTAAATATTACCACGGAGAGTGCGTCGATAGCTGCAGCTGTTGGGTCTATATAAAGCGGATCTAGACCCTCGACTGGAACATACGAATCAAAATGTTTGTGAAGACCTCAATCGTAGTGCTCGCTTCTCTGCTGGCCTTGGCGAACGGTGCCGTGCAGCCCATGGGCCTCATGCCACAACTACGCATTGTGGGTGGCCAGCCGGCTCTGCTTGGCGCATATCCTTGGCAGGTTTCGGTGCAACGTTCCGGCGCGCACTTCTGTGGCGGAAGCCTGATTGCGCCAAATCTGGTTCTAACCGCCGCCCACTGCTTGATCAAGAAAACCAACACGGTTGACAATTTGCGCGTCAGGGCTGGCTCCACGGGCAAATACTCGGGCGGATCTCTCGTCGGCATCAAGGCCTTTAAGTCACATCCGGCGTACAATGATAATGACAGAATGTACGACGTTGGTTTGATCAGATTGAAGTCGAACCTTGGGCTGACCCGGACCATCAATACGATAGCCATGGCCAGCACCACGCCCAAACACGGCGACGCTGCCATCTGCTCCGGCTGGGGTGCCACCGCCTTCAATGGCCAAAACTCCTCCATTCTGCTCTACATCAACACCGTCATCGTGAGTCGTGAGCAATGCGCCAGCTCCAAATATAGCTATGGCAACAAGATCAAACCGACTATGATCTGTGCGGCGGCTACCAGAAAGGACGCCTGTCAGGGCGACTCCGGCGGACCGCTGATCTCCAACAACAAGCTGGTTGGGGTTGTTTCGTGGGGCACAAATTGTGCCCATCCTCAATATCCGGGCGTATATGCGAATGTGGCGGAGCTACGCGATTGGATCACCGAAACGGAGAAGACAATGTAGCTCAAACAAAGCTGATTTTAGATTAGGTAATGAAATATTCAGCACTTAAGTGGTCAAAACATTTAGGGTTTGAGTCCCTGACTAATTTGATGACCTCTTAGCTGGATGATATTGTAGCCAAGTGCTTTTCGAGTTTGGTTTATAGGTTATAACTATATGCTAGACTTGCAATTAACTAATAAATATAATAGAACATTTAAAACAGTGTTGCAGCTGGGGCAGAGGAACGCGAATTGAGATTTATTGTGAATTCCCATTCTCTGGATTATTGTATTTATATCAATAATAAGTTGTACGGATATATAAATATATATATAGATCTCTTGGGAATATTCCGACTAATAACTTCCCTCACGCACCCACTCAATAGTCCCTAGATGATTCACATCTTACGTTTTTTTTCAGTTAACTTTTGTTTTGTTAAACTTAAATCACATCCATATCAACAAGTTCTTTTATAAATTGTGATTCATATTTAATTGATTCATTGCCCTTGAGCATGAATACTTAACATACTCAGTCATAACAACATAGCTTTTTCTCCAAGATCAAACTTTATTAACAACTTTAAACTCTAGCAAAATTTCTTAATTCAAACTCCCTGGATAACGCTCACTCACCTTCGTATTCCTTGCGTTTGCGGCGTAGGAATGAAGTGGTCATGCGTATGCCGCGCGCCGCATTGGACAGGATGGAGGCGCGGGAATCCTTGCGGTTGCGCGACGATCTGTGTGTGTGCCGGGAGCCACCGGGCTCGACGGGCGGCTGACAGGAGGAGAGTGTGCCCGCCACGGAGCTGGACTGCGGCGTGATGGGCGTGTTGGGTGTGTCGGAGTCGATGAAGCCCAGATTGCTATTGGCACTGTTCAGATGGATGCTCGTGTGGCTGAGCACGGGCAGCTTGCCGCTCAGCGAGGCAGCCAGCTGCTCGTCCAGCCCATTGCCCGTGTCCTGCGTCTGCAGATGCTCCAGCGACTCGAAATCCCTGTTGATGGCTGGCGGCATGGAATGCCGAAACCAGGACTCCTGGCGATGCAGTGAAGCGCGCTGCTGTCGCCGTCGCTGGCTGGGATTGCAGCTGGCCGTTGTATTGGTTCTGTTTAGCTCCACGGAAATGCTAGGCGAGTTCTTGGCCTGCAGCTCCAGGCTCTGGCGCTGATAACAGCCGGACATGTTCGTTAGAGTCGAGGGCTTAGAAAGCCAAGGCACTTAGTAGGTATATATGTATATATGTATATATGTGGGCGTGTGGGCGTGGTTGTATAGCGTATAGATCAAGGCACCTCTTAAAGCAGTTAGCTATGATATTTATTTAATTAACAACATATTCACAGTTATATAAGGTCTTTAACCCAAGCTCAAGCTAAGGACATGTCGCTGAGAACCTAAACAACTGACAGCCATCCACAACTTTGGCTGTCTAATATTTCTACTTGTTTCGTCTCTCTAACCATTGCAGGTTGTACATCAAAAATTTATAGCACTTAAAACACACATAGTTATTTGGCCGTCACGCATATGCAGTTCTCGCTGACAGCAAATACACTACAGTTTATACACACAAATATACATATACAGATACATATATATCATATATAGCGCGGTATATATGCATCAACAATCAGATTTGTTGATTTTCCTAAAGGCACAAATTTTCATTAGCTATGCAGCTGCTAAGTTTTCATCACGTAAATGCACAGGTTTTCAATTATCGCACAGTTAACAGTTAAATACGTTAAATACATTAATTAATTATAGTTAAGGCCAATTATCGAGTCGAGGATATATGTGCGCGTATCTATATCTATATAACTTCGGATGCGCCGTTGTGATTTTCGCCCAAACAACTTCTATTTACCGTTGCCGTTGCCGTTGCCTTTTCCGTTCCGCCGTACCACGAAACGCGTGTCCATAACGTGCGAGAGCCGAAAGCCAACTGCCAACTGCAAAGCAAAGCAAAGTGAAGCCAAGCCAAGCGAAGCGAAGCTAAACTAAGCACAAAAAAAAGGACATTCAATGAAATGTCCTTCGTTGTCCACGAGCGAAAGCCGAAGTGAAAGTTGTCAACTACAGCGAAGTCAAAGCCGAAGCAACCACATGATTTAGAAAATCAAAACAAAATCAAGCAATGCTAAATATTTTATTACATAAAAAGTGTTAAATACTACATATTTATTGATTTCCATTGAATGTTAAGTCGATAAAAGCAAAACATTTATTTTCATTCACATAAACAGACGCCAGGCATTCACTACGTGTACGACTTTTAGACAGACAACATCAACATGGCCCATTAGCTCAGCTGGTTAGAGCGTCGTGCTAATAACGCGAAGGTCGCGGGTTCGATCCCCCCATGGGCCAATTCTATTTTGTTTATTTTTTTTTTATATATGAACATTTTTAAACAAAAAGCGTAAGTATATGGCTTACATGCCTATCTTATATATAGCATACATCACCCAACCAATCTTATCAATAATGTAGCATATACTAGGAAATTGAAAACATTTCTTCTAAATGGAAGCACTATTCTATTCTAACTTATGATTCACGTAAATTAACTTTGTATACCTAATGTTTACTTACTTACGTGATTGCGAATACGTACTGCTAATGTTTACTTACGTGCTTGCAAGAGGCCGGCAGATTCGGGGCGTGAACGACGACGACGACTTTGCCTTGGTGCAGTTGTCTGTGCATCGGCATCTTCTTCTTGTAGGTGGTAACGGGACACCATGTGAGTATGTGCGGGGCTTCAGATATGCGCGTGTATTTGAGCAACTGGTGCGAACGAGTCCAAAAAAAAAAGCACTCTCAAACTGGCGCGAACAAAAGTATGAATAACAAACTGCACTACGCCTCTAGAACTAATGCATGTTTAGCTATTGGTATTATCTACCACACAAACACAGACATCGCGTTATTGTTTAATATTTGTTGATAAGCGGAAACCAAGTAAATAAAAACAAATACACGCTTGCAGCCGTGGGGCGCAAAGACAGACTGATTAATAAAGAGCGCAAGATAACATTTTCCCAGAATGTTAATAACAGTCAGCTGCCGTTAGACGCTGTAAAGTCAAAAAGCAGCTGACTAACTGGTAAGCTAATTATTTAAAATATATGCAATAATAGTATGCTATCAAATTGTATCTGTTGTGCGCAGTTAATTTTTAAAAATTATTTAAATTCAAAACTATTTACATTGTTTATAGATAACAGCTGCCTAACAGCGCACAGCTGTTTCTAACATTATTGATTCAGTTACTTAAGAGAAGCGCTACAAGTGAAAATCTGATTAGACCAGGGCTGCATGGCCACTTAATTATCTGGCAACGCCAAAAAGCTAATAAGACGTTACGTTATAATTCAAAAAGAAAATAACAGAAATGCAACTTGTGCTATCTGAAACAAATATATGAAAAGACAATACAAATTTAAAACGAACTACAAATGTATTTTATTCTATAACATATTGGTACAAAACTCCTTAAGTCTTATATGCTACAAACTTGTCGATTTCAACGTTTTTTTTACACATTAAACATAGAGAGAGATAAATCATAATTTAACTTCAATATCCATGCCGATTTTTAACTGAAAACGAGAATTCATAGCAAACAAATTAATAGTATTAAATCAAGCAAATAGATTTTGTTATAGTAACTAAACGATCTGATATGGCAAGAGATGGCATCAGTTATTCAAGAGTTATTTATATATAGGTTCTAAATGAGATTATGATACTGTTTTCAAAAAAATCGGTTAGTAGTGCACTTACATATAGTATAAGTATTGTATATATAAATATGTATATGTATATGTATATGTATTTATATTAGTCATTCAATATGAACGATTTTGTCTGGCTTTCTTGCATTTTGTTACATATAAAATTATATATTCATTTTCCTTTTAATTATTATTATTATTATTATTATACAGTCTTTAAAAAATGCAAGTGCTATATAACTCGTTGCTTTGCGTGCCTTATGTACAGGACATTTACAGGAAAACATTGAAACAAGAAAATTAGTAGAAAAATAAAAAATGCGAAAATCGTGAGAAATGAAAGATAATTGTGAACCCGCATGAAAATTGCAATCAAATCAAAAATTGTTGTTATAAAACATTTTCCATGTTGGAGCGCACGTTGCGCAGGACGTTGTGCGTCTTAAGTATTTGATTCTTGATGTCCTTTTCGACTTGTGCTTTTGCTTTGTTAACCACACGCAACTTTTCGTAGGTGTCTTCGAATGCGCGCTTTGTGCGAATTAGTTTGCGCCGTAATTCGGCATTTTCTTGCTCTACCTTTAGGCAATCGTGCACCGGCACGGGCCGCTCTCCGGCTGCCATCTCCGTATCCGGCGAAAGATCTGTCAGAGAATAATCTATTAGATTATATATTCCATATTCGTGTTCCTTCGACTTACCATCCTTTTCGTCGAGTATATCATCGTTGACCAGCTCCACGGTCTTCAGCAAGGGATGCTGTGCATTGGACAGCTCCACACTCTGCACCCGACCCGTATCACTCTCGATGCCCAGATCTGGCGAAGGATTGCTAAGACGTCCCACACGCTGGCGCTGCGGCAGCTCCTCCGACGTGTAGCCAGATTGCGAGACATCGCTGGGATCCCTTTGTCTTTGCTGTTGCCTTTGCTTCTGCTCCTCCTGCAACTGAACCAGCTGCAGTTTCATCTCCTCCAGCCTTTGCTCCAACTGCAGCTTGTCGTTGTAGGCCTTGGTGCGCTCCATGATGGCCTTTGAGGCTTGCAGCGTGCTCTCGTCCAGCTCCTTCTTGAGCGCACGCGCCGACAGCTCGTTCTCCACGAGCGTCTGCTTCAGCTCCTTTTCATTGTCCTGGTAGAACTCCAGGTTGCTTTGCAACTGGACTAATTGGCTCCTTAGCTCCTCATATTTGGCCAAAGCTATCCAATTGCGCTCCAGTTCCTGTTGCTGCAAACGCTGCTGTGCCTCCAGGCGCTGCGATGCCTCCAGCTGCATCTCTGCGAGCTTTGTTTGTTTCTCTTTTTCAATTTCCAGGATCTGTTGATGCGCCTCGTGCAGCTCCAGCTCTGTGACTTGTGCGTCCGCCTGCAGCGTCTTGTGCTCCACTTGCAGCTGCTCCAGCTGCTGCGTCTTCTGTTCAATTAGACTACGAAGCTCCTCCAGTTGCTGCTCCTCCTGGCAGCCAATTGCACGCAGATCCGCGTGCAGCTCATCGTTCTGCTGACGCAGCTGCTCCAGCTGTTGACTCAGCTCTAGGACGCGCAGCTGCTCCTGCTTGTAGCGATTGTCAGCCTCGACCAGTTGGCATTGAGCCTGCAGCAGGCGCTCATCCCGCTGCGCTATCAGCGTCTCCAGCTGGCCAATGCGTTCGCTTCGGCGCTCCTGCTTGATCGTGTTCGTGGCGCAGGCATGGCCCTCGCTGTCCGATTCGCTGTGATGCTTCTCGCCAGCCATGCTGTTCGACGTATCCTCCAGTCCAATGCGCGCCAGGGAGACCTTACGATCGGGCTCCGACCAGGCTTCCGATTCGCTCTGATTGTCCACCTGCTGCGGCAGAGGCAGCGAGCGTCGCTCCTTGCGTGCTTCGGCCTTGGATTGCTTGGCCGCCTGCAGATCCTCGTGCGAGTTGTACGTACGATTGCACTCCTCTGCCTCGTTGTAGAGCATTTCGGACAGCTTGCTCAGCTGCGCCAGACTCTGGTCGGCCAGCGAGACGCCCGTGATGGACAAGGTCATGTTGAGACTCTTGGACAGGTCCAGACTGCGATCCACAGCACGTCGCATGGCATGGCGACGATCCGCTGCCAGCACCCCAAGCACATCCTTGTGCTTGAGCAGGGAATTAAGGAATCCGGCCAGTTCCTCCAAGCGATTCGTTAGCACACTGCACACATCGGCGCACTCCAGACGCCACTTGTTGGCATTCTCCACATTCAGGCGCACCGTCTGCAGCTCCTGTTTCAGCTGAGAGACCAATTTGCAATCCTCTTGGGCGCCGTCCAATCGCTGCAGCAGCACATCCACCTTGCGTTGCAGCAGCTGATTGCGCTTGACGGCCTTGACGAAGTCAGCCTCTGTGAAGGATTGCTGCAAATCTGCGCCAGTTGTGGAATCATCGCCAGAATGTTCCACGGATTGCTGCGCGTGCTGTTTACCGCTGACCAATTTGGTTAAGCGCTCCACTTCACGATTCTTCTCCCAGAGCTCCTTGTTCACGAGATTCTGCAAATTCGCGGTCTTCTTCTTAACCTCCGACTGCAGCTGCTTGATGAGATCATCCTGATCCTCAATCTGTTTCTCGTAGCGTTGCTTAAGGCTGTGTGAAATGTCCACGTTGCAGGTCTCGGTGTCGCTTAGCGAATGCAGCTGCTTGCCAGGCGAAGAAGTCTCCGTTAGAGATTTGTTCTGAAAAGGAAAGGAGTGTCAGACATGGATATATATATATGTGTATATAGCATCTCACCTGTTGCTGCTTTTGTTTGTATCGATTGATTTCCTTCTCCTGGCTGCTCAGTTTTTGCATCAGCTTTTGTATGGTGCGGCACGCCTGCTCGTGCACTCGCTCGCGCTCCTTCAACTTCTCCTCAGCATCCTGCAGCTCGCAGATTTTGTCGGCCAACTGGACGCGCAGCTCGGGCGACTGGACCTGAAAGATAGAAGATGGAAGCAAAATAGATGTAAATGGAAATACGAGATATGTGATGAGATTGATTGAAGATCTGTTAATAATAGAGCTGCTTTATTTATTTTTATAATTTTAATAAAAATTACAATTATTTATTTGATTGATTGATTGGTTGATTGACTTGCTTGAGGGATTGCTGACAATGAGCTGAGTGCTTGATGAAGGATTAACACATTCTATATCCTTAATTGCTTGCTTTATCTATAAATTTATTATGTGTTATATATTACAATTCATTGATGATTGATTGATTGATTGCAAAACCAATTGATGATCATATAACAAAGATATTTTATTAGTTTTTATTGACGATGTAAACTCTATCCGATTCAAGAACAATTGTCAGGCAAAATTTCTCACATTTAAAAAGTTAACTAATTTTTTTCTTAACTGCATGATTGTATGTTTTTTTTTAATTTTATTTGCCTACATAAGTAAGTTTTTAATAACGAGAAATTTTTGCATAACTACCAGTGAAAATGATATTATCGACATACTATGCTAACAAATTGTTTTTTTTGGAACTGTGAATTAATTGAAAATACGAAAAAGAATCGACGGCCGGACGGACATACGCACCCATATATATGTATGAGATATATATGAACATATATCTGTGACACTTATACATATATATAGCAAGTAGTATGCCATCAAATCATCAGCAGAGTATGTGAACATATGTATATATATACATACATATAGATATACATGTATATATACATATGTATATACGGAAAATATATATATATATGTGTATATACATATATATTTATATATATATATAGGCGTACACTGGTCCAGTCTCAGGGGTCATTTTGCATTTCGGAGACAAAGGGAGAGACATCTACACCGTGGAAACTGTGGCTAGGGCTTCGGCTGATCTGTCTGGAAACACAGAATGGCCGTGTTGTGGCTGTCAGTGTACTGTTGAAACAAGTATTGAATATGATTGATAATTGGATTGATTGGTTGCGTTGCATAGGTTTGCTTAGAGTCCATTAGTTGGGCGACTGCATCGAGCACCAACACCAGCGGCTAAGCAGCTCTCGCAATCCATTAAAGGGCGGCAGGGAATAATTATAGAAAGCCGTACTAGGAGCTGCCACCGACAGAGGCATGGCGACCGGTCTGCAATGCTGCGAAACGAATCGGATTTAGAGTGAATACAATGCACATATATACATTTATATGTAAAACAATATAGCTATTGCTTCACCTCGGGCATGGAGTAGTACAGGCGCCTCACTTGCTTCGCAGTCAGCAGATCCTGATGGTTAAACAATATGCCTATCGCCGAGAAGTTTGGCGATCGACACGAAATCTCACGGAACTTATCAAACCATATTGGTTGTACGAAGGCAACTCGTTCCAGGTAATGAATGCGATCGGAGTGCTGCAACTTATTACTGAGATCCTGGAAAAATTTCCTTTCGCGCCGAACCATGTTAACCTCGTAGGTTTGCTTCTTAATCAAGCCCTCATACTCGATCAGTCGTATGAACAGGCGCCGTTGGGCGCGATCCTTTTCACTGTTCATGTCCTTGTTGTGGAGGTTGTTTTGGATTAGAGCTCGCTCCGCTTTCTCCACCTGCTGTGATTACTTACTTCCATTAGCTTTATGGTCTTCCGCTGGACATCTAGGACACTGACTGCATCACCTATCCACTCATTCTGTCGCTCGATTTCATGCTCGGCAATCTGTAGCTCGTCGAGCAGGCGTCCTTTCTCATTTAAGCCGGCGCTAACTTCGAGCTTCTGCCGTTTAACAGTTTGCTAAAGTATTTATCAAACCATCGGGGCCACAGGCTCACACAACATACTACGAATTCTCTATATATACGACAATTTATATTATACTTACATTTGTTTGCTGACTGCTATCGTTCTGCTTGTCCAGCTGCTCCAGCAGCTTGGCATTTTTGATAGCCAGCTCCTCGATCTTAGCCTCGCATGCCACAAGCGTCTCCTGCTTTTCAGCCAACTCTGTTGCCAATAGTTCCTGATGCCGCTTATACTCTGTCTCACGCAAATCCGCTTCGAGCAAGGCGCCTTCTAGATTTTGAACCTGTTTGTTTTTAATGGTAAATAAATTGAACAGAAATTAATAATAATTGCATATAATTAGAGCTGGGAATAATAAAGGACATTTCAACCGATAGTATTGTTCACCAGTTCGCTCTAAACGATTCTTATTGATCGTTGTTCAGTCAATTCAATAGAACATATCGTTCTATCTGAAGAACAAATGATGAACAACAATGATCGTGAATCAATGCATAATGGAATCAATCACTAATGACGTCAACAGTTCACGAGTTCAATTGAGCGCTGCTTTCTATTGAACTTATTTAAAACATTGCAGCAATTCTTCAATAAACTGCACACCAAATGCTGTTCTGGAATCATATAAATTAACTAACCTCAGCTTCGAGAGCTTTTAACTTTTCAGTATCCACAGTATCTGTAGAATTTTTGGATACCTGTTGCTTGGCGGAGCTCTGTGGGTTAGAGAAGAAAATGGATTTAGTTTTCAAATTAAAATGTGAATATTATCATGGAGTTTACCTCTAACTGTTGAATGTACTGCTGCATTTGTTCTATCAGAGCTTGGCTCTCAATATCCGCCTTCTTTTGCATTTCCTCGTGCTGGGATATCGCGCGAGCCGCATCCTTTAACAGCTCGGTCTTCTCATCCACGCGCTTACGCAATAGTTCAATCTCAATTTTAGAGTCAATCAACTGTTTGGCTGGCGAATCGGCAGCAGTTTTGCCACCACGCGAGCCATGCTGACCCTCCTCCATAAAGTAAATCCGGAGCTTTAAATTGAAGTTCTCCTTGCGCAGAGCCGACATTTGCTCCTCCAGCTCCCTTACGGATCGGCCCTGCATCGGTGAATGGATACCGCCCGGTGCACGTCCCGCATCAAAGCTGGTATCTGCCCAGGAAAGAAAAACAAAACAAATATTATTAGTTCATTAGTTTTTAAGGAAATTTCCATTTGAATTGTACCATCAAACATGCGTAAACAATTTGATCTGTTCGTCCGTGGCGAGACCGCTGATAGAATGCCGTTTTTGCCCATTTTGGCCAATTAATAAAAAAAAATATATATTTATATATAAAAGGAAACTAAGTGATTGATTTGCATATAGTATTTACGGGTGTGTTTCCAAACTGAACTCGAAAAAAATTGATGTATGTGTTGACATAATACACCCGGATAATTAGCTCAGACAAACTATACGGAATATTTGTGAGCAAATCGAGAAAATGACAGGAAATGCCTGGCAGCAACAGACATACAATCTACATACATATGTATCTTACAAATATATCAAAATTTATTTTCATTTCTTTTATCATATATGTAGATATTTATATATCTTTTTTTTCAGTGTATTTGTAGTTCGACTTAGTAAAGTTTTTTGTTTTCTTGTTTTACACTTACATGAATTTTCCATGGTTACATCTTGAATACCTCCGGGACTTGTGCTGCAAATGAAAGAAAAGGGCATAAAATTTGATTAGAACTTGAAAACTTGTGTAGCTGATGCCATAAAAATAAGCACAAAGTAAATTCCACATTTACGTTACATAAAGATAAAAGAACAAATTCAATTTAAGTTTTCGTAAGAATAAACTGAAGATATATTTCATCCACCCCGAATAACCAATCTTTAGCTTTTAAATTATATATATTTATTTCATATTTATATAGTATATAATATTTATTAAATTTTTCAATTTTTACTCTGATCTAATTATTAATCTGCTAACACCGAGTATTACGAACATCACTTTAAAATTCTTTAATTCTTAATTTCTAGCGGCAGTGATAAAAACTGAATACAAAATATGACATCTTAATCCACTTCAGTGTCAACAGTCGTGGTTTCTATTTCCGGAAGTGGTTCGGTTGTAGTCTCCGCTGGCTGGAAACACTCGTCCGTATCCGTAAGCGTTCCATTGCAGAACTCCGCATAAACAGACCAAGCCGTCCAGCCCTGTTGCTTTTTGATAAGTCGGGCACAGCGAACGGCCGATGTGATATTATCGCTCAAGAGCTCGGTGCAGTTCACATTGCATTCGTTGAAGGCGTAGTAGGACGTTTCCTCCGGCGGAGCACACCAATATCGATCGCTGATCTGAAAGAGTCCATAGTCCCGACTGCCGTCCGCATTGGCCCGTCCTATTACATGCGTATTAAAGCGACTCTCGAAATCGGCTATGCACAACCAGAGGGGCAGTTCCACTTTAGGCACATCCAATATATAAAGCTGGCCAGCTAGCTCGCAAGGCTCCAAACGTACAGCTAACATAGAGCTAAAGCCTAGCAGGCAAATCCAGCTAGCCAGAACCAACTCATTCATTATACTAAACTAGCATTTAACTAGAGAACTAACTCTGTGAATCAAGACACCTGTAGCTCAATGGCCTAGAGATGGTCAAGTAATCATCGTTATATACATTAAATATAGACAAGAAGCACGACGAGACGGTCTATGTAATTATTATTATAATATATTTATATTAATTACACTTTTATACACAATTTTATATTTCATATTCTATTTATAGTTCCTTAATTGCTGCTCAATACACAGCAAAATGTAGTTTGCTCCTCTCTATGCAATTCTCATTAATGTGCGGGAGAGTACAATAAGGTTAACAGAGATGTTTTTTAAGTTATAGAGAAAAAATCCCTAAAATCTTGAATAATACATTTTTTTTTTCGTTTCTCTCCCAATGTCTAATATTTAAATTCAATAAAAAATTTATTGATAATTACATTTCATACACGCTACCATCTCTAGTCCGGAGGTCAATTTAAAACGGGTTTGAATTATTTTAATGCTGCTTCAAGCAACTATAATTAACTTCTATCGACATGCAAACATATGTGAATACTACTGATAAATCTATCAATAAATCAAATAGTAATAAGACTTGTCGACTAAATAAATACCGTACACCAATCATTCAATGGCGCTAACATAGATCTTATCTAATAAAGGAAGTTAATGAAACGAATTGGAATTGCTAAAAGTATTTATTCAATTCTCGTGCACTTAAATTGTTAACTAATGAATGTAATTTACATTTCCAAACAGCTATCTGTACTGCCTCTCTATGAGATATTCATGAAATCAAATAACTTGATTGAGCATTCAATTAGCAAACAGATGTTGACATCTAAACATATTATAAAGCTTGCAACATAACATCTCATTTAGCTATCTGATCAAAGGCCCAGCGACAAATCATTTTAATTGCACATGACATACATATGAATATCTATCTCTCCATCTATATATATGTACATATATAAAAACAACAGCCGAAAAATTTGTAGACGCGCCAACTGAAGCGTATAAATTGTTTCGGTAGCATAGAAATGGCACACCTTGATTACTCTTTTTTTGTATTGCCAAATCAATGAAACTTTTAATTTGAAATAAGTTCAAACCAAATATGTGAATGGATGTAATAAAAAGTAAGTCAAAGAATTGAAAACCACAAAAAGCAAGCAGAAATTAGTGGAATCAAAGTTTATAGCTGTGGGAAGCATAAAAAGGGTAGTCATTCTATCGAAACTTTTGGATTTATGTTTGAGTAAGCATAGAAATCCTATAGAACAACTAGAAGACAATCCTATTACAATTGTGAACTAAAAGAAATTCTCTATTAATTCTGTTGAAAAAGTTGTAATGAAAAGTATTTTATGCTAGGAGTGCTATCAAAACTTTTATACATAAATATGAAATTTGTTGTCTACCAGAAATATGAAATCGCTATAAAATACCAAAAAAAAAATCTATTGCTTCTTCTACTTTTATAAATAGCTATGGAATACTGAAAAGTATTCCATTGAATAATATTTTTAAATAATCTTGTAGGAACTTACCAAATAGTGCTCGGCGTTCCAGAACAAACAGAGAATCGCTTAAAGGGCGATCTTTTTGGGGAATCATTTGTGCCGATCACAGAGTTCGTACGAAATAAGCCCGACATTGTGATACGACTTTAATTGATTTGGCATTAAAACAGCAGACTTTTTGGCTTATTTTTATTTAGGTACGGTTCACTCCAGTTCATTTAATATACTGAACGATACGATTTGAAATATATACATGTATATACATAAGAAACCTGACTTTGATTTTATTTAAAGTCAAACGAATGCGTCATCCCTTTGTGGTTGTTGTTTTGTTAGTTGTTGTGCTTATCCTAAATAGCTTTGCGGCACACCGAATCTAAATAAAAAGCAACTTCATTGCAGGTATAAGTACTCTATACCACACACACACACACATATATATATATATATATATATATATATATATATATCTGTTTATATATATGTGTGTCTTCTATGAGTCATTGGCAGCAAAGGCTGCCAGCCAAGGCGCTTGCATTGCTTAGGCAAATGTCCCCAAAATGATGCTCTACGCAGCAGCGCATCACATCACAGGAGATGTTTTATGCTTTCTTTATCTGGGCAGCATAGATATATACATATGTACATATATCTGCTTTACTTTTTTCTTTTACTCATTTATTTTTTTTGGCTGCATCTGTAGCCTATCACTTCTCGCATTTTCTATTCGCAATTTACAATTTGCAGACCCGGCGACACATGTGGGCCACACATTTTCACATTTTCACATTTTCACGTTTTCACGTGCGTGTCTCCTCTATGAATTATTTTGGGAATTGAGCAAAAACACAAATACCAAAACTTATGAGCTGATATACGACCACAATTTATTGGCCACTATTTGTTGCTATTGTTGTTGTTAGGCTTTGTTTTGACCCGCTGGCTATTTTGGCCATAGCTATGGTTACAGCCAGCTGGGCCAATTAAATGGGTATACACAAATAATAGGGATTGGCGCCATGGAAAGGTCCATATGTTGCAGGACATACAACAGGTGTACTACAGTGTAGCAAACATATGTTGGCTGCATATGTAGAGTGATTAATAGAAGATTGGAAGAGAATTTTGCACTTCATTTTCACAAAAAGAAAGGAAATGATAGAACTTTAAACAAATAAGTGGGAACTGCTCAACTAGAAATTACCTTGACCACCTTTACACATATACATATGTATACATATACATTTATTATAATATATATATTTACATTTCAAACTTACTTAGCTTTATCAAAACACAGATTTTGCATAAAAATTTTAAAATTGTTTAATAAATTTGACTTGTAAAACTTTCTTTTATATTGAAAATAAAAACTAGCATAGATAGATCTATCAAAGTCAAAACTTATAATGGAAAAACGAAGATTTCTTTAGATTGAATTTTAAAGATCTTCAGATTTCAATGAAAAATAAAAGTAATATATACTTTTTTGTACATTATGCATGGGAATTATTATATTTTTAATTATATATTATATATATATTACTTGAATATGTTGAATAATTTGACTTTTAATGAACATATACAATAGCTGCAGACTCTTATATATCTATATTCCCATACTCTTCTATTTGTAATTTTATAGTTTCTTTATATTACCAGACAGTATTAATATAATATCTCACATGTTTTTTGGGCAGACATAAGTTGTTCTACTATAGATTTTCCCTTCTACCGGATGCACACCGTAACGCGCACTTAACGAGCGCGCACTGTAATTGTAACAGCTGTTGCACATGCCAACATATGTGTCCTGTATGTCGCTGTCAGGCTGACTACCTGAAACTAGCTTAATTGCAATCGAAATCATAATCATCTAAATATAAATGGTCATTGAGAATAATTAACAACAATTGGCGCCAAAAAGCACGACAACGAAAATGCATTCTAAATGTAGTTTTCCCCGCAATCAGTTTTTCCACATAGACAAGATACTCGATTGCTTTTGCTTGACCATAAATGAATTGTTGAACTCATTTGTGTAAAATATATCATACACTGCAAAAAATGCGGAGGTACAAGTTTGAATATTATATAAAATGCAAAGGATGAAACGCATTCAAAACTAATATTAATAAAACAAACTGTACCAAACAAACATCCGAATTGGTGGTGGTGCAAAGGGAAAGTTGCGGGTCTTGTAACAATGCACTGCAGGGTTTTTAGGGGGTTCAAAACAAAGGTCAAAGGCAGCTGGAGACGTGTGTATATAAGCCAAACAACTTGCCACTTAAACACCGAGTGCATATATCCGTTTTAAGAAGACTTTAACGAAAGTCTTATACACACTATATATCTATATAATATTACAAGACTTTTCGTCTGTTAATCGAGCACAATAACACGTAGTTATATATATTATATATAGATATAGATATATGTATATACAAAAGATGTTGTGTTATATTTTTCCATAACTAAATTTAGATGCAGCCGCAGCAATAAAAACAACAACAACGACAAAGGAAATCAACAAGAGGCGCGCGTAGTCGTAATTTATGCACGCACACACATGCACTCTCATGCACACACACACACACTCTCATAGCACACATATGAGCATGCAGATACGTTGTTTAATTTATATAAGAATATTGTGTCTTTTTACACTATGGGAGAGCATTCGTCAACGGTTTTTATCTACATAAAACACACACAGTGATAAAAAACACAAACAACTATCTTATTCTCACTTTTGTTGTTGCATATTTGCACACACACACGCGCATATATTTATATATATGTATATATACAGTCTTTATTTACTTAACTGCGCGCCGAGCAGCGTTTATATATGTTAATATTTATTTGTATGTACGTTTGTACATTTGTTTGTATGTATTGCGCAAAAAGAAAGACTGATAGGCGTTAAACGAAGAAGCACAATCACAACAAACGAACAAAAATACAATTGAAATATACTAGATTAAAGTTCGTTTCATATATTGTATGTCTAATTGAACCGAATGCCAGAATATTACTGAAAATGCGCATCGCGATAACGAGAGAAAAACCCCACCACACATTGGGCAACGGCAGCAGCAGCGGCAGCATCATCCGCCGTTCATCCCATAGGAGAGTTCGTTTGCTCTGCAAGGAAAAACGCGCTCCGCTCAAACGCACGACAGATGTTGCGCTCGTGCTTTTCGTAGCGTGCGCTCTTTTTCTCACCCACCACATATGTATGCCGAATAGCTGTGTGTTGGATTATGCTCTCGCGCGCAAATGGGGTGGGTTATGTACACACACACTCACACACACGCACACCTACATATTTGTGTACATCGTTTACTCACCAGCGAGCGAGGGAGAACCTGCCGCCGAGCACCAATGCTTATGATCTTTTGATCATCATCAGTTCTGTCCACTTAGTACTCGGATGCGGATGGCTGAGCATTGGCATTAGTAAATAGATATGTTGTATGCTGTGTGTGCTTCAATTTTTCATTTTAATGAATCCAAATTTAGTTTTGGATCAAAGCCAAAGTGCGCGTTGCACTTGCAATGTTGCACTGCCAAACAAAACTTCAAAGGCGCAACTACATACACACACACATCTAGGCACATAGTCGTGCGTGCACAATAAGAACAAATCGAATTAGTACTCACTCATCTGTGCTTATGCGTTTGGACAGAGCCTCTGCCAAGTTCTTCAAAATGCGTGGATCGACCTCGCCAGCGCCGTTCTCCTCTAGAAAACTTGTCACAGTTTCTATTAAGGAGATTTCCTTTAAGGACGACGTACACATTGCATCACTGTCACATAAATCTCGAGTTGTTTGTTTCGAGTAGTTCTGATCCATTTCTGTTAGTTCGTCTTAATATTTCTAAACTTTATATTAAAACTGCTGCTTTTGATATTCTTATTCAAATGTTCAAATGTTATATTTAACAATTATAAAAATTTAGCGCGCTCCTCAGATGTTTTTGGCGTCTATATTTTTAAGTCTTATCGATAATAGCGATTGCAACCTTACAGCTGTGCTGCCAGATAAGAAAATTTAACTCAGTGGCAAGCTCGGCGCTGCACGTATTGCTTCTAATAAGAAGAAGCAACGTATATAGACTGCAAATTTAAATAGATTTACATTACTTTGATAAGCATAAACACAAAACACACCTTAATTGGAGCAATGATATAAAAAACAAGGCGGCCGTAACGCTGTTGTGCCGCAACGCTATCCATTTGATACCAAATAACATTTAGTCAAGCATTAACCGTACAACAGGCGAAAGGCAGGCAAGCATATAAAAATGTTTGCTACGCTAAAAAACAAAATTAAGGAGGAAACTGGCGAAGATGTGTCCACGTCGGCAAGCCAGACGCATCAGCGACACAATAATAACAATATAAACAATTATCGCATACGTAGCCGTCGCGTGAGCATCAATTCGAATGTAGCTGATGATACGGGCGGAGTCTATAACGAGGTGAGCAAACACAATTTATATTTATATACTTAAAAATAAAACAAACAAATAAACAACTGTTTATTTTCAGTCGGAACAATTGTGCCAGCTACGCAGTCAATGCAATGAGCTATCCTCTAGGGTGGCCACTCTGAACCAAAGTTTGCTGCAGCTCCAGGAGGAGAAGATGCGAGTGGATAAAACGAATGAAATCCTATTGGAAACCGTGAAAGTAGCTCAAACCCAAAAGGACATTTATTGCGAGGAACAGGAGAAGATCCAAACGTTGCAGCAGATCGAAATTGATAAGCTGAAAAGCTTGCTCGGCTTTCGCGAACAGGAAGCCGTCGATCATATGAATACAATACGCCAATATCAGCAACAAATTGAGAACTTCAACCAGGAGCTGGAACGCTTGCGCACCATAGAGCCCATTGCCGAGGATCTGCGCGACGAGTTGGAACAGCTGCGTCATGCCACACAGCAGGAGAAGAGCCTGTTGACCACAACGCTGGCTGCCGTGCAGGAGGACAATCGTAATATGAAGATGCGCATGAGAATTGTGGAGGAGCTACGTTTGGATGCACTGCCTCAATTGAGTACAGAACAACAAGTGCAGGCACTTGTACAGGAGCACAAACTCTTAGAGCAGCATCTGGAGGAAGCGCACTTACAGCTATCGGACATCAAGAGCTCATGGAGTGGCCAAAACTTTGCGCTCGAGAAACAAGTGAGCCGCCTCTCCCAACAGGTGGCCGAGGAAACCACCGAGAAGCGCAAAGCCTTAAAAGCCAGAGACGAGGCCATAGAAAATAGTAAACAAGTTGCATTTGAGCTGGAGAAAGCAAGAAACGAGATCAAGCAAAGAGATGACAAGGTAAGTCGCATAATTTCGTAATGAGAGTGAAAATCATATAAAATTCTATTTGTTTTACAGATTAAATTGTTGGAGGACGAACTTGATGAGCTAAATGTTGCATTGAAGGAATGTCGCGAGGAGAACGAACAGCAAATTCTATTCGAGCGCAACAAATCTGTGAGTATCCTTTCTTCAGAACCTGGCGTTTAGCAGTGGCATCAATAACACACACACACAAACACACACTTTCCACACACACACACACACACCTATACCTTTATCTAGTTAAATGGCATGACTAATTGTACAACTAACCAAAAAACGAAAACAAAGGAAAACTTAGCACGTAAATTAACAACTTCCTCACAATGAAAATATATAATTAATTTACCTCTGTTCTGCATTTTCTAATTTAACAAATTGTATAATAATCTAATCCTATTATTAAATTGCTTTAATGTTTTACTAAAGAGAACACACCTTTTCTTATTTAACAATTTTCTAGTATACAATTATATCTATTTTCTGTTAATTACTTTAAAAAAAAGATAGAGAAAAAACATATCTTACTTATTCCATAATAAAACTTAAAAACTTAGGAAACGCTGGCAGCTGAAACAAAAGATTTGAAAATTCGCCTCACAACCGCTGACGAAAGATTTAGTGAATATGTGAAAAATGCGGAGCAAATTGCGCAAAAGTTGCGTGGGCAAGTTACGGAGAAACAAGAAATTCTAGGTGAGACGCAACTGAAGCTGGAAGTGGAGCGAGAGGAGAAACTGACTGCCCTGCTGCGAAATGCGGAGATATCGCAGAGCGAAGAGCTGCTGAAGAAGGAGCTGCGCATGGAGCAAACGGAATCCAATGAATTGCACGACAAGAATAAGCAACTGGAGCAGGATCTGCAGGAGACGAAACAGGCATTGCATTTACTCAAGGATGCAGCGGAGCAGAGTGCAAATGATCAGGCCAAATATGAGTCGAGCCAGCGCGAAATTGCAGAGAAGAATAAGGTGGGAATTAACATTATAATTATAATTTATTATAAATTTATATTCATTTATATTTTCTCTCTTTCTCTGCAGACAATAAAGACATTAAATCAACGTTTGGGGGATCTGAAGAAGACGCTGCAAAAGGAGTTTCGCAGCTCGCAAACGGCAACCATCGATGTGGATACGGAACAAGTAATGCCCGCCTTTAGAGTAACCAACGCTCCAATTGAGAACTTTCAATCGGACAACAAACCCAATTGCATTATAATGGATGAAGTAAATTTTAAGTATTTAAAACATGTCATTGTCAAATTCTTGACTAGCAGAGAGGTATTTGTATTTAAAATGAATTTATATAATATATTCAATGATTAACAAATCTACTTTTGATAGGTCGAAGCACGACATCTGGTGAGAGCAGTTTCCACTCTGCTGCAGCTTTCGCCGGAGGAGGAAAAACTGTTGCACGATACGCTTAATTGGAAAATGAGTTGGTTTGGCGTAAAGCCTAGTTAAGCTCTATTATATCTCAGTGATGAATGCATTAAATTAAATGTGCAATAATTGAAGTACATACATATGTACATATATTCATACATTTCATACATTCCTACATGCATATATACACATATTTATGTGTATTAGTTTTTCATTAAGAGCCATTTGTACTATGTACATAATACATTGCATTACTTTGTGATTGAATATTATTTTTTGATTTACTAACACCAAAATTATAAATATATTGTTAAATATTTATATACAGCATATATTTGCAGTTGCTATGAACATGACAGTTCATGGTTCTCATTCTACGTTCTTCATTATTTTTTATACATACGTTGTTAATTTATTCATGATTTTATTAGTCTGATTTTTTGTTAAATATTATGACATATTTCGAATGTATACTTATTCATACATATATAAATACATATAGAACGGTTTGTGATGCACTGTCAATAAAAGCTCTATACTAAATGCAATTTTAATTAATTATATATGATTAAAATATTAAATTTATTTAGTTTAAATTAATTTGAATTGAAAGTCGACGACGTAAGCCTATAATCGATAGCTTGTTATCGTTTATAAATGTCAGAATAAAAGCTTTACGTGAACTTGGTATTTCGGATATTTTAGTATTTTCGTATTCATGTCATCACAGTCACACTGTGTTCATTGACAATGCCGCTTGGAAACGCTGGGCGAATTGCTGTTTGCTGGTTCGTAACATAAGTGTAGTAAATGAAACACGTTGATTTAAATTAAAATTGTGTGTTCATTAGGGCATTTTTAACCGTTGGTGGTGTTTACGCTTTTGTCTTGTCTAAAAGATCAGTCGAAGGCCGAAGAATCGAGAACTTACGTGTGAGGGACCGCATGAGGAAGGCAAACCACGGCGAATACGATCACACTATTTCCCACAGGCGCTTTGACTAGAAACAAAAAAAGAAAAATAAAAAGCAAGAGCAAAAAAATATATAATCAATTCATAATAATACATTAAACATGGCAGCAATGCCCCAAATAAGTGTCGCCGACCAGGCAAAGTTGCAGCTGATGCAAGAAATGGAGATAGAGATGATGTCGGATTTATATAACCGCATGACAAATGCCTGCCACAAAAAGTGCATTCCGCCTCGCTACGGCGAATCGGAATTGGGTAAATTTCTATTTGTTATTGAGTTTCAGTCATCAGGCGGAGTAATTGTAACACTCTTTTCTTGCAGGCAAAGGCGAAATGGTCTGCATCGACAGATGTGTTGCTAAATATTTGGACATACACGAGAAGATTGGCAAGAAGCTGACCGCCATGTCCATGCAGGACGAGGAGCTGATCAAGAAAATGTCGAGTTAAATTTCCAGTTTCTAGGTTTTTGGTCATATTGACCCACCTGTACATTTTGCGCAGCTGTTGTCCAGCTGCCAAACCAAAGCGCATTTCAATTGTTATGTTTTACACCCACACACCACACAGACAGACACGAATAAACGGTACGCAACAGATTTATATATTTTGATTAATCATCTTAAAATGTTGTCACGAATCGAGACATTTCCGGCAACATGACGCTCAAGTCCTCGATGGTATTCTCCAGTGTGCTCTCGTCCGAACTATCCAATTGGCTGGTCCTTGCACTGTTAGCCCAATCCGATGATGTATCATGATCCTGTTCCTGCTGTAGATTTGGCTGTGCATCGATGTTGGGACTTAAAATGTTACCGGTGGTAGCCTCCACATGGTCGTCAATGGACTCAATATAAATGTTCATTACATGCTGTAAATGCAACAAAGGTTTAATTAGATATTCCCAGAGCTTTAGAGACAGAACTGGACTTACTTTTGCCAGCTCCCGCATCTCTGGCTTGGTGCTAATTGGGTTCTTGGATAGGTTTAGCATGCGCACAAATTGCAGCTGTTCCAGATCGGTGCGTTTTGGCATTTGCTCAATGAGATTGTCATTGAGAAAAACGAATCTCAGCTTGGGCATGACAAGTAGCATGCGTGGCATGCGTTTCAAGCGATTCTTCCTCAGATTTAGATGCACCAGATTCTGCATCATGCCCAGTGTACTTGGTACATCCACAATATCATTATTCTCCGCGGTAAGCCAGCGTAGCTCCGACAGTTTGCCCAGTCCCTCGGGCAAGTGGCACAGACGATTGCCACGCACTCCCAGCGTTTCAAGGCGTTCGCAATTCGATATCTCAGCTGGCAGTGCAAGGAGACCCGTATTATTGCACCAGAAGGTCTCCAGAGCCGTAAGTTGCCCCAACTCCGGGGGCAGCTTTACGATATTATTACAGCTAATATTCAGGAATTTCAATCGTACCAATTGACAAACACAATCGGGAAATTCATCGAGCTTATTGTAGTCCAGTGCCAGGACCTGCAGGCGAATCAAGTTGCCCAGACTGGAGGGTACCTGGACATAAAATACAACTCCATATTATATCTATACATAGATTTCACTCTCTACTACCTTTGTTAGCTTATTCTGATTAAGAGAGAGCTTCATCAGCGTCTCACAGTGCTGAATTATCTCGGGCAATTCGTCCATTTGGTAATGGGATAGATTTAGTGAGAAGGCCTTCTTCTGTATCACATCCTCGCAGTTGGCCAATATGTAATTGGTCCGAAAGAAATTGAAAACTGCCTCCATTACCAGGATATACGAATTGGTGTATCTCTTCAGTACTTGAAATAGTTATATTTAACAAGTCTCTGACAGTTTCACGATTTAAAACGAATATTTTCCAAATATAAACAACTTTTTCACAGATTCTGAGAAAACTAGACAAACAGTCGCTACAAATATACACATAGTTATGTATGTTTGTGTAGTTATATAGACACATGTGCCCTCGTATAAACTGTATACTGTAGAAACCTTTTGGCCTCGTTTTGGGTTTCTAAATTTAACTATTTCGTCGCTCGGCAAACTGAATTTATACATAGTCAATCGCAACGAAAATTATATACTCTTTTTTTTATCAGAATCAAGAAATATTTATGATATAGTAGATATAAAGATCTCTATTATGATATAGTTGATGGAGATCTCTATATATAGGAAAGTCTAGTTTAATTTCGATTTCGTATTTATGGATCAAGGCAAGAAAATCCTGAGGATGATAAGACTGCAGAACGGACCTCCTCTGCTGAGTGTCTTTTAAATGGCCTGTTCCATGACCAGCCTGTCTTTGAGAGAGTGAGAGATAGATGTATGAGGAAGTCTAAAAGGAGAGAAATGTGCAGAGGTTGCCTAGAAGGAAGCTATAGCACAGAGTCTAATGACAGATAGCTTGGGGATTAACGAGTTTCTGCGCGTTTCCAACCGATTCCCTTAGATTCCTTTGGTCTATCAGTTAATAATGATCCTAGTTTGTTTTTTATCCAATAACTTTATATATACTATAAACTATAACAGTGGAAATTAATTTTATTTCATTAAGATTTCTTGCGTGCTGCAATAACGATTGCCTCTTCAGTCCTTCCTCGTTTAGCCGGAATACTAATGAAATAAATAATATAAGTATTACAGATATGCAAGAGTATACAACAATTTCTCAGTTACTTACACGCTGTGGACCACGTCCGTTGGGACTGCCGGAGGTGATGACATTGCCATTGCTATCAACGGTAACTGTGCGTCCGTCGGGACGCTTCCAAATGGAGACGTTGTCATTCCAGATGCCGGCCTGATCATCGCGTGCCACAAAGTTTTCGCCCTGGACACGTGCGCGTCTATGGCGGGAGTGAGCAACATAGCGTCCATCAGGGCCATTGGCAATGAAGCCACCATCGCCATAGCTCACTGAACGGCCATCCGGACGACTAACGTAGACGGACTCGGGACTGCGACGGCCGCGCTGTATGACAAAATCACCGGATCCGGAGCTGTAGTCGACGGTGCGATCGGGACGTGCGACATGGAAGTGACGACGAGAGCGACTAATCACAGTTGGACCACTCCTGGTGATGCTAATAACACGATCCGGACGAGCAATCGTGATATCTCGCCGAGCACGATAAGTAGGATCGCTAACGCGACGCTGAGCGGGTCCACGCTGAGCCACTAGATCCGGGCCAGCGATGCTGTGTGTGGCTGTAAAATGAGGCGTATAAGCAAAAAGTGAGGAATGGGAGGGAGTCCATTGTCTATTCACCTGGTCTGCCTGCTCCGTTCTTCTTGTGCACATATGTATTGCCGTTTTCATCCGTATAGCTGTACGCGCCCCCGGAAGGAGCCGAGTTCTGGAATGTGCCGGCCACGCCAGGCACCTGATAGGTGCCCTCATTCTGACCACGTATATACACCTGCTGACCAGGTGGACCGAACACATGCGGCCCATTGCGGCCATCGTAGGTCTGTTGTGCGCTAATCACTGCAATCGAAGCGAATAATTATAGGGATTTCAATTTCAATTTCAATTTCATGCTGATTATTTTAATCAATTTACCTGCGCACAGCAAGAGAGCGCAGCTCAATCCGAGTATTCCTTGTGAACCCATGGTGACTGCAGCACAACCGTTGTCAATCGAATGCCATCAGCATGGAGCTGCTCCACTATTTATACACATTCCCGATCGGCAGTAAATTTCCCCAGCTACGACGACGACGCCGACGACATTCGATTTGATAAGCAAGCGAATCGGGCTTGGGAAATTCAGAAGCTCTACCTATCTGTAAGACAACTTTTGTATATGCACATAATATATAAGGCATTTGATCTCTATATGCTAAAACTGACAGCTCTCAACTAAACTGATAAATCTAGCGGTATAACGCGATTGTATCCAGCTAATCATAGAAAACTGACAAATGCATCAGATACATATATATTCAAATATATATGTAAGCAATACATATATATGTATTATATGTGCATATAGTACATGTTTATAAAAAGTTCATTTTGCTTGTTTTCATTAGCTTTGGTACTGATTACACAGAATTATGAATCGGGCATTACCCAGCGAACGAACAAGTTTCAATAATCTGTCTTAGATCAAGTTCGTTTCAATGCACATATATGCATATGTGTTTATATATAGACTCGTATGCATATATGTACATGTATAGGTATTGCAATTTAATGGAATACAAATCATGCTCGTTAAATCAACTCGAAGTACTCGTACAACCTTCAGCTAGTGGGGAAGTGCTAACAAGTTTTACAATCAACTATGATAGAGATCTCTTCTTAGAGATTCTCTACTAGATAGTTATAGTTATTATTATATTATAATTCATCGAGCACTGCAAACTGGTTGTCAGCCATCACGAGATGTATGCGGGACTCCCAATGATGAACTGAACGAATGCAGAGTCTAACTAGAAAATACTCTATGGCTCAATATAAAGATAACCTCTACTGATCTCATCCAATGGCATTGCAGTCTTTGATAGATAACCCAATTTATAGCTGAAAGTTATAGGGTATAGATAATATATCATATTTAGTCCTAAGAGTTCAATATCTCGCTGTCTAGATATTATTTTCTTTCCCTCTTCACATTACTCCCTTATTTACAGGGTATACATAGTCAATTAATGATTAGATCTTAAGTTCTAACACATATAGTTTTTGAAAATATATTTAGTTTGATTTAATTGTGGGCATTTGTCTTTGTAAACAGTTATTTAACTTAAAATTAAATGGAATTACTTCTTTTTTTTTTATCAGTTACAAAAAAAAAAACATTTTAAAAACTTGCATTCTTCTTGCTGGCCGGTCGGAACGTTTGTACTGGCTTAGATCTATTTCTCTCTTTCTTTCTGTCTCTCTCTCTGCGTCTTCCTCTGTCGCTCTTTATTGTTCCTAATCCTCTGGCACCTTCCATTGTAGCTGCTTGCCCCGATCATATAAATTTTTCAATGCGAGCGTAAATTTCTTTTCCGCCTGCAGCTGCAAATAATGTTTGTAGAGCTGAAGGGTTGTGCGAGCATCCTCAATAGAGTCATGTGTTTCCGATTGTATCTTAGTGCCTAAACAAAATTAATAATATATATAATGATATAATATATGTCATACATTTCTTACGTACCCAAGAAGTGCCAGGCCAAGAAACGTAATGAGACCATGCGATGGTGCGGCAGATGGAACAGATGTACAGTGTCAATGATTTGTTCGGATGGTACATATATATTAATGACTCTGCAAAAATGAAATATGTTTAGTCAAATATAAAGACATTCACATATCTCACAAGCTATACCTAAAATCATTCTTTAAGCCATGGCCAACAAATATGACGCCCACATCGACAAGAAACTTTAATTTCTGATACGAATACTTTAAGGCAGTCAAACGCTTATTGCTGAAATTGGCATCCAAATCGCCAGGCTTAATGCCCGAGAACTGTGTTAGATAATCAACGACCTTCTCCTGTGTCGATATATAATCGTCTATAAAGGGCACACCCTCATCTCGACCTTGACTGCAATATAGAAGATTATTAATAAATCAGCATATTATTTATATATATAAACTTGCCCTCGAATACAAGAGATGCGGGCGACGCTCATGTGACAAGGTTTAATTGTTGCCGTCTTGCCATCCGGACGTATTTCATTTTCTTCCGGATTCAGTGTTACGAACTCCGCATCCATGGCTATTAAATCGCCAGCTTTTGGCATCTCATCCGGCTGCAAAGGTCGAAAAGTGGCATCTGTGGCGAGATTGTTGGGCAACGGATTTAAAATTTCCTAAAATTCAAAATTATATATGGTAAATTTCTTTTCAATATCATATATATACAATTTTCACTTACGTGCAAGAATGGATTCGCTGGACTGTTGATTGAATCATTGCTTTTCGTGGGGATTAGTTCTTCTACAGTTGGTGCAGGATCTGCTTCATCCTCTAGACTACGATAGAACAGCACACACGGCACCTTCCAATCCAAGGTAAACCACACGGATTCTTGTGGCGCAACAGGTGAAATGCTAAAATCATTAAAGATGTACCATTGCTGTTGGGTTTCATCCGCGGCATCTGAGGTGGTTGCCTTCATTGAGTGATATTTTTGTCGTACATTAATAAGGGACACCAAGTTCTTCTGGGTGCCATCGTCCACCTGGCAGACAACGGCGTGCAGGGCATACATCCTTTGAATCTGGTCCACCTGTTGCTGTTCTTGCTGCTGCAGTTGTTGTTGCTGCTGTTGCTGCTCCTCATCCTCTGATTCTTGTTCCGCTTTGGAGGCATGTGTGGGCGATAACACATTCAGCTCGCCCGTCTCACTGATGCCCATATTGAAGGCCAGAGGGAACCAGGACTTTTGACGCGCACTCGGTGAGCTGTTGACATTGGCCGTTTGATTGGTGTGCGATGGGGACTTCCTATCCGGATGCATGAAATGGCAATCACTGCGCGAGCAATTGACGCCATAGCGACACGGTTTGCTGGTGCTCAAAGAAGTTGCCTCGGCAACAGGTCGCTCACTCGAACGATTCAATTGACGCTTCAAGAAACTAATGTCCTTTTCATTATTTAGGCCGCAGTTAATCGCCAGCATTTGCGGCAAGGATGTTACCTAAATGATACAAGATTATACTGAACTGAATTCTAAAGGAAATTTTTTTTAAGTTACCTTAACGCTCTGATTGGTTGGCGAAAACTTTTTGCAACTCTCGCAAAACGCTTGAATGTTTTTCTCCGAGCTCAAAGAACGTTTCAAAATGTTGCCAAAATCATAATGTTGTTCATTGTCCTTCAAGTGCGTGGGATATGATAAATTGCAGGCCAACAATATGTTCTCTTTTGATTTCTAAAGAAGAAATATGTAGAGAATATATATTAAAGAAGAGTTGAAGTTGGGGGAGAAACGGATTAGAAAAGAATTTGAACCATGCGTGTTATAAAAGAGACTGATTCATAAAGAAGTTCCTAGATGGATGTATTTCAGTATTTGACAGAAGTGGCTTTAGATCAAGATTCTCTATACTATATATAAGTACAACCACGCCTTGTTCTGCCTACTATTTAGCCCTTTTTCAATAAGCTATAATTTACCTCTGCCTGACATTTAATACATCTGTTTATGCATATTTGTTTGGTGCCAAATATTTTACTTATATCCGTTTCAGCATTTATTTTACAACGTTCCCGTTCCTCCTCCTTCGAGTTGTCGTCTGTAAAATATAAATATGTATATAATATTTAACAAAATTGCTTAAATAACATATATTCCTACCAGCAATTGTTTCATATGCATCTGAAGACGAGTTGCTGTCTGTGCACATACTTTCCGCTAAAATATTATACATATTATATACAAATATTTAGGTATACAAAATTGAATATATTTACCAGCAAGTGATGCATTTTGCGCACCATTCAAACCCGAGTTTTTGCCTGAATCGAGAATTTCATAATGCATTTGATGTAATATAAAACGATTCCAGTTCTGTTAAAAATACACATAGAAAATCCACCTTAAATATGATATTTAAATGCATAGCATACATCTATTACTTGCCTGAATCAAGGTAATCAGATTCACATTTGACGATCGATCAGACAAGATCAAGCCTAAAGCGGATGCTTCAGGCACTGTGCGAAATGAGCGCAAGAAGTTGCTCGCTTGGCAAGGTGTTGAAGCTATAAATAAGTGTTTTTTTTTTGCGTACATCATCTAATAGCCGTATACTTGTATGCGTACAAAAAACCAACCAGTGCTTTTGTCCAGCATGTGAAAGAGGAAGCCCAGTTCGCAGGATAAGCAGAACTCCTTCGAGCAGGTGTGGCTGATTAGCTTTATGCGCAAAGGTTCCGTGAAGTATAGGATCTATACATATATATAAAAGAAATATTTAATAAAATACTAATTTTAAATTATAGAAATTAATTTATAACCTGCAGCATCGCATTGCAATAGGAGTTGGGCAAGGTGGCTTCAAGTCCGGCAAAACACGTCTGATTATGTTGCTCGAAATCGAAATCCTGCGTGCCCAGCTTCGTATATTTTAGTTCCACTTTACGATAACGCCTCGGGATGATCTTCACACCGCTTTCCGCTTTCGTAGCTGCCGTATTACCATTCACGTTCGGATTGCCTGCACCGCCTTGGCCTTGCTCAATCAGGCAATAGGGTATTTGATTACGTCGAGCAGTTCGTGGATTGGGTGAATAGCCAATGGGTCCCTGCATCTTCATGTTGTTCAACACATCTGCATCAATGGTCTTCGGGCGATAATAGTTGTAGTGCAAGAGCTCCTCCGGCCAGTCGGAGAACCAACGCGTGCCCGTTGTCAGATGCGGCAACATAACCGAGGACAGCGGGAAGTTGCTGTCCGTAAAGGGAACCATCGGCAACTGTGGCACCACATCCGCGAATTCTGTGTTCCTCGAAAAGGCATTAAACTGCGGCTGTGGCGTCTGTATGGATGCAATTGTATTAATGTGGCCCGATTGATCGCCAAATGCCATCGCTTGCGATGAGGAGCTGATGTCAAAGCTCAAGCATTGACTGCCATTCGTATTGATTTGATACATAGAGACGCGCGGCTCGCTCAACTCCACAGTATCAACCAACTGGAACTGGCCATAGCTGGATACGACGGCCAGGCGGGATGTAAGCGAGGGCAAGAACTTTAACATTTGTGGATCAATTAGCACTTGAATGGGCGAGATCAGTCGCAGCATACGCAGATCGTAAACCATTAAGAAGCGATCAATTGCCAAATTGTTCTGCCTTCCACTGTAGCCACAGGATATGAGATAATTGCCCTGCACATCGAAGTCGGAGAGGCTGTTCGTATGCGTCTTGATTGTATGCTCCACGCTTAGGGTATTCAAATCTCGCAGAGTGACTGTGCCAAACTGATCGCCTGCAAAGAGATAGCGAGAATTCTTGCGAAGCACCGTGCAGCCAGCAGATCCTACGTGCTCCAGCCGCGTTTCCTTCAAGCTGCGCATATCAAAGTCGATGAGTTCCTCCTGCAGACCGGCCATGACCAAACGATGTGGCGACAGCTGTAGCATGCAGACCATTTCAACCATGTTATTGGATCTGTGTGAAATAAGAGTTGGAAATTAAAACAAGGTATATAAGTAGTGAAACATAAAGACAGGAGTGCAGCAACGATTTACTTGTGCGTAAACTTTGGTAATCCCCGGCGTATCTGATGCCGCAGCGAGGTCTGCGTTAATACCAGGACTCCCGAGTCAATCGTAATGATTTGTCTGACTATATCGCTGGCATGCACCTGGAATGATGTGTATTTCTGCAAGGAGCTAGTGTAGTACGATGTGACATGACCCTGCCAATGAAGATATCATATTAGCAAAGTTGATTGTTATTTAAAATAATTGATGCCTCACGCCTTGGTTGCCCATCCAGAGAAGTTCTTCGTAGTCGTCGAAGGCCACAGTTGAGACACCGAAATTTTCACCGCCGTCAGCAAGAATTGGAATTGGGCTAGCGACATAATCTGCATCGGTGGAGCCAATATTAAATCCATTGAAACTGGGTGAATAATGATCCGAGTTACGCGTAGGGCCCGTATCGTAGACACCTAAATATGTAGATGCAATTTATCGTGAATATTTCTTTATATATGTATATATCCCAATAAAAATGGAGAAAGTTTCAAAAAATATACAACACATATACATGCAAGTTGTATATATGTGTATTGGTTGACGTACTTAAAATGTCTTCTGTAGCGCCAATTTGATCGGCGCCACCGCAATAAACGTAATCCATTTTGGCAACCAATAGCACTTTTTATTTACTGTTTAGGCTTAATATTTATATTTAAGAAGTTTTATTTGCATCAATTGTTGTTGCGTATATATATATATGCTCACGAATCATCATCGTTTAGTATCTAAATTGTATCGATATGTTATAGCAAAGATATGAAATGAATGCCAAGAAAGTTATCGATATATACGAAATTTAAACCACGAATTTAATATTGAGCACATTGAATGCATTTTGATATAAAATAAATAAATACTAGTATAACTCACAAAAATCGAATAATTAGTTTCATTTTGTCGAATCCCAATATTTGATATAAGCTCTCAATATAAATGTCAAATCATCGAATCAATTTTGCAGCCCTGGTTGTCCCATAAGAATGTTTCGTGCCACATGCAGATTTGCAGTAAACTTAACTAGAGATCAGTTTAGAAAGACATTGAAAATGGCTGATTTACAAAAGATCGTTGAAAACAATCGACGTGCCGAAAGTCTTGTTGATTCAATAAAGCAAGAGGTAAAATAAATATAATGCCATATACAGATAACTAAATTTAAACCAACTTTAGATGGCGGCTATAGAAAATGAGCTTGTGCAGCGAAAGAAACAGGAGCTCATTGAAGAGAACGCCACTCTAATGAAGGAAATTGATGCTGCTCTGGCACAACTCATTGCTCTGGAAACAATAAATGGAAAGAGACAGATACCGGTGCCCGGTAACCGAGGAATGTGCACCCAAACTGATGCAACCTCAACAGTCGTTGCCCCAGCAGCAACTGAAGCGAAAGCTTCAGGTCAAGCTCCAGCTTCTGCTCCCAAGGAGAAAAAAATAAAGGAAAAGAAACCTCCAGCAGAAAAGCCAAAGGCCGCTGCCGAAGCGCCTGTTGATGTTGGCCGCTTGGATATGCGTGTGGGCAAAATCATTGAGGTTGATCGTCATCCTGACGCGGACAGTCTGTATCTGGAGAAGATTGATTGCGGAGAAGCAGCTCCACGTACTGTTGTCTCTGGACTAGTGAAATTTGTGCCAATAGAGGAAATGCAAAATCGCCTTGTCGTTGTTCTCTGCAATTTGAAGCCCGCCAAGATGCGTGGCGTCACCTCCGAAGCAATGGTCATGTGTGCTTCTACACCGGACAAAGTTGAAGTGCTGAGTCCACCTGCTGGCGCCGTGCCTGGCGATCTGGTTCATTGCGAGGGCTACGAACGCCAACCGGACGCGCAGCTCAATCCGAAGAAGAAAGTCTTTGAGACGTGTGCGCCGGATTTGATGACCAATGCGGATCTGGTGGCCTGCTATAAAGGAGCGCCACTCCATGTGCCAGGCAAGGGCACCGTTGTTGCACAATCTTTGAAAAATGTTCAAGTTAAATAATGGCTTTTTATTGTGAATAAAAAAGCTGTTCATTCTTTTCGATACCTTATCCCATTTCGTTTATCTTGATTTGGAAGCATAACTCTATAAAATTTAACTCTTGCGTTTATTTCCATTTAACTTCCTGATTTATTTGCACTAGGAATCAATAATAATATAACGATGCTTAAGATCAGTTTCTCAAGCTGATAATATAGTAAACTTGCTTGAGAAACTAGACTTGATGCTGGGTTCACAGGAATAAGAAAGAACTATGCAGTTTCTTGGATAACATTAGTCTTTGCATTTCATCTATTTACAATATAATAGAAATCAGCGTGAGCTCAGCTGTAAGTGTTCAGCATTAACAAAAATTACATAAATTAGTTTTGTCATATTTCATATTTCATACAAGATTTGGCATTGCATAGATAAAATGTGACTACTGTTGATGGGGTCGTTGGCCTGGAGGCACCGCGACTGGGGTTGGAGTCCGATTTGCCTCGACCACAATGGTCTTTGTTAAAATGTCGTAGGCTGTGCGATTGTTCTTAAAGAAGACCATAACGACGCAAATGGGAAACAGTAGTGTCATCACCAGATTCTTGGCAAAGGCGCGCATTAAGGCTCGCAGGAAACTTGGAGTCTCGGCGGGATAGAGTAGGGCACGCAACGGCTCCCGCTGAGCCTGGAATACAAACTGCGGCATTACGGGCGCCTGCAGCGGTACCACAGCCTCCACATAGAGGATCCGAATCTTCATCAGCGATTTGCCAGGTGTAGCACCATTATAGAAAACTGTCCATAGGCATTCGTAGCAACAGACTAGAAGCTTAGTCAGCAACTCGATCAGTATCAAGTCCGACGACAGGGTGATAAAGTCCATTGAAATGTCTAGGAAATTCAAAAAGATATCCTCATCTTCCAGAGTCTTACGCATCACATCCTTATCAAAGTCCAGATCGAAAACATGAAACAGCGAAAATGTTACAATAATTTTCAATATGAATAATATGACGACATCAATTGCCTCCGCAACGGCGCGTTTCCAGAAGGGCGCCACAACCAACTCGGTTCCACCCAATCTCTGTATGATATCCTGCTGCTGCGGCTCGTCCAACACACGAAAGCGATTGAATGTTGGTCGAACAGCTGGTGGTGCTGCTGCTGCAGCTGCCTGAGGCGAGGCCTGCTGTGGCAGCGGCTGCGTCAATGGGATCTGCTGCTGACGATTTGGCTGCAGCTGCTCAATGCCTGGCACTCCATATGGGAATGGCGTTTGCAATAGTTGTGGATAGTTATAGTTGGCCAACAGATAGTTGGGAAACATTTGCATGAGTGCCGCCTGTTTGGCCCACTCGGCAAGACTGGCAAAATATGCTTCCTTTGTTGACATCTCGCTGTTAATGCTCGTCGTTTTGCGCTCCCTTAGCTCATTGTTTTCGGATGCCTCTTCGGCGTTGTCCATGTCAATTGCAATTAACTTTTGAAATACTGCAAATTTGCAAAACGTATTTATATTTGGTTTGTAGTTTTGTTATTGCAGTTGACGTGTTAAACAATAGGCGGCGGGGTGTGACAAGTGAAGGGAGGTATTCACATAGTTGCAGGGTTGCATTGAAATACCCAGTGGGACCACAACCAGTGCTTCTACCACTACTTTTCTCTATAAAAATGTTAGTGCTTAAGAAGGTACTGCAATCTGATTGGAAGAAATGTTAAATGTGAATTGATTAAATTAACAGTTAAAAAATTGACGAATAGAAAATTAAATCAATAATATCAGGTTTATGCGAGTTTGTATTCATCCCACTTCACAGTAAGCAGAAAATTCAATTATTATTATTATATATTTAATGAATATTTATTTATTAAAATTTTATCCACTTATTAATTAGAAGTACATACGTATTTCACACTGCGGATTCTCAATTAGGTATTGAAGGACATATACATACATATGTATTTCGCTCTAAGGATAAAATATAACTTACAAGTACGCTTGCCAAAAGCCACATAAATCTCACTTTCCCCAGTATTGTTGGAACGTACATACGTATGGCTGGATGAATATATAGTATAGTATACATATATATAAGTACACATACAGATAACTTATATTCCAATTGCTGTATTCCTCTTATGTTATCTTTAATTACATATTATGTAAGATATTTGATGTATGGATGTACAAATGGGCCAATATTACAATTGCAAACAGTTCGTACGTATATATATATATATATATATATATATATATATATATATATATATATATATATATATATATATATATATATATATATATATATATATATATATATATACATCTAAATAAGTATGTATGTATATGCAGTTCTAGTTGCTGACAACATCTTATAAACAAATAAACATAAACAAAAATACAAAATTCATCTATTAATACAACTGAAGTTACGACGACGATGACAACGCAGGCAAGTAGGTACAAAAAGTTATACATTAACAATTCATAACTTATATTCAGCATATGTGAACGGTTCTTTAATAAAGGAATGCAGCAGAAGAGTATCTCTTGCCCTCATTTATTGCCAAACATTACCAATATTTAAATTCCCAAATTGCTGATTTAAATTGGACGTCACAGACGTGGCCGTAGTGCCCGTTGCAGCCGGATAGCCCGTCGAAGGCAAACCGCTCGCCAGCGGCTGCATCAGATTCATGCCAATGCCAAGCTGTGGCTGCTGCTGCTGCAGCTGCAGCTGTGGTTGTGATTGTGGTGTCGCCTGCACCGCTGCTCCAGCGTTGCCAAACAGTTGCATGCCACTGAGCAAACTCTGATTGGTTTGCATCAAGTTGTTTGCCGACTGCTGATTGTTGCCCACCATATAGGAGCTGGCCGTGGGGGCGTTTGGAAATTGGCCACCGCCAAAGGCCACATTGCCAACCAGATTCATCGCCCCGCCGGTGGGTGCATTGCTGAATGCATTTGGTGCGGCCATAACGGGTGCATTGTACATGCTCACTGAGTTGGGGGGTGTCATAAACTGATGATGATGCGTCTGCTGTGGCACCTGCTGCTGCTGATGGTGATGGTGCATGTAGCCGCCGGGCGCCATGCCCGTGAAGTTACCGAAGCTCAGTTGTGGATTATGTGTGGTTGGCGCATTGCCATACAGTGCCAATATGCTGTCCTTGGACATCTTGCCCGACTGATCCTTGTCGCTGCCACTGAGCGTGCCTTGACTGAAGAAGTCCTGCTCCTGCTGAGCCAACGAATTGGGCTGACTGTTTGGCATGGTTAGCGATGCGTCGCCACAGATTCCATTTCCATTGCCATTCGTTTTCTCCGGTGTCACATTACTGCTGCCGGCACTCAGGAAGCTAGTGAAACTATCATTCTGCAGATCCTGTACAGCACTCGCTGCTATTGGCTTTGTCGGCGAGGAGAGCCCTAAGAGATCACTCTCGGCAGCACCACTACTTATGCTATTGGTATTCTGCACACGGTGCGAAGTCTTTGGACTGCAGCCACCCACTTGGTTGGGCTTTGGTTTGGGCAGTGGCGCTGGCAGCGGTGTGCTTTTCGCCACAGTTGCCGAAATGCGTTTGTCGCTGTTGCTCGTGATATTGCTAATGCCCAATCCAGTTTGTCCCGCTTTCTTTTTGCGCTTCTGCCTTTCCAGCTCTTCGTCTATCTCCTTGGCCCAATCGACTTTGGGCGGCGAGGGCGGCACCCATTCTCTGGCCAAATACTTTTTATGCTCATATTTCGCCCGTATGAAATTCTCCAGGGCCGTATCTGTTTGTGGGCGTCTAAAACCATCCGGGAGCTGCGCTTCATAAACAGCTCGAGCACGCGAATTTCCCATCAATTGCAACGAAATCACCTGCTCCGGCGTCCAGGCATCCAGATTGACGCTCTTCACACGCGATATGTGGACGCCCAGATTCCGATGGATGCCAGCGCATCGAATGCACAGAAACACGCCCAGATTCCACGATGCCCAGCGGGGACCTGCAATAAATTATTATTTATTATTTACAACAGAATTTGCTTTATGCTTATCTAGAAAACTACACTTATGATGCTAAAAATATGCCTGTATAGTAGTTATATGTGAAGCATCCGCCATAGCTGACTGGTACCATTATCAGTAACAGTGAAAGCTCAACTGAGTGGACAGACACTTCAAATATGATTATATCTTATATATTATCAACTATAACTGCTGACGGCATTAATGCCTTATTGAATGGAGATAGTAATAATTTATATACTCTCTTCACATATTTCATTGTAGGCAAGTTAGGCCTATTTGACAAAGAACTGTGTTTTATGTAGGGATTTCACTGTACTGCCAAATCGTCCCTGACCCTTATTAGAAAAGTGGGAGGAGTACACTTAAAACATTCGGCTTGCGTGCGACGCCATTAACAAAATGAAAATGATGTACATAATGTTAGCTAAGTGTGAGTTAGAATCCTTAGCAATTCGTCCTGAGTAATAACTGAAGAGGATAAATATAATGAATATATGAATGCATGCATGTGTACATATGTTTACATACAACTCATTCTTTTTGCCTCTGTGTATGTATGTATATATATGTGTGTGTACACTATAGAGAAGTGTGTGGTTATCTTGTTGCAGAGTACACTTACCCTTGGCATCACAATCCACACAATATTTATTGTCATCATCGCGCAGCATTTGGGTTAATAGGGTTTGGCATTTTTCCTGCATCAATTTCGTGCGTTCCGTTTCCTTACGGCTTGCATTTGACGTGCTCATTTTCTTGCACTTGTCGTTGCGGATGCGCTGCACTAAATGTCTGTAATATCTGTGTTAATAATATGTTAAGCAGGTTATGTGTTGTGTGCTTGCTTTTTTAAGTTATTAGCCGCTGTTTACTGTTTTTCGCATAGATGTAAATGAATTTTTTAATGGTTTAAGAATACTACAATTTTTGCTATCGAAAATAGTGTACGTCTGCGTCTGTACGTCACACTCATTTCGAAAGTCTGGCAACAATAATGTCAAAATGCGAAAAAGCGAACAGTGCTGCCAGACATTCAAATGGCAAGCCACTCTTTTCAAAAGGAGAAAAAAAAAACAAACCTTTGTTGTGTGTTCCTTTATTTGCATGTGCAACAAGTGACGATTTTTGAATTTCATAAATTATGCAACCACTAAAAAAGCAATTGGATGCATGCCTGCGTATGCTAGATTGTAGTAGAACTACTAATAAGGGTGATATAAACTGGTTAAATGTAAGTATTTGTATTTACCGGCCGCTTACAGTTGAATGCATTGTATTCTTTTTTTTCAGGACTTTTGTGCAAAGTTTTTAACATTTGCAAATGAATTGCAAATTTATATAAGTAATCAGGTCGAAGATGATTCACTGGACATTATTTGCCTGTGCTTAACGCAAATACTTATATGTGTTAGACAATTGGAGTGCACAATTCAAACGGAGGCGGCGAGTGGGCAAAGGATTCACGTAAGTCCAAATTGGAAACGGCTTCAAGAAATCTTATAATTTCTTTTATTTTAGGCAAGTCACTTACATTTTACTGATCGCATCGCAGTTTGCCTTAATCGGCTATGTATTTGCCTGCTGTCCACTGCAAATGGGTCTGCGCCAGAAAACGCCACAGAAGGCGTTTCCTTTGTGAAGCTTCTGGATTCTTTGCTCGATTTGCTAACAGATTTCACAAGCGAACATGTGGACAAAAGCTGTATAGATGTGAAACTTCTAAGCAAACAAATCAAGTGCCAGGTGGATTTGCTACTGGGTCAAACGTTATCCTTTGCCAATGTGGCTTTGCAACAGGATAAAAGAGCACTAAGTGCGCTATGCCAGAGGGTATTGTATTGTATATATTTATAATATCAATTATGTGGAATATAGTAGAACAAATGTTACTCTTTAAGGTCATGCGCGACTGCAGCGCTTTTCAAGAGGATTGCCTTCAAGCCAACAACTATTCCAATCAAAAATTGAGAGCCTTGACCCTGGAGCAGGCGCTTTATCAGCTCGAAGAACATCTCAACGAAACTCTCCTACGTTTGGTCTACACTTGTTTTTTGGATTTTCAAAAAATTTCCGTAGATAAAATACGCAATTTATTGAGAAACTCAAAAACAGAAGCAATGGCTGATGAATTTATAGCCGATTTCGATGTGAATTTGGATCGTGCAACACAGATTGGCATATATGCCATATCATTTGCCCCGAATTTAAAAGGTATTTGAATTCGATTAAACTTCTATAATCTCTGTTAATCTATATCTATACTTTTTTGCAGTGAAAACCATCGTCCGCAGCTGTTTGGCCTCCTTTGAATATTTGGATACCAGTTTAATACCCTCTCTGCAGTCGAATGCATCTGATTTACATTCCGAGCTATTGGAACAGCACTTCAAGGAGGAAATGTCCAGATTTAAGCAAGCTCTGCAAGAGATCATAAATAGCCGTTCATTTGTCGCTTGCTATCTGCAAATACTAACGAATGCGCTGAATTCAGTTGAGAAAGAATTCGATAAGACGCAACTTGAGGATCTGTTGCAAATGGGTTTCTCAATACTGGAGCACTTTCAACTGGATGGCAATCGAAAGGTTGTGCTGCAGCCAGGACATGAGCAACTCCAGAATTTTGTAAGAATCCTGCGCGAATGCAAAGCGATTCTAATGTGCGCCGCTCAAGTGGAGCCCGAACGCATTATCAAGAGATTTAAGATTTTACGCAATATTCTGCGTAAGCTACACGCGAATCTTGCCGATGAGCAGAATAAGGCAACTGGTTTTAGAGAGAAACTGGAGCAGCATATGGAGTTAGACGGAGAAGGAGAAGGGACAACAGACAGTATGCAAGGCGTGGTGGCCTCTCCATCACGCAGCATTCTTTACAATACTCAGAAGCAACGCAGTAGAGTGAATAGTTGTAAGATGGATAAAGTTAATGTGGAACAAATGCAATCCGAGTATTTTAAGCTAAAGGCTCAAAACTGTATACGCAGAAGTAAGTTGCTGAAAGAGATATATATATAGATGTAGATGTTTAATGTTTAGTATACCAAAACATGTTCCGATTGATTGAGTATTATACATATATACATATATCCTTTTCTATTACAGAAGAGAGCCTACGCACTACGATGTTCAAGCGCCAAAATGTGTTTGGAAGCGTTAAGCTGCAGACGAACAACGAGAGTCAATCGGCCAGCTTGGAGATTAGTGGTAAGAGCATTTTATATAATTTAATAATATATAATATTCACTGTTTAACTTTCCTTGCAGAAATACTCAATCAACTCACAGGCATAACGTCCAGCTTCAACAAGAGTCTGCAGCCGAAGTAGAGAAGTTTATTTCGAGCCTCGTAAATTCCATTCGTATTTGCCCTTCGTATTTTTAGTTCGTGTTCGTATTCACAATCGCATTCGTAGTGATAGTACGCAGTGTTTATTATTTTGCTCAGCTTCTGAAGCACAAAGAAAAACTTCAAATAATATCAATTATCATTTGTAAAATCAATTAAAATAACGTCCAATAGAAACTGTTCTATTAAATCAGCGAGAGCAGGCGTAAAATTGTGCTATGCTAAGAGTTCGAATATCGATTTATCCAAGCGAAAGCCAGTTGCACTTGTAGATACATAAAGATACATAGATTTATTATTTATAGCTTATAATTTGAGAAGCAATGTCATCGAAGGAGATTACAAAAGATAAAATTGTTATCTTTCACAATGTAAAACCAATAGAATTGAATAACAATCATCATGTGGTTCCTGTTGGCGTAATTGTAGTGCTTTGCACTGTATACGTGATGATTGTGGGAATACAAAACAACTACAACTATTACCTAAAGCCAGGAGTAGCTGCCCAAAACCTAAATCAGGATAATGCTAACGACCAATTGCAACATTTACTCACAATTGAGAAGGAGGCGCCGCCCGTATGCAGAGAGATTGAGGTATTCAACAAGGAGGAGTTTACCTTAAAGGAAGTCAAGGAACTCAAAGGGCAGCAGTTAGTGAATATCAAAAGACGTAAACAGCAAATGAAATCTATTAGATCTGGGAAACAATCAAAATCTGAATTGCAAAGAAAGAAGGATAAGAAACCAAACACAGCTGAGCCCATCATATATCTGTTCGCCTTGGTGTTTATATATCTACTACTGAAAGCGGCATCCGATATCAACCAGCATTATAAGACGGTAATGGCCCAGCAACTCCCATCTCAAACTGTTCTTTATTAATATATCTATTGTCAACAGCAGAGCAAAGGAGATAAAAGGCTTCGGCGCTGCTCCCTTCAATCCTACGCACAGAAGGAGCAAAGGCACAATCATCAAGATCGGCGCGCTTCAAAAGGTATTTCAACAAAAAGTTTGCCAAAATTTTAAAGAGGATCCACATAAATATATATGAACATATATATATATATTTATTATATAACTAGGGAACAAATCAAAACATAACAGAACTCAAACTAGTTTTTACTGTACTAAATGTTGTGAACTATCGATGTAATACATATCCTGTCTCAAAAGCTATATACCTTTACACTTGAACTTTACTGCAATTTCTATATGTATGTGTACTTCGATTCCTATAAATATATAGATGTATAATTTTAAGTGTTAATGACTTTGTATGTTTATGTGCCTATATGTATATGTATATATATATCCTATATACTGTGTGAAATAAAACTCTTTTCCGCACTCCTGTGATGATTTTACAAAGTATTATCTAGCCACAACATTTGTGTTTTAATTATCCTATTTTCGAATTCTGCTCTTTCAATTACCGTAACCTGATATACATACATATATATACACCCTTATATATACATATATATACTATATATGAACTCTTCTCTTACAAGATGTTCTTCCATTGCAATCGAGACACAACATATTTGTAGAGGGACGTTCCATATCGCTGGATCGTTATAAGGTCAAAGAGCTACCAACCAGGGATCTGGTGAAGAGAACCTATCCAATCAAATCCATCCATCTAGTCCTTGGCCAACCTCTTCCCGGCGATGTCCATTTGGGTAATGGAACTACTCCATTGTGTACACCCGGCTAAGTTTCTCTTTTCCCCCCACCCAAATCTAGAGCCGCGCATGAGTCGTCGCCTTTCGGTGCCCATCAGCATTAACTATCAAATGGTGAAGGTCTCGCCGCTGGTGAATCCTGAACTGGTCAGGCGCGGCTCCATGGCCGAGATGACTTTGCCCGGCACAGCTCCAAGTGTCCAGACGCCAGACACGAAGCGGCGAGTGCGCATGATAAATCGCCATTAAAACTAATATTGCTATACTAAATATATATATACGAGGGTTGTTTGAGAAACTTGTCACTTTAATTGAAACTAAACTATTTTAATTTTTAATTAACTTGTCAATTTTTCAGACTAAAAGAACGAATCGAAACACGCATTCAACGAATTTATGAAATACTTCAGAGTTACTTGAGACCCACCCAAACGATTTAGAGAGCTCTACAGCTTTACAAATAATATATACATATATCAGAATATATATAACAAAATGATGCCAAATTCTATAATCAAACTCTTAAATATTTTATAGTCAACTCTATAAACCAAGAAAATTTTTGAAATTTTATAACTAAAACGAATTTAGGCAAATTTTAGGTACCGCCCGTTAAAGCTCTAAAGCTCTACAGCTTCATCTAATAGATGATTAAGAAATATATAAAGAAAATTATTTAAGTTTCTGGTTTTCCAATCAAGCCAAAATCTAACGAGTCTCAAACTATTTTTAAAAAAATTTTAATCTATATAAATTATAAATTTTATGAATAATATTTAATTGTGCTGAAACAAACTATTGAAAAGTTATTATATTCAAATCTCTTACCTAAATGTTTGAAATTTGATAAATATAAATAGAAATTTGATTTGATTCATGTATAAATAAATAATATGAAAGTTCCAGATTCAAACATCAGTCCTCAATAAATTCTTAGATATTTCATATACATATATTCCAGTCTCTGATTTCTTGAAATCTATTTTCAAACTCAAATAAATTAGAGATTGTGTTTCGTCAGTTTTTTGTTTTTGCTTTTAATCAATAAGTGTAGTATTATTAAGGCATTTTGAAACATAGAAATTACATTATAACTACGCCCATGCAATTATTAAGATATACAAATATACACACATTTAATCAATTGCACAGATGAGCCGTATTACCAGAACATATAGATCTATTTATAGTTATATCTATATATATATATGCTAATAATCTACTTAAGGGCAAGATTTAAAACAATCTTAGGCTAACATTTTTGTGTTTTGTTTTCCTTTCTTCTCGTTTCATGTTTTTATTTTGTTTGTTTTGGAATCAAATATCAAAGTATTCGAAACCAGACGATGTACATACATATATATTTATATAAATATATATACCAAGTATTCTATTTTTTATTAACTTAGCTTTTAGATTGAGATGGGAAACATTAAGAAAGTCTATGCATTGATTTAGAGTACGAGTAAAAGAAGAGCATAAAGTTTAACTTAGATTAAGAACGATGTGACAAATCTACAAAAACTTTCTGGAATTTTGTGCTAGTTTTTTGTTTTTTGTTTTTTCTTCATCTTCAGGTATTCTCATTTAAATACAAAATAATAAATTACGTATTTTAATTGCCATTGTGGAAGTGTGATTAAGGATTAATCTTTAACTAAGCTCATTGCCTTCGTACAGGCTCTCGCAGCTCTCCAGCAGACGAAGAACGGGCGATATATCATAGGGATACAGTTGGCGAGAGACGAGCCGGGATATCTGCAGGCGCAAGCGGATGAGCACGCCCATCGCCTCGTCCAGCATGGCATTGCCCATGCCAAAGCTGTGGCAGCTGTGCACAAACATCGTCCAGTTCATCCGTATATACTTGAGCAGTCGCAGCAAATACAGCAGGAAGCACGTCTCGTTGCTGACGAGCAGATCGAGCAGCAGATCGGAGCTGTTCGATGCCATTTTGAGAAACTCCAGGAATGTATATACAGGATTCAGCATCGCGACCAGCTCGGGGAATGCATTGTTCCGAAACGAGATGCCCGATGTGACGTCCAGGGTGCAGACCATTGCCTCTATCAAGTGATCGTCCTGATCATCAAAGAGATGTATTAGGATTTTACTAAAATGGCATTCCGGATGGAACTCCAGTGTTTGCTTGATGAACGTTTCCAGTTTGCTGAGGACATCCCTTATCGATCGCTCGATCAGCTGTATATCCTGAAAGGCATCGTAATCGGTTGAGTCTATCGATGAGTCCGATGAATCGCTGCGTATCTCCTTCACAGTCACCGCTATCGATTTCAGCACCAGTAGCACCATCTTTTGCAGCAAAGTCTTATCCATTTCAATGAGGCCTACGCCACCGGCTGCCGCTGCCGCCGCCTCCGCCTCTTCCTGTGCCGGCAGAGAGTTGTGAACGAGCAGCGTACCGGGCACATAATTGATAGGCGCCCCATTGTAACCAATCAGTCCAACAATATTCTCGGGCTGGCGCCGTGGCAAGGATTCGAGTATGCGCAGGCTACGCACGTGGCAGACAATCTGATGGGCCAGCCTGCAGGTCTCCTCCGGCAGCATGTCCTGCAGCGCCAGCGTGGAGCCATAGCAGAGAGCCTCGTTGAACAGACACAGCATCTGCTTGTAGACCGTGCACGACAGATTCTGATTGAGCAGCAGCTCAAACTTGTCCAGCTGCGCGTAGAACGGACGCGTCTCGTCTATCGAGAGATTCGCCTTGACCGAAATGATGTTCTCCCACAACTGCAGAAAGTTGAGCACACAATGCTCGGCACTGTCCTGGTGCGTGGGCGCCATCAACTCCGACATGTGCTTCACCAGCGTTGGCCACTTGTGCTCCAGCTTCTGTATGGTCACGCACTTCAGATGCGTTGTGTCGAAGCTCTCCGAGTCGGTTAAAGCAACGACATGGCAACCATTCGCTGGTATATAGTTAGCGGGTGAATTACTGCTAGTTGTTGTTGTTGTTGTTGTACTCTGGCTATTCTCGTAGTGATCCACGTCGGCCTCGACTGCATCACGGAACTGTAACGCGAAATAGTTATTCGCCAGCGGCTGATCCTGCACCGGGAAATGCATATAACTAATGGAAGTGTCTGCCGCTGTGCTGGCTGCCGTGCTGCTCGTTGTATACTCATCATCGAGCGGATGCAGCTCCACATCCTTCCACTCCACAATCCGTTTGATTATATCTAAGCTAAAGTGTATCTTCTGCACGGCCGTCTGATCGAGCAGATCGTAGCTGAACAATTGATCGACAATCTTCTGCAGCCACTCGTCGTTCAGCTCCTGCTTGGCGATGACCAAGAAGGCGGCCAGGACGCGCGCTGCCAAGAATTGCACATACGAATTGTTGTAGCCAGCCAGCACGATAATCTCATCGATCAGCTTGTGATCGTTGCGTATTAGCGCATCGCACACATCCATTATCCGTGTGCAAATGAAGCCCTTCGCATTCTGCTTCAGGTAAATGTCGAAGAGCAGCTGCAAATTGGAGAGGAACTGCAGCAGCTTGTTGGTGGGCCATTCGCGCAAGTAGGCAATGCGCTTCTGGCCATTCGAGTCGTGTGAGTAGTGCGATTGAAAGGGCTTCCTTAACGTGCGCTCCGAGACGCCGCACAGGCATTGGCGCGTCAACGACTGCTCAAATTCCAGCATATCATCGATGGTCGAGGCGGAGGAGGAAGAGCAGATGTTGTTGCTACTGCTGCTGTTGCTGCTACTGGTCGTCGTCTGCGTCAGCTCCTTCGTGGCCATTAGCAGCTCGGTCAGCTGCGCTGCTCGATCCACTTCATCCTTGGCAACGCCATCGCTGTCTTTTTGTGGCAAGATATTGTTGACTAAGTGCTGGACGCCGCCCAGTAGCTGCGCATAGGAGGCGGCGCGCGAATTACTTGGCGTCGTTGTCGGTGAGTTGTTTGTGCTGCTGGACAGCGAGTGTGTGGAACAGGACGAGGATAGCGATGAGGATAACAGATGACTACGATTGTTGCCATTGGCATCCATGACATCCGCTGCCGCCGCCGCCAATATATCCGGCGGTGATTTGGCCGCCACCAAATGTATATGCTTATCGATTTTCTGTCGCTTCGTCTGCGGCTGTTCGTTGAGATGGTTTGTGGAGACATCCGTACTGGCATAGACAATATTTCCATTGCTGCTGCTGCTGCTACTTGAATTACTGCTGCTGCTGCTGCTGTTGCTGCTGGTGGTGCTGCCCGTCTCCGTGTCCATGTTGTGTGTTGTTTGTTATTGTTGACGTACCCGACGTCCTTTTCAACTGTTAAATCGTGCACTGCAAATAAAGCACAATTGAATTTTTTTTTTTTTTTTCAATAAAAAAGAATCGAATGCAAGCCAAGCCAAAGCCTTTGCAAGTGCCACCGAATTACGCGTATTCACAAGGTTACGTGTGCATTGAATTTTCTTTGCAACTTGTACACTTATTTCGTATAGTAGCCACTCGCAACATGCAATTGAACGTTTCGAATGCCATTATTTATCGTTTTCGGGACTCACATTAATTTAAACATTTTTGGCTACTTGTTGCTCAATTTACCTTTGTAGTGTTTTGTATTAGTTTCACTTCACTCTCGGTTTTCCAGGCGCAGTGCATTATGGTTTTGTTCTGCATGCAAGTCTCGCGTATTTGTTGTTTACATTTTATTTATTTCATTCGATTAAGGTTTGAGAGCAATATAAAAAAAAAATAACAACTGGCACTGTTAATTAACAAGTAGCGAGCGCGTCGCCATCTTTTTGTAGTGTTGGGTTGTTCATATGCTGGTGCAGTGCCTACACAAGCACGTTACGACATGAATGGCCAACAAGTGTAGTAGGGGCCCATACACGCTTCGACGCGTATGACACCTGTTTGAATCAGATTCTATTAAAAAACTGCTTCTCTAACTATCAAACAATATATAAAATTAAATCAATCCATTTATAATAATAATTATTATAATTTTTTGCCTAGCGTTATAGTTTTTTAGAAGTTTGTTCTGGTTTATAAGGAAATATTTTCGGTGCTTCAGCCGGTAGCTCTCAAGTAACAGAGCTGCCACATTTTTACAGAACATAAATATCAAATATTTTCTATTTTGTATTTTTTGTAAAAATAAACTGTTTTATTTTCATACATTTGATATTTGTCAAAATAATAAAATTCAAATTTGAACAATTTCGCAAATACAATTGGCTCTTTTACTTTGGTAGCCACATATATTCACAACGTGGCAACACCGCAACTTGTTTTTCATTTGACATTGAAGTTGCACACATTTCCAGCTGGCGGGTGGGTGAAAAGGACTACCATTGCGGTACCATATCGGCAATTAGTATAACAACGGCGCTTTTGTGGAGCTACGCTGTGGGCCGTGCCGCCCAATACCGATTATCAAAAAAATTGTGCAGTAGCGAAATCGACTCAGTTTTAGTCACATTTAAGTAAAGTGTCATCTCTTTTGCTTGTGCAGTTGAATTTTGTCTTTGTTTGTGTCAACTTGTGTTAACAAAACCTTCGAAAGGAAAATGGCTGGTACCCTGCCTCCACTCAATCAAGAGCCAATTTTCAAGAAACTCCAGGAGTTCTATGACATCAACAACAAGGATCTCGTCATCAAGGATCTGTTCATCAACGATCCCAAACGCTTCTCCAAATACAGGTGAGTTCCTGCCGTTATCTATACTCGCACACATACACACACGCATATCATTAAATGCCGATACAGTTATATTACATATTTCCCATGCGTGTGTACGTGTGTGCCAACAAATACACACATTTATTTGAATGTATTAATTGGGCGGTCAATCTGCAGAGCTTTGGGTTTCGGGATGAAAAAAGTGTTGGCTAATTGTACGAAATTAAGAATTGATAAGATTTAATGTTGTAACGTTTTTGATAATCGAATATTTAATATTTGTTTACGTCAAGCTATCTGATTATCTTTGTCCTTGCGTAAGGTCACAGCAATGACTTTTATACCCTTGCAGGAGTATTATGATATTGTCATGAAATTTGTAACCACGAAAATTTCATATAGTATATATTTATGTATTACATATAGTATATATGTATGTATTGTTGTTTGATATAACAAGAATGAAAATAATGAATGGTCTGTTTATTTGTTATTTATTATTTTTTTAGTTTTTATTATTTTCAATGATTTTCAAGACGATAGATAAGACGAAAAGGTATATTTCATTCAGTATTTCATTATTTTGTCCGATTTTAACTGTCGTATATATATTATAATACTATATTTCACCTTTTGCGAGTGTATTTCAAATTCAACTTTCGCTTTTTTCATTGCCATATCCAATATCAATTTAAACTTGGTTAAGGTCAAACAAATTACTTTTTATCAATTAATCATAAATTTTCGTTTTATTTTATTTCTTCGGTCAATTCAGTCTGCGACTGTCGACGCCCAACGATGGTGAAATTCTTTTGGATTACTCAAAGAATCGCGTGAATGAGGAAGTATGGCATCTGCTGCTGGAATTGGCGAAGGTGCGACGCGTGGAGGTGGCACGGGATGCCATGTTCAGCGGACAGCACATCAATATAACCGAAAATCGTGCTGTTTTGCATACGGCGTTACGTAATCGTGGCCCGGAGGCTGTACTCCTTGATGGCAAGGATGTGATGCCTGATGTGCGCGCCGAGCTGGCGCACATGAAGGAGTTCACCAACAAGGTCATCTCTGGCGTCTGGCGTGGCTGCACCGGCAAACAAATCACCGACGTGGTCAACATTGGCATCGGTGGCTCCGATTTGGGTCCACTCATGGTCACCGAAGCGCTCAAGCCCTATGGCAAGGGTTTGCATTCGCATTTCGTGTCGAACATCGATGGCACCCACATGGCCGAGGTGCTGAAGAAGGTCTCATATGAGACGACGCTGTTCATCATTGCGTCCAAGACCTTTACCACACAAGAGACGATCACAAATGCCACTTCGGCCAAGACTTGGTTGTTGGAGCACGCCAAGGATGTGAGTGCACCAAATCTTTTGAGAGATTGAGTAAATCCTTAATTGAATATTATTTTATTTCTAGGAGGATTCGGTAGCCAAACATTTTGTCGCTCTGTCCACAAACAAGGAAAAGGTAACCGCGTTTGGTATCGACAGCGCCAACATGTTCGGCTTCTGGGATTGGGTGGGCGGGCGCTACTCCCTCTGGTCCGCTATTGGCCTATCCATTTGCTTGTCCATTGGCTTTGAGAACTTTGAACAGCTGCTCGAGGGCGCACACTATATGGATAATCATTTCCGCACCGCGCCGTTGACGAAAAATGTAAGTGAAAATATATTCTGAAATGTAATTTGAATTCAAATTTACATAATGATTTTTTAACATTCTATAGGCACCCGTTATTCTGGCTTTGCTGGGCATTTGGTATTCCAATTTCTATAATGCCGACACGCACGCTCTGCTGCCATACGATCAGTATATGCATCGGTTTGCCGCATATTTCCAGCAGGGCGATATGGAGAGCAACGGAAAATTTGTCAGCAAATCGGGCAAGAAAGTTAGCTATAATACGGGTCCAATTGTATGGGGAGAGCCGGGCACAAATGGCCAGCATGCCTTCTACCAGCTCATTCACCAGGGCACGCGTCTGATTCCCTGCGATTTTATCGCACCAGCACAGACGCACAATCCCATTGCCGGTGGCAAGCATCACAAGATTTTGCTCTCGAATTTCCTAGCTCAAACGGAGGCCCTGATGATGGGCAAGACCGCCGACGAGGCCAAGAGTGAGCTGTCCAAGGCGGGCCTGTGCGGCAACGAGCTGGAAAACTTGCTGCCACACAAGGTGTTCGTTGGCAACCGCCCGACCAACTCGATTGTGGTCAAGAAAGTCTCACCCTTCACTTTAGGCGCATTGATTGGTAAGTTAACTGATGTTTGATCTGAAAGATCTTGAGCATAACTTTATTTCTAATTCCCTTTACAGCGCTCTATGAGCACAAGATCTTCGTGCAGGGCATCATTTGGGACATCAACTCGTTCGATCAATGGGGCGTCGAGTTGGGCAAGCAGCTGGCCAAGGCCATTGAACCAGAGCTGGACAACTGCGAAGAGGTCTCCAGCCACGATAGCTCCACGAATGGCTTAATCAACTTCATCAAGGCCAACTGGAAGTAAATCGCGCGCATCCCTAAATTTGGCAGTTACGTCTTTCACTTATTTATATAATCGCGCTACGAAATTCTGTTCTTTGGCACAAAATTCAAACTATACTATATTTGCATGCGTATTGGAATTATAAACATTAAGCATTTGTTTGCAAATTGGCAAAATCTCACTATCGGTAGTTACACTATATTACACAGGTATATATGTTGTTGTTGAATGTAGCTAAATTACATGTAAAACAGTTAAAAAAAAAAAAGAAAAGAAAAGTGCATGAAATTTAAAACATAAAATGTATTTGAAACAAAAACCATTTTAGTTTATTTATTTCTGGGCAGGAGAGAGGGAAATTGGGTAATTATTTAGCCGGCAGAGGCATCTGTGTCTGTGCCTGTGCCCTCTTCATCATTATTATCATCATCATCATCATTATCATCATCGTCTGATGAATTCTGTGTCTCTATAAGGTCCTCCTCATCGGCAGCCAAATCGTCATCGGCCTCCATTTGCTCATCATCCAAGGCGTTGTTTTTATTGGTATCCTCCTCTTCTAAATCGCTCCAATTATTTTCGCCGGCTTCCGAGATATTTTCTAAAAATTTATATTAATTTACAATAAGTAATATAAATCATATATATATATAAAGTCATATTACCTGGATCCTCGTCTATGACTAAAACATTTCTCGCATTCAAATAATTGTTCGCATTACGCTTCATTTGACTTATAATCAAGTTAACTCGACCAGAAACTCTAAAATACAAACAAAATTTTTCAAATATTAAACAATCGAAAATCATAACAAACAGAACATAATAATTACTATATTTAAAACTCTTATCACAAAATTATCCATTGCCATTTGAATATCTTTTGCCATTTTAATTCTAGAAAATTTGCATTTACTTTATAAGGATCAACCACACCAACTGGCACAATGTCGATTGATAGCCATGAAACTAATATATCATCTAGTAAGCTGCCCGAAGTGGATAGCTTGCGTGAGAATGTTGCCACATGCCGTATGCCCCTGGGCGACCAGGCAGATATCCAAGTCGTTTACGATATGATCGATGCAACCATCTGTGCAGCAGTTAAAATCATTGAATCGGATCCGCGTGGACTGTTCTGCTACAAGTACCCGATGACATTTTACAATTTCTTCGACTTTATTGAGCCGAATACGCCCTCGATGAATTTCAGTGAGGCGTCGAGTGACTTCGTTCAGCAGTGGCTGAAGATCGGTGAATTCGAGTATAACAATGTCCTGGCTGTAATCCGGGACTTTATTGGCAAATGGCATTTATCGCCGAATACGAAATGTGTGGTCCTCACAAATAACCGATACCACGTTGTGCCTCTAAAGGGCACCATTTACTTTGTCGACGCTCACTTCTCGCGGCCCACTCAACGTTGCCCCAATCCCTTGGCCGTGGCCAAGATTCGATTCATCATCACCGTGTCCAGTATCATGCAGAGCTATTATCCGGTGATGATCACATATCGTTTTGAAGGATTTCGCACGCTATACTATGCTGTGGGTGACCGGGCCTTGCCAGCAAATACATTTCAAAGATTCTACATTGACACCATCCTGCACAACAAGCTAAGTTTCTACGCCGAGGTCTGTGAGTGTCGACATGGCACCACCGAAAAGCCGAGGCCTTATATTATTAACAAGAAAGAGTGTTGAATATCCACAGATATCAATTAAACGAGAAACAGAATAAGATTGGGAGATCTTAAATGGGGGGAGTTTGGAGGACAGCTTGCAGCTATAGACACTGGCCTATAGCATCGATACTTACTGCAGGGCCTCTGTAATGCAATTTAGACGCTGCTCCGCAATGCCTAGGCAAATGCCCAGTTTATCGCGCAGTTCCTCCTTGTCCTCAGACATCATAATGCTTGTATGAGTTGTAGCCAGGGTTTTCAGCCAGCGAAGGGCACAAATTACACTAAAAGAAAATATTGATGTATATTTTACATATTCACATATTTATTTATCCACATGCATTTCTCACCTGGTCGCTTTGCCTTGGAGCAGCGTGGACAGCTCATTGATTAGCGGGCCTATATATTCAAGTGGCAAACGATCGAGTGTTAATTGTACCGTCTGCTCATCGTTCGATGCCAGCACGGACTGCAACATGCTACAAAATACAAAAATATATAGTTTAGTTTTTATTATTCATCTATGGCTTCAAAGCTTACGCTTGATCCTGGCTGTGTAGCGCCTGCATCAACAGTTGCGTCTTGCTCTGACTTTGGAGCTTGCCACCCGGCAGCTTCATTGCCTGGAGCGACAAACTCTGCAATCGCGCCTCCATGGGCACCTCGTTCTGCACCTTCTTCTTGGACAGGGGTAAGGCGCTATTGTACTCCACATCTTTAATGCTAACGATTGGTGTTTGCGTTTTCAGCGCAGCATCTGTGCCCAGCTCAGTGTGCTTGGTCTTGGCATACAATTTTTTCGGTTCGGTGCGAACAATAACATTCAGTTTCTCTGCATAGTTTGGAGTGTAGCGCTCGAACTGCAGCAGGCGCCGACTGCCATAGCCAAAGAGAATCTCTTGCGAGCGCTGGGCATCCTTAACAAAGTGAGCGGCGATTGCATGAATTGGCTCCACGGTCTCAGCGCCATCCGAAGCAATTTGCAGCGAAACCTTTGGCTTAATATATTTCTCGGCAGAGATGCTGCAAGAAATCAAGCATTAATATTAGATAATCATATTTTATAGGGCAACTGCTCACCTCTCCGCATTGAGCAAGTAGATGTGTATGTTACCATTGCGTGTCACACTTGCTATGCGCAGCTGTCCATCGTCGCGCACTTCGCAGGCCAAACTGTGCGCCACATCCTCCATTAGGAGCGTGCATACCGAAGCCTTGTTTCTGCCTTTTCTGTCAATTTTCCAGAACGAAATAACGCGCTCCGTTTTGGCTGTGGTTATAACATATTCATTATTGTTGCATTGAAAACTGTTGATTGCATTAATTTCGCCCGAATGTCCGGTGCAGGTTTCCACCAGCTCCTTCTTGTCCACATCATAAATCTTCAATTGTCGTGAGGCAACGGCCAGCGATCGACTTTTTGGCAGAAATGCTACATTCGTTGGCTTCTCGGATCCAACCGACCACTGGCTAATGCAACGCTCTTCGGCGACGGACCACACCATAGCGCGGCCGTCGTTGCCCACAGTGTAAAGATGTCCATCATTGTCGTAGGCAATGGATGTGATTGATCCATCATGCTTATCGCCTTTTAAAACTCGATCAATCTACAAGGAAAGTTAAAATGAATTAACTACTTAAAATCGAAGAGGGTAAAGCACATACCTTTCCCTCTATCACCGAATAGAGCACAACTGTTCCCTTTGTTGTGCCGAGTGCTATATAAAGTTTATCGCTAGTCGTGGAATTGTCTAGTTGCTGTGATTTCCGAGACTTCTTTGGACGCGGAGCACTAATTGTTATCCATGTGAGTGCCGTGCAACGGCCAGATAATTCAATATTTGGTTTGTATTCCTGCTTTAATGTATTCGACTCGGTGTCCCATATTCGTAGGGTGCCCTGTTCATCAATTACAGCAAATAGTTTCCCACCATTTGATGAGAATCCCAACACGTGCTTCTTGACCAGCGACATCGCCTCAAACAGTTTGGAACAAAAAACACCAGCTCTAGTGTTGGTTAACAACGCAATAAGATCGAGCAAGTGTGTTGATACTTTTCTTAGTATATATATTTGCCATAGAAAAATACGTAATAAATACAAATGCGCAAAGGCGTGCGATTTTTGAGTTGAATTTGCAGCATCTAATAAATCATTGTTATTTTAACAATCAAATAGTTTTAACAAATAGTTTTATTTAATTGGCTGTAAACAGTATTTAGCATGAGAAATAAGGAAGTAAACTATTATTATCTGCGATAGTTAATGAATGAAAATTATAGTTACATTAAAATTGAAATCAAATTTAAAATTGTTTTGCTTAAAAAAGAAAACAACTCTTTATGTCATTTATATGTCATATAAGTACTTAAAATTATTTGCTTTTCAATATGAATGCTCGTCGATTAACTGAACGAAAATACCTTTTCAGTATTATTGAGTGCACGAAATCAGTATTTTTTTGGTCAGAACCAGTGTGCAATCGAGAAACTTCGTTGACTACACTTTGAGGTTAAGCGCACTACCGACTGATTGACTTGCTTTAGCTGCTCTTCGCGTTTTGTTGAATATCTGTGAATAAAAATGGCTTTATCTGTACCAAAAGCTCCCGGAGTGGCGCAAATGCTAAAGGATGGCGCCCGGGTAAGTGAAATACATATGTAAATCATAAAATTACAACTGCTTTAATTGAATTTACAATAAAGAAAACCGCCGGTGTGTTTTTCGAAGCGCGTGATTAGTCATCGCAGATGTTCTTTTACAATAAGTTAATTCCATGATGTATCCATTTTTTTAGATGTACAGTGGTCTGGAGGAGGCAGTCTATCGCAACATCACCGCCTGCAAGGAGTTCTCACAGACAATGCGCTCCGCCTACGGCCCCAATGGCATGAACAAAATGATCATCAATCACATCGAGAAGCAGTTTGTGACCAGCGATGCGGGCACCATAATTCGTGAACTGGATGTTGAGCATCCGGCCGCCAAGCTGATTGTGATGGCCAGTCAAATGCAAGACGCCGAGGTGGGCGATGGCACCAACTTCGTTGTTGTGTTGGCCGGTGCGCTGCTCGAGTCGGCGGAGGAACTGCTCCGATTGGGCATCACCACAGCCGAAATCGCCGATGGCTATGAGAAGGCGTTGAATAAATCTTTGGAGATACTGCCAACTCTAGTCTGCCACGAGATTGTAGACTATCGCAATGTGGACAAAGTCAAGGAGGTGATTCGTTCGGCCATTATGTCCAAGCAATATGGCCAGGAGGACTTCCTCACTGATTTGGTTAGCAAGGCCTGCGTCTCCATATTGCCCGATGAGGGCACCTTCAATGTGGACAACATACGCATCTGTAAGATTTTGGGCAGTGGATTGGCCAAATCGGAGGTGGTGCGCGGCATGGTCTTCAAGCGTTTCGTTGAAGGCGATGTCACCTCTGCCGAGAAGGCAAAGGTTGTCATCTTCTCCTGCCCCGTCGATATCATTCAAACAGAGACCAAGGGCACAGTGCTGATCAAGTCAGCCGATGAGCTGATGAACTTCTCATCCGGCGAGGAAAGCTTGCTGGAGAACCAGATCAAAGCCATTGCCGATACTGGTGTTAAGGTTGTGGTTTCTGGTGGTAAGGTTGGAGACATGGCTTTGCATTTCCTAAACAAATACGGTTTGATGGCCGTTCGCCTGAATTCCAAATTCGATTTGCGTCGCTTGAGCCGTACCGTAAATGCCACAGTCCTGCCAAGGATTACAACACCTAGCCAGGAGGAGCTGGGCTATTGTGATAAGGTGTGCATCGAAGAGCTGGGCGATACCACAATTGTGGCATTCAGGTAAGCATTAAAAGAGGGCAATTATGAAATTATACTTAAATTGTTATATATTTTGCAGAAATGAAGGCAAGGATTCGCGCGTTGCTACCATTGTCATTCGTGGCGCTACAGATAATTTCATGGACGACATCGAGCGTGCCATGGACGATGGCGTCAACAATTTCAAATGCCTGACACGTGATGGACGCTACCTGCCGGGTGCGGGCGCCACTGAAATTGAGCTGGCTACACAGCTGGCTGCTTATGCTGATACTCTGCCCGGACTCGATCAGTATGCGGTGCGCAAGTTTGCCAACGCCTTGGAAGTCTTCCCCAAAGCTCTGGCCGAGAACTCCGGCTCCAATGGCACGGATATGGTCAATCAACTCTACCTGGCGCACAATGCCGAGAATGGCAAGAACATTGGCTTCGACATCGAAGCCGAGAAACCAACGACCATCGATGCTGTCGAAGCGAAACTCTTCGATCTGTATCAAGCCAAATTCTGGGGTCTCAAATACGCTGTTGGTGCTGCCACAACCATTCTGAAAGTGGATCAGATCATAATGGCCAAGCGGGCCGGTGGACCGAAACCAAGACAGGCCGCTGGCAGCGATGATGAGAGTTAAATCGCATCGTCCATACTAAAATTTCAAGTTTCGCTAAAATCTATAACTTCATTATGCTCTTACGTGTATTTTTGTAGGCACACATTGGAAATTATAAATTTCATTAACAAAACACACACACACACATACGAAAACAAAAACAAAAACAAGAAAATGAAACACACACTCACACAGCTTCTTTGTATTAATAAACTAAAACTTATAAAAAAAACTGATCAAATGTCTTTGTGTTTTTATATAAAAAGTATTTGGAATTATTTATATATATTTGAAAAAACTGATAACACTGAAGATAATTAGATAAAGTTTTGAAACGAAACATAAGTTTTGTATATTTTTGGAGGTTTTCACTGAAATCAAAGGCGGTTTTTTTTTGTCTCCGCTAGATAACTCATCTAAGCTTTTTATTTTTGGAATTCAAGCAAACGATTATTTGTTGATTTTTTTGGAGTACATTACATACTTATATCAGATACAATTGAATATTTGTTTTGGTTCGAATAAAATACGATATCGTTGTCGTTTTCAAAGTTTGAAGTTAATAAAGTTTTTAAAGTGTTATCTCATTTTTCTAGGGTATTCCGTGCTATAATATATAAGTTTCTTGTAACTTTTACTTGTTTATTTTTTTAACAGTTGTAAATATTTATTTTAAGATTCAAAGTTTGCGAATTGGAAAACCAAACAAAAACTATCCGTGCTCCATTGGATATTTTTTGCTTGGTTTCCCAGCGAACTTGAATTCTTTGTATTTCTGAACAAATTGAAATCAAAAATTTTAGAAATCCGATTCTTATATGAAACAAGCAAGGAATCGAAAATTGTTTTTTCAATATATTTTTTTTTACATTTCTCTTAAATTTACTTTTAATCCAACTGCAGTTTTGGTATTAAAAGTTTTGAAAAACTTCCACTCTTCGAGTGGGGAACTAAAAATTCAATTTTGAACAATTTTCTGCTGAATGCTCACGACAGCAGAACAGAGTTCAAAATCTATTTGAATCGATTGAGAAAGTCTTCGCTTTCTTCTTGGAAAATGTGTGATATTATTTTGTTGAATTATTTACTTAAATGCCATAATGGAAGAACTGATTGATTATTAATTTGTAATATCTATGTCGACAAAGCAAATTCGTATTATCTTAGTATTGAATTTTATTTATTAAATTGATGAGAAATCCTTGGATTTCAAATGATGCTTGGTGAATATGGAACTTTTAATGGTGAATATGGAAATTTGGTGAATATGGAAATTTGAATGTTTCTCTTCTTTGAGGGAGAACCGTTTTGTCACATTCCAATACCCTACAAATATGCCCATTACCATATCAGAGTGTAGAAAAATAACTCAGCTTTAATATATATATACTTTGCCATTCATGCCAATTACGTTTCGGTACGATATTCCTTTTCAAAAATATAGGCTCAACCGCGGACAAATCATTATTTGATAGTTTCATTCGATAAAAGACGAATTTGCAAAGTCAACATAGGATATTATTTCAAACAAATAATCTATGCAAGTATTATGAGTGAATTTCCCTATATTTTTGGCTACATTTTTATAATAGAATCACACATGCTTTAAAATTGACTTAGAATATTGAATATTGAAGAAACATTTTTCGATTTAATTTGCAAGTTTCATAGAGATCGAAAAATTTCAAAATAAATTATCGTTCAGTATTGCATTATAAAATATTGGCATGAATTGCCTGTTAATAATCAAAAAGACGAAAGACTACATTTTAGATATATATATATAATTGCATTTATATGCTTTTGTCGCGTTACTGCAACGATTTTTGTTTATTATATTTGTTGCTAAGAAAAACGTTGGATAATAAAAAACTCACTAAAGCTGATCTAGGTTGCTTGCCTGATTTTAAAGCTTTTAAAGTAATCATATATAGTTTGTTGAATCCGCTTAGCTGGGACTTGTAAAGGTTAATAATAATATTAATTTGATTGATTATAGCATACTTCATAATTCGAGTATGTTTAACAACGTGAACAGATTAATTTGTTTTGCATTTAAATAAGTGGGCGAAAAAATGAGTGTTGCGAATTTTTGGTTTGTTTGTGTGATTTTTATTCACGTGTTGTACTAGGTTTTTAATAAATATATTTGGATTGATATATATATTATTTAGATATAGATTTCATAGGTAGTTGTTGCTATATAGTCCGCACTTTAATTGTCCTTCAAGTTGGGATATTCGTGTACACTGGATGCGTCACTATATATATATATGTCTATATATAGGTCAAGAAAGGTTTGCTGATATTTTCCGAATAAATGCCAAGTGTTGTATACTTTAAAGAATTTCAAATTTCAATTGTTGCTATGCTGTTTGTCTGGAAGTGTTTTATATCCCCCTCTATTCTTTAGTTTTGCTATAATATTGCTTTTTGTAACATGTATTTGTAATTTGTTGTTGCTGTTGTTGTTGTTAATTTATAGATATTCTTGTTTAGCTGGTGGTGTCTTTTGTTATTGTTCAAGTTTATTTATCTGGTTTAAATTTGGGTGCTTGTGTTTTTATAAAGAACTTAAAAACGAAATACATATATCATCATCCGTCGATCCATCCATAAAAACCTGCTTAAAGAGCAGTGCACGAGGACTTCTCACGGAATGGGTTTACCTTCTGACTGGTGAAGCCAGTCAGCAGATAATCCTCCTGCTCGTGCTCCGATATATATTTCTTCATTTTGTCGCACGACACCGATACGGACTGTCTATCGATCGCCGCCTCCCGGCGCAGCTGGTCAACGACAATGCGCTGCTGTTGTAGGGAAGATGACATTACGTCCATTACGGCTGTCTCGGATAGGCCTATGGTTGAAAATGTTCTCAGATACGATATGCAAATACAATACAGTAAGTGTAGTTGGTGTTTGTGTGCTTAAAAGGCTTTCAAAATTAACTTTAACTTTATTTATTTTTTGTGTTGTTCTTGGATGAATCTGTATGGAGGGGGCGCGCTGTAAATGTAGTAAGAAAAAAACAGAGCAAATGCCAAAAAAAGTATTGTTTTAAAATATGTTTTCAAATTTTCACAATTGGCACGGACAGTGGGCACGACATTGAGTACATATACACAGAAAGTTGGACAGCTTGAAAAGAAGTATGAGGTCTAGAGAGAATTTGGTTAGGTAGCTTTTAAAGAAGTTATACTATTTGTTCGTTAAGTAGGTTATTTAGTTCCAAGTTCACGTTCACATCAAGGCGCACACGTATATGTATGTACACGATGCATGTATGTGTGTATGTGTAAATACCATAGTCTTATAATATACATTTTTTGCTCTTAAATGAATCATTTTCATCATAAAAACCACAGAAGGGTGCCTGGTTAATTGCACCTATAGGGTTTCACATTTAAATATAGTATATTTTGTTTTTTTTTTCTCAATTCTTTCCAATTGATTTTATTTCTGATATGCAAAATTTATAGGCACACATACATGCATACATATGACTACTCATACACGTCCACCTTTACTTTACACTACCAATTTTGGTTAATAGAACACACACAAGCACAACTACATATTAATAACGTAATATTTACAACATTTACCAGCTTTATGTCAATTATTTTGTTAAACTTCCGAAAAATAAGTCCGAGCTCGCCTAAATTGAACAAAAAGATACACACCCAAACCAACGAAACGTGAAGTTGGCTGCGTGTTGACATTAATCGATATATATTGCTTTTTAACCAGATATCGGTATACAACATGCGGGTGGGTGTAAGCGTCCATCCCTGGGTGTCCGCCTTTAGTGCAATGATGATGGCGAAGGACGAATGGTCAGCTGAAGAGGAGTTGCAGCTCTTCCACGCAATGGAAGGTCTAAGACCCGTGGGCATAAACAAACATTTCTACATGTCTTGCATTTCGGAACGCCTCTCAAAATCACTTAATCGAGAAATGCCCAGCGACATAATCTGGAGGCATTTAAGTACAATGTACAAACTAAAAGAACTAGATGATCTTGAAGGGCTCCCATTTCCTAACGAAGAGCGTGAATTTTGTTTGCCTGAACAAGATTATGCCACGTTCGTGAATAAAAAGACTGTTGGCAACAACGCTGTTGAAGAAAACACAGATGCACCGGCTTCCATTGTGGCTGCGGTCCCCGCTGCAACAACTGATAGCAACAGTAAAAGTGAGTCAAGAAAATCCATTCTAAATTTTAATTATATATGTAAATCGGTTTAATTATAGGCACTAAGCTCGCAGTGGTGCAATCAAAAGAGACCGACAAGAAGATGCCGGCGAAGCTGTCGGATTTGCCGAAAAGACCCGCAAAACGAACTCGTGGCTCCATGTCAAATGAATCAATTAGCCCTTCCACCACGCCTCCACCCATGCAGAGCAGCAAACGCCGTCGAATTTAAAAGGTCAAATATAATTCTTTTTATTAGTTGTAGTTAAATCATGACCAAACTTTAAATTAATAATTAAATGTATATATAGAAGCTTCAATCATCGAAGTCACTATTGCTGGACTCCGTTTCAGTTGACTCTTTCTCTGGTTCAGTTGTGGTTTTCATCGAATCGAGCAGCGACTTCAGCAAGCGTTTATTCAGATGATCTGTTTGTGTGATCTCACGAACGGGCGGGTCCTGATGTGTATCATTTGTTTCCGTCGGTGGCGCTGGTGGTGTGTTTACAGGCATTGCATCGATGTTCTCCAATAATGGCATACTAGCTTTATTATTTAATTATTAAAACAGTCCGCTAGTGAATGTTTGTCTTTGTTTTTTCTTCTCTATGATACAGCTGCTAGGGCTGTAGCACTAAGAGTATTTATTTTTTGTTGAATTTAAATTTCGTTAGCCCTGGTGAATAACACCTCTGGTCTATGCAGTGTACTTCGCGCTTAAATCAATTTAAATGTATTTGCGGCAAAAGCGATACTGTTGGTTTTGCGTTTGCTTTTGCGGCACTAAGGTTTTCCAATATAAAAGATGCAACACGGAGATTGCGGTTTTCGTGTAATTCGAAGTCTCCTTTTAACAACACAACTTGTAGGGCTGCAGTAGTATATTTAATACTTCGTAAAATTTCAGATGTTGACAACCCTAGTTAGTGGCAGCCCTGTTCGCTTGGGCAGCGCAATTTCTGTCGCGCCCGAATTCAATTTTAATACGAGTTAAAAATGTTTGAAACCGAAGATATGTTACCACGTGCGGCTCCCAGGCCTAGTGTACCCATTCCTTTAGGTCATACTGATGAGATAATTAAGCCGACAGTACCTGAAGTTTCAATATTGTTCGGGCAACCGCCCCAGCAACAAGCTCAGCTTCAACAACAACAACAGCCGCAAGCTCAGCTTCAACAGCGACCCGCAGGTACTTTCGCTTCATGGAAGAAGCAAGTTCTGCCTCGTGTGAACTTTTCCCCAGTGCTGTCAACTGAATTAGGCCCAGCCACTCCACCCGCTGCTTCAGCAGTCGCAATCAGTGGAGTCGTTGGAGGAAATGAATATAATTTTCTACCGCGCAGTCGCGGCTTCGATGCGGAGCCGGTTAGCAATCTGAATCGAGGATATGCAGTGCCGCCTCCCTCACATTATCCACGCGAAACATATGCCTCAGATGAGCTGGTGTCTACCCCTCGCTCGTCCAATTCCAATTCAACTGCTACGGATGTACTTACAATTTGTGCCAGCACCCAAACAGAAGCCGACACTGTTTCAGCTGTCAAGGATTGCAGACTGGAGCCTGGCAATTTAATAGATAAGAACGATTTAAGAGAAGTGTTGACACTGTTGGAAACCATGCGCCAAGAGCAGCAGCAATTAAGACGCCTCTGCGAATCCCTGGCTCAGCAGCAACAGCAACAGCTGCAGCAGCAACTGCCAAGTGCGAAGACCTTCAAGGAAACCGGTTCGCAGTGTGCGCTTCTTGCTCCAGCTAAAAGTAAGTTTTGATTACAGTCGATCATAGTCTAGATATACATTATATATAATGACTCCTAGGCAATGCTGCAACAGTCAAACGTACTACACCCATTGTGCACGATTATATTGTTGAAGAGGAGGAGTTGCCGGCTAGACCATTGCCACAGTTCCAGTCACCACGTACTGCTCCCCCAATAGCTCAATCCACGGGATATCGCAGCAATACGCCTCAGAGCAAACAATCGCCCGCGTTGCCCGTCAAATCGAACACGGATAAAACTCTGGTCATGAACGAGTTGGCTCTGAAGTATTTGCCGCAACGACAAATCAACGAATTGATGGACGATTTGCATGTCCCACCAAAGACTGGCAACGAGGTGGTGTCAAATGGAACCCCATTGCGAGCCATTGACAACTTCACTCAGAGTCCGAGTAATATGTCAAATGCTTCCTATAAATATCTCAAGAAATATCGGCTGCTGCCTGAGGAACAAATGGGCTACGATCATCATCAGCATTTATTATCATCGCCGCAGGCTCGGGGTCAGGAGCCCATGCTGGACTTGGATAACATACGCAACCAGCCAAAGCTGCTGTAAGAAAAACCGAGTTTTCCTTTATTTTAATATATATAGTGTATATTTTTGTATAATTTTTTTTAAATTGTTTTGAAACAGTTTTTAGTACCATATAATAATTATAACTGCATCAACTAAAAGCCGAGGAGTACGCACAAAATGAAATTAGAAAACAAACATATATGTGGGCAAATTTGATTAAGACACACAATTAAATCATATAATCAAAACAATTATTGATCCAACTAACGCAGAACCAATTGCATTTCCGCTGCCGACTGTAGCAAAACTTTCAGGCCCTGCATGAACCCCGCACACTGAGCAAAGTCTGTGCCAAAGGCGATGCGTTGGTGCACCGCAAGCGCATTATTGTAATCAGCTATCTGTATAAACTGCACAATTTGGTTCAGATGTTGCACAGTTGCCGATGTAAGCTGTTGAAAAAATAGAAAACGTTTAATTAGCAATGAGTTTTGGACACTAATATATTTTCGAGTCTATACTTTTGTTCACTAGTTCAGGTATTCAGTACTCCAGTTCGATATGTTGATCAGTTCATTAGACAATATCGTTAACTTAAATAGTTCAATAGCAGTAGCTCATGAACAATTAAACTCAACGAATCGTTCTTGTGTGATTTTGTTCATGCCGGACTGAGCTTTAAGTTCACTTATCAACACAAAAATTCAATAGTTCGTTTGTGAACTTATACTATTCTTAGCCTAAATACTTCTTTTAAATAACGGTTATTATTTTCGTTTTCTTACCCGTTCGTAGCGCAAGCAATCGTAGAGATTTTCCAGGCGTTTCACCACATCCACAAATTTCCGTTTGGTGCGCTGTCAAGCGAGAAATTGTTTAAATAAATTTCACTAGAACTATTTTCTGTCTACTTACCGGATCATTAGTAGCGCTCAGACATAGGTTTTTGAGCTCCTCCAAAACGGTTTGCAAATATATATATTCCTCAGGCAATGGTGGCTTCTCCTTAACAGGCTCTGGCTGACGCTGCTCCTGAACCGGAGCTGGTTGCTCGGTATAGCCGAACGATTGCTGTTGTTGTGGCTGCCCAGGCCAGAATTGCTGCTGCTGCTGCTGTTGTTGTTGCGGTTGTTGATTAGGCACAGCCGCTGCTTGGAAATTCATTTGCTGTGGTTGTGGAGGAAAACCTTGGGGGTTATTGTTGGCAGTAGGATTGTAGAATGAAGTACCAGAAGGAGGAGCGCCCTGCTAAGGAAAGATGAAAAATGATAAATGTATACGACTGAGAGATACCCTGCTAAAAGTAGTTAAAGAAGAATAATACCTGATATTGGTTAGGATCCATATAGCTGTTCTGATTTTGATTGGGATCGCTGCCGTACAGTGGGTGTAATATAGGTGCTGCAGCAGAATCCGTTGCTGGTCGTGGTTTGGGCTAAGCATAGAAAAGTTCACTAGGATTAGACTCCACATATGGAATATATAAAGTGCAGTACTTACCACTCGAGGAGATTTCACGGTTGGTGGATCATTCCAGCCGGGTGGAGGAGTTGGATTACGTTGTATATTCTGCACAAGTGGTGGTGGTGCAGCGGCAGCCGGCATTGTCTCAATGGGTGCCACACCTGGTAGGTAATTGTTTTGAGTGGCTCCAGTGAAGGGAGCTGGATTATATTGCTGGGCCGAAGATAGCGCGTTGGTGTTGAAGGCGCTGCTATTATTCATCAGCGGCACACTGGCAGGCTGTGAGACAGGAACACCAGCGAATGGAACAGCTGCTGGAGCTGGCACTGGATTGTAGGCCATGCCATAGGGACTGTTTGAAGCTGCCACCGATGGATCCAACACGTATTTAGATCGCGAGTGAAGGCCAGTTCCTGGTGTGGCCGTCGTCTGCGGAGCTCCACTCGAGGAGCTGGCATTGCTGAGTGGTCGTGGCGGATGCGTTAGCGGTTCGGCTTTCAACTGCGGCGGATTGTAGATTTGTGTGGGTGGCTGAGCTGGCTGGAAGGGTGCAGCCGGCGGTGCTGCTGGCTGCTGCCAGCTGCCATTTGTCGCCGTAGCATTTGGATTGTATGGATTATAGGGCATTGAGTTCGCCGGGTTTGAGAAGGATCCACGTGGCTCCATTGGGCGCATATAGCCCATAGGAGCTGCCGTTGCTGCTGCTGTAGGTTGCACTTGCTCCACACTAACCGCTTTGCTGATGCGTTCACGCAGTTCATTCAAGTCCTCGCTGTCCGCATTGGCTCTGCCCAACGTCGTTATATACTGCAGAGCAGCGGTCAGGGCGCCCTGGGAGGCGAGTAGTCCACTATATTCGGATATAAAGCCGGCAAATCTGCCGGCTAGGTCCACAGCAATGCCCTGCTGTTCCAATGACTTGGTCAGCAGCATTACCACCTCGGCCAGCTCCTGCAACTCATTTGTGTTCAACTTGTAGTTCTGATTCTGCTGCTCCAATTGCTTCAGCTGGTACCAGGCAGTGACCAGCTTGTCGATGCTGCCGGCACAGATGTAGCACAGCATGGCATTGCGTGTCAGCTCGATATTGCTGTTGCTGGACTCGTTCAACAAGCGATCGCCGAGTCGCTCGCAAATGTCCACCACCTTGCGTTCGCTGTGCTTCAGGGCAGCCACCAGTGCCTCCTTCCAGGAGTCAACGGTGCAGCGATTGACAAAGTCCAGCCAATCGCGCGTGACCAGAGCCGAGATGACATTCGACAATTCGTTCTTTTGCTGCAGCAAATAACGCGTCTGCGTGCGTGTCAGCGTCTCTATGCCCGCAGTCGAGGCGATGATCAAAGCCTCCGGTATGCGCTGCGCCTCCAGGCAGAGCTCGACAGCAGCCTCCACATTGCCCGTGAGTATGGCCTCCGTAATCAAGCTGTCGGTATCTGGAAGCAAAGTAAATAACTCAGAGAATCACTATATATATATAATTGAGTATATTCACTCACGATCGCCGCTGGGTATCTTGAATTGCGGCCTGGCTGCAGCTGCATAATCATTCAAGGTTTGCTGATCGATGGAGCCATCAAATGGTGTTTTAATGTCGTTCGTTTGCTAAAGATGTAAATTAATTATCAGCTCGTACATTAACTTAATTGGATTTGTCATTGGCAATAGCTGAGAGAGTGTGATAGTGTGTAAATGAATTTCTTGCGCATCGAATTTCTTACCGAATTATCGGTGCTTGAGTTAGTGCTTTGATCGCATTCAACCTCAGATGAATCGCTCTACAAAGCAACCGAATTGATTGTTGGGCAAGCATGACAAAAAAACACTTGTTATCAGTGGAATATACAAGACGAGAGATGAACAGAACTGAAGCAATGCCCATATATTGATAACGTAATGTGGGACAAAAAATATGTTTATATGCTCATTGAGATAAGAGCTGACAATGGAGAACGGAAACTCACATGTGTTAGGGTTGATATGCGAGTGGTGAGCGTATCCACGTCAGACTGCGAGTTGCTCTCTTCGGCCTCTTTCACATACTTGGTGAATTTGCCATCGATGTCCTCCTTGTTGTAGCCTAAAAAGAGGATGTAAAAAATATGAGTATTACATCAGTTAGATACAAATTGCGGGTTTACCTAGCAGGTTGAGCATTTCTTCCTTGGGATTCAGTTCAAAGTTCGCCTTGATGAAGTACCAAATGTAACGACCATGCTGATCAACAGACTTGTCTGCTCGTTGCCTGCAATACTCGGCATAGTCAGCCTCCGCCAGGGACACTTCCAAGGCATTCGCGCGCTCCACCAGTTCGGGTTCGGTGGTCAACTGGGACACCGTCACCGTCTTCGATGTGTTATTGAAGCTGACCAATTTGCCGCCAAACTATAAACGAAACTCGAATTAGTTGTATATAATTAAGAAGCTATACTTTGTTCTACTCACACCAAAGGCCACACCGCATGGGCGTTTCATCCACTTGGGTGCGCGCGTCAGATCGTGATAGACAACTTGCGTGGCCTGCTGGGGCAGTGGAGCCTGAGCAAATTGATCCATGCCTGGGAAAGAGTCGGCAATCTTCTCGGATGTTTGCACCAGCTGGTGTGTGCCACCATTTAGGGAGTATATAGAAACAGCCCCTTCCAAGCTGGCGCTGGCTATCAGCGCTGGATTGCGTGGACAGAATTGCACATCTGAGTACCAAGAGGCTGTGGTGGCTACCTCTGAAAGGATTTCGCCTTCAGGTATCTTAGTGTTTGGATTCCAGCAGTAGATGCGATTATCCTTGCCGCAAGAGACCATCAAATCGGTGTCCTGCAAGCACCAGGACATGCCCAGAACTCCACGATCGTGGATCTGATACGTTTTTGCCGGCGCGGTGGCATAACGCAAGTCCCACAGCTGCACAACCGGCGCCTGATCGTCTTCCGAGGCCAACCAGACCTGGGTGGCCACCTCCGGGTGCCATTCGATGGCATGCCATCTAACCCTGGACTGAGTATCGGACAACTTGATAATCTGCTGACTCTTGCGCAAGTCCCAAATGACGCAGCGAGTGCTGAACACTGATGCCAAGATATGTTGCACTTGCCGGTTCCAAGCGACATTCTTCACATCCTCCAGCGGTTGTGTCTTAGCGCCTGGATTGAGCGGAGTAACGGGGTTATTTAAATCCCAAATGTAAATCTCTGACTCCGAAGCACACGAAGCCAGCAAATTGTTGAGAAATGGATTAAAATCCAAGCCGCTGACCGCGCCCGTATGCTTGTCCTGCCTTGCCACCAATGACTCCTCATTGGCCAGCATCTTAGCAGCGGAATAGACATTGATGTGTCCAGCCTCACAGCCGCCCACAATTAATCCATTTGCATGCGATGTATGAGGACTCCAAATCAACTTTTGGAATCTAAGAAAGGACATTGTAGATTATTAATTGCGATATATGTATATATTCAGTTGCTTACTTGAAGTCGCTGGGCACGCTAGCTTTAAGCTCCAAATCATAGCTGGCATCGCCAATGCTCGGCGAATAAATCTCCAATGTGGCATTTGCATTTGAATCGAATTGCTGAGCCGCTGTGCCGGCAGCTAACAAGATTTGTTGTTGCTGCGCTGGCGACCAGGCAATGTTCACCGTCTTTTGCAGCTCTTTGATTTTCATTGTTGTTGCGCTCTGCAAGTAAGATTTCGTTTACATTAACTTAATGAAATTTAAAGCCAATTGCAATGGGACGTCCAATTGGAGCGCGCCTCGTCATCACTTTTTTCTTCTTCAAAAAAAAACATTGGCGTGGCCAACAAATGCTGCATGCCGCATTATGTAAATTTGTGATAATAACAAATGGAAACTTACGCAGCTCTTTTTTCAAAATTTTTATTGTTAAAATAAAACAATAAGTATAAATGATTTTTTATTTTATATAAATAGGTTTTTCTAATTCGTTTTAAGAACTACAAGCTGTGGCACAATCGATAATGCTGCTATCGAGAGCAGGTACTTCGTTGGCGATATGCAAACAAATAAATATCGATGAATCGATTAATATATTTGAAGTATTTGCGTGTATATGTGCATATGTATGTATTATTTAAAAGTAAACAATCGTCTCATTATTTTAATGGAAATTTCGAAGCATTTGTTTTATTGATACAAATAAATATATTTCATGTATAGTTTTTATAATGCTAGATGTGTGCTACATATATTTATAATGCTGAGCATATAATTATTTAGCGCTAGTTATAGCAGCAACTCTTTGCTCAACTTTAGCGACTTTAGAGTTGATCGTTTCTAGATTTTGGGCAAAGGTTTCCTGCACAGAATGTAAAAGCTCTTTGTTATTAACCAAACTGGTGGTGATAGTGCCCTGTTTTTGCTCAATTTCCGCTATGATCTTAGCAAAGTTGTTGGCTGCAAAGAAAGAGCAATAGTTAATTATGAAACTGAATTTACTTCTGATATATTTCTTACCATATTTATGCAAAGCTTCGAGCGCTTGCATTCGTTCAATGACATGCGGCAACATTTCAACAACTGGTTCGGTGCGTTTGGCCAGGTCGTAAAGCTCTGCGACTTTCTGATCACGCTTGGCGTCCTGCGCACTGCCGCTAGACTTCTCAGCAATTGCATCCATTTTTCCAGTCAGCGTGGTCAGACGTTGCTCAATGGCATCCAGTTTATCCGGTTGGAGGAGAGCCGCCTTGGTGCTCAAATGTCGCACAGCTTCGAGCACATTGGAGGTGTTCGTGACGGCTGTTAGGCGACTGAGCTTCTCGGGCTGTGCACCCACCGCCTTTTCCAGCTGATGCAGACGCTGTTCGAGATTCGCTATGCGTGCTGTCGATGCCAAATCCGTGCCGGGTGTGGGCAGAGCCGTTAGCACGCCCGATTGCTTAAATTCTTCGACTTGTGCGACAAGTGCCTTCACTTGCTTATCATTGGGCATTTGTTCCTTGCCCAGCACCTGCTCCAGCTTCAATGTGTCCAATACTCTCTTAGCTGTGCTTATCACAGTGGCCACAGCATCATAGGATTGCTTTTCCTCGTCGGCAATCTTGCGATCCACTTGCAAGGCGGCTACCTCATTGAGTAGTTCGTTCATTTCAATTTGCAAGCGCTGACACTTTTGCACTGGCGTCTCCTTTTCCCCTAGGCCAACCAGCTCATACTCTCCGCCCCGTACATCGTAGCCTCGGCACAAGCGACGTCCAATGCGATCCGTGAAGTCGACATTTCCCTCGAGCGTTGCGTTGCTGAAACGTTTGTGAGCGATGCTTGGCGAAATGTGCAATCGCTCAATGGCCTCGTTTTCCGGCTCCTCTTCGTAGTAGTCGGAGGTATCGACTTCAGGATCGTCGGGAGTCTCAAAAACATCCGGCTGGTCATAAGCCTAAAGAGAACATACATATATAAATTATGTTTGTGTGTAAAAAAAGCTTCTTTCTATGAGTAATTCATCAAGTATTTATGTAGCTTACAATGCCGGGCAGGTTTTGAAATTTTGGATCGGCCATTATGTTGGGCACTGCGATTCGTTATCTGCGACAGTTTATTAACTATTTGCTAATTTGCGCAAGTTTGCAAAAAGTTTTATGAAACAAAATTGGACAGCAAAGCTAAAACTGATGTCATAGAAAAAGTGTGGCCTCATCAGCAAGGGCAAATATACCACGAAAGCAGCAAAACAGCTGTGCTTAAAAAATACTGCGTTGACATTGTGGAGCTCATGTAAATGAATTTTTCTTGAGTACTTTTTTGTGCGTTTTTACGTATTATTGTGTATTTTACGTGTCTATGCATACAGAAAATTAAGTTCTATATTTACCTATTCTTCCAATGTGTGAAATGCATGACCTTAAATTTGTAAATTTTCTTAGAGGACTACCATCAATAGAACAAGCGGTATTTTTTTGCAATAAATCTAACGGTCACATTGCCTAATAGTTCTAGTTGGTTTAGTGTTGGGGTAGTTGAACTAAAAGTCGGTTTATTAGGGCTTGGAATTTGGATTTAAAAAATAAATATATATATAAATATTTATTTATATATATATAGAATGTCGTCCTTGGACTATTGTCTATACAGCTACAGTGATCTGCCCCTAGAGGTATGCTGATTGTTTTGAGAGTTTTCTGTTGCTCGTGACTCAATGTCAGCTGACGAATTAAACGATTTTGAAATTTGATACAGATTGTGCTGCATATATATAAATATCTGGGCTATTCGGATTTGTTGGCAGCTGGCACGACCTGTCAACGTTGGAGAAGCGCCCTATATCACACAGAATTCATCGCACGCACCCGTGTGCATTTCTCGAAAACTGTTTTATCAGATCAACACAGTCCTGCCTTGGATTTGATGCGATGTGAGAGACGTTTTCGGCATTTTCTGTTCGAGGATGTGACGCTGGGTCAGGTGAAGGAGCTGATGACATTCATCGGCGAGTCGGCGCACTCCTTGAGCCTGGACAATGTGGACTTGAACGACAAACAATTCTACGGCATCCTGAGCCTGTTGCCTCATCTGCAGAGCCTCTCTGTGACACGCTGTTTGCCTTTGTTTATGTCCGCCACGTTTTTGGATAGCAATTCGTGTGACTTGAATGAGATCTCGGCACACTTGGCCAGCATCAGAGAGTTGACCATATGCAAAAATCAATACCTAACCGATGCCATTCTACTGAGGTTAACAGCGCTAATGCCCAATTTGGAATTGCTGAATATGTCCGGCTGCCAGATCTCCTTTCACAACGCCATCCATCGACGCTTTTATCCGAATGAGCCCAGCACGCCCAGTGAATCGGTGCTGACATTCAAATACATACAAAATGTGCTCAGCCAGCAGCGGAGAGTTCTCCACACTCTCGACTTCAGCCACACGCTCATCGGACACTCGCTGATGGCTCTCTGTGAGCTGAGCAAGGTTGATGAAAATGCTCAGCCTGGACTGCAGCTGCGACGTCTCTACTTAGCTGGCTGCAGGCAGTTGAATGCGTCGACCATACGCAGCTTTCTCTGCACTCAGTCTCAACTGAGTGTTCTGGATCTCTCGTCGACGATGTGCCTGAATGATGACTGCCTGGCGGTAATTGTTCAGGCGAATCCTCTGCTGCAGGATCTGAAGATAAATGCCTGTTCCGGCATCTCGAATACGGGCGCTGCAAATTTACGTAATTTGCCGCGATTGCGCCTGCTCGATATATCCAATTGTGATGGCATCAACAGCAGTGGAATCATAGAGGGCATCGCCCGTGCAGAGAATAATGTGCTCCAGGAACTAAACGTATCTTATCTGACCATCTGCGAAGAGTCCATCAAGTCCATAGCTAGAAATCTACATGCTCTACGCTCGCTTCATCTCAATCACTGCGTCAACGCAGTCACAGATGAGGTGATGCAGCTCATAATCAAGCAACTATGTTGGCTGAGAGAACTCTCGCTGGAGAGCTGTTGTCGGGTGAGTCAAGAAGTCTATAGAGATTATATAGACTCAACTGATTATGATTTTCTTTTAGCTCACAGATGCCGCTTTGACTGGAATCAATATAGCTAAGCTAGAACTGAATCGCAGCTCTGCTATAGGAAACACTTACCCACCGTCCGATGGATTCAGCGGCTCATTGCAGTCGATCAAGATATCGTTGCGCAGCAAGGCCGAGGAGGAGATTGTGCGGGATGCGAAACGGAAGCAGGCAATGTTCGCGGCTTACGAGATGAATCTGATCAACGAGGAGGACTTCGAGGGCCACAACATACAAGAGCTGCGCGGACTGCGTTGCCTCAATCTGCGCGGCTGCAATAAAATCAGCGACGTCTCCCTCAAATACGGCCTCAAGCACATTGAGCTGAGCAAGCTGTTGCTTTCCAACTGCCAGCAGATATCGCTGCTGGGCATGGAGACCTTGGTTAGCAACTGCCCAGCCATCGAGGTGCTCGATCTGTCCGACTGCTATAACATCAGTGATCATGGCATCAAGATCATTACGGAGAAGCTGCAACGACTGCGCTCTCTGGACATCAGTGGCTGCAGCCAGCTGACGGATCACACGATCGACGCCATAATCGTGAACTGTGAGTGCCTGGAGACGTTGTCCATTTATCGCTGCCGGCGCATGTACACGGACATCGAGGATCGGCTGTCGAACGTCCACACACTGCGCAACCTGCACATGGACAACATGAACAGCATCGATAATGCCGAGTTCTTTCGCTTGAAGAAGCGACTCGATTGCTGATATTTTGTTGCAATTTTCGTTGTATTTATTCTATATTATTTTCAATTGTACAATTTTCGCTAGTCAAGTTGGCCTCAGAGGCAAATCGAATTGAATATGATAGAATTGCACTCGTATAGTATATATATATATACTATATATATATGTATATCGCACAGATATGAACAATATGCTCGTTAAATGTCCACCAAGCAATTAGAACGTAACTGATTTTAATTTAAGCCAAATTTAGATGTTAAACATGGATTAAGTAGCTGTGATTTTCAAAGAAAATTCTAAAAAATTGAAAAACATTAATTGTGTGATTTGTTTTTATAAATAAGTTAACATATTTTATATTTATTGATGTTATCAATGTGTATTTAATAAAAAAAATATATATAACAATGAATTGAGTTTGCTTTTAACTTCGGTAAAAATGAATTCGATTTATTTGGTCGAGCATCCGTAATGTGTGTAAAATATACTTAAATTAATTAAAATATTTATTATTGAGAGAATTCGAACATATATCAATATTATTATAGAGATTTTAAACCATCATCATTATAAATTGTAGTAAAAACGAGACTAGGTTGGCAATCATGGAGTTCAGCCTCCGCCACCGCCGCCGCCGGAGAGTTCGTCCTCATATTGCTTGCGGAAGCAGTCGCCCACCGGGAAGAAGTCCCAGCTGCGCTGTTGATACATATTCCACACGTACGTCTCCTGGCCGGTGTATTCTGTGTCCGGTTTATTGATCAAATGCATCAGGAAGAACATATAGTTGGCCAGATTGTGCTCCTTCTGCACGTGAGTATCGAAGCCATGCGGGACTATGTCAAAGAAGTCCTTACCCATGCCACAAATAAAGCAGTTCGATTCCATATTATCCTTCACCGACTCCAACTGATCACGGAGCTCGCCGAAGGCGTCGATAATCAAACCCTGGATGATGGCCAACAGGATGACAATGACGAAGAAGAAGAATGTGATGTCGAAGATGATACGGTAGACCTCATAATCATCTCCGTCCGGATCCCCGATCTCGTCACCAATGCCACCGCCTGCTCTAACGCCCTTGTACAAATGGAAGACGAAGCAGGTCAACATGTCGTGGCACTTCTTGTCCACCTCCTCATCCTCCTCCTGTATGTAGAACTTGCGGAAGAAGTTGAACGCAATCACCGTATATATATAGACGATGATCGTGAGCAGCATCACGGTCAGGACGAGCTGTTTGCCATTGTGGGTTACGGACTGCAGGATCGTACGCAGAGTCTTGAAGCCAACGGCCACATCCAGCAAATGGGCGGCAAAGAAGAAGTTGTTGAAGTTGCCCATCACTGAGAAGCTGAAGTACCACAGGGAGTAGAGGAAGGCGTTGTCCGTAAAGGTGACTCCCGCCTTCCACACCTGATAGCGCCAGTCGATGTTCATGATGTACCGCAGAATGCCCGTCTCCTCGCTCTCCTGTGCCGTAAATGCGCTCTTCTCCATGCCCAGCAGATTCGAGATTGAGTCAAAGTCGTAGGTCTCGCTGTACTTCTGCCTGACCTTCTTCTTGACAAACTTGTCCCAGTAGTTGACAGGGAAACTCTTGGCCGATATGACCAGCTTATCCCAGTGGGACTTGAAGTCATCATCCTCCGGCTGCTCGGCTATGAAGAGGCCATCGAATTCCAGGCGACGTGCGATCTCCTTTTCGCGCTTGAATATGGCCAGTGGCACCTTCAGGTGGTAGTACGCGATCAGCATGGCCAGAGACACCAAGGAGTGGAGTAGCGCAGCTATGCGCAGCACATGCTCCATATAGAAGAAGTCCTCGTCCACATGCACAAGCTCCGGTATGTCATCGTCTTCGAAATCTCCGTCGCCCGACCCGTCGCCTGAACCACCCAGGCCAGAGCCGCCGATATCAGCACCAGCTCCCGAGCCGGAGCCCAGAATAAGTTCCTCCTCAGCTGATCCCTCGGACTCCTCATTGAATGAGGTCACCTTATAGAAGAGCAACATGAAGTTAATGCTGAAGGCCAAGACGAGCGCCACGTATTTCAGATTGTAGAAGTTTCGAGCCAAGAAGCTGACGGCGCGGTGCGTGTACTGCGAGAAGTCGATCTGGTGCACCGCTGGTGTCTCTTGTGGTGCCGATGAGGACTTCTTAGCCTCCGCCTCGATGGACGCCATGGCTGCCTCTTGAGCCTTCTGTGCCTCCTGACGTTCTTGGGCTGCCTTCTTAGCCGCCTCGCCGCCGAGCATGTCGACTATTGAAATGGGTTCCTGATGCAGTTCGCCCTCGAGTAGTTCTCCAGATGCAGCTGCGTCTTCTGGGCTGGATTCACCGCCCTCCTCCACAGATGAGCTCGCCGGCGACTCGTGCACCACCACCTTGTACATGCCGTTCTCCTCTTTGTTTATGTCCAGGCCAAATGCTTGAACCGGCCCTGGTGGCTCCTCCAGCGGCAACGGCGGCAGCGCACGTCCAAATGTTTCCTCCTCAACTACAGTCTCTTCCTCCTCCTGTTCGGGCGCGGGACCACGCATCAGATTCAACAGAATGCCAAAGATGTAGCGCACCACACAGTAGTGGGCATAGCCTGTGTAGTAGAACATATAGAAGATAATCTTGAAGAATCCAACGATTAGTTCAGGTATCGATTTCGTTTGCATGACTCCAATTTGGTGCTTGATGTTCGAGGGACTCAGCATGTGAACTCCAAACTTGAGGCCGTCCTTTACGGCAGTTATGGTGCGCCTAATCGGATCCCGAGCTGCGCGCTCTTCCTCTTCTTCGCTCATGTAGGAACTGTAGGCCGTGTCCCGCTTCACATTGCCGCCACCGTCGTCCGTGGCCATCAGGCCAGATGCATGGGTCATCTCAAAGATTGCGTCCTCACAGAAGTTAACAAATGCTTCCAGCTTCTCCTTGTCGCCACCCTCCGTGACAATCGAGTAGAAGAAGGCGCGTTTCGATTCGCGAATCTGCGGCTTCTCCCACTGTTCGATGTTCGAGTCCTTGATCTCAAAGTAAACACGCTCAATACGCTTCGAGCTGCCTAGGATTTCGATGCGGCCCAGGAACGGCTCAAAGTAGTTCAGCACTGAGCCGGCTGTCTCCAGGAAGCGCGCCAGGCGCGGCTCATTGGGCATGTGTTCACTGAGATTGGTTAGCAGCACAGCCAGGTTGAAACCGATCTCCTTTGATGGCTCGTGGAAACGTTCAACAAAGGCTCTATAATCAATTTTGCCTTCGTGATTGCGTTCACAGCAGGCCAAAAGGAAATCCATTTCCTCCCTAAAATTAGAAATGACAAATGTAAGGTAAATCTCTCAATCTCTAAGGAATCTTTTCTCTTACGGTGTGTAGTTCTTGGACTGCTCCATTTTCTCTCTGAAGTCCTTGGGTATTACCCAGCCCTCGTTCTTCATATCAATCTCATGGAAACTGGGCGACTCGATCAAGTCGGCCAATTTCAGGAACATATCGAAATACTTGAGAATCAGCTCCACATTGCTAGCCGACTCCACAAGCGTATCGACCATCTGCTTGCCAATGGTGCCTGGGAAAATTTTTGAGGATTATCAGGTTGTTTCAGAGATTCTTCTGTAGGACCTACCATTCACCACATTGCCTTCCAGCATGGACAACATCATGGTGATCATATCCTTTTGCAGATTGAGCAGCTCCTTCAGCAGATCCACCTGACTCGAATGCTTCGAGAGTTTGTCCTGCATGTGCGAAAATAGAAACAGAAAACCGCCGACCGCATCCCACAATCTGGAGTGGGCCAGGGCCTGCTGATTCAAAGTACATGGACCCTGGATGACCTCAGTGAGGGTGTTGAACACTTGGCTGGCCACGCCGATGGCCTTGAAGAAGTTCGCCTTGCCAGCCGGGTCAATGATCTCCTTGCTGGAGTAGTGCCAATAGAAGTCCATAATCGATTCCTGCAGACGCAGCAAGTAATCCACCGTGCATATGACCACATTTACTGTGGTTGTATTGCCAGCCTGTGTGCGCAAATAGTTTTGCCATTCTGGAGGAGATTAGGGCAGTTTATAATATGCATATAGATATCATATCATTGATACTCGACTTACCCAAATTGTGACCCTCGCAGGTCAGCTGAATGAATCGGAATAGGGCACACGTGAACTCCGCATCGTGCATATTCTTCTCACCCGCAGCGCCCTCGGAGCCGACACCAAGACCTGCACCCGCACTTGGAATATACTCTTTGTTTTTGTGGTTTTGTGGTTTACAACGATAGCGGGGATCAGGTACATATACATATACGGGATACGGGATATAAACGGCATGCGTGTGTATATGTTGGATGATGATTGGGGGAAAGTAGTTGGAAGGAGAGACGAAATCAATAATTGAACTTAGAAGAATGCAGCATGAGACGTGATGATGCCAGAATCACAATAATCATAATAATCACACTAATAATCATAATAATCATAATCATAATCATAATCAAATATACGTAAGGAGCTCAGCAAACTGAAAGCAGGAGCACATCTGGTTCGCACAGCCAGGATAATTAAGCAGGAAACTTACCCTCGGCCTTTGTGTTGCGCTCGAACGCATCCAGATCGAGCACGCTGCACGAGTTCATCAGCCCCGCGATGGAGGTGAAGAAACCCACATCCTTCTTCTCCTTCAAGTGATTCAACATACCCATTTGGATGTCAATGTTGCCGCCACGCAGTATGGCGATGCCCAAATTGAGTGTCGTCATGACCATCTCCGAAGGTATACCTTTGGAGGCGGATATGTGCAACAGCACCATTTCGGCAACGCCACGATTCGACAGACGCGCTTGATGGAACAGCAGCTTCTGCTTCTCCATCTCTTGTTCCTGTCGGGAGATGAGAATGTTGGATAGTTAGAATATATATTAAATATGAATGTTAGCTGTAGCTGTTAGTGGAACAGTTGGAGCTTTGTTTTATCTTAAGTCAATCAATCAGTCAGTTAATTCTAATAATTTCAGAATGAATAGCTCAATAAATCAAATCTATCTGATTCATCACTTTTCAAGCTACCCTCGTATATTATACATTATATTATATTAGCTGAGTTCTGTTAATAAATTCAATTAATCAATCCATCAGTCAAGCATCATTAAATAATCCCACTTGAACAGTCTAATTAGATTTATTTTACAATATTTACCATTAGTTGGGACATGCGCCACTTTTCATTCAAATTAGAATTATTTGCAAGCATAATTGGGATTAGGATAAATTAATACATAATTTAGTATTTATTTTTAGTTTTTTTTTTTTCGTTGCAAATTCACTCAGCTTACATGAATACTCGTGCCTTCACCCTCTTCGCCGCCCTCTCCACCTTCGCCTTCGTCGCCACCTTCCTCTTCCTCTTCGCCGCAAGACTTGGCTGCGATTTGTGCGTAGGACATGTACAATAAATCCTCTTGAAGTGCGCCGCTGCGCTCTGTCATGGCACCGCGGCAGAAGGTCGTGACCAGCTGTGTCAACGGATCTGGCTTGCCGTCTGTTTCCTCCTCGTCCTTCTTCGACTTCTCCGACTCCTCAAATGTCTGAGTCAGATCCTCGATCATGACCTCCTGACCGACGTTCTCTTCCTGCAGCCATTGTTCGTAGTAGGTGCGCGCAAAGATATTGCAAGCACGATGTCTGCGAGCAATAAGAGATCGTTATTAATTGCAATTGGAATATGACAAACGTTAACATAAGTCTCATGCTTTTAGTATTCGAGTTAAACTGCTAAAAACACTACGAAATAAAAGCTTATCGGTACGCCGAACGTCAAATAAAACCCTTGCAGATCTGCAGATTAGAAAAATAACTGTTTTGAAAGGCGGAAAGCGGACAGGGGACAGAGTGACCATGGACATAATACGTATTAAATACAGCAATCTGCAAGGGCTTAAATACTAAAAAAAGAAATAATTGCAATCCATTGCATACTTATATTCATATGTATTCGTGTATAAGTTGATGTATAAGATATGTGTATGTATATGTAGATATTAGTATTTTTTTTCGTGGCTACCACCTGCTCATACGATATAGATGCTTGGCGCGTAAGCTTGAAATAACTGCCTGGCGTCGAGCGACCGAAATTTTGGAACTCCAACGTTTTGTTTTGTTCTTGGCGCCGGATGCCTATATGGAGCGTACAATAGCAAGCAAGAGCATAAAAATACATACATACATATTAAAAGACAAAGATGAGTTACAGCACTACGGTCACACTAAGTGGTATTGCGTTTTAGTACATTTTTAGTTATTTGAAATCAGTGGGTGAACGAAATACAAAAAAAAAAAGAAAAACAAAGTGCGAAATGTGATGAAAATTATAAATAATATTAATTCAAATCTGTGTAAAGGCCTAACGCTTGGTCCCATGTATTAGCTAAAGCTATATGTGCATGTAAGTAAATAGAGCCCGCTTCTAAATAACTAAATGTTGATCTTCATATAAAGTACCGTTACTTTACATACATACACACACACACTTGAGCTGATCAGCTTTAGCCGTTGTACAAACGTGCGCACGCATGTGTATTAGTAATGCAGTGAATATATCGGTAATAACCTGGGTAGAGAATGTAGCGATGTCTGACGGAAACATGCGATAACGGCACGCTTCCTTTGTATTGACACAACGCTCCTGTAGACATTTTTGCTCTGCTGTTGTGGATGGTCGATCTGTAATTGTTTCGTTCACGATTTGGTCAGCAGTTGGAAATTATATGTCGTTGAAATGTACGTTATATATTTATTTGGGGCAAATCGTATCGAAAAGAAAAGTTAAAAGTGCAAAGTTGAAAAAGTATATATAAGTATAAAAGTATATATAGTATATAAGTAAGTAATATCAGTTGGTATTGAGAAATAAATATATATATAAAATACAAGAGAGAGAGGAAAGATACTTGTATAAGAGTATATGTATTTGCAATACCATATGTGGGTATAGAATGTCAACCCCCTCTCCCCGTCTACTTACCATATGCAGGCCAAACAGAACCTTAGCCATGGCCACAATCCGATCAACGGTCTCCGTCGTCTTGTCTTTACCCTTCTCATTCGAATTGGCGTTCACCTTCTCCAGGGCCTGCTCATCGACTGGCTCTTCAGTCTTGCCCAGCTTCGAGTAGAGATAATGCTGCCACGACATCTCATCCGACGGATCCAGTTTGTCGGGCAGCGTCAACTGATTGCGTGCAAATTCTATGACATCGTATTCGTTCATCTTCTTCAAGTATCTGTCCTTGCAATGCTGCACCAGCTCCTGTTCGCGACCCGCGAATAGATTGAGGCCAACGGGCAGTAGACGCTTCAGACAGGCAACCATTAAACTGGCCTGCACCTCCTTGTCTTTGTCGCGTTTCTTGTCCCTGTTCTTCTTCTTCTTCTTCACCTTGCCACCCACTGCCGGCACGCCCTCGGATATGGCCGATCGTCGCGTAGCCGTAGGCATTATCAGAGCCATATTATCAATTTCATTGGCTGATATAAAGTTCTGCTCCTCCTTCAGGAAGTACTGACTCTTTGACCAGATATTAAAGATCTCTGCCACATGATTGTACAGCTCTTCGGCCTCGGGGATGTTATCCTTCAGCCAATGATTGCGCTGCAGATCAACGTATTTGATGAGCAGTGGATAGAAGGAGTATATGTCTCGCACAAGCAAATTCCAATCCTCTTGAAGTTGCGTTTCCACTTGCGAAGTATCATCTGTGGCTGACTTGATGAATCCTCGCATGCTGTCCTCCTTGTGTAGCATATTCTCGGTACGCTTCTTGACACGCTCGGCCAAAGGCAGGAACGGATCCTTGAGCAGCTCCTCTGATGTATTGATGATTATCTGCTGGGTGTAGGCCGCAATGCGTGTCATCCAGGGCGCATTATCATTACCGATGTTTTTCTTGATCATCTTGAGCACATTGCGCAGCAGCGAATTCATGTGGTCGGCTGTAACCATGGTCACATGATTGCCACTGGTCGGACTCACGTTATCCGGACCCTGGGACCACCAGAAGGGCAAGTAGGCACAGAGCAGGGGCAATATAACATCAATGATGTGCGGTGCATCGGCATAAGTCTTATCCGACTCAACGAACTGATCCACTTCAGTGAGGATCGCTTCCAAATTGGGCATACAGCTTTCCATTTTGACCATAATGTCCTGAGCCTCCAGCGAATGATCCGCAATGCGATTTAGCAAGGAGTACTGATTGTGTTTATTGAGATGCGGTTCCAGATAGGCAACTGGGAAGCACGAGCTATACGCGCCCAAACAAGAGCCCAAGGCAGGTCGATGTCTCTCGATTTCCGTTTTCAGGTATTTGCGATCGTGTGTCAGTGTCGCATCGGTGCCCAAGTGATAGAGCGCAGCCAAGATCTTATAGGAGGCCACTTGGATCTCGTCAAGTAGCAGATCACTGCCGTAATCGCAGGCAGCCAGGTGATCAAACATCGCAGTCAGCACTGGTAGGACTACTTGATTCACATAGCCCAGTGACGTGGAGGTCTTTAGATGTGTGCCACGCAAATGGCTATACTTTCCATCCTGCAGATTCATTATCGTGTTGCCCAGATCATCAGATGTTTGATTGAAGAACGTTAGCATCGACGTGCGTATGAATTCTGGGCAGTTCTTGGTCAGAGTCTTGGCATCTATGCCCTTGACAAGTACTTGGAGGCAGCGCACTGTGATGCGCACATCGGGTCCAAAGGCGCTGAGGCGATTGCGCAGCAGAGCTGCCAATTTGCAGAATATGGAGGCAACCATTTCCTTCTCCTTTAGCGAGGCGGCGCCAATGTTATTCGTTGCCGTCGCAATGGCAATGAAATAATTGCGATGCGTCGAGAAGTATTTCTCCATGAGGGGCAACACCACTTTTGAGAAGAACTTGATGTCACGGGATGCCGTCTTGAATGAGGTGCGGCGACTGAACGTGGTCGATGGCTTCAGTAGCTTCATGTTGATAGTGGCACGATCCAGATATTGGATAAGCTTCTCCAGCAGCGAATAGGAGAAGCGCAGCTCAACGGCAGCTTGTGTGGCGCCACCTTCCTCAACAGCGCCACCCTTCGAGGGCCTACAAATAGTCAGGGTTTTATAATTAATGAAATTTTATATATATTCTAGAGTCAATGAAGTTTCATATATATCCTAGAGCTATCTTCCTTACTTGTGCAATTTGTATCCCTGATACTGCATGTACTTGAGGAACTCCTGCGAACGCTCGCGATCCTTCTTCTTCTCCTTGTCCGTGAGCAAGTCGTAGGGCACCAATTGTGGATGTATAACTCCGCCGCATCCATTCAACTCCTCGTTCTTCTTCTTCGCCCAGATATCGTGAGAGTTTTCGGCCAGACGTTCGGCCATATTTTGCATTTCTCTGCTGAGCGTCAGGTTGCTCATGTCCACAGGATGTGGATTATAGTTGAAGGGGCTGCCCTCATTCTGAAAATCATGCTATTTGTGTAAGCACCAAAGTGTTTTCAAGTAAAAGTGAAGGTAGAAGTGGAGAAGTGGCCAATTGTTCGATTGGGGTATTCCGTAATTGTAAGCGTAAGAAAATTTTGGAAAGGTGTTAATAGAATCAATTTTGGGAAATATTCATATATGTATATATGTATGAGTTAGTCTAATGCTGTAATAATACATACAATTTGGGGCTTCGATTGACGTCGCGTCGAGCCACGATGATTGAGTGGCAAATCGATTTCTGAGTGCTCCACGGTCCAGCCGATGGCCAGAAGACCTTTAAGGCATTCACGCACCGGATCTCGGTAGCGCTCACGCTCCTGTGAAGATGTGTGAATAAATATTAGTTTTATATACAGATAAATTGAGATTTATAGATGTATGATGTCGATTAGCGATGAGTTGTATGTCCATTAGAACGTTAAGAGTCGAGCTGATTGATATTGATATATGCATACTACGTACATATTCACTGAGCATATTGTAAGGCTTGAGACGTGGGTGCTTGCGTTCGATATCGGATCGAATTTCGCCATATGTCCAGCTGCCCTCCAAACGGCGACTGGCCCAAGCATCGTGATAATGTTCGCTGAACTTTTGAACCAACGAATTCAAATCATTGTCCAAATGTACATTGTTCGTATCGATTGGATTTGGCACATATTGTGGTTGGTCTGGGGCACCCATTTGCCTGCCATAATAGTCCTCATCGGTATTCTTCGATAAGCTATAATCCGGTGGCAGGGCACAGCCGATGGCAATTAGACAGGGCAAAGCTTTACCGAACAGTTCCGGGTCATAGTCCATGTTGCTCAGCGAGTCAAAAATATTTGAGAAGAGAAGCATCGTTAGACGCTTCTCCTCATCTGACGAAGCTCCATACGAGCCCTGGCCTTGAGTCGAGCCATAGTACTTAGCGCAGCGATCGAAGTGTAGTGTGAGCAGCTGGAAATACGAAGGAGAGGAAGAGTATATAAGTTAATGATACTCTTTAAAGTGAGTCAAGATCATTTTACTCACCCTGAGTGCGACCGTCGTATATTCTGATAGCTTGGACACATCAACAGTCAACTTGCGCAATAGCTTTAAGAGCATGGCAGGTTGCATTTGTGATGTTAACGCTACTAGAAAATCGGATACTGCCTCTCGCTGCCCCTTGGTTAGCATACGGTTCTTGGATAACCTGTAGACCGTGTGCAGTGTGGCATCCAAGAGACTTGCATAGTTCTCAGCCTCGTTATAGAACTTTGAGTGCTTGATAAGCAGTGGCAAAATGGAGTTGCCAATGTAGCGATTCATGGCCAAGGCCATATCGCTCTCTGAGCCATCGCTCTTATCCAAAATTGTGGCTGTACGCAGATCTGGCAGAAAAGCGTCTTCCAGCAGCCGATAAAAGAGATCTTGTGTCTCAATGCCGTAAACACGTTCCAAAAATAGGACAATACTCTGTTTGTTATTGGGTAAGAGGCCAGATGGCATATCCGATTTCGGTTTCTCCTCACCGGGAGCAGTTTGGGTGAGCGTAAACTTAAGGCTTAGCACACCTTGAAGGTCTTCCAGTGGCACAAGAGATCTCAAAATAGCTCTAGCTCTCAGTGATTCGTTCTTGCCTTGCTCGATCACAGACACGTCGGGGGCGCATCTGCCCAGCAGGTCAACAAGTGTACAATAGAAATTCAAAATGGCGGCACCTGTATCGATATAGTCCTCGTCTTCTTCGCCCTCCGGCAGGGGATGCGTAAAATTTAGTCCAGCTATGGTACCCTCGGCTTCGTCTTGCATTTTGCAACGATCCGAGATGCGCTCCGACATACGATTGGCCTCGACGATTGCACGGAAGAGACCTTCCCCTTCTCCTCTTAGAGCCGGTCCCAAGCATTCTGGACGACGGATAAGAAGACGAATGACAAGGTTGGCATTCTCCTCGACACTCTCGCCATTGACCCAAACGCAATAGCGCAAAAAGTCCAGATATCGTTCACCCTCGACCGGGTCCCAGCCCAAATCGGGATAACCCTTCTCAACAAGCTCCGAATTGCTTTGCAATCCACATCTGGACAGGTAAACGGCAATCTTCTCCAAATAGTGTTCCCTAAGTGCCAGAGCTAATTCTGTGTTCTCCATTAAACTCGAATATGCCACATCTAATGGGGTGGAACCACGCAGACTGGGCCTGGCTAACAATATGTTCGCATTGTCCAGCAAAAAGTCAAAATGATCGAACATCGCCTTCTGATTCTGACGTCCGGTACGGCAAAAGTAACATAGGAAGCGACAGCAAGCCACAACCATTTCGTGCGAGGTGTCTTTCTCCTTCGAGGGCACACCTTCGGCTCCCTCGGTCTGGGCGGGGGCGTCGCTTTGTGCCTGAGCACGACGACCTAGAGTATTCATCATGACGGCCATTACGTTTTCGTGTACACGTAAGATGCGTATCAAATCTGGATGCTGGAAGAATGTGGCGTTGTTTACCAGTTTCCATAGACGCTTACGCATCAATTCCTCTTCTTCCTGGCTCATTTGCACGGGCAGCAATGCTCGTATTTGGCTTAAGCCAACCCACATCTCAGCAACATCATCTCGTGCCCGATTGTTGATCACATAGGTCTTTTCGAGAGCACGTACCAGCTCACCGACCGTATCGTATTGCCGTACCAGTAAGCTGAACATTTCGCGAACTAATTTTGGATTCTCGATTTGTGATTCTTCAGCCCAGCTGACGATGGTTTTGATTAGGACCTTGCGGAAAACCTCTTCAGGTGTCTTTTTCTCAGGCTCCTCCACTTCCTTGGGTCCCTCCTCTAGCTCTTTGACGGTATTGATGAAATTGTAGATTTTTGTTATGGGTCCCGTTTTGATCTCTTCGATTGCGGTAGTCTCAGTACCATCCGGCTCCTGCAGCGCATTCAGCGATACCTTTTGCATTAGACAGTCGTGGAATTCGCTTAAGCGACTGCGCAACTCAAGACCACAGGTGCAATTATCCTGATCGTCAGCTTCGAGATTCTTAAAGCACAGAATCTGGTTCATTTGTTCTCTGGGTGGACAACGGAATTCCTTAGTCTTTTTGGCCGCAACAGCACTTGGCAGATCTGATTGTTTAATCTCAATATAACGGCGCAACTGATCGGTTTGCAGATCGCCCACGAAATCGTGCGAGAACGCGATTATGCTCTCAACGCGATGACGCAGCTGTGTGTCGTACAGATGATGCAATAGGTAGCACATCTGCAACTTGGCTCCTTCGGCCATTTTCATGGTGAGCAAACCCTTGCGATGCTCATCCTTGCCCTCTGTAAAAATTAAATAAATCAATTAGATATGTCACATATATGGGATATAATGAATATAAGGAATTTCTTCTTTTGCTTCTCTCCCACCTCTCGCGAAAGTGGCATCCCAAGTCTCCGGATCCACCATTACTAATAGTTTCTGAACGTCCTCATCAGTAAGGACGCCGACTAACAGTAGGCGATCCGTTAGCTTAATGAGTGGTCTATAAAAATTAATGAAGATATATTAAATCTGGGATATATGTGTGATGTATTCCATATACTTACAAGAATAGATTCTCATTAGTCCAGCCGATGGGATCACGGTTATGCACTTGATTTATTTCCACAGCATCTTTAAGTGCTTCCATTACAAATTCTCTGACTACTTCTAATGGGAACTTCGGGGAATACAACTGATCGATGTTGGGTATCGGTTCGCTGGAAACACTTGGCATACTAGATGTTGCAATCACAGGGGGACTGAACGGGTGGAGTTGTTGTTGTTGTTGTTGTGATCGGTAATCGGTTCGATTGGTGGTGCATAGAGTGTTGGATCAGTGCAGGTGTTTTTTTTTGGTTTTTTGTTTTGAAAGTATTGGAAATAAAATGAGTTATGAGGAAATCACAGGTGCATCATGACAAAAACAAAGCAGAGAAAGTACAAATCATTTGTACTCAATGCTCGCCGTTGAAATGGACAAGTATGTATATGTGATAAACTACGACAGTGTGGTTACCCAAGGAACTTGGCTTAGATCGACTGCACTTACGTGATTTCCGTCATACGCAACTGCGGACGCACAGACTCCGTGACAAGCGAACGAAGCGAGTGGCGCATCTCATCCTCAGCATAAAGTTCCTTCAGTTCCGCACCCAATGGTGTAATATATTCATTCTTGCATACCTCCATTGTGGTGGCGTGCGATTCCAAATGCAGCGCTATCAGCAGATCATAGAATCCCTGACGCAACGGTCCACTCATATACTCAGAGCGTATGGCATAGAGCAGTTGCTTCTGATCGACATGCTGGCAGAGCGCATGTGCGGCACGATAATTGGATTGGTAGCACAGCGCAGCATAGAGCGTAAGGGTATGAGCATGGAAAGACAGAAGTTTGTCCATTTCAATCAGTTCCAATATATCGATGCAGCGATCCTCTTCAGGTATGTGCAGGGCCAGCATTGATACTGGATCTTCGCAGAGCATTGACCAGCCACGTATATCGGACAGCTTCAGCGCATGCACCTGCAGCGAGGTATTGGGCACACGTGCCCACTGATGCGGCCGCAGACACTGCACCTTCAATCGAGGTGGTGACTGCGGATTGATGTGCTTGTCACTGGTGGGCAGCACCGCTGCTGATAATGGCAGCGTGGTTGGAGTGCGGCCTAGCTCAATTTGCAGGATCTCCTTGCTGGTAGCCTCAACGAAAATCGCCGGAAATAGTTTGGTATCCGGTTCCATCATCCAGCGATGCGAGGTTTCCTTGCCCTCGCAGGTGAAGCGTATTATGCCCGTGGCAGTGTCCACAAAGCAACCGACAAACATACCCTGCGAAGCACCTTTGCCCGAGGCATCTTGTGTTACCTCGTTGAAAAGCTCGTCGGCGCGTACGACGTAACAGCTCTGGCGATCGATGCGCTCAATGGGCACCTCGTAATAATCCTCAATGTAGACCGAACCGCGTCGCACTTTGTTCTTATTGAATTCGCGGCTATGCAAATGGTATTGGGTGGTAACCCAGCCCACGTACACGTGGGTGGGATCCTGGCCAGGGAAGATGCGCACACCGTAAAAATATTCGTTAATCAACTTCAGGCACTCGGCATCGAACATCTCATTGCCGGATGATTCGACCGGGGGCTGGCCCAAATTCGTAGCGCTCAATTGCTTTGGTCCCTGAGGCACTGGACTGGGCGGTATTTCGGCCTAAAGGGGGAGAATATATAAATATAATATATATAGATATGATTATAATAGATTTAATTTCCTACTTACATTATTTAGACGCAAAGTTGGCGTTCGTGTTGTCATCTGCTGGTTAACCACGTTCCTGCCATGGGCCACCGTATTCCTGCGCTCCAGCGATGTGTCTGCTGTTCTGGAGCCATTTTTCTCACGGCTCTGATCACGTGACTTCTTCGAAAAGAACTTGAACGGGCTGCGGCCACGTTTCTTTTTGTCATCCAGATCATCGCCCAGGCCATTCATGTCCAAGACGGAAGACGAACGCTGCATCTCATCCAATGCAGCCGTCATATCGGTTTCAAATGTTATGTTGCGGGTCAGGGAACCTTTGCGTGGTGGTCGTGAGGGTCCACGCATCATATGCTCTGCCTCCGCCTCGGCGTGATCATCGAAGTTGCGAGTCAAGCCCTTAATGTCGTTCATGTTGAAGCCGCCCTTGAGCATGTGATCCATATGTGCTGCTGTTTGAGTTTGCATTTGGATCGCTGCCTCTTGTGCCTCGCGCATTAGGCGATATTGGCGCAGCTTGATCTCCTCCCAGCGTCTCGCCTTTTCCTGCTCACTGATGAAGTCGCTCATGCAGGTAACAGGCAGGGAGAGACGCAGGAATTCCCAATTCGCCTTCTCCATGGTCTCGAACGTATTATGCGAGATTTTCAAATGTGGCGGAGTATCAGCTCCACCAGGTATGCGCGTCACATCGATGCGACAATCCGGCATTTCCTCGGTATTCTCAAAGATGGGTTGATCCTTGGTATACCAATGCGTAACAGGGCGTCGCATATTGCTAAGGAATGGGAATTGATAGGATTTATAGTTTCACTAAAAACATATTTTTTCATCTAAATACTTACACACAGAATGGCTCGTAGCCCTCTTGCAGACCACATGTGGTAAAGAACTTTAGGGAGTCCACATCTTGGCCATAAATCAAACGCGCCTTCTGCCCCACACCCAAAGTGCAGGCGGGCACGAAGCCCACGCCCTCAGCGGTTACATCGGCGAACGTTGTCTCGCCACCCAAGGCGTCCATAAGTAGTTCTCCATTCAATGAGAAGCCTGTGTAGATAGTCATTTTTGATTAGTCTCTGAGTGAATGTTTTGATTAGACTTGTTATACTATATATATATTAAAGGATCTAAACGAAGCTGCTTTTAAATAAATTAAGAGTTCTAGTCAGGCTGCAATCTGCGCAGGATCATAAAATTTGTGCGTACTAGTTAATCGATCCTTAATGCCTTGACTTTCTAAGTAGAAATCAAAATTCATCAAAAAGTCGCATCGCACTAGAAAAAGAAAAACAATAAAATCCTATGCAAAATGCGTGCGTATTAGATTCTTTGCAATTCTCTGTTTGCAGTTCATCTGATTAGTTGGCGAAAAAAAAAACAGATTCAGCTGTTAGATGTCATGCCAAATTCTCATATATATATATATATGTATGTATTAGTACACGGACGGAAAACGAAATTGAATTGGCATGAATCCAATTTCGTCTTCAATCATTGATTAGTCAAAATTTAAGGGTGTAAATTTACAGGCAAATCGAACTAAGTAATAAGCATTTTTTAGATGAGCTGATGTGTCACCTTTTGCTCAGGTTGTCCTTCGATATTTTATGCAATAGTTAGGCTTTTGTGTTCAAAGTAATAAAAATCAGGTGTTAGGGCATGGGACACTTGTTGGACTTCAAAAAAACAAAGTTTAAAGTGATCGAAAATGGACTAGAAAATATTTCTAAAAATGCAAATTTCATTTTCTTTTTTTTTTTTGTTTTATATAACATTATCCGATTGGTATGTAGTTCGATGTGTGATGCCCTGTTCGAAATGTCGTCTATATGATTATAATATATTTTCGTTCTTAGGCTGTCGGGTTGTCGTTGGATCTTTGCTGAGATGGTTTTGTATGACATATTGGATATGTACTTAGCTGTCGTATAGCAGGGACCTTGACATTTAGTAGATATCAAAAGCACGGATGTACAAATCTTGTATTGGGGGTAGTTTTTTTGTTTTTGTTTTACATTACAACAAACGAGCATTCAGAAGCAATTCTTACTAATTGTATGATCGGCTAGATCTAAAAAGACGCCGACTATATCCCCGGGTCCACATTGTTTACCAAACGATTCACTGTTGCCACCGTAGACTTTCTCTTCCTAAAAATTGGTAATTTGATGTTTAAAATGTATCAATTGATCGCATGATCTATCAAAGCCCCAAGTAAACGTATTGTTTGATTGGTTTTCGTTTCTTTTTTTTTTTGTTTTGTTTGGTTAATGATCAGATATGAGAGTATCGCTAAATTATATATATAACAAAAAAGTATTGATTAGAAAACAAAGAATTGAATAATAATAGTAAAAAAATTAAGTTGAGTAGAATAGAGTTAAACAAAATGCGTTCGATCATAACGAAATTTCAATAAGTAAAACAACGTTGCTAACGTTGCCAGTGCAGCTAGGATCCTTACTGATGGTTTGCTCCTTAACATCGATGAAACAACCAATGACGTCACCAGCCTCATAGCGAACACCAAAGTGCTCGATCGTTCCGGCATGCATTTTCGTTACCTATAATCATTATTTTTTTTTTGGAGGGTTTTCAATTTGAACTTGCATTAAAGTCTAACCGAGACATCACATTACATTTACCCAGAATGGAACCTTTGCTCATCATAATATACCAATCAATGGCAGAGAAATCCTACAAAATGAAAAGCTAGAACCCTGCATACTCACATTGTGTCCATCGAATGCCCAGCTGGTGTCTTCGCTGCCCAACATGGCGCCCGGATAGCAATCGGCGCGTGCCCAGCCAACGCGCATCGGACCCGCTGTCAGCACCTCGAACTCGAAATACCATTTGCCAGAGGTTACGGCATAATTTCGTTCCACTCGATACGTGCGGAAGGCTGCGAACTTCAGACGTTGTGCCTCGGCGAGCAGAGCTTCTGTGCCCTCGCCAGTGGGTGGATCCAGGACATAGCCGTAGACCAGCAGGGTACGCACTGTCTCGGAGGCAGTATCGCGATTCGCCTTCTTGATGGCCACGTCGACCTTGGCATAGGGCACCAGGTGAGGGCTGCGATGATTTTCGGAGTCCTCGTTTAGGCCGTAGGTCCAGCCCTGTTGAATGCGCTCGCGCGCCCACAAATTGTGCGTGTTCTCGGCCAACTGATCCACGAGTTCCTCCAGCTTAGGCGTCAGCGTCACAGCGCTCAGATCGAGTGGAGCTGGCTTGTAGCCGTTGGCCTGCATGAATATCTCATTGGGCAGGCGCACGGGTCGTATGCGTGCCGGTGGCTTGTCCATGGTTATATAGTAACCCAATGAAATGATAGTTCTATAAATGAAGAGAATATATTGAAATCTTGAATATATTTTAATAAATATATTCTGCTTACTTTAATGTTTGGACCGCTAGTTGATTGTCGTAACGCTTCTCAGCAGCTGGCAGCTTCTCGAACTGTGTGAGACAGGGATGTATGCGATGGTAGTCCTCACGCTGCTCTCCCCAGGTCCAGCCAGCGTCGATCTTATTCAAAGCCCACATTTCGTGTATATTCTCTGCGAGCTTCTCCTTAATCTGATCCACAGAGCTGGGCAGGGAGACGCCCGTCGTATCCACGGGCTTGGGTACAAACGGTGTGTCGTCCTCGATGAGCCAGGGACCGGCTAATACGTTTTTGCTTAGATTACCAAAGTAAAAGCAGGGATCCAAGCTCAAAATCTGATGCGGCATAAGGCACTGCACGAGCGCCGAGAAGCCCACGGGTGGGGCATACTTCAGGCGGCCGTGGTCGCCGCCAAACAGAAAGCGACAGCTGAGCTTGGACGAACAGCTCATCACTGGGAAGAACATGCCGTCCAGATTGAAGTCTCTGAAGCAGCCTCGCACCTTGCCGCCATTGAAGGTGAACGTAATGACCGGCACGGACAGATCTATGGCCACGCCAATGACATCGCCCTTGCGGATGTACGGCTCCTCGGGCAGTGCGTCCACCACGAGTGTCTTGCGTCCGCCCGTCCACAGATGGGCGCCATCGAAGCCAAAGGAGTAGAGGTCATCGCCGACGCCATTGCCGCCCCACTTCTTGCCTCCACCCGGGTAGGGAACATAGCCGGAGGTGTTGGCCCAGCCAATGCGCAGATGCGGCATTATGTGCGTGGTTTGCTCGATATGATCCATGGTCACCTCGAAGTACCATTTCTGGTACATGGACGAGCCATCGACGCGTCCCACAAAGATGTTGGGTCGTATGCTCGCCACATGATCCACGAGCAGTGTCTGCAGCAGCAGATTCTTGCCGGGCAGCAGGAAGTCACAAATGTTGTTCTGCGAGGAGCGGACCGCGACTCCATTACCCACACACAGAGAGCAGAGGACATCGAGAACCTTGGGATCTCGGCCGTGCTTCTCCAGCAGCGATATAATCACTTTAATATGCTCGTCCCTCATCATGTTCAGCGCCTCGGGCGAGTCAATGAGCACACAATGGAGCACATCCAACATGCCGGAGCCCTCGCTGGATGCCTGCGACCCCAAGCGCGAGAAGAGCCAATTCAGGCGATTGCTGTTCGCGAATTGGGCACAATTGGTGTGATTGCCCTTGATGATGGCGGCCAGTAGCTGGTACAGATAAGTGGAGATTAGATCCCAACTCTGACCAGTCTCGTCGCCAGCCAGAAAGCTGGCCAAAAAGCCTTGCGAGGTAATTATATTGATTTTATCAATGGCCTCCAAAATGAGATTGAGCACGCCTTCCTCCTGGAACAGATCCTGGCGATTGCGCAAGGCACGAAAACGGTTTTGCTTCTCCTCGTGTTCTATGGAAAAAAAAAAAAATAAATAAATTATAGCGCTAGTACATTTATAGTATAAATAGTTAACTTACCCATATCATCTTCTGGCTGCGAAAAGTAATTGATTAAATCCTCCAGGCACATGACCATTTCGTTGAGATTAACTTTTTGGAAAAATATTGAATGTCGACGATTGGATTGTAGGGTTTCTAAGGCGCTGTAAGTGGTAGAGTTTGTTTATATATCATATTCGGAACTATGTGAGGTTGCTCTTACGTTATAAACTGTGTGAAGAGGCTGCTGCACTTTCGGATGACGCGCGCCGTCTTTGATTCCTCTTCCTGGGAGCGCGAAAAGTCCAGGCAATCGTCCATTTTACCCTCCTCGTGGAGTATGGCCTGCTTCTCTTCCACCTTGCCGACGCCCTTCTTCTTCGTTTCGTAGCTCTTGTAGCTGAGCCACAGGCTCGATTCGCAGTGCTGTACGATGACGGTGGTGTCACCGTATTTGATGATCGGCGAGCCGATTACTTCTAAGTCTTTGTCCTCGAGAACTTTCTTTTCGTCGTCCTTTTCTTGCCTCAGGCAGAAAGTCGTCGTTGCAATCGATGCCTCCTCCTTCTTGACGAGGATTAGCTCGTTGCTATCGTTGACGCCCAGATAGCGTCCCGTGGTTATATGACGTATACGCATGGGATGATACCAGTTTATGAAGCCGCCCGTCCATTTGGTCCGCGCCAGTTCCAAGCGCCACAGAGAACGTGCCTGAGCCATGACCACGCCGCCCTCGTATATGACAATGCTGTGGAGGACTCGCATTAGTGGTGTAATTGAATCAATACGGACTTAAGTTTCGGCTTACTTTTGACCTGCCTCACGGCCCCAGGTGCTGGGTATGGTCAGGCACTCGTCGCCGCCGTGAAAGAAACGCAAGACATCGCCACCGAACACATAGCCGACATACTTCATGCGTGAGATGCCGGTGCCGTAGGGCTGTACGGACCAGTGGGTCACATGGAAGCTGGCATTCACAATGGACTGCTCGTTCTCCTTGGTCGTGTGCAGATACCGTTCGGTGGCAACGGACACCAAAATCAAATCATCGCCCACACGAACCTTTTCACCCTCGGAGCGCTGTTTGCTCGCCGGATGAACGGTCCACCAGCAGGCCTCGCCCTGGCTATGCTCCTGCAGACCCACGTCGAACGAGAGCTTATCATTCGACGACGATGTTGACAAACAGGCCAGATACTATTTCGTCGGTTACAATATAATTAAATTCATTTGGGATTATCTATTGTATGGCATCTCAGTGTTTAGCTTACCATATCGCTATTGTGATGCCTCAGGAGTATGGCGTTGCCATAGAGAAGAGTTCTATGGCCGGATCCGGTGCCCTTGCCCTGCAGATTTGAATAGTAATTAGTAAGTGCAAGCGAGAGCTGATTCTTAATCGGATTAAGAAAAGGTATATGCTTGGTTCTACAATGTGTGTGTGTGGAGAAAATTGAAAGAATTTTATGTTTGGCTCACTCAGAGAAATTCCTAGCAATTGATTAGATTATATTGTATATACATATCTACTTGAAACAAGCTTAGATTTTCTCTGAGTGTACCGTGGCAAAGTGTGGATAATTAGCATTTGAGTAGTTGAGAGTTTTGCTCTTGAAGTTAATTGAGAATGCGATGCTAGCAATTCGCCCTTAATGAGCATGTCAATGAGTTTGTTAAATGCGGTAAAGAGCAATCGATTCCACGGTCTGATTTTTCACAAATCGTAGAAAATCATATACAAAGAGACAGACAGAAAGAGAGAGAAAGATAAAGAGAGAGAGAGTGAGTTACACACAGATTTAAACTAGCTGAAGCCCGCTGGACGAGACATTGAAGCAAAGTAGCAATAATAGCAATTATAATATAGTAATAATAATTATAATAATTATACTAATAGGAATAAGTACTACATTAGACCGGCAGAGTGAGATAGAGATAGAATAGATACAGCAAAATAGTTATAGTTATAGATAAAGAAAGTATAGAGAAAGAAGCGCGATTTTAAAGTCAAAAGAACGTTCTGTATACTTACAACTTGACTATCCTGTTGGGTATTTAGAAAAATTTTGAAAAATAACGAAAAATTTATAGGTTACAATTTGTGTAAAAAGAGAAATGGAAATTGTAGTGAGATCATCATGCAGAAAGTATATATTGTATAAATCGAATGTGATAATATATAATAATCCAAATTATGGACTAGGAATTGGATAGAGGAAGAGACGAAAGTAGCGTAAGACTTAGAGTAAGGAAGAGGTAGACTTGATATTTTAATAAGTTTTCGTGTTGGTTTTGATTTGAGGACGGTTTCAACACATGCTGTAAGTGAGTTCTTCCATTGTTATTGATTGCGTTGACTTACGGTCTCTGATCCGGCTGCTGTCACCAGTTCCTGGAGCGCACGCACCGACAGCGCCTGCTCGATGACAAAAACGCATTGCGACAAATCGGGCGGCACATTTTTATCGGCAATATTTTCGAGGAAACAATGCCGATTACCAAATCCCTCGGCGGCCAGACAGACACGTTCGCCAGTCGCTGTGCAGGAGAGCGTGACCATATCTTCCTGTAAATTGAGAGATCAAATTTATTAATCACAGTGTTTATTGATTGCGCCCAGTCAGCAGGCAGCAGGCAGCAGGCGCCGGCATGTCATGCAAAATAGCAACTGCCAATTGGTTTGCCCAAGCGTCCATTCAACCAGAAGCTATGCCACACGCAAAACGAGGCCGATGAATCGATGCGAAATGGAGCGCTTACGTGGATGTTGCCAAATTTGAGGCAACAGCCACACAAACCCGACCTCAACCTCACCCAGACTCACGTTCCCAAAGTCATCTAAGTGGGGATGTGCAACCAGAATTGTTGTCTGCTGTTATGTGTGCGTGTGTGTGCGTGTCTGGTGTCCAAGTTAAATGAACGGTAATGGATTTCGAATCGAACAATTTACATAATTTAAATCGAAACGAATCGCCCCATTGCAATAGTTAACTCTGGTCAACTGTTTAGAGACAGCAACACTGGAGTTGCATATTTGGTTTCCTTTTGTTACTGTTTTTCGTTGTAATTCACAATTAATTAATGCTTGATTGTCGAGTAATATATTGTGGTTATATTACTATGAGGAATATGGATTTGCTAAATGGTCTAAGCTTAATAAGATTATATTTTGTTTATGGTTTATTGAGTCCATATTGGATTTGGATTAGGATTTGGTTCTGGTTACCAAGAACTATGCAGAATATATATTTTTAAAGGGGTTTCTTTTAAGTTTTGCAGATCTTCGAGTATTACTTAAAAGATTTGTGTGTTGTTTAGGTCTTTGTTACTACAATTTTCCCAAGGTCACTATGATTAAATCTCTAAAAGACAATATTATTATTCTGTAGCTAAGACAACAAAATAGTCAGATAATAGGTTGAGGATTGCGCGTAGATGTTTTCTTTTAATTATCTAGACTTAGATTACTCACTTGACACTTGTTTAGGAACAAGCTCTTATAGCAAAGAGCAATGATTCTTGAAGGTTTAGTTGTCAGTGGGATGGTCAGCTACTTGGATTCTATATAATTCTTATAGGTTAGATTAAATATAATATTCTATAATATTCTCATCAAATACTACTCTTTTTAAAAGTAGAAAATATAGAGTAATTTGCTTACATTTGCTTGTAAGTATTTCCGCCAACATTTTGTGAAACTTAAGATCTTTATCGTAGCATAACTACATCTAAAATTCAACCTATTAGATTCGCACAGTGACCTATTTGGGTCAGCGAGGACTGTAAATACAGGCTTTGCTATAAATTCGAAAGAATTATCGTTAACTCTAATTTAACGGCAAACAACTAAAAAAAAGAAAAGAGAGCATAAGGAAAAAATTGCTCCCCCGGCGTAGCTGTCCGGGGAAAACAGCAAATCGAATCCCCCAACCGCTCGAACGTATCAAAATGGTCAAAGTGAAAAAACACTTACAGTCTTTCCAGAGCCTATATATGCGAAGCATATTTATTGAATTTGAGCATCGGGTGAGCGCCGGCGGGCAGCGGCAGCAAAAGGAAATAGATACGGATACAAAGCATAGCAGAATGTGTTTATTTATTGCAGCCAGGTGCTCGGCGCTGACCTTCTAGCCCCAAGGGGCAAGCAGGAAGGCAGCCAGGCAGGCGAGAGCCAAGGCTTACCAAAGGACGACTGGTCACTGCTGCTATTTATTTATAACAGACGCAGACGCAGCTCCACACTCACATTCACACATAATGACTGTCATTTTCGGCGTCAGGTGTAGTCATTGATATATCTATCTATATAGATAGATGTATATATGTTTATTATACACATATATATATCTATCCATCTCTTTTGTTGTGTTTATCTCTCGTTTATGTAAAGTAAACCAAACAAATCTGGCGAGAGCTTAAAAATTTGCTGTGATTGAAAACTGTGGACCTGACTTTTCGTATTTATTGGCAGCCATAAAGAAAGTTGGCGCTGTCTGTCTGTAAAGTCGGCGCCCATAAATATCCAGCATCCTTTATGGAGTCCTAGCTAACATATATGTGTCTGTGTGTGTGTGTGTGTGTGTGTGTCTGTGTGTGTTTGCTTTATGACATCAATTGTGTGAAATCCTCGCTAATATTTTATTGACTGAACGTAATTGATTTGAGATGCTTTCCAATACTGTTCATACGATGTGATTTCTGTTCATACCCATTGAATATGACTCAGCAGGATAATATGTTTTTGAGCGAATGTATGTAACTGGCTGCTGTCGATGCTATATAATATATACATATATACTTCATCAATATAAACTTCTTTTAAGTTTGTTGTAAAATTCCTTTTAAGTTATTGATAAGTTTTCCATTAAAATTAATAATTTATTGTATTCTAAAGATCGAGTCACAAAGTAGTTCTATTTCAAGTCCATAATCTCATATATTGATATCGAGAATTTGTGTTATTGTCTTACTTATCCAAAAGTAGAAACTTCACGACTAAAATCCTTATCAAACTATACATGTATAGTCATCACATTAAGGTTCTCCTTAAGTATACACGAATAAAAAGATATTTTCTGTTGCTAACTCCTAAAAATGCTAATATATCTTAAGAATAGGACGCTTGGGTATCTTCTAGTCGGGCACTTCCAACTAGCATACTCTTACCTATACCAATATTTATTGTTTATTTTGAGTACTTACCGTACGCAGGAATGAAACATCATCCTGTTCGGAGCCACCTTCCGCTTCAGCCATTTTGCCGGTTAACGCAACGACTGCAGCGTCCAAACAGTGGTTGATGCAATTCTTTTTGTAGTATTTCGATTTGTTTGTCTATGCGACCGGGTAACTCAAACGGGTCTCTAAATGGATTAAAAGAGATTCGAATTGAGAATTGCGCCTACAAAACATACATTCAAACACATTCCTTTATCATGTCTGATTAAGAATTTGACATCAAAATGCAAAAAAAAAAGAAAATATAAATATAAATATTTTTGTAATAATTACAAAATTCGGTTATGTTTTGATTTTGTAAAAATAGATTCACGAACAGCAGAGAGCTCTCTCTTTTCTGTGTTTGTCTCTCTCTCTTTCTCTCTCTCTCACTCGGCTTCTCTCTTTCATTCTCTCACTCTCTCGTGGAGGGCTCGTCGGGTCTTTTCATAGTTTGTCATATGCTTTGCTGCTTGCCAAGTTCGCTCAGCTGTTTTTTCTTGCCGGCTTTTCTCGCTTTTCACTTTTGTTTTTCCTCGACTTTTCCTTGTCGCGATTTCTGTGTCATTTGTCATTTGCGATTTTGCTTTGCTTTGCGCTTTCGCGTGTTTCTTCAATTGCCTCAGATGTTTGTTAATTGTATAAATAGGCAGATTAGATTTAAGATTCTCTGCATGTGATTTTGGTGCCTTGCCAAAACTTACTGCGGACTCTTAGCCGCAAATATGCGCATGTTACGTAGACAGAACATATGTATCCGAATAGATAGATAGAGACTGAGGCATTCTTTTGAACGATCAGAGCATGACATTAAGAATGTGTGTATGTATGCGTAGTTAATTTAGATCGAATATGATATTCAAATTGTAAATATATATATATGTATATATATATATATATATATATATATATAGTTCTATAATATGCATATATATTATAATGTATTATATTTATTTATATTTCAGATTGGGAACACTTGAGTCTCGTTGTTGTTGCTTTTCACTGGGACACTGTGCACTGCGCGCATCGGTAATCCAGGGTCCGATGGCACGCAGGGAACGCAGCATCCATATACGATATATTGGAATTTGTATACCCGGCACTAGCACGAACTATAATATCTATTAAAGATTTCGATAGATATATGTATATATTTTTATATATACATGTGTGTGTGTGTGTGCCTCAGCTACTTCTTTCAATCTTCAATCGGGTTTGCAGCACTGTCGTGTGTTTATTTTTGGGTATCATCGGCGCACGAACGCGCCAACCGAAGCAGCGACGAGCGCACACATGTCCAAAAATATCACACGCAAAGACCTGGGCAGCCACAAAAAACTAGCACAGAATTTGAATTTGAATTTTGGTGAGGCGTTTTTCACACATTTTTTCATATTTTCCTCGAGCACTTTTCATTCGAATTGCATTTCTTATGCAATTGATTTTGTTTGGAATGTCACACGCGCTGGAACTCGACTCTCGCACGCATGGATTTTCCACGAATTTCCACGAGCTCCAACGTGAATATGTATGTGTGTGTGTGTGAGTGTGTGCACACACTTATAAATTCTATACTCGATACAGCTGCTGTGGGCCAACGGACCCACAGGCCAACTTACTTTTCGTGTCGATATTACTCTCTAGACTGACGAGCAGACTCGGCCAGTCGGCGACGGCGGCTGCGAAAGTCCCGATTGCCAAATGCCGAGCGAACGAGCGGCCGAGCGCCCAGCGCCAAGCGCCAAATATTGCGGCACGCAGCATGCGGCAACGGTAAATCTATCTCACTGCACAGTGGTTCGAGTGAATTGAATTTATTTAGTTAACTTAAATTTACATTAAGTTATTTCAAATTGTTATTTATTTAAATTATTGTTAAAGGCATTACAAATATATAGACGTCATTAATGAACCAAGCAATCCATTATATTGGGAAATTATATTATATATTATATTTTATATTTTATAATTCTTATTCATTTTGTAATATATACTTTATATTTATTTTATAAAACATATTAATTATATTATAACAATTGCTAAATGATGATAATAAAATAATACTATCACTAATTTTATGGGGTTTTTTGTCCCACTCTGTGGCTTTGCTGTTAAGAATTGCACCAGAAAATTGTTTATTCTTTTATTAATATAAATATGAATATATATTTATATTTAATATTATTTTATTTATTTATTTATTATTATTATTAATTATTTTATCGAACTTTCAGTTCAATCAACTTACACAGTTATTTTGCCTTTTTCTATAGTTTACTTTTCATACCTTTTTCGCATTGTTTCAGCCCACTGTTGCACGAAGGCAATAAGAGCTGCTCTCCGTGTGTAAGTGGGTAGAGTGGGCGTGGCACTCGAATGGGCGACTGTCGGCTGGCAGCTTGTTGCCTGTTGCTTGTTAATCTCGCTCTCTCTCTCTCTCGCTTTCACTCACCCTCTCCCTCCCTTCCTTTCTCTCTTTCACTCTGCCTTTAGCCAGAGGCCTCTATTTGGAACAGCTGTTTTGCTTGCTGGCTTCGTATAGATTAAACAGAAATAACATAAACATCTCAGCAGCAAATTGTTTCTTGTATAAACTTATTTTTAAGTAGTCTCTCGCTAAGTGCCCGAGGCATTTGCATGCACACATACATAGATACATACATATATAAAATGTGAGATGTGTAATAGACTTGATAAAAATAACATAAGTCTTAATATATGTATTTATATGCATATACTAAATGCCTGCCCAGACATTCATTTCATTCAACTTGAACTTGGCAAAAATCATGTTTTAATGAATGAAATCGGGGCCAAGAAAACATTACTCAACTCTTACATGTAAATGTCTTATAGAAAGAGAGAGGGAGAGAGGCAGAGACAGAGTGAGTGAGTGAGAGGGATGCATTCAATTGGAAGCGCTTGATATAAGTTTCTTTCAAGTTGAAAAGTTTCATTCTATGATTCGCAGGATGCGTAATGTAAATTATTGTGCATTGCAAATCCTTTTTGCCTCCCCATATCCTTTGCCCCCACTTCAGCCCTGCGAGAATAAACATTGAGCCAACTTTGAGCATAAATTAGCCATGTGTGTGAGCCGTTGGATTCAGCTCTGTCTGTGTGTGTGTGTGTGTGCGTGACTGGTTGATGCCCACCACTGCAGTGTAGCGATAAAGTGCTGCATATTAAAATCTTTCTATGCCTCGAAATGAATTTTGCGAAAATACCAAACAAAAGCCCGACTTGCGCTGCAAATAAGGATACGCTCTGCTCGGCTATGCACACATACATACATACATATATGGGTTATGTGCAACTAGAACGCTTAGCCGCAATGAAGGATTTTGCGATGCGTGTTTGGTGCTTGGCGCACTTTGTTTTGGTTTGCTCTGGCTGCCGGAACGAATGCGTAACTCCAGATTTCAGATTTCAGCTTCCAGTTTCCAGTTGGCTAATGCCCAGCTACAGCATCCCATCTAAGTATAACAAATTGTTTATGCAAGCGAAACGTGATTTCATTCCATTTGACTGCATATATGTGGCTGTGACTCCTAATCCCTGCATTCAAGACTGTTTGCACTAAACTTGTTTAATAAATAAATATGGCCGTAAATATTTATCTAAATGACAGTTTGCGAGTGCATTTCAATGCAATAATAATAATTTTCATAACATTGACTTGCAGTCCATAGAAATTGAGTTCTTTGGTAAGTTTGCAATGAAAGTCTGACAGGATATAGCTGTGTTAGAGCTTATATTTGAATAAGCCATTAATTCTTTAGACTTAGCTAGACTTATATCCTATAATGACTTATCCTATATGCTTCACTTTCTTGGAACATTATCAAGAACTCTCAGAATTTCTGTTAATATAACATTATTTTACCAGCTAACATTATTCTGTGATTCCACTGTTTATGTCGCCCTGACTAACAGATTTCTGTTAAATCAAACATTTGTATTTCATCCATTTAATTTTCTGCTCACCTGGTGCTTCGGCTCGCCAGCTGTCGCCTCGTGTGTCTATGCAATAAATATGTTTTTTTTTTTTATTTTATTTATTTGTGCGTCGATTTTTTACATCTCTTTCATAGCTCGCAAAAAAAGTTGCAATTCAAATGAAAGTAGCCGAGCTTATTTAATGTTTTAAATAACTTTTTTTTTATTGATTTTGTATAGTACATTGTTTCTTACTTAAATTTGATTATTTATATATTTATGATTTTTTTTAATTTAATTTTCTTTTAGCAAATGTTTTATTGAATTTATAGAATGCTTGTTTATTTAATTTGGAAAATTTACATATATTAATAATTTAAATGAAAAATAGAATAAATATTAATTTTTTTTTTTTTACACATACTATTCATATAATATTCTATTATTGTGCTAAAAAAAGTCTTAAAAGTTAAAAAAAAGTCATTAACATCCAACCAATGGACGCTATTTTTCACCCCCCCCTAAAAGTATGCAACAAAATGTTTTAATGCACTTTTTTTTATATATATTTACCTACCTTTCTTTTGAATGTGGCTGCGCCCCTCCATTTGGCAGTGTCTCTGGGACGCGTTCAATTTTTTTTTTGGACATGATAATTTGTAAATTTTCTCGACAATGGCCGTGACAATGATTATGCCCACAAAAAAGTTTTCTACAGCCATGGCAAATGGCCTTTTTTGTTTGTTCTTCTTGTCTCGCTGCCTGCTCCGATTTTGACCAGCTGCAGCGTGGCTTCTGTTTTGTTTGTGTGTCTCTCTAGTCGCTGGACAAAGTTTTGGCCAAGGTGGCGTACTAACAAAACTTTTCCATTTACTCAAACAGATGAACTGCTCGCGCGCTTCAAGGCGAGTTTTCTTTTGGCCGCGCGTTAATCCTTTTAGAACTGCGCGAAGCCTGCGAGAGCATCGACTTGCAAGTACTTCCTCAGCTATTTATTGAAAGAGCAGCCCTAAAGCGAATTATCTTACCTCAAAGTGCTTTATCGATGGCAGCGCAAAGCCAAGCAGAGTGCGTGCGTGTGTGTGTGTGTGTGTGTGTGTGTGTGGGTGTCTGTGTTAAAGCATTCTTTGGCAGTTTGGCGGAACTAATTAAGTTCAATTTAAATGAAATACGAGCTGCGATTTGGGCACATGGAGAACGTGGCGAGAACGTCGAACGAGCATCATAAAGTCAGTGAGAGTAAAAATAATGCACGCACACATCACATGTCCAATGGGCCGTATACGCAATCTGAAACTGGGGCTACGCTGCTGTGAGCTGCTGGGAGCCGCTGTTAAATTAATGCCAGCTCGTAAGTTTAACAAGGAATTCAATTTTTTTTGCGCCACACCAAGTAAGACGAATAGTGGATACTTTCTTGAGGGCGTTGCTACGCCACGCCCATACCAACAACGCCCAAAATTCACAGCGCGCACACACGTTTGCCCCATGCCTTAACCTCCGCCTGGCAGGCTGCCTGACTGCCTCCTCTGGTCCTTTTGTTGATTTGCCACGCGCGTTAGTGTTTTTTTCTTGCTCGATGAAAATTGATGCGAAAGTTTTCATCATTAAATTGTCCTCTTCGAATAAGAACGTGAATGCATTAAATATTGTTTTATTCTTTGTTTTTTATTCATTTTTTTTTATTCATATATTAACAGATTTCTTAAAAATGCAATAAATTTCATATGCATTAACCCCATTCCATCAAATTAATTTATATATTTTTTTTTACAATTTTTGACTGCATTTTTTTCGTTTTTTAGCAAATAAACTTATATTTAAATTTCGTTTTTTTTTCTTGTTTTTTTCTTATTGTTTTGCTTTAATCTCTGGCTTCTGTACAACAGCTTAGCTATATGTATATTATTTTGCATAGATGCTACATAAATGTAATCGAAATCAATATCATCACCATTTAAAAAATCATTCACAATAGTCAAATCGTTTTTTTTTTTTTTTTTTGTTTTTTGGTTATATCTTTTGTGTGTTTTCTCTTTGTCTATGTCTATGAGTAGCTTCTCTGTTCTCTGTTCTGTATGCTAGTTACGTTGCTTGAGTTTTGAATTACAATTAAACTAAATTCAGTATTTCAAGTCTTTGTCCTTTCGGTTCCATTAAACTACATTTAAACATATTACATATGCTGTATTAACAAGAGAATTTTTATTTATATTTATTATATTTTGTTTTTTTTTTTTTGTTTAACTGTGATTTCGGCCCGAATTAAGAAGAAAACATTTGATTCAATTGGTAAATAATTATTTGCTTTGTTAACAAATCTCTTTGGCCTTGCTTTTAACTACAATATAAGCATAATAATCATAATAATAATAATAATTACAATAATAAAAACTTATCAATATATATTTACGTCTAATAATTTAACATAATTAGTGCTTAAGTCTTATTTAGTTTTCCCCCATTTTCATATGTTAGCATTACAAACTAAATAAATACATGCTCGTACCATAGCTGCCACTGTGTGTGTGTATGCGTAAGTGTGTGTGTGTGAAAGTAATATACATATATTAAGTTTAAAAATTATAATTAATTTAATTAGCCATAATTAAAGACACACACACATAAATAAGTATTCTCTATTATGCGGGGAAGACATTTTACTTTTGAATACCCGTTCACGTAATGCCAAGAGAGAATTTTGATATCATGAGAATCATATTATATATAAATGTATTTTATGGTAGGCAGAATCTTGAAACTTTGAAGAACAACTGATGGTTTGATGCTTTAGGTGCTAAAATTCAGAAGTTTGACATCGGATTGATTTACTTGAATGAAATATTATATATCTATAGCAACATTTTTAGAGTTTTATAATCCTATTGCTTGCCAAAATTAGTTTTAGAGCTTGAAACAGCAACTATTGATAATATTTACCGATAGTTTCATTAACAATATCGGAACACATAGATTTTGTAATAAATATAGCTTAAACTTAAAACGTGAACGAGTATTATGCAGTCGATGACAACCGACTGCAATGTTTTTTAATTGTTTTTCTTTTCGCTGTATAAAAATCTATGCTCATATGCTTTACATGCCATTATAATCGAGATATATTCATAAAGTGCGATAGTTATACTTTTAAAAAACCAGCAAGATAATCTATATATATAGTCTATATATATATATCTGTATATATATAGTTAGTATATGCGTGAGACACACTGATAGACTTTGAGTATTGGAATTTATGTATTCCTCTCTCTCTCCTTCTTTCTTTCTTCTCTCTTTCTCTCTCTCTCTCTATCGCTTGGTGGTGATTAAATGCTCTTAAGTTCTAATGTTAATTCACACATTATGTAAGTTATTCGGGAACAGCTTGCTTAAGGGTTTAGCTGAGACAATTAGTCCAACAACACACAGTTCTACATGTACGAGATGCGAAATTTATTCTACGTTTCTTTTATATATATATATATTTATATTAATTATGCTTGTATGACTGTCTCTTTACTATATATATATATGTATGTGTTTGTTTGTGTGTGTGTGTGTACCTGCATTTGTCCTTTTACATAAATTTTATTTCGCTCTTAGTTTACTTTTCGCTTTTTTATTGTACAAATTAAATTTTGGCATATTGATTGAGTAGTTCGAAATTCCTGCTCTAACTTCTTGTGTTTTTCATACCAGTTTATTGATTTTCTCTCTCTCTCTCTCTCTCTCTCTCTCACTTTCTTTTTCTTTTCTCTCTCTTTAATTAATTAGTTCGCTTAGCTACTTAAGTCTAGAATTTATTTTAAATGATTTTCCTTTTTGTTTTCCTTATCTTTTTCAATGCAATTTTGGCAGACCTATGTGAGTATAAGCTTTACATATGTTTAGCTGTGCGTGTGTGAGTGTGTGTACCTGTGTGTGTAGTTTATCCCAGACGTTATGCTTCACAATATGTATCTAAATGTCTGCTCATATTTATGTTAACTGCAAGTTTTGGGCCAATATTTGTTTATTCTCTGTGCAAAAACTATTTCCATTTATTGTCTGTCTGTGCATAGGGTTTGAAGATATGAGACTCTATAAAGAAGCAGGAATTAGCTCAATATTTTTGAATATAAAATAGGTAAAAATATAAGACTTAGGTAAACTCTCGGAAAGCGAAATACACTTAGAGAAATATAAGTAGAACTAAAATTATTTTACTTGCAAGTTTTATTGAATTTTTGAAGACTAGCTAGATTTTTCTCTGAGTGTGCCTTAAGACAAGTATAGTGTGTGCTGCTAGCACTTCAGAGCCCCTTTCCCCATTCTCCATTCATTGTGGTATTAAGCTCCATTATAATTTTACTTATTTTCCTGCTCATTTAACTTTTATCTGCGAACGGCAATCACAATTATTCAATAGCGGAAATCCCAGCGAAAGGCGAAAGCCGAACGCCGACGCACGCCAGGCGTGACAATGTGCGGGCTGCAAGAACATGCAAGGCCTTTTCAAATTGAATAAACAGACTCTCTCACACATACACAGATACACTCACACACACACACTCAGACTTTCATCAGCCCAAAGATATGTCTAGTCCATGGCTGTGATGTTGGTCTCTTTGATTGACTTTGCTTATGCTGAATTTTCCACTTTTTAGTTGCGCTGCTTGCAAATTTCTTTGTCTTTGCTCTTGCCTTGAATTTCGCAATATATTTCATTTCGTTTTTAATTACTTTCACTCAGCTCAGCTCAGCTCAGTCAATCGAAGAGACGAAGAGGTTTTTATGCGCTTTGCCTGCAGCTGCGTTTATCTGCGACTGCATTAGTGTGAGACTTGGTAATTACAGCTCGATGAATATTAATTAACACACACACACACACACACAGGCAGATACACACACCCACACACTCATACCCACACACTCACACTCACTCACTGGCATCGCTTCTGTCATCTACGTTTGCCCTTGGCAAAGGATGCCAGTCGAGAGGCAGCTAAGGGTGCTCGCATTGCATTGATGCTCCACATAATAGAATTGTCATGATGTGCTCCAGCGCGGCTAGCAGAAGTTAATGGCGTCCCCAAGATGAGCATGTCACGCTCGCTGAGCTGCGACGAGCAGCAAATGTGCGGCAAGCACTTAAGACTCCATCCAAAAACGATGGGTGGTGCTGGTGGTTGCTGGGCTAAGACAGTAATGATACCTATAAGCAGACATAGATCGCAAGCACCGAAAGGCGAATGAATCCTTTGAATATGCCAAAACAACTGCGTTGCCTGCACATAATGTGAATCTCAACTGGGCGTGGCCGCAGCTGCCTCCACTAGCAAATATGGCGTTCTAGCAGCTCCAGCAACAGTTCAAGCACTTTTGACGCACGCCCAGCGCCAGCTACTCCAGCTGCTCCTGCAGCTGCTGCTGCTGTCAACTGTTTGAGTTTGCTTATACCCTGAACTAATGGCAAATGCCATTTCGGGGCATAATCGTTTCGCGATAATGTTTGCAACGTGCAGAAGGAGGCGTGGCAGGAAGTGTGAAAGCATATATATTTGTCCCTCTTTCTAGCTCCGTTCCATTTTCTGTGTCTTAGTCTGAGTCTCAATCTCAATCTCAATCTCAATCTCAGTTTTAGTTTCAGTTTCAGTCTCAGTCTCAGTCTCAGTCTCAGTCTCAGTCTCAGTCTCAGTCTCAGTCTCAGTCTCAGTCTCAGTCTCAGTCTCAGTCTCAGTCTCAGTCTCAGTCTCAGTCTCAGTCTCAGTCTCAGTCTCAGTCTCAGTCTCAGTCTCAGTCTCAGTCTCAGTCTCAGTCTCAATCTCAGTCTCAGTCTCAGTCTCAGTCTCAGTCTCAGTCTCAGTCTCAGTCCCAGTCTCAGTCTTAGTCTCAGTCTCACTCTCAATACAGGGTATCTCCTTGGCACGCTCTCCCGACTAGCGCCCGTCTGAACTTTGTTCTTTTATTTTGGCCACGCCCAGTGAACGCTTCTCTAGCGCAATCACGTGCCCATCGACTTGAGGCCTGAGCACGCCCCAGGGAGCTGTCAAACGGCTGCGCGGCTCTTTGTGTCGTTCGTTCCACTGAACTAATTTCCCAAAAATTTTGACCGCTTCCTGCTCCTGCTGCTGTTCCTGCTGCCACTACCACTGCCGCTGCTGTCGTCCCGCTCAAAGTTTTTCGTTATGGCTGTTGTTATTGCTGCTTGCGAAAGCTAATTAGCAAAACGCAAATCCTCAAGCGGACTGCCAAACGGACAGACGGACAGACGAACAGATGGAGATACGAGGCGACGAACTGGTCAGCAGCATAAGATCGTCTTTGGGGCTTGTGTATCCGAATAAACAGCGTGCAGTGTCTTATGGGCAAGTGAGAATCGTTTTAAAAATTTACATAAACTAATTCTGTAGCTGATTTGAATAAGGTAATGGGCACTTGCCATACTCTCTAATCCCATAGCGTGCGAGTGGGGTATGTGAAGCGGGCCAAAGTGGAAAACCTTTCGTTTGAGTATTGAATTGAATTTTGTGTCTAACTACCCAAGCTGTTTACTTTTTATACGGTATCTACACTTTGAATTGGATAATTAAAGTACTTGAAATACTCTGTAAAACAATTTATTGTATGGGGTATGACAATATTGAAAAATTACAGGGTATATGCAGCTTGAATATTTGTTACACTCTGTACTTCATTTGTTCTCTGTTAGTCGAAGAAATCTCATAGTCTATCTCTTTTCTTCAATTTCCTTTGTCAAAACTACCCAAGTTGTTAAATTTTTAAAGAGTATCTATCTGCGTAGTGAACTTTTTTTATATACTCTATACTTTACTTCAACAGTGGAGCATGATAAAATTATAAAAGCGGGCAGTAGAAAATCTTCTTTAGTTTATTTTATTTTAGCTCATGACATCAGATATTTCTAGCTGTCCCATCGTTTATTTATTTTTTTTACAGGGTATCTCTTAGTTGCTGTTGTTAACTTCTATTCTAACTGCCTAGCATACGTCTAGGATACACTTTTATGCACACACACACACAAACACACACACTGTAATGTTGAAGAGAGGGAAAGCTTCTAAACTAGCTACGAGTCGAGTGTGGAGTACAGTTAGTTATATATATAGTATATATATATCTATATATATCTGTATGCCTGTATGTATATATGTATATGTGTAGATGCAAGTAGTTACCTCGTTGTTTGGACAGACAGACAGAGAGTGCCATCCTCAATACCGGGACTCAGAGCTGGCCCCAGTCTCGGCCTACAGCTATACGAGATGCCCGTCGGCATCTGTATAGGCCACCTGGACGCCAGCTCCGACTCCGGTGCCAGCTGCGCTCGCATTGAAGCTGCTCAGCGTGGCCGGGTCGTAGGTGGCGCTCGTAGTCATCAGCAAATTGTTGCCTAGCCCAGCGCTGCTCACCGGATTCAGATTCAGAATCTGCAAGCTGCCCACAGGCCCCGACACGGGCACGCCCACTAAACTAGCATTAAGCAGCTGCTGCTGCTGCTGCTGCTGTTGCTGCTGCTGTTGCTGTTGCTGCTGCTGTTGCTGCTGCTGCTTATTGCGATTGGGATCCTTGAGTATGCCGTGCGGTTGGCGTGGCAGCGTGGATGTGGCCAGTGGCAATGCTGTCGTCATGCTGCCATTGAGCGTGGTGCTCGTGGTTAGCGTCGTCGCACTGAGATTCACCGGATGCAGATCGTGCAGCATTTGCATCGCTGCGCCACCGGCGGAGGTGTGATGCGTAACATCTGGCGGCGGCACGCCCACGCCTACGCCCACCACGCCACGCAATATGCCGCGACGCAGCGTGCCACCTGTGGCGCTGCCATTGCCCACCAGTGTGGCGCCTCCATTGGTCGCCGCCAGCAGCGCCGCCTGCGAGGTGACCGTGATGGGCTGCATGGGCTGCAGATGCGCCAGCGGCAACGGCGGCGCACTAAAGTCCAGCGCAGTCGGATATTCCTGGAACGGGAAGAGCAAAAAGAATGTAGAGTATCAGTCAACCCGGGCTCATAATTATGCATAGCCTAAGCTGGCCTGCCGCCTGCTCCGCTTGGAATGCAAAAGTTTTCTCATTTAGCCGTCGCCCAAGATAGGAGCCGGGCCAACAGAAATAGCCAAAGCCAAGAAAGCGAGCAGAGAACGGCTCAAGTTCTGCTTTTGTGGCGCCTTTGTCGACTTTCAGTAGAAAGTTTTTTCCTTTCTCCTTTTTTTTTCTTTAGTCCTGCTCAGCTTACAGGCAGACAGAAATAATAGCTGCAGCTGACGATTACGCATATTTATTTTTACAAAAAGAGAATTTAAAGGTAAACTCAAGAGAATTTCAATTGATGAATTGCTAAAGGGAGGCACAAAAACTGTCAACAACAGGTGAGAGCTGAGCGGGGATTATGTAGGCAAATCTGGAGCATATTGAATGAGTGATATTATTTGATGTGAATATCCAGCTCGGACTCAAGAGAAGCTCAGTGAAACTTTGCAGCATAGTGAAATATCTCTATATGGATGAATATTTCAGGCTATGCTGATAGATGATTGATTGATTTTAAATATAAATAATAATATAATTTATAATATAAATAATGTATAAATAATTTTTTAAATACAAAAAAAGTACTTAAATATTCAATAGTTATCTATAGTTCCTTGACCACAAAGTTGAATAGATATAGAATATTATTAGATAACTTCATAGTTTCATAATTTTTCAACTTGTAGATTTACGGCCAAAATTTCCATACAATGTAGTACTGACTATATTGTATATCATCATCAAGATCTGATGATGATGGACAGTATCTGAATTATGGAGCATAGTTTTGCTGCATAATGTTTCAAGGAATATATTAATTATGTCAGTATTAGCTGTTATACATATATATTGCATACTACTATTTCTGTGCATACTACTATTTCAGCACATACTACTATTTCTGTATTTTCTATTTTTTACACCTTAGCCGAGCCGCCTATCTGATTTATATCTCTGCTTCTCTATAGCTCCATCACAATTCCTATGCCTAATGCTCCCATTCTGTCACTCTATCTTCCATATTATATTATTGTATGCTATGCTAAGTTTGCCTACTTAAATTGTGAATTGATCTGAATGCTGTTAGCATAGAAAGTGACTAACAATGCGATAATTGTAAATTGTGCGCTGCTTCGCTTGAAATGTCGTCGCAGCACGAGGATGGCAAACGTCTCTCTGAGTGCGTGTGAGTTGCATGTAGAAAAGTTGTGGACAAGTCGCAAGTTGCGCGTTGCAAGTTGCAAGTTGCTAAAAATGTGCTGAATTTTTCGTGTTTGCTGCCGTTGCTGCTGCTGCTTGGAAGTTGCCTTAGTTGGAAATATTATCTTCTACTTCGATTGACATGACACTTTGTGTCAGTTGGAAAATTGTTTCGTACCGTTCTAGAGGCAGAGTGAGAGTCAGGGCGCGGGCCAGAGCCAGGTCCAGTCTGCGCCTTAGTTGCAGCAAGTTTAACGCTCCGGCTTCAACTTTTTTAAGTTGGCTGCTAAAGAAGAGTAAACTCAACTTCTCCGCCTAATTGGAATATTGAGCAACTGAGGCTGCATCAGCAAACATTCTACATTATTTCTTCTTTCAATTTTTCAATCGTTTAGTAAATTATGTTGCAAGTTTTTAATTTGAGAAAGTTGCATTTATTAGCAAAATTAAATTCCAATCTATACGGAGTGTTCCAAGAACTCATTCTATTCTGAAGATGCTAAAAAGCTTTAGCTTAAAATTGTTTATACCATTTTGTTTTAGGAATCTCTGGGAAAACTTGTTGGCTATGGTGGGTAAAATTTAAAGAAATGTATGATAGTTGGAGCCTATGAAAGACCTGAAAGATTTTTTTTTTTGAAGACTGATTTATAAGATCTATCTGTCAGTATTTCTATAAATACATCGTATTAAATCCCAAATATAAATCTATCCATAAATTCAGTTCTATTGCTTCTTCTCTTCTCTTGCGATTTTTGTTTCATAAATTGCCAAATCTGCACTAAAAATAATTCAAAATACTTTTATTTCTCTAAATTTATTTACTTGAGGTAGTTTGTTATATTGTGACACACACACACACACACCAACGCACACACACGTTAGCTGGCACTGATTAACAGTAGAAGAGATTGGACTAGGTGGCATGGGAATTGGTAGTTAAGGAGGATAAAAGGACTTAAGTATACCAAGGCGAGCATTTTGTATCAGTTTACAAAGTTAAATTGTCTTTAACGAAAAGTTTTTGAGCTGAGTTTGTACGCCAGCAATTTGTTGCACTAGCTAGAATCAGCATGGCCTGTAAAGGGGTTTCACTCGCACTTGATCCCCCACTCCCTCACTGCTTCTCTCCCTCATTCCCTCTCTCTTTCTGATACACTTGAAAAAGTTTTTGGTTGGTGTGGCATTTAAAGGTCTGCTTTGTTGTCCTGTGGCTCGCGTGCCTCTCTATGCCAAGTGGGCGCTAATTGTGGGCGGGGCACGGCTCATTATTGTCGTTATTGTTAAAGTTGCCAAGCAGCAGCAATAGCAGCAGCAGCAGCAGGGCAAAGGAGTTCATTTTGCGTAAATAGAATATCAAATGTATGACTAGCATCCAGACAGTGCCCCTGCTCCTACTCCTGCTGCTGTGCCTGCTCCCGCTCCTGCTCCTGTTCCTGTCACGTTCCCTTTCCCTTTCACCATTTTTCCTTTAGCAAAGAACCATCAAACTTTACACATTAAATCCAGCGAAAGCGGCGCCAGGACGCCGCGTTCTCAGCTAAAATTAAATTATGGACACTACACTATACAACACGACACGACTTTGAGTTAGTGAGTGAGCGAGCGAGTATATATATTTCGGTTATTTATTTAATCGACATCAGCTGCTCTGAGCCTTGAATTTTAAACACAAATCGTTTCGAGCCGTGTTGAGCACACAGTGCGTATGCGCGATATCGTACAACTAGCTGACTTTCGAGGTGTCCACGAGAGACAGAGAGGGAGGGAGAGAGTGAGAGAGATAGATAGAGAGCTAGAGACAATGCCCGCACAAAAAACTAATTGAATTTCAAACTGTGCTAAACTCGCTAACAAAGTGAGCCATAGTTAAGTTGGACGAGTTCACTTTGCACATGCCCACGTAGTTGCTACCAGAGATAGCCCCGTCTGCAGACCATGTCCTGCCTGATCCGAGCACACACACACAGACACACACTCCGTTCGGATATCTAAAATGGGACAACAGCCAGCATTTAACTTATCAAACACCAGTTGAGCGAGCGGTGGGACGAACCGAGTTTTGTCTGTTCCATACAAAGTTTTTCTACTGCTGCTGCTGTTGTTGCTGTTGTTGTTGTTGTTAAACGGACATGCAGAACGCAATTGGCAATAAAATACAAATTGCCGCTTAAATAGTTACACATGTGGGTCCACAACACGAAAACAGGGCGTTGCCCACAATTGTATAGAAAGATATTCATGTAAATATATATATACAATATATATATACTCGATTATATATACCCTGTGCTAAGCCTAATTAAATGAAATTTGCCAAATGCTTCGATAATTTCATTTGCCTTTAATTGTGTTAGCATAGCAATACACCAAATGTCATTTACTCACTTTGATAGTGACTAAAACTTGCTGCTGCTGCTGCAGCAAGTCATTTGTCTGATTGAGCCATGAATGTTAGTAATTTATAGATATTTATTGAAATGCAGTAAACACGTCTATCGAAGGCCAAGCAAAGTTATTTTAAGCTAAATATTATTTGTTATTTTTAACAAGAATTGGGCATCAAAATGATTCGAATAATAATAAGTTAATAATTTACACAAATTATATTTACAGAAACATCAAGTTTGGCTTTAAAACTGACGCTCCTATTGAACTGTGAACGAGTATTATGCAGTCGTTAGCAGCCGACTTCAAAGTAATTTCCAATTTGTGTGCCCTAAATCTGTTGAAATTGGATTTGCGCTCCATAAAAGTATTTCATAACTCCATATAAAATACTGTGGCAGCCTTCATCTTCTAGATTTGAACTATAGCTGAATTGATCGAATTGATCTGTCTATCGGGGATCCCGAAAAAGCAAAAACTTGAAATTTGAAATAATATAATAATAGAAAATATATATACATTGTTAAGCACTCGAAGCGTAATCTATTCAAAAGGTAAAAATTTCTATTTGGTTTATGCCTGTTTATTATAAACCTAGCATTTTCACTTGCCGCTTGCAGAGTATTTGCACACCGAGCACTCCCAACAATTGTTTTCTTCGTTTAAATGTTGCTAGAAATAACATTTATAAATCGCACAGTTTTAAGCTCTATTGTTAGCTGAAGAGCTTATCAAAAAAAAAAGACAAACTTGTTACTATTGTTAAATAAGCTGAATCTGGCGCGTTTGCAACATTACGTATACGCAGAGTGTGTAGAGGGTGGCGGGTGTGGAACTGTGGTCTGTGGCCACATTTGTGCCCAAATGGTTGTTGTTCGTTTCGCTTCGCCTAGCTGAAGTGTCATCGGCGACTGTGAGTGAATCCTTTTTGTTAGCTGTCAAGCATGCGATTGAAATTTAATTTGATTTACTACAACAAAATTGTTTTTATTCATTTAGGTTTTTTGGTGAGCATCCAGCATCGGACATCGACTGGACATCTGTGCGCCGAAAAAGTAATTTAGTGCTGGGCAAATGTTTAAGAAATAAGAAAAAAAAAATACAAAATAAAAATCAAACCACAGCTGTGTCGCGCTCACTTTCTCTCTCTGAATCGTTCTCCCTCTATCTCTCTCTTTTGCTGGCTCTCGTGATTTGTTGCCGCATGCTGAGTGCTCTATATATTTTGTAATTTTTCTAATGATGTTTATCAAATAATTCAATTTAGCTCCACAAAACATTTCTTATGTGTGTGTGTGTGGGTAGCAAAAGGCGCTCACATAAGCGCCAGCGGACCTTTCTCCCTGAGCGTGTGTAGGCACACACACACATACACATACACACACATACACACATATGTATAAAGTGCCATTGTTGGCCAACTAAACCGAAATTGAATTTTTCTCCCTCGTTGACTAAAAACCGCAAACAAAAGGTTTTGCGTCCCATGCTGAATGAGTGAATGAACATGTGTGCATGCAATAGAGAATTGTGGCAGAGAAAGCCTTGCAGCTGTCCTCAGATATAATATCTCTTACTCTCTCTGTCTCTGTTTCTCTCTATCTGTCTCTATCTCTCACGACTCTTCATCATTTAACTGTTATCCAGAGTAAACAAAAAAAACGCCCTGGCCCTGGCTGAAATTGAGTAACTGGCCAAATCGCATAAAGCATAAAGCCCATAAAAATGGTCAGCAGCTAGCATAAATATTATTACATTAGCCGCCATTAGACAGGCCAACGAGTGTATGTGTGTGTGTGTGTGTGTCCCATGCAGCTGGCGACAGCCCTTTAGGGATCCACACACACAGAGAGAGTGTCTCTATGTCTGCTAACTGCATTTCGTTCGTTTCTAATTTATACAATTATTGGCCTCGCAGCGACATAAAATGCCAGCTGACAGTCGAGTGGGCTGGGTTCGGGTCATAGCTGGGTTGGGGCTGGGTTGGAGCTGGGGTTGGCGTGTCAGACGCATTGAGTGTCGTCTTAACTTGTCACATTTACACCCCTTTAACAGCAGTGGAAGCAACAGCAGCAGCAGCAGCAGTTGTGATACCTCCAAATGGGGAACGTGGGTAATAAATTTCGAAAATTGATTTCGTCCTGTTTATTGTGAATTTGTGGAATTTATATTGGTTTACCCTAATGCGACAAGTAGATGCCAAAGATGTGTCATGTGGGTTTCCTTTTTCTGTTTTTTTTTTTTTTTTTTTTTTTTTTGTGTTTTGCTGTCGACCTGGTCAGATAGCGTGGCATGCCACAAAAATCGGTTAAAGGCAACAAATGAATGCCAGCCGCATATTTGAGTTATGAAAATCTGAGCTCAAGTTGAATCTACTTAAAGAGTCTGGAGTATGAAATACGAGTGGAGCTTGTCATCATAAACGATCCACGCGCCACTTGCCACGCTCCACTCTCCACGCTCCACTTGCCACTCTCCACGCTCCACGCTGCGTATGTGTAATATTAAATTGTTGTCTTGAGAAAATAATGTTTACTTTAGCAAGTACAAACAGCAGCAGTAGCAGCAGCAGCAGCAGCTCACAACAAAGCATCAGCAGCTCCGTTCGTTGGGCTCCCTTGTTGCCAACTTACCCAATATGCTATGCAGCCACGCCTCCACGACCGCCCTTGCCTGGGCTGCAGCTTAATGCATTTGAGTTTGTCATTTGTCTTTGGAGCGTTGCATGCGGCACGCGGATTATAAAAGTCGAACCGAGTTAACTGGCAGCCATGCTGCTCAGCGCACATTGGCAGCTGCCACATGCCACATGCTCCATGCCACATGCCACGTGGCTGCTATCCCCACAGCCTGATCGAATCTATCTCTGTGTATATGTCTATGTATATGGCTTATATATGTGCATTAGTATGTACACTGCAAGCAATCATTCTGTGTATTTAGAGAGATTAATTAAAAAATTAACTCTGTTAAGTATTGTTCTTTACGAAATCTTCACATTACACTTGCAGTAATTTTTAAATAATTTATAGTCAATATATATAAAATTTGTAATTAATAAACTGTTATTAGTTTATAAAATAAATTTGCCAAGAAGCAGCTTTTGCCTAATTAAGAAGATTGAAGGAAGAATGTAATATTACACTCTTATGACTTTGTTATTCTTCAATGCTGAAGGCTAGTTAACTTTGTGCGACCTTTACAGTGAAAACTCTTTTACACTACTACTAGTCTACTTCTATTAAGGCGCTTAGTTAAAGAATTTTCAGCACATTCAAGTTTTGCATGAGCTCTTACTCCTCTCTACTATCTTTTTCTCCAAGTGTATGCTTGTATATGTATGTGTTCTTTGCATGTGTGCGCTCCCTCTCCCTCGCAGTGCGATGCAAATGGAGTAGGATTTGTTAAGGCGACTGACTGGCGGGTGTGTGAGTTTATGTGTGTGTGTGTTTGTGTGTTGGCAGGGAAACGTGCATAAAACTGCAACTAATTGCGCGAACTAATCCATGGCCGTGACTAGCCATAAGCGCTAAAAGGAACGATATTACGGATCTAGGCGGGCAATTAACATCGCAGCAGCAGAAGCAGCAGCTCCAGCTGCAGCTGCATTTAATCCCGTCGAGTCTTAAAGAAGCGACCAGGCGTGATATGGCAAGTGAATTGCAGATAAGAAATAAAATGCTTTTGCATGCACTTACCATTGGTGGATACGATAGATATCGTTCGCTATTCATATTGTAGTAGGAGCCGTCCGGCGGCGGTGCTGGCGATGGGGACGGAATGTAGACGCCCTTGCTGATGAGCATCTGATCGTCGCGCGTCATGTGGCCAGCGGCAATGGCGGCGGCATGGCCATTATTGTGCCGCGGATGTGGCAAAGTGCAGGCGTTGACTGTAGGGAGAGAGACAGTTAATTAGTAAAGTGTGAATAGTTCAGAGTTCGCATGTGATTTATGTTTATGGCATTTCTGGCTTGCTCCAGTAGTTCAACTCATATACTTGTTCATTTTACGCATGTAGAGTCTATTAGTTTCATGTAACTGCTTGAATTATCAATTAGAGATTTACTAGTCTTACGTAATTTCATCTCCATAAGAGTTAAGTCAGTAGACAAATCTGCATTGGTTCTACTTTACATTCATTCTTAAATACTTTTTCTACAGATTGATAGCAATGCTATACTTATTCCTATTGTAGCCATCCCATATACTTTTCTTTTCTTTACTTTTATCATCAACTCCAACAAGTTTCGCATGTAAATCAATGTTAACCTACTCTCAACATATAGATATGCATCTATAAATTCTATGAATTGTGGCTTGGTCTATCGATAGTTGTATAAATTTAGCGGTTTCGAGACCATAAACGAGTATTATGTATTTAGTTCGTGCTGTTGCACGTAGCAGAAGCGCAACCGCAGATGAACTGCAGCGCAAATGCAATTTGTTTGCTGCAAATGACACATTTATAGCCGCATTTGCAACGAGTAGGAAAAAAAATGGCAGTCAAGGCAAGCCAAGCAAATGCCAAAGACTTTTTGGTAGAAGACACACACACACTCTCACACACTGAGCTGTGGAAATGCACACGTAGCCTCCATTCAACATTCGAATTGCATTGCATTTGCCCTTGCTTCCTGCCTGCTCCTGCTGCTGCTCCTGCTCGTCCTGTTAGACATGCGTTTGCGTTTTCACGTAGGTGCAACATTTTGCTGCTTTCTGGTTCATTTGCTGTGCAAACGTTTGGAAGTGCATAAAAGGAAAACCATTAATTGCAGCTGCAGCTGCACTCGCAGGTGATAAGAGACTCAGGTGTTGCTGTGATAAGTCCAGCTGGCCAAATCAGTGGCTAGGCCAAGCACATGCTCTGTCTAGTGCTAGCTATTTATGGCAATGGCTTCTACTTATGATAAGACAAGTTAACACACACTCACACATAAACACTCACACTCTCACACACATGTCCTGGGGCCAAAGCTTTAACCACTTCAAATTTGGCTGCCATTCGTAAAGGCGTGAAAGCCACAAACGTAACAAATTTGTAATTTTGTAAAATAGACTTAGACAACGAGCCACACACACACACACAGGGAGACATATTCACACCCACACCCTGACACCTATTTTGGCTGAAATTCCAGCGTGCGCCCAAATGTAGGCAACAATAATTTTGTTAAGAAACTTCAGCAAGCTGCGGGCTGTGGCATTGCCAAACAAGCAGACAAATCGAAGACGCCCCACAGAGGAAACGAAAAAGTGTGCAAGAGAGACAGAGGGAGATAGAGAGAGGGAGACAGAGAGATGAAAACAGAGTAGACATGGGGGAGCTGTGGCAACCATGGCTGTAGCTGAGCTGCTTACGTGGCTCCCATGTTCATTTTGTGGCTTGTTTACTTTGCATATGCGTATTGTGTATGCGTGTGTAATACAAAGTGTATTACTGCCTTCACTAGGCGGAGGCGGAGGTGGAGGCTTCTGGTGGCGTTGCTGGAGCCTGTAGTAGCACCTTCAAAGGAGGTCGCAGCATAGGGCGTCCTCATGAATTATTGATTTTTCGATCAGCAGCAGCAGCAGCTGAAACCACACTAACCAATTGCCAGTTGCCAGTTACAGCTAAATCAAAATCAGAGCAGTTACAAAAAGAAAAAGAAGAAGAAATAGTAGCAGCAGAAGAAATAGTAGTAGAAATAGTAGCAGAAGTTCACTTTTGTGCATATGTAATGCACATAATTGGCCAGATACTTGCAACTAACTAACTATGCATGCCACGCATGCAACACACACACACAGACATGCATACATACATATATATATACACACGCATCCATATATCAGCGAGCAGCACTCATTTCATATTAATAGCCTTGCTGAAAGGCAATTATTTGGTCGAAAGTGTATTGTGCATAGTTAATGAGAAAATACAAGGTATTGCGATTGGCTCTGTATATATAAATAAATATACAGCGTTGTTCATATAAATATATAGTAGTGCGACTGAGCACTTAATACTGAACACAATATTATTTATGAAAGCAATTTGAAAAGAATAATAGAGATAAACATGTTAATCCATTTAAAGATTAATAAATAATCTTTATATATGTGTAAAAATAAAATTATATATTTTTTAAGATTATAATATCTTTATTTTTGTTAAGAAATATAGAATATATATTTTTAATATTAAAAATAAGTGTATTAACATTAATATATATTTTCAAACATATATCATATGTATTTCTTGTATAATAATAATATCTAGGTAAAGTAAAGAGTTTCATTAAGGCTCATAAAGTTTTGGTTTACTGAAAAAAACAAACCTCGAACTTTCAGTTAATGAACTTTCTTTTTTAGAGCAACTACTCGTAGTTCATTAAACTTAATCTGATGTTAGTTAAATTCTTTAAGCTGAAAGTTTAATATTCGTATGTCTCACTTATAAAAAGACCTATCGATGGTATGTATATTAACTTCTTTATTTATGTGAGGAAACAATGGTCTATTTTAGACAAATACATACACATACTACTATGAAGCATGCAGCCTAACCTAGGGTATACGAAATAGTAAAATAAAAATTCTGCCTGCTGCACTTGCAGCTAAGGCCAAGTCAAGTCTATGGAAATTGCACAAAACTTTGCTTTTCATTTAATGTTTGTTGCTGTTGCTGCTTCTTCTTCTTTTTCATTTACTGTTTGCTGTCGCATATTTGCACATTTGTAGTTCGGCAAATCGCCCGCAGATGGCGCGCGCTGGGCTTTCCGTTACGAGCGGCTTGCTCATTAACAGGGTGGCGCTTTCAATGGTATCTCATTAAAAATGCGCTTCACAGTTTGCTTTTTGGCTTAAATGCAATGGCCATCAAAAGGGGGCGGAGCTGACAGTTGGTAGGCAAAGCTTGTTTTGTTGTTGTTGTTGTTGTTGTTGTTGTTGTTGTAGTTGTTGTTGCTGCTGCTCATCTATTATTTGATCTCAATTGAGGCGGCAGCAGCAGCAGCAGCAGGTGGTAGCAACTAACAACAAGACAGTTGCACAAATGCCTGTTTGTGTGTGTGAGTGTGTGTGTGTGCATGTATGTGTGTGCTTGTACACATGTATATGTATGTTGACTAGCCCCCTCCCTCGACTACCCATGCTTGCGGCTCTTGTTTGAGCTTCAGCTTCCGGCAAGCATTTTAATTTTTATGCCACGAGCCATTTTTCGTTTCACATCTTTTTTTTTTGCTGCTTCTTTTTTTCTTTCATTCGTTTCTCTCGCCTGTCTTTTATGCGCGCGTTCCGTGTTCGTGTTTTTGTGTGGTTTTTCTTGTTGTTCTTTCGTTTATTTTCTTTCATTTTTGTTTTCTCTCTTTTTTTTTATACCACGCAGTCGCATACATAATTACGCGCACTGTAGCCGACTCCTTCTCCATCTCCGTCTCCAGTGTCTCTGAGTTTATCTGTGGCAAGTCCCTGTCTCACAGCGTCAAACGCTATCAAATGTTTTCGCTCTTGGCATACACTGCCAAATGGTATATTTATTTTGGCAACGAACATGTGTGGCATATGATATATATATATTTACTTATCATATTCTTTAGCTAAAGTTGTGGCAATAAAACTATGATGGGAGATGTGGAATACTTGAGTCTGATTTTGGTTTATGCAGAAAACATCGAAATATTATTAATAACTTAAATAACTGCTCAAGTAAAGTTACTAATATGATATAATAGAACATCATAGAAGACTTCTGCATACAACATGTTATCGATAATTTAGATAACAGCTCAAATATAGTTATCGTAAATAGTAACACTCTTGTTGGGCAATCTGTAGATATAAAACTCCTATTCTCATAAAAAACACAGAGTTCCCCTCTACGTTTACACTTTTCTTATACACTTTCCTCGCTCTATTGAACAACCCAACATATTTCAATGCACGCAAGTGTATCTAGTATTCGTTTACAGCATATTAATAACATTTTTTCTTATTCTTCTTGAAGTTGTTGCTGTTGTTGTTGTTGCTGCTGACACTTTTGAAGTATGCTCCACTTGGCGCCTTCAGTTGTCGAAATTCGTTGACATAAGGTAATTGTATTTTTGATATTCAGCAGCGAGCAGCGAACAGAGAAGCGCGACAGTCGGCGCACGATGGCTGGAGGAGCAGCAAAAGCAAAAAAACAAAAGCAAAAGTTTGCAGCTAATGTATTTTTATTATTTTTGCGCTTTGCATTTGAAATGCAGTGCGAGATGCGAGAGATACGCGAGATGCTTTCAGCAATGTCTCCATCTCGGTCTTCGTCTCAGTCAGAAATGTTATTATAATACGACCATTGTTTTTTCTTGCTTCTTCTAGTACTTTTGACTCCGTCACTGCCACACCCACTCCCACTCCCTCTGCCACTCCTATTCCCATTTCCACTCTTTCTCTCTGTCTATCGTTGGGTTTTATTATTTTTTCATTTTCATGCGGCTTGATAAACGATATTCTTAAATTGTGACGCACTCTTAAATTAGCACAGAGCCAAAACGTGATTTGGTTGCTAGTGTTCGACTGCCTCAGCATGGGGATGTGGTCAGACACACACACACACTTACCCATACACTCTCACGAGTCAATTGAAAATCAAGACTGGCAAAAACTTTGCTGCTCAATTACAATTAAGATGGAGATGTTGCACACTCAAATTGAATTTTCATCGGGCGCTCGCGCACTTAGCTTCTCTGCGCATCTTTGGCCGATATCCGTTTTTACATCGCTTTTATTTTTAGCTCTGATTGCAATCATTGCCATCAAATCAGGCAACAACTGCAGTTGCAGTTGCAGCAGCAGTTGCAGTTGCACTTGCTCTGACTGTGGCTGCAGCAAGGACTTTGCCTTGACGTGTGCTGACAGCGCGTGCAACTCTCAACTTGGTTTGCTTTTTGTTCTTTTCATTTTGGTCTATTTTGGCTATTTTATTTTTTTTTTTTTGGCCGTAGCCAAAAGTTAATTATCTAAAATGCTTTTTATGTGCTCTGCTCTCGCTCTAGTTTCGCTTTTATACTCTCTGAATGGAAATTGCGGGTATATTGTTTATTGATCACAATATCTGTAATTGGTAGAGTGAGGGGGGTCAGAAATGAAGAGGCGAGAAGAGATATATCGAATCAGCTCATCTAAGGAATATAAGCTCTTTAGCAGAATTATGAGTTGATTGAGCTGCAGAATATGAGCTGTTTCGATATAGCTCTGCTTGTTTCTAGATATTGTAAACTGTTTTGTTACTTATGAGAATTTTTTTTTTATTTCATATTATTTTTTTAATAACATTAAAGTCCTATATTTCCGTGGTTTTTTATGCATTACTTGATGATAATAGGAGCTGGAAAACCCAAGGTGAATTAACATTTTTCTCTTAGACTACATGGATTAGGTACATATCAGATTTTGTATATCTCCGCCACATCCTCTTTCCAAAATTTAGGAAAAAAAACCTATTTCAAATACTAGATTCATAGATTCATTCTTATATGCCATAACTATGCATTGATTATGGTATTATGATCTATAAATTGGAATCTAGAGATTGTCGACTGTAATAGGAATAAGTAGATTGTATTCGTATAATTTTAGCTTCCAGGTATGTGCTAGTCGAGCACTTCCCACACTCACTTGTCTTTTTTGCAGCCTGCACATTCATTATCTGTTATCTGGTCAGCTAGATCTTGACTTACCCATATTATTTGGATATAATGCTGGCAGTGTGCCATCCTTTTGGTATCTGGGCGGTGGCATGTCCGTGCTCTCAACCAGATATGTCGATGCCGCCTTCTTGCGTGCTTCGTCCTGAAGGGAAAGAGAGAGGGAGACAAAAAGAGAGTGAGACAATGAGAAAGGGCAAACATTCAGTATAAATGCAATGCATGTAAGAGCAAAACTTCCCGCCCATGTCGCTGGTCTGTTTGTGAAGTGCTTCGTGTTTTCGTAATTACTCTCTACTTAAGCTATTGTTTTTTATTTTCTTTTCTTTTTTCATTTCATTTTTTTTTTTCATTTATTTTTGCGGAAGGCGTTGAAAGTTGAATTGACAGCGCGACACCTTCGTCGAGGGCGTCGCACGCTGCGTATACGCAACTTTGATTTATGGCACGCCCCACGGCCAGAGACTGCGGCAAGATGACGCTTTACAGTTAACAGTCAACATTAGGCGGCAGTTTTTGTGGCAAGTGAGATTAGGCGCATAATAAATGATTTTAATAATTTGAAGCGATTTGTTTGTTTGCCGCTGCGCGTTCGGTTAGCAATTTTCGGAATTCGGCACGGCATTCGGAGGAATTCGGACTGCGCGGCTCATCATTATCGCGAGCTGAGCGTAATTAATCACAACGTCTTAGCTGGCTGCCGGTTGTCGGTTGCCAGCATCCGGCTGACTGCCTGCCTACCGGATCCGGCGACCTCTCGATGTCAACATTCTCAACCCAAGCCAATTCCCAGCCAGTTCCGGCCTTGAGAGTTGTAATTTTCAAGCGCCTGGCAATAACTTAAGACAGCCGTAGCATCATTTCATTTTTTTCGAGCAGACAACTTTTTACTTTTTGGTCCGACCCATTGTACTCAATCGCGTTCACAAATTGCATATTCATGTAGAACAGGACAGAAAAAAAGCATTATAGCCGGGCTAAAAAGTGGCGGCATACTCACAATATATTCCGGTTGACTGCCCTCATTGGAGTAGGACTCGCTCTTCTCCGAAACGCTGGACAGCGTCTCGCCGGTGACGGTGTCATTGTACGAGCTGGGCGCGTACATTTCGATGGTCGCCGTTTTGCCTGGTTGATTTGTAGTTTCCGCCACTGGATGCGCCACAGCCAGACAGCGTGAGAGAGAGAGAGGGAGAGTGGGGCGGGGTAAGGGGCGGCAGCATGACAGAGGACACAGACATTCAGCGCAGTAAAAAAAAAACCAAAAAAATGGTATGGCATGGGTATAGGTAGGTAGAAAGTATGCGGCGCAAATATTGAAAAGGTGTAATTGGCAGTGACATGCCGAAAATTGATTGGGCGGTGGTGCGGGCGGTGGTGCGGGCGGTGGTGCGCAGTGCGCCAGTCATTTGGAACACCGCACGGGCGGAGCAGGCAAAAAGAGAAACAGAGATAGAGAGAGGGGGAGAGTGCGAGTTATCCGGATATAGCGGGTGTTTGTTGTAAATGTCAGGGGCGTGGGCGTGGTCGTGGTTGTGGTAGTGGCAGCAGTAGTGGCAGAGGCAGTGGCGGTGCCAGTGGGCATAGTTTCAGGCAATGCAAATCAAATGCAAATAGCAAAGATTGTCAAAGTGCAGCGCAAGCAAATGTTGCGCCAGCGGCGGCCGAAATAAATGTGGCATAGGATGAGGATGAGGATGGAGATGAGTATGGGCATGGGCATGGGTATGGATATGGGTGGATTGTGGATTGATCCAGTGGGTGGCAGGCAATGCGTTAAATTATTCACATTTTGGTGCAGCGTCGCCAACGTGGATTTTGTTGGCCGTGGTCAAGGGTTAAAATCAATGCATTCGATGTCCAGTTTTTGGCGATGCGTGACGAGGCACACGAGTTGGTGCGTGGGTCACGGGACGTGGGGAGTGGTTCGTGGATCGTAGGGCACGAGTGCAAATGCAATTAAATTTGTATATAAAATGCCATTAAATGATTCATGGCACATTTTCACAAATGGCAACGACAAAATGACCGCGTCACATGGTTAACACGTGTTTTACACAAAGTCAATGTGTGCGTGTGTGTGTGTGTGTGTGAGAGATGTTAAGTGTGCGTGTGTATAGGTGTGTGTTTCGTTGAGTGCATTTGTTGTTTTCATATCCATATGCGAAAGCAGCATTAAGTTGAGTGATTCGCCATTCATTCAGGTGTTCGGGTTACATGTTGAAAAAAATATAAAAAAAAATTGGAAAAAATTATGTAAGAATATATTCGTAAATATTACAAATTTATGTTTAAATATACATATAAATATGGAATATAAATATATTATATATATAAATAAACTACATATGTTATTATTGCTTTTGTATACGCTTGCTATATAAATAAATTGAATTAAGAAAACGTTCACATTTGCATCTTTTCTGTAGATTGACAAGAAATATTCCATGGTATGAATTGATATCGTATAAACCTACTACGCTTATAGTAGATCTAAAGAACAATTCTTTTGCAACTCTATTCTTCCATCTCTATAATAAGCTCTACCTTTTCTTCTTCTGTCTGTTTCTGCTTCAATAAATTTATGTTATGGTAATGGCAGATCGAAAGGCGAATCCTTTTGCCGATCTATTATTCCATCTTTATATGAAACCTTATTTATAATATTTTGAAATTGCGTATGCTTTTTTATTTGCCTTTTCTTCTTATGTCTGTTTCTGCTTCAGATCGAAAGATCAATTCTTCCATCTCTGTATAAAATATTTTGATATTTGCCTCTCATATTTCATTTTTTATCAACTTTATTCTTCTTTTGTCTGTTTCTCCTTCAACAAAATTACAGAATGTAAATTGCATTTAATTGCGCGCCGTCAATTGTGGTGCATTTCCCAGTTGACTGTTGTGTGTCGACACCTTTGCGTATTTATTGTAAATAAAACATGTGGCCTGAGGTCATAGGTCAGGGCGCCATACGCGACTCCATGCATTGGCTCGCGGATTTCACTTCAACTGTACGATTGCATTTATAGTTTAGTCAATTAAAAATATTTGCTTTGCCAGCCATTTTAACATACTTTATTTATGATGACACGTGGTGGCAACAACAGAAAAAACAACAACAACAACAACAACAGCAATGGCAGAGCAACATAACCACAATTAACTTTAACGAGCGCAGAATGTGAGGCTTACAGATGTTGAGGTGTCAAATACCCTAGAAATTGTTGAGTGAATATATACCCTTTGTTTTGATGGCAATTCGATGTGGAGAAGGTTTGGTTCAAAGGAATTATATAAAAGTGATTATATATATATGGAGAGAGAACAGGAGAGCGTATTGCTGACAATTAAATACCCTAGAAAACCTTGTTGAACTGCGACATTCCCTTGAAATTACTATGGAAATATATAATATGTGTTTGATATCAATTCCATATTGGTTGATTCGAAAAAAAGTTTGCAAGGTTTTTATTAAGATACATTCATCAAATAGTATATACCCTAGAAACTACTTTAAGTTGTGTTAATGTAATAGTAGTGCTGCACTATTGCTATGCACTATATGCACCATATGGACTATGTGTACTATATACTCTATACACACTATATATATATATATATATATATATATATATATATATATATATATATATATATATATATATATATATATATATATATATATATATATATATATTATATCCATGCAGATCTACAGAGTACGCTCATTGTAACCAAAACACAGAGAAACAGAGAGAGCAACAGATATAAAGAGAAGGAGAGACCGAAATCCACATAGAGCCAATATAAACTCTATTATCGGAAGTCAGGTATCAAAATTATCTAATGGATTCCATTAGAAATCAATGCACAAGTCATAAATACACACGAGTGCCGAAGGTAAACTCAACTCGACTCAATATTTCTCTATGCGAGTCCGCTCGGCTCATGTATGTATATGTAGACAGATGGAATTAAAGGTTAGCTGGCGGGCTTAGCATTGACAAAGCCTTGCCTCGTCTAATAATCCAGTACCATGCTGGCATTTGTCGTTGTTGTTGTTGCTTCACTGTACTTTAGAGCCCACACACACACACACACAGCGCCGACTGCAACGACACAGAGATTACAAATTTTGCACTTATGCCACGACAGACCGAAAAATCTGAACGTTGTTTTTTTTGTTGCTTCCTATCCAAATACGTATAAAGATATATATGCGATGTATATATATATATATATGTATGTATGTATGTACATATAGACACGAGTATGACACGGCTTAGACAGCTTTTGCGGTCGTCAGGTCAGTTAATGACGTGGCCGTTGACATGGACGTCTGCTTTGAAGGTTTTTCTCTTAATCTGTCGAGCTGCTGTTAGAGCAGCATCCAAAAAAGATAAAAAAAATAAGCGACAGTTATTCTTTGACTTCTCACAGTTTTCTGCGAGTGTGGGAGTGTGTGTGTGTGTCAGAGTAAAGCTTCTGTTCGAAATCACAAGTGTTGAGCAAACTTATTGACTAAGTGTGCAGTTCTTATACCCTATAATCGATGCGGAGGGTGGTGTATGCAGGGAGTGCTGCAGTTGTGGGAGGAAGACAGTATATGAAGGGGCGTTAGGATAGAAATATTAAAAAATTGTCTTAAATTGGATATCGCTAACTGAATAGACTTGCCGATTTTTGTTCTCCTTTTATATCGTCTTTTCTCTTCTATATTGTTATATATATTCTTATTGCCTTCTGCTTTCTTATTATCTCTTCTTTTATATATTCTCAATTCTTTACTCTTCCTTCTTTGCTATCCATTCTTTTCTTCTCTTTCCATTATGATATTTCCTCGATTATCTTCTCATTTTTTCACCCTGTTGTCTTTAGATCTTCTCTCTTAGATCTTCTCTTTTATTCTACCTTCTCCTTCTTTTACTTTTTTGTCTTCTCATTCCTTTTTTTCTTATCTTTAACTAGTACACACTCATATTATTTCATAGTACAACCCCGTCTATAGAGTATATATTTGCCGACCATCATGTCATATCATTTGTTGGAAATATTGCAAATAGCAAAATGTATTTAAGTCTCGGCGAAAAAGATGTGGCATGTCCTAGTATGTGGCAGATAGCTATGGCAAGCAGGAAAGTTTGAAAGTTTTGGACAACGGCGATGGCGCCGAATTGTTTGACAGGCTGTGCGCTTATCTCAACAGATTCGATGGCCAGTTCGCAGTCGGGGTCCATAGTCAATTGTTTAAAGAGTGTCAAAGTCAAGCGGTTTTTCGTTTATATTGAGGAGGCAAACAGGGAGCAGACAGAAGTGAGTTCACGCTTATCGCCAATGGCAAACGCAACGTTGGCACAAAACTTTCCACTGGTGTCGCATCCACTTTTCACCTCTCTCTCGTTCGCTCTCCCTCTCCCTCTTGCTCCATGTCCATTTGTCATTGGTTTTTGGAATTTTCATCATTGACTATACCGTTGCCAGTCTCAAATTAACGTAAGCCCCGTCCAGTCTTGTAATTTCCACTGTGCGCAGCCTTTTGCTTTGGCCTTTTCCTCTACGCACACTTCATATCTACGGGCCAGTCGAGAGCCAATAAACATTAGAAATGGCATTCTGCACAAAACTCATATGAGAATGATATATGAGTGTGCATACGTATGGGTGTGAGCGTGTGTGTTTGTCAGTGTGTGTGTGCGCCGTTGCCAATGTCCATTGGAGTACAATGACCTAGCCGAACTGCTGCCGAACCGCCGACCAGCTGCCAACCGCAGACTTTTGGCATAGTTTATCGGGCAACAGCGAAATCTTCTTAGCTATCTCCGTGCGGATGACTTCCTCTGTGCCTCTCGTGGTTATAGTGCGGAGCTTGGGTTTGAGTTTCGGGTTCTTTTTTGGTTTGGTTTGAGGCGGATGAATTTCTTTTCCGTCATGCGGCATTTGGACACAAAAGCGCAAATGCACATTAAAAATGCATATCCAAGGGCCGAGCACAACAAACAAACAGCAGTCGAGCAGGCAAGCAGGAGGAAGGCAAGCAGGAGGCAGTCAGGCAGGCAGTCCACAAGTCAAGTTTCGCTAGCGAAAACATTGAAATATGCAGAGTTATCTTCAGGCTAAAAGCTGTCCACTGGAGGCCCCCTCCCTCACCCGTCTGCCGCCGACCGCTGTCATCCTGGCCGACGCACCAGTTTCCCTGACAACTCCTTTATGGCCAAAAAAGAAGAAAAAAAAGAAATAGAAGAAAAAATGCTTTTGGGCATTGTCAGTTATCGGCTTATGGAAGGCGAAGGCGCAGGCGGCGGAGGAGCCGAACATTGTCATAAAAATGTTGTTGGGGTAGACAGTTTTTATTTTACTTTCTTTTTTTTTTTTTTAGTTTACTAGCAGCAGCTTTCTGGCTCGCTTAACAGTTCTTGTAACAAGCGGCTGTTAAGACTTGAAATATGAATTTATTTTGTGCAGGGTATTCGGTGGGTGGCGGCGCTGGCATCCATATGCAAGCGCGTCATTTGTTCAAACATAACTGTGCACTGGAAATAGGAGAGAAATTGCCAGTACTCGTAACAGTGAGCTCCTGCTCAGCCCAGCCCGAGACCAGCCCAGAGCAGCCCAACTCTAGCCAAGCCCAGCCAACCCGTTTCCGTATCCGTATAATAAAGCAAGCTGAATTTCTAAGAAAAATATCTTATTTATGTCCTGCGGCTGTAGTTCATGCTCCGCTAGAGAGTGCCGCGCGCTCATAATGTCAAAAAATCTTGGCCTACATTTCACACAGACCGAATTCGAGGATGCAAACAAAAGCTGCAGCGGCAGATCCAGCTGAACGAGAGCTGGCGGCGCTTTTCCTTTCTTTCTTTTTCCCTTTTCACGGAGCTATAAACTTTCTTTAATCAAGTTTACAAACTACAGAAAAATATAATATCATAATTATATCAACAGGAAACGGAATATAAAATATCAATTTTTTAGTATTTTTAGAATTTTAATTTTTTTTGGATAAGATATATAGAAAGAGAGATCTTTAATCAGTTAATCAATTACTAAATTACGTTTAACTGTAAGTTACAAAAATATTCAGGTGAAGATTTGATTATATCAATCATATTATTAAAATTTACTATAAATTCAATTAATACCTATGCGATTTACACAAGTTTCAGCCAATTCTGTTTAATTAACGTATCATCAATCAGTTAATATTTTTTAGCATTGAGAGCTTAAATGAAACCTTGATCATCAATCAGTGAAGCAATCAAGCAATTATGATTGATAATAAACTTTGGATGAGCATCAATCAAGTTTTGAATTTTCTAGGAAGTTTCATAAGGAATTACTTCTGAAGCATAACGTAGAATTCAATCAACTATCAATGAGTTATGTAACTTTCAAGTATTGAGAGTTTAGAAAATGCTTTGATCATGAATCAGTCAATTAATCAATCAATCAGTCCGTTCGTTGGAATTGTTTATGAATTTTATTTAAATATACTTAACGATGAAAATAAATTTTACTTTCAATTAATTAGGCTTTTTGTGTTGATCATCAATCAGTGAATTAGTTAATTACCACGTTAACAATTTAACAGTCAAAGACTTTGTAAACTTTGTAAAAGAAGTCAGCCTCTATGCCTTGGCCCTTTGTACTCACATTCAGATACACCAGGCGACCTATTAAACCGTCAAAAGTCAAAAGCTGGCGGGCAAAAAGTCGACTCATAAGTCAAATGTTTGCCAAAAGTATACGAGCATACATTACGACTGCAAATAGCGAGTAACAGAGAGTGAGAGAGTGAGAGAGAGAGAGAGAGAGAGAGAGAGAGAGAGACAAAAAGGGAGCAGGAAAAAGAATGTGCACAGTTGTACAAACTGTTGCGAAGGACATCTGGCAGTCGGAATTCCGCGTCTTAGGGGATGCCACGGAAGGAGCTCACGTACAAATGCGTATGCATAATTCGGCTACGTTGCATTGGGACTTGAGTCTGATTGAGGGGATGCTTCTAGTGCCTCTGCTGCTGCCTCTGTTGCTGCTCTGCGTGTCAAACCACTAAATTTGGCTCAATGAAAAATAATTTGGTTAGCACGCCTGGCCAAAAGGTTCGGCTCATTCTTTGGCCAAAAGAATTTTTGTGGCGCTTTTGGCAAAATTGTTCGCTCGCTCAGCTCAACACTTTCTGCACGTTCCGACTTGGTTTGTCTTTGAGACCTGACTTGCCAAGAAATGTCTGCATTTCTTTTGCCGCTCCAGAGTCGATTGGGTCGATGGGTCGGTCGATTGGGTCGTTTGGTTCCTCCGACGGGCTGTCTCACTCTCTATTTGTCTGCCTGGTCTGGTCTGTCGGGAGTCATATTTATATATATTTCGTTCGCTTGGCCTGTTGAAATATAATTCCATATTAATAAACAATCTGCAGCTTTAGCTGCAAATTGAGCGGCAGGCAGCCAAGGCGACGCAGGACTTCCAACACGTGCTCTATGCTCTATCTGCTCGGACTCTTTGCCATCCTGCCGGCCTGTCTTACTGCCTGCCTGCCTGCCTGCCTCCTCTAATGCCTGTGGATGGAGTAGAGCAATCTGATTTCCGAAAGATTGTGCGTTCAGCTAAGAAAACGATGCACATTTGTCTTCGCCAACGGCCAAATGGCATGGGGGGTAATGGGGGCAACCGGACGAGGTGGCTGCCAACGTCGTTGTTCAATAAACAGTTGCACTTGGCATGGACCTCGGGGTCGTGCGCTGGCTGCTGGCTGCTCACTGCTGGCTGCTGACTGCTGTCCGCTGCCAGGATGCATCATTATTTTCTGTCATCATTATATTCTTGTTGACTGCTCAGAGCGGTTTGTTTTTCGCTTTCCTTATTTTCTTTTTTGTTGCCCTCTGACTTGACTGGTTGGCTTCCTCCGGCCACGCTCGAGCTTTGGTTTTCTCGCGGAAATTACAAGAAGCGCATATACGATATCCAGACCTATTTATACGCTAGCCACCTTTGACTATCTAACTATCTCTATCTCTCTATCTCTGCCTGTCTCCCTCTCCCTTTCCCTCTCTCTATATATATATCATCTATGTAGATGCAGGAAATTGTTTAGTGAGCATCAAAAGTGAACAGGCCACGTCCACGTTCCATTGGGAGCAGCGGATGTTGCACAACGCGTTCTGCTTCCTATGGTGTCACGGAAATGGCTGCTGGCTGCCACACTTAAAACTCTAAAGATAACCAGCCAGAGATATGGCTTTTCATGAATTCAAAGAGTTGAATTTACATTGGCAAACGCCTCAAACAAACAAAGAGTGCACAAGAATACAAATAAATAAATAAATATGACAGTAAAAATTAAAATCCAAATAAATATAATTTAAAATATACCGCAATATGTCAACGAACCTTTTTTGCGTCGCTGATGCACAAAGAACCATGCGACGAGCGCCGCATTGACCAGGAGGAATCCGAATGCCGCCAGAGAGATGGCAATTATGAGCAGGTTCGGTGTATTGCTGGAGTCCTCCGTTAACTCGGCTGGCATCATTTCAATTCCTGGTCCATGGCAATGTCGCGACAGCAAGTCAAAATAAACCAAAGCCAGCCAAACGAAACCATGAAAACATAAACACAAAAAAATAATAACAGAAAATATGCTTGTAAAAATAAAACAATAAATAAATTCGAAAAAAAAAAAATACAGAAATATAAAAATGAAATGAGAAATTGTAATAAAAATGATGCAGCAACGCTTCGGGCGCAACTGGGTGGTGCGAGTGGTGGGTCGGCTCTGTGGTTGCGTCCTACTTCCAGCCAGAGCCGCCTGTGACTCTGGCCACGGTTAAGGAACCCATGCAAAAGTGACGCAAATCACGTAGCCATGGAGTCACAATGGCGTGCACGCGGAAACGCAGTCCCAACATGTGACGGGGCCAAATGAAATTAGCGCCGTCCGACGCTGACCGCAGCGGCACGTAGGAGCGCCCACCGTGGAGCAACGCCGGCAGCAGCCAAACTGTATGCAAAAATTGAAATTAAATTATAGTCATCTGCGAGTTACTGGCACAGCTATCGAGTACTCTGCTCAATTCGATTTCAATATCAATTTTTGGAAATCCAAAAGAGATTTTCAAGAATTTATCGAACTATCAGCATGAGTTTCTATCGTGAAAGTACAGTTTCTTAGCTCTAATGATTGAGCTGGGACAATAGTTGTCAATAATTGAGGCAGTCAGTTTTCTATATATGCACTTCAAATAGTTATAGATCTTCAAATTGATGATATGCGATGATCGTCAATCAAGCAGTCAGTCAATCAATCAACGATCTATAGAGTTTTACATATACTACTTCAGCAGGTTTTTATTTATATTAGAAACTATTCTTTAACTAGAGCTAAACCAAACTGCATTAAATTCAGCTTCTCATCTGAAATTTTTCGTATATAAATTCACTGTCTCTTATCAGTCATTCAATCAGTTTAGCTTACCAAATAATTCCTGAATTTTGCTTATCTGCATTAGCAAACATGCAAACTATGCTAATTTCATCTTTCCCTAGTTCTTACTTATTAATATATATTTCAATCAACTAATATATTGTCAATCAATCACTCAATCAGTAGGTTTTTCAAGTACCAACACTCTTCCCATCCCCATGCCAACAGTTACCAAATTTAAAAAAAATTCAATTTATTAGCTCTCACTAATAACTTAATAGGAAAATTGTCTATCCGTCAATACGTCAATCAATCAATTAGTCAATTTCATTAGCAGCGCTCTAAAACAATTAAATTACACAGCTCATACGTTTAAAACTTATGAGCTGCTTGTCAATCACTCAGTCTGTCAATCATCAAGTCCAACTCATATACAAAAGCAACAGCAACAATAGAGCCGATGTGGATGTCGATGTGGATGTACCTCGCTTCAGACGCTTCTCGTTGCGCTTGTGGAGACAACAGCCGATGACAAATACGTTGAGCAGCACCACCGTAATGCCCGCCGCGACGCCAACGAGCAGCATGCCCGATGTGCCGCCCAGCGGTGTCTGGCTGGTGGTTGGCGGTCCGCCGCCCAGCGAGGAAGCTGGCTGTGAGGGTGGCGGCGCCTCTGCTGGTGGTGGTGTGGGTTGGTGTTGGTTTTCGGTGGTGCGCACATCCATTGTATATTCATGTTTTAGGTTGAGACCATAATACAATTCCAATTAAGAGCAGCGTTGAAGGAAAGAGAGATCATTGATTGAGTGAAGAAAACACGCTGCGGGGCGCAGCTTCGACACCGCGAGAGGAAATAGACCTAGCCACTCCACTCCATTGTCAGGCGAGTGACCATAAATGCCAAATGGCAGTGCGCGCATAAATCAATCAATCGAACCACGTCGTGGACTACTTTTGTGCTTACCTTTGGTCTGGGCACGCGTCAAATCCGGCAGGTAGGAGCTCTGGCCCAAATCGTTCCACGACATCACCGAAAACAGATACAGCGTATTCATGCGCAGCCCGCCGATGGTCAGCTTGTGGCTGTTGGGCAGTCCGTCAATGTATTTATATTGCTCGCGGTCTGCCATGCTGAGAGAGAGACAGAAAGAGGGAGAGAGCGAGAGGGAGAGTAAGTGAGACAGGCAGCAAACGCATGAGGGACAATTTCATTAGTGCACGTGACATTTGCAGTAATTGCAATGGAATGCACTTCGAGCAGGACATGAGTTAATGGAGGAGGAGTAGGAGGAGGAGAGAGCAGTGGTCTTTACATACCGATAGCGCACACGGTAGGAGGCCTTCAGGCCACCATCGAAACCAGGTGTCCAGGCCACAGTGACCGTGTCGTGGGTCACATTCAGTATATTAAGGCTGAGCGGCGGCTCCGGCGGCGATGTAATGTCCAGACGCACCGTTTCGACATCCTCGCCCAGCTCGTTACGCGCCACGCACTCGTAGGCGCCGTAGTCGGCGGGCGCCACCTTCTCCACAATCAGCGAGGATTCGTAGGTGAGCGAGTCAATTTTGCGCTCCTCCAGCTCGTACTTGAACGTATGATTGATTGGCAGATCCTTGCCATCCTGGCGCCAAATAAATTGTGGCTTGGGCGACGCCTGCGCCCGGCAAGGCAAACGTCCACGTTCGCCCGTGCCGCTGGCGGCGCGCAGCAGCGTCGGCGACTTGGCGATCTCTGGAGCAACTGCAGCCGGAACGGAGCAATTAAAGAACGGAAATAACTGGACTGTGAATCCACTTACATTTGACTATGAGCAGCACGTCGCGATTGGTCGGATTGGCCACGTGATTGTCGGCCACGCAACGAAAGTTGCCCACATCCTCGCGCTGGGCGTTCTTAATGTGCAGGTAGGCGGTGCCATTGGTGAAGGTCGTCGTGGTCTTCACTTTCATATCGTAGCCCACGCGCTCCCATTTGACGTGCTCGTCGGCGAGCGGCTTGCCCTCCACGCTGCAGGATAACATGGCATCCTCGCCGGGATTCACAATAATGTTCTCCGAGACAGACTTGATGGTGGTGCCGTCTGTGCGAGGGAGAGAGAGAGAGAGAGAGAGAGTGGCTAAAGAATTTATTTCTGCTGCTAGTCAGGATTAGGTCACTTACATTCCACAACGACTGTGATATTAATGCTCGCCTTGCCCTGCGAATTGCTCGCTGTGCAGGAGTAAATGCCCGAGTCCTCGCGATGCAGCTTGGTGAAGTTGAGGACGGCGCCATCGGCAAAGATGCGATGCTCGCTGGCCGAGATACTGCCGCTGCTGTCCTGCGGTATGGGTGTGCCATTCTTTGTCCAGGTGTAGGTAATTAGCGCCGGATTCGCATTCGCCTGCAACGGCACCTGCAATGATTCACCCTCCAAGCCCACCGACGTGGACGAGGGCGGCGGCACAAACTTGGGTCGATCTGGGCATACGGAATTTGAAGTTGAATTTGAATTTGAATTACAATTTCATTTCCATTGAGTTGCAAATTTAAATTGAGAATTACGAGTTCTCCGAGACAGACTCTCTAATTGCTCAATTAGTAGATCGAGTTGAACTAAATACTTACATAGGACATTCAGGCTGATTGCCTCGTGCACGCTGCGCTGCAGTGCCTCGTTGGCGCTTTGGCAAGTGTAGACCACACCGTTCATTTCCTGGGTGATGTTTAGCCTGAACTCGAGCGTCGAGACTGTGCCGCCCCAGAGACCTGGCTTGGACGTGTTATTAATGCCTGCAGCAGCAGCCAATGAAAGAGACAAAATGGGCGTGATTTTATTTTAGTGACTGAACTGAACTGACTGGACGCTGGGCTGGGGCCAGTTGACTGGCAATCTGGCTGGATGGCTGGCTGGCAACCAGACCGGATGTTGTCGTGGAAACGCCTTTAAAAAATGCATCAGCAGCAGCAGCAGCTCGGAGCTCGGAGCTGGGCGTTTGGGTGCTGCCCATTTTGACAACGGCGCCGCCAAGTCCATGCCATGCCTTGGGCAAACTTCCAAAATGTGCGCTGCTTATGGTACGTACCTTCAATGGAGATGCCATCCTTCCACCAGGACAGCTTCGCCGGTGGATTGCTTGAGCTGGAGTCACAAATGATGGTCGCCTCAATGCCAGGTCTCAGCTCTTCCGGTTCAATGCGTATTTTTACCGTCTCTGGCGCAACTGTAAGCACAGCCAGCGGATAATAATGGCGTGAGCGCTGTCTTCGACGACAAACAACAACAACTATTACTACTTACAGTGTACACTCAGCGTGGTGGACTCGAAGAGCGGTATCTCGGTGGCGCTGTTCGAGGCCTCGCAACGGTACTGCGCCTGGTTGTCGGTGACGTTGGCCAAAATAGTTATTTCGGCTGAAACTGATTTGTCTGCGGCCCGAATTATAGAGTTGATCTGCAAAAGTAAAAATGGCCAAAAAGGTAAAACATATTGGAAAATTATGCATGTATGTGTATTTATAAAGACATGTTAATATATACATTCATAAGGTACGCTGCAAACAATATAAACTTGTCCGCTGCAAACAATATAAACTACTTTTGCTTATGCCTCTCTATATACAGGGTATGCAATGCCGCATAACTAAAAGCAGCTCACGAAGTGTGTTAAAAGCAAAACAACTCGAGGCCATGTGCTGCATATGCAAAGCGGGTGACACAGACAGACAGACACAGAGACAGAGCGAGTGAAAGAGAGAGAGAGAGAGAGAGAGAGAGAGAGAGAGAGAGAGAGAGATAGACAGTCATATAGCTGGCGGAGCAGGTGCTGGGCGCAGCGCTAAGAGCTGCGAGCATAAAACACAGCGCATTTTAATTTTGTTGATAAAATATCATTTAATCTGCGCGCACACAGATGAGCAGCCGCACGGGAGACCGCAGGCGGCGCCTTACGGCTGAGATAGATGGCAAGCAAACCGCAATGGTGATAAAGATGGCTGAACAGAGGGAGAGAGAGAGAAAGAGAGTGAGAGAGCGCGCTAGCTGGGCGTGTAGCAGTTGCTTGTTTCCGTTGCTGTGACAGCCAGCCAACAGTCGACGGTGGCTAGTTGCCTTTTTGTTGCATATCAAGTTTACAGCTGGAGGAAGTCGCTGCCTGCCACCGCCCATAAGTATGCAACGGCAGCTCGGCAGCCGACAGCCGACAGCTGGCGCATTTGCGACCACTTCCGCTGCAGCCAAACTCAACTAAAGATTTAATTTTGGAGCTTAGCCCAGGCAACGACAATTGCTCGATAGCAGCAGCATCAACATCAGTTATGCAAAGGTGCTAAAGGATATGCATGGCGTGCTGACATTAAAGTAGCTGCAGATAAAATGCCACTCTCAACGCCAACTCCTGCTCCATCTCCAGCTGTGCTTTCAGCCTTATTAGCACTTTCAGCCCATAAACCGGAAGCGGAAATGGTCAACAATAGCGCCATTATTGTTTGGCGCATGTTTGTTGTTTGTCTGTTGTTGATAGCATAACGACTCCAACTGTGTGTAAGTATGTGTGTGCTTACATTTTCTATATCTATTGCACTTGTGTCTGTGTGTGTGCTGTGCTGCATATGCAAAATAAAATAAAAGTGCAAAATTGTCGTGCTTAACTGACTGTGTAATACTTGTTCAAATTATATGTTAAAGTATGTTTGATATATTTATATTTTCCAAGGCAGTCCATATTATCTTTAGATCCTTAATACATCTGAATGAACGTTAAAATTTATTATACAGCAAAAGTTGATGATATTAGCTCTACAGCTGTGCTAGACATATGGTATTCTTATTTATCATACCCTTAAAAAACTTGTATAAACAATTTTTGTGTAATCTACAGAAGGGATAAACAGTGTAAAGCCAGTCGCATTCCTCAGTAATTTCAGTAGCTATACATATGTATCTATCTGTAGAAAAGATGTACAGCAATTCCCTCATAAAATACTTAAGTTTTAGCTATCAAAGCCAAGTCTGTCCCAAGACCTAGTTATAGGCTTAGATATTATTAGATAACTGGACTTGAGAGAGTTAAAAAAAATATATAAATATAGAGTTGGGTATATATATTAGTATAGAACATAGTAGCATAGGTTCTATACTAATATACCCAACTCTATATTTATATATTTTTTTTAACTCTCTCAAGTCCAGTTCTCAACTCTCCAGTTTCCCTAGCCACAAAGTGCATTCAATTCATGCATTGCACACCAAACCCAATATACTCTCACTTATCTTTACGAACCAGTATATATACATATATATAAAACAAAAAGAGACAAATAGAAAAACTCACCCGTTTGTCGTTTTTGTACCACGTTAACGTTGCCAACGGATTGCCGCCCGATGAGACACAGAGGAGTTTTTGCACCGACCCGGCTGGTATAATTTGTCCTTCCATATAGCCCGAAATTAATGGCGGAGCGGGCGGATCTGCAAGCAAGAAACACAAACAAAAAAAGTAGATAGAGAGGCGAAAAAGCGTCAGCATTGCATAGAGCATAGCGTAAGGGACAAAGAAAAACAAATGTTGGTCAAAAAAAAAACACACACACACATACAGAGAAAAAAAGAAACTTGGCCAGCAAATTATGGCCTACTAAAAGAGGAATCCTTAGCCAAGGACCAACCGCTGCGCAGGGTAGGCAGCATTACCCAAACAATAAAAATTAAAATTATTTAATTTGCCGCGCATAAAGTACAAGCATCTCGAGGGCCCAACGCATATACGAGTATAGACTATATATATCTAGAAATATATATAAGGCACAAAACGGCCTTGAATTTGCCTAAAATCCCGAACAGCTGCCAGGCAAGAGAAAGGGGAGCAATTCTATGCCTCTGGCTGCCAGCTGCAGCTTGTCAGCGAGAGATAGAGAGGGGAGAGAGAGGGATAGAGAGAGGGAGAGAGTGGCCCCAGGCCTGGGGTATGGGTAATAAATGTAAATCTCACAGTCGGGTTGCGGCTCCGCCCCCGCTGTTTGTGAATGCTGGTCAGAAAAATTAATTAGCGCTGCAGGAGCGCTGCACATAAAGGACGCGTGGCCGAGGACAACAACATAAGTCAGCCAGGCTGGGTGAGAGGAGGGTGGTGGGGCCCACCAGCAGGGCCTTCAAGTGGTAGCTGGCGCTTTGTTTACCAGTTGCTGCCGCTGGCCACGCTGTGGATAAGTCAAAGACTGAAACTAGAAATTGGCCAGAGAATAGCGCAATTATTAATAAGCCCTGTGTACTGGGCCTTGTAACCAAAACTTGGCTTGGCATCTTGTTATGCAGAAGTGAGAACTGTCAGAGCGAGCTTTGCCTTGTGCCCTCAATCTCTCCCACTCGCCCTCTCCGTCTCTGCCTCTCTCTGTTTGACTTGTACTCATGTTTTGCTCTTTTTCCTCACTCTGTCCACTTATAATTGAGGCAAATGAAGAGTGACGTCGAACATGGCATAATGGAGTTTAAGACACCTCCGTTTGCAACGTGGCAAATAGAGATGAGGCTGGACATGAGCCAACAGCATGGGGCAGCAGCAACACCAACAACAGCAACTAGTTTACTTAACAAATTGACAGGCGTTGACGCTGCGCTGCCAACTGATTGGAACTCAAACTCGGACTGATGCTAATGACAGTTCGCTCCAACGCTGCCAAACAGCCTACGGAACAGGTTTATGCCTCCAACAAAAAAGGGAAAAAATGGGATTGAGTATGGGAGTAAAACAGATAAAATATTTTTGTCTATTAATTCTTAATTCAAATAATTCTGCAGGCAATAAAATATTTAGTAAACATGAATTGGAATACTTTTAAATTAATTGAACTGGAGTAGATCTATTATCAGATAAAGTAAAGCTCATACTAGGTCAAAGGAAGTTAGCAAAAGAATATGTTCTGTATATAATAGGTCTTTATTTACACCTTAAAGTTCTGGGACTAATCAAGCTATATATTGATAGATAAAATATATTTTATATCGATTTTATTTTGATTTATCGATTCTATATTAAATTTCTTTCGAATTTCCTTCCTGTCCTAAACTCCTACTTATCCTTATTAATCTATCTATTCATATATTATCTATTGTTTCTACAGAATCAGAGCAGCTCCAACTTTTCCTCCTGAAACAATAACCATTGTTAATCTATCATTCTATTACAACTGACATTTCATAGCAAAAGTTCCAGCAACTCCTAGATCTTTATATTGTACCCCAAATATTTACAACTCTATCAAATAACTTAACTTGGAATTTATTACAAATGTTCTCCGACAGTGCTGATCTGGAATTTTCGAATTTTGAAAACAACCAAATAATTAATTATAAATACATATACATACATATAAAGAGTTACAAATTGTTAGATAAATGGAGCAATTGAAATGATGCTTCACTTTACTCAAACTCTGCTCTTAAATTGAACCTAGCTTTAAATTGTTTTTTTTTTCTAAAAAAAACAAAATATAAATTGCTTATTTCTTGATCACTGGAAATTTTGTTCATCTTTTTAAATTTAGAGCAAGCCGCAGCCTGTGAAATCGATGCTGCGATTGAGCTTGCCGTTCTTGGTGCCATAGCATTGAAGGCTATCGAGTATCTTACTGCCCTGGATGATCTGGCCAAAGCCGATCCGGGTGCCATTCGCAACGCTGAGCGGCTTGAACGATATGGAAAACGATATGTTATTAGGAAACCCTTGCAAATATTCCTTGCTAAACGAGAGAACATAGGCGGACGCGCCATGATCAATTATTTTGCCGTCGTACTCCAGTGGTTGGTTCAGGTCCGAGTTGCCATGCTCCACCAAGTCCACATCCATCCAGAGAGTGGGAAATAGTCGCTTGATGATGAGCTTTTGGTGCATGTTGCAAATGCAGGACCGAACCATCTGAAGCACCACAACGGGAGCCGCTTCCGTATAGAGCTGGACAAGAATACGGCCCAGCGGACGTGAACCCTTCAGAAAGATGTCCAAGTAGATAGTCGGACGCAGTAGATTCCAGCGTTCCTTGTCCGTCTTGGGCATCGTAATATTGTAGCCTTTGTATTTGGCTAAGCCTTGCAGCATATTAAACGGTGGTATAGGCGCCTTAAGCTTCTTCTTCTTCGAACTACCCTTCTTCTCGATGCCCGAATCGATTTCGCTCACCACGTCGTTGATGCGCTTACCGATATCACGATTCTGCAGATCGACCTGTTCGAGTTGCTTGAGGGTGTACGGCAACGAGGACATTGTGTAGACGCGCTCGTAGCGAAACGGATTGATTTCACCGTGGGTGCGCATCACCTTTGATAGTTCGACTAGCATCTGGATGTTCTTCTTGGTACGTTCCATGTACTGCATTGCCATCTTGCGCAATGTTATTACACCTGTTACCCGGGTCGCCTGGAAGCCAGGCGGCTTCGTATCGATCTCACTAGTCATGCCAAGAACCCGTTCACGATGCTCTCGCCATGCGGCAATGTGACCTGCATTGTGAACCTTTCCCTTCGGTTTCTTCTTTAACTTTAACTTTGATTTTGGCTTCAGCTTTGGCTTTGCAGCCGGCTGAGCTTCTGGGACAGGAATAAATTCTACTGAATCACTCCCACTGACTTCGTAACATCGCGGAAACTCATTCAGAGACATCGATAACAAGGTTGAGTACTTAACGGTTTATTGATAAAAGTAAAAAGTTTTACTATAAATTTATGAAATATTTATATTTTTTTTATGATGTATCCCTATGACCCTATATAGTTAGCTTATTAAAATAGACTGACATTAAAAATCAAAAAGTAAAACCCCAAAAATTTTGGCATTTGATACGTGCTACTCGGTTTACCTTGTTCAATTTTACAAATACGTACATACAGTTATTTGGTACACTAAATTTTGTCTTAACTGAATTAGAGTTGCTTGAAGAGATTAGATTAGCTTAGAGCACGCCGCAGGCGGTGAAGTTGATGCCCCGGCTGAGAGTGCCATTCTTGTTGCCATAGCTCTGCAGGCAGTCAAAGATCTTGTTTCCCTTGACGACACGACCGAAGCCGATTCTGGATCCGTTCACCACTTGCAGCGGCTTGAAGGAGATGGAGAAGGGTATGCTGTCGCCGAAGCCCATCAGATGGCTCTTGCTGAAGGACAGCACGTAGCTGCTTGCCCCGTGATCAATGATCTTGCCATCGTACTCCAACGCATTGTGCAATGCCGTATTGTTCTCTGTGGGCAGTTCGACGTCTAACCAGAGCTGGGGGAACAGGCGCTTGATCTGGAACTTGTTGTACATGCCGCACATGCACGCACGCACCAGCTGGAGCACCACCACGGGCGCTGCCTCCGTATAGAGCTGGACGACAAAACGACCCAGTGGACGGGCATCCTTTAGGTACATGTCAAAGTAGATCCGTGGACGGAAGAGCTGCCAGCACTCCTTGTCCGTCGAGGGGAGCTTGATATTGAATGGCTTGTACTTAGCCATGGCGCGATCGGGCATCACAAAGGGCTGCGAGTCCCGCTTGTTGACGGGCGCATCACCCTTCATGCCCGAGTCAATCTCACTGTTGACGTTCAATAGGCGCTTGCCCATATCGAAATTATCCTGCTCCATTTGCTCCAGACCGGTAATGATGGCCGGCACTGCGGACATCACGTAGGGCTCATCGTGGCGAAACGCATCGATGGCTCCGTGGGTGCGTATTGTCTGCGATAGATTAAGCAGCATGTGAATGTTCTCCTTGGTGCGCGCCATAAAGTGTTGTGCCTCCTCGCGCAGCGCGTTTACGCGCGTCTGACGCACCGCCTGAATTGAGGGCGGCGCCTGATCTATGTCGCTCACGATGGTCAGCAGACGCTCGCGATGCTCGCGCCACATAGTATAGCGCGCTAACTCCGCTACTCCCATTGGCTTCTTGGATCCTCTCTTTTTTATATTCAATTTCTTTTTTTTGTAGCCGACGGACTTCCTCTTTTGCACATTCGTGCCATTTTCAACCGGCTCTTCAATAGATAAGTTATCCGAGAGGCACTCCGGCAGCTGAGAAGCCATCTTCAACACCAATTAACGCACAATACTTAATATTTGGCAAAAATCAAGGAAATTAAATGAAAACTAAATGCGCAACCTTAAGGTAAGCGTGTCAATAACAAATATAACTGAGTTGTCGAAAAAACATATTTCGAGCGACAGTTGAAGCAGAGAAATTTCAAAATTGATGCAACAAACAAATAAGAGTACTAAATTCCGGGGGTTCCGACTAGGAGGTTAACAGAACCCCGTTCGGTAAAAAGTGGAACTGGAATCCGAAATGTAACAAAAATCAAAATTATATAAAATTCACAGGAATCCATATGCAAAATTTGGAGATTCTAGCTCTAAAGATAAAAGATAAAGATAGAAATCTCAGCTTGATACTTACACAGAACATTAATCGTATGTGTGGAGACAACATTCTCAGTTAGCTGCATATTGAGGCCGTGACAGATGACGACCAATGAGCGCTTGTTGGGCTCCACAACGGTGGTAATGTTCGAGCTGGTGGTCCAGCCGCCTGCAACGAATTGAATGACAATTGAAAGATAATTAGGAAATGCTTAGTCAAAGCGTAAACTCGAATCGAGTTCAATTAGTTACTCACCCTCTGGACTGATGGTTGTCTTGGAGGTGGCATTGCGTATCTGACGTCCGCCCACCATCCATTTGATCTCGGCGGGCGGATTCGATGGCGCTGTCGCACACATCAGTGGCACAACATCTCCAACGCGCGCCTCCGTCGGTCCTGTCACTGTGACTTGCGAAGGTGCGACTGTATATGGTAGATATATGGGGGATATATATATAGAGAGAGAGAGAGAAACAGAGAGACAGAGAGATTGTAGTAGAGCTGTGTGTGCGTGGGGCGAGCAGCAGTAATTTCGCATGGCATTAATATTTAATAAGCCTGCGTCAGTGCCTCACTTGTGGCATGCCGCGCGGCTTATATACTCATGCATACATATGCCGGAGCCTGCGTATCGCTCCTGCCTAGCTGCCTGAATGCAAATGATGACTGAGTGACTGAGTGACAGGCGACTGAGGCTCTGCCTTGGCGAGCTATTACCTAATGCCAGTAACGAAAGTGGCAGAAGCTGAAGCTGGAGCTATAGCTGAAGCTGTAGCTGCAGCTGCCTTCTGGCTGCTATTTTTCTTGATGGATAAGTGCAGGCAGCAGCAATAGCAGCAACAGCAGCAGCAGCAGCAGCAGCAGCAGCAACGGCAGCAGCTGTGCATATATTACGCATACGCCCTGCTGGACCAATTCGTAACCAGGGCAGAGTGAGGGAGGAAAACTTCGTCTCGATATGTTTCGCATATAAATAAACATTATGAATTCTTAACTTCTCGCATCTTTTGCCATACATCTTCATTCAGAACACACACACGCAGGACACACTGCAGCAGGGGCGAGCGGTGGGTGGGTCAGGAATTTCTATGTGTATTCCCAGCTACGTCTTCATTTTTGTGCCACATTTCGTTATACATAAATAATGTGAAAAGCGAGCGCAGCTGAAGCCAAAGTGGGAGTATGTGTGGGTGTGTATGTGTGTGTGTGTGTGGGCTGTCCACTCAATGTGGCATATTTTGAGGCTAAAAAAATAAGGTAAACAAAGGCTAGCCTCTGCTGGTTAAGTAACAAGAGCCAATTTGATTGGCCAGACAAGTTGGCCATGTCCGAGTAGACGAGGTGGGCCTGGCTGGGCTGGGACTGTGCTGGGGATTAGCTCTGGCTCTGGGCACGTGCTGACAGCCTTTCATTATGCAGGTAAACTAACGCTAAACAGCGACAATTCAGCTACGGCCACTCGCCTCGCTTTCAAATTTGAATATCACGCATACGCAGCATTTGCCCTCAAGTAGCCCATTTGCATGTTAGACACACAAGTGTGTGAGGCCCTTGCAGAGCAGACCGGAGAGAGGACTAGATGCTTTAGCAACTGCATGCAAATGACGTCGACTAACGACGTTTTTGGACAGACAAGTCGCGTTCCTCCCACCCTCTGCACAGCCTGATTGCAATTGTTGTGAGAGGCGTGGGCTGGGCGTGGGCGTGGCTAGGCGGGGGGTTTATGCTATTTGGCACTTGAAAAGAATTTGCATTGCTTGATTTGACAAAGCCAAGTGGGTGCGGGTGGGTGGCTGTGATGAGAGTGCAAACTTAAGCTTAATTGCAAAAGAAAGCACACAAAGTGTGTGAGAGGAAGAAAGGGAGAGGGGCAGGCAGGCGGAGCGAGTCAGAGTTTGTCAGGCTTATTTTCGCTTTGAGTCGCGTGCCAAGTGGCACGCTGCAAAGGACGACTGTTGACACAAACCAGCGACAGAATCAGAGTGTAAGCATAAGTGGAGATATATATGTGTGTGTGTGAGTGCGAGTGTGTGTGTGAGTGTGTGTGGGCGTCAGAGTGTGTAAATATGAAAATTAACGAAATACAATTAGGCAAACATGCAAAGGAGTCGCAACGAGCAGGCGTTGCTGCAGCAGGCAATTGCCACCATCTGCATAACGAGACCCGACTCGACTCGACTCGGCTCGAGCAGGACACGCAAATTATCTGATGGCAGAGCATTAAGGGCAGCTGGCTCTCACTTTGATGGCAGGCAAGTGGGTGGATGGTGGTTGAGAGTGGTTGCACTTACATAGCACAGTCAAATCAACTTCCGCCTTGAGCGGCGTCTGTGACATCACGTTGCTCGCCTCGCAACGGAAACGCGCCTTGTTGTCGCCCGCCTCGGCGGTGAACGTGTAGATATTCTCCGATAGCCGGCCCGAGGTTCTGCAAGCAAGTTGATAAAGATAACGATGGCAGCAGCGACGGCGGCGATGGCAGCTGAGCTGCTTCACTTACCTGTAGGCCATGCGTATTTGTGAATTGTTTTTGTACCAGATGAGCTGCGCGGGTGGATTGCCGCCGCGACTGCGACAAATGAGCTCCACCGTCTGGCCGCGTCGCAGCGTTTCAGTGGGCGAATAGCCCTCAATATACGGCGGTCCCGGCGGATCTGCGGAGAAAACGAAACAAATAAAAAACTTGTTAATGGATAATGTATATATATAATCATGGATATATATAGATATATATGTATATTGTGTCTGTTTATTTGCGCGCATATTTAATTGTATCTGTGTCTGCCACAAATAAATTCAATTTACACTAAAACAAATGTGGCACGACTACAGCCGTAGCCGTAGTTCCAGCCGTGGCATATGCAACACAATTTGTTCGCCGTTTTTAATTGAAGTGTTTGCACGCCAATCGCTTATGTGGTCAAAATGCATTATTTTTCCGATTTCCCGTTGTTGCCTTTTATGTTGTTGTTTACTTTTTATTTGTTTGCGGGCATCGTTCAGAGGGGCGTGGGCGTGGCACATCTGCATTGCATTGCTGTCTGTAATTTTGCATGTTTTGTGGGCGTTTTAATCACATTGCAAATACCACGAGCAAAAAGCGACCTTTAAAGAACAAAAAATATAAACGATTCTACAACTGTTTTGTCCAGCTGCCAAAGGTGCGTATACGCAATGTGCGCTTTAAAGAGAGGCCACGACCTGAGCCATAATCTATGCCACACACACACAGATAGAGAGTGTGAGAGAGAAACAGAGTATATGTAGCGGCACACAATTAAATTAATATCACTTAAAATATTGTGTACGAGTATCGTTTGCGTGGGGGATTTGCCCATGAATATGGCCCCAGCATGTGGCCAACTGAATCCGATTACAGCCCCGGACTGGTCCTTGACAGGCAGGAGGTCAGAGTGGCGGAGAGGGCGATGCGGGCGGTGCGGGCTGTTCTGGGGGCTGGTCTGCAATAATAGCGCATAATTAAGCACCGAGGCGAGCAAATATGTATGGCCCAACTGCACGGCAATGTGCATGTCCCACAGATACGCGTAAGTGTAGCCGCAATTAAGATGTATAAATATTTATAGCCAACACACAAACACACACGTGTGATACTCTCTCTGTGTGTGTGCGTGTGTGTTTGGATGATGATAGCGATTAAAACGGATCTATCACATGTTTATCTTCGCTTTGGCAGCTGCCCAAGCTACAATTTTTATATCTCCCCAAATGAAGCGCCAATTGATAAACAATTAAGCAATAATTAGTTCGCTGTGAAATCTAAGTGAGCATTTAAAGTGGACTCTGGTTTATATCTGGGATACTTAGTGCAAATTAAGCCAGCAATTGAAGGTTTTAGGCTAGTTTTCATTTAATTTAATTTGTTTAATTTCATTCAATTTGAAATACTTAAATAGATTTCATGACGCAGACTCTTTTCCTTTGTCAAAAGGTTAAATATATATGTGATGATTTCTATAGCTAATAGTTCTACTACAATGTATAAAAACTGTATAATAAGAGACAATCTTGAAGAATCTTTTATAAAGCACTCATAGACGATTCAAATTTCAAAACCGAGTTAGATCTTCTAAACAACATCAGAACTTTTTAACATAAAACCTCCCACAACAGACAGATTTAGACAGACTTAACTTAATAGGCATTCCACAGATTAGTATGATTAATCAATACTAATCAGTCAATCAACGATAATCAACTATGATAATTGCGCTGTCTCGCTCAGTGTCCATTAAAGACATAATAATAAAACGAAGAGAATGTGAGCTGTTCTGTTCATTGCCTGTTGGTCGCTCGGGCAATTCGAATTCAATCTATTTTGTCAACAGACATTGGCAGCATTGGCCAAAGAGCACGAAGTGGCTAAATGAATGGCAGCGCCAATAATAGCATCGTGGTCAACTACAGCTACGGCTCCAGGCAGCTGGAACAGCAGCCAATGCATAAATAGCAAACATAATTAATTTGAATATGGTGCACGTAATGTGTGCGAGGGAGAGAGAGGAGGAGAGAACAGGTGGAGACCTGGGACAGCTGGGGCAGCTGAGCCCGCTGCCTACTTTGGTTACCGCTGGACAAAGCTGGCAATCAATAACAGAAGTTTGAAATGCGACGCACTGGGCACGCAATTGTTGTGACCTCTTGTGCCACGGCATTCCTGCCAGGCACACACACACACACACACACACACACACAATAACCTGTGACCCCATGCAGGAGCAGCAGCAGCAGCAGCACCATCTGGTCGTCGCATTAGAATTTAAAAACTAATTAATACGCGCGCCAATTGCGCAATTAGCGGCCAGGGCGGCCATCAGAGGAGCGAGTGTGGCCAAACGGTAGCCCCCGTTTTTGCGGCTCATAAATGGCCATGGGAGCGGGCGGGCATCGAGGTGAGCACTTGGCATAAGTGGGCGCGGCTAGCAATTCAATTGTACTGCAAACTTGGCCATTTGAGCCGGCTAATGAGGTTGCCATTTGGCATTTTGCAGTACGCATATATTTGACATGCCATACAAAAGGCATGCCAGGGAGCAGGCCTGCCTAGCAATTGAGCATCGGCATCTATAGCTATATATATGTATATATATGTGCATACATATGTGTATATATATATCATTACTCACACAACACGGACAGTTGCACGGTGGAACGCATGGGCATGTCCGGGGACAGAGCCTTGTGCTTGGCCTGGCAGGTGTATTCCGTGTAGTCGTCAGCCGCGCCAGGTTTCAATTTCAGGCTTGAGGTGGTTGTAAAGCGTTTGGGCGTGGACTCCTCAACCTTATCATCGCGCTTGTCTGTGGAGCAGAGAGTGGAGAAGAGGGAAATTAAGATGAGATTGAGAGTAATGTCAATTATTATTATATTCAAGTATGAGTAAGAGTTTAAAATTAATATTTTTATTGTAGTGTATTTTTATCTAAAATAATACAAAATATTTAACTCTTTAAATATTTATTAAATTGACGCCAAATCCTGTCAGAAACTCATCTAAAAGTTTTGTTTATATTTTTCGATATTTTAAGCCTATGAGCTGCGAACAAGATTGAACGATTAAATAATCATTCGAGCACTCTACTGAGGCGCTTCGTGGAGCATGAAATGGAATCAGTTAGTGAGAGTTGAAAGCGCGGGTAATACTCTGTAATTCTGTCTAGCAGAAGGTTCTTATTATACATATATGACAATATAATATATATATTCCCTTATATACATATAATATAGGAATTCTTTTGCAACTTAAAAATTAGTTTTACTTTAGTATTTTATTTTTAATAAACAATCAAAACTAAACAATTAGGGATACTGTAAGTCGGGACTGCTTGACTAGCAAATACCCTGAACATTTGCGCCAATCAATCATTTAGCGCTTCTTTTATACATACATGGAATACATCCCATGCAACATTATCGATTTCTTTTCGATTACGAAGAAATGGAATGAGTTATCGAAACATGATAAGCCCATTCTGCGTATGAGATACATGAGTAAATATTTAAAATTTCTCTAGCTGGGTATGTATGAGATCGTTGCTTTCACTCGGACGGACAGGTGGATAGGGCTAGCCGCTAACTCAACTCAATACGACGGCTTGATCGAGAATGGGATCTGCCATGCTTCCTTTACTACATACATATTCATATATCATCTATTATACCCTAAATTCCCCGTTTCATTGGGTTCAGAAAATATTTATAAATAATCCTACATAAAACCAATAAAAATATATTAAATTTAAGTACCAAAATCGAGTGCAAATCAAATTATTTTCTAGATTTAATTTTGAATACTGTTAAACAAATCCTTAATTTAAATCAAAGTCAAAACAATGAATTTTCCACCTTTTATACAACCAGCTCTAGAATACAAGGCAAAATAATAATACTTATAGGGAAAAATATCAATGTCAATCAGTCAGTCAGTCAATCAGTCATTCAGTCAGTTAAGATAAAAACTATTTTGTATATGAAGCTGCATAGATTGTATAGTTTATTTGCCTGTCCTTTGCAGTTACTGTGAACTGTGGCATGTGGAAGGGCCAGAAACACGCATTGCCATAAATAATGACGCAACAAGCAAACTTCCAAAAATGCAGCTGTGTGCGTGTATGTGGGTGTGTATATGTGTGCTGCGTGTGTGTGTGTTATAAATTCTTGTGCGCTGCGTTAAATGTCTGCGATTTATCATAATAACAACAACAAAACATCAACAGCAGCACTCAACAGCGCAGCTCTATACAAAGAAAATTAAAATGGCGGGTGTGCGTGTCTGTGTGTGAGCGAGTGTATGGATGTGTGTGTCTCTCTGTGTGTGTGTCTGTGTGTGAAGGGTGTTCCTCTCTCTCTAACTGGATATTGCAAAATTTGCACGCCATTTTCGCGTACGTGCAGCTAGTATCCTGCCCCTTACCGTTGTCCTTGTCATAAAGTTTAACGCATATTTTATGAAGTTTTGTCGCACCTCCCGCGGCAGGGCTCTTGGAATTCATTTGTAGGCGCATATTTTGTGTCTAATATTTGCTGACAAGAACAACAACAACAGCAAAGCGCGACACATTTTGTGACATAATTTCAAGTCATAAATTGCCAATAGCTCGATGTAGTTGAAATATTTACAAAGAGTTGCTCAGCCTCTCTCTCCCATTCTCTCTCTCCCTCTCGCTCTTTTAGCTGATTTAACCAGATAATATTACTTAAAATGTTTTTCTCTCCCTCAACACTAATGAGCAGACATATGAGCTTGGCCTGACGAAACGACCCTGAGCCGACGCCGCGCTGAGCCACACTCGTGGCAAGCTCCACTGACAGCTTGCAAATGATGTTGCAGACCCGTTAACCACATTGTCGTAAAGTCTTGTTCTTCTTCTTTTTTTTTTTTTTTGTTTATTTTTTTTTTCTCTGCTGAGCATAACCAGGCCCCGTGCCCATGTCCAGCCGCAACATATTGTGTCGTAAACATAATTCATCATGCACAGCTACGTCCAAGCACTTCCTTCAGCGCCGCCGCCTGCCCGCATTTCCTTTGCGGATTTTCCTACATTTTACGCTGTTTTGCGAAATTTTCTTATTTTCTTTTGCTCCCACTCCCTCCACTTGTTGTTGTTTTTGTTGTTTGTTTGCCCAAAAATTTCCATCATCATCATCATCATCGCCGCCGCTGTGCGTTTCACATTTTAAGCATTTTTAACGCGCCAGTTGTGTTAAAATGATTTCGTTAGCCGCCAAATGACAGCCGGAGACGAAACTGATGGAAACAGCACCCACACACACACACACACCCACGCACACACATATCCATTCTACCTATATGTATGTTGCATATCATAATCATTATGAAAATTAAATGTCGTGAAGGCGACTAAGCGACTAAGCGCCGTATGATGCCTCTGCGCTCAGCTCCTACTCCTACTCCCACTCCTACTCCTGGCCCTGCCCATGGCCATGGCCTGACGTCCTGGCCAGGACATCGCGATGCCTTTTACATTTGCATTTTTCCATATTTTCGAAAAGCATCGTCCGTCCACCATTCCAATTTAGCTGGGCAGCAATGAAATGACAAGGCACAAACAGAGGAGGCACAGACACAGGCCAACGAGATAAGGCAAAACGTCAGCAGCAACGGCTACGGCAACGGCTACGGCTACGGCAATGGCAACCGTTTTGTTAGGGTATAAAATTATTATTTAAGCACCGTCATCAAGCAGAAAGTCAACGGGCGACTCCTGCTCCACTCACACATGTGCCCCGAAAAACTGGTTGACAGTCAAAGGGCTGCCCAGGCGCCCGATCTGCCTCGCCGCCAGCTAAAATCCATTTACACTTTTTTTGTTTCTCAGTTCTCTCTCTCTTTTTTTTTTATTTTTGTGGACAAGAGTGGATCAGCTCGTCGCGGGGCGACGCTCGATACAGCAACGGTTAATGGACGAGGGGTTGCCAGGCCAGATGAGAGCAAGGATGGGTTAGTGGGAGAAGGGAAGGAGAGGAGGAATAGGTTGTATGAGGTCTGGGCATGCCATTAGAAGACACATGCGTTGGATACGGTGATCCGGGACGGAATTTTGCTGTGTAAGTGGACATTAAATTTGATGGCTTAGTGTTGTGACACTTGTCACGAGCTGTGAGTGTGTGTGTGTAGGTGGGCTGTTGTGTGTGCGTGTGTGTGTGCGTGGTCTTGATGTTGATTGCGCCAGCCTTCCATTACATTAGTATATAATGTGCATATAAGAAAATTTAAGTGAATATCTACTATATAGAAAAGTGTTAGTCGTGACAAATTAGCTGATTGGATGGCTGACTGAGTGATTGAGTGGCTGAGTGAATGACAGAGTGGCAATGGCTGACGGACTGACAGAGTGACTGAAAATTAGTGATTGACGGACTGAGTGGCTGATTGACTGCTAGGCAAGTAGACTGACTGAATGCCTGGCAGGTTGTCTGATTGAGGAAGTGACTGATTGATTAACGGAAATTGACTGAATGAATGATTGACTAAGTCACTGATTGACTGCTTGACTAGCAGCTCAGTGACTGGCAGATGGCAGGCAGATTGACTGATTGATTGACTAATGATAACTGAATCATTGATTGATTCATTGATTTATTGATTGATTGACATACTGAAAAACTGACTGATTTTCAGACAGATTGACGGCTTGACAGATGGATCGATTGGCAGATTGACTGATGTATGTACTGACAGATACATCAAGAGATTGATAAAAAGCCTGATTGATTGAATGACTGAAAAAGTGCTTGGTTTATATAACTTACTTCTAAACGATTGACTGATGTTATTACAGTTTGAGACGTACAAGAAAATTATTTTTTGTAAAATTAATAAAGTTAGAAAGGGATCATAAGAAATTCCATAATATTTTATAGCTAAATGCTATGACTCATATAACCTGGGCTACAAAATAAAGCTAATTCTAATCAACATTTATGACCGTGCAATGCCGGAACTATTTACGTCATTAGCTTATTTACTAACCTGGCTTATATTCCACATTGCCACGATACCAAACGATTTGTGCCTCCGGCTTCGCATTGGCCACGATGCACTTGAGCGTTAGATCCTGATTCTCACGCACTTCCACCTTGGAGTTGTGGCTATAGCCTTTGATCTCGATCGACGAGGGAGGCGCTGAAATAAGAGAGAGAGAGAGAGAGAGAGAGGGAGTTAGAGCATAAGTGATTAGACGACTGTTATTTCAAATGCTTGAATCCAACAACTGTTGCAAATAATGCATACATCTCTGTGGGAAGTGGGCGTGGCATTAAGCTAAACAATGACAAAGCCAACAAGAGCGATACCAACGGCAAAGCTCGCTCATTATGCCACAATGCAGCACGTTGGCCAGCTAAGTGGGTGGGTGTGCATGCGCGTGTGTGTGTGGGAAGTGGGCGTGGCAGCCATTGTAGACGACATTGTTGTCGGCGGTGGCTGGCGGTTGCAGTCGCAGGTTGAATGGCCGCCAAAGTAGTGGATGGCCTGCAGGCTGACGTCTGCCACCAGCGCCCGTTAATGTGCTCAAGTATGAGTCTCAATATTTGAGAAAGAGAGAGAGAGAAATAAAGAGAGAGAGAGAGTGCTGAGGCTGTCTAACAATGGGGCATTGCAGCAAACACATACATACAAACAAACAAACAATTGTGGATAAAGTTAAGTGCACGTGTGCATTATTTTAATGCCACCTGAAGGAGTAGGCAGCCATTGCGTCTTCTCTTCGCAGTAGCAGCAACAGCAGAAGGAGAAGGAGAAGAAGAAGCAGTGGGAGAAGTAGCATAAGAAAATGCTGCCACACAGAAGTTAAAGTGAAATGTGTATGGAGCGAAGCAGTTGGGGCGCATTTGACATGCAACATATGTTGCCTGCTGCTACTGCTGCTGCTGCTGCTCGCCCCAGAAGTTGTTGCATGCAAAATGAGTGTGTGTGCGTGTGTGTGTGGCAAGCAGAGCTACCGCCACCACAGCCACCGACGTGTAAGCCACCATGTCTAGGTAATTGCTTTTGTTGCTACCAAATAAAATCAACACCCTGTCCGTCCAAGCGTCGAGCGCTCGCCCCAGCGCGCTCGCCCTGCATTTGATAGCCTCAGCGTGGGTCGGAGATGCCCTCGGTGGCTCGAGGCTGGCTTGCGCGCGTTGTTTGTGAATTTTATTTGCCTGGCTTTGGGCGCATCAAATTATTATGCACAAATCAAATATACAAACACAAAATCCCGCGACGCACAACAACAACACAGACACACACACACACACACAACAGGCGTGAACTTGTGTGTGTGTGTGCGTGTAGTGGCGGGGCTGTGTATGCCTGCGGCACTCAATTTCCCTTATCCAGCTCTCTATGCGATTCTCATAATTCTATTCAACATTGCGTATAAGAAAATCAACTCAACTAAGTTCTGACTTCTGTTCAATTTGTTTGACATTGCGTATACTTAATATGTGAAATATAATATATTAAGCGAATTGCTTGGCTGGCGTAGAACAGGTTGAACAAATTAGCTGTCTGTTATGAAGTTTGACATATTATATGGTTAGCTTATTGCTTAACTCATACAATTTGATGAGAAAACACGCAGCTGGAAATTAAATATGGAAACTGCTAATAAAGTAGCTCAGTTAACTTTGCTTTACTTTTCATTTTGCTGAACATTACGTATACATAATATGAATAGTTACAACGTTCAACTAATAAGTGCCAGACTTTTTAATTACTTTTAGTATGAGGTATACGTATATAAAGAAATTATTCATAAGAAAATTCCATAAGATTAAATCGCTTCAACTAAAATATTACCAGCAAAGTTTGAAGTATTGATATAATGTTAGATATATGTACACAGATATGGATTAAGATATAGATATAGATATAAATATAGATATAGATATAGATATAGATATATATATAGATATAGATATAGATATAGATATAGATATAGATATAGATATATATATATAGATATAGATATAGACATAAATATAGATATAGATATAGATATAGATATAGATATAGATAATATATCTGGATCTAGATAGATATATATTCAAATTACTTTACTATTATTTCAGATAACTTCTTGCGCTTCTCTATGCGCTTCTCTCTGCTCTCAAGCAATCTATTAATATAAATGCAAAGCCAACTGCTCTCACATACTGCGAGTAATAAGGCATGCATAACTTATCTTACATCTCATATGGATTCGTTCTTAGTATCGGTACTTCAGTTAACTTCTCTCATTTGTTCACACGTTCCTCTCCCTCCTTCGCTGTCAAGCAATAGAACGTTTCGTTTCGTTCGCGAAAAATAGATACGAGATATTTTGGTTTGAATCTGTCCTCGTCGACAGCGTCACCCTTAAGTGAAGGCTCTTGTGTGCAAATTGGTGTCGCAAGGACGCCCCAAGCAGCGTTACGGCTGTCGGGGCACATCCGCGGGCAACGAAAGGGTTTCGGAACATTGAAAATTCATAATATTTGCCATATTGCAGCAGCCGCGCAGCGTCACGTTGCGCGCTGCGCGTGTTGCACAGTTAAAAGTAACAGAACAGTTGCATATGTTCGACATGTAGAACTTGAAATACTCTCTATATGAATCTCTATTTAGAATCACTTGATTGATTAATTGATTTAGTGACTGATTGATGACCAAGGGATAAATAGATTAAAAGAAAGAGTTGGACAAATGAATTTTGAATAGTTGGCAAATGAAGATTAATTGTGGGAAATGCAGCTTGAACGAATATTTATCTGAACTAGTTCAATGGAACTGTTCATTAATGAACTAGTTACAGTTTTGATAGGAATCCAGTCCAATCTTAATAATCTTTTACACAAAATACTTGTAATATGCCCGTGAACTAGTTCAATTGAACGATTAATTAAAATGAGTTGCTTAAGTATTTCAGTACCAAGAAGAATGCAATTCAATCGTTACTCTGTGATAACTAATTAAATTTTTGATAGGAGATTCATTTGATTCGAAGAACAAGTTCCATTAGGTTGTTCAACTGTTCATGAAAGAAATGATCCATAACTTTTAAACTGATCAATACATATCCTACACATTCAAATAAAAGAACTATTGAATACAATGCTTGTTCCAGTTCAAACTGGTTCACAAAATTGAACACTAATGCATAGGGTATAAAGTGGAATTTATATGCCCTTATAAACATTTTATGAATCAGCTTTTGTACAAAGTCGTTCCCAATGCAGTTCGATTTGTAACAAGAAGCTGCTGTAAGTCCTGAGGCTGCGTCGCCGACGACCTATGAGCACCTGCGTAGCTGAAGTGGGCGGGCCTGAAGGTCCTCTCGAGCGCCTACACATGGTTATGGTGAGGGGGGTGATGTGAGAGGAGGGGAGCAGCTATATGCATTGTTGATTGGTATGCAAATTGTATTTGATTATTGACATGTGCGAGGCGCATTGAACAACTACAATCGATCAGTGTAGCCGAACGAACGGGTCGCAGGGCTAGAAGAATGCGAAGGTTGTCCTTACAATTGGCGTTACATGCGATTATGAACGAGCTTAGAGAAGGTGCCACAGCAGCTGGCAGGTGGCAGGTGGCAGGCAACGACACCTTGCCCCTCGTATCGAACCCTAAACATACGAGCGTTGCAGCGATTCGTTGATTAAATTTTATGCACTGCCCCAGCAGCAGCAGCAGCAGGAGGTGGAGCAGCAGCAGGTCAGGCGGAGGGCTGCTGCGAGGTGCCTGACTGCAAATAATTTATGCAGCCATTGTTGGGCTCTAGCAGCAGCAGCAGCAGCGCAAAGTGCAATTTGCCATGAATTCAGGCGATGCTGAAGCTCAGCTCAGCTCAGCCCGCTAACCCACTAATAGTACGCCTCATAAAAGTTTTATGCGCTGAAATATTTCTCGACTCTTTTTTTCTCTTTTTCATTTTTGCAGGGCAAGAATTGGCAATTTTTCCATTTGACGTCAACTGTTTTGTCGGGGGTCTGGAGACAGCCCCAGTGAGTTGAGTGACTGAGTGGGTTGCTGAGTTGGTGAGTTGCCAGTTGAGAGTCGATGGGTCGCTGGGCTGGCGCTGACTTTAAGGTCCGACGGAATAAGAGGAAAGAAAAAACAACAACAACAACAACAAATGTTTGCCCATATTTCAAACAGCCTCACGCCGTGGGGCCTTCAGCCTTCGCCCCAACTTTGATGATTTGCACTACAATTACGATGCGATTACTCGACTCAAATGAGCGGAAATGGAAGAAATTTTTGACCATTTTAAAATCGTTAAAGCACATTTATTGGCTGCCAGTGTCAGCGCACCAAGTGTGGCCCCATCCGTTGCTATTCTGAAGTGCAGGCGGCATTGCATAACAGAGGGGAGAGCAAAAAAAAAGAATTGTTTCTCCATTTCTATTTTTTTTTAGCTTTTTCATTTTTTTTTTCTTCTTTTTTTTTTGTTCGCAATGCTGCTGCTTTGTATTCAAAATTTATAAAGGCAGCTCTGCTTTTTTGGGCTGTGCATGCCTGGAATTCCATTGTGCCAGGGAGCCACGAAGCAGCTGAATCGCCATTGCCTGGAGTCCGACTCAAACCAAAACCAGGACCCGGACCCGGACCTGGAACCCAGTATCCTAGCTCAGGCACAGGCATTGGCACGGGCCGAGGCACAGGCCCTGCCTGGCTCAGGTTCAGGCTCTGGTCGTGGTCCCAATGCGTTGGCAGTAAAAACTTTTGTTGGACCCGGTCGGTTCGGTCGCCTTGCGGCATATGTGTTTTTGGCTGCGTTTTTAAAAATTAATGGCATGCGAACATTTTCTAAATTTCCATAAATTTGCACGTGGACTTTTGTGTGCAAAAGTTCTTTACTATGCCAACTTATAATCTAATTGCGCCCTCACCTGTGTGCAAGTGTGTGCTAGGTGTGTGTGTGTGTGTGTTGGGTCCATGAAACTTTTGGCTAAGCGGACAGCGTACGTTGAAATTAGTTGCAAAAGAACTTTTGCATTTGCCTCGTTGGAGTGTCTCAAATTTAATTTACGAATGACAAAGGTTCGTTCATTAGGTTTCTACATAGCATATGCTATTTTAATTAGAGCAAGACAGCCAAATTGGAGCAACAGACAGAGAGAGAGAGAGACAGAGTTAGTGTGCAACAAAGTGAGATAGAGCGCAAAAAGTATTTGCAATCAAGTGCAATTAACTGCGCAATACTCTGTTTGCAGTTTATTAAAAGTTGAAAAAAAGTGAGTTGAATAGTTGCTATGGAAAAGATATATGAATATACAATAGATGACCATCACAGCTTGAGTTTAGAGCAAATAGGAATTGCATAAAATCAAATATGACCTTCCTTATTGAAGACATGATTTACTGTGAGCCAGAAATCTTGTAATCACAGCAAAGGTTTATATTTAAGTGTAAGAGGAGAGCTTTGAGCTCAAGGCATAAGCATAATACATGAACAACACAAGAATAATATAATATTAAATATTCCTCTTACATGTCTGAGAGAAAGTGTGAGCTATACATATATAATATGAAATACATACAGAAGATATACAAACTGGACGCTGGCATGTGCGCCACGTGCAATGTAATCGAATAACTCAACTCATTTGGTTTTGAGGTACAATATTTTCTCATGTTTCAATAATAAATATAAAGCAAATGTGAAAGGATTATATAATATTCGAATTGAGAAAGTTCATAACTAATGCAAGGTATAGACAGTTAATAAAGAAAAAATGTATATTGAACCAAAGCTCTGAGCCAAGCTGATTATCCATATCCATAATTGTTTTACCAGAAACTAAATAAATTAATAATATAATAGAATTAAAATGAAATTTCATATTCAAATTCCGCTTTGTTAAAGAGGCCCAAGTTTATGCTACTCTTGTATAAACATTTAACTTTCCTCGCGCCCTGACCCCATTCACTGAAATCATGCTAACTAGCTAAACAATGCCAATGGCTCGCTGGCATTAATCAATATCGAACTGGCGGGGGCAATTGGCTTAATAAATAAATCAAATAAATGTTACTTGAACTTAATTGAATTATTACACATTTGTCTACATTTTGCTTTGGCTAATTGCTGCAATAATGTCGCACGTGTTTTCTTGGATGCCTACGGGACATACCTCTCCGACACACACACACACATACACACACACACAGACACACGCAAAGATAGCTACATATTTTAGTCAGTGAAACATAGTAGATGCCATTATAGAACAAAAGAGACACACACACACAGTCACAGAGAGAGCGTGGAGTTGGGGGCGGACTCACTGGACTCACAAGTACCGACAATTATGACAAACATTTCTTCATGGAAGGCAGAGGCGCCACCGGACGACCTTTTGCCACAGCAGCAGCAGCAACAATAACAACAACAACAACAACAACAGCCATAACTAACGAGCTTATACGAATCCCAGCCAAACACACACACAAGCATACACTGAGAGAACAAAATGCCAAGCGCATTATACGCTAATCGAGTTGAGATTGAAATTCCCAAAGCTATGCCCGAAATTCCCAGTTCAAGGGTTTTTGTGTTACCCAAAATTCCAAGCTTAACATAGTCCCCTTTGCAACTTATAAGTTTTGCGCTATTTATATGTATATTCTTATACATTATAAGCAAATGTGAATGGATTTATAGATATATAATATTTTGACATTGATCTTTGTATGAAAATTTTAATTTAAAATAATTAAATTTATTAAAAAATATATATTAAAAAATTTAAATTAAATAAAAAATTAATTAAAATATTTAATTCAATTTTAAATTTTAAAAATTTTAATCTTTATAATATATAATAATTATATAATACATATATATAAAATAATACATTTATAATTAACAAATATTTTATTAAAACGAATTTCTTTAAATGTATATCAAAATATGGCATAAATTCATTTCAATTATTTCCATTTAACACTTCTTTCTAAGTTCTAAATTCAATTTAAGCAAATTACTCGCATATTTAAACATCTTCCTAACAATTACGCATTAAACATAAAACGGTATATTGCATTAACTCTCCCCGTACGGCTTTTTCTCTAAGTGCAACTGGCGAGTATTTTTTTTATATATATTTTTGTACTTAGAGTTTTTCTAAGGCTCCTTGGCACACATCATCATTGTCACAGCTCATGGCGCGTAATTAACTAAACAAACGTCATTAGGCATGCGCATGTGTGTGAGTGTGCGTGTGCATGTGTGTGTGTGTGAGTGCGTGTGAGCCTTGGGCATGATAGCAACGGCAATGGCAACGGCAACAGTAGCAGCAGCAGCAGCAGCAGCAGAATTGTCGTTGTCGTTGCCATGGCCCATTATAGAAATGGGCTGATGCTGGGTGGAACATGTCTACAAGAAGCGAATAGAAGGCAGCCAAACTAAGCACAGGAAATGAAAATCGCTGTCATCAAATGTAGCGCAATTTCTTGAGTGATTACAACAACAGAAGCAGCGAGAAGAAGAAGCGACAGTAGCAGCAGCAGCAACAGGAGTGCCCACACTTTCAAAGTGATTACACGACAGCCGGAATAACAATGCAACGAGACACAGACACGCACGCACGCACACACACATACAAGCACACATTGACTGAAAAAAAATAAATTCATTTCGGTTCAATTTGAAAATGCTAAACCTTCTCACACTTACACACTCCATCACTCTCCTCCTTTCACTCTCTCCCTCCCTCTCTCCCTCCCATTATCTGTCTCCAGTCCCTGCCCCAATCTGAACTTAGTTCTGTGACAGTGTCAGCTCCTCCGAACTGACTCCTTGGAGCAATAAACTGCGCTAAATTCAGCTCAGCCTCGCACATTGTAGTTGCTGTTGCTCCAGTTGCTGTTGCTGTTGCTTTGCAAATTGCTGACAATAAATGTTGGCAGCGACAACCAGCAGCCAGCCACGCCCCCCAATTGCTGCGGAGCGGGGCGGTTAGAGGGACCACCCGCATGCGAGTCGGCGTGACAATTTAAATATGCAAGTGCAAAATGCTATAGGTGCAATGAGCAGGAAACAAACACAGACGCAACGCAGCAGCAGTAAGGGGGGAAATTGTACGTTAGGAATTGTATTTATTACAGAAATTAATTGATGCTGCAAACCAGAGAGCAAGCGATAGAGACAGAGAGCGAAAGAGAGAGAGAGTGAGAGGAGTAAATTTGAAAAAAGAGAAATAGAGAATCCTAGTTAGCAGCAGACCACAAATGGATGTAGCAGTTGGCAGCGCCATTTCAACTGAATCGATTTCAAACTGAATTTCCAGTTTTAAATGGACAAAAACTAAGTCAGCTTTGGACATAACTAAAAGGGAGAACGTAGTCATAAATATGACAGCAAAATGTTTTTGAAAATTCAAAAGGTAATCGGTTTTTGGAATTGGATTCGAAAAGTAAAATGTATGAAAATATATAAAAATATTTCAGTTTCAGAGTTTGGAAGTTAAGTCAAATGTAGTTTCGACTCGCCCGACTCGAATATACTGTGACTATATAAAGTATATGAAAATACTAAAGTATATGCACTTTTTTCGTATTTTGAATATTAATCTTAGTAATAAATTATACATACTAATCTAATAAATATATATTTAATTTCATCTACTTACATATGACAGTCAGCTTGGCATTAGCACGAATTGCCGAGTTGAGACGCGCTGGACCCACTTGGCATTGATATTCGGCATCATCGTTGATCGAGGCATTGGAGATGCGCAGATTGTAGACGCCCTGTTTGCGATCCCCGAGCACGGAGTAGCGTGGAAAGCCGGGTATTACGGCAGAGAAGCCGAGTGCAAAGCCATCCTTAGTCCATTGCACGGCGCCCGCAACATTGGCCACCTCGCAGCGCATCATCGCCTCTGCGCCCTCCAGCACCTGCAGATCGTGGGGTGTGGTGCGAAATTTCTGCTGCTGCCCGAGGCAGCAAGGCGGCAACAACAGCACGAACAGAACTGTAATGGAAAATGGTAAAGAAAAAGATCATTTAGAGAGATGCCAGATTAATTGTCATGGCGTTTTGTTATGCTTGGCTCGAGTCTTTGGCGTCTCATTGGTTACGTGACTTTCTATGGCAGCTGAAAATTATGAATTGTGTATTTAGCCACAGACCAAAAAAAAAAAAAAAAAAGATAAAGAAAAACAATGAACGCCGCCCGCAGTTCCACAGAGACAATGGGGCAATGAGCACAGAGACTTTCCCTAAATAGCAAATCCTGACCGCAATAACACAGGACGCAGGACACTGGCCGCGCTGTCACTGAAAGCCTTTACGGCCGCCAACGCCACTAAGCTGCCGCAGAGTGCTGCAGTCCGAATCGCAATTGGAGCTGGAGCTGGAGTCAGAGCTGCAGCTGGAGCTGGAGCTGGAGCAGGAGTCGGAGCCGAACTTTGACCGTTCAGAATGAAAAGTTTTTTAATGAAAAACAAACACACACAGATTTTTACCATCCACAGCGCGTACAAAAGCCAATTGTGGGCGTGGCAGGAGAAGGAGGAGGAAGGCAGAGGGTGTCCGGTCTGTACCGGTGACTGTTTGCCAAGACTTATTGCGGACTGCATTCAGAGTCGCCAGCCAGCCAGCCAGCAGTTTATTTCTTGCCAGCCGAAACTATTAAATTGTGAAAAGAGAGAGAGGGAGAGAGTGAGAGAGAGGGGGGGAAGGAGAGGGCCCAGGGTGAGCGCAGAGCAGCCCTGAATCAACAAAAGCATTTAACGCGGCCATCAGGCAGCTACAGTTGTTTTAGTGCGCGTCGGAGGCCGTGCCGCAGAGCTCAGTGCACTTAAAGCGCGAAGCGAAGCTTTCATAAATTTCAAACGATGCTGCGAGCTGAAAGCTAGAACGAGAAGGCAACAGGAATGCGCGCATATGACCAGAAAAACCCCCTAAAAAACAAAAAGACAACAAAAAACAGAAGCAGAGAAATGCAGAAGCTGTTTATTTATTAGCGCCGAAATGCAGTTTTAAATATCACGAGTCAAGCGAGAGCCTGATGAAATGTTAAGTGAAAAAGAAAAGTGGAAATAAAATGCTTTATTTGTGGTGTTAAAAGGCATTAAGTAGAGAGTAGAGAGAAAGGCTTTTAGGTATATCCTAAAGACTGGGCAGCTTAGTTCTAGTCTACCTGCAACACCTTGACAGAGTCGTTTACACAACATAAATGGAGTCTGCTGGCCCCAAAAGGAACCATCCCCCATAAAGGGCCCAAGACAATGATTAATATGCTCACTATTTGCATGAACTGTCTAAGCGAAACTGAAATGAATTTTAAATATAATATATCATATACACATATATATATATAGACTATATTATATATGCCTCGACTCTCTGTCTGCCCTTTGTTGAGTGTGTGCCAACTCTTTACGATTTCATTATTTTGCTTTTTCGTACATAATTTGCGTTGTCGAGCCCAAAAGAATGCGATACGAAAAGTTGCTCCTGCTCCTGCTGCATCCTGTTGTTGTTGTTGTCAATGTTGTCGCGCAATTTAGCATAGAAATTCTTGATGTTGTTGCTGTTCTGAGCAGCAGCTCGCAGCCAGCATTACTGTCAATTTATATAAATTTTCAACCCGAGCCCTTCGCCCTCCCAAACTCGACTTTATCTGAATGAAACTGTCAAACGCAGTCGAGCCCTAGCCCGGTCCCTGTCCCTATCCCTTTATTTCTCACTCTCTCCCTCTCTTGCTCTGTATTGCTCCCTTTCTTTTGCTTGTCCGTTGGCCTCTGTGTGTGCCTGTTCCCTTGTCCCTGGTTCACATACGAGCCTGAACCCGAGTCCGCGCTCGAAAACCCTTGCCAGCAGCAGGCGCAGTCATAACCTTTGCCCCATCAACGCACGCTCTACGCAAATTTGAGCCTATTTTACAGACATCACACATACACATACACACACACACACACCCACACACATATATATATGCATTGGTTTTAGCGAGAGTTCATAGTTGAGTAAATTTTTACCTCGTTCATGATGGGGCGCATCATTGGCGAACTTGAGCTCTGGCACATGTGTGTGTGTGTGTGTGTGTGTAGGGTGTGTGTGTGTGGTGTGTGGCGGGTGTGGGGTGTGCGTGTGTATTTGGATTTTCAACAAATTTGCGTTGCTTGTTGTTTTGTGCTCATTGCCATTGTTGTTGTCCCATATTTTTGAAGCGAAAAATTTTAATAAAGTAAATTCCTATTTTACGGCCTGCGAGAGGAAATGGGTTTCCTCTGCGCCCATTCCTCTCCCTTCCTCTCTCTCCCTCTCTCTGCTTCTTTTTTTGCTATGGGTGTATTAGGCACGCCTCATCCTTGGCACATTGAATAGCGAAAGCGCCATGAAATACACAAATTGAAGCATGACAAGCGCTTGCACACACAGACACACTCTCACACTCTTTCACACACACACACACACGCACATAGTCACTTCATATGTCATATACGTGTCACACGTATTGCGGCCGGAAATAGTTGATGGAAAAACACGCAACAAGCGGAGACAGCCAAAGTGCGAAAAGGATTTAAATGCTTTAGGCGTCGCCTTTTGACCGCGCTCGAGTCACTGCAATGGCGCGGGCCAAGCAGAAGGTTGGGGCCGAGGCGGGGCTTAGTATCGCTGTCCCAAGCGCCAGGCGCTGCACTTCGAGAAAACAGAAAGTTTTGAATTTAAATATAAAGCTTCAGGTACATTTACAAGCCGTGCAAAAGTGTTTAATTTAATTGTGATAAAAATTAAATAAATTATTATACAATTAAAAGATCATATTCCTAAAAAATTATAAACCATTAAATTAATTTAATGCAGTTATAAAATATAAATAAATGCCACAATTTTGTAATAAAGAATTACTTCAACTAACTTTTCCCTTAAGGTGCATAAAAGGAATATGACAAAAATGAATAATAAAGTCAAAAGCATTTTACAAAATTGAAACATTTCATTAAAGCACCAAAATATGTTTAAATTGGCTGGTAAAAAACTGGAACTTTCATAAGAATTTGAATACAAATAAAACTTTTTTGGGCAAGCAATAAAAATTCGTGTATTAAAACTTAAAACTTCTTTTGATGCTATGGCTGCCATAATTGGGCAATCTTTTTGATGTCATTCGAATAAATAATTTAATGTTTAATATATGAACTTATTAAAATTTGAAATTAACTTAAGAAATTTGAAATTTGTCCTAAAATTAGTAAATAAATAAATAAATAATGCCTTGGCAGCTTTTGAGTAAACTTATTTTGGTTGTAGTCCAATTTATATAAAAAGATTTTCGTACAAATTATTTTTCTTGACAAAGTCAATGTTGGTCGACTTTTTCTGTAAGTGTATGTGCAACGCGTGTTGTTTTTTGTTATGTTATGCGCGGGCTCTTGATTGTTTTTGGAGCTGGAAACGGAATGGCAGTTACACACGCACAAACACACTCACACACACACTCAGTCACACACGCTTGCTACATATGAGAACATTCGCACACACACAAATCCCGGCCTCAGTGCCCTGACATTGCGACAGTGGGCAAAAAGGGTTTTATTTTACGAGCGGGACTATCAGTGTTATTGTTATGACTGAAATTTGATGGCCTCAACCGCTTCTGGCTGAAACTGAAACGAACAAGATGGCGATGGGAGTAGGCGATGGGAGTAGGCGATGGGAGCAGGCAATGGGCAACGGGAGCTGGCTGTTGTTGAACTAACCATGTGACGAATGTGTGAAGTGAGAGGGCCAGAGGGTAGAGATTTGTTGGGTGTGTTTTTGGGGGCATGCACCCCATGTCGCTGTTTATGACGCTGACGCAGTCAAACGATGATGATGCCTGGTCCCGCCCAGCTCGAGCCCAGTTACGGCCCAGTTAGTTATCTGTCATGGCCTGGCCGCTGATTAAGCAGCCTTTCAAGCTAGCGCAGATTGGATTTAACGAGGGTCTGGGACACCTGAGTGGCCTAACCCAAGCCATACATGAAACCAGCCAATCTCTGACACCAAATTTATATATCTTCCCCTCTTACAACCGCGCTCTCTCTCTCTCTTTCTCTCTCGCTCGCTCTCTGTCTGTTTTGGCACTTAAGTTTTATTCGCATTGCTTTAAATGCTCACGTCGTATTTGGGCGGCAAAGCTCCAAGCACCAATTTGAGCCTGGCTGCAAAATTTTGGCTCCTTCGTGCGAGTCGCTTGCGCGTTAATTTGATGATTATGATTTTCACACTGGCCTGAATCGTGCGCATCTTTTATATACACATAGACATATATATAAATATATATCCCATTCGTTTTCTGCCAAAATAGGCTGCAGTTAAACTGTCGCAGTTTTGTGGCATGCGGCACCTTGGCTCAGCCACGCCCAGCTGTCAACAACGTGCTTTGCATGCCCAACTCGATTCGTTATAAAATATTGTTAGTTCAATTCAATGTCTGCTACATCTTCTTCTTCTTCTTCTTTTGCTTCAATAGGTGCTGCTGCTGCATATGCAATATAACAATAGCTGCGCGACCTTTTCGCCTAATGGTGCATGGCCTGCTCCTGCTTCGGGTCCTGCTCCAGCGAGTTGTACGTGCAACTGCAGCACATGCCACACTCGATTGGACACATGGCAGCGATTGCATTGACTTGCTTCAATCCGCCTCCTTTTTTACCCATTTTTTCTTTTTCTTGGCTCTGTCTAAACATTGCGACTGTTTGGCTAAGCCACAGCATCTTCAGTCACATCCAGGCAACTGTGCCCAAAATATGGCACAATTAATCGCATGCAGACGAAGTTGGCATCATTCCTGTCCACTTTGGCGCTGCAACTTTGCGCATATATTTTAGTTAACCTCGCTGCCAGCTCGGCCACCCTACAGCAGTTACATTATCTTAGCGGAATGTTTCATAAGACTTGATATATTTAAATTGCTGCTGTTGCCGCTGGCGCAGCTCGCATTAAGATGGCCGCAAGTCTAGTGCTGCATTAACTGCTGCCGCCACGCAACTTGAGAAAACAATAAAAGTAATAATAATAACAAGGAAGACTGCTCTAGTCGAGACTGCTCGACTAGGAGATACCCTGAGTCTTGTGAAGCGAATGAGGCGTGGCATCCAAAATCTAAAGATTACGTAATCTCCGTATGCATTACACGAGACTTCGCTATGTAAATAGCCTTTTATTATGTTTTCTAGTCAAAGTATACAAATTTTATACCAAACTATTAATTACTAAAAACACAACTATATTTAAACAATTCAGAGTTAGAAGGGAAGTCCAAGTGCTAGTCGGGCTTGCCTGACTAAAAAATACCCTTAACGCAGAGATAGACTGCTAAAGTCCTTAATATTTGTACTTAAAAGGAATTACTTCACATTTAATAAATGATCATTATCTTAAAGAATATTTTAACAATTAATATTATTTATATTTTACATTAAACACAAAGACTTAAAATTATAAGTATAACTTTTACATTTTCGCTTAACATACTTAATGTTATTAACTATTTAAATGCTTACCAACAGCCAGAAGAAGAGGAGAAGCACCGCGCTGCACTGAACGACTGACCACCAGAAAATAAGGAATGCGACTGAAGCTGCGCTGCAGCAGGCTTGCCTTTATATAGGGCAGCGACAGCTCTACTCAAGTCAAGCTCATCTCTGGAGCCTTTTTCTGCGTCAGTCTTCACATTCGATCATTAGGCGACCAATCAGAGCACTTTCTGCTGCTGCTGCTGCAAGAAGCAGCTCTTCTGATCTTCAGCTACCACTCGAAGCCGAGCTCATCTGTTAAACCTCTCTCTGAGTTATCGTAATCTAAACTCTCTAACAGTTAGCGACCAATCAGAGTATTTTCTGCTGCCTCAGCTGCATACATATGCAAACTAACATCTCCTCTTCAGAACCTTAACTGTTTTTCAGCTCTTCTTTCTGGTCTACTCTTTCTCAGCTCGTCGCCCTGATCAAGAATATATATATACCTTGTGGAGTCTGCCACGACTCCTTCTGCCTGTTACATACATTTAAGAAAACTATTATACCCTGATTTCCCATTTTCAATGTGCAAAGGGTATACAAAAGCGGAAGAGAGTTGGAAAATGCGGCAAGCAAGGCTGCCACTGCCTCCAGCTTGCAGCTTGCTGCTACCTGCCATCGCAGGTAACTCACGCTTAAAAAAAAACTCTGCAACAGCTAATTTTATTTATGCATTAACCATGAATATTTTGCGGCTCGTGGCGACCGCAGCAGCGCGCAGCACACAACGCGCCTTTGCCAATTTCCCATAGGACTAAATTAAGTGACATCAACAAGAGAGAGAGAGAGAGAGAAGAACATGCGACAGCCAATAAATAAATGGCGAGCAGAAGGTAAACGAGAGACATTCACAGATGATTGAATGAACTCGACAGATGTGAAATAGATATACTTATATATATAAGCTGATAGCTGATAGCTGAAGGGATATATGAATTGGTAATAGACTGACTTTCATTAACAAACTGTTTAGTAAAAGAATATGAAGAGTAACGAAATGAAATGAATTATGAATTATGAAATATATGTATGTTTATATTGAGTTTTACTTTGTTTAGATGAGAATCCTCATATGCTGATGATATGATATGATTTATTTCATTAACTTCCAAGCTGTGTGATGTATATCTATATATGTATAGATTATAATTAATGTTTTAATATTGAAAACTATAAGATATATACCTATTCAGAATTTGGTAAATGTTTCTCTATATATGTTATTCCCAGTTCTTAAGCATTTTATGCTTTTTTCATTCGTTTTAGATCTTTAATAGTATTATACTTTAATATACATATTTTCGCCTATCAATACAATTTAGTATGAATAGATCTAAAATTGTTGTAAAATTGGCAATACAATTCCAAGTACATGCATTTGAAAACATTATTTAATATCGTAATAATATATTCAAAAGTTTGTTCTTATAACAGCTGTTCAATTGAGGCTAATATCACGCAATAATATATCGTATTTCACTATCATATATTCACATCTTCTTAGCTATTAAAATAATTCCCAATAATATCAACTTCAACCAAGCACATTTCATATTAATAATCCTTCATCTTAGCTTATCTATAATAAACTTACAGCCTCCACTTCTTCTCGTTACATTTCCTCTATCCCATACCCCTGCACATCTATAGTTAAATAATATTTGTGTGCAGCTCACTCAAATGATGTTTGCTGCAATATTTTTTGGAACTTCAACTGCGGCACAACTGGAAAATTTGTTGAAGCAGCCGTCGAAATGCAATGTGAGTGGTGCGTGGGTGCAGAGACAGAGATAGATACAGAGAGAGAGAGAGATAGAGAGAGATAGACGGACAAGAAGCGAGCGGCAGGTAAAGTAGTTTTAAGGTCTATTCTGTTAGTGTTTCATTTGATTAAAGTGGTCATCGTGGTGCAGCAAACCTGTTGCCGCTCTGGCCACAATCTGCAACCCACTTCATAAAAGGGTTCTCAGTGGTACACAGTTTTTGCCACAACTCTCTCGTGCAACCACTCATCGCACACAGACATGGAGAAGACATGATGTTCATGCGTAGCAATTAGCTAGCTGCCATTCGCAACATGGGAGTAAAATTCAACTTAAAATGTGAAAATTATAATTGTTAAAAATATTTCTTCTTCTTTTTGCTGCTCTTTTTATATGCATATATTTTTTTTCTACTGTACTGGACACAATTGTGGGAGCGAATTATGCGGCCATTGTTAGGCGTTCAAATGATTTGGAACATGCGTCTGGGTGAGCTGGGAAAATGATTTGGTCGGAGCGCACGCAAAGACCAAGTGTTGACCACTAAAAATCAGTGGAGGGTGCGGCGTTGTCAGGGGGAATTATTATTAAATGGCAATCTCTATAGAAATCCCAGGCTGAGCTGATTTAAACGACAAGCAGCGCCAAAAAGATTGCGCCCCAGTCTCTCTGGCCTGATTTATTTATAACACATGCACACACGCAGCATCGCAAATGCTTATGAAATTCACAGAATAACACAACGAAAAAAGCGACAGGACGACGACGGCAGGATATCGAAGGACAAACGACATAAAAAGCGACATCATCCAATCAATTTATGCGCCAATGTCTCCAGTGGGCGGGGCTCTATCGAAGCTGCCGCATAAGCAGGCTCACAAGATTGGAAAATGGATAATTGGAACTGGGTTTCGCTCTCAGTCTCGCTCTCTGTCTCCCTCTCTTCCTGTTTCCCTCTCTTATCTTTAAAAAAAATCCATTCGAGTTAAATCGAAATTTTGCTTGGGCTCAAGGTACAGTAAAGCCTCAGTCTAATGCTCGACTATGCCGCATTATATTTGCACAATAAACTCATCAATTGAGCATTGATAGCGATTTGGCCAAGAACTTGTCATCATTATCAAGCCCAACCCCAACATGTGAGGGGACAAAACTTGGCACCAGCTCAATTTCAACTTTAATTCTCAATTCAGGCTCAATGCATTGCTTCTTCTTCTAGTTGTTGTTGTAGCGCTTTCAAAGTTATTTGCTGTCCATTTCCAAACATTAAACCAGAGTGACTTGAATAAATTTCATATTTGAAAGCCTCACACACACAGACACACACAGACACACATACGCACACACGTTAAATGGAGAAGGCGGAAATATCGAAACCAAAGTAAACCCAACATGGCTAATATGTGCGCAGCCAGCGGCAGCAGCCACTTTGCCTGGGGGGGTCAGCACAGCCCCAGCCAGAGGTAGGCACAAGCCAGCCCATGTGGGTGTGTGTGCGAATCTGCGTGTGTGTGTGTGTGTGTGTGTGTTGGGGCATAAACCAAAAATTCCTATACGCTGCTGATGCAGCAAATTTCCGGTCATAGTGAAAGTGGTGCGTGCGACAACACTGCCAGACCAGTTAGTGTGGGCGTGGCACCCGCCTCGACACACACACACACACACACACACACGCAGTTGAACGCCGTGTGGCCAGAGCTGGAGCCAAGGCACTCAAGAATTTTTGCTGCTGGTCGAAATAGCTGATATGGCCAACACTGCGAAAACTGATGCCATTAACAGACGAAAATTTCATTCTCGAATATTCATACACTTGCGGGCTTAGGCTTTGACAGAGATAGCAAAAGAGACACCGAGACAGGGAGAGTGAGAGAGAGGGAGGCAGAGAAGACCGCAGGCAAATTTTTAAATTATGGCTGTTATTATCGTAGGAATTGTTGCCAAAAATTGAGGCATGCAAAACACAAAATGCTTCAATGAAGATGTCTTTAGCAAAGAACTGAAGAAAAACAGAGAAGTAGAGAAACATAGAGAGAGAGAGAGAGAAGGAGAGGCGGGCATAGAGTGAGTGCGAGGGGCAGAGCATTGGGAGCAGCAAAAACCAATAAAGTTCAATTTAGAGCAGACAGCTTGATTAGCCTCATCAGCAATACTATGGCAGCTGTGATAATGCTATGAAGTTCGACTTGAGTTTAGGACACTTTTATTATTGTTGAGTTACTAATTTTATAGTTTTCAATTTGCACATCTCTTAAATCAGCGGTGATTCGAGTTGAGTTGACTGTTATTATTGAACACATATATCTATATATCTCTAAAAGTTTTTACAGCTCTTGAGCTTTACTTTTGATCAAATATAGTTTTATGTTTAACAGAAATGAGTTTAAGAGTATTAAGTAGTAAATACTCTTAAACTCATTTCTATTCTAGAATTTATAGACTGACTATTCGAGGGGAAAATTAGTAAGTTTTGGAGTAAACTAAGGAAAAGAAAGATATACAGAAATTTATAATATTTTGAATATTATTTATTATTTAAGTAAATCTATTAGCACTAAAGTTGATTGTTATTATTGACATAATTCTGAAAATAGAAACACACGCCAGGATTTCTTTATAAGAATTTAAATATATAAACTAATAGAGATAGTTAAAACAATATATATAATTTTAATTGTCTGTTTCGTTTCCTTTTTTTTAAGGAAAACAAAATACAAATATATAAAATAATAACAAAAATAATTTATATTTATTTAAAATTATTTAAATTGATCTTTTTATTGACTTTTCTGAAAATTTAGTTTTAATTAATATAACTTAAAAGTATTGCTTTTGTTTGTATATTCTGTGTGTTTGGTATTGAATATTAAAAACAAAATTTAAGTTCTAAAAATCCTTTATTTGTTCAGTTTACTAAATGTGTATATGACTGAATGCCTGGATTAAGTAGGCTTTACTGTAATGCGCTGCAAGTCAACTTGCTGTAAAGCCCAAGTGAGCTTTACAGCTTCAATTAGTTCGTTAAACAAACAGAAGCTATATGTGTATATATGAATATAGTATATACTAAACAATCGCCTAAGGCTAAAACTAAATAATATTAAGGTACAAATAAAATAGAAAGTGAAGCAAATAAAAAATATAATTTAGATTTTTTTGTATATTTATAAAATAGGAAGAAACAAAAGTACAAAATATAATTTATTTAATTTAAAAAAATTATTTTATAGATTAAGTAAATTTATAAACTACCCTTGTGTATATACTCTACATATAATAATATATGTTTGTTTATTATAAAAATAATATCAATATATATGCCCAAGTTATGTCAAGATATCGTCTCAGGGTTGATCAAAAGAAGGCAAAGATAACCTTGAAGCTGAGACAACGAACTCTGCCAAGCGGCAATTAGGCAAGCCACCTGCAGCCTTTCGCCTTCAGCCTGTAGTTGTTGCCTGTTGCCCGCTGCCCGCCGCCTGCTGCCTGCAGCTTGCTGTTTGCACCACCAAATGACAATTGTGGCAGCGAGTTGTTTGTCAGCTTATTGTTTGCTTTAATTGCCGTTTGAGCTGCCAACGCGTGTACAGCGAACGGGCAGCATTTGCATTGTTTGTCCAAATTACTGAGAGCACACTCACAACGTGTGGGAGAGATGACAATGGAAGTCACCCCAGCGGGCTAGGAGCAATAATACTGCGGCTGCTGCTGGTTCGGGCAAGGGTTAGCAGGAGTCGAGTTACCAGAAATCTCCGCACACAAAATAATGTTTGCGCAATCGAATGACAATGCGAACCGAACGAGTAAGGATGAGTGCAGAGGCAATGCATCAGATTGAAAGAATGGGGGTGTTGCGCTGTCCAAGCTGTCCAATCAAGCATGTCTGCGTGTGAAACCCGATGCGAAGCAATGTGAGGTATGAGGTATGAGGGAGAGAGACTGAGCGACTGAGCGACTGAGCTTAGCTGTTGCATAGTTGCTGTTCCCAAGCAATTGTTGCAGACGAAAGCAAACGAATTACGAACCAATTTTTCTCTGTCGCAATTAAAAGCGAAGCGAAGACTTCGACTTCGGCGTCTCCTTCGCTCAGTTCCCAGCAAATGCCGCCGCGTCACAGATTTCCACACATGGCGCGGCCTGGGGTCAGCGGCAAGCCGGCGAAGCGGAACCACACGTCAACTGGACAGGTCGTGCAAAAGGTGCTCGACTCTCGCTCGACTCTCGCCCGCGTCTCAAGTTAACTGATGCGTGGCACAAAGCGTGCAACAGACGCTGACAAAGTGGACTGAAGACGTCAGCAAAGTTCACACGATGCGGCGATAAGCCAAAAGCCTTTCCACAAGATGCGGTTGCCACAGATACGCCATAGATGCAATGCCGACACCGGCAACAGCAACAGCAACAGCAGCAGCAGCTGCACCAAGTGCCAAATGCCAAGTGGCAAGTGGCAAGTGGCAGTGGCAAGTGGCAGGCTGCAGTTTTCGACTGCCAAAAACCGGTCTTGGTAGCACGCGCCAGCATTCCAGCAATTAGGACTAGGAGCTGGCTCAATAAATGCCACCTGCCAGTCAGCCTGCCACACTCGCCACACCTGCCGCACATGCCACGCATGCAACAAAAGCTCAACAATCATGCAACTCACAAGTCGTATGTTTGCATTTCAGATCAAATATTCATTTTCAATATATGAACAGGACTTCGATTTATGGCTCGAGCTGAGCAACAGCAATTCATTGAAATTTTTGAGAGTATATGAAGTGGGGTATATTGATTTTTAGCAGGTGTTTGCCACAGTTTGTTTAAGTATAGTATAGATCCCATTCTAAACTTCGATCTGTATCTAGTTGACTTTTTAAGGGGTATCTTGCGGTTCAGCATTCCTAATCAAAGTTTGTATATGCAAATTTATTTAAAGAATCTGCTCACAGTATAGTTTGAACTAGAGCTCTCATGAAAAAATTATATTATATGGTATCTAAAGGTCGAGCATTTTTAATAATAACTCTTATTTAGTTGCAGAACGAAATGGCAAACTGGGCTAAAATGCCCATTGTATTAAATGTACCTTTACAAATGTATTTTATATTCTTAGCTGTTTATAGGGTATCTACTATTCGAACATAAACTGGAATCGGTCACCATAGGCATATATATTAATTAAGAAATAATCAGTGTATCTAATTAAAATATGCAAATTTATAGTTCACAAATATCCATTTATAGGGTATCTTCTCGTGAAGCACTCTCAATACAGTCCGTATATACAGCAAGTAAGTATTATTCAAGTATATCAAGTATATATATCAAGTATATCTCAACGCAAATTTATAACACCTTAAAATTCAATTTATAGGGCATCGGCTAGTCTATCAATCTATTACTAGCACTGCTCTGCATGTTCTACTTCCTGTTGCTGTTGATGTTGTTGTTGAGTTGTAAACTTATTTAATCTGCATAAAATATGCACAGACCTGAACACACAAACACAGATGCACAAACATATATATAGACATATATAAACACACACATATACAGACACACTCGTACACTCTCCCGCACACACACACACACACACACACATGTTGCACAACAAAAGGCCGCTGAAGCAGAGGGAATAAAATGCGAGCATTCATAAATAAATAACATTTGGAAATTCATTCAACTTGCGATTGATTTCGAATTAAATGCAAAAATACAAAATACATTTGAAAAGAGACCAATCGAATCTCAGTTTAAGTCGCTGTGGACGGGCGGCGAGTGGCGCAGGGGGCGTGGCAGTGGCAAGTCTGTGGTTTTCCTTCTTATATCGATAACAGAGTCCTCCGCCAGCCACCAAGAGTTTGGGTAAATCTTTGGCGGAGCAGGAGACGGCGAGCCCTCCACACACACACACACACACAAACACACACAAAGGAAATCGACTCCCTTTGAGCAGAATGATGCAATTATTTACACTTGATTAAATACTCAAAAGAAAAGTGAAAGTGTGTGTAAGCAAGTGATGTAGGTTAGGGTAGTGGCAAGCAGCAGGAGGCTGGGAAAAGTGTATATTTTAAGCAAATTCAAAAGTGCGTGCGGCGCATTGAGTTGTTTTTATTTTTTTTTTCTCTCATAAATTCATAAATTTAAATTAGCAAATGAAGCCATCGATCTGAGCAGCACTTGAAGCGGAGTGCGGTGGGTCAAAAGAGGTGGCATAAATATATATAAATTTGATATATATATATACACTTATACACTTATACTATATACCTATCCGCAAATGGTATTCAATTACAGTCGCAGTTGAGCCAGCGAAGGCAAAACATTTAATTTATTGACTGGGCTGTGAAGGCGTTTCTTATTACCAAAAGTGCCAGGCGCTGTCATTGCCATGGTCGCACCACCCCCTACCAACCACCCACCTACCCGTGACAGTCCACTTTCTCCGGCTGTAACCATCTGTCAGTCAAGCAGTCAGGCAGTCTACGACTATGATGAGTCTCGAGTCTCATTTGGCATTTGCTTGATTTGCCCTCTTTATTTATTCATCCATCCTGTCCAAATTGTCTGTAAGGAGGAGCAGGAGGCGCAGGAGGAGCAGTAGGAGGTGGTACTGCTGTTACTTCTCCTTCTTCTTCTTCTTCTACTGCTTCTTCATCATCTGCAATTGTATCAGTCAGCATTGCGCGCTTACCAAATCAATTCGCATCAAAATCGAACCGAAACCCATCAAAATGGCGGCGCAGTCATCTATGATGCCATCTCCAGTCCACACTCTGGACCCGAATCCCCCCTACACCGCACCCCAGCCCCCTCTCTGAGTTTATGTGTGTGTTTGTGCATTTGAACGTTATATTCTGCGTAGGAAGTACGCTGGGCTGCACATTGCTAATATCCTGCGTCGCCCCTCCCCCTTCTCAGCCTCACTCTCTCACTCTTTCTCTCTCTTTTTCTCAGTCTCTATCTCTCTCACAGTTTCTATGCTATCTCTAGACCACTTGGCATATTCGCATTTCAAATACATTTCATTAGCTCTCACACTCTCTGCATGCCTCGAAGAAAAGCCGCCTACCAGCCCCTAGAGCAACTTTCTTTAAATTAAGCATATCGAACTTTAGACTCTGGCGGCTGGACCAGAGCATAGACATTAGATGTTCATTTCGTGCAGGCTACACCGGAAATGAAATATATATTAGACGATTACACTCGCAGAAATAAGAGACAAAGCAAATGTTGATTAATTGAAGAAAAGTATTTGATTTATTTAATGATGTATGAATATGAATTCTAATGAAGAGAATGTTGAGTGATTGATTGTTTGATCATGTATTAATATAAATAATAGTGTGTTAATTTAATAAATATTGTTTTATTATATATTAAAAACAAGAAACAAAGATCGTTATTGAATTAATATGTTTGATGTTTTTGATAAAATAGAAATATTAATTACATTCGTTTTCAAAGAACTTTTTTTACGTCCAAACTAAGTTTCGATTTACTTGATATTCAACAATTTTCCACAGTTAAACCTGGTTTAAGGTTAACAAAGTTTAAGTTTAGCAACAATAAAACTCGAATAAAGCATTTTTTAATCAGATGAATAAGGACTTTTGATTGGCATTCAAGTATTTTAAGTTAATTATCATCTAAAAACAAATTCTTGGCAATAATAAAGAGCCCAACTACAATAGATGAATTGATTCAGTTAAACATTCCTTAACTTTTGTATTGCCGCTTAAATGTTTACACATTATATGATAAATATATTCAGATAGTTTAATCTATTAACATTTCTCTCCAAAATCCAAAATCAATTATCTTCAAATACCTATAACTCACTTATTTTATTGCTCAATTTTCATAGACTTCTTCTTATTATTTTACTCATGTTTCTTCTAGTCTAAAAATACTGCAACTAAACCATTGTCCAAATATTGTGCAAACATTTGCTTTGTTATCAAATATAAATTGACGTTTTTGTCTCAGTGTACGGCAGCGTAGCAATCAAATTGTTTATTCGGCACTGCCAGCGAGGCGTGGCAAGGGGCCAGCTACACACTCGAAACACAAACACAAACAAACACACACACAGACACGCACACATACGCTTTGTGGGTTGTGTTTTGAGCACTCATAAATCTGAGCACAGATGACAAACTGAAGCAGCAATGAGAGGCAGCGGCAGGAGACGGAGCCGAGGCAGTAGCCAGGGGCAAGTCCAGGTAGCCTGTCTGCGGCGCAGAGCAATTACCACATGCCACGATTGACAAGCGCTGCAGGAGTTCAAACTTGTGTGTGCGGCTGAACAGTGGAACTCGAGAGCTAGAGAAACGGAGACATCGGCGACTTCAAGTGCACAGTGCTCGCTCGTTCTCGTTCTCGCTCTCCCTCTCTCTCTTTGGCTGTCTCGCTTTTGTGTCTGCCTCGCCTTGACTTGTTTCTCTGTATGTTTTATGCCACATGCTGAAAGTGCAACCGATTTATTTATACACGCACACATACATTTATTTATATACATTGTGAAGCTGACGCTTGCTCACAAATTGGATTTGCTTGTTTGCCAGTTGCTGTCGCTGTCGCTGGCGCTGCCTCTACCTCTGCCTCTGCCTCTGCTCTCTCTCTCTGCTACTTCTTTTGCCCATGTTGACATCGCAGCAATTACAACGGCATTCGGTAGTAGCGCCGCCCTCGCTCCAGCATGAGCGTGTGGCCAAATGCACTTCTTGATGACTTTAAATAGCTCGGCGCTATTTCAGTTTGCTGGCCAAGCCGCAGGCGGCAACCGAAAAATACAAAAACAAAAACAACAACAACAACAACAACAACAACATCAGCAACAGCAACGCGTCTCAGTGTGTGGCAAGTGCAACGCATAAATGAGGCAGCTTTCAGTTTTTCGGTTGATAGCTTTCAGCTGCATTACGTAAACACGCAGACGCCAACACAGCTGAGCCCTGGCTGAGCTCAGCTTTTGTGTCACCTGTGCAAGAGCAGCGCGCGTGGGCGTTTAGCCATGGCTCAGACAATCAGCGCTGACAAACTGGTTGGCCTTAAGCTGCAGTAGTCCAAAAATATAATATGGTATATACATACATACATACATACATATAAAGATATATAGTGTATGGTTACTGCCCACACGGACCGAGCAGCAGCAGCAGCAGCTAAACGAGCTTCGCCTTCCGACTTGGCAATTGACAGCTGGAGAGCGGAGCGCAATTAACTTTGCAGCAAGAGAACAAACAAAGTCAAATGCAGACCATGAGAAGCCAACTGCTCAATGGCTAACGCGATTCTTTCTGGTAGATAAACATTGAGCTACAGTGATAGCTCCCATATGGCGAACAACGCAGTACGAGCGCTGTCTGAATCATGCAACAGAATTTGGTAATTTTTGGTAATACAAAATCAAGGAATGAGGCTGACTCTGGCTCTGACTCAGCCTAATTATTTCAGGTTTTTTGAGTCAAAAATGTGATGGGAGATAAAAAATGATTTTTTTTTAATAATCTCTCTGCTTGGAAAAATTGTATAATAAATATATATAATAAAAAATAAATAAAAATAATAATATGAAGGAAATAAAAGAATAAAGTGCATAAAATAATAAAGGAAAAATTATTGTCTAATTCTGGAACTCTAACTCTAAGAATTCAATTCTAAAATCTGGAAATTTCCTCACATTTTATTGATCCTTCATTATTATTAGCTGAAGTTCTTCGTATTATCAATAAAAACAAGTTAAATATTGATTTTTGCCATCATTACTATAAGCAGAAGATAAGTTAGAAAATCTTAAAATCAACTGTTCAAATTCGAACTTATCTCTAGTTCAACTTAGCACAAACTAAGACTTCTCCTAACTAAGCCTAAGACAAACTTCATTTAAATTTTAAACACAGTTCAAATATCGGAACTCTTTAACACATCTTTGTCATTACCATTCCCACTAAAAGTTCTTGCTAGCGCACTCTTTACTGTAGCTGAGATTATCCGCTGAAGATATGCGCTTTGCAAGAACTTTTCAACCAGAGCTCTTCTCCCTGCATCCTTTTATATTCCTGCTCTACTCTCCTACAATCGCTGTGTGTGTGCTTAGCACTTGCCCTTTGACCTGTGGAATGAATAGAAAACGCAGAATTGTTTCCTACATGCATCTCGCTCGCTCTGCTCTACTTGCTCTCTCCCTCTCTCTCTCTCTCTCAATCTCTTTCTTGCGCTGAAGCTTTGGTCAAGCAGTGGCTTCTATTGTCAATGCACTTCAGTACATTAACCAAGCTGTCAGAGACAAACGCAGCTCTTGGCTGGCTGCTCCACCTGCTGCCACGCCCACAGCTGATGCTGCCGCTGTCCGTTCATCTTTATCTCTCTCTCTCTCTATTGCTCTTCAGCTATCTATTACGGCATGTTTGCTCTACACTTTCGCCGTTTTGACTCTTGTGGCACACATTTCAACGCTTCAGCCACGAAAAAGGACTCTCACATATTTCTTCTGCTTCTTCTTCTTTTTCTTTGTCTCTGTGTGCGTGTGTGTCCTTGTGCTTGTTTTCCGTTTGCCCGCATGTCCTGCCTGTTTGTTGACATATTATGATCCTTGATTATTTTGTGCTGACAAATAAATGCTTTTATTTTGGTTTTCTATGCTTTGACTCCACATTCGACTTCATCTTCATCTTCATCCTCATCCTCATCCACTGCTCCGGGCTGTGGACTCCTGCTAACAGTTTTTCCTTCTTTTTTTTGTTCTTGCGGTCGCTGCCCCCTCGTGGCATTCGGCTATAGCCTCTGGCCACCGTTGCCAGGTGCGCGGCCTTTCTTCTCCTCTTTTTTCGCTTTTTTTTTTCTTTTGGCTAATTGGGCCGCAGCAAAGCTCACGAATTAGCTTCATGCTTGACTTTTCATATGTATATATCTGAATACATATATATGTATTGTACATATATGTATATGTGTATATATGTTTATATCTGTATATATACATATATAGGCTACATCGACGCATCTTTTATATTTGTAGGCGTTACCCTGTCACGCAGCTGCTGCCCCTTGATAAAGAACGTGCGAAAGAGCGAGAGAGAGAAAGAGGCAGGCATTGATTCCAACAATCGCACATATGGAAGCAACATGAACAGTACAATGGGATACATTGGTTATACATATTACATAATTCATACAAAATAAATACATAAATTCTGTATAAATTTAACGAATGATAGAAAATCAATTATTAACTGTTATGCATGAGTATGTAATTCATAGAACTAGTTCATTAGTTCATCACTTATTCTACTTTTAATACCAATGAGTTAGTCATGAATGATGCATACGGATTCAGTTGCTCATGAAGAACAGTGAACAAGTTCATTTAGTTCAACATTTATTCAACAATGAATACAAAGGAATAGTTAGAATAATGCCTAAGCTTCTAAATTCAACTGAATGAATAAAAGAACTTCAAATGTTTGTGTTGGTGGAATATGGGTATTTAACTAATTGAACTAGTTCACGAATTTTATTAGTTCTCGTTAAAGAAGTACAATATAAAAAAGATACTAATGAGTTGCTCATGAATGAATTCCATTGCTCAGTAAATCAGTTCGATTTTCTATAAAGAACATTGAACTAGTTCACATAGTTTTTCACAAACAATAGAAACCTAGCGATTCCTACAGAAGAGCTCTATTCAGCTCAAATACTTAAGAACAACAACTAAATGACTTCTACAGCTACATCTACTTAACAGCTGTTAACTAGGAGCTGTTAAAATAATATTCGCATTTCTATGCACTATTAGATTTTTATGAACACACAAAGTAAATGCTCAGTTTATTCAAATTGCCAACTTCATATAAAATTTCCATATATGAATTTTAAGATTTACGATTTATGAAAGCGTTACATATGGCTAACAGGTGTTAATCTAGCAGCTGCTTGAATTGTGTTAATAGTTCTATGCAAAGTTAGATTTATCTCCAAAAATAAGTTAGAATCTTTTACTGAAATTTCTATATTCATATTTGATTTCCGAGCTCTTTGAGTTCGGAGTTGATTTTTGCCTGATGATAACATTAAATTATTCCATTGTGATGGCAACCTGTAAAGCGCTGCCGCCGGCTCTGTTGATTGCCTATGTGATTTCGTCAACACAAAACAATAACAACAAACAAACCAACAACAATAACAACAACTTAAACTGAAAGAGAAAACCCCGCACAAACGCCCACAAAAAATAAAAAAAATATACGCTAGTTAAGCCAAGAACTGTGGGCGTCTGAACATATTTTCTGAATTATATTTTTGATTGTTATTGTTTTTTTTTTTTTTTTTTTTGTATTTTTCGGTTTTTGGGGCTACTCAAAAATGGGCGCCCATAAGCAGAAGAGGCCAAGTTCCGACGCAGACGATGAGTTGCTGAATTTCAATGCGATTTGAGTTTTGTAGGGAATTTGGGAATTCGATGGGCGGAAGTGCGATAAGCGCCAGCTTAAAGTGCATTTGCAGAGCTGCTACCTTGGCCACGACCACGGCCACGGCCACTCCCCTCTGACCGCCCCACAAGCGGAAGTGAAATGCTTGCGTCATCCGGCTTGCATTATTAATTATTAATTAGGCAACGCTTCGATTAGGCTTCTTTAAATATATACAAACATATACTGCTGCTTCTTCTTCTTTTTTGGGTTAAACAAATTATGGAGCAACATGAACGAAAAGAACTTTGCGGTTTAAGGCAGCGCTTCCTCTGCAGCGCCCCTAGATGCTGGGGCTGCCAGCTGGTCCCACGTCTGTTCATAAACCTGTGACAGACATGCGAGGACACCTTCAACACTCATCAGTGCTTTTGGCACTAACCGCAACGCATATTAAAAGGAAGTTAGGCCGACCGCAAGGTCCAAAACCCACACACGCACACACAGGCACAGACACATTGTCTCACATAGATACACTTGACAAAAACCGTAGGGATAGGCCATTTCTTAAAGAAGTTGAAGAAAGTTTCAAGGAAATTTGATAGAAATTGAAAACAAGAGTTTTAGATATTTATCTTTAATCTGATATGTGAAACACCTATTAGAAATATCATTTAATGCTCATTTTAGGTATTTTTATTCGTGATTTAAGTATGTTGTTTATGATTTTCCTTTTTATGTTTCTATCAACGTTATTGCAAATTTTAATTTACAGATTAAATTATTCATATTATTTATATTTATTTTTACATAATTCCGTATTTTTTTATATTTTTTTATAATTTGTCAAATACTTTATTTATTAATTTAAAATATATTTATA